>CM028129.1:90947500-92325000 GCA_016271365.2 Neoceratodus forsteri | reverse complement strand
ATCAAATAAGGCTCCTCGCACCAGAGGGCCTGAAGCTCTGAAATTCTTCTGTGCGGAGATAATGGCAACTAAAAAGAGCACTTTCCAAGAGAGAGAGTTCAAAAATCCAGCTGAGCTATAGTGCGGTCACCCATGGGCTGGGCTCATGGAAAGCCAAAATGGCCAAAAGGTGGATCTTGAGGGAGGAATACTGGAGACCTGAGTCGGACAAAGAAATCAGGTAGTCCAGGACGTGCTTCACATGACAGGTGAAAGGGTCAAGGGAATGCTTGGCATTCCAGATGGCGTAAGTGGTATGGGTGGAAGGCTTGCTGGCGGCCACTAGTATGTCCGCTACCCTATCAGAGACCCCACACCAGGCAATGACTATGTCTTCAGGAGCCACGCATGCAGATGGAGGGACCTGAGGTTTGGATGAACAAGGGTCCCCTGATCCTGGGTCAGCAGGTTCCTACTGAGAGGCAGGGGGGACGCTCCTCTGCCAGCTGTTGAAGCAGAGGGAACCATATCTGGCAGAGCCAGAATGGAGCTACCAGGATTATGCCAGCCCCCTCCATTTGCAGCTTGAGCAGCACCCTCTGCATTAGTGGAAACAGAGAATCTATACAGAAAATACAGGTTACTCACCTGTAACAGGAGCTTTAGGAATGGTACATGTTCATCCACACTGTCTGTCTGGCAGGTTCCTTGCCGCTTTAAATCTTGCCGGAAGGTCTTCAAGCTGGCTCCTCCCACCATCCAGGTAATAAAACTCTCGTGTCTGCCACATGACGCCAGATCTAGCCCACTGGAAGCCAGGTTGTGCATCGAAGCCAGGGAGGTTGGGTGGGTCGTGTGGATGAACAACATATACCATTCCTAGAACTCCTGTTACAGGTGAGTAACCTGTATTTCTAGGGACATCAATATGTTGTTCATCCACACTGTCTGGCAGTTCTCCGGGAGGGAGGCAAGGCGCACACCCCCTACTTGGGAAATAAAGACTGGAGAACAGAGGCCCCAAAACCAGCATCCCAGCATGACTCAAGGTCGATGTGGTAGTGGGTGATGAAGGTGTGTGCTGACTTCCAGGAAGCAGCCCTGCAGATTTCCTGGACAGAGACGTCCCTGGAAGCAGCCACCGATGCTGCAGTATGGTAGGCAGAATTAGCTCTTATCCCTCTGGGAGGCTCCATGCCCGCCAACCTATAGCAGAGATCTATGCAGGAGGTGACCCACCTGCCTATCGTCCGCTTGGCTGCAGCTCTGCCAAGTGCGGCTTCAGCGTAGGTGACAAACAGCTGGCGAACCTCTCCCCGAACTTCAGTCATCCACTCCTTGTAATAAGCGAGCACTGGTCTAGGGTCCAAAGTATGGAGCCTATATTCGGCCTCCGAGGTGTGACTGGGGTAGAACACCAGCAGAATAAACACCTGGTTAAAGTGAAACTCTGACACCACCTTCAGAAGAAACTTCAGGTGGAGGCGCAGGACAACCTTGTCCCTGTGGAAGACCAGATAAGGAGACTATGGAAAGCACCTGGAGCCTTCCCATCCTTCTGGCTGATGCGATAGCCACCAAGAAGGCGATCTTCCACGACAGGGGAGAGATGTCACACCTGTGCATCAGTTCGAATGGCTTGCCCACGAGCTTAGCCAATACCAGCAGTAAATCCCACGGAGGTGGAGGGTCTCGCACCAGAGGGGATATGTGATCAAGGCCTTTGAAAAGCGCCCATCACCTTCTTCAACACACTAACTGCTTCCGCGCCCACGCCTGTAAGCAGAGATAGCTGCCAGTGCAAATTAAAGGTTGTCGACCGAAGCCCTTGCTGAGAAAGGGACCACAGGTAGTCCAGAATGCTTGCCAAGGAACAGGAGGAAGGGTTCAGGCCCTTGCCCCGACACCAAATGGAGAATCTCTCATTTGAAGGCGTAGCATTTTCTGGTAGACTCCTTACGGGACGTCTCAATGACGTTGAGGACCTCATCGGAAAGACCCAAGGCCTGGAACTCTAGCCGCTAAGGAATCAGGCCATCAGGTGCAGGGACTGAAGGTCTGGATGGAATACCTTCCCCTGATTGACTGAGATTAGGTCCGGGCGGGCTGGAAGCCGCCTCAGGAGCCTGGAGCTGAGACTGAGGAGATCTGGATACCAGAACTGGCGGGGGGGAAGGGGGTTAGTCTGGGGCTACCAGAATCACCTGCGCCTTGTCCCTCCTCACCTTGAGAAGCACCTTGTGGATCAAGGGAAATGGGGGAAAGGCGTAGAAGAGGCCCGGGGTCCACGGCCTTGAAAAGGCATCCCCCTGCAGCGAGCCCTGCTGAGGGGGGCAGGCATGAAACAGTCTCAGCTTCACATTCTCCCTGGAGGCAAACAGGTCCGCCTGAGGCGTGCCCCAGTGGGAGAACAGATCTTGTACTACCTCCGGCAGGAGAGACCACTCGTGGGACGCAGCCCCTATCTGGCTTAGGGCATCGGCCAGGGTGTTCAGAGGCTCCTGCCACATGAATGGCAAGGAGATCCACCTCCAGGCTGCGCACGAGTGACCAAATGTAGAGAGCTTCCCTGCACAGAGGCATGAAGTGCATCCTGCCCTGGCGGTTTAGGTAGTACATGGTCGTGGTGCTGTCCGTCTGGACCTGAACCACTTAACCCCGTAGAAATGGAGCGAAGGCAGTGAGGGCTAGAAGAACCGCTTGAAGCTCCAGCAGGTTGACGTGGCATCGGGACTGCCGAGGGGACCAGAGGCCTTGCGCTCTGTGCTCCCCCAGATGGGCACCCCAACCCAGAGATGCATCAGTAGAGCGAGAGACTATTGGCTCGGGGTGGACACACGGGATGCCCTCCTGCAGATGTGATGGAACGGTCCACCACTGGAGAGCGTTCCACATCCCCTGGGTCACCGTCACTACGTGATCCGGTAGATCAAAGAGCTGTGACCACTGGCTGGCCAGCCCCCATTGAAGGGGACGCATGTACCAGCAGGCCCAATGGATCACACTGGTGCAGGCCACCATGAAGCCCAGGAGATCCAGGAAGTCCCGGGCAGGGCGCAATTGCCCAACCTGAAATGATTGGGCAAAGGAGGAAAGAACCTCGGCCCTGTCCGCCGGGAGCCGTGCTTTGGCTCGTAGAGTCGAGCTCTGCCCCAATGAATTGCATCACCTGCTTTGGCTGAGTTCCGACTTGGCCTCATTGATGAGAAGGCCAACCTGAGAGCAAACCTGGAGGGCCAGATCTCTGGACCGCTCCACCTCCGCTTTGGAGGGGGCTGGAATCAGCCAGTCATCCAGGTAGGGGTACACCCAGACCCTTCGGCGCTGCAGGAAAGCTGTCACCACTGCCATACATTTGGTGAAGACCCTGGGATCTAGGGAAAGGATGAAGGGCATGGCCCGGAACTCGTAGAGGGATCCCTCCGCACTGAAGCGGAGGAATCTCTGGTGGGACGGACGGATTAGGACGTGAAAGAACGCGTCCTGAAGGTCCAGAGAACAGAACCACACGCCTTGTTCCAAGGATGGGATTATCTGAGCCACAGTGACCATCCTGAAGGTCCACGACCTTAGGAACCTGTTCAGGATGTGCAGGTTGAGAATGGGGCACCAGCCCCCCCCATCCGTTTTGGGACCAGAAAGTACCTGGACACAAACCCCGGGTGTGGAGGAGGATCCGCCACCTTCCTGATCACCTCTTTTTCGAGGAGCAGGGTGACATCGGCTTGGCGAGCAGACAAAGGCTGCGGACCCAGTAGCCCCACGCAGGGCGACGGCTCGGAAGGGCGGGGCCAGCTCGAACTCCAGGAGCAGGCCTTTCCTACCACCTCCCAACACCCAGCGTCCGTGGTGATACGCAAACTGCCGGAAAGGAAGTGGCAGAGCCGTGTTCTCATGGGGGGAACCGGGGGATGACGAGGCAGGGGGCGACACCCCTCAACCAGTCACTGGGCAGGCTTACAGGAGGGACCGGCTGAGGGACCTCCTGGGCCTTTACCTCCCTGCGTCTTGTTGGAGGAAGCCGCGGGCTTCAGTTTAGGATGCTAAGCGTAAGCCTGCTGGCCCTGGTAATGTTGGGCTGGATGTGCCGAAGAAGGACGAAAGGACTTGTGCTGCTTCTGTCAAAGGCCTTTGTCCTTCTGGGCGGAGGCGACCGAGTCCAGAGTGGCATTGGACTTTTTGATCCGCTGGAGGTGACCTTCCACTCCGGGGCCGAAGAGGTCGGTCCTCAGGAAGGGGACATCCGCCAGTTTATGCTGGGTATCCACCGTGAAGGTGGATATCCTCAGCCATGCTCAGCGGCACATGACCACCGCAGCTGCAACCGATCTGGCACAGGAGTCTCCAATGTCCAGAGCCGTTTGGAGCTGCTGTTTAGCCACCGCCTTACCTTGGTCCTGTACCTGCCAGACCGTGGTCTGCAGGTCAGCCGGGAGATGAGGAATCACCTCATCCAGGGAGCCCATGAGGGCATGGGAGAAGTGTGCCATCAGCACGGCCAAGCTGGCCTGGCGGAGGCCAAGGGAGGACGCAGCGCACACCTTCGCCCGGTACAGTCCAGCTTTTTGGACTCCTTGTTGGGAGGCTTGTCCACATCCCTAGCGTTCCTGAAACGCCGGAAAACGCTGTCAGTGACCAACCGCTCGGGAGAGGGGTCCTCCGAAAAACCGGGCAAAGAGCCGGTAGGGACTGCATACTTTCTGGCCATCCTAGCCGAAGGCACAGGACAGGAAGCAGGCCACTGCCAGAGCTCCAAGACTGGGCCAACAATGGCTTCAGCCACCGGAAAAGCCTCAGTGGGTGAATCCCCTCGGTCCAGTATCTCTCCATCAGGGGATACTTGGCCCGCTTGGATACGGGCTCGAGCTGCATCCCGGTGGACTCCAAGATGAGCCGGAGCAAACCCATGAAGGGCGATGGGCTTTCGTCCATCGACTGGCCCCCCGGAGGACTCCAGGTCAAAGGGCTTGGAGAACAGAGAGGAGTCGTCATTGGACTCCAAGGAGTCCGCGAAGAGCTGATTGGGGCCTGAGCCACCCTCCACCTGCAGAGGACGGTCGGGAGTGAGGGTGACCGACAACCTGTGGTATAGGCCCAGAGCCGACAGAGAGTCCTCGGTCGGCACCCCCGATTTCGATTGTGGAGGTTCCACCACAAATCGGTGAGGCAGCTGGTTTCGGCCGAACAACCAGCCCAGGCTTGGGCACCTTGGCTACAGCAAGGGATTGTTTCCGCCATTCAGGTGACAGCCACTTAATGGCCAGGGAAGGCGACAGCATCGGCTTGTTCCCAGACAAAAGTAACTGCTGCCACATCAGGTCCTCGTAGCGTCGACGCAACTTGAGCTGAAGCCTCTCCTCTTCTGAGGAAGAAGACCAGGACGAGCGGTGGCGCCGCTTACTTCGGTGCCAAGACCGAGACCGCCAATGCCGGTGGGATTGGCTGGACCGAGATGATGTCCGACACCAAGATCCTCTGCGTTTCCGAGGACGGGTCTAGGAAGGGGCCGGGGACACCTGCGCTTCCCTTGGACACCTTAACCAGGGACTGCTGCACCAGAGGCGCAGGCAAGTCCTCAGCCTCCACCGGGGGAACCAGTGAAGAAGGGTTGTCGGCTTCACTAGTAGACAGCCCATCCGACGGGTCAAGAAAAATCCTGACCGCGTCGACGGGTGTCTCAGCCGGCTGACCTGACAGGAACACCGTGAAGCCAGCGGCCTTAGCCGCAACCTCGACCAAAGTAGAGTGTCAACTGTTCGGGGAAGGGGATCGCTCCCGCTCCCACGAACGCCGCCGATGGGACTTACCTTTTGAGTCCTCCTTTCTGGACCAAGAGGAATGTCCTGATGGCCCCTCTCCCTTCGTGGAAAGGGACTGGCAAAGCTCCTTGAAAGAAGCTGAATATGAGGTACCCAGAGAGAGCGGGAAAAATGCCACGACCAAGGAAGAGGATGCTGCAGCCTGGGCTGCCTCCTCCTCGCTGGTGATCATCTGCTTGAGTTGCTCAGCCGAGCCAGCCGCCGCAGTAACCGCCCAACAGGCCTCCTTTGACTTCACCAGTGGGTAGTGCTTCTCGGGGCGCCAAGCTGTAACTGGGCAGCGCGGTCTTCCAGGACGCTGGCCGTAAACGAATGGCATAACTCACAAGCCTGCGAGTCACGTTCTAGGCCGAGGCACTAGACGCACGTGGAGTGCGGGTCCGTCCTGGACATTTTCTGCCCACAAGGGCACCGTCGAAATCCGGGAGTCTGTTTGTCCATCGCAGATGTGGAGGAGAAACTTGACCGAAGTCTTGAAAATTTTAAAATAAGTTTCGGGCGAACTGAAGAATTAGGATACAGTCTACACACAGAGCATTAAGGAGGGAACCTGAGCTTCCAAGTGGTAAGGAAGATCTGGCGTCATGGGGTGAAGCTGAGAGTTTTACCACCCGGGTGGGTGGGAGGAGCCAGCTTGAAGACTTTCCAGCAAGATTTAAAGCAGCAAGGAACCTGCCAGACAGACAGTGTGGATGAACAACATACCCATGCCCCTAGAACCTCCTGTTCCAAGAGAGGGACAACACGTCTCGCCATAAAACTCCAGGTCCTGGATCTAGCGAGAAAATCTGCAACGAGGCAATTTAGAAGGGGACTCCCTGAAGGAGGTTGGAGGAGTCCATCCATCACTGCAACACTTTGTGAACTGGGGAAGAGACCAGGACTAGATGGTCCAGATGTTGGTCCCACTGCACCCTGAGGGTCCACTTAAGGGAACACATGTGGAGCCTGGCTAGTGGAACAGTGGGAATGGCTGCAGCCATTAGGTCTCTGAGCCAGAAGGTATAGCCTGGCAGGAATGTCCAGACTGAGTGATCCCTTGAGCAATGAGAGACACTGCCCTGCACTGAGGTAAGAAGGACTTCCCCTGCTCTGAATCCACGACCATCCCAATGTATTGTAGTCTTTGGGATGGTACTAGAACAGACTTGAGCAGGTTGACCATGATTCCTAGAGACTGAAAGAGCTGGAGGGTGCGCTCCAGAATCAGCAACAGCTGTTCCCTGGACGGGGCCTTGAGAAGCCAATCGCCCAGGCAAGGAAGACATACAGTCCCCCTCCTCCCCTGAGGGCTGCTGCGACCGCTGCTAAGCACTTGGTAAAGACACACGTCGCACAAAATAAGCCAAAGGGCAATAATTTGAACTGGTAATGCTCTCCCTGAAAGACAAAGCGGAGAAATCTACTGTGAGGAGGAAATACTCCAATTTGCAGGTAAGCGTCCTGCATATCCAGTGAGCAGAGCCAATCCCCAGACTTGAGGAGGGGCAAGAGGCTTGGTAAAGTTATCATCCAGAACTTTTTGTACTGGACAAAGACTGAGGTCTTTCAAGTCCAAAATGGGCGTCAGATCTCATGTCTTTTTGGGGACTAGGAAAAATATGGACTAGAATCCCTGGTTTCTCTGCAGGTTTGGCACCAGTACTGTTGCCTGCTTGTGCAGAAGACTGAAGCTCCACCCGGAGAACAGGTATATGAGCTGGGGGGCAGTGACAGCGCTAGGGGTTTTAAAACATGGGTCCAATTAGACCCATAGGTGTAAAAAATGTGGGTCAAAATGAGAAACAACTGGGTCCAAACCTAATCGTAAGTAGAAATTTCACTAGTACAGAAGCTTAAATTTGTTGAGTGAAAATACTTTTCTATTGTTTAGTTTTCCATCTATAAGCTATTGTTAGAGAAAGGTGCACCACTTTGGACCCACTGTCCTGTGGAAAGTGGGTCATTTCTGGGCAAGCTGCAACTTTTTCCCTTTTTGCCCCATCTAGCGCTGTCTCTGCTGGGGGGTGTAATTTGAGGGTGGTAGTGGGATGTCTGGAGGCTGCTGGATGAGCTCCAGGGTATGAACACACTATGACCTGCAGGATCCATGAATCTGAAGTTATGGTTCTCCACTGATTCAGGTGGAGGGAGAACCGACCTTCAATCACCACCTCTTGGGCCTGTACCTGGGGAGAGGGGGGTCCAGCAAGGAGACAAGCTGAGGCGAGTCCAGCTGTGGAAGCCGGTCCCTCAGTTCTGCCATTACAGAACAGGAGGCAGGCAAGGAAGACTGGGTTCTACATTAACCCTGGGTACTGGGGCCTGAGCATGGCCTAATGGCCTATGAAAATTAGGATGTTCATCCCCTACCACACGGCGGAGTGCGGTAGAGGGAGTGGATAGATTTAAGGCCGTGCCTGAGGCCTGCAGATCATTTATAAGGTCCTGGACATCTGGATCGAAAAGCTTGCTGCCACTGAAAGGGGCACTGAGCACCTTGTTTTGCACATCAGCTGCAAACCCAGAAACTTGGGAGCCATGAATGCCTACGAAGGCATATCCCAGTGGCAGCTGCCCTGGCCACAGTATCTGACAAGTCATAAATGGCCCATAGGAGATGCATGCCAACATCCTCAGCAGATTTTGAAGTTTTGAAGTAATTCCTGATTCTGGGCACCATCAGGAAGGGCTTGGGCAGCAGCTTTGCTCTTTCTCCAAGTGGTGTTCTGTATTTCACCATGTGTGACAGGTAGATGGCAATCCTCAACCTAGGGTAGAGGAGGCATACACCCTTTTCCCCCCAAAGGTCAATCCTATAGGACTCCATGTCTGGGGAAGGAAACTAAGGTGTTTGGGCACCTCAGACTTGTCATGTGCTGCCTTAATGACTACTGAGTCAGTTTCAGAGCTTGTCAGCCCTATAGGGCATAGCTGGCACCATGTCTGATCTATGCCAGGCTGCCGTATCATTTCTGAGTGCTGAAAGCATGGGAGGAATAAACTTAGGGGGAGATTCTGTGATCTCCAGATAGTCCGCCAGATCCTTTCTGGTGACATCTTCCTCCTCTGTCAAACCCCATAGTCGAAGACAGCTGCTTCATGATGTCGAAGGAGGTAGCATCTTCAGGTGGGGATCTGGGGGTATGCTTAACAGAGTCTTCACTGACTGAAGAGATAGTGGACTTGTCTGAAGTGAGGTACCGGTCCTCCTCCTCTTCCATCTCCTCTGGAAGGATGAGATCAGGGTGGTACTTCTCAATGTCGACATCCTCCTCAGGATCCGTCGACGTACGTGGTGTCGACGGCCCCTGGGTAGGTTCCCTGGGCTGATGAACAGGTGTCAATGATGACGACTGCTTTGAAGGAGCCGGCAATGACAGCCTGGTAAAGGCTGCAAACTGCTGGACCAGCGCAATGGAAAAATGGACAAAAACGTTGTTCAAGTTTGACGCCGACAATGGCAGAGCAGCCGGCAGCACAGTGGCCGATGACTCTGCTAGGCCGGAGCAGCAGCTGATGACAAGGAGCCCCCCAAACGGGGAACGGGATGGCCGCCAGGGGGAGTGGTCGCAATCCCAGTCTTTTCTCTGACACCCCCCGACTGCCTTTGACCGAGGCTCTTGGAGCTCTTGGAACTAGAGGATGACTGGGCAACTGGTGCCCCAGAGGACAGTGACTCGGAGATGGCTACCTGTTGTTCCATGAAAATCTTTATAGCCTTCCTGCGTTGCCCAAGATTGGTTTGATTAAACTGCTGGCAGAGCTCACAATCTGAGGCATCATGCTCAGGCCCAAGATAGACACAAATGGAGAGCTCGTCGTTGGGGGCAATTTTCTTTCTGCAGCGGTAGTGACAGAAGAGATGTAGATGGTTTAACTCTAGACATAAAAGAAAAATAAATCTCAAAGAGATTTAGGTAAGGGTTGATTGAAAAATAGGCCGTAGGCCAAAAAAGGTGAGAACATTGCAACGGCTCTTCTGCAGAGACTGTCCTTACAAGTCGACGGCAGGAAAGAACTGGGGAGGGAGTGGGGCCACCTACGCCTACACAGGGTTGGTGACTGGTGATGTCGAGGGTGGTCCCAGTTGTACTGCTGAAAACCTTCCGTGTGGATTCTCATTCACCAATGGTGAATTTTCTATGGTGGTACCTGATGATTGAGATACCCTCGAAGATTCATGGGTACTGGCGATGGGCAGCAGGTATCAGGATGTTAAAGTATATGCCCTTCATGTCTACAGTGCAGAGCCAGTCCCCTTGGTTTAGAAGAGGCAGGACTGTTAGCAAAGTGACCATTAAAAAACATTTGTACTTGAACCAGTTGAGAGCTTTCAGATCCAGGGTAGGGTGGTGATCGCCCGTGTGCTTGGGCACCAGAAAGAAAAAATGGGAGTAGAAGCCTTGGTTCAGTTCAGCTTGAGCAACAAGCTGAACTGCCCACTTCTAAATCAAAGAAAGGAGCTCCTCCAGCAGAACTGGAATGTTTTCTGGTGTGTAGAACAGGAGGCGAGGCGGATGGCGGGGTGGAAATGCCTATGGGTTCTAGACTATGGCCCAAATGAATAATCTGCAGTATCCATTCGTCTGATGTAATCCGTTTCCAGGCTTCTAAATGTAAAGTGAAGAGACTGCCCACTGCCTCGAAGGCCTGCAAAGCAGGGCAGGGGAGGTAGCTTGAGGAGTCAAAAGGAAGTTGGGGTGGCAGCAGCCGAAGCAGGTATGGCTGTGGCAGCTTATGGGGCAGAGACGGAGGTACTGCCAAGAAGTTGGTTTGGTTAAAGTACAAGGAAACAGAAAGAGCAAGACAGAGAACTGTACCAGTTAAAGCAGAAGGAAGCGGGGACGGCAGTCAGGTCAATACAATCTTTATATAGAACCTTTCAATATCAAGGTGCTTTACAGAGTCTAAACCACGGTATACAAACATACAATATAAATTTTAAAATTCAGTCTGGGAACGCCAGAGAAAATAAATAAGTTAACATGGATTTAAAACTGCTGACAGTCAGGCATTCTCTTAACCGACAAAGTAGAGAATTCCACAGGGTTGGTGCTGCAAAGGAAAAAGCCAAGCTCCAGATGTTTTTAGGCGAACCCTGGGAATCTCTAGCAATTTCTCGTCGGCGGATCGGGGAGGACAACTGGGGGTGTAGGGAGTCGGGACAGCTTTCAGGTAGTCTGGTCCCTGTTCATGTAGGGCTGCAAAGGTAAGCAAGCCTACATTATAGGTGATCCGCCACTTAAAGTACAGTTATGCAAGAACTTACCATAACAGTAGATCTTCGAGAACAGCTCTTGCAGCAGGTTACACCATTAGGACTGAAGCCAGCAGGCGCCAGGATCCCACAGAAAAATTCTAGCTAGCAGTATCCAGCGGGGAACCTCCCCCAACGTTGACCCCTCCTCGATGTCGGGCATCACATAAAAGGGGGCGGTCCCCCAGCATCCCCAGTTCTCCTGCCAGAGACTCTCGGCCCAAAGGTGACATCTGAAGGGGAGACAGAGGATCCGCTTCCAAAGGAAGGTTTGCAATAGGCGTCAAAAGACGCAGTAGCCTAGAACTAGGTCAGAAGACAACCTCCAGAGGGAAAGGTGGAAGGGAAACTACCTGCTGCAAGAGCTGTTCTCAAGATCTACTGTTACGTTAAGTTCTTACGTAACTGTACTATCTTACTTCGAGAAACAGCTCTTGCAGCAGATTACACCATGAGGACTGGTTCTCAAGCAGTAAGGGAACCAATTATCATCGGAAGGAGGATAGGAGAGATGTCTCTCAGACTTTAGGACAAAAGTCCCTGAAGGACTGCCAAGCCAAAACCAGCTCTGCGTCTACAGGCAATATCCAAACTGTAGTGCCTGATAAAGGTGTGTACAGTGCTCCAAGTTGCTGCCACACAGATGGCTGAAGTGGAGACATTTTTGAGCGCAGCGAAGGAGGTAGCCACCCCTCGCAGAATGATCCGTTACCGATCCCGGTAAAATCTTGTTGAGCTTCTGGTAACAGAACATAATACACTTTACCAGCCATCGAGAAAGTGACTGTTTGGAAACAGGAGCACCAGGCATCCTTTGTGCATAGGAAACAAAGAGCTGGTCCGACTTACGATGTGTCTTGGTTCTGGTCAGGTAATATCTGAGACACCTATGCACATCCGGAGTGTGCAACAGGGCCTCCCCCCGTTACAGTGATTTGGATAGTACAACGGCAGGTCTATATCCTGGTTGAGAGTGACAGTCGAGACCACTTTAGGAATGAACTTAGGATTCATTCTTAAGGACACCCTGTCCTTGTGAAAAACCAAATAAGGATCATTGCACATAAGTGCATGAAGCTCAGAAATTCTTCTGGAAGAAGTAACGGCAACTAAAAGAAGAGTCTTCCAAGCAAGGAAACGCAGCACGCAATCCATGGCTGGTTCAAACGGCGGCAGCATAAGGTGTTCTAGAACGAAAGGAAGATCCCAAGGTGGAATTGGGTCTTTGATGGGAGGTCTCAAGTGCAGGATGCTGTGCAAAAAGACGCGAGAAGCCTCTAGTTGGACTAGAGATCGGTGACCTATTGGAGAATGGTATGCCGAAATGGTGCATAGGTGCACCTTAACGGAGGAGTAGGAGGTAGTCTAGAACAGACCTCTCAGAAAAATTCAGTGGTGTCAATCAACGAGCTTGAGCCCAAATACAGAATCTGCGCCACTTCATGGCGAGTGGAGGGTTTTCCGGCTGCTACCATTACTTCCACAACCTCCTGAGACCCCCCGTATCTCAGGACTGGTATGTCCTTAGGAGCCAGGCATGCAGGTTCAGAGACCGAAGATCCGGATGGACCAAGGAGCCTGCCTCCTGGGATAGAAGGTGAGAGCAGAATGGTAGAGGCACCGGATGCTCCTGGGCCAGCTGATGTAAGAGAGGGAACCAAATTTGCCTGGGCCAAAAGAGTGCTATTAGAATAAGGCACACCCGCTCTTGTCGGAGCATCAGTAGAAACCTCTGGACCAAAGGGAAGGGCAGGAAAGCATAGAGGAACCTGCCCATCCAAGAGGGGGACAACACGTCTCGCTAGAAAACACCAGGCCCTGGAAATAGTGAGCAGAAATTGGGCAGTTTTGCATTGGATGGGGACGTGAAGAGGTCTAATTCTGGTGTCCCACATCTGCGGAACAGGTCCTCTGCGACTTCCTGAAGCAGTTACCATTCGTGGACTCTGGCCTGTGATTGGCTTAAGACTGTCCACGATAGTGTTGTCCACTCCAGGAACATGCACTGCAATGATATCTGCGCCGTGATGCAGTACCCAATTCTAAACCCTTTGTGCCTCCCTGCAAAGGGCGTAGGAATAAGTGCCTCCTTGTTTGAGACAGAACATCACCGCGGTATTGTCCGTTTGTACCAGAAGAGTACTCTGTGGAATCTCAGTCTGGAATGCCTGTAGGGCGTAAAGGACAGATCTCATCTCAATAATATTTATGTGAAGCTGGGACTCCAGAGACACCCAGGAGCCATGAGTCCTGACCCCACTGAGATGAGCTCCCCATCTGGACCCTGAGACATCCGTGGAGAGGGTTGCTGAAGGAGGCGGCGCAATGAAGAGGACTCCCGTCAAGAAGTGGTCTGGGACAAACCACCAATTCCAGTCTCGGGTGACGGCGATCATGATCCGGATGGGATGCTGCAGATGATCTTGCTTCAGGTCCCATTGTGCCCTTAACAGTCACTGGGTGACCCGCATATAAAGTCGAGCTGGGGAACCGTTGCAATGGCCACTGCCATGTGTCCGAGCAGGCAAAAGACAGACCAGGCCAGTACCGTCTTTTCCTTTATGTCCCTTATAAGGGATCCAATGCGTTCCACCCTGTCCTGGGGAAGGAATGCCCTTCCCAGAGAGGTGTCCAGAACTGTTCCTATAAACAAAGTTCTGAGACGGGACAAGGTTCGACTTCTCCTGGTTGATCGTGACGCCCAGCGATAGGAAGAGAGCACAGGAATCTTGTATCACAGACATCAGGACCTCCCGTGAGGAGCCAGTCATCTAAATAAGGAAACACATAGTGGCCCCGTCTCCTGAGAGCTGCTGCCACGACTGCCATACACTTTGCAAATACTTGAGGTACTGAAGACAGCCCGAAAGGGAGGGCTCGGAACTGGTAGTGGCATCCCAGAAAAGTACACTTACGCAAGAACTTACTGTAACAGTAGATCTTCGAGAGAGGCTCTTGCAGTAGGTAATTACATATAGGACTGACGCCGGCCGGCGGCAGGACCCCACGGAAACATTTCTAGCTAGCAGTCCCTGGTGGGGACCGCCCCCACGTCAGGTGGTCGGCGTCAAACGATGTCGGTATAAAGGGGCGGTCCCAGATGCCCACCTTCCAGTTCTTTCCCGCCACAGGCCGAGAAGACCCGGACAAGAGAGAAGCAGATATTTCCCTAAATGGAAAAGGAGCTGAAAAAGCCTAGGGGGATGGAGGGTGGGAAGGTATTACCTACTGCAAGAGCCTCTCTCAAAGATCTACTGTTACGGTAAGTTCTTACCTAACTGTACTATCTTACTTCGAGAGGGCTCTTGCAGTAGGTAATTACATATAGGACAGAACCCCAAGCAGTCTGGAACAAACGAAAGGCACCGGGAGGAGGAACTACTCCAAAAGTAGAAAATAATCTAGCAGGACTCAAGAAAGGAGGCCTTGCAAGACAGCTCACCCGAAGCCTGCTCTACGGCGAGAGGCAATGTCCAAACTGTAATGTTTAGTAAAGGTATGGACTGAAATCCAAGTGGCAGCAGCACATGTCTGCCGCAGACACGTTCTTGAAACAGCAACTCCACGAGTGGAGTGACCTCTGACTTGACCTGGGAGGGTCTTGTTGTACTTGTCATAACAGAAAGTGATGCAATGGGCCAACCATTTTTGATAGTCATTGCTTAGAGACAGCATTGCCTTCTCTTTTGTGAGCGAAAGAGACGAACAACTGATCAGTCTTTCTGAGATCCTTCGTCCTATCGGTGTAGTATCTCAGAATCTTGTGGACATCCATGGTATGGAGCAAGTATTCTCCTTGGTTGAAGTACTGCATGAAAAAAGCAGGTAATTCAATAGACTGGTTTAAGGTAGACGCCGCTACCACTTTTAGGAGAAACTTAGGATTTGTGCGAAGAGCTACTCGTTCTTTGTGAAAAATCAAGTAGGGGATTTTGCACATCAAGGCCTGGAGCTCGGAAATTCTGCAAGCAGAAGTAATGGCCACCAAGAAGAGTGTCTTCCACTATAAAAACTTCAGGTCTGCGGAAGCCGCCAGGCTCAAAGGGAGGAAGAGTAAGTTTCTCGAGGACAAAGTTTAAGTCCCAAGGCGGAGCTGGAGTATGGATAGGGGGCCTAAGATGAAGGGCCCCTCTGAGGAAAGTTTAGGATACCTCCAGCTGAGCGAATGCCTTACCAGCGAAAGGGACATGGTAGGCTGAAATAGCGGCCATATGGACCTTCAAAGAGGAGTGACTGAGACCCAGGTCGAAAAGATGACGCATGTACTCAAGCAGGAAAGTCACAGGGCAGGAAAAGGGCTCCAGGTTCCTGGACGCAGCCCAGATAGAAAATCTTTTCCATTTCATGGCGTAGGTGGACCTAGTGGAGGGTTTTCTAGACTCCACCAGAATCTCTGCTACCTTAGAGGAAACGCCAAAACGAGATTGGACTAGGTCTGTAGGAGCCATGCATGAAGTTGAAGGGACTTGAGTCCCGGATGGACCAGGGTCCCCTGATCCTGGGTCAGCAATCCTGGAGATAAAGGAAGAGGAAGAGGAAGAGGAGGAACCTCTGAGTATTGTTGTAGGAGAGAACCAGATTTGCCTGGGCCAGAAAGGAGCGATCAGAATCATTCTCGCTCCTTCTAGAGCAAGCTTCTGTAACACAAGAGGGACCAGAGGAATTGGGGGAAAAGCATAGCCGAATCTGTCCTTCCAACTTAGAGATAGAGCGTTGCTCCAGAAAGCACCTCGCTCTGGAGCGAGTGAGCAAAAGATTGGAAGCTTTGCATTTTGGGAGGAAGCGAACAGATCCATCTGAGGAATCCCCCAAACCTGGAAGATGCCTTTTAGGACTTTTTCGTCCAATTCCCACTCGTGTGGGAGAGCCGACGAGCGACAGTCTGTCTGCCAGGACATTGTCTATTCCCGGAACATGGATCGCTGTGAGGTGAAGGTTGTGGAGAGTTGCCCAATCCCAGACCCTCACTGCCTCCCTGCACAGCAGGTAGGACCGGGTTCCTCCCTGCTTGTTGATGTACCACACCACGCACATGTTGTCCGTTTGGACGGCTAGGTGACCAGGAAGGATGTATTGGTGAAGGGTCTAGAGCGCATAAAGCACTGCTCGAAGCTCGAGCATGTTGATGTGGAGAACTATCTCCAACTTTGACCAAAGGCCTTGGGTTCGGTAAGGACCCAGATGGGCTCCCCAACCTTCACCTGAAGCGTCCGTGGTCACAGTCTGATCTGGGGAAGATGGAAAAAGGACCCCCGGAAGAGAGAAGGAACCCCACCCACCCCCGAAGAGCTTCTCTCGAACCATCCACCATTGCAAGTCTCTACCATCGGCAAGGAGATCAGAACCGGATGATCTAGGTTGTCTACTCGTTGATCCCACTGAGATCGAAGAGTCCACTGAGAGATTCTCATGTGGAGGTGTGTGCGCGGAACCGTCGGGATGGCCGCCGCCATAAGCCCCAGTAGACGGAGCACTGACCTCGCCGGGACCCTCCTGTGTTCCGACAAGAGGAAAATCTGTGACTGGAGGGAGGCCCCCCTGTCCGGAGGCAGAAAGGCTTTGCACAAAGTTGTGTCAAGAATTGCCCCGATGAACTGGAGCCTCTGAAGGATCCAGGTGAGACTTGGAATGGTTGATGGTAATACCCAGGCCAGTGAAAACCTGCCGGGAGAGGAAATGCAGGAGTTCCTCCCTGGACGGGGCCGCCAGGAGCCAGTTGTCCAGGTAGGGAAAACCTGAGCTCCCAAAGAATGCAGGTGGGCCACTACCACCGCCAGGCATTTGGTAAAGACTCGGGGAGCTGAGAAAAGACCAAATAGGAGCGCCTAGAATTGGTAGTGGACCCCCTTGAACGCAAACCTAAGGTACTTTCGATGCGAAGAGCGAATGGGGATGTACAGGTACGCATCCAGCATATCTAGTGCACAAAGCCATTGGCCCAGCTGAAGCAGGGGCAAAAGGGATTGAAGGGAGAGCATCCTGAACCTCTTGTACTCCACATACAGGTTCAGGGAGCTGAGATCGAGAATAGGTCCGAGATCTCCCGTCTTCTTTGGTACAAGGAAAAAGTGGGAATAGTACCCCGTAGAGGTGGGGTGGGACAGGTTCTATAGCCTGTTTCATAGGAAGCGCTGAGATTTCTTCCCTGACCAAAGGAAGATGGTCCCTTGAGTACGCGGAGTTCAGAGTGGGGTGACGTGGAGGTTTCTGTAGAAACTCAATGGAGTGCCCCTCTGCTATAATCTGAAGCACCCATGAATCTGAAGTTATCATCTCCCAACCCGGAAGGTGGAGGGAGAACCTCCCTCCTACTGGTTCCTCTGGGGTGTCCGGGGGCGGTGGGAGAGGAAAGGAGTCGGGTGGTGTGAGGCAGCGCTGCAGCTGGGGCACCCATTGCTTTTTTGGGGGGCGGGGGCCTGGCAGCTGTGGGGGCCCGACGTTTAGTGGCCCGCCTTCCCTGAGATTTTACTTGAGGCCGGCTGCGTCTGCAAAAGGGACAGCGCAGTGGGGGATGGGGATGGGGACGGTACACTGAATCAACGGATTTAAGGGCCGTCCCCTTCTCTTGCAAATCAGTTATGATATCCTTGACATCACCACCGAAAAGCACAGAACCTCAGAAAGGTGCTTCTTGGATGGCCGACTGCACCTCCGGGACCAAACCTGACACACGGAGCCATGCGTGACGCAGAAGACTTACGGCGAACGCAGAGCTCCGTCCTGCGGTGTCCACTGCGTCACAGGTTGTCCTCAGAATGTGACGACTGGCCGAACGAGCAGAACGGACCAGGTCGGCCAACTCCTGCTTGAGTCGAGAGTCAGACAGAGAATCGATCTTGGATTCCGCCTGGGTAAGGACGGCCTTCTGGTAATCTCCCATATGTGCAACATAGTTCAGGGCCCTAATCCCCAGTGTAGAGGCGTAGATCTTCCTTCCATACTGATCCAGAAGGTGAGATTCTTTATCCGGGGAGATGAGCTCAAGTGCTTCGGATGTGCTGACCGGCCGTGAGCAGCGCTAATCACAAGAGAGTCTGTACGGGGGTGAGATTCTAAAAAGTCTACACCCTTCGGAGCCTGGTATAGCCTGTTCGACTTCCTGGGAAGTGGGGCTAAAGCCAACAGTTGTTGCCAAATAGTGGAAACAAGGTGGGCGCGAGGCTCAATCCAGGGTGGCACTAAGGTAGGAGCCGTAAGGGGCAAGTCCAGATGCTCGGCGAGTTTTACCCGTTGAGGGCCTGGTTCAAAGGAATGCCACTGATTAACTTCCTGGATCTTTCTGAACAACTCCGTGAAAGAAGGATCCTCCGGAGGAGTCCTCGGCCGGGGTTTGGACGGAGAGCGTGGCTCGTAGTCTTTCTCAGAAGCCTCTGAGGAGTCCGAGAGAGAAAGGGAGGAAGAGTCTGAAGCAGAATAAGACTCCCTAACTTGTCTAGGGGGAGGAACGGGTTCCTTGGGAGGGATCCCAGAACGTGTGTCCTGCCCCTCTCTGGATCCCTAGGACAAAGCCCAGGAATCTGGAGGTGGAGAGGGAGTGTGCCGTCTGGGGCGTACGGAAGCCGGGGGTGGCACCATCGCCGTAAGATGGCTCTAGACTTCCTTAGTGAGCTGAGCCTTGGCCTCAGCCCACCAAGAAGCAAGAGTCTCCTGCAGATCCACCGGCGGCCTAGGGGGCGGTGGAGGAGGAGGGATAGTTGTATGGAGGAAATCCGTAGGGGGAGTATCCATAATCCGGCTGCGAGTATCCTGGAGTCGGGTACTGTGGCGTCGAGGGAGTCGGCACCGGGTATGGCAGCGCAGGATACTGCGGACCTGGGAAAACCGGTGTCTGATACCCAGGCGCTGGAGGAGCTGCCAGAACAGACGGCCCAGCCGGGTACTCCACGGGCGGATCAGCCGGGATAAGTCCATGAGGTGGAGTGCCTGATGGAACAGGAAAATCCCCACGCGGTGTCGGGGGAGAGTGTCTGAACGTCGGTGAGGCCGGCGTCAGATCCGTCTCTTCAGGAAGAGGATCGGACGGTAGCCCATGGTCTCGAGTCTCGTCTGGGGACGGGAGGGGATCCCCGGGATCAGGCAGGGGGACTGGGGCTCCCCTGACTGCAGCGAAGGCTGCAGAGAGCCTGGAATGACAGAAGTAGTACGTTCCGCCGTAGGTTCAGAGGCCCGGTGCAAGTTGGAGGAGCCGACGTGTGGCTTATGGGCACAGTCCCGGCGGACGCCGAAGGAGCGGGCGTCCGGCTTCACGGGTCCCTCATCGCAGGTGGGCCGAGAATGAGAGGAGGCCAGTCCGAGGGAGACGCTGCCGAGCACCGCCCTGAAGGGTCGAGCGTCTTAGAGGCCTTCTCCCAGCGTACGTCGGAGGGGCTGAGTCCGGCTTAAGGGAGGTGCCCGCACCAGTAGGCCGCAGGCCTGCGGCAGTACTGGGGGCTGGAGTCCCCTTTCGCCCGGAGATGTCCGGCAGGCTCGAACTCGAACCCGTTGGGCGGGCCGACACCTCCTCCAAAGCCTTGGAGGCTGCCGCCGGGCGATCCCCTGGAGGGGATCTTACCTTGCCCGCGACTCCAGTCGGAGTCGCGGAAGAGGAGGCCTTCTCCCGGTGCCTTTCCTTATCCTGCTTTTTGTGCTCTTCAGGGGAGGTCGACGCCTGCCGAAGTTCTCTCAGCTCTTTCTCCATCGCAGACATCTTTTTGAGGAGATGGGCTTCGAGGGACTGCTGGCGTCGTCTGCGGGTGGCCGCGTTGGACCGAAGGTAGTGTGGACACTTAACCGCGTGGTCGGGGCCTAGGCAGAGGGAGTGACCGTCTGTGAGGCAGTCGGGCGCCACATGAGTCGCACTTATTCTTTGAAGGGGACGACATATACCGACGTTCACCTGACAAGAGTAAAATTCTGAAACTAATTGGAAAAAAAACGACGAAGTAACAGGACTGAGTGATAAGAACTTAACTGCGAGGCGCTGCACGAGCTGACGGCGAGAAAAGAACTGGAAGGCAGGCGTCTGGGCCGCCCCTTTATACAGACTTCGTTTGACACCTGTCACCTGACGTGGGGGCGGTCCCCGCCAGTGACTGCTAGCTAGAAATTTTTCTGTGGGGTCCTGCCGCTGGCTGGCGTCAGTCCTATACATAATTACCTACTGCAAGAGCCCTCTCGAAGTAAGATCCCAAAATGCAGAAATTTCCGGTGCGCTAGAGTGATTGGGAGATGTAGGTAAACATCCTGTATGTCCAAAGATGCCAGCCAAGCGCCCTGTTTGAGCAAGGGAATGAGACCCGGCAGGCTCACCATGCTGAAATGCTTGTACAACACAAATGTGTTGAGGTCGTTGAGATTCAAGATCAGGCACAAGTCCCCTGTTTTCTTTGGAACCAGGAAGAAGTGAGAATAACCTTTTCCTCTCTGGTTTGGTGGAACGTACTCTATGGCCTCCCTGTCGAGGAGGGCCAAAATCTCCTGCTGAATGAGCAGGGCATGGCGACCCGAGTAGCGGGACAGCAGAGGAGGTCTGGATGGTGGGTGATTGGGGAACTCTATAGAGTGACCTCGTTCAACCAACTGCAACGCCCACCAGTCGGAGGTTATCCTCTGCCATCCCGAAAGGCGACGAGAGATGCGACCCCCGACTTTCTCAACCCTTTGATCCAGAAGAGGGGTGGGGGCCGGGAAGGAGTCATGCTGTGGTGGTGTTGGACCTCGCGGGCTAGGTTGCTTTGGAATGCTTCGGGCCCTGGCCCAAGGGGGACCTGGCTTGATTTTTGTGACCGAAGTTGCCCCTTGGTTGCTGGCTGGAACGTAGCTGTTGCAGTTCTTGGCGGCCACGAAAACGATTCCAGTTCCTACGAAAGGAACCAGATTTCTGTTTGTATATGGCCTGTACAGTTCTGACTGCTTTCCCAGCGTCCTGCAGTTTGGTGGTGACCTTCTTGGACTCCTCACCGAACAGGACCGCTCCGTTATAAGGGACGTCCAGGGTATATCCAGAGACTCTCAAACACAGGTGTCTCTGCAGACAAACGTCTGTGGCTGCTCCCCAGGCTGCCGAGTCCGCTGAGTCGAAAACGGCTCGGAGAACCTGGGTCCCCACGTCTGACCCAGTCTGGAGGAGGTTCAGCAGCTCTTCCTTTTCACCATCCAGAAAGTCTTTTGGAAGGTCTTGTCCCTGTTCCCAAAGGGCGCTCTGAAACTGCACCATGTGCGTCAGTTCAGAGACCTAATTGAGCATGTAGCAGCCGCACACATGCGTCCTCCCGTAGAATCTGATTGCTTAGATTCTTGGTCCAGGGACTGGGTACTCAAATGCTGAGGCTGTTGGGACCTATCATGAGATGCAGTTATGACCAGGGAGTCTGCCAGGGGTTGCTGCGCCAAATACAGTTCCTCCATGGGAGCCCTGCAGAGGTGGTCAGCCTTCTTCAGAACAGTCTGTGTGGAATGCAGACACTTCCAAGCTGCCTTGGTGACATCCGTGAAGGCGTCCACCAAAGGTGGGACCACCACAAGCTTCAGGTCTTTCTGCTGGAGGTAACGGGCAAGACGCTGTCAGGGTCTAAGTCTTCTGTCTCCCATCCCATATTTACCTGGATGTGCCTCAATTTCTGAAAAGGAGGGATCATCCGGAGGCGACCTTGGAAGGTCCCGTGGGTCTGAAGGGAGATGGAGACCTGAAGGTGTAGGACGTATCCGGTCTGGAGTCATCTCCCAGTGAGCGACGTCTTCCCCTCGATCGCTTTGGGCTCGGGGACTCTGAGGGAGAGTGTGATGGGCGTTTTCTGTCTCTCAATAGGCCCCAAGGAGGTGGAGTTGGTTCCTTGGGGATTGGGAGTCTGGAACCTTCAGCGCCCTGAGGAGGAGCTGGAGGTGGCTGGGGCTTAGGGGAAACCACATTCTTCCTTGCATTTCCCACCAGAAGGTGAACAGTTCTTTCACCTCCTGAATATTCATACCCGACGACAGGCCCGGCATCTGTATGGGTCTGTCGCCGGGGTCGGGCGTCTGGGAACCACCGGGTCCGGCGACTGCTCCCTTGGTAGGCTGGTGTCCTCTGTGTTGCCCGTCTGGCTGTCCGGTGGCGCTGTAGCCTCTTCACCCGAGGACCAGACGTCCAGTATACACCCACGTCCGTACTACTATTGACAGGGTGGTCCATTTTGTGTGCGCTAGGTCGGACGCCTTCTCGGTCTGTGTCATCCACTTAAGGGACGTCAGCTCTGCGGTCTTCCTTTCAGGAACCTTCAGAGATTGGGAGACAGACCTGATCGGTCAGACGCACTGCCCGATTTAAGGGAAGACTTTTTGTACCTGTCCGAGGAGTCAGGCTTGGAGGCGTTCAAGTGGTGTTGATAGTGTAAGAAACATAGAAACAGAGACTTTGACGGCAGATAAGGACCGCTAGGCCCATCTAGTTTGCCCTTTTCCCTACCTACAGGATAGGCCGCAGATCCTAGTTAACCAACAGCCTATATCTTCCTGCCCCCCACAAGAATTGCCTTATGTCTGTCCCATGCATTCTTGAATTCTCCCACAGTTTTAGACCCCACAACTTCCTCAGGAAGGCTGTTCCATGCATCCACTACCCTCTCTGTGAAAAAATACTTCCTCACATTGCCCCTGAACTGCCCTCTATCTTTAAATTGTGTCCCCTTGTTCCTGCAAGTCTCTTTTTCTGAAAGATGCTACCCTCTTGGACTTTGTTGATTCCTTGAGGTATTTGAAAGTTTCTATCATGTCCCCCTCTCCTTCTTTCCTCAAGGGTATACATATTAAGCTCCTTTAGTCTCTCCTCATACGGCTTCTCTTGCAGACCCTGCACCATTTAGTTGCCCTCCTCTGGACTGCCTCTATCCTGTCTATGTCCTTGCGGAGATGGGGTCTCCAGAACTGGACACAGTATTCCAGATGGGGTCTCACCAACTGTCTGTACAGAGGGATAACAACTTCCTGTTTTCTGCTGCCGATTCCTCTCCCTATACATCCCAGTATACCCCCGGCCCTCCCTACTGCCTTCTCACATTGCTTGCTAACCTTAAGGTCATCTGATATGATTACCCCCAGGTCCCTTACCTGTTTTGTTGTTGTTACTACCTCCCCACCCATTGTGTATTCTTCCCCTGGGTTCTTGTTTCCCAGGTGCATTATTTTGCACTTTTTTGCATTGAATCCTAGCTGGCATACGTCTGACCATTCCTCCAACCTTGCAAAGTCCCTTTTCATCCTTTCCACGCCTCCTTGTGTATCAACCCTGTTGCAGATCTTTGTGTCATCTGCAAAAAGGCATACTTTTCCTTCCAGTCCCTCTGCAATGTCACTGATGAAGACATTAAAAAGGACTGGACCCAATACTGAACCCTGCGGTACCCCACTGGTAACCGCCCTTTCTTCAGAATGGACTCCATTTACAATTACCTTCTGTGTCCTGTTGTCCAGCCAATGTTTTACCCAGGCTACCACCCTGGGACCCACTCCCAGGCTGGTTAATTTGACTAATAATCTTTTGTGTGGGACTGTGTCAAATGCCTTGCTAAAGTCTAGGTAGGCCATGTCCACAGCCCCTCCCTGGTCTACTACTTTGGTCACCCAGTCAAAGAAATCTATTAGATTCGTCTGACATGACCTTCCCGCTGTGAACCCATGCTGCCTTGGATCCTGTGCTCCACTGACCTCTAGGTACTCAATTATTCTTTCCTTCAGAAGCGACTCCATCACTTTCCCTACCACAGAGGTCAGACTGACAGGTCTGTAGTTTCCTGCCTCTGTCTTGGTCCAACTTTTGTGAAGGGGAATCACATCCGCCTTCCTCCAGTCCTCGGTACCACACCATCCTCCATGATTTATTAAAAAGATAGCCAGTGGTTTCACTAGTTCCTTCCTTCCTTAATTCTTTTAGAATTCTAGGGTGAATTCCATCAGGACCCATTGCTTTGTCCACCTTCAGTTTTAGGAGTTCTTGCAGAACCCTTTCTTCTGTGAAAGGACTGGGATCACCCCCTATCAAAGAGTGTTTCTGTTAATTGGATTAGGCACTTCCCTTCCTCTTTTGTAATACTGAGCAGAAATATTCGTTTAGTATTCCTGCTTTTTCACTGTCCCCTCTGCCCACCCACCGTTCATTCTATTCAGCCTCACTCTCCCTCCCTTTGTCTTTCTACGCTCGCTGATGTACCTATAAAAGGTTTTATCCCCCTTCTTAACTGAGTTGGCTATCTTTTCCTCAGTTTGGGCCTTTGCTATTCTGACTTCCCTCCTGCTTCTTTCTGCCTTAACTGGTACAGCTCTCTGTCCTGCTCCTTCTGTGTTTCCTTATACTTCCAGAATGCTATCTTTTTCTTCCTGACTTTCACAGCCACCTCTCTTGAGAACCATAGTGGCTTTTTCTTTCGTTTGATTTGTTTATTTGCTTCACACAAAGGCTTGTTGCCTCTGTGATGGCAGTTTTGATAATTCCCCATTGTTGTTCCACACCTCCTTCTAGCCTGTTTGCTAGTGCTTTTCTGAGGCACTCTCCCATCTTGCCAAAGTCAGCCCTCCTAAAGTCCAGTACCCTCACTTTTGTATGGCTTGACTCTGTAGCGAGTTTAACGTGAACCACACTGTTTGATGGTCACTTGTCCCCAGATGGCAACCACCTTCTAGATCCGAGATCCTCTCACTGCCCCGTTTGAGTATGAGGTCTAAGATGCTCCCTCACGAGTGGGTTCCGAAACTAGCTGTCTAATGCCTGCCACCTGTGGGGCGTCAAGAATGGCCCTGCTCTTGGATGTGGCTGCAGCAAATGTGCTCCAGTTAACATCTGGCATATTTAGGTCTCCCATCAACAGTATCTCCCCTTCTCTGCCATTCTAAGAATGCCTTCCATCATATCCTTGTCCACTCCTTCCCCTGACATGGGGTCTGTACACAACCCTGTGCGGATTGTGGTGCCCTTCCAGTCTCAAGGTGACCCACAGTGCCTCCTCTCCTCCCTGTTTACTCTTTTGTTCAGTTGCTTTTATCCCTTCCTTTACATGAGAGCTACTCCTCCCCTCTTCTCCCCTGCCTGTCTCTCCTGTAAGTTATGTACCCTGGTATGTTAACATCCCAGTCATGGTTCTCTGTGTACCATGTTTCTGTGACTGCTACAATATCCAGGCATCCCTCTTCCATTAAGGCCACCAGCTCAGGGAGCTTGTTGCCCAGACTACGGGCATTGGTACTCATTACCCTCCATTTCCTGATGGCCTTATCCCCTTTTGCCCCATCCCTGTCCTTCTTGCCTTTGTCACTTTCTCCATTTACCCCTGCCCTTCTCCCTATCGACACCTCCATGTTGGTGTTTGCCACACTTACTACCGTGATTGTTTTTTTGGGGGGGCTAGGATTTTCCTGCTCCTTTCCAGTGCCTCCCCCCTTGGCTAGTTTAAAAGCTTGCCAATGAAGCATTTAAACCTATCACCTAGGATCCTGGTTCCCCTCCCGGACAGATGCAGCCCATCATGCCAGTATAGGCTTGCATCACTCCAGGTGGACCCCCAGTCCCCAATGAAGCCAAATCCCTGAGCTCCACACCAGTTTTTCAACCACTGACTGAATCCCATGGTACGGAACACCCTAGCCTCTCCTATGCCATAGATGGGTAGCACCTCCAAAAGGTTACCGTCAGTGCAATACGGACTAAGGCCCCTCCCCAATTCCACAAACACTTCCTGCACTTCTCTAATCCCTTTCTTAGCCAGGTCATTTGTCCCTAGGTGGACAATGACATCCAGCTCCCTCCCCTGTGCAGCTGCTCCAGCAATCCTGAGGATTCGCTCCCTGTCCCTCCAAGCCATGGCGCCAGGCAGGCACCTTACCTCCCTCTCCCCTTCCTTGCCCAGTTCTACCTTCCTAACAATGGAGTCCCCCACCAGGAGTTGTTTCCTTCCCCTGCAGGGTCCCCTACCACCCTCCTGTGGGTCTCCTTTGTGGAGGTTCCCAGCATCCTCCTTGGTCTCCACTGTAGGTGCCTCCATAGAGGAACCACACTTTGCCAGAATGGCATAGGAATTGTGGAGAGGTACAACTGGAGGGATGTGCCTCTGTTCCACCACCCTCACCCTCCCTGAGCCCACTGTGGTCCAACCGCTCCTCTTTCTTGGCAACCTCTGAGGCAACGGCAGTGGCACTGGTGGTCCCTGGATGGAAAAGGAGGTCCCACAAATCCTGGCCAACTCAGCCTGGAGATGAGCAACCTCCTCCCTCAGCCCAGAGAGGTGCCTGCAGATGGGACAACACCGCATCCTCCAGAACATCTCCCGGAAGACTGCTGCTCCACAGCCACTGCACTGCACCACTCCAATCATGTCTTATTTCTGGCCCCTTAACTGTTTGCAATCCTTACTCTTTCCTCTGTTTTCTCTCTCTCCTTACTTTCTGCCTGTGTGCCCTTCAAGCTCCTGATTGTCCTGTTCTGAGACAAGAATATCCTATATTTCTCAGTAGACCACTTACTTGTTCAGAGGCAGACCTCCAGCAGCTAGAGGGGGCCGGAGAGCTACTCTTGCCCTTCTAGGATGGTGGGTCCTTGGTGGTTCTGTGATCACTCACTTCCTGCCCCTAAACAGGAAGTTCCTGTTGTCAGTCAAATCATGTGCCTATAAAAATAGAACTAGCTTTGGGTGGAGGGGAAGGAAGGAGGGCAATATAGTCCCAGTAGAGAAGTTCAGTCACACAGCAGTCCTTTCTCCTGTTGTCTTCTGCCAAGCTATGAGCAGAATCTTTCTAAGGCAGTCTTTAAATGTAGCTTCCTTCTAGCTAAGCCACTCCCCCTACTTACCAGATCTTTCTACAAGTAATTTAAACCTCACAGCAGTTAAGTCCTTTCAGTCACCTGACATTTACACCTAGATGACTTTTCAGTTACCCATTCAGTTCAGTTAACCCAAACACACACACTTTTTTTTTGGTTTTGTATGTTAGTTTTTTTTACCCTAAATTAAAGGTCCAGATACAAAAGTTCTTCTACTTTAGTCCCAGCAGAGAAGTTCAGTCACACAGCAGTCCTTTCTCCTGTTGTCTTCTGCCAAGCTGAAGACCTTACCTTGACCGGGGGAGGTTGGCAGCGATCTGTCGGACCGAGAAGAGCTGGAGCTGGCCCTGGACTCTGAGGCCCTGCTGGGGGATCTCGCCCTATCCAAGTGCCGATGCTTGTCCCGGTGCTTCCCTGACTTGTGGGAAGATTCCCTCCGGAGGAAGGTCTTTTCTCCATTTTCCTCAATTTCTCCTCGAGAAGGAACCCCTGAAGGGCCTTTTGGCAGCGGATCCGGGTCCTGCTATTGAACTGCTGGCAAATGGAGCAGGCTTGGGAGTCATGCTCTGGGCCCAGGCACCTGACACAGACCGAATGATGGTCTACAAAAAGGATCCGTTTGCCGCAGGCACACTTAGAGGGATGTCCTTCGAGAGAAGGGGTAGGAGAACAGACACGGATTGAGGTTTTTGTAGAAAAAAGATTTCACGTGTTGTATCGATAAGGCAGGCTTCCGTGAGGCTGATGCTGGCGAGTCGATGGCGGGAAAAGAACTGGGGATGCTGGGGGACCGCCCCCTTTTATGTGATGCCTGACATCGGGGGCGGTCCCCTGCTGGATACTGCTAGCTAGAATTTTTCTGTGGGGTCCTGGTACCTGCCGACTTCAGTCCTAATGGTGTAACCTGCTGCAAGAGCTGTTTCTCCAAGTAAGATCCACAATAGTAAAGGACCAAACCAAGGAAAAGACAGCCAACTCAGTTAAGAAGGGGGATAAAACTTGTATAGGTATATTAAGGAGTGAAAAAGAAAAGAAAAAAAAAAAAGACCAAGTGAGTGATAGTGAGGCTTAATAAAAGGGATGGTGGGTGGGCAGAGGGTGGCTCAGAAAAAGCAGGGATACTGAGAAGATACTTCTGCTCAGTATTCACAAAAGAAGGGGGGGTACCTAATCCAACCAACAGAAGCACTTTGGATTTTGGGGGGGGGGGGGCGCGATACCAGTCCATTCACAGAAGAAAGGGTCCTGAAAGAACTCCTAAAACTGAAGGTGGACAAAGCAATGGGGCCTGACGGGAGTCACCCCAGAATTCCAGAAGAACTAGTGACACCCAGGGATCGACAAATTCTAAAATGACATGCTAGTCCAGGACAACTGGCCTAGTCAAACGTGGCTGTCCAGTACATTTCAATTAAAATTTGAAATTACTTGTGTAGAAATAAACTGCATGGTGTTGCCGGGCGGGGTCATATACGTATTGTAGTATTGTTTCATAGGATGGATGTAGATGTTGAAGAACTGCCTAAATCAGGAAAAACATATACCGTTAATACAGGGTGTGGGCAGGGCTCTAGGGCAGTCTGAAGTCTGCATTAGAAGATATTGGAGAAAACGTTACAGAATTAGTTTGACTGAAGTCCCAACAAGCCGTCGGTGAACCGTGAACGTGAATGGACAACTGTCATCAAGGACTAGGGTAGAAAGATGATGGAGCAGGAGTACGTTCATCAGAATCAGCAGCAGAAGAAACAGAAGCAGCAGCACCAGCAGAAGATGTAGCAGCAGCAAGAGCATGCCCACGAACACAGAGTGCCTGGACCAGACAGCAGCCAGTGGTTAACTGAAGGATCGGGATCAAATTCATACAGTTCAGGGCCTTCTATTGCTACCTGCAGGAGAGACTGAAGTGTCTCATCAGTGAGCTGTGTTCTTATTTTTGTTCTGAATAGAAAATATTCTTTCACACTTGCCAACTGAGACACTCTGTCATTATTTCGACGTAGTCAAGAATGCACCCAATCGGGGGTGGTTTTTCTTTCAGTAATCTTGCATAGATCTGCAAACAAGGCTTGTCAGCTGAAAATTGAAGCAGCGTTTTAAATGCAGCAGACTCTGACTTTATATCTTTCTGCTGCTCTTCCATGAAAAAAATCTAAGTATTCAGCCAAGTGTGCCAATTCAAAGGTCCAAAACACTGCTAGTGGGCCTCTTGGCAGATCAAACTCTAAACAGCTGAACCATGAGAGGCACCCCTGAAAAATGCTTAAACCTCTCATCTATGTACGTTATTGCTGAGTCTACTGAAGTCTGCAGTTGTGTATCTGTTACAAAACTGACTTCTGGGCAGTTGCCTCTGAATGGGAAAGGAGCAGTCCTCTCCTCACCTCCCCTCTGAGGCAACACACTCCATACATTGCTCCTCAAGTTTGTAATGGTTGAGGAAAGCTGCCATGTATTTCCCTGGTAGTGTTTTTAAGTTCCGGCAGCTGGAGTAGACAGGTCTCAGCAAGTTGTGTAACTTCTAGTATTAATATGTCATCTCTTTGAAACTGCAAGGACATGTTTTTTTTTTTAGCATTGGCAGGAAATAGTACAGTTACTTAAGAACTTACTGTAGCAGTAGATCTTCGAGAACAGCTCTTGCAGCAGGTTACACCATTAGGACTAAAGCCGGCAGGCGCCAGGACCCCACGGAAATTTTCTAGCCAGCAGTATCCAGCAGAGACTGCCCCCTACATCGGCCCCGCCCCGACATCAGGCATCATACAAAAGGGGGCGGTCTTCCAGAATCCCTATTTCTCCCGCCAGAGACTCCCAGCCGCTAGATGACATCAAAAATGGAGACTGAGAATCCGCCTTCAAGAAGGTATTCAGAGTGGTGTTACAAACACCTAATCCTAGTAGTGACATAACAGAACAACTACCTCCAGAGGGGATGGTGGGCAGGAAACTACCTGCTGCAAGAGCTGTTCTTGAAGATCTACTGTTACGGCAAGTTCTTACGCAACTGTACTATCTTACTTCGAGAAACAGCTCTTGCAGCAGGTTACACCATTAGGACAGATTCCTAAGCAATGCTGGAAATCCCTCACAGGTGGGAGGAGGCTAGGTAGAGATCGCGAGTTGGACCGAAGCCTAGGAAAGAAGTCCCTGAAGGACTGTTAGACCAAAACTAGCTCTTCGCCGTGATGCAACATCCAGGCTATAGTGCCTGATAAAGGTGTGTACAGTGCTCCAAGTAGCTGCTGCGCAGATGGCTGAAGTGGACACGTTCTTCATAGCCGCAAAGGAGGTAGCCACCCCCCTTGTGGAATGTCCCTTAACAGAGCCCGGTAGGGGTTTGTTACGTTTCTGGTAACAGAACATGATACAATGGATGAGCCACCTGGACAGCAACTGTTCAGAGACAAAGAGCTCCCAGCATCCTATGGGCGAAGGGGACGAAAAGCTGATCAGATTTACGGTGGTGCGTGGTTCTGGTCAGGAAGTATCTTAAACACCTCTGCACATCTAAAGTGTGCAGCAGGGCCTCTCCTCTATTAAAGCATTCAGGAAAATACACTGGCAGGTTGATGTCCTGATTGAGGGTGAGGGCTGAGACCACCTTAGGTAGAAACTTTGGAATTGTCGTTAGGGACACCCCGTCCTTGTGAAAAACCAAATAAGGTTCTTTGCAAATTAGTGTGTGAAGCTCAGAAATCCTTCTGGCCGAAGTAACAGCAACTAAAGATAACGTCTTCCATGTCAGGAGACGTGGTTTGCAATCCGTGGCTGGTTCAAAAGGTTCCCATTCGTGCACTCTAGCCTGAGAGTGACTCAGACCGTGATGACGTTGTCCACTCCTGGGACATGAACAGCAATGAGGTTTGTGCCATGTTGCAGAACCCAATCCCACACCCTCATGGCCTCCCTGCAAAGCGGGTAGGAATGGGTGCGTAAGCTGGTCCAGGACAAAGGGGAAATCCCATGGAGGAATAGGATCCTTAATCGGAGGTCTAAGGTGGAGAATACCTCTCAGAAAGGCTCGTGCGGTGTCCAACTGAGCTATGGACCGTAGGCCTATAGGTGTATGATAGGCAGAGATGGCACAAAGGTCTACTTTAATTGAGAAGTAGGCCAAGCCTGCCTGGAAGAGAGACAGAAGGTAGTTTAGAACCGAATCTTCCGGGCAATCCATCAGGGAAAATCCTTGTGCTTGAGCCCAGAGGCAAAATCTACGCCATTTCATGGCGTATGTGGCATGAGTGGCCGGTTTTCTAGCAGCCGCTAGAACATCTGCTCCCCCTTGGAAGACCCCGTAACGCATGATAGCTATGTCCCTAGGAGCCAGGCGTGCAGGTTCAGAGAGCGAAGGTCCGCATGGACCAAAGATCCTGCCTCCTGGGACAATAAGTGAGAACTGATTGGCAGAGGCACCGGAGGTTCCAGGGACAGTTGGTGCAGCAGAGGCAACCAAATCTGTCTGGGCCAAAAGGGCGCTATTAGTATCAGCATCGCCTGCTCTCTGCAGAGTTTCAAAAGGACCCTCTGGATCAACAGGAAGGGAGGAAATGCATAGAGGAATCTGCCAGTCCAGGAGAGGGACAACGCGTCTTGCCAGAAAACACCAGGCCCTAGATCTAGCAAGCAGAAATAGGGCAGTTTTGCGTTGGATGGGGACACGAAAATATCTAACTCTGGTGTGCCCCATCTGTGAAACAGATCATCTACCACCTCCTGGAGTCATTCCCACTCGTGCACTCTAGCCTGAGAGTGACTCAGACTGCGATGACGTTGTCCATTCCTGGGACATGAACAGCAATGAGGTTTGTGCCATGTTGCAGAACCCAATCCCACACCCTCATGGCCTCCCTGCAAAGCGGGTAGGAATGGGTGCCTCCTTATTTGTTGAGGTAATACATCACCGAGGTATTGGCTGTTTGTAACAGCAGAGTACCCAGTGGAATCTCCCACTGGAAGATCTGCAAGGCATAAAGAACTGCTCTCATTTCCAAAATATTTATATGGAGATGAGCTTCTTGGGGCATCCATGAGCCCCGAGACCTGACCTCATCGAGGTGTTCTCCTCAACCAAATCCTGAGGCATCCGTGGAGAGTGTCCCAATTCGAGACGGCTCAATGAAGGGGACCCCGCCAACAGGTGCTTTGAATCGAGTCACCACTGCCAATCCCAGATGACTGCATTTGTGATCCGAACTGGAAGCTGCAAATGGTCTTGCTTCTGATCCCACTGTACCTGTAACATCCACTGGGTCACCCGCATGTGGAAATGGGCTAAGGGGACTGTCACAATGGCGGCAGCCATGTGTCCGAGCAGGCAAAGGATCAGTCTGACTGGAACAGTCTTTGCCAAGATGACCCCGATGACGAATCTGATGTGTTCCGCTCTGTCCTGGGGTAGAAAGGCTCTCCACTGGACAGTCTCCAGAACTGTACCTATGAACTGCAGATTCTGCAACAGAACCAGGTGCGACTTCTCCTGATTGATGAAGAATCCCAAAGACCCAAAGAGGGACAGAGTACAGTGGATTGCAGACATCAAAGCCTCCTGAGAGGGGGCCATGAGGAGCCAGTCATCCAGGTATGGGAACACATAGTGGCCTTGTCTCCTGAGAGCCGCCGCTATGACTGCCATGCGCTTTGTAAATACCCGCGGTGCCGAGGACAGTCCAAAAGGGAGGGCTCAGAACTGATAATGGCAACCGAGAAATTTGAAGCGCAAGAACTTCTTGTGTGCTCAAACTATGGGTATGTGTAGGTAAGCATCCTGCATATCTAAAGACGCTAGGAAGGCGCCCTGCTTGAGCATGGGTATCAAACCAGGAAGGGTCACCATGCGGAAGCATTTGTAAAGGACCAAAGCGTTGAGATTGCAGAGATCCAGAATCAGACGGAGGTCCCCTGTCTTTTTGGGAACCAGAAAGAAGTGGGAATAGTAGACGGTACCTCTCTGGCTCCGCGGTGCGTGCTCTATAGCCTCCTTTCTCAGGAGCATGAGCACTTCCTGCTGTACGAGCAGTGCATGTTGACCCGAATAACAGGAAAGCAGGGGAGGTCTTGACAATGAGTGGTCAAGGAATTCTATAAAGTGTCCTCTCTCAACCAGTAGGAGAACCCACTGGTCGGCAGTTATCTGCCATCCTGAGAGGTGGCGAGTGATGCGACCCCAGACTTTTTCTGCTCGTTGATCCAGAGGAGGGGCAGGGGCCAGGAAGGAGTCATGCTGTGGCGGCATTACCCCCGCAGGCTGGGTCGGACATAGGCTGGGCCTTACGGTGGAAGTTGCCCCTTTGCTGCTTACCGGAACATGGCTGCTGCTGCTGTTGCCGGCTGAGAAAACTGTTCTGGTTCCTATGAAAGGAACCAGATTTGGGTCTGTACATGGCCTGTACAGTCCTTACTGCCTTCCCGGCGTCTTATAATTTGGTGATCATCTTTTCGGAGTCTTCACCAAATAGGACTTCGCCATTATAGGGAACATCCAGGATGTTTTTCTGGACATCCAGGGTAAATCCGGAGACATGAAGCAACAAGTGTCTCCAGAGACAGACGCCTGAGGCTGCTCCCCTTGCTGCGTAGTCTGCAGAGTCATAGGCAGCTCTCAAAACTTGGGCCCCCACGTCTGACCCAGTGCGAAAGAGGATGAGAAGCTCCTCCTCCTGTTCGCCATCCAGAAGGACTTTAACAAGGTCTTGACCCTGTTCCCATAAGGCATTCTGAAACTGAACCATGTGTGTCAGATAGCTCAGTGACATAATGGAGCATGCAGCAGCCGCATACATGCGTCTACCCAGTGAGTCCAACTGCTTGGACTCCAGGTCAGGAGATTGTATACTCAAATGTTGTGGTCGTTGAGAGCTATGATGGGAGGCCGTAATGACCAGGGAATCAGCCAGGGGTTGTTGCGCCAAGTACAGGTCCTCTGCAGGGGCCCTGTACAGGCGATCAGCCTTCTTCGGCACCGCAGGAGTGGAGTGTAGATGTTTCCACGCTGCCTTGGTGACGTCCGTGAAGGTGTCCACCAAGGGTGGTACCACCACAGGTTTAGGGTCCTTCTGCCTAAGATAACTGGTTAGGCGCTGTCGTTCGAGGTCTAAGTCTTCCACTTCCTATCCCATGTTCTCCTGGGTGTGCCTCATGATTTCGGAAAAAGATGGATCATCTCGAGGTGACCTGGGGAGGTCTCGTGGGCCAGGTGATGGGATGCTGATCAGAGCAGGAAACCTGGAGGTATATGAGGTGTCAGGTCTAGAGCCGTCCCCCTGCAGAGTGGACGGTCTACATCTGGGTCGGCTGGGAGACCTTAAGGGAGATCTGGAAGGGGGGGCCTTCTCCTTTCTTTGGATCTGTCCCTAGGAGGCAGAGTAGGCTCCTTGGGGGTCGGTGCTCTTCCTACTGGCCCCTGTGGTGGAGGAGGAGGTTTTACTGGGACCACGTCTCTCGATTGTGTCCCACCAAAAGGTGAAAAGGTCTTTAACCTCCCGAATATTCATACCGGACGATGGCCCTGGCGTCGGGGTTGGCCTGTCGCCGATATCGGGTGTCTGGTCGCCGGATCAGGCGAAGGCTCCTGCGGAAGCCTGGCGTCCTCATTGTCGTCTGCCGGTCGTCAGGTAATGTCGGATCCTCCTCCGTAGACTCCTGGCGACCAGTATCCACCGGTGACGGAGAGGCAGTCGGTTCCTTAGAACGCGAGGCCAACATCGGGTGTTTGCCCGACGTCTGGTCCAACGGGCGCTTAACAGGGGATGGGTCGGCAGCCCATTTTGTGTCCGTCATCCGCTTAAGGGACGTCAAGTCCTTAGTCTTCCTTGGGAGGGGTCTGGTCCCCTAGGAGGCAGGGAGGCCGATCTGGCATCAGGTGCCAGGCGTTTATCTGAGGAAGATTGAGAGGCTTTGGAAGAGGAGTTGGACCAGTGACTGTCAGCAGACTTTGCGGAAGCCCGGGAGGGTGTTGGAGAAGGGTCCGAGGTCCTGGAAGTTTTAATGGGATGTAAAGAAGCTGAAGAACTGCCAGAAGTCCTAACCTTCACGGGAGGGGGCTGAGAGCGAGCCCTGGAGGGAGAGCGGTCCAAGCGCGCAGAGCCGGAGCTAGTGCACAAGTCCGAGGCCCGGTTCGGGGATCTGGACCTGGCCTTCTCCCAGTGCTTGTCCCAGTGTTTATGGGTCTTAGAGGAGGACTCACCTCTGGAGGCAGGATCTTTATCCAAATTTTTTTAACTGTTCTTCCAAGAGGAACCCTTGAAGTGCCTTCTGGTGGCGGATCCTGATGCAACTATTGAACCACTGGCAAAAGCCAGCATCAATGGCTCAGTAGGTAGCACACTCGCCTCTGAGGCCGGGAGATCAGAGGGCTGTGGGTTCAGTTCCCACATCTGGCACTTGGGTTAATATCCCAGTACTGACACTGTAGTGCAGCATGAGAGGGTGCTGCACTTCTGAGGTGCAGTCGTTAGGATGAGACGTTAAACAGAGGTCCCATCTGCCTGGATTAGTGGTAGTTCAGGTGGATGTTAAAGATCCCATGGCACTTATCGAAAAGAGTAGAGGAATTTCCCCGGTGTCCTGGACAGATTTCCCTCATTCACTAAAAATACCACAAACAGCTTAAGCTGGTTCAAGGTCAGTTCGCATTCATCCATACCCCTCCCCAGGTCGTGCCTGAAAATAGGCAGGATTTGTCTAGTGCGCTTACCCGGTCAACAAAAACTAAAATAAATAAAAAGGAGCAGGCCTTGGTGTCATATTCTGGGCCTAGGCACCGCAAACGGGATGAGTGCAGATCCTTAAAAGGTTTCTGTTTGTCGCAGGCACACTTAGAGGGGCGTCCTTCTAAGGAAGGAGTTGGAGATGCCGACATTTAGTAGTCGAAAGCTGGAAGTTCTAGTCGTCGTTCACTGGAGTGGGACCATGAGGCCGATGCGGACGCGTCGACGGCAGGAAAGGAAAGTACAGTTACGTAAGAACTTACCATAACAGTAGATCTTCAAGAGAGGCTCTTGCAGTAGGTAATTACATATAGGACCGACGCCGGCCGGCGGCAGGACCCACGGAAATTAGCTAGCAGTCCCTGGTGGAGACCACCACGCTGTGGAGACTGGCGCCATACGCCGTCGGTATATACTGGGGCAAGAGTCTCCTTTAGCCCAGACACGCCCGGCAGGCCCGAACTCGAGCCCGACGGGCGGGCCGACGCCTCCTCCAAAGCCTTGGAGACTGCCGGACGGTCCCCCGGAGGGGATGATACTTTACCCGCGACCCCGGCCGGAGTCGCGGAAGAGGGGGCCTTCTCCTGGTGCCTATCCTTGTCCCGCTTCTTATGTCCTTCAAGGGAAGTCGATGCCTGCCTTAATTTTCTCAGCTTTCTCTCCATCACAGACATCTTTTTCTTGAGGAGATGGGCTTCGAGGGACTGCTGGCATCGTTTGTGGGTGGCCGCGTTGAACCGGAGGCAGTGCGGAAACTTGTCGACCGTGTGGTCAGGGCCTAGGCAGAAGAGGCAGAGGGAGTGACCGTCCTTGTGAGGCAGTTGGGCGCCGCATGAGTCGCACTTATTCTTAGAAGGGGACAACATAAACAGACGTTCGCCTGACGATGGAAGAATAAAATACTGAAAACTTTTCGGAAAAAACGACGAAGTAACAGGACTGAGCGAAAGAACTTAACCACGGTGTTGGCAATGCCGGGTCAGCGCCAGTCCTATATTTAATTACCTACTGCAAGAGCCTTCTCGATAAGATCTGGGAGCCCTCTTTGTATGATGCCTGACATCGGGGGCCGGGCCGATATTGTGGGGTGGTCCCCGCTGGATACCGCTAGCTAGAAAATTTCCTGCCGGCTTCAGTCCTAATGGTGTAACCTGCTGCAAGAGCCATTTCTCGAAGTAAGATCTTGGAATATATAGAGGGATTTTACAAATTGCACACACTGTGCTTCTTTTAAGAAAGCTTTTGTTCTTGAACCTTCATCACCAGCAAAAGATGCATGTTTCAGATGTTGAGCGACAGAAGTAGGTTAACCTGAATTGCATGAACGGATTATGACCTACTGGCATGCCATCTCACTTATTTTACTGCAGTAAAGTTAGCCAGATCAGTATCCATTACATTAGCAATCTCATTGAGCTTTCTCATTTGTTTGGGACTATAATGATAAAACTTAAATATTCCCTTGATAGTACTTTCAAGCTTTGATAAAACGCATCAAGAACTGCCAGCTCTAACTTTTGGGCAACGCAGTGCATCATAATTATCTGAGGACAGTGTTCTCGCAACATTGCTATGGTTCCTCCTCTTTCGCCCATCATGACACTGGCCCCATCATAATTTGCCGAAATAAGGAGTGGCCCTGGATTGTTAACATTTTGTAGGTTACTTAGGGGAAGATTTACTGACTCCAGTGCAGTTATTGTGTGAAATACACCTTCCGCATGTGCGTATTCCAGTGGCACAGCTTGGATAAGCAATGTACACACCTGTTTTGAGTTCGGGTCAACAAACTATAGGAAAATATTTTCCCACTCGGTTATACTAGAATCTGTACTATCGTCAGCAAGAACTATGACATATTTAACATCAGTTAGAGTCTGCATCTGGGTTCGGGATACAACTGCTGATATAGCACCACAAAAGTCCCTGGCTCGCTTATCATAGGTATAATTAGAACCAAGCTGTATCCCATTGTTTTCCTGCAGTTCACAGAGCCACTCCACGTCCAAGGGCAGGCACAAATTTTTGGCAATGGAGTATGCTGTGTTGAACAGGCATCGCCTCTTGACCTCAGTGCCCTCATCCAACTGCGTAAATGCTTGATACAATGGGGACTCCAATATCAACATGTACTGCACGCTGACCACTGTCTGCAATATGCCGATTCATACACAGCACATGCGGATTGGACTTGTCATGTGCACAGTGACTCAATCCAAAAATTATTTGAGACAGTGGCAAACATGTTAGGTTTCTTTGAAAGGCTAGTACTGCAATAGTTGGACATTTTTCGCACACATCCGTTCTTTTTCTTCAACATATCTCAGACCCTTATACATGGCTAACCAATGCCTTTGAAACAATCTGGCCCTTTTCTCCTGATTGTACTTATCTTTATTTGCCCTCTCTGGCCTCTCATCCTGCTCATCGAGCACTTAAGTACGATTCTTAGGGAGTGGATGTGAACTTTCAGTTAAGGCTTCTTTGCTTAATTCAACACACTGATCAGCAGTTATATCCTCTGACACAGAAATAGGTTCATTTTTATTGTTATTATTACTCTTATCTGCACTAGACTGAGAGGAGGACTGTGTTTCTGTTTTCTCAGGTGGTGTCTTGCGACTGCTAGAGGCTGCTGTCGCTCCTGCTGGTACTCGTGAGGCTACTGACCAGAAAGGAAAAAGTCTGCTGTTTACCACTCCTCTTCTGCATATTGTTGCACTTATTTTATCCCCGATGATAATAAAATGTATTTCACCAGTCACTGTGTGGTAGAGAGTTTCTTAGGTGCTGGGGTTACATAGGTGGAATGTTTTTTTGGGGGGGGTTCAATCTGGGCTTGGTAATGTAAAGACACTAGTAGTACTAGTATGAGAATTAGATGCTTATTTGCTTAGACTTTGCATATAGCTATTTATTTAGTCAAAAGTGTCTAAGTTGTAATTGTGCAAACAAGGGAAAGGGAAGGCAGTCAGTTATGCAGGCACACAGTGAGACCAGGACTCAGGACTAGAGCAGTACCACACACATTGTACTCAACAATTGGGTAATTAAGATCAGGGGGTCCCACCGTCCCAGAGGTCTCAGGTCACTCTTTATTCTCAATAAGTAGGTGTTTTTTTTTGTTTTGTTTTTTTTACAACAATCCTGACCTTTAAGACCTTGCGTTTTTTTTTTTTTTTTTGGCGTTAATTATCTTCCTTCTTGCTCACTTACACCTGTTGTACAAATGTGCACAGTTGCACACAGGTTGGCCCATAGGCCCAGCCCAACAGAGCAATATATCAATTATATTTTCCCCTGGCACTTGTTGTTTACTTTTAAACTACTACTACTCTTTTTCCTCCCATGGTGGACATACAGCGTACACACACACATATATATCACAGGTCATAAACACCTCACACCCCTCCCTAAGGCTGCTGTACCTGCTACTCCCTCACGTAGGGTACGTAACTGACTGGCACTTCTTCGTAGTCCTTCGTCTATTTTTTCAGTAGTCACAGACACTCACAGTGACCACTACAGGCTACAAAGGTCAGGTCAAGGACAGACTAACTGTGCAGATCAGAAGCCAAAAACAGTGTGCTTTTACTTAATTTTCTTATTTTTACTGGTTAGCTGCAAACAGTGCAGAAAATCAATTCAAATATGTAAAGTCACTTGACTTCTTCACTGTCAAAGAATCAACAGTCACCACACCCTTAGATAGGCAGGGAATTAGTGCAGTTGTGTATAAACTCCTCTCTTATTTTCTTTTTATTTTATTTATTCAGGCAATTATTTAGGTAGGGTACAGGTACACTAACACTTCACTTCTGCCCTTTCACTTTCTGCTTGGTAGCAACAACAAAAATGCCCAAGTCTCACTCTTGATGACTTCTCCTCTCACTTACTAATCTTAGTTATTTCCTTTGTTTTTATTTGGGCAAGCCAAGTAGTTAGTTTACTAGTCACTTGTGCCCTTTTTTCTTAGTAGTGCTTTTTCTCCCTGGCCACCAAGTCTGCTTACCTCTACTTCTCTACCCCCATGTATCTCCTCCTGAGGTTGTCCGGCCACCATCCCAAGGACTCCCTGGCTCCATATTCAGGCCCGCAGCACACCCCGCGGCGGGGAGGTGGAGAGCCCCCCTTCTCAAGTTCTCGCAGCAGACCAGAATCCAGTAAGCCGTGCACCCTCGGCGCCGAGCTAGTCCTCCAGGGACAGCCATCATGCCGCCGCAACTAGTGCCACATCTTCCACGTACTCCCTCCCCATGACGTCTGCAGCGTGCAATGACGCCAAGGGACAGGAGTGCGCTCGCTACTGCATGCACCCCTTCCCGGCATCTGCCGCAGCACATCCCCAAGTCTGCCTGTGACCTGTCAGCCCCCAGCCACCGAGACTACCCACCCACCTCCCTGAGAGCAGTCCCACGGACGCCAATCCTTCTCCCCTGCCGACCCAGGCTTGTTCAAAAACCCGGGTTGCTGGCATGGTGTATGGTGTGGCATCCAGTGCTTCAACCCTCAGCACTACCGGGTCGGCTACCTGTGCCCTTTTAGCGTCTGCCAGGTGGCAAGTCAGCTGGCAACACAAGAACAAAGTCAAACTCAAAGCCCAAAATAACTGCTCTGATGCTCTTGGCTTCTCCTTTTACTGTACACTGTAGCTTCTGTTTTTATAGTTACACACCTGCCCTTTACTTTGAATGTAGTGGCTGGCAATGCAGTAATAAAGGCAGGCAGTTACAAATACAACAACTGCCCAAAACTTTATGGGCATCAAGTTTTATCCTTCTCCCTTCTTGCTTATTTAACAGCCTGCTGTTATTTTCTTTAGGCAGCTAGTTAAGTTACATACATTTCTGGTTCACTTCTACCCTTTTCTAGGCAACAGAAACAATGGTGTCTGTCTTACTGTATTTTAACTTTTTAATGCTCCAGTGGACCGTTGTTTTTTCCTTCGTTTTATAATGCCCACTCCCAGTCCCACTCCACAGCAGACACAAAGGAGGCCCTTCCAGTTTTCTATTTTTTTTTTTTACTTTACTGTACCCTGTCCTTATTTATTCAGTTTTTTTTTTTTTTCCATCCGTCTTGAATTTTTTTTAAGGCTTTAGCAAAGGCCTCTTGGGTGACCGTGTCTGTTAGGGAAGGGAACACACAAGCAGAAGCAGCCTGCACACAAAGACTAAAAGCACTACTTCGTCAGTTCTCCAGTGTTTAGTGCTTTCCTTTTTTTTTTCTTCAAAGCAGCAGTGCAGGGACCCTTTTCTTTAATAGTTGACACAATCGCAACTCAGCCACACTCCCAGAGTCTCCCACTCACTAACTTGCACTCCCCGTCACACCGATCACCACTCGGTTGGTCACCCAACACCTCCCTCAATCGATCTCCCCTCTACTTTTCTTGCACCTGTCCTCAGTCTACAGTTTCACAACAAAGTAGTTTAATTACATGAAAATAAAAACAGACTAAAGCAGGAAGTCGTTTAAGATAGCCCTGTAGGACTAAAACACAACAGCTGTTTTCTCCAATCTCCTTGCTCTGATGATGGACAAAAAACTGCTAGAAATAGCTCACATGTCCTTTCTCTGTAAAAGCTGCAGAGAAAGTGGGCAAGGCAGCGTGTGTTTCCCCAATCAATCCTGCCAAATCACTGCCGCAGCCAACTGATGTGCCTTTACCGTGGTGAGCCAGACAGTTGATTTAATGGCACACATGCCAGTCTGATGTCTGGCGCCTCCTCCTGCATTCCACTGTAGCCACCCACCAGTCACTCTTTCCCGCCTGGTATCTGCAGTGCTCCCTTATGGACCATGTGACTGCTGCTGCGGTGGGTCAGATGACCATGGGTACGGCTCGGCAGGACTCCAGTGTTACCAGTAAACACCCTACTGGTAGAAGTTGGCACTACAGGTCTTTTTAATTTTTTTTCATTTAAATAAGTACTTGCCTGCAGACAAGTAGGTCTGCCAAAAAATGCTTATCCCTCATTCAAAACTGGTACCCCGAGACATCAGACTATCGTAGTTGTCGAACCCTGGTGACACGGCTGACTACCCTTTTTAACAAATCTTAGGAGGATGGTGTGGTACCTGAGGACTGGAGATGGGCAGATGCAATTTCCCTTCTCAAAAGTGGGAGCAAAGCAGAGGCAGGAAACTACAGACTTGTTAGTTTGACCTCAGCAGTAGGGAAAATGATGGAATCACTTCTGAAGGAAAGAACTGTTAAGTACCTAGAAGCCAGAGAGGCGCACAGGACTCAAGGCAGCATGACTTCACAGCGGGAAGGTCATGTCAGACAGATCCAATCGATTTCTTTGACTGGGTGACCAAAGTAGTAGAACAGGAAGAGGCTGTGGACATGGCCTACCTAGACTTTAGCAAAGCATTTGACACAGTCCCACACAAACGATTAATGAACAAGTTAGCCAGCCTGGGAGTGGGTCCCGGGGTGGTAGCCTGGGTAAACAATTGGCTTGACAACAGGACACAGAAGGTAACAGTAAACGGAGTTCATTCCGGAAGAAAGGAGGGCTATTATTAGGGTCCTGCAGGGTTCAATACTGGGATCAGTCCTTTTAATGTCTTTATAAGTGACATGGTGGAGGGACTGGAAGGAAAAGGATGCCTCTTTGCAGAGGGCACAAAGACCTGCAACAGGGCTGATGCACCGGGGGGGGGTTTGAGAAGGGACTTGGTAAGGCTGGAGGAATGGTCAAATTTATGGCAGCTTAGATTCAATGCAAAGTAATGCACCTGGGAAACAAAAACCCAGGGAATAGTACACAATTGGGGGAGGTATGACTAAACAACAAAATGGAAAGGGGCCTGAGGTAGTAATATCAGATGACCTAAAGGTAAGAAAGCAATGTGAGGAGAGACTAAAGAGCTCAATACTTATACCCTTGGGGCATGATATAAACTTTAAGTACCTCAAGGGAATCATCAAAGTCCAAGAGGGTAGCATCTTTCAGAAAAAGAGATGTGCAAGAAGAAAAAATTACTCACCTTAGTAATGTTGTTTCTTCTAATGGAGTCTTGCTATATTATGACAATTGCAGTGAGTCCCCAGCTTCGAACTGCCCCAGAGATGAAATAGTTAACTTTTCCATGAAGCATGGAACTCTGAGTGCGAGCTCGGTTAGAAAGCTCTGTCTGTTGTGCTTCAAACCTAAACTGTCAGATCTTTACGAGCTAAAACTTACTAAGGTTCTGTGTGGAAGCTGTAAACCTACACTAGCCAACTGGCTACCAACCTAAACACACATTTCCTGTCAACAAAGACTCTAGTCAGGAGACCCAAAAAATGAAAAACAAAACACCAATTCACCCCAAAACAGGGGGTGGAAAAACAAGGTGGGCATAAATGAAGTGCCAACACCGTAAAGCCCACCCACATCCCAAAACAGAGGTTCTGAGAGGGGCAGGCAGGGAGGGGGGTCATAATATAGCAAGACTCCATTAGAAGAAACAACATTACTAAGGTGAGTAATTTTTTCTTCAAATAACATGAAGTCTTGCTATATTATGACAATTGTAACTACACAGCAGTACCCCCATGGAGGAGGGACAGAAACTACTTGGGAATAGGCTCTGAAGGACAGCTGTGCCAAACCGAGCACCACTCCTAGCCTGGATATCCAGGGAGTAATGCTTAGTAAAACTGAACGGTTTTCCAGGTAGCTGCTTGACATATTTCTAGAATAGGAATGTCTCTGGCAGCAGCCAGAGAAGCAGTTGTACCCCTGATAGAGCGAGCCCTCAGGCCTGAGGGGGGAACTTTACCTAACTTCTCATAGCAGACTTGGATACAAGAGACAATCCACCTGGCAATGGATCTTTTAGTGGCAGGTTTCCCTTTACTAACCTCCCCATAAGTGAGGAACAGTTGGAGGGAGTCAAACCTATGACCCTTGGTACGCTCTATGTAATAACTAAGGGCTGTCTTCACATCTAAGCTGTGCAGCCTCCTCTCACCAGAGGAGGAATGGTCAGTGAAGTACACTGGAAGAGAAATTGATTAAGGTGGAAATCTGAAACCACCTTAGGTAGGAACTTCCTGTTAGTCTGGAGGACCACCTTATCTCTGTGAAAGGAGATAAAATCCGGCTCCACTGACGACGCTTGTAATTCACTTATGCGTCTGGCAGAGGTGATGGCCACCAGAAACACAGTCTTCCAAGTCAAGTACTTAAGCTCAGCTGAAGACAAGGGCTCGAAGGGGGGTTGCATAAGCTGAGCAATGCAAACATTAAGATCCCAGCCAGGGGCAGGGTCCCTGAATGTAGGGTTGGTGTGAAGCAATCCCTTTAAAAACTTGAAAAATACGGGATGAGCTGAAAGAGAAGAGGATTTACCTGCTGAAATAAAAGCAGACAGCTGCCAAATGCACCTTCAGGGTAGCTGGTCTCAGCCCCAAAGAATTCAGATGGACCATATAGTACAGAACTGAAGGTAGATCAGCAGAATCTGGGGAAATATGCTTTTCCGAGCACCATATGGAAAACCTTTTCCATTTGGAATTGTAAGTAGCCCTGGTGGAAGGCTTCCTTGAGGCCTTCAATATATCCATTACACCTTGGGAAAGGTGTAAATCAGCAAACTCTAACTCTTCAAGAACCAAGCCTTGAGATTGAGAGATTTGAGGTTCGGATACCAAACCCGTCCCTGGGCTCAGGTTAACAGATTGTGAATCCTGGGAAGGCACAGGGGAGGATGGACTGCTAAGGACAGTAGGAGTGGATACCAGGGCTGCCTGGCCCAATCTGGAGCTATCAGAATGACTTTGCAGGATTGGGATCCGATTTTGACTAGCACTTTGAACAGGAGAGGGAAGGCATAGAGGAACTTCCTTTCCCAACTGAGGGCTAAGGCATCCAGGGGGAGTGAGCCCAACACTGGGGGCCTGCAGCAAAAAAGAGGAAGCTGGTGATTGTCTGGGGCTGCAAAAAGATCCATCTGCGGGGTGCCCCATCTGGCAAATACTACTCCCAAGACCAGGGGGATCCAGTGACCATTCGTGATGGCCCTGAGAAATCCTGCTGAGAGCATCTGCTAAGACACTGTCCTTGCCTGGAAGGTGGACTGCCGTAAGGGAGGTGTTCAGGGAGTAAGCCAGAGACCACAACTTCATCGCTTCGGTGCGCAAGGCCGTAGACAGAGTGCCTCCTCGCTTGTTGATGTACCACATTGTAGTGGTGTTGTCTGTTCTGACCTGAATAACTTTGTTCTGAACAGATTTGGAAAAAAACTTGAAGTGCTAGAAAAACTGCTCTGAGTTCCAACAGATTGATGTGGAGCAGAGATTCCTGGGGAGACCACAGACCCTGGGTGGTGAGGTCGCCCATGTGAGCTCCCCAACCCAAGAGGGATGCATCTGTAGTAAGGATTAGGGAGTGAGACTGAGTGACAAAAGGGACCCCTTGTCTCAGATTGCTCTGATCCTGCCACCACTGAAGGGCTTGGATCAGGGTTCGAGTCACTGGGATTAATTTGGTTAAAGGGTCCCTCCTCTGAGACCAAAAGGCTCTCAAATGGAACTGGATGTCCCTCATCTGAAATCTGGCTCCCCTGCACTACTGCTGTCGAAGCAGCCATGTGTCCCAGGAGCTGGAGAAAATGCCTTGCTGGTCGAGAGACCTGCAGGGTGAAGGAGGAAGCCAGAGAAATCAAGGACCTTGCTCTTTTCAGAGGAAGGAAGGCTCTGGCTTCTTTTGTGTTCAGTTGTGCACCTATGAAGGTGAGAAGCTGGACAGGTTCTAGGACTGACTTTGGAAGATTAAGGAAGAAACCTAGAGAAAGTTAGCAGTTGCTGAGTTACCTGAAGATGTAACCTGACTTGGTCTGGAGACTGACCTACTATGAGCCAGTCATCCAGGAAAGGAAAGATGGCAAGTTTCTGCCTTCTTAAATGGGCAACTGCTACTGCCAGGCATTTTGTGAATACCCTTGGGGCAAATGTGAGGCCAAAGGGCATTGCTCTGAACTGGTAATGGCCTGAGGGCAGTTCGAATCTGAGGTACTTTCGATGAGAGCTTCTGATGAGAACATGAAAACAGTCATCCTTGAGGTCCAGGGACACTAGCCAGTCCCCTGGCCTTAAAGAGGGTAGAATAATTCCCAGAGTCACCATTTTGAATTTTGGTTTTAAAAGGTGCTTGTTTAGGTACCAGAGATCCAGGATGGGCTGCCATTCTCCTGTCTTTTTTGGGCAAAGGAAGATGTAGCCATGACTCTAGATGACAGCTCATTAAGAGTCCACTGCAGCATGGAACTGCACTTTAGATGCCTCAATACCATCAGCGGCCACCTGCTCCAGCTCCTTGGCAAGCTGGCCAGGGACCTGCTTTGCTAGAGCCAAAATAGTATCCCATCTGGATTTCTGGTATCTAGCAACATAAGCCATATAATTTGCCTGTCTGAGTCCCAAGGATGCTGCCATGTACTGTTTCTCTGCCATGGCATCAACCCTTCTGGAGTCTTTGTCAGGGGGTGTGAGGCCAGGGAATATTTGCCTTGTCACAGGCTGCAGCCTGCACAACCCCCACATGGCTGCATTGTTGTGTAAGGAACTCCGTATCAGAGGCTGATAATGTATACCTTTTGTCCATTCTTTTATCAACAGGTGGTATAGTGTGAGGAGTTTTTAGCATTTTTACTGTCTGTTTCCAAAAAAATTTATGCAGACAATCTCCTAGACTCTGGGATATCCATCATTTCTACATAATCAGGCTCTTCTTGATCATCCACAGCCTCCTCCATAGGGAGCTGGAGGGTTTCAGCCACTTTTTTATAAAACATAAAATGAGAAGGGGACTCAAAGCCTAGTGGGAGACACTCCTGAAGGTCTGTCTGGAGAGATGTCCGGTTCAATGGGCACATCCAGACTTTCAAATCCACATTCACTCTCCTCATATTCCTCTTCCCCCTCCTCTGGTTCATAAAATTCCTCTAAATAATACTCCTGAACCGGTGGAACCGACTGAACCGTACGCTTACCTGATGCTGCCGGTTCGGTCGGAACCAGGGAGAGTGACTTAATTTTAATTGCTTTAGCTATTTCTTCAGCAGTTGGAGAGGGAAGTTTTGGCTCCACACCAGCTGATTTTCTAGTTCTCTCTGTTGGAACCGACTCCTCAGAGTCAGCTCTCCTTTTGCCCGAGGAAGTCTCGCCCTGGTCAGAGGGCACTAACTCCGGTTCGGTTTCAACCGAACTGGGCTGGCCATCCGGTTCAGCAGACTTTCTGGCCTCCCTTTCCCTGAGCCTACCAACTCTTTTATCCGGGGTAGCTGCAGGAAAACTTTTACAAATCTGGCAGTCTGCACTGAGGTTGTCAAACCCCAGACAATAAACACAGGTGGTGTGAGGGTCAGCCTTGGCAAAGGCTTCCCCACAGACACTGCAGTGTTGAAACCCAGTGGGCCCAGTTTTTCCTTTGGGTTTCTCAGACATAGTGCCAGCATATCCAAAACTTGCCCGTTTATGGCAATCCGGCGAGCAAGACTCCCTTATCAGTTCCCAACCGTGTCACGGGTCGTGGAAAAAACCGTAATGAAATCCGTCATTTTTAGAACCGTTAAGAACCGGGAATCGCACTTCTAAAGATGGATAATGTATTAGAAACACTTGATTGGTTCAAACCGAACCGATAAAACCATTTAAAAGTTCCACACAGAAAGTAAATGCAAAACCTATCTAGTACTTACAAATACCACAGATAGAGCTTGAACCAACTGGTTGAGGTTTAAATTTGGTTAAAAATCCAAAAACTTGATACTTTAACCGACAAAATGAACCGAGCAGTAGGAGAAATCTCCAGAGCGACAGCAGTGAGGCTGAGTAAAGAATCTGACAGTTTGAGTTTGAAGAACAACAGATAGTTTTCAACCGAGCTCAAAGTTCCATGCCTGGCATGGAAAGTTAACTCTTTCACCTCCGGAGCAGTTCGAAGGTTGGGACTCACTGCATATGTCATAATATAGCAAGACTTCATGTTTGAAAATACAATTACGTAACACTGGGGATAGGAGGGATGGAAAGCATATCTGCTGCAAGAGCTCTTCTCAAAGATGTACCGTTACGGTACATTCTTACGTAACTGCACTATCTCACTTCAAGATAGAGCTCTTTGCAACAGGTAACACCATTAGGACAGAGTCCCAAGCAGTACAAGGATATATAAGTCCAGGTCAGAAGGATGGTGGTTATGCAAGACAGTAAACCACTGGTACTAAGAGAGTAGTCTGTCCTGACCATGACCCCCCCCCAAAAAAAACCTGTGTCACTCCCATGGGCACTGCCGCAGACAACACTGCACACAATCAATTACATGTTGCTGCTTGCTCTGGCCATGTCAACCCACAGTAACACCAGTAGCAAACATCCAGATTAAAAATACATTCTGCTGCAGCAAGTTCCAAATCATGATGTACAGAAAGTTCATGAGAAGTAAACCTGAGTTAAATTGTGATCAAACATTCGAGCTGCATGTATTGCTCCTCCTGACAGTCCCATCCAACCTGTTTACACTCACCTCAATGGCTGAGCAAACATCACTTCAGTGACTCCCCCCACTACACCAGATTCTTTTCACACACTTCCCTACAATTGATCAGGTTTGTGTACCTTAGTTTCCTGCTGCCAGCCTCTTCTGTCTGGAGTCCGTCTCAGCTGCTGGCAGGCAGACGTCCACATGAGTTTATTTGCACTACTACCCAGTCTAATTTAACAGGAAGCAACATGCGTTACTGTGTTCCCACTGACATGCTTGCAGTGCAACGCAGGCGCAGGGGTTGAAGTTGCAAACTGCTGTCCAGCTTGAGCATCGCCACAGTGGTGCTGAAATACAGTTAACTGTCACTCACAGATTAGCAGAAAAAAAAAAAAAAGGGGACAAATCTGGACAAGTGAGCAAAAACCAGGACAAAAGTGACGTTTTGCAAAACTTGTGGGGACACTGGGACATGGTGCCTAAAAATAGGGACTGTCCTGGGAAAATGTGGACTGTTGGTAGCTTTAGCAGTAGTCCCTGGAAGACGACGAGGCCAAAGCCTGCTCTCCTCCATGAAGAAATGTCCAGACTGTAGTATTTTTGGATGGTATAGACTGAACTCAAAGTAGCAGCTGTACAAAGATCCACTGCCAAGACTTTCCGCAGGGATGCAAATGAAGCAGCAACGCCCCAAGTAGAATGACCTTTAACCGGTCCCGGAACAGATTTTTTGTACTTCTGGCAACAGAACACTATAGAACTGACCAACCATTTGGCCAAAATCTGTTTAGTCACTGATGCCCCTAACATTATTTGGGCAAAAGAGAAACAACTGGCCTGTCTTTTTGGAAGATCGAGCGTGATCTATGTAGAAACGAAGAATTCTGTGAACATCCAGAGTATGCAACAGGGACTCCTCTTTGAATACTCTGGGTAGTAAACTGAAAGTTGAACGTGCTGATTAAGAATAAACTCAAACACTACCATCAGGAGAAACTTAGGATTGGTGCACAGGCATACCTTGTCCCTGTGAAAAATCAAATAAGGCTCTTTACACATCAGAGCCTGAAGCTTGGAAATCCTCAGAGCAGAAGTAACTGCAACCAAAAACAACACTTTCCGTGACAAAGTGTAGCTCGCAACTTGAAGTTGGCTCAAACTGAGGCAACATAAGCTTTTCTAACAAATAAAAGTTCCCAGGTGCGGATGGGGTCCCTCCTGGGAGGTCCGATATGCAGAATACCGCGCAGAAAGGTCTTTGCCAAGTCTAACTGCAGCAGGGTCCTGCCTTCCATAGGTACATGGTAAGCGGACAGTGCAGAAAGGTGAACCTTTATGGACGAATAGCTGAGACCCTTGTCAGATCGGGAAAAGAGGTACTCCAGTACTAAATTCACTGGGCAGGTAAAGGGATCCAGAGAACAGGATGCTGCCCGCAGACAGATGTTTCTATTTCACAGCATACGTGGCCCTAGTCAAGGGTTTCCTTGGGCCACTAGGACCTCCGCTACCCTTGAAGATACCCCGTATCTGTCTCTAGGAGCCATGCATGCAGAAGCAGTGACTGAAGACTCTGATGTACTAAGGTTCCCTGTTCCTGTGAGAGTAAGTGAGGAGGCAGGGGCAAGAGAATCTGAGGTTCCGATGCCAGCTTTAAAAAAAACACAACACACTACACACTTACTCTTTCTCCCCTGTGGCTCCCAGTCGACTCCTTTCTTCCAGGCATCCTCTTTCTCAAGCCACCGGCACCCATCTCCTAATTGAGCCATCACCTTGTTACCCCTACGGCTTACCACACTCCCCACCAGGAAAGCATCCAATACAGGTGGCACCCTTGGAGACGGTGCATTAGGCAGACAGCCATCAAGCCGCTCAACCTGGCTGCCATTTCTATTTTTCCTTGGTGGCGGACCGTGCAATGCTGACAGTGGTTGCGGCACGTGTGCGTAACGCGCCCACCAGTTACTCCACCTTCATTCTCCACTGTATTGGCCAGGCATGCCAACATCCAGCCGCGCTAGGTGTCAGGCGAATGCTGGCTGCTGTTCCCACCCTCACCAGAAGAGGGAGAAGGTCCTCGGACGCCTGATCCTCTCCATCCTGATCTGACGACCCACTCACACCACGAACATGGGTCGCTGGCATGGCAAGAGGAACGGCATCAGTGCCTCAGCTCTCTGTACCACCGGACCGGCATCAATGTCAGCTGTTGAAGCAGCGGGAACCAGATCGGTCGAGGCCAGAATGGCGCAATGAGAATCATGGCGCCCATTCTGCTGGTAGCTTAAGGAACACTCTGAAGCAGTGAGAAGGGAGGGAAGGCATACAGAAACCTCCCTGTCATAGAGGGACAACGCGTCTTGCAAGACAACACCAAGCCCTGGATCTAGCGAACAGAAACTGGGCAGTTTAGTGTTGTGTGGGGATGCAAAGAGGTCCAGTTCAGGAAGGCCCCACCTTTTGAAAAGGGTTGTCTACTACGTCCTGCAGTAGCTCCCATTCGTGGACCTGAGACAGAGAATGGCTGAGGCTGTTGGCTAGGGTATTTTGAACCCCTGGAATGTGAACTGCTGTGAGTTCCTGGTTGTGTTCCACTGCCCAATATCATACCCTCATGACTTCTCTGCAGAGGGGGATACAGTGTTTGCCCCCTTGCTTGTTGATGTAGAAGACCACTGGCATGTTGTCTGACTAGATCAGCAGAGGCCCTGGCAGGAGAATCATGGAACGCCTACAGGGCGTAGAGGTTGGCTCATCAACATGTTTATGTGGAGGTCTCGTTTCAGAGAGGTCCAAGTCCCTCTTGTCTGGTGAACTCCAAAATGTGCACCCCATCCTAGTCCTGAGGCATCCGTTGTCAGGATCTGCTGAGGACTGGGACTTTGGAAGGGAGCCCCAGATTCTAACAGAGGAAGGTGTGAGCCACCATTCCAGAGTCTGATGTACTGGTTTTGAGACTCAGACTGGCTGTTCAAGTTTGTCGAAGCGCTGGTCCCACTGGAGAATCCTCATGTGCAGACGAGCTAAGGAAACAGTTACTATGGCGGCTGCCATGTGATCTAGCAGCTGCAGCACCATTCTGGCTGGAACATGATTTGTGGAGGTAATCCCCCACGTCAGTGCCCCTAGTCGATCTGCCCTGTCTGTGGGAAGGAAAGCCCTCACTTGGAGGATGTGTCCAAGACAGCCTTTATGTACTGCAACCTCTGAGTAGGTCGGGGGGATGACTTGGAAAGGTTTAAGGTGACCCCCAAATCCTGGAAAATGCAAAAGGTGTCTGCCAGACAGTGACACAGCTGACCTCTTGTGGCAGCTGTTAGCAGCCAGTTGTCAAGGTAGGGGCAGACATAATGCCCTGCCTCCTGAGAGCCACCACTGCCAGGCATTTGAACACCCTGGGTGCCAAAGAAAGGCTGAATGGTAGCACTCTGAACTGGTAGTGCTCTCCCTGGAAGGTAAAGCGGAGGTACTTTCTGTGGGATAGCAGAATCTTTATATGCATCTAGGCCTCCTGCATGTCCAGGGAACAGAGCCAATCCCCTTGGTGAAGCTTGGGTAGCAATCCCGGTAGTGTCACCATCCTGAACCTTTTGTATTCTATTAAAGTGTTCAGTTGACTGAGGTCCAGGATAGGACGAAGATCCCGTCTTTTTTGGGATGAGGAAAAAGCGGGAGAAATATCCCTTTCCTCCTTGAGACAGAAGTAGTGTCTGGTTTGCTCTCTTGTCTAGGAGGGCTTGGATTTCTGGCCCCAAGACCTGCATGGAATGGGAAGCAACAGGAGGGCACAGGTGGGTTTGTTTAGAGGGAATTTTGGGTGAACTCCAGGCCATAACCCCTCTATTATCTGGAGCACCCATGGATCTGCGGTGATATTGGACCAAGCGTTGAGATACAAGGAGAATCTTCCTTCTGCCTCCCCTGCAACTTCACCGGGGGGGTGCCACGAGGAAGTCATGCCAAAGTTGCTGGAGTGGGCAAAGGAGCTCTGGCGTTCCTGGGTCCCTGAGCCCCTGCAGATAGGGGGTACCCTTTCTCTTGAAACCCCCACTTTGTTGCTGTCTCTTTCCTTGCTGGTCCTGTTGCTTACGAAAGGAGCGGCATCTGGACGTGGCTGGTCAGGATTTGAACATTTTGTGTACCTCCGAGACTGCTTTCCCAGAGTCCTGCAGGCTGGCAAGAACAGGTTACTCACCTGTAACTGTAGTTCTAGGACTGGTACATGTTGTTTATCCACACTGTTTGGCATTGTCCCCTTCCACTTAAAATCTGCCGGAAGTCTTCAAGCTGGCTCCTCCCACCCACCCAGGTGGTATATACTTCGGCTCTGCCCCATGACACCAGATTTTAGCCCACTGGAAGACAGGCTGTGTACATCCGCAGCCGGAAAGGTTGGGTGGGTCCGTGTGGATGAACAACATATACCTGTCCTATAACTACTGTTATAGGTGAATAACCTGTTCTTCTAGGAGTGTGGACATGTTTGTCCACACTGTTTGGCAAACTCCATGCAGCTCTCCGGGAGGAGGGAGGCAAAGCGCACACCCCCTACTTAGGGAACAGAGAGTGGAGAACCGAGGCCCCAAAACTAGCATCCCAGCATGACTCAATGTCGATGTGGAAGTGGGTAAAGGTGTTTGTTCACTTCCAGGTACCAGCCCAACAGATTTTCTGGAGAGGGATGTCCCTGGAAGCAGCCACCGATGCAGCAGTATGGCGGGTAGAATGAGCTCTTATCCCTCTGGGAGGCTCCTAGCCCATCAACTCATAACACAGACCTATGCATGATGTAATCCATCTTGCTATGGTCTGTCTGGCTGCAGGTCTGACAGTCGCTTCAGCGTAGGTGACGAACAGCTGGTGAACCTCTCCACGAATTTCTGCCATCCTCTCCTTGTAGTAGGAGAGAGCACGTCTCGGGTCCAAAGTATGGAGCCTGTACTCGGTGTCTGAGGTGTAATTAGGGTACCATACTGGCAGAGTCAACACCTGGTAAAGGTGGAACTCTGACACCACCTTCGGATGAAATTACGGGCGGGGGCGCAGGACAACCTTGTCCTTGTGAAAGACCAGATAAGGGGAGTCCACCGGAAGCGCCTAAAGCTCCCCTATCCTTCTGGCTGACGTGATAGCCACCAAGAAGGCAGTTTTCCACGACAAGCGCAACAGCTCACACCTGTGCATGGGTTTGAATGGCTTGCCCATGAGCTTAGACAGAACCAGCAGTAGATCCCACAGAGGTGGAAGTTCACACACCGGAGGGGATATGTGAGCCAGGCCTTTGAAAAAGCGCCCGACCACCGTCTCCTGTGCCAACGTGGGCTGACCGGCCCACGCCCGGTAAGCAAAAATGTCTGCCAGGTACACCCTAAGGATTGAGGACCGTAGACCCCCTTTGGAGACGGACCAAAGGTAGTTGAGAATGTCAGCCACCGAACAGGACAAGGGGTCCAGACCCTTACCCTGACACCAAATGGAAAATCTTTTCCATTTGAAGACATGACATTTCCTGGTTGATTCCTTTCTAGATTCATCCACAACAGTGTAGACATCTTCGGTGAGACCCAAAGCCTGGGACTCTAGCTGCTCAGCTACCAGGCTGTGAGGTGCAGAGATTTAAGGTCTGGATGGAAGACCTTCCCCTGGTTGAGAGATATCAGGTCTGGGCGTGTACCAAGCCGCTCTGGGGACCTGCAGCTGAGGCTGAAGAGATCTGGATACCTGAACTGGCGTGGCCAGTCTGGGGCTATCAGAATCACCTTCTCCTTGTTCCTCCTCATCTTGAGTGACACCTCGTGGATGAAGGGAAATGGAGGGAAGGCACAGAGAAGGCCTGGGGTCCACGGCCTCAGGAAGACATCCCCCTGCAGCGAGCCCTGCTGAGGGGGAGGCATGATACAGCCTCAGCATGGCATTTTCCCTGGCAGCAAACTGGTCCACCATCGGTTTGCCCCAATAGGAGAACTGACTGTAAGCTACCTCTGGATGGAGAGCCACTCGTGGGATGTCTGGCCTATGCGGCTGAGAGCATCCGCCAGCTGGTTCGAGGCTCCTGCCACATGGATGGCTAGGAGATCCGCCTCCAACCGGCTTACGAGGGTCCAGATGTACAGCGCCTCTTGCACAGAAGACAAGAATGCATGCCGCCCTGTTTGATGAGGTAGTACATGGTCATGGTTTTGTCCGTCTGGACTTGAACTACTTGACACTAGAGCTGAGGAGTGAAAGCAGACAGTGCAAGTCTGACTGCTCTGAGCTCCAACAGGTTGATGTGGTAGCGGGACCCCTCAGGGGTTCAAATCCCATGGGTCCTGTTGTCCCCCATGTGGGCTCCCCAGCCCATGAGAGAGGCATCGGTCGTAAAGACGACAGTCAGCTCAGTGTGGACAAACTGGATCCCTTCCTGCAACCAGTCTGAGGCCATCCACCATTAGAGAGAGTCTCACATCTTCTGGGTTACAGTGATCAGCTGGTCAAAATGACCATGACGCTGAGTCCACTGGACGGCCAGCTCCCACTGGAGGGGGTGCACATGCAACCTGGCACAACGGACCACTGAGGTGCATGCTGCCATGTAACCCAGAAGGCGCAGAAAGTCCCGGGCAGGGCGCAAGTGCCCAGCCAGAAATGACTGAGCAAAGGAGGAGAGAACCTCCGCCCTGTCCCCCGGGAGCCGAGCTCTGTCTTGACAAGAGTCGAGCTCTGTCCTGATGAAGTCCATCACCTGAGAAGGCATGAGTTCCGACTTGGCCTCGCTGATCAGGAGGCCAAGTTGGGAGCAGGTCTGGAGGCCTCTCCTCCTCCTGTTGGGTGGAACCTGCTAAGAGCCAACAGTCAAGGCAAGGGTAGATTGACTCCTCGACGCCGAAGATGGGCTGCCACCACTGCAATACATCTGGTGAAGACCTGTGGGGCCAATGACAGGTCGAACGGCATGGCTCGGAACTCGTACAGGGTCCCCTCGACCCTGAAGTGGAGGAACCGCTGATGGGATGGACGGAGTGGGATGTGAAAGAATGGGTCCTGCAAATCCAGTGAAAAGAAGAAAAAATTACTCACCTTAGTAATGTTGTTTCTTCTAATGGAGTCTTGCTGTATTCTGACATATGCAGTGATCTCCAACCTTTGAACTGCCCCAGAGAAAAAAAGGGTTAACTTTCCATGCAGGGCATGGAACGCTGAGCTCGAGCTCGGTTGAAGCCTCTGTCTGCTGCTGTTTAAACCCCAACCGTCTGACCTTTACGAGCTATACTCAGTGGGCATTCTGTGTGGAATCTGTAAACTAACACTAGCCAACTGGCAACTAAATTTGATAAAAAGGATTTTTTCGGTTTCAAAGCAAAGACTCAAGTCAGGAAACCCAAAAAACAAAACAACACACACCCAAAATAAAGGAGGGTGAGAAAAAGAGGGCACCTCTAGGTGCCAACACTGCTCCTGCCCACCCACACCCCAAAAACCAGGTTCTGAGAGAGGAGGCAGGGGGGAGATCAGAATACAGCAAGACTCCATTAGAAGAAACACCATAACTAAGGTTGAGTAATTTTTTCTTCAAACAACATGAAGTCTTGCTGTATTCTGACATATGCAGACTACCAAGCAGTACATCCAAGGAGGAGGGACAGAACCTACTTTGGGAATAGGCTCTGAAACACTGCTGTGCCAAACCGAGCATCACTCCTAGCCTGGATATCCAGAGAGTAATGCTTGGTGAATGTATAGACTGTTTTCTAGGTGGCTGCTTAACAGATTTCTAGGATAGGAATATCCCTGGCAGCAGCCAGGGAAGCAGCTGAACCTCTAGTACAGTGAGCCCTCAGGCCTGAGGGTGGGATTCTACCCAATTTTTCGTAGCAGAATTGTATACAAGAGATAATCCACCTTGCAACAGATCTTTTAGTGGCAGGTTTGCCCTTACCGACCTCTCCATAAGTGAGGAACAACTGGAGGGACTCAAACATGTGACCCTTGGTGCACTCTATGTTGTAGCTAAGGGCCCTTTTTACATCCAGGCTATGCAACCTCCTCTCACCAGAGGAGGAATGGTCAGTGAAGAAAACAGGGAAAGACAGACTGATTAAGGTGGAAATCAAACCACCTTAGGCAAAAACTTCCTGTTAGTCCTTAGGACCACTTTATCTCTCTGGAAAGAAATGACATCAGGCTCCACTGACAGGGCTTGCAATTCACTGATGCACCTGGCAGAGGTAATGGCTACCAAAAACTCAGTTTTCCAAGTCAAGTACTTAAGCTCTGCAGAGGACAAAAGGCTCAAAGTGGGGTTGCATAAGCTGAGCAATGCAAACATTAAGGTCCCAAGCAGGAGCAGGGTCCCTGAAGGGAGGATTGGTGTGCAACAGTCCCTTCAAGAATTTGCAAAATACAGGATGGGCTGAAAGAGAAGAGGGCTTGCCTACTGACAAAAAGGCAGAAACAGCTGCTAAATGTACTTTGAGTGTAGCTGGTCCGAGTCCCAAGCCATTGAGATGAACCATATAGTCCAGGACTGTAGGCAACCCAGCAGATTCTGGAGAAATATGCTTACCAGAACACCAAATGGTGAACCTTTTCCAGTTGGAGTAGTAAGTCTTTCTAGTGGAAGGCTTTCGAAAAGCCTTTAGAATATCCACAACACCTTGAGAGAGGTGTAGATCAGCAAACTAACTCTTCAAGAGCCAGGCCTTGAGATTGAGGGATTTGAGATTCAGATACCAAACCCTTCACAGAGAGGATGTCAACAGCTTGAAATTCTTGGGAAGAGACAGGGGAAAATGGACTGCTAAGGACAGCAACAGTGGGTACCAGGGCTGTCTGGCCCAGTCTGGAGCGATTAGAATCACTTTGCAGGGTTGAGATTTGATCTTGACTAGCACCTTGAACAGGAGAGGGGAAGGGGGAGCATACAGGAACTTCACTTCCCAATTGAGAACCAGAGCATCCAGGGGGACTGAGCCCAATACTGGGGGTCTGCAGCAAAAGAGGAAGTTGGTGATTGTCTGGGGCTGCAAAAAGATCTATCTGTGGAGTGCCCCATCTGGAGAAAATCGCCTTCAAAATTAGGGGATCTAGGGACCATTCGTGGTGGCCCTGAGATATCCTGTTGAGAGCATCTGCTAGGACATTGTCCTTCCCTGGGAGGTGAACTGCTGTCAGAGAAGTTTGCAGGGAATAGGCCAGAGACCACAACTTCATTGCTTCTGTGCACAAGGCCATAGACAGAGTGCCCCCTTGCTTGCTGATGTACCACATTGTGGTGGTATTGTCTGTTCTGATCTGGACTACTTTGTTCTGAACAGACTTGGAAAAAGCTTGTAGTGCCAGAAACACTGCTCTAAGTTCCAAGAGACTGATGTGAAGCAGAGATTCTTGAGGTGACCACAGCCCTTGGATGGTAAGATCCCCCAAGAGGGAGGCGCCTGTAGTGAGGATTAGAGAATGAGACTGAGTGACAAAAGGAACTCCCTGCCTTAAATTGTCCTGATCCTGCCACCACTGCAAAGCCTGGATCAGGGTTCAAGTCACTGGGACTAGTTTGGTAAGGGAATCCTTTTTCTGGGACCGGAAGGCTCTCAAGTGGAACTGAATGTCCCTCATCTGAAATCTTGTCACCTGGACCACTGCTGTAGAGGCTGCCATGTTGTCCAAGAGCTGCAGGAAGTGCCTTGCTGGTCGAGACACCTGAAGGGTGAAAGAAGAGGCCAGTTCTATTAGTGTCCTTGTCCTGTCCAGGGGAAAGAAGGCCTTTGCTCTTATTGTATCCAGCTCCGCCCCTATAAAGGTGAGGAGCTGCACTGGCTCTAGAACAGACTTTGGAAGGTTTAGGAGGAATCCTAAGGAAGCGAGCAGTTGCTGAGTTATCTGAAGATGTGACTTGACTTGGTCTGGAGACTGACCCATTATGAGCCAGTCGTCCAGGTATGGACAGATGGAGATCTTTTTTCTCCTTAGGAAAGCAATCACTACTGCCAGGCACTTTGTGAACACCCTTGGGGCCGATGTTAGACCAAAGGGCATTGGCTCTGAATTGACAGTGGCCTGACGGCAACTCGAACCTGAGATACTTTCTGTGGGGGCACCTGATGGGAATGTAAAAATAGGCATCTTTGAGGTCCAGGGAGGCTAGCCAGTCCCCTGGCCTTAGAGAGGGCAGAATTATTCCCAGATACACCATTTTGAATTTTGGCTTTAAAAGTGCTTGTTTAGATATCTCAGATCCAGGATGGGCCACCATTCTCCTGACTTTTTGGGGGTTAGCAAGTACCTGGAGTACAATCCTTTGCCCCTGTGTAGGGTAGAAACCCTTTCTATGGCTCTGAGAGCCAAGAGAGAAGAAGCCTCTGCCTCTAGGGCAAGGGCCTCTGAAGGATTTGCAGGTGGAAAGGATCTGGTTTTCATCTTGGGAAATTTTTTGAAGTTGAGAACCAGTCCCTGGCTTACTACTTCCAGGACCCACTTGTCTGATGTTAAAGACTTCCAGTCCTGGACAAAGTAGCTAGCCTGCCCCTACAGGTAGTGGAGAATCGGCCCGGCAGACCCATTAGGGTGTCTGCTTGGCAGGGGCTTTAGGCTGAGGGGTGGAAGCAGGCCTGCTCATACCCCGTCTGCCTCTCCCTCTAAAGAACCCCCTCTGAGCAAAAGCAGAAGAGGAGGCCTGGGCTTGGTAAAAAGGCCTATCAAAGGGCCTGCCCCTCAAATGCTGCCTCTGAGGAGTGGCTTGCCTTTCTTTGGCCTGAGCACTCCTGTAGGTGGTCCTGTACTCATCCATCTTCTTCATGCAGTTCTCCGTCTGCTCCCCAAACAGAGAATTACCAATGACAGGAAAATCCATGGCCTTAGCCTGGGTATCCTGTGATAGGCTAGTACATCTGAGCCAAGCCATCCTCCAAAGGGCCACAGATGTAGCCATGACTCTGGATGAAACATCATTGGCGTCCACAGCAGCACGAAACTGCACCCTGGATGCCTCAATCCCATCCGCACCCACCTGCTCCAGCTCCTTGGCAAGCTGGTCAGGGGCCTGTTTAGCCAGAGCCAGCACAGTGTCCCACCTGGACTTCTGGTATCTAGCTGTGTAGGCCATATAGTTAGCCTGCCTGAGTCCCAAAGATGCTGCCATAAACTGTTTCTTTGCCATGGCATCAATCCTCCTGGAGTCCTTATCTGGGGAGTGTGAAGCCAAGGGAATATTTGCCTCATCACAGGCAGCAACCTGCACTACCCCAACATGGCTGCATTGCTGGGAAAGGAACTCTGTGTCAGAGCCTGAAAGGGTATACCTCTTGTCCATTCTTCTGTCTACAGGAGGTATGGAATTAGGAGTTTTTTAGAATTTTAAATGTCTGTTTCCCAAAAGACTTATGCAGGGGAATAGACAACCTCCTAGACTCTGGGATGTCCATCATCTCTACAAAATCAGGCTCCTCCTGATCCTCTACTGCTTCTTCCATAGGAAGCTGGAGGGTTTCAGCCACTTTTTTTTGTAAAACAAAGTGGGAAGGGGACTCAGAAAGCCAAGGAGGAGAAACACCTGAAGGTCTGTCTGGGGAGATGTCCGGGTCAATAGGCACATCCAGACTTTCATAATCACCATCATCTTCACACTCTCCCTCCTCCTCCTCTTCACAAAATTCTTCTCAAGTATAATCCGGAACTGGGGAACCGACCGAACTGAGCCCCTGACCGATGGTGCCGGTTCAGCTGGAACCGAAGTTAGCGACTAAACTATCCTTATCGTTTTGGCTAGCTCATCAGCGGTCGGAGAAAGAACTTGTGGATCCGAACCAGATGATTTATCCCTTTTTCTTTTAACCGGAACAGACTCCTCAGAATCGTTTCTCCTTTTGCCTGAAGAAGTTCCGCCCTGGTCAGAGGGCACTCCTCCTGGTTCCATCGGAACCGAACCGGGCTGGCCATCCGGGTCAGCGGACTTCTCGGCCTCCTTTCCCTCAGTCTACCTACTCTCTTATCCAGGGTAGCTTTGGGAAAACTTTTACAAATTTGGCAGTCTGAATTGAGGTGGTCAAACCCCAGACAATAAACTCAGGTGGTGTGGGGATCAGCCTTAGCAAAGGCTTCCCCACACACACTACAGTGTTGAAACCCAGTGGGCCCATTTTTTTTTCCTTGGGTTTCTCAGACATGGCCAATCCTAACCTAAACTTACCCTTTTTTCGGCAATCCGCCAGGCAAGACATCCCTATTGGTTCCTGACCGTGTTATGGGTCTTGGAAAAAAACACAATGAAAAAAAAAAAATAAATTAAGAACTGATACGGACTGGTTACCACACTTCAATAAAGACAGGATTTTTTTTTTTTTTTTTTTAAACACACAAACCTGATCGGTTCAAACCGAACCGATCCAATGTTTACAAGCTCCACACAGAAACTAATATAGAAAAACCTATCTAGTGCTCACGATACCACAGAGACTTAAACTGACAGGTTAGAAGCAGAAATTCGGTTGAAACCGAGCGAAAAAAACGACACTTTAACCGACTTTTTTTGAACCGAGCGAAGGAGAAATCTCCAGAGCGACTGTTCAGTGAGGCGGAGTAAAGAATCTGATGACTGGGGTTTAAACAGCAGACAGAGGCTTCAACCGAGCTCAAGCTCAGCGTTCCATGCCCTGCGTGGAAAGTTAATTTTGTTCTCCGGGGCAGTTCAAAGGTTGGCGATCACTGCATATGTCAGAATACAGCAAGACTTCATGTTGTTTGAACCACATGTTTCGCTCCAAGGATGGTATGATCTGGGACAGAGTGACCATCCAAAAGGTGCGAGACCTGAGAAATCGATTCAGGTCGTGAGATCTAGAATGCACCCCGCTTGGGCACCAGGAGACAAAGCCTGGGTCTGCTGGAGGATGCACCACAGGAGCTACTGCCTCCTTGCGGAGGAGCTGAGCTATGTTGTCTCGAAGAGCCAACTGAGTGCACGCGGAAATCCATTCCTCCAGAGGGGCACGGGCTTGGCTGAGAGGGTACTGCTCAAACTCTAGAGGCAGTCCCTGACCGACCACTTTGAGAATCCACCTGTCTGAAGTGATAGCGGACCAGGCGGAAAGGAAGTGGCGGAGCAGCCCCCCCCACAGGAGGGCCCACAGCTGGTGTGACAGAGATAGGGGTGGAAACCCCCCATCCTGTCACTGGGCAGGCTTGGAGGAGGAGGATCCAGGACCTGAGCCTCGGCCTCCTTTGCTGGCCTGTTGGAGTCCAGGCTTGGGCCGAGGGCACCAAGCTTGAGCCTGCTTCTGATGCTGCCGTCCTCTTTGATAGGAGGGCTGCCAGACCGCAGGGGAAGAGTGCCGAAAAAGCTTCTTCTGCTGTTGTTTTCCGAAGAAACTTTGCCAGAAGTGGCGTCCAAGGTGGCACTGGACTGCTCTGTGCACTGTAGGTGACCAGCCGCTCCTGGACAGAACAAGTCGGTCCCCAGGAAAGACATCAGCTATCTTGTGCTGAGCATCTGCCGGAAAGGAGGAAAGCCTCAGCCAAGCCCTGCGGCGGCCATCAGGCGGGCACAAGAATCCCCGATGTCCAGGGCCATCTGGAGCTGCTGTTTGGCAACAGCACAGCCCTGGTCACGGACCTGTTCGACCGTGGTCTGCACATCCGCGGAGACATGAGGGAGGACTTTGTCTAATGATCCGAGAAGGGCATGAGAGAAGTGTGTCATAATGACAGCCGAGCTGGCCTGATGAAGGCCAAAAGAAGAGGCTGCATAGACCTTTCGGGCAATGTGGTCCATATTTTTGAACTCTGTCCGGAGGTCAGTCAGTGTCGGACGAACTACCAGTACACCTGAACACAGAGGTGGTCACCAGGCTCTTGGCCAAAGGGCGCTCTGAGAACCCTTCTGCAAGGACCCCATAGGCAACTAATGCACTCAGCGCCTATGCGGCAGATGGTGCTGGGCATGAAGCAGGTGCTGCCAAAGTTCAAGGGCCATGCCAACAATGGCTTCGCCACTGGAAAGGCTCCATTGGGGAATCCCCTCTCTTTAGAATATCTGTGAGAGGGTACTCCACCTTTTTTCTGGATGGGTTCCGGGGCATTCCCGTAGATTCGAAAATGAGACAAAATCCCTTGGAAGGAGGAAGGGCCTTCCTCCATCCCTGTGCCAACGGACAACTCATCTTCCCCAGGATGAGAGTGGAGCCCGGTGACATCCGAATCCAAAGAGTCGTGATACAGTGGTCTACTGCCTTAATCACCCTAGATCCGCCGAGGGAGATCCGGGGTGATTGTGACAGACAAAAGTCTGGGAAGTCTGGTGTCTATTTGGTCATCTTTCGAGGGAGCCCCTCCCGTAGGCTGCTTAGGTGGCAGTTCCACCGGAATAGATGCAGAGACCGGAATAGGCTGAACCGCACGCACCAGTCTATGCAGGAGGAACCAGTGACTTCGGGTTCCAGAGGGGTCGGCTTCCGCCTGAGAGGCGAAAGCCAAGTGTCCAGTCAGGATCAGCTGCTGCCACATAAGGTCCTCATGGCGCCGGAATTTCCGTTGGAGCCTCTCGTCAGAGGAGTGAGGACGACCTGTGGCATCACCTCCTCTTCGAGTGCTTATGGCTCTTCCTCTGTCATTCGGCCGAGGGGGTCCTGGACCTCGAACAAGATCGGGGAGGCCGACTCGGTCTATCGGGAGACACCTGTGTAATCAGTGAAACTCGAGGGTCCGGAACCAGGTCCTTGATGGGGACGCCAGTGGACTGGGTCTTCTTATCAGTTAATACTAGGACCGGAGTCCTTTCTAAGGAGTTGTCGGCCACAGCTGGTGACAAAGGGTCGATGATCATCTTGACCTCGTTGCCCACTTCCTCAGTCCCCTGGCCAAACAGAAGATCCGTAAAGCCGGCGGCCGAGGAGGCGATCTCAACCAAGACCACATGCTCTTGGGACTCGCACCTCTCTTGGTCCCAAGATCATCTTCGTCAGAACGAAGACTAAGGATCTTTTCCTCTCTTCCGAGAGCAAGAGGAGTGCAAGCCCGAGGGCGCCTCACCCCGGGTGGGGAGAGACTGGCACGACACTTTAAAAGAACCCGTAAAGGTGGAGCCTAGGTTAAGAGGAACAAAGAAGCTTCGATCAGCCTAAGTGCGAGCAGTTTCCTCCTCAAACGCCTTCATGTGTTTCAGCTGCTCGGCGGAGCCCATGGCTGGAAACTGCCCACCTAGCCTCCTTGGACTTCACTGGAGGGTTCCTTTTTTCCGGTCTCCCCAGCTTCAGGTGTGCCTTGTGATCATCCAGGACATTGGGATGGAAGGCCAAGCAATAATTGGAGGACGAAGTGTCATGGCCGACACCTAAGCAGTAGATGCACTTGAGGTAGGGGATCGGTGCGTGACATCTTTTGGCCACAGAGGCACTGGCAAAATCCCGGGAAAGATTTTTCCTCCATGATCGATGCTGCAAAAGCGTGATCACTAACTCAAACGAGTTTCAATTTTGGTAAAACCAACAAGTTGAAAGCCAGGGCCTACGGAATGCGAGAGCACAAAGGACGCAACCTGTATCTTCCAACGGAAAGGAAGATCTGACGTCATGGGGCAGAGCCGAGGTATATACCACCCGGGTGGGTGGGAGGAGCCAGCTTGAAGACATCCGGCAGATTTAAAGTGGAAGGGGGAAAATGTCAAACAGTGTGGATGAACATATCCACACTCCTAGAATTAACTTTTCAGTCTCCTGTCCGAAAAGGACCAGGCCCTGAAAAGGGGCATCCCGTAGGACGTCTTGAAGGTCCTGGTGGAAGCCTGAGCCAGGAGTAATGCCTTAGACATATGCCGGTGGACGCAGCCCTGGTGGCAGTGTCTGCTGAGTCATACGAGCATCTTAAGACTTGCTTACCAACGTCAGCAATGGATTGGAAAACTGCCAGCAATTCTGACTTGCTGGCAGTCTCTGGCTGATTCTTGGCCAGGTCCATGGTCTTGTTCCATAGTGATTTTTGATACATCACCATGTTTACCAAATAATTCAGGAACCTGATTATACAGGTGGCCGAGGAATACATCTTACGGCCCAAATGATCCAATTTTTTGGACTCTTATCCGGTGGCCAGGAGTTAATATGCTTAGGTTGTTGGGCCCTCCCATGGGCAGCTGTGAGGATCATAGCATCCACCTTAAGCTGCTTACTCAAATGTGGTTCTCCCCTTGGTATTTCATAGAGTCGGTCAGCCTTTTAATGGACTGCTGAGGTCGTGGAGGGGTGCTTCCAGGCAAATTCTGACATATTCTGGAAGGGTTCCACTAAGGGTGGTACGACCAGAGGTTTGGGTCAGTGGCCCCTAGGAAATTTGCTAAACGGCACCTCTCAGTGTCCAACTCCTCAGTCTCCCATTGGTTTAAGAACTGGATATGCCCTCATTATTTCCAGGAACAAAGGGTCATCCAGAGGGGATCTCTGACAGTCCCTCTTGTGATCTGGTGATGGAAGGGACAGGTCATCTTCGGAGTAGTAGGAGGAGGAGGAGGAGAAGCCTCCCAATGATTCTTCTGAAAATGTATAGGGCTGTCTCCTGGAGGAGGATCTGGACGATGGGTGGCGATTATGCCACCGATGTACAAGTGACCCGGGTTCCTCGTCCCGAACGGTCTGGCGTCAGGGGTGGAAGTCCATCTTAGGCAGGGCCAGCATCCCAGTGGGGTCGACTCCACTGGCCTAGGCAACAAATTCCCTTTTATGGTGTTTCACCAGCTACTAAACAAGCCCCCAACCTCTGCCAAATGGACTACTTGGCCTAGTTGGTGTGCTGGCGTTGGATTACGAGTGCTAGGGGTCCCTGTCGGCCCTTGCGGTACTCCGGCATCGTCCTTTGTGGGATAGTGTCATCTGGTGCCGGGTGCTCAGACATCAGATCATCAGGCTCCCAAGGAGGAGGTGAAGGCAGAGAGGGTGGTGTCTGGTCTCGATTGTCCCCAGTCTCGAGCGTCCGGTCCCCTGATGTCTGGTCTGGAGACAGGTTCTCAACCAGGCACTGTGGAGCACACGGCAGCTTAGATAGCAGCATCTGGTCCAACTCCACGGTGAAGTCAGAAGGTGATGAGGCCCAACGTCGGTCCAAAGCCTCGGCCAATGACCACCTAGAAGGCGAGTGATGCTTTTTTCTGGCGCTCGTTATCCTGGCATGTCCTGGAGTCTTCCCACCCTGCCGCCCTGTCAAACTACCCAGGAACTGTCTTGCGGACGGCAGGCTCTGACCTGCCGCCTAACGCAGAGTGCGCCTGTCCTACTTGCTGAGACCCTAGCGTCAGCTTGTGAGGCCAGACGGCCAGGGACAAGGGGGTTTGAGAAAGCCAGAGCCCATAAGACTCCCTGATGTGCACCAGAGAAGAGGCGGCGGTTCCCTCAACTGTGACCCAGGAGAGCCAGTGAGACCGGGGGGGGGGAGGTCTGATTTTGCGCCTGAGATCAAAGATTTAGAAGTCTTATGAGGGGACTTAGGACTCTGACCTGGACCTTTCCTTGTCCATATGATGGTGGTGTTTCCCTCTCGATTTCTTCTCTCTGGAGGAGAAGTCTTTCAATGAGGAAGAAAATGAGCTGTGCCCCGACTGGGTCTTTTGCATGGCTGCCACTTGCTGTTCGAGGAGGTACGCTTTCAGGGTGTTCAGGTGGCGTATCCTGGTCCTCCAGTTAAAGCATTGACAGTGCAGGTAGTCCGGCCTGTGGTCGGGGCCTAGGCACAGCAGGGAAGCTTAATGGCAGTGTTTTGCCGAGATCTGCTTGCCGCAAGTACACTTCGATTTCTGCTGCTCTGAAGATGAAGATGGCTGCGAAGACATATATGACAAACTCGTAATTCGCAAGAAAAAATCATTAACTTTGCGAAGTGCAAAAATGGTAGTCAACTGGCAGCAAGGGGCGTCCGAGAAGCCAATCTGCACGAGTCAGCAGCAGGAAAAGAACTGAGGTGGTGCCGGGGGACTGCCCCCTTTATACCAAGAGAGACGTTGGGAGCAGGGCAGATGTCAGGGGGCGGCTCCCCACCCCAGACTGCTAGCTATAAGTCTTCCAAGGGGTCCTAGTGCCTGGTGGCAGTCCTACAAGAGCTCTATCTCAAACTGAGACCAGCTGCTGCTTGTCCTGCCGGTGAGGCTTGGTGTGGTCAAGATAGTAACAGAGCTCTCTTGATATCCAGACTGTGAAGTCTACATTCACCTGAACTAGTGATCGGTGAAGAAGACTGGCAAAGTGACTGGTTCAAGTGGAAGTCAGATACCACTTTAGGAAGGAATTTCCTATTGGTCCTGAGGACCACTTCATCCCTGTGGAAGAATGTTTAGTTTAGCTCTGTACACAGGGCTTGTAGCTTACTGATCCTCCTGGCTCTGGTAATAGCCACAAGAAAGACAGTTTTCCAGATCACAAACTTGAGATGTGATGTAGCCATGGGTTCGAATGGGGGCTCCATAAGCTTGGAAATAAAGATATTGAGGTCCCATGCTGGCACTGGTTCTGTGAGGACAGTGCAAATGTGGCAACTCCTTGAAAAATGTTTTGAATATGGGGTTAAAGGCCATATAGACACCTTTACCAGCAGAAATAGGCCAAGACTGATGCCAGGTGGACCTTAACAGTAGTGGGTTGTAAACCCAACAAGTGCAGGTGGGTGAAACAGTCCATCAAGATTGGTAACCTTGCCTGAGAGTGTACCACAAGGTTACTGTTACACCATATGGAAAACTGCTTCAACTTGGAGGCATAGGTTTTCCGTGTGAAAGTTTCCTTGAATCCCTAAGGACCCTGATCACATCGTCAGACAGGTGTAAATCAGCATACTCTAGGTCCTCAAGAGCCGTGCTCCCAAGTTTGAGGGACCTGAGGTTCAGGTACAGGATGCTCCTATGTGAGGTCAGGAGGTTGTACCTTTGAGGAAGGTGTATACGTTGGGCCACTGACAGGAAGAGTAGAAGGGAGTACCTACCATGGCTGCCAGGCCCAATCTGGAGCTATTAGAATCATTGTGGTTGAATAAGAGACGGCGAACTACAATGTCTTGACATATGTATTCCATAATTGTCTTGCAACAATTAAGATGTGCAATCATGTTATTTTTCAATATGTAAATAGAAAAGGATTACAATAAAATTTCAATTAAAAAACCAAAAGAATCATTGTGGCTGGTTGGCACCCCAGCTTGATCAGGATCCTGAGCATCAAGGGAAATGGAGAAGATGCATACAGAGTTCTCCCTGACCAGTCCAACACCAAGGTATCCATAGGCACTGTGCCCTTTGTTGGTGGCTTGCAGGAGAACTGGGGTAACTGGTAGTTCTCATGTGAGGCAAAGAGGTCTATCTCTGGGGTGCCCAACCTTCGAAATACCCCCTCCAGCACCTGCCTGTTGAGAGACCACTTGTGGTGGTTCTGGCCAATTCTGCTGAGAGCATCCGCAAGGGTGTTGTCTTTGCCTGGTAGATAAATGGACAGCAAAGACACCTTCAGGGAGTAAGCTAGACTTCACACTCATTGCTTCTGTACACAGCAAGATAGACCTTGTCTCCCCCCCTTGCTTGCTGATGTAGTATACTGTGGTGGCGGTGGTGTCTATTCTGACTGGTACCACCTTACCAGGGATGCAAAGGACTGCAGGGCCAGAAACACTCCCCTGAGTTCCAACAAGTTGATGTGCAAAAGTGACTCTGCAGGGGACCAAATGCCATGCACGGTGTGCTCCTCCAGATGTGCCTCCCACCCTAAGAGGGAAACTTTTGTAGTGAGGACCAACGTGGGAGACTCCTTCTGGAATGAGACCCCTTTCTCTGAGGTTGTCCCTTTCATGCCACCACTGCAGGGCCTGCAGTAGAGTAGGGTCCTTGTCACTGGCACCAGCTGTGAGAGCAAATCCCTCCTTTGGCACCAATGTGCCCGGAGGTGAAGCTGAATGTCCCTCATCTGGAATCTGGAGCCTAGCACCATTCCTGTAGCTGCAGCTATGTGGCCTAGTAACTACCGGAAGTGCCTTGCTGGCCTAGGTACCTTGAAACAGAAAGATTCTGCGATCTGCGGAATGCGGTCTACCCTATTCTGGGGGAGGAAAGCTCTCCCTCTCAAGAGTATCCAGCTCTGCCCCTATGAAGTTTAGTACTTGAACGGGCTGAAGTACTGACTTTTGGGTGTTGGTTAGGAACTCCAGGGACTCTAGGGTGTTGAGTGAAGGAAAGAGCATCCTTTACATGCTGTGGTGACTGACCCATGACTAGCCAGCCATCTAGGTAGGGGAACACTGATGCCCGGCCTTCTCACTGCCACGTACTTTGTGAATGCCCTTGCATCAGAGGTTAGGCCGAATGGAAAGGCTGCAAACTGGTAGTGACCTGAAGGTAATGTGAACCTGAGGTACATTCTGTGGGATTCTCTGATGGGAACATGGAAATAGCCATCTTTCAGATCCAATGATGCCGGCCAGTCTCCTTGTTGAAGAGTGGGAAGGATCACTGCCAAGATTACCATCTCGAACCTCTGCTTTGCTAACTGCTTGTTCAGAGCTCTGAGCTCTAAAATGGGAAGCCACTCCCCAGTTTTCTTTAAGGTTAGAAAGTACCTGGAGTAGAACCTTTTCCCCTTTTGGAGGGGAGGCACAGGTTCCACTGCCTTTGACTGTGACAGAGTGGACACTTCTGCCTCCAGCAGCGCCCTCTCTGTTGGGGAAGCTGGTCTGAAAACTCTTGACAGTTTGGGGAAAGGTTTGAAGCTGAGGCCCAAGCCCAGACTCACTACTTCCAAGACCTACTTGTCGGTGGTAATGTTTTCCCCAAGCCTGGAAGTAGTGAGCCAACCTGCCCCCTACAGGAACTGGGGAGGCGACCCTGACAAGCACATCAGGGGTTCTGTTTGGGCTGGGCTTTAGCCTGGGAGGCCTGTTCTCCATGCCTAGAGCCCCTTCTGCCCCTGAAGTACACATTCTCTGTTGTTGGTAGTCAAGGGCAGCCTGAGCTTGGAAAAATGGTCTGCTGTAGGTTGGCCTACCCCTACCTCCCCTTCCGTGTAGCCTAATATGAGGTGGAGGATTTCTCCTTTGCAGCATTACTTTTGTAGGCATCTTGTACTCATCCATCTTTTTCATGTAAGCCTCTGTCTCATCCCCAATCAGAGAACTGTTCTCACATGGGAAGTAAATGGCTTTGGTTTGAGTGTCCTGAGAAAGATTTGTTGCCCTAAGCCAGGCAAATCTCTTCAGTGCCACTGTTAATGCCATCCATTGGGCACCTGTTTAGTTAGCATCTACTGCCATATGAAACTAGTGCTTTGTGGCCTCCAGTCCACATCTGGCTGTTTCTGCAAGGTCTGTAGCCAGTCCCCGTGGAGTTTTATCCATCAGTGCCATCACTGAATTTCACAGCGACTTCTGATACTGGACAGCACAGGCCATGTAACTGGCCTGCCTAATAGCTAAGGAAGCAGCCAAATACCCTTTCTTTGCTATGTTATCCCTTTTCCTGGAGTCCTTATCTGGTGGATGAGAAGACAGCAAGACCCTAGCCCTGTCACAGGCTGCAGCTTGGACTACCCCCCTTCATGGTCCGTATGGGAGAAAAGAAATTCTGCCCCTGACCTGTCCAGCTGATGTTTTTTGTCAGCCTTTTTATCTACTAGCAGGACAGAATTTGGGGTTTCCATTATTTTTAAAACCTGCTTCTTCAAGGATTTATGGGAAGCAGCAACCTTTTTGTGGGTGCTAACCCCATCATGTCCAGAAATTCTGCCTCTTCATCCCTCCACGGTTTCATGGGTGTAGAGGTCAAGAGTGTCCACCATCTGCTTCACAAAAGTATAGTGGGAGGAAAAATCCTCCGGTAATCTGGGTGGGGAATCAAACTCCTGATCCGGAGAAACCTCCGGTTCTACTGGTTCCCCTAAGTCCTCCTCTTCCTCCTCATAATCCTCATAGGTAAGATCCTGGGAGTAAGGAAATGACAGTTGAACCAATGAGGGAGCCACTGCCAGAACCGATACCTGAACCGCTGGTTCTACCAGTACCTGCTGCACTGGCTTGCAACACCTTTAAGAGCCTGTGCAACTGCTCTTGTCAATGGCATGGCCGGTTTGTCCACTGAGGCTTCCTTTGCTTTTTCAGCAGGAGGTGCAGTGACAGGTTTGTGTTTTTTCTTAGCCAGAACCGGCTCCATGGCCAGTTCCCCCCAGTACGCTTTGGCTTAGAAGACTCCCCTCTATCTGAAGAAGCTGGTTCAGATTCCTTTGATTTGTATTTCTTTGAGGAGGAAGGACTCCGTTCCTCAGTGGAAGCTGAAGGAGCAGACATTCTCCTTTTAAACCTTTTGGTTCTCTTTTTTTTGCACCTGCCCCAGGTTGGCCACTCCTTTGGGCCGCCGAGGTACACTGCCGTCCTGTCCCTTCGCCATCTGCCGTCCCCATCTTACCGTGACCCCAGGTAACCTAATGTTTCCCTCTGTCGGGAGGGCACCTTCCCCCGTGGGGGACAACCAGGAGAGGAGAACACCTACAAGCATGCAGCGTATCCCGGGCATGGCGGCAGTCGGCTTAGACACCTTCAGACTCCGTGGCTGCGGGGACCAGCAGCCATTATTCGGTTGTCCAGGAGCAGATTTTCCTGGTTTTCTCCCCAACCCACCCACAAAGAGCCAGCCGCATCAGCTTTATGGGGTAGGGGCATTCGGCAGTGTGTAGAGGCCCATCTCCTAGACCATCAACCCAAAGCTACCACCAGGGCCGGCCGACAGAGTGGCCCTAACCTGCTCCTCGGAAGGCCCAAAGTCGACTTGACTGCTCCAGGGCGCGAACCCGTCACCAGTATGCTGAGCAAACACTTCGCCGACTCAACAGAGACGGCTTTCAGTTCTCTTTTCAACAGTTTTTGTGCTAAAAGTTTTACAAATGTCACAGTCTGCCTGAAAGTGTGAAGCACCCAAACAGAACAGGTACAAATTTGTGTTTGTCAGCCTTGGCAAACACGAAGTAGTAGTAAAACTTATTCATTATAATGAATCGGCAACTCAACTGAGTCAACACATTTCCAGTGAGATCCGAAAATTTCACATACAATGGTTACAGTTTAAAAAACACATTATCTGAATATTACATTTAGAACATACAGACCTACATCAGTTATACAAATAGCTAACACAACAAACTACACACCAGTAACAATAATAATAATAATAATAATAATACTGCACTAAATCTCCAGTATCCAAAACTAATTAATGTCTTATTTACTACTAAAACCCCTTTGTCTTCCCTGTTCCAAACCAGTTCTTAATTTGTCCCAACCTTCCGTTACCATTTTTTTTATTCTTAATTCTGCTGGTAATAGATTCCAGAGAGAGGGTCCTTTTATAGAAAAAAATGATCCCTACCCAAATTTGTATTACACTTTAGAAACAGGTATTCTATCCCTCTTGCCGATCCAAGATACAGTTTCATCGATCTCTCCTGTCAACATTCTATAATATAACTGGGTACTTTTATCAGAAAAGCATTTTTCCATATATAATAGTACATATAAGGACCTCCTATCCCCCAACTTATACCAGCCTAAGCTCTGGTACAGATCCTCTCTGTGTGTTCTTTTTGGTGCCATAGTGATAAAAACATGCCATTTATGGAAATTACGTACTTACTGTAATTCTTTATGTTCTTGGACGCAGTCTCCACCACTCATTCACACTAATGGGATAGCGCCAGATGCACTAGGATCCAGCGGGAGCCAAAAATTTTGATAAGTGCCAGCGCCGGATAGGACCACATGCGTGGTACCGCGAGACTAGCCTCATGCCTGTGTAGTTTAGCTCGGTGTCGAGCCTCCAACCGTCTCAGTACCTTTTTGACCAAGGAGGTACAACGTAACTAGTAATAACTTATCCTAACCTGCCGGGCCTGAAAGGTCCGGATGACCCTTGCAAGAAGGGTCAATTGAACAAGATTTTCACAGTGGAAACCACAAGGCTGTGAAGACCAAAGAAACAAAACGAGTGAGCCCAGGGGATGGTGGGGGCACGTGAGATTGAGTGGTGGAGACAGAGTCCAAGAATTATGGTAAGTATGTAATTTCCAAATCTTGCTGGACTTAAGTCTCCACCACTCATTGACACTAATGGGAGAGTACTAAGCTAAAGCCAACCCACTCTGAGTAGGGCAGCAGGAGACAAGGCTCACTCAGAAAGAACGTCCAAGGACTATCCTACTGAGAAAAGAGCTGTCTGAAAAGAAGATCCAGAACATAGTGCTTACAAAGGTATGCATTTTAGCTCTAACTCACCACTTTGCAGAAGACTGCAACGGACACAAAATGAAACTCTGCCAGGAAGCCACAACCACTCTTGAAGAGCGTTGAGAACCCGGCCTCTCAATCTGGTCCAAGACAAAATTAACAGTGTCGAAGACATGCTACTAAACTAGCTCAAAACATCCCAGGGCAAGAAGGTGATCCAATTGAGGCAGGCTGAAGCTACACAAAAAATGTTGGAGTGTAGCTCTTTCTGTGAAGAAAGTCACAGAACCGTCGAAACAGAGTGTGAACGGAGCACTCCCTTGCTTCTGGAGGTAAGGCAGAAAACTTTTACTAACTGAAAGAGCCAGAGGCAAAGTCTACTGGTTCAAGGTAGATCGAGAAAGCACAGACGGATACCCTCACTACCAAGTGTGCCTGACCTATGAATAGGTCCAAGAGGCACTTGAACCACTTACTTGGTGAGCAAATCGGAGGTCCAGGTGGAGTTAGCCCATCAATGGAGAAAGGTTTCCACTCAGTCACTTAAGCCTTCCTGATGGAAGGCCAAAGCACAACTTAGAAGCCTCTTGTGGTAGTCTGGGAGAACCAGAGCCTACCGACTTTTTATTCCAAGAAGAATCATTCTGCCCTTGTTTGCCTAAAACTCTAGCAGCAGTCTCTGAATTAAGGGAAGAGAGGGAAAGTGTATAGGAGGAACGTGTCCACTACAGAGAAGTATCCAGACAGGAAAAACCAGGGTCTGGATTTCTGAGGCAAGATGGGGCAGATCTGTGTTGAGAGAGGACACAGAAAGGACCAAGTTTGGGCTGACTCATTTGTTGAAAGTGACTGCGTAACGACTGAAGTGACTCAACGTGGTGAGGCACCACTCGCTCCAGCCTTCCTGAAAGGGAGTAGGAAAAAAGGCTCTAGATTGCTTGCTGATAAAAAACAGTTTCATCACCCGCCTGAAGTGGGTAACTTCGTGTCAGAGGGTCTTCTTTTTCCCTGGAGGTAACTAGGGGAGCTCCTAAGAGAAGGAGCTGCTGGGAACACCTTCCCCTAAATAGAAAAACTCTTCCTGGGAAAGGGAGAAGAAAGCTGAGCAACTGCTTCAGGAGAGTCTAGTCCGGAGCAACTGGCACAGAACCAATGTGCAGGGGGCGAAGGCATGAATACCGAGTACTCACCTCTGAACAAGGACCTACTTGACCTTTACAGCTGAGAAAGGGAGCATGCTGTCTGTTAACTTGGAGCAAGCAAGAAAGTAGGAACCTGTGTTCAGACTCGCCGTGGAGTCACTTCTGTTGCCCTGAGGCTCTGATCAAGAGAAGCAAGTCTGAAGAAAAAAAACAAAAAAAAGACTGGACTGTCGCCTAGGTCTAGGGATCATTTTTGAATTAAGAGAAAATCTCCCTCTGAGAAAAGCGATGACCCATACCTCCGCTGGATTGGACTTCCCCTAGAAGTAGAAGTAGTAAGGTGCTATCCACTGTAATCTAGAGACAACCGCCTCAGGCAGCCGAGGTGGAACCTGGGCCGGATCCAGAAGTATGGTATTTGATAGTTTCGGGCAGGGCCCTCTGCTGTGAGGAGATTATGAATATATATAGGTTTTTTTTTTTTTTTTTTTAAAACAATTAGACCCCGACAAGGCTCTCAGGCTTCTACCTTAAAAGGACTGCCTGATACAAAAATGACGAAGATGTCATCCATCTGAGGGGCAGGGGGAGCCTGAGCATCGATGACTGTAAGGGGGACCGGACCAATAATTACCGCTGAGAAGATGTTAATCACTCATTGCTGATGAAGCCAACGAAGGGGCAGTATCACAGGGGAGAGCTATATACCCTACCAAAGGTGTGGAAGAGTCCGCAAGGCTCCCCGACCACTGAATTAGTGTGTTCCACAGGATGTAGTTGTACTGACGACTGAAGAGAGTCCAGACGCATAAGTCTTTGGTCCACGGAAGAAGTCCGAAATGTTATGGACCACCCCATATCCCTGAGGAAGAACTGAAAAGAAGAACTTCCATCACAGACTCTGCTGATAGAGAAGGCTTACCCTCCAGTCTCTTAAATGAGTCATCCACTGTATCACCGACAAGTAGGACAGAGAGAGACTCATCCAGATGCACTTTTATCCCAGAAGAACCTCCAAAAGAAGATCTAGGTCAGAGTCACTAGAAACTCCGCTACTAGGAAAGGTGTCGAGGAGCTCGACACCACTTACGGAGCTGACAAAGTGAGAGTGGAATTCAGAATTCCGTCGCCAGAACAGCGCAGAAGAAAAAAAAAATTACTCACCACAGTAATGTTGTTTCTTCTAACAGAGTCTTGCTGTATTCTGACCATACGCAGTTAGCCCCAGCACTTGAACTGCTCCGGAGAGTAAGGGTCAACTCTATGCCAAGGCATAGAACGTTGAGCTCGAGCTCGGTTTTCAAACACCTCTCTGTGGTACTCTGAAGTGTAACCATCAGATTCTTACAAGCACTAAACTAACTCAAACAAGAAATTGTTTAAAAATGTTTGTGCCAAAAGGCAAACCCAGGTTTTAGGGTCAAAAGACTCAAGTCGAGAAAACCCAAAAAGAATCCACCAGGTAGTGATTTATCAAAAATTATTAATGCTAAAAGAAACCCCCCTAAGAGGTGGAGGCATGTCCAGTACACTTCTGGGGTGCAGCACTGTGCCTGCCCCACCACATCCCAAAACTACTAGGTTCCAGGAGGGGAGGCAGGGAGGGAGATCAGAATACAGCAAGACTCCATTAGAAGAAACAACATTACTATAGTGAGTAATTTTTTCTTCAAACATGAAGTCTTGCTGTATTCTGACTATATGTAGACTACCAAGCAGTACCCTCTTGGAGGAGGGAGTTACAGAACCTATTTTGGGAACGGGCTCTGCAGCACAGCCATGCCAAACCTAGCATCACTTTGTGACTGGATGTCCAAAGAGTAATGCTTGGTAAGTGTGAACAGATTTCCAGGTAGCTGCTTGGCATATGTCCCACTAAAGGTATATCTAGCTGCTGCGACCGAAGCAGCTGTACCTCTGGTAGAATGAGCCCTCCTGAGGGAGGTTCTTTCCCAAGTTTAGAATAGCAGAATTGAATACAAGAGACAATCCACCTGGCAATAGACCTCTTAGTGGCAGGTTTTCCCTTTCCCACTTCACCATAAGTGAGAAACAACAGAGCAGTCCTTCCTATGGGCCTTAGTATGCTCAATATAGTAACTAAGAGCCCTTTTTACATCAAGACAGTGCAACCTCCTCTCCTCAGAGGAGGAATGATTAATGAAAAACACAGGCAATGACAGACTGGTTCAGATGAAAGTCTGACACCACCCTTGGAAGAAACCTTCTATTGGTGCGGAGGACCACCTTATCCCTATGAAAGGAAATGAAATTAGGTTCCACTGATAAGGCCTGTAATTCACTGATTCTCCTGGCAGAGATAATAGCCACCAAGAACACAGTTTTCCAAGTCAAGTATTTCAGTTCAGCAGAAGATAAAAGCTTCAAAAGGGGGCTGCATAAACTGAGCAATACAGATATTTCAGATCCCAAGAAGGGGTAGGCTCCCTAAAGAGAGGATTGACATAAACCAAACCTTTGAAGAATTTCTTGAAAACTGGATGGGAAGCTAGGGAGGAGCCCTTACCAGCAGAAAGCAAGGCAGACAGTTTCCAAATGTACCTTGAGAGCTGTAGGCTGGAGGCCTAAACTGTTAAGATGCACTAAATAGTCCAACACAGTGGCAATATCAGCCAGTTCTGGCTTAGTATGCCTCCTGGAACACCAAAACCCAAACCTTTTCCATTTGGAGTTGCAAGTCTTCCTAGTAGCAGGTTTCCTGCTGCCTTTTAAAATATCAAGGACTGACTGGGAGAGATGCAAACTTGCATATTCTAGCTCTTTAAGAGCCAGGCCTTGAGCCTGAAGGTTGGGATACAGAATCCTCCCCGAGAGGAGGTGAGGAGATTGCGTTGTCTGGGAAGACACAAAGGAAGTGTTACTGACAGTGACAACAGTAGAGGATACTAAGGCTGTCTGGCCCAATCTGGAGCAACCAGGATCACCTTGCAAGGCTGAGACACGATTTTTATCAGGACCCTGAATATCAGAGGAAAAGGAGGAAATGCATACAGAAACCTGCTGGTCCAATTCAGTAGAAGAGCATCCTGAGGGACAGGACCCAGAAGGGGTAGTCTGCAACAATAGAGAAGAAACTGACGACTGTACAGGGCTGAAAAAGAGATCCATCTCTGGGGTGCCCCACCTCTTGAAAATGACGAACTACAGGATTCAGGGTCCATTTGTGATGACCCTGAGAAATCCTGCTGAGAGCATCTGCAAGAATGTTGTCCTTCCCCAGGAGATGCACAGCCATCAGGGAAGCCTGAAGGTAATAAGCTAGAGACCATACTTTCTTGGTCTCTGTGCACAAGGCTGAGGTCCGAGTGCCTCCCTGCTTGTTGATGTACCACATGGTTGTGGTATTGTCTGTCCTGATCTGCACCACTTTCCCTTGAACCACAGTTAATGTCTGAAGTGCTACAAAGACCGTTCTCAATTCAAGAAGATTTATGTGTAGAAGAGACTCCTCATGAGACCCAGTTCCCAGAGCTGTAAGATGATCTAAATGAGCTCCCCAGCCCAGCAGGGAGGCATCTGTGGTGAGAGTCACAGAAGGGACTTGACTGATAAAGGGAACCCTTGTCGAAGACGGTCTTCCTCCAGCCACCACTGGAGGGCCTGGACTAAGGTTTGAGAGAATGGAACCAGTTTGGAGAGTGGGTCCTTTTTCTGAGACCAGTAAGACCAGAGATCAAACCGAATATCTCATCTGAAATCTTGCTCCCGGAACTACTGCTGCAGAAGCTGCCATGTGGCCCAGCAGCTGTAGAAAGTGTCTGGCTGGACGAGACACTAGAGGATGAAAAGAGGAGGCCAGAGTGACCAATGACTGAACCCTTGAGAGAGGGAGAAATGCCCTTGCCTGAATAGTATCTGTTTCCACCTCTATTAAGGTGAGAAGTTGGGCTGGCTCCAGAACAGACTTCTCTAGATTTAGAATGAAACCCAAGGATTCTAGAATTTTTGGGTGACCTCTAAGGCTGACTTGACTTGGTCTGAGGACTGGCCCACTAAACCAGTTGTCCCGGTATGGGAACAGAAGGGTGCCCTGCCTCCTGAAGAATGCCACCACTACTGCAAGACACTTGGTGAACATCCTTGGATCAGATGTTAGGCCGAAGGCCATGGACCTGAATTGATAATGGCCTGAGGGCAACACGAACCTGAGGTACTTTCTGTGGGAATGTCTGATAGGTATATGGAAGTAGGCATCCTTGAAATCCAGGGAGGCTTGCCAGTCTCCTGGTCTCAGAGAGACAAGAATTACTCCCAGAGTCACCATTTTGAACTTCGGTTTTGTCAAGTGTCTGTTCAGGTACCTTAAATCGATGGGTCGCAGACTTCTGTCTTTTGGGGCAGAAGTATCTCAGAGACAGTCGCTTCTCAGAGCACAGAGGTACCTTCTACTGCTTCGCAAAGCAGGAGAGAGGAGACATCCACCTGAAGGCCTTTGTCTCCAAGGAGAGGAGAGACTGAAGGACCTTGCTCATATTCTTGGGAACCTTTTGAAACTGAGAGCAAGTCCCTGGCTCACTACTTCCAGGACCCATTTGTCTGAAGTAAGACACTCCCAGGCCTGGGAATAGTGAGCCAGCCTGCCACCTACTGGGATTGGGGAGGCAACCCTGACACCTCAGGGTGTCTGCTTGGCAGGGCGCTTAGACAGAGTTGCTGATGGGGTCCTAGTCACCCCACGTCTACCACTTCCCCTAAAGAACCCCCCTCTGCTGGAAAGAGGAGGCGGCGGCCTGAGCTTGGTAAAAACGCCTGTGAAAAGGTCTGCCCCTAAACTGCTGCCTCTGAGTAGTCTGCTTTTCTTTGGCTGCAGCACTCCTATAGGTGGTCCTGCATTCATCCACTTTTTTCATAGAATTCTGTTTGATCCCCAAAGAGAGAATTACCAGTTACAGGAAAATCCGTGGCCTTAGCCTGGGTAATTTTTGAGAGGTTGGTACACCTAAGGCAATCAAATCTCATGGAGATAGATGTAGCCATGACCCTGGAATGGACATCATTAGAGTCAACAGCAGCGTGGAACTGTACTTTAGATGCCTCTATACCATTTGCAGCCACCTGCTCCAGTTCCTTGGCTAGCTGGAGGTGGGGTGGGAGGCATTCTTAGCCAGCTCCAGGATCGTATCCCACATAGACTTCTGGTACCTAGCTGTATATGCCATGTAATTAGATCAAGTCTCGAAGAGCATGCCAAGTACTGCTTTTTTGCCATGGCATCCACTTTCTTGGAATCCTTGTCGGGTTGGGGGGATGCCAGGGGAATATTAGCCTTGTCACAGGCTGCAGCTTGTACTATTCCAACATGGCTGCTATGATTGGTAAGGAATTCCGTCCCAGGACCTGACAAGGTATACCTCCTATCCATTCTCTTCTCCACAGGAGGTATGGATGTAGGAAATTATAAAAATGATTTGTGTCTGCGTTCCCAAGGATTTGTGTAAGGGAATAGACACCCTCTTTGACTCTGGGACATCCATCATTTCTAAATAGTCAGGTTCTTCCTGATCCTGTTCAGCCTCTTCCAGAGGAAGCTGAAGAGTCTCAGCCACTTTCTTGTAAAATTAAAAATAGGAAGGGGACTCGAAGCCTGGGAGGAGAAACCTGAGAGGGCCTGTCTGGGGAGATGTCAGGCTCTACCGGCCCATCTAAGCCCTCATCCTCTTCCTAATCATCTTCCTTCTCCTCCCAATCGCCCTCGTAGTAAGCTTCAGGATCTATGTCTGAAGCAGACATTTCCGACCGAACCAGTCTGCTTTGAACAGAGACCAGTTCGGTCGGAACCAGGCAAAGCGACTGAACTACAGAAATCGCTTTCGCCACCTCCTCAGCGGTCGGACCATGGGAGTCAGATTCGAACCAGCTGATTTTCTTTTGCATTTACTCGGAACAGATTCTGCAGAATCGGCCCTCCGTTTGCCTGAAAAGGTATCATCCAGGTCAGTGGGCACATCCTCAGGTTCAGCCATAACCAAACTGGGCTGGCCATCCGGGTCAGTGGACTTCTCGGCCTCCCTCTCCCCCTTAGCCTACTCAAATGTTTTTCCAGAATGGCCTTTGGAAAGTTTTTGCATACTGGCAGTCTTCTTTGAGGTGGTCAAACCCCAGACAGTACACACATACGAGGTGAGGGTCAGCCTTGGCCGTGCTGAAACCCAGTGGTCCAGTTTTCCTTTTGGGTTTCTCAGACATACCGTCAACTGAAAGTCACCCAAAACAGCAGTTAAGCCAGACAACTAAATACTTATCGGTTCCAACAGTGTCATGAGTTGGTTTAGAAAATACAACAATATTTTTTTAGGAATCGATAAGTACCAGAAAGAACCACACAAATACAGTGATACAAAAAATAGAATAGGCTTCGGTTCCACACCGGACCGACCCATAAGAAACCAAAATCAAAACAATTTCTTGCAAAAAAACACCACTAACTACAACTACCACTTACTGGTACAGAGACAGAGGAAAGAATACCGAATTTCTAAAGAAACTGGTTGAAAAACTGACTGATTCGTACTGTAACCGAACCAAAGCGCAGGAGGGATCTCCAAAGTGACTTCACAGTTAAGCGGAGTAAAGAATCTGATGGTTACACTTCAGAGTACCACAGACAGAGGTTTGAAAACCAAGCTCGAGCTCAACGTTCTATGCCTTTGCATAGAGTTAACACTTTACTCTCCAGAGCAGTTCAAGTGCTGGGTCTAACCACATATGGTCAGATTACAACAAGACTTCATGTTGTTTGAACAAGATTCCCACCAGCGATAAACCGTCGGAACACAGGATCCTATATGGACCTCCACTCACTAGGATCGGTGGAAAATATTCCACAGAACAGGATTAATCCCATGGAAAACACTTCGTAACAACTTCCACGAAAGAGGGGGTCCACGGAAAGGAAAACTCTGCCATTTGTTCTGCCGGACAGCACCAAAAGGCACCACCAGTGGCATCGCCCACGGAGGTACCTGGCACCAACGGCACTGTGTGTCATCAAAGTCGCCATGCGGCACCATCTATGGTACCGTGCGGCGAAAGAGGGAGAAGGAAATCAGCACTGCACGGCCCCTGCATGGAGGAAAGGGAGGTAGGCACGAGGGATCGACGCGATTGCGAAGGCACCAAACATGGCACTGCACACATCCTGACCCAATCGACCCAGCCCCGGTCCAGTGGCTCAGAGGTCCCGGGACCAGGAACACAGGCCAGAAGTTGAACCCCCTGCTCCAAAGGAGCGGCCCAAAGGTGAAACTGCTCACCGGAACTCCATCAAGGACAGAGATGAAATCCGATGCAAGAAAAACGCAGCCGTTAACAGTGGGGCCAAGGGGAACCCACCAAAGTCTGTTCAGGTCTACCGCCCCTCACCACCGACAATCCCCGCACAGACATACCAGAGGGTGAACTTAAGCAGCACAGATTCTTCTTCCCCCAAGGAAGAAGAGCTTGAGGTCAAGCAGAGCCGGATCTCCAGAACTGCCGATTTTGTGCTTTGGCAGACTGCCCCCAAGCACAGGACTACCCATGGTCAGACCCCTCCTTCACGAAGGGCAGTGGACTGGACACAGGCCCTCTGCCATAACTTTCAAACGAAGTCTTCCTACCGTCACCACTACCATTTAAGGACAACTGTTGATAGCAGGTGAGAATTTCTTCATAATCTTTTTCTTCTTAAAATAAGAAAATACTAAAATGTTAATTTAAACAAATACTGAACAGCTTAATGCAGCTGTCGAATAGACAACTGACTCCAGCAGACAAGCAATGTCAACATCCAAGCGCACTAGACAGTAGGAGAAAATGAACGGAGGCAGCTGCAGGGTCGACGCAGAGATAGCCAACACAGGCGTGAGCTAGTCTCAGTGCTGCGCATGCGTGGTCCCATCCCGGAACTGACCCTTCTGAAAATGTTTGGCTCCCGCTGGGTCCTAGCACCTCCGGCACTATCACATTAGTGTGAATGAGTGGTGGAGACTTGAGTCCAGCAAGATTATATACAATTTCCAGTCTCCCGAGTAGTGAAGAGCTAGTCCCCATAATCCAACAAGGGGATCATAACAGTATTTTATCAAATGATTTCTGATTGCATATGCTGTACACTGTCAAATCTGATAAAAAGCTCCCATATGTCTATTAATTGTCTTTACCATTTGTTCTATGTGTATATCCCACTTCAACAATCAAAATGTACTCCTAACTATATGTAACCAACTACTTGCTCCAAGACTTGATTATCAATAGTTTTAATTCGCAATACTTTACCTGCCTGATCCCTACCTGTTTTTCTATGAAAATACATAACGAGATTTTTTTGAGTTCAGAACAAGTTTAGATGAAACCAAAAAAAATCTGACTGTAATTCGTTCCTCAATTTGAGTATCCACTTCTAAAGGCAGATAGATTGTATAGTCAGCATATAAATATTTTATTTCAAGATTTGAAAATTTCATAGAACATATACATTATACAATAATGGTCCTAACAAGCAGCCCTGAGGAAATTTCAGTTACTTAAGAACTTACCGTAACAGTAGATCTTCAAGAGAGGTTCATGCAGTAGGTCTTCACATATAGGACTGTGCCCCCTGGTGTCAGGTCCACACGGCAAACTTGTAGATCGCAATAATCAACAGGGACGTCAGCCCGACTATAAAAGGGGCGGTCCCACGCCCACTGTCCAGTTCTTTTCCAATGGAGACCTAAAGATAGGTAAGGAGAAAACCGGAGTGAACTCAGGAGACCCTGCTTCCACTCTAGTCCCACAGGACTAGATAGGATGGAAAATAAAGTATCCAAAAATTGGGGGAAGGAGGGTGGGAAACTAGACCTACTGCAGGAACCTCTCTCGAATAACTACTGTTACGGTAAAGTACAGTTACGCAAGAACTCACCGTAACAGTAGATCTTAGAGAACAGCTCTTGCAGCAATTACACCATTAGGACTGCAGCTGGCAGGCGCCAGGACCCTACAGAAATTTTCTAGCTAGAAGTATCCAGCAGGGACTGCCCCCGACGTCAGGCATCATATAAAAGGGGGCGGTCCTCCAGAATCCCCAGTTCTCCCGCCGGAGACTCCCAGCCGCTAGATGACATCAGAAGTGGAGACTGAGGATCCGTCATCAAAAGGTATTCAGAGCGGTGTTAGAAACTAATCCTAGAAAAGAGATATTGGAACAACTATACCTCCAGAGGGGATGGTGGGAGGGAAAATACCTGCTGCAAGAGCTGTTCTCGAAGATCTACAGTAGTGTTACGGTAAGTTCTTACATAACTGTACTATCTTTCTTCGAGAAACAGCTCTTGCAGCAGGTTACACCATCAGGACAGATTCCCAGGCAATACTGGAAATCCGTCGCAGGTGGGAGGTGGCTAGGTAGAGATCGCAAGCTGGACCGAAGCCTAGGATAGAAGTCCCTGAGGACTGCTAGACCAAAACCTGATCTTCGTCGTGATGCAACGTCCAGGCTATAATGCCTGATAAAGGTGTGCACGGTGCTCCAAGTAGCTGCTGCGCAGATGGCTGAAGTGGACACGTTCTACATGGCTGCAAAGGAGGTAGCCACCACCCTTGTGGAATGACCCTTAACAGTGCCCGGTAAAGGTTTGTTGTGTTTCTGGTAACAGAACGTAATACAATGGATGAGCCACCTGGACAGTGATTGTTTATAAACCAGCGCTCCTATCATCCTATGGGCAAAGGAGACGAAAAGCTAATCAGATTTACAGTGGTGCTTGGTTCTGGTCGGGTAGTATCTTAGACACCTATGCACATCTAGAGTGTGCAATCGGGCCTCTCCTCTATTAAGAGTATTTAGGAAAATACACTGGTAAGTCGATGTCCTGATTGAGGGTGAGGGCTGAGACCACCTTAGGTAGAAACTTTGGATTTGTCCTTAGGGACACCCTGTCCTGGTGAAAAACCAAATAAGGTTCTTTGCCCATCAGTGTATGAAGTTCAGAAATCCTTCTGGCCGCAGTAATGGCAACTAAAAATAACATCTTCCATGTTAGGAGATGTAGCTCACAATCCACAGCCGATTCAAAAGGTGGCAGCGTGAACTGTTCCAGGACAAAGGGTAAATCCCATGGAGGAATAGGAGGTAGTCCAGGACCGACCTTTCCGGACAATCCATCGGGGAAAGTCTTTGTGCTTGAGCCCAGAGGCAAAATCTGCACCATTTCATAGCGTATGTGGCACGAGTGGCCAGTTTTCTAGCAGCCGCTAGAACATCTGCTACCTCTTGTGAGACCCCGTACTGCATGATAGCTATGTCTCTAGGAGCCAGGCGTGCAGGTTCAGAGAGCGAAGGTCTGGATGGACCAAAGAACCTGCCTTCTGGAACAATAAGTGAGAGCTGATTGGAAGAGGCACCGGAGGTTCCTGGGACAGCTGGTGTGGCAGAGGGAATCAAATCTGTCTGGGCCAAAAGGTGTGATAAATATCAGCGTCGCCTGCTCTCTGCGGAGTTTCAAAAGGACCCTCTGGATCAACGGGAAGGGAGGAAATGCGTAGAGGAATCTGCCCATCCAGGAGAGGGACAACGTGTCTCGCCAGAAAACACCAGGCCCTGGATCTAGCGAGCAGAAATTGGGCAGTTTTGCGTTGGATGGGGACGCGAAAAGATCCAACTCTGGTGTGCCCCATCTGTGAAACAGATCATCTACTACCTCCTGAAGTAGTTCCCCACTCGTGGACTCTGGCCTGAGAGCGGCTCAGGCTGTCTGCGATGACGCTGTCCACTCCTGGGACATGAACAGCAATGAGGTTTGCGCCGTGTTGTAGGACCCAATCCCACACCCTCATGGCCTCCCTGCAAAGTGGGTAGGAATGGGTGCCTCCTTGTTTGCCGAGGTAATACATCACCACGGTATTCTCTGTCTGTAACAGGAGAGTACCCAGTGGGATCTCCGACAGGAAGGCCGGCAGGGCATAAAGAATTGCTCTCATTTCCAAAATATTTACGTGGAGATGAGTTTCTTGAGGTGTCCACGAGCCCAGAGACCTATCCCCGTCGAGGTGTGCTCCCCAACCAAACCCTGAGGCATCCGTGGAGAGCGTCACAGTTGGAGACGGCACAATGAAGGGGAACCCCGCCAACAGGTTCTTTGAATCTAGCCACCACTGCCAATCCCAGATTACGGCATTCGTGATCCAAATTGGAAGCTGCAAATGGTCTTGCTTCTGATCCCATTGAACCCGTAACATCCACTGGGTCATCCGCATGTGGAGACGGGCTAGCGGGACTGTTGCAATGGCCACAGCCATGTGTCCAAGCAAGCAAAGGAACAGTCTGGCTGGTACAGTCTTCTTTGCCAAGATGTCCCTGATGAGGGATCTGATGTGTTCTGCTCGGTCCTGGGGCAGAAAAGCTCTCCCCTGGACAGTGTACAGAACTGCACCTATGAACTGCAGATTCTGTGACGGAACCAGGTGTGACTTCTGATTGATAATGATGCCCAACATCCTGAACAGGGACAGAGTACAGTGAATTGCGGACATCAGAGCCTCCCGAAAGGGTGCCATGAGGAGCCAATTGTCCAGGTAGGGGAACACGTAGTGGCCTTGTCTCCTTAGAGCCACCACTACGACTGTCATGCACTCCGTAAACACCTCAGGTGCCGATGACAGTCCAAAAGGGAGGGCTTGGAACCGATAACAGCGACCTAGAAATTCGAAGCGCAAGAACTTCCTGTGCGCTCGAGCAATGGATATGTGCAGGTAGGCATCATGCATGTCCAAGGACGCTAGGAAGGCGCCCTGCTTGAGCACGGGTATCAAACCGAAAAGGGTCACCATACGGAAGCGTTTGTAAAGAACTGAAGCACTGAGATCACTGAGATCCAGAATCTGACAGGGGTCCCCTGTCTTTTTGGGAAAAAAAGTGTAATAGTAACCTGTACCTTCTGGTTCCTCGTATCACGTGCTCTATAGCTTCCTTTCCCAGAAGCGCGAGCACCTCCTGTTGTAAGAGCAGTGCATGCTGACCCAAATAATGGGAAAGCAGGGGAGGTCTTGACAGTGGGTGGTCGAGGAATTTTATAAAGTACCCTCTCTTGACCAGCGGTAATCGACTGCCACCCTGAAAAGTGGTGAACGATGCGAACCCTGACCTCTTCTGCCCACTGATCCAGAGGAGGGGCAGGGGCCGGGAAGGAGTCATGCTGTGGCGGCATTATTCCCCGCAGGCTGGGTCGGTTTGGTATACCTCTGACCTCGGGGGAAGAGACTTGGGTTGGGCTCATGCCAGACAGTGTTGGCAGATAAGGGTCTATGGCCCACCAGTCTGCCCATTTGAGCTTGTAAGTTCAATTTATGTTTTCCTAGAAATCTGTTGCCCCTTACCCCCGACTTCCAGAATTCCTTTATGCCTATCCCATGCATTCTTAAATCCAGTGATTGTTTCAGCACCCACCACTTCCTCTGGCAGGGTGTTCCACTTGTCCACCACCTGTTCTGTGAAGAAATTCTTCCTCATGTTTCCTCTGAATCGTCCTCCCTCCAACTTCATCCCATGCTCTCTAGTCCTGGAACATCTTTTTCGCTAAAAAATGGTGTATTCCTGCATCCTGTTCCTCCCTGTAAGATACTTGCATGTCTCTGTCATATCCTCTCTCCTCCTCCAGGGTACATGTTCAGTCCCTTCAACCTGTCTTCATAGGACTTGTGATGCAATCCATGACCATCTTTGTTGCCTCCTCTGAATTTTCTTACACTGTCTATGTTCTTACGTTAGGTATGGTCTCCAGAACTGTACACTGTACTCAGATGGGGCCTCACTAGTGTCTTGTGCGAAATTATGACCTCCCTTTTTCCTGCTGGTGATGCCCTGCCTATACATCCCAGCATCCCATTTGCTTTACCTGCTGCCCTGTCACACTGTTTCTACCTTGAGGCCATCAGAGATGATAACCCCAAGATCCCTTTCCTGCTTGGTACATGCTTATATCCTCACCCCCCAAACTGATATATTGTGCCAGGTTTTGTGCCCCATATGCATTATCTTGCAATTTTTTGCATTGAATTTCAACTGCCAAACCCCTGACCATTCTTCAAGTTTCTGCAGGTCCCTTCTCATTCTGTCTACACCCTCTGGTGTGTCTACTCTGTTAGAGTTTTGTCTCATCAGCGAACAGTGAAATTCTGCCTTCTAGGTCCTGCGCAATGTCACTGATGAAGATGTTGAATAGGACTGGTCCCAGCTCTGATCCCTGTGGTACCCCACTGGTCACGCTTCCCTCTGTGGAGAGACAGCCATTTACCACCACCCTCTGTGTCCTGCCACCCAGCCAGTTACCTACCCACCACACTACTGTCCTGCCCACACCCATATTCCTCAGTTTGTGAAATAGTCTTCTATGTGGCACAGTGTCAAAGGCCTTGCTGAAGTCCAGATAGGCCATGTCCACTGCCCCAGTCACGCAGTCAAAAAATTAAACGAGGTTGGTCTGACATGACCTCCCCCTGCGGAAACCATGCTGCCTTTGGTCCTGTACTCCATTGACAACCAGATGTTCCACCAATCTCTCCTTCAGTAGTGCTTCCATGATCTTCCCCACTACCGAGGTGAGGCTGACTGGTCTGTAGTTCCCTGCTTCCTCTTTGTTCCCACTTTTGAATAATGGGACTACATCTGCTGTCCTCCAGTCTTTGGGTACCTCCCTGTTTCAAGTGATCGGTCAACAGGATAGCCAGAGTTCAGCCACCACCTCTTAGTTCTTTAAGGACCCTGGGTGCACCCCATCTGGCCCCACTGCTTTATCAACTCTTTTACTTCCAGTTCCTTCAGGACCCTTTCTTGTAAAGGGACTTTAGTCCATTTCTGCACCATTCTCACCCCTCTGTACTCCCTTCAAAACCCACTATCCTCTTCTCAGTAAAGACTGAGCGAAATACCTGCTCAATATGTCAACTTTACTGTTGTCATCCCTCCACTGCCCCCATGCTCCCCTTTCAGTCTCACTATCCTTCCTTTGTCTTTCTTTTTCACTTATGTACCTGTAAAGGTTTTGTCCCCTCTACCCACTGATTTTGCAATGTGTTCTTCTGTCTGAGCTTTGGCTTCCCTTACTGACCTCCCTGACTCCCTTTGCTTCTCCTGGTGCTTCTCCCTATCCCCTTCTGCCTGTGTCTTTTTGTATTGCCTGAATGCAACCGTTTTGGCTTTCACTTTCTTTGCTACCTCTTTGGAAAACCATAATGGTCTCCTCTTCCTTTTCCTAACCTGCTTAATGCATAATTCTGTTGTTCTTATAATCCCCATTTTAAATACTGCCCACTGTTCCTCAACCAGATTCTCGTCCCATTCCCCTTAATGCCTCTTTCAAGTATCTCCCCATTTTCCCAAAGTCTGCCCCTATAAAATCCAGGATACGTGTTTTTGTGTGGTTTGGTTCTGCTCTTTCTGTGATTTCAAACCACAATGACTGGTGGTCACTGTTCCCCAGGTGCTCCCCCACTGTTACCCCCATCACACTGTCCCTGCTTGTGAGCACAAGGTCCAGTATTGCCTTCTGCCGAGTTGGTTCCATGACCAGTTGCTTGATGAAGGCACCAGAAGGAGTCCAGGATAAATCTGCTCTCAGTTGATGCTGCTGCTGGGATGCTCCAGTCCATGTCTGGAATATTGAAGTCTCAACCAGTATTACCTCACCCTTGTCTGCCATCCTTTGGATGGCTAGCATCAACTCCCTATCCATTTCTTCCTCCTGGGCTGGTGGTCTATAGACCACACCTGTAAGGATGGCTGTCCCATTTTCCTTTCCAGCTTAACCCACAGTATCTCTCCCCATTTTGTTCCTCCTGGATCTCTGTGGCCCTTATGTCATTTTTCACATACAGTGCCACTCCTCCTCCCTTCCTGCCTGCTCTATCTCTTCTGAATATGTTGTAGCCAGGTATGGCCATCTCCCAGTCTTGGTTATCATTACACCAGGTTTCAGTGATGGCCACAATGTCCAGGTCTGAATGCACCACGACAGCCTCCAGATCTTCCATCTTGTTGCTAAGGCTCCTGGCATTTGCACACATGGCTTTCCATGATTTGACCTCCCTAGACTGTTTCGCTTTTCTACTCCAGGCCCTTCCTTGGTTGTCCTTTATCCCTGCTTCTCCTTGCTGTCTGCCCTTCTGCTGAATTTTGCCCCTTTTCTGCCTATCCTCCTCTTGGGCACTAATCTGCATCTTTTGAGCACTGCTTTGCAGAGATAGCCACTCCTCTGGTTCACTGGTTCCACTGCTAGCTGTGGGGGGTGAGCAACTAGGTACCCTCCTTGCTAGCCTGCCACCCCCCTTTGCTAGTTTAAATGCTCGTCAATGTAGCATTTAAACTTATCATTGAGTGCTTGGATTCCCCTCCAGGATGGATGCAGGCCTTACGGTGGAAGGTGCCCCTTTGCTGCTGGCTGGAACGTGGCTGCTGTCGTCACTGGCCGCGAAAACGGTTCTGGTTCCTATGAAAAACCAGATTTGGGTCTGTACATGGCCTGTACAGTCCTTACTGCCTTCCCGGCATCCTGAAGCTAGGTGAGACCTTTTCAGAGGGTTCACCAAACAGGACCTCTCTGTTATAAGGGACGCCCAGGATACTCTTCTGTATGTCTGGGGTAAAACCAGAGACACAGAGCCAGGAGCGTCTCTGGAGACAGACGCCTGAAGCTGCACGCCTGGCAGATGAGTCCGCAGAATCATGTGCGGCTCTTAACACTTGGGTCCCCACGTCTGACCCTGTGTGGAGAAGGTTCAAGAGCTCCGCCTTCTGCTCGCCATCCGGTAGTTTGTTAACCAGGTCCTGACCCTGTTCCCACAGGGCACTCAAACTGAATCATACGAGTCAGATAGTTCAATGATCTGATAGAGCATGTAGCAGCCGCATACATTCGCCTCCCCAGGACATCCAACTGCTTAGATTCCTGGTCCAGTGGCTGTGTACTCAGATGCTGTGGTCGTTGAGACCTATCATGGGAGGCTGTAATGATCATGGAATCAACCAGAGGTTGCTGCGCCAAGTACTGGTCCTCTACCGGGGCCCTATACAGGCAGTCCGCTTTCTTCAGCACTGCGGGTGAATGTCTGGTCCGACGTGCATTTAACCAATGAAGGGTTGGCAGCCCGCTTCGGGTCAGTCGTCTGTTTTAGGGACGTCGCGTCCTTAGTCTTCCTAGGAGGCAGATCTGGCGTCGGAGTCCTGGCGTCCCTCTAAGGAAGCCTGAGGAAGTTTTGAAGAGGACTTGGACCAATGACGGTCTGAAGACTTCGAGGAGGCCCGGGAGGGTGTTGAGGAAGCCGAAGGCCTGGAAGTCTTGAGGGGATGCAGAGAACCGAAGCGCTGCATGTAGACAACCTTAACTGGAGGGGGCTGAGAGCGAGCCCTGGAGGGAGAGCGGTCTGAGCGTGTGGAGCCTGAGCTGGTGCGCGAGTCCGAGGCCTGGTTCGGAGATCTGGACCTGGCCTTCTCCCGATGCTTGTCCCGGCGCTTATAGGATTTAGAGGTAGACTCACCTCTGGAGGCAGGGTCTTTGTCCACTTTTCTTCCAAGAGGAACCCCTGAAGTGCCTTTCGGTGGTGGATCCGGGTGAGACTATTGAACCGCTGGCAAAACAAGCCGGCCTTGGTGTCATGTTCCAGGCCTAAGCACCGCAGACAGGATGAATGTAGATCCTTGAAAGGGATCAGTTTGCCGCAGGCACACTTGGAGGGATGTCCTTCGGAGGAAGGAGTTGGAGATGCCAACATTTAGAGACAAAACGTTGAAAGTTCTAGGTGTTCGCTAGAGTGGGACCATGAGTCCGATGCTGGCGAGTCGACGGTGGGAAAATAAAGTACAGTTACGTAAGAACTTACCGTAACAGTAGATCTTCCGAGACCAGCTCTTGCAGCAGGTAACACCATTAGGACTGAAGCCGGCAGGCGTCAGGACCCCACGGAATTCTTCTAGCTAGCTATCTTCAGCGGGGACCGCCCCCATCGTTGGTCCCACCTCAGACGTCAGGCGTAGTACATAAGGGGGCGGTCCCACCAGATTCCCCAGTTCTCCCGCCGGAGACTTCCGGCTGCAGAATGACATCAGAATGGGAGACAGAGGATCCACCATCAGAAGACAAAAGGGCGTAAGCCCCTGCCAAAGGCTCGGAAAGCCATGCCTCCTCCAAGGGGGAAGGTGGGCGGGAAGGTACCTGCTGCAAGAGCTGTTCCTGAAAATCACCTGTTACGGTAAGTTCTTACGTAACTGTACTATTTTACTTTGAGATACAGCTCTTGCAGCAGGTAACACCATTAGGACTGATTTCCAAGCAGTAACGCTTGTAAGCATGTTGGGAGAAGGAAACTAGGAAAATCCATACCAAGTCCTGACTCTAGGACAGGAGACCCTGTAGCACGGCCAGGCCGAAACCGGCTCTTCGCCGTGAAGCAATGTCCAGGCTATAATGCCTGATAAAAGTATGCACAGAGCTCCAAGTGGCTGCAGCACAAATGGCAGAGGTGGAGAAGTTATGAAGTGCTGCAAAGGAGGTAGCCACCCCCCTAGTGGAATGGCCCCGGACTGTACCCGGGAGGGGTTTCTGCTTTGTATCATAGCAATATGATATACACTGGACAAGCCAGCGAGAAAGGGAGTGCTTCGATACTGGTTGGCTCATCATTCTCTCAGCGAAGGAAACGAAGAGTTGCTCCAACTTGCGAAGCTGTTTAGTTCTGTTCAGGTAATACCTTAGACAGCGGTGAACATCCAGGGTGTGGAGCAGCGCTTCTCCTCTATTAGAATATTTAGGGGAAATATACAGGCAGGTCAATGTCCTGATTGAGAGTGAGTGCACAGACCACCTTAGGCAAGAACTTAGGATTCGTCCTCAGGGACACACTGTCCTGGTGGAAAATCAAATAAGGTTCCTTAAACATGAGAGCGTGAAGCTCGGAAAAGTACAGTTACGTAAAAACTTACCGTAACAGTAGATCTTCGAGAACAGCTCTTGCAGCAGGTTACACCATTAGGACTGAAGCCGCCAGGCCCCAGGACCCCAAGGAAATTTTCTAGCTAGCTATCTTCAGCAGGGACCGCCCCCGACGTTGGTCCCGCCTCCGACGTCAGGCGTGGTACATAAGGGGGCAGTCCCGCCAGAATCCCCAGTTCTCCCGCCAGAGACTCCCGGCCGCACAATGACATCAGAAGGGGAGACCGAGGATCCACTGTCAGAAGACAATAAGGGAACAAATTCCCGACTGGATCAATATAAACTCACTCATTTCCCAAATGAATCCCAAACTTCTTTGCTCGTTATTTATTTTTTTTTTTTTAAACGAGCCATGTCTCTTCCAAGGGGGATATGGTGGGCGGGAAGGTACCTGCTGCAAGAGCTGTTCTCGAAGATCTACTGTTACGGTAAGTTCTTATGTAACTGTACTATCTTACTTCGAGATATAGCTCTTGCAGCAGGTTACACCATTAGGACTGATTCCCAAGCAGTAACGCTTGCCCAAAAAAAACTCGGGGAGGAGGAAGAGGAAGAAACAGAGAAAACCAAACCAAATCCTAACCCAGGACAAGAGGCCTTGTAACACTGCTAGGCGAAACCGCCCTCTCTTAGAGGCTATATCCAGACTGTAATGCCTGATAAAGGTATGCACAGAGCTCCAAGCAGCTGCAGCACAAATGGAAGAGATTGAGACATTTTGAGTGCTGCAAAGGAAGTGGCCACACCCCTGGTAGAATGACCCGGATGGAACCCGGGAGGGGCTTTTGCCTAGACTGATAACAGTGTGAGATACACTGCACAAGCCAGCGGATAAGGATTGCTTAGACACCGCCGGCCTCTCATTCTCTGCTAAAAGAGACGAAGAGCTGGTCAGAAGCCCAAAGGGCTTAGTTCTGTTGAGGTAATACTCAGGCTGCGGTGAACATCCAGAGTGTGGAGCAAAGCCTCCCCTCTATTTGAATAACTCGGGAAGTAGACCGGAAGGTCAATGTCTTGATTTAAAGTGAGAGTCGAAACCACCTTAGGCAAAAACTTCGGGTTCGTCCTCAGAGATACTCTGTCCCGGAGAAAAACCAAATAAGGCTCTTTACACATGAGAGCATGAAGCTCAGAAATCCTTCTGGCTGAAGTAACGGCAACTAAAAACGTCTTCCACGACAGAAAACGTAGCTCACAATCTGTGGCTGGTTCAAAGGGAGGAAGCGTGAACTGTTCCAGGACAAAAAGGAGATCCCATGGAGGAACCGGGTCCTTGATAGGAGGCCTAAGGTGTAACACTCCTCTCAGAAACTCCAGAGAACCGTCCAGCTGAGCAATAGTGCGCTGCCCCACCGGCAGGTGGTAGGCCGAAATAGCGCACAGGTGCACTTTAATAGAGGAATAGGCCAGCCCCAAATGGAATAGGGAAAGAAGGTAGTCCAAGACTGCCCCAACGGGACAATCTAAAGGGAAAGATCACGAGCCAGTGACCATAAACAAAAACGACGCCACTTCATGGCGATGTAGCATGCGTCGCTGGGCTTTCTGGCTGCAGAGGACCTCGGCAACCTCTTAAGCAGACCCTGTCGCAAAATGGCTATGTGCTCTAGGAGCCATGCATGCAGGTTCAAAGAGCGAAGATCCGGATGCAGCAATGAACCTTTCTCCTGAGACAGAAGGTGGGAGCTGAGCGGCATGTGAGCGGTGGTTCCCGAGATAGCTGAGCCAGCAATGGGAACCAAATCTGTCTGGGCCAAACGGAGCCACCAGAATCATTCGTGCATGCTCCCTTGGCGCAGTTTGAAAAGAACTCTCTGGATCAATGGAAGGGAGGGAGGGAAGCGGAAAGGAATCTGTTCACCCAGGAGAGGGACAACGCTGGTTCGCCAGAAAACACCAGGCCCTGATCTAGCGAGCAAAATTGGGCAGTTTTGCGTTGGATGGGGATGCTAATAAATCCAGCTCTGGAGTTCCCATCGAAGGAATAGATCCTCTGCCACCTCCTGAAGAAGTTCCCACCGTGGACTCTGGCCTGGGAGCCGACTCAGACCGTCTGCGATCGTGTTGTCCACACCGAGCGTGTGACAGTGATCAAGCTTGCGCCTGTGTCCGATTACCCAATCCCACACCTCATGGCCTCCTGCAAAGGGGTAAGAGTGAGCCTCCTTGTTTGTTGAGGTAATACATCACCGTGTTGTCCGTCCTGAAGCAGGATAGTGCACGGCGGAATCATGGACTGGAAAGCCTGGAGTGCGTAGAGGACCGCCTCATCTCTAGGACATTGATGTGGAGATGAGCCTCCAGCGGGCTCCATACACCCTGAGACTTCACCCCATCCAGGTGTGCTCCCCACCCGAGACCTGAAGCGTCCGTGGTGAGGGTTATCTCTGGGGACGGCGCTGCAAATGGGACGCCCTTGGAGAGCGACCCGGGGGCTAACCACCATTGCCAATCCCGAATCACACATTTCGTGATCCTGACTGGATGCTGCAAATGGTCTTGCCTCTGGTCCCACTGCACCTTGAGCATCCACTGCGTTATTCGCATGTGGAGTCGCGCGAGAGGGACCGTAGGAATGGCCGCAGCCATGTGTCTGAGCAGACGAAGGACCGATCTGGCCGGAGCGGTCTGGTTCGTTGATAGGTCCCCTATAAGAGACCTGATGTGTTCCGCCCTGTCGGCTGGAAGGAAAGCCCTTCCCTGGACCGTATCCAGTACTGCACCTATAAACTGCAGGTTCTGCGATGGTACCAAGACAGACTTCTCCTGGTTTATGAGAATTCCTAGCGATCCGAACAGATCCTGAGTGTCCTGGATCGCCTTCATAAGCGCCTCTCTGGAGACGGCCATGAGAAGCCAATCGTCGAGGTACAGGAACAAATAGTGGCCCTTTCTCCTCAGAGCAGCTGCCACGACTGCCATGCACTTGGTAAAGACCCTTGGGGCGGAAGACAGTCCGAAAGGGAGAGCCTGGAACTGAAAATGGTGGCCTAAGAACTCGAAGCGCAGGAACCTCTGATGCGCTCGAGCTATGGGGATGTGCAAGTAGGCATCCTGCATGTCTAAGGACGCTAAATAAGCGCCTTGTTTTAGCATGGGAATGAGACCCGGAAGGGTCACCATGCGGAATCTTTTGTATGCGACTGATAAGTTGAGGTCGCTCAGGTCCAGAATAGGACGGAGGTCCCCTGTTTTCTTGGGAAACAGGAAGAAGTGAGAATAGTACCCTAGTCCTCTCTGGTTTCTCGGGACATGCTGTATCACCCACTTGCTTAGGAGCGCGATCACTTCTCGCCAAATTAAGGCGCCGTGCTGACCCGAATACCGGGAGAGCAGAGGAGGCCTCGAGGGTGGCTGTTCTGCGAACTCTAAAAAGTGGCCGATGCTGACCAACTGAAGCACCAACCTGTGGTGGTAATTGCCTGCCATCCCGAAAGGAAGTTGCAATGCCAATTTCCACCATAACATCCCGCTGATCCTGAGGGGCGGGGCCAGAAAGGAGTCGTGCTGGTGGCGGCAGAAGGCCCGCTGGCTGGGAAGCCTTTGAAGTGCGCTGACCCTGCTGGCGGGCTGTTTTCCTGGGTTCTTCGGAAATCGAGCCCTCTGTTGTGTGGCGGAACGGGTTGCTGCTCTGAGCCCGCCCATAACGGCCTTGGTGCCTTCAAAGGAACCAAGCCTCGCCGTACATTGCCTGACCGACCAGACCGCCTTTCCGGCCTCTTGAGCTTGGTAATGATCCTTTCGGATGGGTTACCAAACAAAACTTCTCTCCCTCAAGGGGGCATCCATATTTTTCCTGGCGTCCGAGAGTTGAGCCGGAGACACGAGACCATGAGTGCCTCCGGGCATAGCGCCTGAAGCTGCCGCTCTGGCAGAGGGTCCGCAAGTCATGTGCGGCTCTAAGAACTTGGGTTCCCACGTCCTGAACCCGTGGAGAAGCTGAAGCATCTCCTCCTTCAACACCATCAGGCAGCTTTCATCAGCCTCTAGACCCTGCTCCCACAGGGCGTTCTGAAACTGCACCATGTGGGTCAGATAATTCAGGGACTTAATGGCACAAGTAGCGGATGCGTGCGTTAAGCCCACAAAGGAGTCCAACTGCTTGGACTCTGGGTCAGTGCGGGGTGCTCAGATGTTGCGGCCTTTTGACCGTCATGCGGGAGGCTGTTGGGTGACCAGAGAATCGCCAGAGGATGTTGTGACAGGTACTGGTCCTCCTGGGAGCCCTGTACAAACGGTCAGCATTCTTCGGCACCGCCGTACCCAGTGTGGATCGCTCCACGCAGCCTTGGTGACGCCCACAAGGTGTCCACCAAGGGTGGCACCACCACAGGCTTAGGTCCTTCTGCCAAGATATTTGGCCGTGAACCTCTGGGGTCCAACTCTCAGCTTCCCACCCATGTTCTCCTGGATATGATGTAAAATATCCATGAACGAGGGTCATCCGGAGGAGACTGTGGAGTCTGACGTGGGTCCGTGAAGGAACTGAGACTGGAGACGGGGATCTCGAAGTGGAATAAACTGATCCCGTGTCCTCCGTCGACGGCGAACAACGGCATCTTCTGGATCTCTTGGGGCTGGGGGATCCAGAAGAAGAAGATCTCGACGGAGGTCTCCTCTTAGACTGTCAAGCCCTGGGAGGGGATTCAGGCTCCCTAGGGGCGGAACGGGCGACCGACCTCACAGGTGAAGGTGGAGGAGGAGGAAGGACTGCGGGTGCCACATCCTTCCTAATGGTGTCCCACCAATTCGTAAAGAGGTCCTTCACCTCCGAAAGTGACAGTCCCGACATTGGCTCCGACGACGAGGGCCGGACGTCGGGTCCCGGCGACGGCTCCGCAGGGACCTCGGGCGGCGGCGAGGGAGCCCTGGGAGACTGCTCGAGGCCGGGAACGCCCGTCTGGTCTTCGGGCTGTGTCGATTCCTCCTCCGTGAGGGACTCCTGCCCGACGGCGGTCGGAGGCACAGGAGCCCCTGTTCAGGCGAGGCGGACGCTGGGCCCCCACCGACGTCCGGATGCGAAGAGACGAGGCCGACGACGGCCCGAGGAACGATGACTTAACGGCAGACTGCGGTCTAGCCGCGTCAGGTCCACGGTCTCTTCAGGCGTAAGTTCAAGAGTCTTCGGGCAGCGGAGCGGAGCCCACTTATACGATGGTGGTGGCGTTCCCGGTTCGCCACGGCCTTGAGGTGGAAGAAGACGGCCTGGCGGTGGGAGCCTGAGACGACTTGGATGCTGGAACCGCAGCCGGGAAGGGAAGAAGCCCTGGGCGGGATCGAGCAGGCTGCTGCAGGACTCGGAGGCCCGGAGGCGGCGAGCCTGGGAAAGATCCTTCTCTCTCCTCCTCTTCTCCGCATGTTTGTGAAGATTCCCCTTAGAGACATGGCCCGTAGTTTTTCTTCCAACAAGAACGCTTGGAGGGCCTTCTGTCGTAGTGGATTCTGGTGCGGCTGTTGAACCCTTGGCACAGGGAGCAGGCCTTGATGTCGTGGTCTGGGCCCAGGCACCGAACGCACGCAGAATGCGGGTCTTTGAAGAGGATCCGTTTTCCCACGCCAAGACTTGGAAGTATGACCGAGGTGGTGGAGAGGACATCAGCGATGACTGATCTTTGAAAATTCTCAATTTCCGAGGAAGTTTCGAAACCACGCTGGCGCTAGACAGTGACCAAGGGTTCGAGGCATGCAGTCTGACGGCGTGAAAGAATCAGATTCTAAGGGACCGCCTTATGTACCACGCCTGACGCCGGAGGCGGACCGACGTCGGGCGGTCCCTCGCTGAAGATAGCTAGCTAGAAAATTTCCGTGGGGTCCTGGCGCCTGGCGGCTTCAGTCCTAATGGTGTAATCTGCTGCAAGAGCTGTATCTCGAAGTAAGATCTCTCCTTGCTGACGTAACAGCAACTAAAAATAATGTTTTCCATGACAGGAAACGCAGCTCACAATCCGCGGCAGGTTCAAAGGGGGGGGCCTGAGTTGTTCCAGGACAAAGAGTAAATCCCACGGAGGAACAGGGTCCTTAATGAGTGGCCTAAGGTGCGACACCCCTCTCAGAAAGTCTCGAGAGGCATCAAGTTGCGCCACTGTACGCTGTCCCACCGGGAAGTGGTAAGCAGAAATAGCGCAGAGGTGCACCTTAATAGAGGAGCAGGCGAGACCCGAATGGAAAAGGGAGAGCAGGTATTCTAACACCGCATTCACGGGCAACCTAGAGAGGAAAGGCGTGCTTATGCGACACACAAAGTCGCCGCCATTTCATGGCGTACGTCGCATGCGTTGTCGCCTTTCTGGCCGCGGAAAGAACTTCCGCCACCTCTTGCGAGACCCCGTGTCGCAAAATGGCTGTCTCTAGGAGCCATGCATGCAGGTTCAGTGAACGTAACTCCGGGTGGACCAGTGAACCTTCCTCCTCAGACAAGAGATGGGAGCTGAAAGGCAACAGGACCGGAGGTTCCTGGGACAGCTGCGTCAGCATGGGGAACCAGATCTGTCTGGGCCAGAAGGGTGCTACCAGGATCAATGTTGCGTGCTCCCTGCGCAGTTTGAGAAGAACTCTCTGGATCAACGGGAAGGGAGGGAAGACGTAGAGGAATCTGTCCGCCCAGGAGAGGGACAACGCATCTCGCCAGAAAACACCAGGCCCTTGATCTAGAGAGCAGAAATTGGTCAGTTTTGCGTTGGATGGGGAAGCAAATAAGTCCAGTTCTGGAGCACCCCATCGAAGAAGCAGATCCTCTGCAACCCCCTGAAGAAGTTCCCACTTGTTGAGCCTGGCCTGGGAACGACTCAGGCTGTCTGCGATTGTGTTGTCCACTCCGGGAACGTGAACTGCAGTCAGGTTCGCGCCATGCTAGATTACCTAATCCCACACTCTCATCGCTTCCCTGCAAAGGGGGTAAGAGTGTGCGTCTGCTTGTTTGTTGAGGTAATACATCACCGCCGTGTTGTCTGTTTGGATCATAAGAGTAATCGGCAGGATCTCTGACTGGAAGGCCTGCAGGGCATAAAGGACCACCCTCATCTCCAAAATGTTGATGTGGAGATGAGCTTCTTCAGGGGTTCATGTTCCCTGGGACCTCACCCCGTTCAGGTGTGCTCTCCACCCAGCCCTGAGGCATCTGTGGACGGCGCTGTGAAAGGGACACCCACAGAGTGTTCCTGGGTCTAGCCACCACTGCCAGTCTCGAATCACGGCATTTGTGATTCTGACCGGATGCTGCATGTGGTCTTGCCTTTGGTCCCACTGCACCTTGAGCATCCACTGAGTTACCCACATGTGGAGCCTTGCCAAAGGGGCGGTTGGAATGGCCGCAGACATGTGTCCAAGCAGACGAAGGACCAGCCTGGCAGGGATCCTTGATGAGGGATCTGATGCATTCCGCTCTGTCGTCGGGAAGAAATGCTCTCCCATGAACGGAGTCCAGAACTGTGCCTATGAACAGCAGTTTCTGCAACGGTACAAGGAGAGACTTCTCGTAATTGATTATGATGCCCAGAGACTGAAACAGAACCTGGGTGCTCTGGATAGCCATCAACAAAGCCTCTCTGGAGGCGGCCATGAGAAGCCAATCGTCCAATTATGGGAACACATAGTGGCCCTGTCTCCTTAGAGACGCTGCCACTACTGCCATGCATTTGGTAAAGACCATGGGGGCCAATGACAGCCCGAACAGAAGAGCTCAGAACTGAAAGTGGTGGCAGAGGAACTTGAAGCACAGGAACCTCCTGTGCGCTTGAGCTACAGGGATATGCAGGTATACATCCTGCATGTCCAGGGACGTTAAGAAGGCATCGTCCTTTAGCATGGGAATAAGACCCTGAAGAGTCACCATGCGAAACAGTTTGTCGGCGACCAACATATTGAGGTCGCTGAGGTCCAGAATTGGACGGAGGTCCCCCGTTTTCTTCTGAACCAGAAAGAAGTGGGAATAGTATCCGTACCTTCTCTGGTTCTCTGGGACATACTCTACCGCTCTCCCTTTTGCAGGAGCACAAGTATTTCTTGCCTGATAAGCAAACTGTGCTGACCCGAGTAACGGGAGAGCAGAGGAGGCCTCGAGGGTGGTTTGTCTGCGAATTCTATAAAGTGGCCTTTTTCAACCAACTGCAGAACCCACCTGTCGGGGTTATGGACTGACATCCTGGCAGGTAAATCGCAATACGATCCCCGACCATGATATCCCGTTGATACTGAGGGGCAAGGGCTGGGAAGGAGTCAGGCTGTGGTGGCGGAGGGACCCGCGGGCTGAGCCAGCTTAGCTGGGCGCTGACTCGCCCGCTGGCTGTCTTCCTGGCCTCTGGGAACCGGAGTCTTCTGTTGTGGACCGGTGCGGGACTGTTGTCTCTGTGTCAGTCCATGAAAACGGCTTTGGTTCCTACAAAAGGAACTAAGCCTCGGTCGGTACATTGCCTGGACCAACCTCACCGCCTTCCCTGCCTCTTGGAGCTTGGTGAGGACCTTCTCAGAGGGTTCACCAAAGAGAACTTCTCCTTCGAAAGAGGCATCCATGATGTTCTTCTGGATGTCCGGAGAAAATCTGGAGACATGGAGCCATGAGTGTCTCCGGAGGCATACGCCCTGAAGCTGCCGCTCTGGCCGAGGAGTCTGCAGAATCATACGCGGCTCGCAGCACCTGGGTTCCCACGTCCAAACCCGTACGGAGGAGCTGCGACATCTCCTTCTGCTCACCTTCTGGCAATTTCTCCGCCAGATCCAGTCCCTGTTCCCACAAGGCATTTTGGAACTGCACCATGTGGTTTAAGTAGTTCAGGGATCCGATGGTGCAAGTAGCGGAAGCATACGTGCGCCTGCCCATAGCGTCCAGCTGTTTGGACTCCGGGTCCGGTGGCAGGGTGCTCAAATGTTGCGGTCTCTGGGACTGGTCATGAGAGGTTGTTATGACCAGAGAGTCGGCCAGAGGATGTTGAGCCAAGTACTGGTCCTCTGTAGGAGCCTTATACAGGCGGTCAGCTTTCTTCGGCATCGCCGGGAGCGAGTGTGGACGCTTCCACACTGCCTTGGTGACGTCCATAAAAGTGTCCACCAAGGGAGGTACCACCACAGGCTTAGGATCCTTCTGCCAAAGATACCTAGCAAGGCGTAGTCTCTCGGGGTCTAATTCTTACGCATCCCAGCCTGTGTTCTCTTAGATATGTCTCATGATCTCTAAGAACGATGGGTCATCCGGAGATCTAGGAAGCTCACGTGGGTCCGGAGAGGGGATGTGAAAGGGAGAGGGGGATCTGGATCCTGCCGAGAACTCCGATCCCGTATCCTCCGAAGGCAAACGGCGGCGTCTTCTGGGTATCTTAGGGCTGGGTGACCCTGAAGAAGATCTAGATGGAGGTCTCCTTTTATCTGGTCTCCCCTTTGGAGGGTCTGTAGGCTCCTGGGGGAGAGGTACTCGGCCAACAGCCCCGAATGGAGAAGGAGGCGCAGGAGCCGGAGGAGTCGCAGGTGGCGGAGGAAGAGGAGGTGGTGTGGGAGCCATATCCCTTTTAATGGTATCCCACCAGTAAGTAAAGAGCTCCTTGACCTCAGAAATGGAAAGGCCCAATGACGGACCGGGCGCCGGTGGCCAGTCGTCTGGTTCCGGCATCGGCTCCTCAGGTTGTAGGGAGGGTTCCCTGGGAGGCGCGACAGGACCTGGTTCGCCCGTCTGGTCCTCGAGTTGCGTCAACTCCTACGTGATAGTCTGCTGACCGACGTCGGTAGGAGGCATCGGGGTCCTCTTCTCTACACGTACAGATGCGGACGTCTGCCCCCCTGCTGACAACCGAGAGGGCGTCGGCCTAACCGGCGACAGGCGTCTGGCGGTCGACGGCTACTGGGACCTGTGATGAGGGGCCGACGTCGGGTCCGACTGCTTCTTAAGGGAGGTAAGCTCCTTGGTCTTCCGCTGGGGAGGAGGAGGCAAGGAGGCAGACCTGAAGTCTGGTTCGGGATGGCGGGAACCCGACTTGTGGTGAGGACGGTCCCCAGACCTAACCAGGTCTTTGGAAGAAAATGAATAAGAGGGCCTGGAGGTCTTGGCCTGTGAGGAGGAAGAGGAGCCCGAAGATTTCTTCACCGCAGTGGGGGAAGCTGAGAACTGGCCCAGGAGGGCGAACGGTCGGACCGTGAGCCGGAACTACGGGAGTCAGAGGCCCTAGATGGGGACTTGGATGAAACCCTCTCCCTGTGCTTTTCAGTGCGTTTCCAGGCCTTCTCTGCTGAATCCCCCCCTGGAGGTGTCCATGGCCTTAATCTTCTCCTTGAGCAGGAACGCCTGCAGGGCCTTCTGGCGACTGATCCGGGTCCAGCTGTTGAACCCCTAGCAGAAGATGCAGGACCGGGTGTCGTGGTCTGGGCCTAGGCACCGGACGCAGGCCGAATGCGGGTCCTTAAATGGGATTTGCTTCCCACAGGCGCACTTCGAGGGATGGCCTTCAACGGAGGTTGGAGAGGACATCAGACAGCAACTGAGCTGAAGAAATGAACGTTTTCCCGAAGGAAGAACTTAACCGTGCGTCGCGCGCTAGAAACGAGCCGAAGGGTCGAGACATGCAAGTCGACAGCGGGAAAGAACTGGGGAATCTGGCGGACCGCCCTTATGTACTATCACGCCTGACGCCTGAGGCGGGACAGACGCCGGGGTGGTCCACGCTGGATACTGCTAGCTAGAAAATTTCCATGGGGTCCTGGCGCGTGCCTGCTTCAGTCCTAATGGTGTAACCTGCTGCAAGAGCCGTTTCTCGAAGTAAAATCTGAAATATTTTACTTCGAGAGGGTTCCTGCAGTAGGTCTTCACATATAAGACTGAATACCAAGCAGTCCCAAAGAAAAGTAAACACGTAGGCGCATCCGGGAGGAGTAGAAGTTGCCATGAGGAATCCCGACAGGAGGCCTTGCAGGACTGCAAGGCCGAAGCCAGTTCTGCGTCGAGAAGCAATGACCAGACTGTAAAGCTTAGTGAAGGTGTGAACAGACGACCAGGAGGCCACAGCACAGATCTCTGCCTTGGACACATTCCTAAAAAAGGCAGTGGAAGTTGCCACACTACGGGTGGAGTGGTCTGACTGCCCCCAGAAGGGACTTCCCATATTAGTATACGAAAAATGGATGCAGTTAGCTAGCCATCGGGAGATGGTCTGCTTGGAAATAGTGCCGGGGCAAAGGCTACGAACAGTTGGCTAGATTTTCTAACCTCTTTAATCCTGTTCGTGTAGTACCTCAGGATCTGGTGCACATTGTGTTGCTCCCCGCTGGAATACTGCGGACAGTACACAGCTAATTCCACGCAATGGTTCAAAGTGGTTTCCGAAACTACTTTGGGCAAAAAAGAAGGGTTAGTCCAAAGGATTACTCGGTCCTTATGAAAAATCAAGTAAGGTTCTTTACAGACGAAGGCTGTAATTCGAAAACCCTTCTGGCCAAAGTGACAGCGACCAAAAAGAAAAAAATTACTCACCTTACTAATGTTTCTTCTAATGGAGTCTTGCTGTATTCTGACATATTGCAGTGATGTTCAACCTTTGAACTGCCCCGGAGATGAAAGAGTTAACTTTCCATGCCAGGCATGGAACGCTGAGCTCGAGCTCGGTTGAGACTCTGTCTGCTGCTGTTTGAACTCAGTCAGATCTTTATGAGCTATACTCACTAAATGTCCAGTGTGGAAACTGTAAACTTACACTAGCCAACTGGCTACCAAATATAATAAAAATATTTTTTTGGTCCCAACACAAGACTCAAGTCAGGAAACCCAAAAAATAAAACAAAACACAACACCCACATGCCCAAACTAAAGGGGTGAGAAAAAAAGGGGTGGGGGCACCTCCCAAGTGCCAACACTGATACTACCCACCCACAGCTCAAAAACAGATTGGGGGTCAGAATACAGCAAGACTCCATTAGAAGAAACAACATTACTAAGGCGAGTAATTTTTTTCTTGAAACATGAAGTCTTGCTGTATTCTGACATATTGCAGACTACCAAGCAGTACCTCCATGGAGGAGGGACAGAATCTACATAGGAAATAGGCTCTGAAGCACTGCTGTGCCAAACCTAGCATCACTCCCAGCCTGGATATCGAGAGAGTAATGCTTGGTAAAAGTGTGTGCTGTTTTCCAGGTGGCTGCTTGACAAATCTCTAAGACAGGAAAATCCCTGGCAGCAGCCAGGGAAGCAGCTGTACCTCTGGTAGAGTGAGCCCTCAGGCCTGAGGGTGTGATCCTACCAAGTTTTTCGTAGCAAAACTGAATGTAAGAGACAATCCACCTGGTAACAGATCTCTTAGTGGCAGATTTTCCCTTACCAACCTCACCATAAGTGAGGAACAGTTGGAGGGAGTCAAACCTGTGACCCTTGGTGCGCTCCATGTAGTAGCTAAGGGCCCTTTTCACATCCAAACTGTGAAGCCTCCTCTCCCCAGAGGAGGAATGGTCAGTAAAGAAAACAGGAAGAGACAGACTGTTTAAGGTGGAAATCTGAAACCACCTTGGGCAAAAATGTCCTATTGGTCCTGAGGACCACCTTAACTCTATGGAAAGAGATAAAATCAGACTCCACTGACAGGGCCTGTAACTCACTTATGCGTCTGGCACAAGTGATGGCCACCAAGAAAACAGTTTTTCAAGTCAAGTACTTAAGCTCTGCTGAGGACAAAGGCTCAAAAGGGGGTTGCATAAGCTGAGCAATGCAAACATTAAAGTCCCAAGCAGGGGAAGGGTCCCTGAAGGGAGGATTGGTATGAAGCAATCCCTTGAAAAATTTAGAAAATACAGGATGAGCTGAAAGAGAAGAGTGCTTGCCTGCTGAGAGGAAGGCAGAGACAGCTGCCAGATGCACTCTTAGTGTAGCTGGTCTGAGTCCCAAGCTATTAAGATGAACCATATCGTCAAGGACTACGGGCAGGCCAGCAGACTCTGGAGAAATACACTTCCCAGAGCGCCATATAGTAAATCTTTTCCACTTGGAATTGTAAGAGTTTCTGGTGGAAGGCTTTCGAGAAGCCTTTAAGATATCCAGAACACCTTGAGAGAGGTGCAGATCAGCAAACTCACTCTTCAAGAGCCAGGCCTTGAGATTGAGAGATTTGAGATTCAAATACCAAACCCTCGCCTGAGCACATGTTAACAGGTTGTAATTCCTGGGAAGAGACAGGGGAAGGTGGACTGCTAAGGACAACAAGAGCAGGTACCAGGGCTGTCTGGCCCAGTCTGGAGCAAATCAGAATCACCTTGCAGGGTTGAGATCTGATTTTGACTAGCATCTTGAACAGGAGAGGGAAGGGGGGGGGGAAGCATACAGGACCTTCCCTTCCCAATTGAGAACTAGGACATCCAGGAGGACTGAGCCCAACACTGGGGGCCTGCAGCAAAAGAGAGGAAGTTGGTGATTGTCTGGGGCTGCAAAAAGATCCATCTGTGGGGTGTCCCATCTGGAGAAGATCACCTTCAAAACCAGGGGATCCAGGGACCATTTGTGATGGCCCCGAGATATCCTGCTGAGAGCATCTGCCAGGACATTGTCCTTGCCTGGGAAGTGTACTGCTGTAAGAGGCTCAGGGAATAGGCCAGAGACCACAACTTCATTGCCTTTGTGCACAAGGCCGTAGACAGAGTGCCCCCTTGCTTGTTGATATACCACATTGTGGCAGTATTGTCTGTCCTGATCTGAACTAGTTTGTTCTGAACAGACTTGGAAAAAGCTTGAAGTGCTAGAAACACTGCTCTGAGTTCTAATAGACTGATGTGAAGCAAAGATTCCTGAGGAGACCACAACCCTTGGGTGGCCAGGCCCCCCAAGTCAGCTCCCCACCCCAAGAGGGAGGCATCTGTAGTAAGGATTAGAGAATGAGACTGAGTAACAAAAGGAACTCCCTGTCTTAGATTGTCCTGATCCTGCCACCACTGTAACGTCTGGATCAGGGTTCGAGTCACTGGGATTAGTTTGGTGAGAGGATCCTTTTTCTGAGACCAGAAGGCACTCAAGTGGAACCGAATGTCCCTCATTTGAAATCTTGCTCCCTGAACCACTGCTGTAGAGGTAGCAATGTGTCCCAGGAGCTGCAGAAAATGCCTTGCTGGTCGAGACACCTGGAGGGTGAATGAAGAGGCCAGTGAGATAAGGGTCCTTGCCCTGTCCAGGGGAAGGAAGGCTCATGCCTTTACTGTATCCAGCTCTGCCCCGATGAAGGTGAGGAACTGCACAGGATCTAGAAGTGACTTTGAAAGATTCAGAAGGAAACCTAGAGAAGTGAGCAGTTGCCGAGTTATCTGTAGGTGTGACTTGACTTGGCCTGGAGACTGGTCTATGAGCAAGTCATCCAGGTATGGAAAGATGGAGATCATTTTTTCTTCTTAGGAAGGCAACCACTACTGCCAGGCATTTTGTGAACACCCTTGGAGCAGAAGTTAGGCCGAAGGGCACTGCTCTGAATTGGTAATGACCCGAGAGCAGCTCGAACCTGAGGTACTTTCTGTGGGAGCTTCTGATGAGAATATGGAAATAGGCATCCTTGAGGTCCAGGGAAACTAGCCAGTCCCCTGGCCTTAGAGAGGGTAGAATTTTTCCCAGAGTCACCATTTTGAACTTTGGCTTTAAAAGGTGCTTGTTTAAATATCTGAGATCCAGGATGGGCCACCATTCTCCTGTCTTTATGGAGGTTAGGAAGTACCTGGAGTACAATCCTTTTCCCTTGTGCAGGGGTGGAACCTTCTCTATGGCTCTCGGAGCCAAGAGGGAAGAGACCTCTGCCTCTAGGACAAGTGCCTCTGAAGGACTAGCAGGTGGAAAGAATCTGGTTCTTATCTTTGGAAATTTTCTGAAGCTGAGAACCAGTCCCTGGCTTACTACTTCCAGGACCCATTTGTCTGATGTTAAAGACATCCAGTCCTGGACAAAGTGAGCCAGCCTGCCCCCTACAGGTGGTGAAGAATCAGCCCTGGCAAACCCATCAGGGTGCCTGTTTGGCAGGGGCTTTAGGCTGAGGGGTGGAAGCAGGTCTGCTTGTACCCAGTCTGCCTCTGCCTCTGAAGAACCCCCTATGAGCATAAGCAGAAGAGGAGGCCTGGGCTTGGTAGAAAAGCCTATGGGAAGTCCTGCCCCTGTCCCTGGAATGCTGCCTCTGGGGAGCGGCTTGCCTTTCCTTGGCCTGAGCACTCCTATAGGTGTCCTGTATTCATCCATTTTCTTCAAATAGTTCTCTGTTTGCTCCCCGAACAGAGAGTTGCCCACAACAGGAAGATCCATGGCCTTAGTCTGGGTATTCTGAGACAGGCTAGTGCATCTGAGCCAAGCCATCCTACGAAAGGCCACAGATGTAGCCATGACTCTAGATGAAACATCACTGGGGTCCACTGCAGCATGGAAGTGCATCTTGGATGCTTCAATACCATCCGAAGCCACCTGCTCCAGCTCCTTGACAAGCTGGCCAGGGAGCAGTTTAGCTAAAGCCATTACAGTGTCCCATCTACATTTCTCATATCTAGCTGTGTAGGCCATATAATTAGCCTGCCTGAGTCCCAAGGATGCAGGCATGTATTGTTTCTTTGCCATGGCATCAATCCTCCTGGAGTCCTTATCTGGGGGGTGTGAAGCCAAGGGTATATTTGCCTTATCACAGGCAGCAGCCTGCACTACCCCAACATGGCTGCATTGCTGGGTAAGGAACCCCATATCTGAGCCTGAGAGAGTATACCTCTTGTCCATTCTCTTGTCCACAGGAGGTATAGAATTAGGAGTCTTTACAATTTTTATTGTCCGTTTCCCAAAGGACTTATGAAGGGGAACAGACAGCCTCCTGGACTCTGGGATATCCATCATTTCAACACAGTCAGGCTCCTCCTGGTCGTCTACAGCTACTTCCACAGGAAGCTGAAAAGTTTCAGCCACTTTCTTGTAGAACATAAAATGGGAAGGGGACTCAAAGCCTAGCAGGAGAAACCCCTGAAGGTCTGTCTGGGGAGATGTCTGGGTCAATAGGCACATCCAGACTTTCGTAATTACCATCACTATCCTCATACTCCCTCCTACTCATCTTCATAAAAATCTTCTAAATTATAATCTGGAACCAGGGGAACCGACCGAACAGACTCCCCTCCTGATGGTGCTGGTTCGGTCGGAACCGGGGTTAGCGACTGAACAATCCTTATCACTTTGGCTATTTCATCAGCGGGCAGAGAAAGGTGTGGATCCGCACCGGCTGATTTATCCCTTTTTCTTTTAGCTGGAACAGACTCCTCAGAGTCCGTTCTTTTGCCCGAAGAAGTTTCGCCCTGGTCAGAGGGCACTCTTTCTGGTTCAGTTAGAACCGAACCAGGTTGGCCATCCAGGTCAGCAGACTTCCTGGCCTCCCTTTCCCTGAGCCTACCAACTCTCTTTTCCAGGGCAGCTGCAGGAAAATTCTTGCAAATCTGGACGTCTGAATCGAGGTGGTCAAACCCCAGACAATAAAACACAGGTGGTGTGGGAATCAGCCTTAGCAAAGGCTTCCCCACACACACTACAGTGTTGAAACCCAGAGGGCCCGGTTTTTCTTTTGGGTTTCTCAGACATGGCCAGTCCTAACAAAACTTACCCTTTTTTCGGCAATCTGCCAGGCAAGACACCCTTATCGGTTCCTGACCGTGTTACGGGTAATGAATTTTTTTTTTTTTTTTTTTAAAGAACTGATAAGAACCGGTTACCACACTCTAAAAGTAGAACAAACTTTTTTTGAACAAACCTGATCAGTTCAAACCGAATCAATCCCATGTTTACAAGTTCCACACAGAAGAACAAGAAAATAAACCTATCTAGTACTCACGATACCATAGACAGAGACTGAACAGACAGGTTAACAGATCAAATTCGGCCAAAAACTGAGAAAAACGGCACTTTAACCGACAAACTTGAACCGAGCAAAGAAGAAATCTCCGGAGCGACCGTTCAGTGAGGTGGAGTAAAGAATCTGATGGTTTGAGTTCAAACAGCAACAGACAGTCTCAACCGAGCTCGAGCTCAGCGTTCCATGCCTGGCATGGAAGGTTAACACTTTCATTTCCAGGGCAGTTCAAAGGTTGGACAACACATCACAGCAGTGTGTCAGAATACAGCAAGACTTCATGTTTGAACAAAGTCTTCCAGGAAAGGAAGCGCAAGTCACAAGAAGAAGCTAATTCAAACGGTGGTAAGGTCAGCTTCTCGAGCATGAAATTCAGGTCCCAGGGAGGACAAGGATTCCGAATCGGAGGTTTCAAATGAATGCCGCCTTTCAAACAAGTTCGGCAACCTCCAGCTGAGCCAAGGTTTTGCCCTTCACCAGGAGGTGGTAGGCTAACACTGCAGAGAGGTGGGCCTTAATGGAGGAATAGCTATGGTCCGCCTCAAGACAGGTGTGCAAGGTACTCTAGAACCTGGGATGCAGAGCACGAAAATGGATCCCAGCGCCTTGCTTGAGCCCATATCATGAATCTCTTCCACTTCATAGCGTTAAGTGGATTTAGTGGAGGGTTTTCTGGCCTCCACTAAAATGTGCACAACCTGCGAAGAGACCGCACAGCGAGAAATTGCTATGTCCACAGGTGCCACTCATGAAGGTGGAGAGACTGAAGGCTCGGATGCACCAGGGTGCCCTGTTCCTGAGTCAGAAGGTTGTGGGAAATGGGCAGAGGAACCGGGGGTTCCAGTGCCAACTGTTGCAGAAGAGAGAACCAAATCTGGCATGGCCAAAGGGGTGCAATCAGGATTGCATGGGCCCCCTCTTGTTGAAGTTTCACCAGAACCTTCTGAATGAGAGAAAAGGAGGAAAGACGTACAGAAACCTCCCTGGCCACGAAAGAGAACGTGTCTCGCCAAAAAGCACCATGCTCGGGAACGAGCGAGCAGAAGACTGGGCAGAAGAGCTTGACTGAAGACATCAGGAGAAAGGACTGCTGTGTGACTGAACTTCTCTGCTGGGACTAAAGTAGAAGAACTTTTGTACTTGGACCTTTAATTTAGGGTAATAAAAACTAACATACAAAAAAAAGTGTGTGTTTGGGTTAGCTGAACAGAATGGGTATCTGAAGAGTTATCTAGCTGTAAATCTCAGGTGACTGAAAGGACTTAACTGCTGTGAGGTTTAAATTACTTGTAGAAAGATCTGGTAAGTAGGGGGAGTGGCTTAGCTAGAAGGAAGCTATATTTAAAGACTTCCTTAGAAAGTTTCTGCTAATAGCTTGGCAGAAGACACCAGGAGAAAGGACTGCTGTGTGACTGAACTTCTCTGCTGGGACTATATTGCCCTCCTTCCCTCCCTTCCACCACCCCACCCAAAGCTAGTTCTATTTTTATAGGCGCAGGATTTGACTGACAACAGGAACTTCCTGTTTAGGGGCAGGAAGTGAGTGATCACAGAACCACCAAGGACCCACCATCCTAGAAGGGCAAGAGTAGCTCTCCGGCCCCCTCTAGCTGCTGGAGGTCTGCCTCTGAGCAAGTAAGTGGTCTACTGAGAAATATAGGATATTCTTGTCTCAGAACAGGACAATCTGGAGCTTAAAGGGCACACAGGCAGAAAGTAAGGAGAGAGAGAAAAAAAAACAGAGGAAAGAGTAAGGATTGCAAACAGTTAAGGGGCCAGAAATAAGACATGATTGGAGTGATGCAGTGCAGTGGCTGTGGAGCAGCAGTCTTCCAGGAGATGTTCTGGAGGATGCGGTGTTGTCCCATCTGCAGGCACCTATCTGGGCAGAGGGAGGAGGTTGCTCATCTCCAGGCTGAGTTGGCCAGGATTTGTGGGACCTCCTCTTCCATCCAGGGACCACTAGTGCCACTGCCATTGCCTCAGAGGTTGCCAAGAAAGAGGAGTGGTTGGACCACAGTGGGCTCAGGGAGGGTGAGGGTGGTGGAACAGAGGCGCATCCCTCCAGTTGTACCTCTCCACAATTCCTATGCCATTCTGGCAAAGTGTGGTTCCTCTATGGAGGCACCCACAGTGGACACCAAGGAGGATGTTGGGAACCTCCACAAGGAGACCCCACAGGAGGGTGGCAGGGGACCTTGCAGGGAAGGAAACCCTGGTGGGGACCCATTGTTAGGAAGGTAGAACTGGGGAGGAAGGGAGAGGTAGGTAAGGTGCCTGCCTGGCGCCATGGCTTGGAGGACAGGAGCAAACTCAGGACTGCCAGAGCAACTGCACAGGAGGAGCTGGATGTCATTGTCCATCTAGGGACAAATGACCTGGCTAAGAAAGGGATTAGAGAAGTGCAGGAAGAGTTTGTGGAATTGGGAGGGGCCTTAGTCAGTAGCACGCACGGTAACCTTCTCGGAGGTGCTACCCATCTAAGGCAGGAGAGGCTAGGGCGCCGCACCATGGGATTCAATCAGTGGTTGAAAACTGGTGTGGAGCTCAGGGATTGGCTTCATTGGGGACTGGGGTCCACCTGGAGTGATGCAAGCCTATACTGGCATGATGGGCTGCATCTGTCCAGGAGGGAACCAGGATCCTAATGATAGGTTTAAATGCTTCATTGGCAAGCTTTTAAACTAGCCAAGGAGGGAGGCACTGAAAGGAGCAGGAAAATCTAGCACCCCCAAATAATCACAGTAGTGGTGCGGCAAACACCAACATAGAGGTGTCAATAGGAGAAGGGCAGGGTAAATGGAGAAAGTGACAGGATGGGGCAAAAGGGAGTAAGGCCATCAGGAAATGGAGGGTAATGAGTACCAATGCCCGTAGTCTGGCAACAAGCTCCCGAGCTGATGGCCTTAATGGAAGAAGGATGCCTGGATATCGTAGCAGTCACAGAAACATTGTACACAGAGAACCATGACTGGGATGTTAACATACCAGGGTACATAACCTACAGGAGAGACAGGCAGGGGAGAAGAGGGAGAGGAGTAGCTCTCTATGTAAAGGAAGGGATAAAAGCAATTGAACAAGAGAGTAAACAGGGAGAGGAGGAGAGGAGGCACTGTGGGTCACCTTGGAGACTGGAAAGGTCACCACAATCCGCAAAGGGGTTGTGTACAGACCCCCATGTCAGGGGGAAGGAATGGACAAGGATATGATTGAAGGCATTCTTAGAATGGCAGAGAAAGGGGAGATACTGTTGTTGGGAGACCTGAATATGCCAGATGTTAACTGGAGCACATTTGCTGCAGCCACATCCAAGAGCAGGGCCATTCTTGATGCCCTACAGGTGGCAGGCATTAGACAGCTAATTTCGGAACCCACTCGTGAGGGAGCAATCTTAGACCTCGTACTTTCAAACGGGGGCAGTGAGAGCATCTCAGATCTAGAAGTGGGTTGCCATCTGGGGACAAGTGACCATCAAACAGTGTGGTTCACGTTAAACTCAGCTAGAGTCAAGCCATACAAAAGTGAGGGTACTGGACTTTAGCAAGATGGGAGTGTGCCTCAGAAAAGCACTAGCAAACAGGCTAGAAGGAGGTGGGCAACAATGGGAATTATCAAAACTGCAATCACAGAGGCAACAAGCCTTTGTGTGAAGCAAATAAACAAATCAAAACGAAAGAAAAAGCCACTATGGTTCTCAAAAGAGGTGGCTGTGAAAGTCAGGAAGAAAAAGACAGCATTCCGGAAGTATAAGGAAACACAGAAGGAGCAGGACAGAGAGCTGTACCAGTTAAGGCAGAAGGAAGCAGGGAGGGAAGTCAGAATAGCAAAGGCCCAAACTGAGGAAAAGATAGCCAACTCAGTTAAGAAGGGGGATAAAACCTTTTATAGGTACATCAGCGAGCGTAAAAAGACAAAGGGAGGGATAGTGAGGCTGAATAGAATGAACGGTGGGTGGGCAGAAGGGGACAGTGAAAAAGCAGGAATACTGAACGAATATTTCTGCTCAGTATTCACAAAAGAGGAGGGGAAGTGCCTAATCCAATTAACAGAAGCACTTTGATAGGGGGGTCAATCCAGTCCTTTCACAGAAGAAAGGGTTCTGCAAGAACTCCTAAAACTGAAGGTGGACAAAGCAATGGGTCCTGATGGAATTCACCCCAGAATTCTAAAAGAATTAAGGAGGAACTAGTGAAACCACTGGCTACTCTTTTTAATAAATCATGGGAGGATGGTGTGGTACCAGAGGACTGGAGGAAGGCGGATGTGATTCCTCTTCACAAAAGTGGGACCAAGACAGAGGCAGGAAACTACAGACCTGTCAGTCTGACCTCTGTGGTAGGGAAAGTGATGGAGTCACTTCTGAAGGAAAGAATAGTTGAGTACCTAGAGGCCAGTGGAGTATAGGACCCAAGGCAGCATGGGTTCACAGCGGGAAGATCATGTCAGACGAATCGAATAGATTTCTTTGGGTGACCAAAGTAGTAGATCAGGGAGGGGCTGTGGACATGGCCTACCTAGACTTTAGCAAGGCATTTGACAGTCCCACACAAAAGATTGTCAAATTAACCAGCCTGGGAGTGGGACCCAGGGTGGTAGCATGGGTAAAACATTGGCTGGACAACAGGACACAGAAGGTAATTGTAAATGGAGTCCACTCTGAAAAAAAGGGGGGTTACTAGTGGGGTACCGCAGGGTTCAGTATTGGGTCCAGTCCTTTTTAATGTCTTCATCAGTGACATTGCAGAGGGACTAGAAGGAAAAGTATGCATTTTGCAGATGACACAAAGATCTGCAACAGGGTTGATACACAAGGAGGCGTGGAAAGGATGAAAAGGGACTTGGCAAGGTTGGAGGAATGGAAGTATGGCAGCTAGGATCATTGCAAGATGAAAATAATGCACCTGGAAACAAGAACCCAGGGAAGAATACACAATGGGTGGGAGGTAGTAACAACAACAAAACAGGAAAGGGACCTGGGGGTAATCATATCAGATGACCTTAAGGTTAGCAAGCAATGTAAGAAGGCAGCAGGGAGGGCTGGGGGTATACTGGGATGTATAGGGAGAGGCAACATCAGCAGAAAACAAGAAGTTGTTATCCCTCTGTACAGACAGTTGGTGAGACCCCATCTGGAGTACTGTGTCCAGTTCTGGAGACCCCATCTCCGCAAGGACATAGACAGGATAGAGGCAGTCCAGAGGAGGGCAACTAAAATGGTGCAGGGTCTGCAAGATAAGCCGTATGAGGAGAGACTAAAGGAGCTTAATATGTATACCCTTGAGGAAAGGGGGGGAAGAGACATGATAGAAACTTTTAAGGTACCTCAGTGCAATCAACAAAGTCCAAGAGGTAGCATCTTTCAGAAAGAGACTTGCAAGAACAAGGGACAATTTAAAGATAGAAGGAGGCGGTTCAGGGGCAATGTGAGGAAGTATTATTCCACAGAGAGGGTAGTGGATGCATGGAACAGCCTTCCTGAGGAGGTTGTGGGGTCAAACTGTGGGAGAATTCAAGAATGCATGGGACAGACATAAGGCAATTCTTGTGGGTGGTAGGAAGAAATAGGCTGTTGGTTAACTAGGATCTGCGGCCTATCCTGTAGGTAGGGAAATGGGCAGACTAGATGGGCCTAGCGGTCCTTATCTGCCGTCAAAGTCTATGTTTCTATGATTTGCGTTGAATGGGGAGGCAAACAGATCCATCTCTGGCTGACCCCATCGAAGAAAGATCTTCGACTACCTCTGACTTTAGCTCCCACTCGTGGGCCCTGGCCACTGATAGACTGAGACTGTCCGCCAGGATGTTGGTGATGCCCGGAACGTGGACTGCTGTCAAGTAAAGGCTGTGCTGAATCGCCCAGTACCATGCCTCATGGCTTCTCTGCAGAGAGGTTATGACCGGGTTCCTCCCTGTTTAGGTACCAGACAGTGGACATGTTGTCCGTCTGTACCAAGAGAGATCCTGGAACCAGCAGCAACTGGAATGCCTGGAGAATGCAAAGAACCACCTTGGTCTCCAGCACACTGATGTGGAGCATCAGCTCCTGATCCGACCAAGAACCTCGAGTCTTTTGAGCCCCCAGCCCAGATCAGAGTCGTCCATAGTGGGAGTTTGGGTTGGAAGTTGGAAGGAAAGGAATTCCCTTAGATAAGTTTGAGAGATCTTGCCACCAGCGAAGATCTTTCTGAAGGGTGTTGGAGATTATGACTTTTTGGTTCATGTCGTCCACCCTCTGGTCCCACTGGACTCGAAGACACCACTGGGTGACCCTCATGTGAAGCCTGGCCATTGGGACTGTCAAAATGGCAGCTGCCATCAGGCCCAATAGTCGGAGCACCGAGTGTGCTGGAATCCATCGGGCCTGTGACATGACAGTGGCTTGAGAAGCTAGTGTCTCGGCCCCATTCAATGGCAGGAAAGCCTTGCCCTGAACTGTGTCTAGTACAGCTCCAATGAACTGGAGCCTCTGGGAAGGTACTAGCTGGGCCTTGGAAAAATTGACTTATGCCCAGTAAAGCAAACAAGCTCAAAGTGAAAGAGAGGGACTCTTTCAGGCTGGAAGGAGAGGGTGCTGCGAGGAGCCAGTCATCCAGGTACGGGAAGACAAATGCCCTGGTGGCGCAAAAACACCTCCACCACCGCTAGGCATTTGGTGAACACTCTGGGGGCCGAAGATAGACCAAACGGAAGTGCTCTGAATTGGAAATGCTTCTGCATGAAAACAAAATGGAGAAAACAGCGGTGGGCCGGGAGGATAGGGATATGCAGGTAAGCATCCTGCATGTCCAGGGAGCACAGCCAAGAATTGGGGTGGAGCAGGGAGAGGAGCACCTGAAGGGTCAACATACGAAACTTCTTGTACTCGACGAAGATGTTTAGTGTGCTGAGGTCCAGGATCTGTCTCAGGTTGCCTGTTTTCTTCGGAACCAGGAAGTAGTGGGAGTAGAATCCCCTTCCTAACTGATTTGACGGGACGGGTTCTATGGCCTTCTTTAGAAGTAGTGCGTGGATCTCCTGAGAAACTATAGGGACCTGATCCTAAGGATAGGAGGGCTGTCCCGGCAGTTGAGGGGCTGGAATTTCGCTGAATTCTATCAAGTGACCTCACTGGATGAGCTGAAGCTCCCAAGTTTCTGCGGTGACTAACCTTCAACCTTCCAGGTAGAGGCTGAACCTCTCTCCGACCGGTTCCTCCTGAGATATTGGAGGGAGCAGAAGGAGGGGAAAGGAGTCAGGATGCCTAGGGAAGCTTTTGCCCTAGAGGCCTGTTTTTGAAATTTGGCCTGTGGGCTTGGAGCTCCAGATCCAGGTGCACGTATCTTTGCCTGGCGCTTAGCCTGGGATTTGTTCCACCTTCTTTGGCGGTGAAAAGGCTGCTTTTTCTGGCCCGTCTTGTATAAGGAACGGATGTCCCGCAAGGAGTGTCCGCTCTCCTGCAGCCCAGTAATATCATCTTTAGCGTCACCACCAAAGAGGATGGAACCCCTTAAAGGGGCAACCGGAAGAGAGGACTGCACGTCCTGCGCCAGTCCCGCTATACGGAGCCAAGAGTCTCGCCAGAGGCAGATCCCCATGGCTGCCGCTCTAGCCACCGAATCAGAATTGTAAGTAGCCCGAAGTGCATGACGACACAAGGATTTCCCCATCCTAACTTTTTCCAACAGTTTCTTCCTCAGGGTTTCATCCTGAACTTCCTGGAGGTCCCTTTCCAAATCCAAGAGAGAAGCTTTTTGAAAGGCGACCACGTCCGAGACGTAATTAAGCAAATGTATCGCATAAGAGGAAGATGAGTATATTTTACGCCCAAACTGGTCGAGTTGACGTGAGTCCTTGTCGGGAGGCGAAGAGCTCAGATGTTTGGGCTGGGCTGAACGGTCGTGAGCGGCCGTGATAACCTCAGAGTCCACCTTGGGATGGGAGTTAAGATGAGATATCCCTTCCGGGAGTTAACAGGTGCTGTCAGCTTTGGGTGAGACCGCTGGAATGGAGAATGGCTGCTGCCAAACTGTGGTCACAAGGTCCTCATGTGGCCCCATCCATGGGGGATGGGGATAGGGTCCGAGGTGGCCAGATCCATGTGCTCTGCAAGACGTTTTCTTTGTGGATCAACCTCTTTAGACGGCCATCCACCAGCCGCCTGAATTGAACGCAACAAGTCTCCGAAAGAGGGATCCTCCGGAGGCGACTTTGGGGAGTCTTTCAGAGGGACCTCTACAGGAGATCTAGGGTCCGACACATCCGAGTCAGAGTCTGTGTCAGAGGGCTCGGAGCCACTAGGTACAGAAGGGTCTGGCTCTGTAATGCCTACAGAGATAGAGGTCGAAGCTCTAGCTCGAGGAGGCGGTGGAGAGGCAACCCTGGGGGTTGGTGCCTCCCTCACCGGCTGCCTTAACTCCGACACAAGCTGCACTCTAGCCTCTTTCCACCACAGAGGGACGGACTCATGGTCCGGTACCGGAGGAGGAGGGAGTGGCTGGTAACTCTGATATCCCAGGTATGGAGGATAGTGCCAGGATGGAGAGTACGAGTACCCTGGATAACCTGGCGTGGGATGTCCTGGAGTGGGATGTCCTGGCGTCTGATAACCCTGCGTCAGAAAGTCCGGCGTCGGGAGACCCGGCGACAGAGGCATCTGGCTCGGAGTCAGATATTAAGTGACTGACAGAGGGCCGCCCGCAGGCGGGAGATGGGGTTCAGAGACTATGAACCCAGTCGAAGGCCCCGCAGGGGGAGATGCCATGGTGCCAGGTGGTGGTGTCTGATCCGGGAGCACGCCCGAAGTGCTGGAGGGTGGAGGCTCCATAACAGGATCCCCCGTCAGCAGCAGAATAAAATCCAGCGATGGTGGAAGGCCGGGGGGGGGGACGGACTCAAGGGGACCCCGATGGCAGGTCGGTCAGAGTGTGATCTTGATAAGGCAAAAAGCAAAGGATCGAGTGGTGAGTCACCAGAGTGGAGAACCCTGGGAGACGAGAGTCGACTTGTCCCTCACTCTGTCCAACGTCAGGGGCCAAACTGGATCCCGATGGGAGAGCGGACGGATCCTGATGGGTGTCTAAGGAGCCGGCATCTGAAACAGATTCGCTGGGCTAGAGACAGCTTGAAGGCCGCCACTAGTCTGATCGGCGAAGGCCGTGCACCCTTTGCAGGAAGCGAGGGGTGACTTATTGGCAGGACAAGGCGATGAAATTACCACCTCTAAAGAGGCAACCCCCGGCTGCCCGCTCACCTCAGCAGGAGGAGGAGAGGGGGCCCAGCCCAAATAAGTGGACGGGGCACCGAAAAAGTACTCACGGTTGCAGGCCTCATGCGGCAACGGACTCCAGTCCTGGTGCTTCTCTTTACTTTTCCTCTTTTTTGGGGCCAGCAACGACAACCTTTCCCTGAGTTTTTGGAGCTCCTTTTCCACAGATGCCAAGCGTCAGGTCAAAAGATGGGCCTCGAGGGATCGCATGCGCCTGGTTCTGGTTGCCTGGTTGAAGGCCTGGCAGATGGAACACTACTGGACGTCGTGCTTCGAACCAAGGCAAAGGAGGCAGCAGGGAATGGTCGTCCCCGTGAGAGAGTTGAACGCCGCACTTAGAGCACTTTTTCTTCTGTCTAGAAGACATCAATTTGAAGAAAAATCTGAAGAGAAAAACTAGTAAGAGGCGAAGGATAACTTCAACAAAATGTAACGCAGATGTTAGACTGCTGACGCGAGCCGAGACGTGACTAAGGCGACGGCGGAAAGAACTGAGAAGGAAAGGGACCGCTTTTATAGTCGGGTTGACGCCAACACGCCCGACATTAGGGCGGTCCGCTGATGATTGCTATCTACAAGTTAGCCGTGTGGACCCAACGCCAGGGGGCGCAGTCTTATGTGTGAAGACCTACTGCAGGAATCCTCTCGAAGTAAGATTTCCCATTTCAATTTGACAGATTTGTGAGTTCCACTGGTCAAGTATTACAAACTGGCTTCTTTTAGATAAATACGATTTGAACCAATTTGTGGCCTGATCTGATAAGCCCATATACTGAAGCCTGGACAGGAGAATGCAGTGGGTCCATCGTGTCAAATGCCTTCGAAAGATCTACATATATGGCCCCACAGACAGACCCCTGTCCAGGCTTGCAGTTAAGGAATTTGTGACTTGTAGTAATGCAGAGGTCGTACTATGTACTGGTCGAAAACTGGACTGAAATTTATTTCGGATTTTCTCTGACTCTAAACATTTTTGAATCTGTCTGGCAGCCAAACCCTCAACCTCACCACATTCAAACATTTTTTAAACCAGTAGGTCCAGTTTTCTTTTTCAGCCTTTCTGACATAACCTCACACACTACAAATACTGAAATCAGTAACTTAGAAACAGTTCCTGGACCGCACTGTAAAGAATTAAGTTAAGCTACAGGATTCAGTCAGACATTCAAATAATAAAATGGTTGGTTCCCAACCGAGACAGAACCGTGTCATACCAAAATTTCAACCAATTTAGCCAAATATCAGAATGAGTTCTGAATTTAAGATCAAATAAATAAAACGAATTATAAGGACTATACATCGGTTCCTTGATGGTTACGTGGAACCACTGAGGAACTGCAAACTGAGGTTAAAAAAAAAACTAGTGCTTAACTCAAAATTATAAAATAAGGGCATCACTAAAGAAGAAATGAAAACGGTCTACTTTCCACAGAAACATAAATCTAAAGTTAGTAAAGTTGAGGAGCGATCTCTGAGGCATCTTACCAGGCAGGCAGAGAAATGAATCTGAGCATTACAGAACGCAGTAGCTGGTAAAAGCAGCATTTTGAACGATGGCATGAGCCAATGAATATTCCATCATTTGCATATGTTCCATTTTTTCTCCAGGACTGTTCAACACAGGAGGTGGACTGCTAATAGTTAATCATTGAAGAATTCCTGGGGTTAGAATGTCCCACTGTGGGAACTGTTACATACTCTACTGAGTAACCCGCCAGTATCTCTAGCACCTATGCATCTGTCTATATTTGAGACCATCTCAAATAAAAATTATGCAGTCCTCCACCAAGAGAAAGGGGGCAGAGCTGGGCCCATGTAACCTTCACTTTGAGGTGCCATCTGTTCGTCCTGCTCCTTCGTTCCATCTGAGAGGCAAAGCTCCTCTGTCACTATGCTCCTTGAATCTGGAATAGTATCCTTTATTCCTTTGGTTCCCAAAATTCCAAAAGGGACAAAAACCACCACAAAACTGTGTCAAGCTCCACCTAGGCCCCTTGGGGTCAAGCTTGTTTTCTGCAGCAGCTTCTACACTGGAAGGAGTCTGGTCTTATCCTGAATATCTTTAAGAATGTCATGCAGGCCTGATCCAAACATTCCTCCCTCAAAGGAGAGGTTAAAAAGCTTGGTTTTGCATGCCTGGACTGCGAACCAATTCCTGAGCCATACACCATGCACGGAGATGGTCTAATGTGGCATCCAATAAAAAGGCGGAGGCCATGGATGCCAGCGGTAAAATATTAGTCTCCTCAGAATGAACTACCTACAGCCGAAATCCAGGAGTTTTAAGGCTCTGGAAACAATAAAAGATACATAGGAGGCAATATTTACTCCATTTAAGGCAAAAGCTCTTCTGCACTTGGCGTCCACTTGCTTATCGTGCAAATCAGTTAAGGCGACAGACCCCTCAATTGGTATAGCTGATTGCTTAACCCAATTATGCACTGCTTTATCTGCCAGGTGAGGTGTTTCCCATCTCTGCCAGGTGAGGTGTTTCCCATCTCTGAGAGGTCTCCATAAACAGATAACACCAAACTCAAGGCCTGGGTGAATGTTTTCACTGTCTGGAACCTGCCCATTCCTGATCAATAATTTGATCACATGTCACACAATTTGGAAAGCACTTAGGGGCAGAGAATAATGCGGACAGAACTGGATTCACATCTAGTGCTTCCAAGGAATACACCTCCATCAACTGCAGATCTTACACGCCTCCGTAATGAGGCAGGACAAGAGACTTTGTACCAAACATGGGATGCAGCTCTGGGTTAGCAGTTCTGTCCTGCTGTGGTCTACCTGGACATACCTGTGTGGGCCCCAATTGACCAGAGGGGCCAGCTTTGGGTTCAGATGTGTAGATCTGGGATGTCCTGCGGAACATCATGGCTCACTAGTTCATTTAAGAGCAAAAATAAAGATTTACACAATTCTGCTTTGTCACTGCCAGTCAATACACCAGGTGAACCCTCCAACTTGGGGGTTCTGGTTTTGGGGGGGGGGGGGGAGCATGTTAGACATGCTGGATTGAGTTACACAATGAAGGCAATAGCAGCCTATAAGCGAGGGCCTCATTACCCTCCTGCAAGTCTTGCACTTTTTAAATACTGCAGATCTCAGGTAAGCCATGCTGCCAGAGGCTTTTTTTTAATTATAGATACAATAGGCCAAAATAAGTGAGGCTGTGTATGGATGAAGCACGCCTCCTATCTCCCCCTGCTCTTGCTGACTAAAGAGGGTAGTGCTGAGAAAGAACTGTAGCTGTAAAAAAAAAAAAAAAAAAAAGAGAGAGAAGGGTAAGATACTAGAGGACTCTTTCTGAAACACCAAAACAAGTCTCTCTAGGGAAAAATGTCTTCAGATTATAAAAAGAGCATAAGACAACAGCTTGCCCTGGTTAAAAAACAAAACAAAACCTCATCTAGGCAAAAAAAAAAAAAAAGAAACAGCATGCTTGCGCGCATAACCTAGAGACATTGCAACACTCCTGACGATGTCACATCAGTGAGTGTGCACCAAGCCTAAAAGAACGAGATCACCAATGCTCAGGAACACGAGGATCCAGGGAGAAAACAGTACAAGCCGTACTATCAAATGTCCAAAAACTGCAGAGCTCCTGAGGTCGTGCTGAGAGGCGATCCAAAAAACCAAGACTGCCGAGGACAAGGCTTTGAGACTGAGGAAAATCAGGAGCACAGTTCCCCACCGAAAAAAACAGCTCTAGAGCCCAATAAAAGCACAATTTCCCAAAAGCACAGAGTTTCAAAATCAGACCATTAAGGGATTTTTTTTGGGGGGAGGGGGGGGAACCCTCAAAACCACACAAAAACCAGAAGTCCTAGGTACCAGCTAACTATACTTTGAGAGGAAACAATTACGGGGTGGGAGGCCCCAATGGTGACTGAGATGTTAACACAGCAAAGCATGGCAGAACATGCCCCCAATCCACGCACAATGAAGGCAGTGGAAATGGGAAAACAAAATATGCAGGTTAGTCAATTAGAAAGCCACAGCTTAATAGGCTTGATTTCTACATTTTGGGGTGCTCCCTGTCACCAGACCACCCCAACCTGTTCTACAGAAGCACAACCCTGTTAATAAGGATGGAAAAATGAAAATTCTTTGGAGGGAATCTTCTATGCTGCTTCCCCTTCAATGACACATCAAAGACTGCAGAGTCCTTCCTATTCAGAATGTTCATGTGCCCAGGATCCTACGCTGGCTTACAGCCTTGAGTAGTGCCAGTTCCCCTAGTAAGGGTGTATATTTCCCATATGTACTAACTACCCACTGACAATGTGGAGCACTACAGAAAATAATGCTTTCCAAGAAAGAAAACATAAGCCACAAGTCACAGGAGGCTCAAAAGGAGCCAAAGTAAGTTTTTCCAAAAGAAAATTCAGGTGCCAAGCTGGGACAGGTTTATGGATGGGAGGCTTCAGATGTAGAATGCTTCTCAAAAATGTACAAGCCACCTCAAGCTGGGCAGCTCTACGACCCTCTATAGCCACACGGAAAGCTGATATGGCAGCCATGTGCACCTTGATAGAGGAATACTGCAGACCTGAATCCGATAAGGACAGCAGATACTCTAGAACCTGACTGAACAGGTGAACAGATCCAGGTGGTGGGAAGCAGCTCATAAAGCAATCTACTTCATGAAATAAGTGGATCTGGTGGAAGGCTTTCTAGAAGCCACTGGAAAGTGCCCTTATAATAAGAACTTACTGTAACAGTAGATCTTCAAGAGGATCTTTTGCAGCAGGCCATCACCAGACGGAAACCTTCTAGCTAGCAGTCTACCAGAGGGGGCTGCCCACCTCAGATGTCAGAACCTGACGTCAACCAATCCTATAAAAGTGAGCAGCTCTCACACCTTCCTCAGTTCTCATGCCGGAGACCAAAACCAGGATGCCGTAAATAGGAACCGAGGAGGATTCCAAGGTAACCCAATAGCATAGATAATAAAAGCAGAAGACTCGTCCCTATGGAAAAAGGGGGAGGGGAGAGAAGGAGGAAGGAGGGAGGGAAAGCAGGGCCTGCTGCAAGAGATCCTCTCAAAAGATTACTGTTACAGTAAGTTCTTACGTAGCTGTACTATCTTATTTTGAGGTATTTCTTTATTGAAATGTTTCACCAGGAAGGCACACTGAGTGACAAGTCGCTAGTCTCCCGGAGCGACTTGGGGGGAAGGGGTACAACAGGAGTGAGACATTAAACATTCAAGTTACAAAATCAACATTAATATACAGCTGTTAAGGCAGGTGTTACCAGCAGTGTTACAACAGTGTTGTGCATAATAGGTAGAAAAAATGGACAATAAGTGCCGGGTTAATAAGTAAACAAGTGCTTAAGTGAAAGGAAAAGGGGGAAAAAGGAGAGGAAAAGGATGAGGTGGGGGAAGGTGAAGAGTTGTGTCCTTGGAGACCCCTTCAGGATGTAGAACTTTGCAAGGGGACTGGGGGGGAGACCAGAGAGAAGGGATAGGCAGTGTCCCAGAGAAACCCCTTCAGGATGTGGGGAACCCTGCAAGGGGGCTGTGGGGCTAGACAGACAGGAGTATAAGGCTATAGGGATTTAAAGAGGGAGGAGAAAGAGGAGGCGTGACAAATGCTAGGAGGGGGAATAGGACCAAACCCAAGAGAGGACCCTTCAGGATGCGGGGTACCCTGCTAAGGGGTTGGAGAAGGTCAGTAGATAGGGATTCAGAGAGTGATAGAAGACAGTGAGAACTGAACCCTTGAGGGAGAAAGAATTCGCATCTTTGGAGGGGAAGGGGCCCTAATCAATAGCCCATCAGGATGCATGGACCCATGGGGAGCATACGGGGTCCCATACATTCTGTGAGAGATCAAGGGAGGCCAGTAAGGGGGAGCAATTTGAGGGAAGTGGAAGAGCTAGAAATTTGGGGCGTGTGGGTACACAGAGTAAAATGAAGGTGACGGCAGAAGGGTAGGATTTATCCAAGGCTTAGAGAAGGGAATTAGGGAGGGACATGGCAGGAGCAGCTAGGTGCAAGATAATTATTGAGGGCAAAGCTGATGAAGTAGGAGGATAGGTTCCGAATCTGAGGGGGGAAGGAATTCCAAATTTTTGGGAGGCAGTGAGAGTAATCATATTGGCGGATTAGGGTGGATCTGTGAGGGACTACCAGGGTGCGGGAGTCTGCCGTAGAAAGGGAGCTTACTCAAACAGTGCTTGGAGGTGAATTTAGCACAGTGGGAGGGAGCGTTGCCTATTTGTAAAGGAGGGGAAGGATAGGGCACGATAAAGATTGCGATGGTGGGTGCGAGGGGGGCATCCAAGACAAAGCGGCAGATGGAATTGAAGAGGATGTCCAGCCTGGCCAGGGAGGACTTGGAGGCAGCACCACTGACTACGTCACAGTAGTCAAAAATGGGCAATATCATCATCTGAACAAGTTCACGCCTAGCCGTAGGAGGGTGCAACTATGGTTCAAACAACATGAAGTCTTGCTATATTATGACATATGCAGTGAGTCCCAACCTTCGAACTGCTCCGGAGGTGAAAGAGTTAACTTTCCATGCCAGGCATAGAACTTTGAGCTCGAGCTCGGTTGAAAACTCCATCTGTTCTTCAAACTCAAACTGTCAGATTCTTTACTCCGCCTCACTGAACAGTCGCTCCGGAGATTTCTCCTTCTGCTCGGTTCATTTTGTCGGTACCAAGTTTGGGGCTCAGTTTATTTCTGGATGTCATCAGTATGTCCGGAGAAGTACAGGTGTTGGTCCAACCAAACACCTAGGTACCTCAAGGACGATGTGTCCTCAAGTAAAGTCCCATCAAGAGTGTGGAAAGTGGGTAGGGAAGGAAGCCTAGATTCCCTTTGCCTCACGCCAAAGGTCATGGAGAGAGTCTTTTAGCATTGAGGAAATGTTGATGGTTAGCAAACCAGAGCTGAACCTTGTTGAAGTCTTGCTGTAGGCTGGTTGGGGATCTGTACTATTGCCCGACATCAACTTCCTGACAATGTTTAAATCCCGACACGTAATACACCGACACACACCATACTGACATTCATTCGCCTGACAATGTCTTAACAAAAAACTCTGACTGCATCTTACCTGAGCTTATAAACATCAACAGGTGCTTGCAAAAAAAAAAAAAAATCAATGCATTGACACATCCATCCGCCAGATGCAAATTTAAGCAGACTTGGAAACAGACAAATTAAAAAGAGCCGACCCTTAGATAATTGTCATTCTTCTTTTGCATAACAGAATCACATTTGTACTTGGCATTTCTGATCTTGAATCGGGGATTAAAGAAACATTTCCTAAATTACAGGGTGCTTTACATCTTAATTTCAGCACAGTCTGAGGAATATTACCTCTGTCACAGTATGTAGGCAACTAAAACTTGTTTTCAATTTATGATTTGAGTTCAGAAATGCTAAGTAAAATGGCCTCTTGTTATGCCAAAAAAAGACTGATCGTGATCTAAGGTTTGGTTCTTTTTTTGTATTTTGTATTTCCATGAGTTGGGCTGAAGTTTGCGTCGGGATGGTGCTTGTGTCATGTAGCCAAGTCGATCTCCAATGTAAAGTTTTGGAAAATAGTGCACTTTCTTTTAAACCCAGGTAAAATGCAGTCAGGCAGTGCTGCAGTGATTATGTGATTGTGTGTGTGTAATTTTATTTTCCAAGAAATGCCAGCATTGCATCAGTTAAATGCAAGCAGTGAGCCCAGGTAAAATGTAGTCAGACAATGCAGACAGTGATGTCATTTGATTTTTGCTCCAAAAAGCCAATCTTTGCATCGGTCAAATGAATGTCAGGATACTGTATGTCAGTGTACTGCGTGTCAGGCATTCCATGGAATTGGGCAGTTGCTGTCAGTAATTTACATGTTGGGCAAACATACTTAACCCGGTTGGCTGTAACCTCAGCAGGATAGGAGCCAGATGCATACAGGACTGTTTCATTAGCATACATATGTAGAGCAGAGTAGGGGAAGCAAACAAGAGGAAAGATCATTTAGGAAGATGGAGAATAGGACGGGCCCTAGTACATAGCCCTGGGGGACACCAGTGCTAATCGGGAGAGGAGGGAACATGGCGTCCAAGATCTTAACTGATTGGGTTCTGCCAATAAGGTAGGCCTTGAACCAGTTTGTGGCTGAGGGAGATAGGCCAGCTGCCAGGAGTGAGTCGAGGAGAAGGGAGAGAGCGCAACAGTGTCAAAGGTCTTGGCTAGGTCAACAAAAATGGCAGAGGTAATTTGGTCATTGTCCGTCCCGGTTAGGATGGAATCTGTGAGCCATAGGAGAGAGGTAGTGGTTGAGTGTTTTCTCCTGAAACCAGACTGGTAAGGGGTGAAAAAGGAGGTGTCAGACAGAAAAGAGGTGATTTGGGGGAGGACAATGTGTTCTTGAAGCTTGGCAAGGGTAGGGAGGAGAGAAATGGGGCGATAGTTGCCAGGCGATGAGGGGTCACCCCCTTTGGGAAGAGGAAGGACCACGCATGTTTCCATGAAGAGGGGACTGAGGCAGTAGACAATGAGAGATTTAAGATTATTGAGAGGGGGTAGGCAATGGCCAGAGCGGAGAGGGAGAGGAATTTTGGGTTGAGGCAGTCAGAGGAGGCACCTTTTGAGGGGTTGATGATGAAGAGGGCACTTAGGGCATCATTTGGGGTTACAGCAGTGAAAGAGGGAGGTGGGAGGGTGGTGGAGAGGGATGGGTAGGATTTCAGTAGCTCAGTGGTGCAGGAGGTAGAGTAGGAGTTAAATTCCGCAGCTATGGCTGTGCGTCAGACACTATTGTATTACTTAAGTACCAGGAGGGCAGGATGAGGGGTAAAATAGGGCATGGACTGCCTTCCAGATTTTTGAAGGGGAATTTATGTTGGTGAAGAAGACAGATTTCAAATATTCGGACTTGGCTAAACCTTGTAGCCCTGGTGCAAGTGTTTTAGAGTGTGCGAGGTCACTAGAATGCTGGGTAGCTTTACGACGCTTCCAAGCTCGATCTCTAGCCCTGAGGCAGGCCAGATGTTCAGGTGTTATCCAAGGTAAGTGGTTACCTCTGACTCTGATTTGTCAGAGTGGGGCAATGGTGTTCCAGTTTACAAGAAAGATTTTTTTTGAAATAGGCAAGGGCCTCATCAACAGAGGAGAAGGAGGTTGGGAGGACTAGATAGGAGTGGCAAGGTTACTCAGTAGAGATTCAAGGTCAAGAGACTTGAAAGAGCGTAGTTGTATTGTTTTGTGTGGTGATTTAGTTCTGTGGACTTTTCCAACTATGAATATTGGGTTATGGTCATGGAGAGCATCGGGGAGGACACTAGAGGTGATGATGCAGTGGGGGTGGGAGGTAAGGGCCCAGTCGAGTAGGGAGTAGTGTTGTGTCTTCCAGTTTGGGTGGGTTTGGAGATCAGTTGGGAGAGGTTTAGGGCTCAGATTTCATTTTTAGTTTTGGTAGTTTTAGGTAACCAGTTTATATTAAAGTTGCCTAGGATGAATAATTCCCCAGAGTGAGCAAGGAAAGTGATGGAGGTTAGGATGTCTAGTGCGACCGAAGAATGGACACTTGGGCAGCAGTAAATGCTGGCTACAAAGATGGGAAGAGTGAAGTGGATGGTTACATGGATAGCTACGGCATCATGGGTCTCAGGATTTGAGACTGAGTAGATGACAGAATATTGGAAGCTAGGACATAAATGGCCACACCACCATCCCTGCCAGCATGGTCTTGCATTAGCAGTGAGTAGCCAGGAATGGAGACAGAGTGGTCAGGGATAGTGCTCTTTAGCCAAGTTTCTGAGATGATTAGAATGTCTGGTTTTAGAGTGCACACCATGGTCTGAATCTGGTCTATTTTTTGCAACAAGCTGTGGGTGTTTAGATGTAGGATCTTTAAGCTCTTTGGGAGGGCTGAAAGAAGAGAGCGGGGGGAGGTAGTAGAAGAGGATGCACCAGAGGAGCTACGGCAATAGGACCTGGGTCAAGGTGGATATCCCCGGTGGACAGCAAGAGGAGAGAGAGCATGAGAAAGTTGAGCTTTGGGGAGTTTGAAGGGCTGGTGAGGAGGTTGGAATATTTGAGGAGAAGGGAGTAGGTGAGTGAGAAGAAGGTGGAGAACTGCAGTGAAAGTAGACACCATTATCAAAGCTGCATGAAGAATAGTGGTAGAGTGAGACCATATTTCAAATGAGGGGGGAGTGATAGCATGGATGTGGGTAGGGGATTGAAGATAGTAAATGATGGGGTTGGGAAAGTTATTAGGAATAGATGAGTAGTGAGCAAGTGGAGGTGGTAAGGAGAGGGATATGATATGAACAAGGGGAGAGAGAAGAGTAGGGGGTGCACTGTTCATAAAGGCAGAGAAACTGGCTAACAGTTTAGGAACAGGAGGAATTTGTAAGCAGGGAGCATGAAGGGGTAACTGTAGTTTAGGAAGGTATCTATTTGGACAACAGGCAGAGATCGCTTTAGATAAAGATTGTGTCCCTCTAGTGGCAGTGCAGTATAACTTGCTAATGAGAAAACGGACACTGGCAAACTTTTCAAAGCACAGAGATTACAGGAGTGTCTGGCACTGCAGATACAGAAAACAGTCAGTAGGAGCTCCAAGCACTAGAAATACAATGTAGAGCTGAGTCCAATAGACAAGCAGCAGGGGCCTGTAGCAGCCAAAGTAAGACTAGAAACAGCCGTAGTAGGAGCAATAAAATTACAAGTCGAGTGGTCCTACTGCTGGCAAAACATACCTGAGCAGCAGCTGGGGAGTGGACAGATTGGCGAGGAGGATGCCGCCAGCCAAGGGCAGTACCAGAGCCACAATCTCAGCACTGGAACCCGCTCAAGGCTTGAGCTGGAAAGCAAGCAAGGAAAGGCTGTAAGCACACAAAGATTCCAGCACAGAGTCCAGCTAAATCGCGAGTGAGTACCAAACGGAGGTATAGCAGGATGGGAGATGAGAAGTTAACACTAGGGGGTAAATTGGGCTTTTGGTGCCAGTGGTATCCAAGGGAACAAAGAGGCTGAGAGTACAGAGGTCTAGTGGGGGGTGGGGGTGGGTCAGGAACAGAGAAATTCAGAGGCAGAGAAATGTAAAGCTTGTGGCAGTAATCCAACAGTTTTCTGCAAAAGGCTATTAAGTTTAACAGCTAATATTTGTATTAAATTTAAGTTAAAACAAAAGCATGCTGCAGCAACTCAGTTATCTAGTACAGTCTACAATATTTGTAATTAATCTAAACTTAAAACATCACTAATGGTGCACAGTACAGAAAATACGTTTTTTGGCAAACTTTTTAAATTAGAAAGCAGAGGGAGTACAGGCATGCCTGGCGCTGCAAATTCAGTTATCTGAAGCACCTGGCACTGCAGATACAGATAGAGTCAGTAGGAGCGCCAAGCGCTAGAAATACAGGGTAGAGCCGAGTCCAAGAGAGAAGCAGTAGGGCCTGTAACAACCAAAGGAGGACTAGAAACAGCTGTTGAAGGACCAATCAAATTACAAGCAGAGTGGTCCTAGTGCCGGCAAAGTGTACCTGGGGAGCGGGGCAGATTGGCAAGGAGGATGCGGCCGGCCAAGGGCAGTGCCAGAGCCACAATCTCATTGGAGGAGCCCGCTTGAGCCGAGCAGCAGCTGGGAAGCGGGCACATTGAGGTGGATGCGGATGGCCAAGGGCACTGCCAGAGCCACAATCTTGGCGGAGGAGTCCGCTCAAGGCTCATCTTTTGCAGCAGGCCATCACCAGTAGGACTGAGTCACAAGCAGTTCTGGCACTACAGACAGTCCAGGTGCTAGGCAAAAAAGAAAAACATCCTATGAAAGGAGGCCTTGAAGAACAGCTAAGCCGAAGTTGTCCCTACACCTAGAGACAATGTCCAGACTGTAATGCTTGGTGACAGTGTGGACAGTGCTCCAGGTAGTAGCAGCTCAAATGTCAGCTGCTGACATTTCTGAAACTGCTACCGAGGTGGTCATACCCCTAGTGGAATGGCGTTTAACCCCTCTAGAAGTGCCTTGCTGTACGGTACTTCTGGTAATATCATAGGAAGTAGGTTGTACCTGGGAAACGGTGGTGCCTGGCCAAAAACAGTCAGTGTAAACTGTAAAGTACAGTTACGTAAGAACTTACCGTAACAGTAGATCTTCGAGAACAGCTCTTGCAGCAGGTAACACCATTAGGACTGAAGCCAGCAGGCGTCGGGACCCCACGGAATTCTTCTAGCTAGCCATCTTCAGTGGGGACCGCCCCCGTCAGGCGTAGTACATAAGGGGGCGGTCCCGCCAGATTCCCCAGTTCTCCCGCCGGAGACTTCCGGCCGCAGGATGACATCAGAATGGGAGACCGAGGATCCACCATCAGAAGACAAAAGGGCGTAAGCCCCTGCCAAAGGCTCGGAAAGCCATGCCTCCTCCAAGGGGGAAGGTGGGCAGGAAGGTACCTGCTGCAAGAGCTGTTCTCGAAGATCTACTGTTACGTAAGTTCTAGCGTAACTGTACCATCTTTACTTCGAGATACAGCTCTTGCAGCAGGTAACACCATTAGGACTGACTTCCAAGCAGTAACGCTTGTAAGCATTCTGGGAGGAGGAAACTAGGAAAATCCATACCAAGTCCTGACTCTAAGACAGGAGACCCTGTAGTACGGCCAGGCCGAAACCAGCTCTTCACCATGAAGCAATGTCCAGGCTATAACGCCTGATAAAAGTATGCACAGAGCTCCAAGTGGCTACAGCACAAATGGCAGAGGTGGAGACGTTACAAAGTGCTGCAAAGGAGGTAGCCACCCCCCCTAGTGGAATGGCCCTGGACTGTACCCGGGAGGGGTTTCTGCTTTGTATTACAGCAGTAAGATATACACTGGACAAGCCAGCAAGAAAGGGGCTGCTTCGATACTGGTTGGCCCATCATCCTCTCAGTGAAGGAAACGAAGAGTTGCTCTGACTTGCGAAGCTGTTTAGTACTACCTTAGACAGCGGTTAACATCCAGGGTGTGGAGCAGCGCTTCTCCTCTATTAGAATATTTAGGGAAATACACAGGCAGGTCAATGACCTGATTGAGAGTGAGTGCAGAGACCACCTTAGGCAAGAACTTAGGATTCGTCCTCAGGGACACACTGTCCTGGTGGAAAATCAAATAAGGTTCCTTACACATGAGAGCGTGAAGCTCGGAAATTCTCCTTGCTGACGTAACAGCAACTAAAAATAACGTCTTCCATGACAAGAAACAGCTCGCAATCCGTGGCAGGTTCAAAGGAGGGGAGCGTGAGTTGTTCCAGGACAAAGAGCAAGTCCCACGGAGAAACAGGGTCCTTAATGGGTGGCCTAACGTGTAACACCCTTCTCAGAAAGTCTCGAGAGGTGTCAAGTTGCGCCCCTGTGCGCTGTCCCACCGGGAGGTGATAAGCAGAAATAGCACAGAGATGCACCTTAATAGAGGAGTAGGCGAGACCCAAACGGAAAAGAGAGAGCAGGTATTCTAACACCGCTTTCACCGGGCAACCTAGAGGGGAAAGGCTGCGTGCTTGCGACCACAAACAAAAACGGCGCCATTTCATGGCATACATCGCATGCGTTGCTGGCTTTCTGGCCGAGGAAAGAACTACCGCCACCTCTTGCGAGACCCCGGGTTGCAAAATGGCTATGTCTCTAGGAGCCATGCATGCAGGTTCAGTAAGCGTAAGTCCGGGTGGACCAGTGAGCCCTCCTCCTGAGACAAGAGATGGGAGCTGAAAGGCAACGGGACCGGAGGTTCCCGGGACAGCTGCATTAGCAAGGGGAACCAGATCAGTCTGGGCCAGAAAGGGGCTACCAGGATCATTGTTGCGTGCTACCTGCGCAGTTTGAGAAGAACTCTTTGGATCAACGGGAAGGGAGGGAAGGCGTAGAGGAATCTGTTCGCCCAGGAGAGGGACAACGCATCTTGCCAGAAAACACCAGGCCTTGGATCCAGCGAGCAGAAATTGGGCAGTATTGCGTTGGATGGGGAAGCGAACAAGTCCAGTTCTGGAGTGCCCCATCGAAGAAACAGATCCTCTGCAACCCCCTGAAGAAGTTCCCACTCGTGGACCCTGGCCTGGGAACGACTCAGGCCGTCTGCGACTGCAGTTCCCGTTCCCGGAGTGGACAACACAATCAGGTTCGCGCCATGCTGGATTACCCAATCCCACACTCTCATCGCTTCCCTGCAAAGGGGGTAAGGGTGTGCGCCTCCTTGTTTGCTGAGGTAATACATCACCGCCGTGTTGTCTGTCTGTATCACAAGAGTAACCGGCGAGACTTCTGACTGGAAGGCCTGCAGGGCATAAAGGACCGCCCTCATTTCCAAAATGTTGATGTGGAGATGAGCTTCTTGAAGGGTCCATGTTCCCTGGGACCTCACCCCATTCAGGTGTGCTCCCCACCCCGGCCCAGAGGCATCTGTGGAAAGGATCATCTCCGGGGACGGTGCTATGAAAGGGACACCCGCAGAGAGTGTTCCTGGGTCTAGCCACCGCTGCCAGTCTTGAATCACGGCATTTGTGATTCTGACCGGATGCTGCATGTGGTCTTACCTTTGGTCCCACTGCACCTTGAGCATCCACTGAGTTACCCGCATGTGGAGCCTTGCCAAAGGGACGGTCGGAATGGCTGCAGCCATGTGTCCGAGCAGACAAAGGACCAGCCTGGCAGGGACAGTCTTCTTCACCGAGAGATCCCTGATGAGGGATCTGATGCGTCCCGCTCTGTCGTCGGGAAGAAACGCTCTTCCCTGAATAGTGTCCAGAACTGCGCCTATGAACTGCAGCTTCTGCGACGGTACAAGGAGAGACTTCTCATAATTGATTATGATGCCCAGAGACCGAAACAGAACCTGGGTGCTCTGGATAGCCATCAACAACGCCTCTCTGGAGGCAGCCATGAGAAGCCAATCGTCCAATGCAGGAACATAAGTGGCCCTGTCTCCTTAGAGCGCTACTGCCATGCATTTGGTAAAGACCCTGGGTGCGAGACAGTCCCAATGGAAGAGCTCGAACTGAAAGTGGTGGCCGAGGAACTCAAGCGCAGGAACTCCTGTGTGCTTGAGCTACAGGGATATGCAGGTATGCGCCCTGCATGTCTAGGGACACTAGAAGTGTCCTTCTTTAGCATGGGAATAAGACCTTGAAGAGTCACCATGCGAAATCGTTTGTAGGCAACCGACATATTGAGGTCGCTGAGGTCCAGGATTGGACGGAGGTCCCCCGTTTTCTTCGGAACCAGAAAGAAGTGGGAATAGTACCTGTACCTCCTCTGGGACATACTCTACTGCACCCTTTTGTAGGAGCGCAAGTATTTCTTGCCTGATACGCAATTTGTGCTGACCCGAGTAACGGGAGAGCAGAGGAGGCCTCGAGGGTGGTTTGTCTGCGAATTCTATAAAGTGGCCTTTTTCGACCAACTGAAGAACCCACCTGTCGGTGGTTATGGACTGCCATCCTGGCAGGTAATTCGCAATACGACCCCCAACCTTGATGTCCCAGTGATCCTGAGGGGCGGGGGCCAGGAAGGAGTCAGGCTGTGGCGGCGGAGGGGCCCGCGGGCTGAGCCAGCTTAGCTGGTCGCTGACTTCGGCCCACGGGCTGTCTTCCCAGGGCTCTGCGGGAACCGGAGCCCCTCTGTTGTGGAGCGGTGCAGGACTGTTGTCTCTGTGTCCATCCACGAAAATGGCTTTGGTTACTACAAAAGGAACTAAGCCTCGGTCGGTACATTGCCTGGCCCGACCTCACCGCCTTCCCAGCCTCTTGGAGCTTGGTGAGAACCTTCTCAGAGGGTTCACCGAAGAGAACTTCTCCTTCGAAAGAGGCGTCCATGATGTTCTTCTGGACGTCCGGGGTTAATCCGGAAACACGGAGCCATGAGTGTCTCCGGAGGCATATACCTGTAGCTGCCGCTCTGGCCGAGGAGTCCCCGGAATCATATGCGGCTCACAGCACCCGAGTTCCCATGTCTGAACCCGTATGGAGGAGCTGCAACATCCCCTTCTGCTCACCTTCTGGCAATTTCTCCGCCAGATCCAATCCCTGTTACCACAAGGCATTTTGGAACTGCACCATGTGGGTCAAGTAGTTCAGGGATCTGATGGCGCAAGTAGTGGCAGCGTACGTGCGCCTGCCCATAGCGTCCAGCTGTTTGGACTCCGGGTCCAGTGGCAGGTGGCTCAAATGTTGCGGTCTCTGGGACCGGTCATGAGAGGCTGTTATGACCAGAGTCTCGGCCAGAGGATGTTGAGCCAAGTACTGGTCCTCCTTAGAAGCTTTGTACAGGTGGTCAGCTTTCTTCGGCATCGTCGGGAGCGAGAGCGGACGCTTCCACGCTGCCTTGGTGACGTCCACAAAAGTGTCCACCAAGGGTGGCACCACCACAGGCTTGGGATCCTTCTGCTGAAGATACCTGGCAAGACGTAGTCTCTCGGGGTCTAATTCTTCCGCATCCCAGCCTATGTTCTCTTGGATGTGTCTCATGATCTCCGAGAACGATGTGTCACCCGGAGATCTAGGAAGCTCACGTGGGTCCGGAGAGGGGATGTGGAAGGGGAGAGGGGGATCTGGATCCTGTCGAGAACTCCGATCCAGTGTCCTCCGTCGAAGGCGAACAGCAGCGTCTTCTGGGTTTCTTAGGACTGGGTGACCCTGAAGAAGATCTAGATGGAGGTCTCCTTTTATCTGACCTCCCCCTTTGGAGGGTCCGTAGGCTCCTGGGGGAGAGGTACTCGGCCTGCAGTCCCGGACGGAGAAGGGAGCGCTGGAGCCGGAGGTGGAGGAGGAAGAGGTGGTGGTGTGGGAACCATATCCCTCTTAATGGTATTCCACCAATAAGTAAAGAGCTCCTTAACCTCAGAAATGGAAAGGCCCGACGACGGACCGGGCACCAGGTTCCGGCGTCCGCTCCTCAGGGGCCTCAAGTTGTGAGGAGGGTTCCCTGGGAGGTGAGACAGTCCCGGGTTCGCCCGTCTGGTCCTCTGGCTGCGTCAACTCCTCCTCCGTGATAGTCTCCTGACCGACGTCAGTAGGAGGCGTCGGGGTCCTCTTTATACGAACAGATGCGGACGTCGGCCCCCCTGCCGACGACCAAGGGAGCGAAGGCCTGACCGACGGACGTCTGGCGGTCGACGGTTCCTGGGACCTGTGATGAGTGGTCGACGTCTGGTCCAACGGCTTCTTAAGAGAGGTAAGCTCCTTGGTCTTCCGCTGGGGAGGAGGAGGCAAGGAGACAGACCTGACGTCGGGTTCGGGATGGTGGGAACCCGACTTGTGGTGATGGTCCCCCGACCTGACCAGGGCTTTGGAAGAAGACAACGAGGGGGGCCTGGAGGTCTTGGTCTGTGAAGAGGAAGAGGAGCCCAAAGGTTTCTTCACCGCAGTGGGGGGAAGCTGAGAATGGGCCCGTGGGGCGAACGGTCAGACCGGGAGCTGGAACTACAGGAATCAGAGGCCCTAGATGGGGACTTGGATGGAACCCTCTCCCTGTGTTTTCCAGAGTGTTTCCGGGCCTTCTCTGCTGAATTCCCCCTTGAAGTGTCCATGGAATCTTCTCCTCGAGCAGGAACACCTGTAAGGCCTTCTGGCGACTGATCTGGGTCCGGCTGTTAAACCCTTGGCAAAAGGTGCAGGACCGGGTGTCGTGGTCTGGGCCTAGGCACCGGACGCAGGCCGAATGCGGGTCCTTGAACGGGATTTGCTTCCCACAGGCGCACTTCGAGGGATGGCCTTCAATGGAGGTTGGAGAGGACATTAGACAGCAATCGAGCCGAAGAGATAAACTTTTTTCCCCGAAGGAAGAACTTAACCGTGTGTCGCGGCTAGAAACGAGCCGAAGGGTCGAGACATGCAAGTCGGCGCCGGAAAGAACTGGGAATCTGCAGACCACCCTTATACTACGCCCCGACGCCAGAGGTGGGACAGACGCCGGGCGGTCCCGCCATGGATAGCTAGAAGAATTCCGTGTGGTCCTGACGCCTTCCAGCTTCAGTCCTAATGGTGTTACCTGCTGCAAGAGCTGTATCTCGAAGTAAGATCTCAAGATGCTGGCACTCGCCTTACCTCCTGTTCAGTAACTCAGTCTGTAGCACTTACCAAAAAACAGAGGACAGCATACCTAATTCCATAAGGTGCTTAATTTTATTTTGAAGTGCACACACAAGACAAAGAATTTTTTTAAAACATTTTTAAGTGCTCTCTTGTTCACATCCTCGGTCCCCTCCCTCCTGGTCAGGTGATCCACATTCCCTGATTCGTTTCACACAATCGTTTTCTAAAGAAATTTCTGGTAATAGTAGACAAAATTGGCAAACCATTTAGAAAAAACACACTGTTCGGACACTGGAGCACCCTCTTTCCCAGGGGCAAATGACACAAACAACTAGTTGGACTTCTGAGAGTCCTTAGTCTGGTGTGTACAGTACCTCAGGATTCTACGCACATTCAGGTATGGAACAGTGCCTCCCCTTGACTGAAATGCTCTGGGTAATAAACAGGCAGGTGGATGGATTGATTCAAAGTAAACTTAGACACCACCTTAAGAAGAAAAGTAGTTACCTTAACAGTAGATCTTCGAGAGAAGCTCTTGCAGCAGGCCACACTGGTAGGACTAAGCTGCCAGGCACCAGTAACACAATGAAAACTTGCTAGCAGTATACCACGGGGGACAACCTACCACTGACGTCAGTCAGCGGACATCAGCCTAGCCTATTTAGGTGGTCGCCCCTCCCCATACCTACCAGAGTTCTCCTGCCAGAGATCTCATATGGACAGCTGAAGGAGAACAGAGGTGGTTTCCCGGAGAGCAAAAAATGTTGGCAGAAATAGTGCGAGAGAAAAAAGTAGCCTGGCAAAGGAGGAAGGGACGAGGAAAGCAGGGCCTGCTGCAGATCTACTGTTACAGTAAGTTCTTAAGTAACTGTACCATCGTTACTCTGAGGAAGGCTCTTGCAGCAGGCCACACCAGTAGGACTGAATCCCAAACAGTACTAAACAGCACCAGCGTAACACCACTGGGAGGAGGACAGGTCAGCAGCCAAGAGCTCATGACAGAAGGCCCTGAAGAACTGCCAGCACGAAAGTGGCCATGCGCCTAAGGCAATATCAAGATTGTAATGCCTGGAGAAGGTGTGACCAGAAGTCCAGCTACACAGATATCTGCAGCAGACATTTCAGAAGCAAGCCGTGGAAGCAGCCATACCCCTGGTGGAAAGGCCTTTGAGTACCCCCAGAAGGGTGTTGTCACTGCGGTAGCAATAAATAATGCAATTCTCTAACCACTTAAGACAAACACTGTTTGGAAACAGGAACGCCCTCTCTCTTTGGGGCGAACAAAACAAACTGGTCAGTTTTAATCAAAGACTTTGTGCTGTTCGTATAGCACCACAACATGTTATGTACGGCCAATCTATGGAACAAAGCCTCCCTAAGATTAGAACACCCCGGAAAATAAACTAAGGTGGATGGGATTGATTCAAAGTAAATGCAGACACCACTTTGTGGAAGACTAATAGTGGTTTGCTGGCAAAGGCACCTAGCTTCACCTGAGCTCTTTTCTTTTAGGTTTGCTTGCAAGGACAGAGCAAGGAACAACATTATCAGAGCAAGGAAAAAGATTAAGCCTTCTTTTGGCTACGCAGATTTACTGTGTGTTACTATCTTCTTGTGTGTTCACAGGTTTTGATGCGTTTTTTGGCTTACATTTTACTGCTTTATTGTTCTCTGATTCAAATGCTGTTGCAGGGTATACTTTTTGCTGCATTATTACAGGGTGTGCCCTACAGGTTTGTTACTGTTTTGTGCTTACCAGATTACTGCTGTAATCTTCTCTGATTCAAATTGTTTTTTGCAGGGTACATCTTCTGTGAAATTGTTACAGGTGGTGCTTATAGGTTTTACAGTTTTCTCTATCATTAGGCCAAGATTTCAGGGCTGCTGCATTTATTGTTATTTGACTGTTTATGCTCTTGCCTCCTTGTTTATTTAGTCCATGGTCGTTTTTCGGCAAGGAAGGGCCAACCACCCACCCCCCATCCCTAACCACCCCATGATGCACTCCTTTTATAGAGCAGCACAGTCGTGACATTTCCTGTAGCAAAGCAGGAAGGGGATGATCAGAGGGTTATCCACACAGTGACCTCACCTACAGGGGCACAATTAATTTAACTTGTCTTAAAAATTTATACAAAAAGAAACAATATATCTGTATATGAAAACATCTTTTGCCTTCATTTTCCTTCCAATTACTCTAACCAGGTTATAAACTTAGCAACTCAACTGAAATGGATAGTAACAACTGCAGGTACTGCAGGACACTTTTCAAAAGGGCAATTATACAGAATTTAGAACGGCCTCCTACATGCTGGACCATTGGAAATCTAAGGGCTCAGCTCCGAGCAGCATGGGCGGAGACTGTGCATCAAATCGCATATTTAGGAGGACATACTGTATATTACAAGAATTGCCCGCCATTTCCCCAACATACAACTGAAGCATCTCAAGTGCAGAGGGTAGTTGGTCCAGGTGGTTGGAAGGTGGTTAGGATGGGCAAATCGGGTGCCCCATCACTCAATGCTCACCAACGTATAACCTCCACAAACCATATGAAAACTACAAACAGGTATCTGATTATCTCCAAAATCAAGGAAAGGGGCAGAGGACACTGCAAAGCAAGCCACTGCAGCACAGGAGCTAGCTATAAAAACGCCCAAAACAGGGACGAAAAAAAAAACAAAAAAAAACAGGAAATCCAAAACACTTCTGATCCAGGAGACTCCATGATTAAGGAGTTGATGCCTACAACCGGCCAGGGGTTATGGTCAGATGTTTCCCAGGTACATCAATGTGGACAGACACTGACTGCATTGCTAAAATCGTGAGGGGAAACAGGAGAAAACATCACCGTCCCAGTACACATAAGGACTATCTTGCTAGATGGTCAGTTGTGGAGACCAAGGAACATCCGACAAGGCTGGGAAACAAACAGTCATCCATTTCATTCAGCATCTCCCTCTCTAAGATCTTGCCAGTCTGGAAGAGGGGGGCAGTTGGACGGAAAGTCAGAGAAGGGGAGATAGAGGAACTAAACATGTGGCTTAAGGGCTGGTGCCAGGAAAAAGGACACAAATTTGTAACTAACTAGCAATAGTTTTAGGAATGAAAGTTCTTTAAATTCGATGGACTGCATCTGACTAAGGAGTGAGTTGGTGCACTGGGGCAGAAGTTTGATGTCTTTGCAGAATATTTAAACTAGCAAATGGGGAGAGGGGTGCAGCACCCGATACATCGAAGGGTAAGAACCCCCTCCCAAAAGCTAGTGATCAAACAGGAGTTCAGCATGTTTGTAGTTCACTTGCATCACCAAGTAAGGAAAAAGGTCCGGCTGCCCAGTTGATGTGCAGGGGAAAACGCCATACATCGCAGAACAACCAGTGCACAGAAATCTGGCCAATGGAAAATCATGTACACAAATGCCCGCAGTCTGGGGAAACAAGATCCCAGACCTGGAGGCAACAATGACAAGGGCTAAACTGGACATAACAGCCTTTTAATAGGGTGTGTTGAAGTGATCGGCCCGGTTCTAGCGGATTTAATCTGGTGCTCATTGGAGTCTAGGGAGCCTCCCAGCTTCCTGAAGGAGGCTGTGATAAATGCCCCTTCTCAAGAAGCCATCTCTTGACCCAGATTCTCCTGCAAACTACAGACCGATCTCTAACCTTCCATTTATAGGTAAGGTTATTGAAAAAGTTGTTGAGCAACCATTGGAGAACCATCTTTCCATCCATGCCATCTACGATCCTCTCCAGTCTGGATTTCATAAGAGACACAGTACTGAGACTGCTCTGGTTTGGGTACTCAATGATCTCCTGATGGCTAGAGACCAGAAGTGCCATTCCATCTTGGTTCTTCTGGATCTCATCAGCTTTTTACACAGTGGATCATGGAGCGCTTCTTGATCGCCAGCAGGTCTTCTGTGGCCTGTCTGGTACAGTCCTCAGATGGTTCCATTCTTTTCTCACTGGCAGGTTGCAGAGGGTAGTATAGGGGAATTTTTCTTCTGAGTCATTCTCCCTGCCATGTGGGGTCCCACTGGGTTCAGTGCTGTCCCCATGTTTTTTTTTTTTTATTTCATTTTTATTGAAATTTTCAACAGTTGATCCAAACTGTTTGCAGCATTCAGATTTTACATATACTTATGAATCAATTCCAAAAAGCATTCATATAGTGGGTTTATAACTTAATGACAGAAGTCCTCAATAAATTAAATTAGCTTATTACATAGTTGATAATGACTGAGATCACGACACTCCATGCTCATAATGAAGAATCAGTCTGTTGCATTTAACATTGAGCGGAGAGAACCAGCTAAAACTTGGTTTAAATTAAAACATCCTCTTAGAGAGTGACTTTTCCTATATTCTTGCAAATGGCTGAAATTCATGTCTCCTACGACCACCAGATTAAGATGAAGAGGAGTGAAAAAAGGGGGGGCACCTATGGGTAGCCCGCAGCGTCCCAACCCAACTCTAGCAGCAGTGTGGAGGGGCGAGCGGGAGGGGAGCCAACTCACACTAGGGGGTAGAAGGGAGGAGGAGAGGGAAGGGTTAGTGGGGAGCTAGGCAAGTGTTGATAATTAGATGCGCTCTGAATGATTACAGCTATTTTGGGGGGGTACTCCCCTCCAATACTGGGATTCAAGGGATAAAGGAGTCATCTTGCAGCATACAGCATAGCTGCCATCGAAACCATCTGAAATTAAATTGCTCACCCTGGTCATTTAGGTTATGTGTTATCCGCTCCATATAATATATTTGTTTGGTGATTTGCCACCAATCTTGAATAGTTGGGATTTTTGTGGTTAACCATACTTTTGTAATGGCCTTCTTGGCTGCCGTGAGGAGAGGGTGAAGGAGGTATCTAATAGACGGTTTCCTTAGTTCTCTTGGGATTAATAGTAAAAGATACATTTCCCCAGTTAATTGAAATTGTGGGCCAAAAAGTTCTCGCAAATTAACTTGGAAGTGCTGTTATGTAGGGTTGGAGTTTAGGGCAGATAAACATGATATGCGAATGGGTCGCTCTGACCTCACCGCATTGATGCCAGCATGCTGCTGATCCAGACAGTGTGTAATGTCTAGTAATTATAGGTGTTCTGAAATATCTAATACGTTTTTTCGATGTGTATTCACGCCATTGGTGTAAGCTAGTAGTTACCTTAGCAACATATTGGCATGCTTTCTGCCATTCTTCGGGGGTAACAGGGTGCTCTAACTCCTCCTGCCACTGGAGTCTAACATTATCTATAATGGTTACCTGTTGAGCTTTTTGGGAGTGGAAGCAGTATAGGCTGAGAGGAAGAGTCTCAGCTCACGTGAATTATTCAGCCGGGTTTGAAGGTTGATCAAATGGGGTATCTGGGCAGGTATTCGAGCTGAGATAGACAGTGACTCATAGTAGTGACGGAGCTGTAGGAATCTATAAAAGTCAGAAGGTTGTACTGGGTTTGAATTTCAGTAAAGGATCGCATATTCCCCTGGGTTATGACTTGAGAGATATAGCAAACCCAGCCTCTCCCAGACCAAGAACCCGTGATCCATTCCGTTAGGAATAAACTGGTCTAAGCTTGCCATGGGACATATAAGGGGAAGAAAAGGGTCTAAATGTTGTGTATTCCTTATAGATCTCCAGGAGTTTAAATAATGAGTTATCCATGGAATTGTCAGATTGGGTGGAAAGAAAAAATTACTCACCTTAGTAATGTTTCTTCTAATGGAGTCTTGCTACATTATGACATATGCAGCGAGTCCCAACCTTCAAACTGCTCCGGAGGTGAGAGAGTTAACTTTCCATGCCAGGTATGGAACGCTGAGCTCGAGCTCGGTTGAAACTCTGTCTGTTCTTCAAACTCAAACTGTCAGATCTTTATGAGCTAAACTCACTGAGGTCCTGTGTGGAAGCTGTAAACCTACACTAGCCAACTGGCTACTAAAATAAGAACACATTTTTTTATCCCAAAACAAAGACTCAAGTCAGGAGACCCAAAAAATGAAAAACACAACACCAAGTCACCCCAAAAAAGGAGGGGTGAAACAACAAGGTGGGCATCTACTAAGTGCCAACACTGCACTGCCCACCCACATCCCAAAAACAAGGTTCTGAGAGGGGCAGGGGGGAGAGAGAGAAGAGGTCATTATATAGTAATACTCCATTAGAAGAAACAACATTACTAAGGTGAGTAATTTTCTTCAAACAGCATGAAGTCTTGCTATATGATGACGTTTGCAGACTACACAGCAGTACCTCCATGGAGGAGGGACAGAACCTACTTAGGAAATGGGCTCTGAAGCACAGCTATGCCAAATCGAGCATCACTCCTAGCCTGGATGTCCAGGGAGTAATGCTTAGTAAAAGTGTGAACTGTTTTCCAGGTAGCTGCTTGACATATCTCTAGGATAGGAATGTCCCTGGCAGCAGCCAGGGAACCAGCTATACCTCTTGTAGAGTGAGCCCTCAGGCCTGAGGGAGGAACTTTACCCAGTTTTTCATAACAAAATTGGATACAAGAGACCATCCACCTGGCAATGGATCTTTTAGTGGCAGGTTTCCCTTTGCCAACCTCACCATAAGTGAGAAAAAGTTGGAGGGAGTCAAACCTCTGACCCTTGGTACGCTCTATGTAGTAGTTAAGGGCTCTCTTCACATCTAAGCTGAGCAGCCTCCTCTCGACAGAGGAGGAATGGTCAGTGAAGTACAATGGAAAAGACACAGATTAAGGTGGAAATATGAAACCACTTTAGGCAAGAACTTCCTGTTAGTCCTGAGGACCACCTTACCTCTATGAATGGAGATAAAATCAGGCTCCACTGACAAAGCTTGTAGTTCACTTATGCGTCTGGCAAAAGTGATGGCTACTAGAAACACAGTCTTCCAAGTCAAGTACTTAAGCTCTGCTGAAGACAAAGGCTCAAAGGGGGGGGTTGCATAAGCTGAGCAATGCAAATATTAAGATCCCAGGCAGGGGCAGGGGCAGGGTCCCTGAATGGAGGATTGGTGTGAAGCAATCCCTTAAAAACTTGGAGAATACAGGATGAGCTGAAAGAGAAGAGGGTTTACCTGCTGAAATAAAAGCAGACACAGCTGCCAAATGTACTTTTAGGGTAGCTGGTCTCAGCCCCCAAGGTATTTAAATAAACCATATAATCCAGGACTGTGGGTAAATCAGCAGACTCTGGGGAAATATTCTTCCCAGAGCACCATATGGAAAAACTTTTCCATTTGGAATTATAAGTAGCCCTGGTGGAAGGCTTCCTAGAAGCCTTCAAGATATCCATTACACCTTGGGAGAGGTGTAGGTCAGCAAACTAACTCTTCAAGAGCCAGGCCTTGAGATTGAGAGATCTGAGGTTCGGGTACCAAACCTCCCCTGAGCACAGGTTAACAGGTTGTGATTCCTGGGAAGACACAGGGGAAGGTGGACTGCTAAGGACAGTAGGAGTGGGTACCAAGGCTGTCTGGCCCAGTCTGGAGCAATCAGGATCACCTTGCAGGGTTGAGATCTGATTTTGACTAGCACTTTGAATAGGAGATGGAAGTTGGAGGGGGGGGGGGGCATAGAGAAACTTCCCTTCTCAACTGAGAAGGAAGGCATCCAGAGGGACTGAGCCCAACACTGGGGGCCTGCAGCAAAAAAGGCGAAGTTGGTGATTGTCTGGGGCTGCAAAAAGATCAATCTGCGGGGTGCCCCATCTGGCAAATACCACCTCCAGGACTAGGGGGTCCAGTGACCATTCATGGTGGCCCTGGGAAATCCTGCTGAGAGCATCTGCCAGGACATTATCCTTGCCTGGGAGGTGAACTGCCATAAGGGAGGTGTTCAGTGAGTAAGCCAGAGAGCACAACTTCATTGCTTCGGTGCACAAGGCCGTAGACAGAGTGCCCCCTTGCTTGCTGATGTATCACATTATGGTGGTGGTGTCTGTTCTGACCTGAATAACTTTGAACAGATCTGGAGAAAGCTTGAAGTGCTAGAAAAACTGCTCTGAGTTCCAAAACATTGATGTGAAGCAGAGATTCTTGAGGGGACCACAATCCCTGGGTAGTGAGGTCGCCCATGTGAGCTCCCCACCCCAAGAGGGATGCATCTGTAGTAAGGATTAAGGAGTGAGACTGAGGGGCAAAAGGAACCCCCCCCGTCTCAGATTGCTTTGGTCCTGCCACCACTGCAGGGCCTGGATCAGGGTTTGAGTCACTGGGATCAACTTGGTTAAGAGGGTCTTTCCTTTGAGACCAAAAGGGTCTCAAATGGAACTGGATGTCCCATCTGAAATCTTGCTCCCTGCACTACTGCTGTAGAAGCAGCCATGTGCCCCAGGAGCTGTAGAAAGTGCCTTGCTGGTCAAGAGACCTGCAGGGTGAATGAGGAGGCCAGAGAGACCAAGGTCCTTGCTCTGTCCAGAGGAAGGAAGGCTCTGGCCTGTTCTGTGCTCAGTTCTGAGCCTATGAAGGTGAGGAGCTGGACAGGCTCTAGAACTGACTTTGGAAGATTCAGAAGGAAACCTAGAGAAGTGAGCAGTTGCTGAGTTATCTGTAGATGTAACTTAACTTGGTCTGGACACTGGCCTACTATGAGCCAGTCGCCCAGGTAAGGGAAGATGGCAATCTTATGCCTTCTTAGGTGGGCAACTGCTACTGCCAGGCATTTTGTGAATACCCTTGGAGCAGAAGTGTGGGCCGAAGGGCATTGCTCTGAACTGGTAATGGCCTGAGGGCAGCTCGAACCTGAGGTACTTTTGATGGGAGCTTCTGATGAGAATATGGAAATAGGCACCCTTGAGGTCTAGGGACACTAGCCAGTCCCCTGGCCTTAGAGAGGATAGAATAATTCCCAGAGTCACCATTTTGAATTTTGGTTTTAAAAGGTGCTTGTTTAAGTATCTGAGATCCAGGATGGGCCCGCCATTCTCCTGTCTCTTTTGGGGTAAGGAAGTACCTGGAATACAATCCTTTGCCCTGGTGTAGGGGTGGAACCCTTTCCACAGCTCTGAGAGCTAGGAGGGAAGAGACATCTGCCTCTAAGGCAAGAGCCTCTGAAGGATTTGCAGGTGGAAAGGATCTGGCTCTCACCTTCGGAAATTTTTTGAAGCGGAGAACCAGTCCCTGGCTTACTACTTCCAGGATCCACTTGTCTGATGTCAGAGACTTCCAGTCTCGGACAAAGTAAGCCAGCCTGCCCCCTACAGGTAGCCGAGAATCAGCCCTGGCCACCCCATCAGGGTGCCTGCTTGGCAGGGGCTTTGGGCTGAGGGGTGGAAGCAGGCCTGCTTGTACCACGTCTGCCTCTCCCTCTAAAGAACCCCCTCTGGGCAAAGGCAGAAGAGAAGGCTTGGGCCTGGTAAAAAGGCCTATGAAAAGGCCTGCCCCTTGGAAGCTGCCTTTGAGGAGTGGCCTGCCGTTCTTTGGCTTGTGCACTCCTATAGGTGGTCCTATACTCATCCATTTTTTCATGTAATTCTCTGTCTGCTCCCAAACAGAGAATTACCCACAACAGGAAAATCCATGGCCTTAGTCTGGGTATCCTGTGACAGGCTAGTACATCTGAGCCAAGCCATTCTGCGAAGTGCCGCAGATGTAGCCATGACTCTTGATGACACATCATTAGAGTCCACTGCAGCATGGAATTGCACCTTGGATGCCTCAAAACCATCAACAGCCACCTGCTCCAGCTCCTTGGCAAGCTGGCCAGGGACCTGCTTTGCTAGAGCCATAACAGTATCACATCTGGATTTCTGGTATCTGGCAACATAAGCCATATAATTTGCCTGTCTGAGTCCCAAGGATGCCGCAATGTAGTGCTTCTTTGCCATGGCATCAATCCTCCTGGAGTCCTTATCCGGGGGGGTGAAGCCAAGGGAATATTAGCCTTGTCACAGGCTGCAGCCTGCACTACCCCAACATGGCTGCATTGTTGAGTGAGGAACTCCATATCAGAGCCTGACCATGTGTACCTCTTGTCCATTCTCTTATCCACAGGAGGTATAGTTTGAGGAGCTTTTAAAATTTTAAAAGTCTGTTTCCCAAAAGATTTATGCAAGGGAACAGACAGTCTCCTAGACTCTGGGATATCCATAATTTCCACATAGTCAGGCTCCTCTTGATCATCCACAGCTTCCTCCATAGGAAGCTGGAGGGTTTCAGACACTTTTTTTTTTTTATAAAACATAAAATGAGAAGGGGACTCAGAAAGCCTAGGAGGAGACACTCCTGAAGGTCTGTCTGGGGAGATGTCCGGGTCAATGGGCACATCCAGACTTTCAAATCCATATTCACTCTCCTCATACTCCTCCGGTTCATAATACTCCTCTAACTCATACTCTTGAACCGGTGGAACCAGCCGAACCGGGCGCTTACCCAATGGTGCCGGTTCGGTCGGAACCGGGGAAAGCGACTGGAAAATTTTTATCGCTTTGGCTATCTCTTCAGCGGTTGGAGAGGAAAGTTTTGGCTCCACACCAGCTGATTTTCTAGTCCTTTTTGCTGGACCTGGCTCCTAAGAGTCTGATCTCCTTTTGCCAGAGGAAGTCTCGCCCTGGTCAGAGGGCACTCCCTCCGGTTCGGGTTGGAACCAAACCGGCTGGCCATCCAGTTCAGTGGACTTTTTGCCTCCTTTCCCTGAGCTACCGACTCTCTTTTCCAGGGTAGCTGCAGGAAAACTTTTACAAATCTGGTAGTCTGCATTGAGGTGGTCAAACCCCAGACAATAAACACAGGTGGCGTGGGGATCAGGCTTGGCAAAGACTTCCCCACATACACTGCAGTGTTGAAACCCAGTGGGCCCGGTTTTTCTTTTGGGTTTCTCGGACACAGTGCTAGCCTAACCAAACTTACCCGTTTATAGCAATCCGCCAGGTAAGACCCTCTTATCGGTTCCCAACCGTGTCACGGGTCGTGGAAAAAAACATAATAAAAATCAGTTGTTGTTTTTTTTTAAACCAATAAGAACCGGTAACCACACACTAAAAGATAGATTAAGATATTTTAAGCAACTTGATTGGTTCAAACCAAACCGATAAACCGTTTACGAGTTCCACACAGAATAGAAACAAATGTTAAACCAATCTAGTACTCACAATACCACTGACAGTTGAGGTTTAAATTTGGTTGAAAACCAAGAAAAAGAATATTTTAACTGACAAAATGAACCGAGCAGAAGGAGAAATCTCCGGAGCGACTGTTCAGTGAGGCGGAGTAAAGAATCTGACAGTTTGAGTTTGAAGAATAACAGACAGAGTTTCAACCAAGCTAGAGCGCAGCGTTCCATGCCTGGCATGGAAAGTTAACTCTTTCACCTCCGGAGCAGTTCGAAGGTTGGGACTCACTGCATGTGTCATAATATAGCAAGACTTCATCAGGGGTTGAAAAATTTTTTGGGGATGCATAAGTCCAGGACTTATGGTACATTTTTTGGGTAAGTCCATATCAGGATCCAGTAAGTCACAACAGTTTTCATATTATTACGAGAAAAAAATAATTTTTTCCCTCTTTTAGGATGTTCCAGTGACAGTCAGAGAAAGGTTACAGAGAGGCACAGAGAGAATATAAGACAGCAATAGTACTGCAGCTTGCTTCAGGCTGATTTTCTTCTTCTTTTGATGGACATTTGTGACCAGAGGAATGGATAGTACCCAGACTACTGTCAAGCCAGTACTTTATTGATGGCAGTGGATCAAATTCAGAGAGCGGATGGTCCTGCAGTCATGATAAGCAGCTGGTTCTCGAAAGACTGTTGTGTCAGGGTTGTTACGTAATTTGTTTTAATGAAATTAGCTTTTGAAAATCCTCCTTCACATTCACTTGTGGAAGGGGAAATCGTGAACAGAATCTCAATAAGCTTTTGCATAGGGCCCTTCGTGGGTCTGGGCCACGTTCACCAATTTTCATTTGTGACACCAACTGGTACATAGTTATGAGAGGTTTGGTTGGAATCGAAAGGTATAACTTCAGCTGCACCCACTCATCTATAGCAGAATCTTTATCAACTTCTGAGAAGTGAGAAGAAAGGGCTTTCTGTGATGAGTTCAATTAGTTCAGCATTGCCAAATGTTGCTAGATCTTCCTTTTCCAGTGGCCAGTTGTGATAATTCAAAATCTGAAGTAAAGACAAAGGTTTCTCAGAGAACACCAAACCTGTTCTGGATGTATGTGACAGTATCGTTAACAAATGTGTGAAGTTCAGCTTCACTTCCAGGTGTTCCGTGAACTTTTGTTTTACCAAACATACATCGTTCTGCGTTATACTGTTCCTGGAATTTTTTAAGATATTTTCCAGGAGTACTTTTAAGTGCTTCAAGCTGCAGAATGGCTTTCTCTATATGTTCTAGTATCTCAACAATTAAGTAGTCTGCCAACTGGAAAATTTTTGATAATCTAGCAACAATTGGCAAAAAATCTAATAAGAAATAAAGAACTTTAATGAAATGCATAGAGATCAGTTCCTTGAGGTACCCCTTAGCTCTGTTAGCATCGTCTGCCCTGTTGCCATCCACAAATCTGTGCTCCAGATGCATTGTCACAATGTCCAGGGTTTTTTCTAATGCCACAACTGCTCTCTCTTTGCTTGCTAGCCACCTGACTTGCTTTACAGCTGTGAAATGTGCAAGATACTCAGAGAACTTCAGCAATTTCTTCAAGTTCCCTCCTGCGCTTTGGAGACCAAAAATAAAAACTGAAAATGCCTTTTAAACACTCTTCAAATTTAGCCATGTATTTGAAATGTTTATTTGCATCCAAAATGCCAAGTTCAAGTTTGTGGGCAACACAGTGAATGCCAATAATGTCTGGCAAAAGTGATCCGAGTCTAGTAATGACTCCTGTCCGTTCACCAAGATTAACTGATGCACCAACAAAATTAGCACATACAAGTGCTGGATGTACACTGCCTGTCAGTTCTGGTAATGGCAAACCCACTGATTTTAAGGCTTTCTCAATAGCATTAAATATGCCCTCAGCACTTGCAGTTCAAGTGGTGACACACATATTAGATGTGTGACTGGCAAACAGCACCTACATATCTCAGGTAGACAATTTCTTGTTCAATGATGGAGTGGTCTGTACTTCCATCTGCAAGAATACTCATAAAGGATGCATTTTTTTACCTCTTCAATTATTGCTGAACGTATTGTTTTAGCTATGTTGTCCACAAACAAGCGGCAACCTGCTATATTCATGTAGTTGTTGCCAACACTTAAACCATTTTTACGCTGGATCTCACAAATGATTTCAAAATCAGAAAAAGGTTTCCCATTCTTTGCCACGGTGTATGCAGTGTTAAATAACATTTTGTATTTCTCAACTTCTTTTGTTGTCATGTGTCTTTTTTGAAATGACTGACCCAGAGCAGTTTCTGACAGACGAATGGGTGGTACTTTAGCAGTATCCTTTAAGTAATGTTTTGTGCAAGTGATGTGTTCCCTCGTCAAATCATGCCTCTTTATGGGGTCTAATTTAAGATCTCCTGAACCTTTTACCATAGCTGAGCTAGGATCACAGATTTGGGGGTAGGCTTTACAATATATGCAGTACATTACAGATTTTTCTTCACTGTGATCCAGCCATGGAAATTCTTTCCATTCAGGACTGAAATTCCTGACCCTTTTTTCTCTGTCATATCTTTGATCCTTGGTAAGGCCATCGTCAGAACTTTTATGTTTAGCAGAACTGGATGTTGTAGCACTACTAGTACTTGCTCCACCAGATTTTGAGAAACCAAATTTTAATAAGCTCATTTTGCTGTGAGAAACTGCTCTGGGTAAGAAGAAGAAGTTTTTGTAATAGAAATGTTTACTTTAATGAGCAAGGATGGTACACGTGAGGCACTATTATGGCCCAGAAGTATTGGCTTAGGTTAGCAAGGGCAGCCAGACAGAACACAAATATCTGACTGAATGAGATAAATAAAACATTTCGTAGTGTCACCGTCTTATCAGTCACAAGGGAGGTGTGCTTCTGCAAACTTTTTTAGTGACACACTGATAACTTCAGAAAAATATTTAGTGTGACTTCACTGACTCAAACTAATAGATGCAGGTTTTGCTTCAGCCCAGAAAAATATTGCGACTTCTCTGACTCAAATAACTAGTAGTTAAGTACCAACCAAAAATAGCCCCCAGATTTCAAATATTAATTTTTTTGCCCGCTGGTACTCCTAAAGAGTCAGGATTTAACACAGAGAAATTGTAGTTGGAGCTGGATCGAAATAGCACTATGCAGTAAGTGGCGACGGTAAAGTGAATGTCCATTCAGTCTGGTGGTCTGCACAGGAGTGATGGCACACTGAAAATTGCCTCAGACATGCACAGAACTGCCACCACATGATCACCGTTTGGATACATATGTGATCTCCCGGTGGCTGTTCTGCAACCCTATATTCTCCATGTGAGACTTCCTGGGCGTGTATGAGACGTGTCCGTCGGGACTTCACGAACTGCTCCGAGCTGCTGAACACAGCGCGACTACAATGGGAGGTAAGCGTGCTCCCGGGGCGCCGGGGGGGGGGGATCAAGGACTCAGCCAGCAAGGAGACACTGCGCATGTGCCGCCGATTGAACTGCACAGCTAAGTCCCTCGGACTGACTAGGGCTGTGCAGTTCAAGTCCAAGTGCCGGTTCTTTAAGTCCCGGACCTCAGACTTGGGGATTTTTCATCCCCTGTTCATGTTGTTTGAAAGGGTCATTGTGCTGCCCATATATTTTCCCAAGGTATTCTCTATTACTGATAAGTGACGCCTCAGTCTCTGCCCAGTGTGCGTAGTTATGCCATTCTGCCTCGCCATCAGGTGTGTAAGTAGTGCAGCATTATAACAGGAGTTGGAGATCGGAGAGTGCAAGTCTCTCCCCCCCCACCCACCGATCTTGGCAGGGTGAGCACCTTAAGGCGGACTCTAGGTCTTTGCCCAGCCCAAATAAATCTGGAAATGGACCTGTTCCAAATCTGGAAAGTATTGTCCACAAGTAACATGGGGACGTTCTCAAATAAGTGAAGGGCCCTAGGGAATACCACCATTCTTATCAGCTCTGTTCTTCTGGAGACACTTAGTGGTAATACATTCCAAGTGGCCAAGCCAGTTTTAAGCTGGGACGTGAAGGGGGCGTAGTTATTCTCATAGTAGTCCGTCTGAGACCATGACAGCTGGATACCCAGGTATTTCAGTTTAGTCAGGGACCAGTTGAAGGGGAATAGGTTTTGCACATTGGGTAACAGAGAGCAGTGAAATGTGAGGATCTCAATTTTGGAGAGATTAAGCTTGTATCTAGACACTTGTCCAAACTCATCCAAAGTTGCCTAATTGCTGGGAGTGATTTTTCAGGGTTCTGGAGGTAAAGTAGCACATCATCAGCATACAATGCTACTTGATGCTCTGTACCACCTAGTGTGACCCCAGTAAGATTCTGAGAGTCCTGTATATATTGTGCGAGGGGTTCAATGAATAGAGCGAACAAGAGTGGGGAGAGGGGACAGCCTTGTCTGGTCCCTCTGCCCAGCCGGAAGTATCCGGAATGATGCCCATCTATCTTTACACAAGCCTGACGGGTGACATATATATTTTGTATAACCTTAATTATGGCTCTAGGGGATCCCAACTTTATGGAGAACCCGATAAAGGAATGGTCAAACTACCCTATCAAACGCCTTTTTGGCATCAAGGCTAATTAAGACTGATGGGGTATTGGTAGAATGCATCTTATGGGTCAGATGGAGAGTATGCTTAATATCAGTGGTGGAACGGGTATTCACAAAACCAGTTTGGTACTTAGCTATAAGTTGGGGAAGAAAGGGATCTAAACGGAAAGCCAGGATAGACATAAAAAGTTTATAATCAGTATTTATAACCAAAATTGGTCTGTAGGAACTGCAGAGTTGTGGGGTTTTCCTGGTTTAGGGATAACCGAGATGGTCACATATGACCACAAGCGTTGGGGGTCTCCCTCCATTATAGAGTTTATGGAAAATCAGTTCCTAGTTGCCCTATAGAATTCTATTCCATATCCGTCCGGACCAGGAGCCTTTAAATTTTTTGCTCTGGCAAAGGCAGCAGCCAGTTCATTTTCTGTAATCGGACTGGTCAGGGTTTCCCCTCTGTGGGTCTGAGAGAGAAGGCAAGGTTATAGGGCAGAGATATTGATCTGTTTGGTGGGCCATAGGGGGTTGCACTGGAGTATATAGGGTGAAATAGTAGGAGGTGAATGCCTCCGTGACATCATGCAGCTTAGTTAGCATCTGACCATGGGCAGGTTGTCTGATAGAGGTTGTAACTAAGGACGACTTCCGTTTACGGATTTGGTTGGCTAATAACCTTGTTACTCTAGGCCCTACTTCGTAGTATCTTTGTCTCAAGAATGTTAAAGCAATCTCTGTTTATTGTAAGGCCAGTCGGTCAAGGTTTGACTTGACTTCTTGTACAGTCGTGGCCAAAAATATTGGTGCCCTTGCAATTTTTTCTAATAATGCACCACTCCTTCCAGAAAATTGCTGAAATTAAAAAATATTTTGGTATGCACATATGGATTTCTTTGGTTTGCAGTGGAACAGAACACAAAAAGCAGAAAAATGTACCAAGTCTTAGCTTATTTCACACAGAAATACTTAAATGGCCCAGACAAAATTATTGGCACCTTTTAGAAGCAACATAGAAACATAGAATTTGACGGCAGATAAGGACCGCTTGGCCCACCCAATCTGCCCATTTCTCTACCTGACGGATAAGCTGCAGATTCTAGTTAATCAACAGCTTACTTCCTCCTGCCCTCACTAGAATTGCCTTATGCCTGTCCCATGCATTCTTGAATTCTCCCACTGTTCCAGACTCCAAAACCTCCTCAGGAAGGCTGTTCCATGAATCCACAACTCTCTGTGAAAAAATACTTTCCAACATTACCTCTGAGCCGTCCCCCCTCCATCTTCAAGTTGTGCCCCTTGTTCTTGCACATCTCTTCTTCTGAAAGATACTACCCTCTTGTACCTTGTTAATTCCCTTGAGATACTTGAAAGTTTTTATCATGCCCCCGTCCTCAAGGGTATATATATTAAGCTGCTTTAGTTTCTCCTCGTATGTCTTGTGGTGCAAACCTTGCACCATTTTGGTTGCCCTCCTTGAAGTAGTTAGAAATAATTAGATTTCAAGCAGGTAATTCTTCACTTAGGAACTGAACTCACCTGTGGTAAGTTGCAGGTGCCTGCAATATAAAAATCACTCATTCAACCAGTTTGAATAGAGAAAATGACTAATTCTCCTGTTTTGTGTCACCGTGTGTAGCGCAATGAGCATGGAGAAAAGAAAGACAGCCAGATAATTGTCTGAGGAGGTCAGACAGAAGATTGTAGCCAAGCATGGACAATCTCCAGGCTACAAATCAATCTCCAGAGACCTTGATGTTCCCGTTTCCACCGTATATAATGTTATCAGGATGTTTAAGGCCCATGGCACTGTAGCCAACCTCCCTTGACGTGGCCGCAAGAGAAAACATGTTAGAAGACTGCAGTGCAGGATTGTTCGAATGGTGGAGAAAGCACCTTGATCAACTGCCAAACAGATTCAAGCTGACCTTCAGACATAAGGTACGACAGTTTCAACTCGCACCATCCGTCGCCAACTTCAATGAAAAGGGGTTATATGGTAGGAGGCCCAGGAGGACCCCACTGCTGAGAGAGAGAGACAAAGCCCGACGGGGTTTGCCAACACACACCTGAACAAGCCAAAATCCTACTGAGAGAATGTCCTGTGGACAGATGAGACCAAAATACAGGTTACTCACCTGTAACAGGAGTTCTAGGAATGGTATATGTTGTTCATCCACACTCATTGGCAGGTATCCTTGCCGCTTTAAATCTTGCCGGAAGGTCTTCAAGCTTGCTCCTCCCACCCACCGGGTGGTATAACTCGGCTCCGCCCCATGGCCTTCAGATCTGGCCGCTGGAAGCTCAGGTGTGCGTCGAGCCGGGAGAGTCGGTGAGGGTGGATGAACAACATATACCATTCCTAGAACTCCTGTTACAGGTGAGTAACCTGTATTTCTAGGACATGGATATGTTGTTCATCCACACTCATTGGCAGACTCCTAGCAGTTCTCCGGAGGAGGGAGGCAAGACGCACACCCCAATACTTACTTGGGAAAGAGACTGGAGAACCGAGGCCCCAAAACCAGCATCCGGCAGTGACTCAAGGTCGATGTGGTAATGGGTAATGAAGGTGTTTGCTGACTTCCAGGTAGCAGCCCTGCAGATTTCCTGGATAGGGGCGTCCCTGGAAGCAGCCACCGTTGCAGCAGTATGGTAAGGGTAGAATGAGCTCTTATCCTCTGGGAGCTCCATGCCCGCCAACTTATAACAGAGATCTATGCAGGAGGTTGACCCACCTGCTTATCGTCCAGCTTGGCTGCAGGTCTGCCAGATGCGGCTTCAGCGTGGGTGACAAACAGCTGGCGAACCTCTCCCAATTTCAGCCGTCGCTCCTTATAATAGCGGCGCCCTTCTAGGGTCAGAGTATGGAGCCTATATTCGACCTCGAGGTGTGATTGGGGTAGAACACCGGCAGAGTCAACACCTGGTTAAGGTGAAACTCCGACACCACCTTTGGAAGGAATTTCGGTGGGGGCAGGACAACCTTGTCCCTGTGGAAGACCAGGTAAGGAGACTCGATGGAAAGCGCCTGGAGCTCTCCCATCCTTCTGGCTGACGTGATAGCCACCAAGAGGCGGTCTTCCGACAGGTGAGAGAGCACACCTGTGCATAGGTTCGAATAAACGCCCATGAGCTTTGCCAGTACCAGCAGTAGATCCCGCGGTGGGGTTCCCGCACTGGAGGAGAGTGATCAAGAGCCTTTGAAAAGCGCCAGACCACCTTCTCCTGCGCCACCGACTGCTTCCCGGCCACAGCGCCCGTAAGCAGAGATGGCTGCCAGGTGCACCCTTAGGGTCGCCGACTCCAAGCCCTTGACTAGAAAGGGACCATAAATAGTCCAAGATGCTTGCCAAGGAACAGGAGGAAGGGTCCAAGCTCTTGCCTGACACCAAATGGAAAACCTTTTCCATTTGAAGGCATAGCATTTTCTGGTCGACTCCTACGGGACGCCTCAACTACATTGAGGACCTCGTGGAAAGACCCAAGGGCCTGGAACTCTAGCGCCAGGAACCAGGCCGTCAGGTGCAGGGATTGAAGGTCCGGATGGAACACCTTCCCTGATTGACTGAGAGCAGGTCCGGGCGAGCTGGAAGCTGCCGCGAATCCTGGAGCTGAGACTGAGGAGATCTGGGTACCAGAACTGGCGAGGCCAGTCTGGGGCTATCAGAATCACCTGCGCCTTGTCCCTCCTCGCCTTGAGAAGCACCTTGTGGATCAAGGGAAATGGGAAAAGGCGAAAGGCCGGGGTCCACTGCCTCGAGAAGGCATCCCCTGCAGGAGCCCTGCTGAGGCGGGCATGGAACAGACTCAGCTCGCTCTCCTGAGGCAAACAGGTCCACCTGAGGTGTGCCCCAATGGGAGAACAGATGCTGTACTACCTCCGGCAGGAGAGACCACTCGTGGGATGCAGCCCCTATCCGGCTCAGGGCATCGGCCAGGGTGTTGGAGGCTCCTGCCACGTGAATGGCTAGAGATCCGCCTCCAGGCTGCGCCACGAGTGACCAAATGCGAGAGCTTCCTTGCATAGAAGCATGGAGCGCGTCCCGCCCTGGCGGTTTAGATAGTACATGGTCGTGGTATTGTCCGTCTGGACTCGGACCACTTGACCCCGGAGGAACGGAGCAAAGGCGGTGAGAGCTAGGCGGACCGCTCGGAGCTCCAACAGGTTGATGTGGCATCGGGACTCCCGCGGGGACCAGAGGTCATGAGCCCGGTGTTCCCCCAGATGGGCACCCCAACCCATCAGAGAGGCATCGGTCGATAGAGAGACCGTCGGCTCGGGCGGACGAGCAGGATGCCCTCCTGCAAATGATCTGGAGCGGTCCACCACTGGGCGTTCCACATCCCTGTGTCACCGACTGAAGCTGGTCAAGGACAGCATGCGTTGTGACCACTGGCTGGCCAGTCCCCATTGAAGGGGACGATGTTCCAGCGGGCCCAACGGACCACGCTGGTGCAGGCCGCCATGAGACCCAGGAGGCGCAGGGAAGTCCGGGCAGGCGCAACTGCCCAACCAGAAATGATCGGGCAAGGAGGAAAGAACCTCGCCCTGTCCGCGGGCAGCGCTCTGGCTCGAAGAGGTCGAGCTGCGCCCGATGAATAGAATCACCTGCTTGGCTCGAGTTCCGACTTGGCCTCGTTGGTAAGAGGCCCAGTTGAGAGCAGACCTGGAGGGCCAGATCTCTGGACCACTCCGCCTCCTTCCTGGAGGAGCTGCTATCAGCCAGTCGTCCAGGTAAGGGTACACCGGACCCCTCGGCGCCGAGAGGAATGCTGTCACCACTGCCATGCATTTGGTGAAGACCCTGGGAGCTGGAGACAAGCGAAGGGCATGGCTTGGAACTCGAAGAGGATCCTTCCGCTCGAAGCGAAGGAATCTCTGGTGAGACAGACGGATAGGGACGTGGCAGACGTCCTGCAAGTCAGAGAGCAGAACCACCGCCGCGTTCAAGGATGGTATTATCTGAGCCAGAGTGACCATCCTGAAGGTTCGAGACCTTAGGAACCTGTTTAGGTCGTGTGGAGGTAGAATGGGCGCCAGCCCCGTCCGTTCGGAACCAGGAAGTACCTGGACACAAACCCTGGGTCTGAAGGAGGTCCACCACCTCTCTTACCACCTCCTTCTGGAGGAGGAGGCGATGTCGGCTCGGCAGGCCGCCAGTGAGCTGGGGATCCCGAAGCCCCCGGGCGGCGGCTCTGAAGGGTGGTGCCTGCTCGAATTCCAGAGGCAGGCCTCTTCCCACCACCTCCAAGACCCACCTGTCCGTGGTAACAGCGGACCAGGCGGAGCGGAAGTGCGGGCCGTCCCCAGGGGACCCAGGGTAAGGTGGCGGGATGGGGCGACACCCTCAGCCCGTCACTGGGCAGGCTTGGAGGAGGGACCGGCCGAGGACCTCCTGGGCCTTCCTCCTGCCTCCTGTTAGAGAAGCCGGCGCAGGTTTGGGATGCCAAGGCCGAGCCTGCTGGCCCTGGATCGTGCTGGGCAGGCGCGGGGCAGAGAAGGACGAAAGGGCTTAGGCTGTGGTTTGCGGCCTTTGTCCTTCTGAGCGGAAGAGACCGAGTCCAAGGTGGCATTGGACTTCTCGATCCTCTGCAGGTGACCTTCCACCCCAGGGCCGAAGAGGTCAGTCCCCAAAAAGGGAACATCCGCCAACTTGTGCTGGGTATCCGAAGTAAAGGTGGATATCCTCAGCCAAGCCCGCCGACGCATAGCCACTGCGGCCGCCACCGATCTGGCACATGAGTCCCCTATATCCAAAGCAGTCTGGAGCTGCTGTTTGGCCCCTGCCCTGGTCCCGCACCTGCTTAACCGTAGTCTGCAGATCGGCGGGAAGATGAGGGATGACCTCATCCAGGGAGCCCAACAGGGCATGAGAAAAATGTGCCATGAGGACGGCCGAACTGGCCTGACGAAGGCCGAGAGAGGGCATGGCGTAGACTTTCGCCCGACATAGTCCAATTTCTTGGACTCCTTGTCAGGAGGTTGTCCACATCCCTGGCGTTGCCGGCCGGCGAAAGCGCTGTCGGTAACCAACCCCTCAGCAGAGGGTGTTCGAAAACCGGACAAGGAACGGTAGGGAACCGCATACTTCCTGGCCATCCTGGCCGAAGGCGGGAGCAGGAAGCAGGGCGCTGCCAAAGCTCCAGTGCCGGACCCACTATGGCCTCGGCCACCGGAAAGGCCTCCGTCGGAGAATCCCCTCGGTCCAGAATCTCCGTGAGGGGATACCTGGCCCGTTTGGAAACGGGTTCGAGCTCCATCCCGGTAGACTCCGAGATGAGCCGAAGCAGTCCTAGGAAGGACGACGGGCTATCGTCCATTGACTGACCTCCTGAAGACTCCAAGTCCAGTCGCTTGGAGAAAAAGGAGGAATCATCTTCGGACTCGGAAGAGTCCTCGAAGAGCTGCCTCTGGCCTGAGCCACCCTTCACCTGCCGAGGTCGGTCGGGAGTGAGGGTAACTGACAGCCGATGGGGTAGACCCTTAGCCGACCGAGAATCCTTGGTCGGAGCCCCAGTTGGTGGCTGTGGAGGCGGAGGTTCCACCGGAATCGGTGGAGCAGCTGGTTTTGGCCGAACAACCGGCCTGGGTATAGGCTCCTCGGATAAGTCGAGGGGTTGTGTCGGCCGCTCCGGTGACAGCCACTTAATGGCCGGGGAAGGCGACGGGGTCTGCTTACTCCCGGCCAGGAGGAGCTGTTGCAACATAAGGTCCTCGTACCGTCGACGTAATTTACGCGAAGCCTCCCTCATCGAGGAGGAGGGCGAGCGGCGACGCCGCTTACCGCGGTGCCGAGACCGAGACCGCCTATGACGGTGGGAAGGGCTGGACCGCGAAGAGGTCCGAGACCGAGACCGAGAGTCCCGGAATTTCCGAGGTCGGTGCGGGAGGTGTCGGCCGGAACCGCACTCTCCGGCTCGGATGGTCCATCCGAGGGCTCCGAACCGGAGGCACAGGCGAGCCACAGGATCCTCAACTCCTCCCGGGGAACCGGGAGAGGAATCTCGGCTGCTAAAGCGACAGCCGTCCAATGGGTCGAGAAAAATCTCGACTTCATCGGTGGGAGTTCCCGGCCAACTGACCTGACGGGACACCGTGGAGGCCAGTGGTCGCTTTTGAGCGTCTAGCGGTCGCACGGTCGACGCCCGGGAGAGGGACCTTTCCGCTCCCAAGAGCGTCGACGGAGGGACTTACCCTTGTCCTCTTTTGGACCGAGAAAAGGTCCAGCAGACGCAGAGCCCTTCTCCTTTAGTGGAGGGACAGACAAAGCTCCTTAAAGAAGCCGTGTAGGAAGAACCCAGAGAGGCGGGATAAATGCAGCGGCCGAGGAAAGATAAAGCCGCGCCGCCTCCTCTTCGAGGCGATCATCCGCTTCATTGATCCGCCGAACCCGCCCATGAACCCACCGCCAGACCTCCTTGGACTTACGGAGGAAGCGCTTCCAGGGCGGCCCAGTTGCAATCGGGCAGCACGGTCTTGAGGACATAGGGCGAGAAAGATGAGCACAGGTCGCAAGCCTGCGGGTCGTGCTCAAGGCCTAAGCAGTAGACACACGTGGAGTGTGGATCCGTCCGAGACATCTTCTGCCCGCATGGGCATCTCCGAAATCCGGGAGTCGATTTGTCCATCGCAGCCGCGAGGGATCGAAGACTGAAGTCTTTTTGCAAAATTTATTTTTAAATCCGAAAACGGAGAAATAGGAACCAGTCGCAAACGCAGAGCGTTAAGGAGGGAACCTGAGCTTCCAAGCGGTAAGGAAGATCTGGCGTCATGGGGCGGAGCCGAGAGTTATACCACCCGGGTGGGTGGGAGGAGCAAGCTTGAAGACCTTCCGGCAAGATTTAAAGCGGCAAGGATACCTGCCAATGAGTGTGGATGAACAACATATCCATGTCCCTAGAATTAGAGCTTTTTGGTAAAGCACATCATCTCTGTGTTTACAGAAAACAAAATGAAGCCTTCAAAGAAAAGAACACTTTCCCTACAGTCAAACATGGAGGAGGGTCAGTGATGTTTTGGAGTTGCTGTGCTGCCTCTGGCACTGGGTGCCTTGAATGTGTGCATGGCATCATGAAATCTGGAGATTACCAGCCCATTTTGGAGCAAGATGTTGAACCCAGTGTCAGAAAGCTGGGTCTTCCAGCAGGACAATGACCCCACACACACTTCAGAAAGCACCCAGGAATGGTTCAAGACAAGACGCTGGACTGTTCTGAAGTGGCCAGCAATGAGTCCAGATCTAAATCCCATTGAAAATCTGTGGAGAGATCTGAAAACAGCGGTTGGGAGAAGGCACCCTTCAAATCTGGGAGAACTAGAGCAGTCTGCACAAGAAGAGTGGGCCAAACTGCCAGTAGAGAGGAGCAGGAAGCTCATCCATGGCTATAGGAAGCGGCTGATTGTAGTCATTTTGACCAAAGGCTGTGCTACCAAATATTAAGTCTAGGGTGTCAATAATTTTGTCAATGCCATTTCTTTTCATTTTCTGATTTAAAAGGATATACTAAATTGTGAACAAAAACAAAGATTCTGTAATATTAACAGAGAAATAAAGAATTGTGGAGACCAAATACTGTACTGTTAATTTCAACTTATGTTTAGAGGAATTGTGAGTTATTTGAAAAAGTGCAAGGGCGCCAATATTTTTGGCTACGACTATAACTGGGGAAAAACTGAAGTACCCCCTTGTTTGTGGGCCATTTGTAAAAAATGTATGTCTTCTAGTTTAGTCTTCTGCTCCCTTCTTTGTTTATTTAGTTCCATTGTGTGCTGAATTGTGTGTCCACGAGGACAGATTTCACTATGTCCCAGTGTATTGCAAGGGGCGACACTTCCGGGGGATTATTCTCTAGGATTTCCTTAATTTTATCCTGAAGGTATTCTTGAAACTGTTTTGACTGGAGATAAGGGTTAAGTCTCCAACGGGTATTTTTGGGTTATAATCCCATGTCCCAGGTAGTGATCGAGGGGGCATGATCAGAAAGGGTTATATCACCCATCCTTGCATCCTGTAGTATGTTAAGGTTCTCAACTTGTGTGTAAGTTTGGTCTATGCGCGAGTAGGTACAGTGTACTGAAGAGTAGTGGGAGTAGTTCCATGCTTGAGGATGTGCGTGGCGCCAAACATCACACCAGCCCACCTCCTGTGTGAATCTCTTAAAAGAGCTTTTGGTTAGCTGTTTGCGTTGGAGGAGTCTATAATGGTATCAGGGAGGAGATAGAAATATCCTGCCAGCAGAAGAGTCCCACTTGTCATTTGGACTATTATCTAGGAGAGTTTTCAGTTGGGAGATAGAGAGACCGGGGGAGAAACAGGCATTCGCCAGGGTAATCTGCTTAGCACCGATCATACCCTGTACAATAACAAACCTACCCTCAGGATCAGACCATCATAGTCCCAGAACAAAGGGTGTGTGTGAAGGTATTATGATTGCTACTCCCTTATGCCCGCCCCTACTGCTAGGGGAGTAAAAAACCTCCCCCCAGCTAAGCCGTTCTAATTTGGAATGCTCTACAGAGCTTAAGTGAGTTTCTTGCAAGAAGATCAGATCAGATCTACTCTTCCTCAAATACGTTAGAACTCTGGATCTCTTAACTGGGGAAGTTAAGCCATTTATGTTCTGGGATAAAAGTTTCAGATGTGGGTTGGTCATGGGCTAAGCTGGGGTGAGATGCTGCCAGTGGTCCCCCCCCCCGGAACGACCAAATCATTACAGGGATCCTCCGTCAAAGGTTTTCTTGATCCAATTTCATGGTGATAGTCAACTAGGATATTAGAACAATAACAAATTTGACATTCATACAGACCTTTCACAATAGGTACTTCTTGGGGAAAACTAACTTGTACCAGAGAGTTAATATTTACAAGGATTAAAACCATAACTAGTAACAGGATCCGACACATAGCCAACTGGGCCTAGACGTCTGTCAAACAAAAACTAGTGGTTCCAAGAAGCAGGGTTATTTCTAGACCCTGGAGTAGGAAGTTTCCTTCCCAGGAGGAATGGTCCCTGAAAGGGGTCCTCCAGACACCTGCGGTGTCTAATTAGAGTACCAGGGACAGGGGGAAAAGTAAACATGAAAGGGAGGTAAAAAAGAATATGCACAACGCCATAGGAAGAGGCGGTGATTAACCTTTAAGAAGTGTAATGATTAAAGGTTAGCCTCGAGTAGGGAGTACTCTCGAGGGCTGTCAAATAGAGGTGTAAGGGCCAGGAGCCACTGTATTTCCAAAGGAACCCCCCCCCCCCAAACGAGCAGGAAGCAGGCTGTTTTTTGTTGTCACTGACCTGGGCAGTTATGGCTAGCATCTCCACCCTGGGATGAGGTGGGGAGTAGCCCTAAAGTGCAGTTAAGCAGCACTCCGACAGCGTGGGGTACTGTGACCTCCGCGGGACGAAAGGGAGGGGGAGAGAAAAACAAAGGGGGGGCCAGAACAAGGGATTCAGGAACAATCCCTCCATTCAACCCGGCCCCGCAACACTGGCCTCCACGGCCCAGACAGATCAAGAGCCCAGGAAGAGAGGGGCTAATCACAGCTGCCTACTCCCATTCCCGTGGTTCATAATTCACCATAACAGGAGGGGTATATGCTGCCAACGGTAAAGCCGCTATACGAGTGGCTAGGTCAAACATAGAGGGCAGCAATTCTACTATATATAATCCCCCCCAAATACGACCAGCTCACTCAGGGTCTGAAAATAAGCTGCATGCATAACTCTGAACATAATATCAAGCTTTAGTATTGCCATAGACATGCAGATGTGTGGTTCAGCTGGTGGGAGTGGAGCGACACGAGTCAGTGCCTGAAGCTAAATTCATCCTCACCTCCCTCACCCCCAGTCAGACCCAGGAAGGAGAGGAGCAGGCCGGAATTATGGGGGACAGGGGAGTCCTCACTGTCCCCAACACTTATTCCGGCATGGGAGGCCAACCACTCCACTCCCAAACAAAGCCAGCATCACGATGCATCAGGGGAGAGACCGCAGCAGACCCCACGCTCTCCAACTCAAGGCAGGATAGCATATTAAACCCTGTGAGGCTCACATCATTCGGTATGGGCAGGGCATTCGCCGTTATCGGCAGCGCACACCTCGCTCATCCACCCCTGGCCTGGTGGTGCGCGAGCCACATTACAATCAACGGACCCTCCTGAGGGGCAGGCCAGGGCGCCTGGCAGTCGCAGCACTATGCTCTGCACCCCCCCAACCCAGACAGCAGCCCCCACCACAGCTCCCCGAACCAAAATCCTGGCTGGGATACAGACTTCCATGGGAGGGATATGAAGGCAGGAGACCACCGGGATGGGGGAGAGAGCACACTCTGTGGCAGGCACGCCCACTCTTGAAGCAACCTCAAGAGAGGAATGGAGGCGGCGAGGGTTGACCCACGACCACCTGTTACTGGCCAGATGCAGCAAATCCATAGGCCTAACAATCCCCCCAAGCTGAAACTCATACCACCTTTCCCACCCATGCCACACCCACCCCCCCCAAAAAAACAAACAAACAAAAAAAAAAACAGCCCCAGCAGGATCAGTCAAGTTACTGCATGGCTACATTTACAATGCCTATACCTAGAAAACGCTCGTCGCTCGAGGTAGCCCCGTGGATGCCTTCCAGCTCTAGCATCCATCAGGACTGGCCGAGGCGACACTGCAATGCACACCACCAGGCCCTTCCCAATGGGCATACCAGTGTAACGAGCAGCACCAACAATGTACCCTGCACCCCAAGGGAAGACAACCTCAGTGGGAACAACTCCCAGGCGAAAGGAGGAGATGCAGAGAACATCGGGGGGGGGGGCGCTGCGTGGAGGGCCCCCACTACGCACATGTCAATCACCCAGACATTTCAGGAGGACATTGGGAGGGCGAGGTCCCAGCCTCAACCACGCCTGCAAGGCATAGAACAGCAAAATACTAGGCCTCATGAGCACCCCAAAGCTGCAATTTATGCCCCAATATCTGAGCGAGCTGCACTCCCACTCCCCCAAGCCCTCGCCATTACAGAATTATCTGTCTATGATACAGTTAGAGTAGTAGTGTCTATAACTGAAAATACTTGCTGCCCAGGACAGCTGGAATTAGTCTCATGGAGGGGCCTCTGAGGAATCCAGATGGTCAGGGAGAGGAGCGTATCAGGCCTGCATCACGTTGGCCACCACTCCACATCTTCTGTGAAAGTCTCGCTGCTATGGAGGGGCCAGCTGGATCAGCTCTGGGTCTCTGCAGAGGGACATCTATCTTTCTGGATTTCACGGCTGCCATAGCTGCAGTCGCTGAGTCGAAGGTAAGGGCACCATCATTTAAGTAGATTGTCATCTTCGCTGGGTATGGGGTCCTGAATCAGATGCCTGTGTGCTTGAGTGTCTTCATTATGGGGATGTAAGCCCTCAGTCTCTGCATGATTTCCAGGGCGAAATAGTTTTCAAAATACAGCTGCTGGCCATTGAGGAGAACCACCTCCTTCCTCCAAGCTGCATGCAGGACACTCTCCTTCTCTTGAAATCGGAAGAATTTAACTAAGATCACTCTCGGCCTTGCTCCAGGGGCTGGTTTCGGGCCTAGGGTACAAAGTACACGCTCAAACTCCAGGGTATGATGCAATGGGAGGGTCAGCACTTCGCGGAGGGTCTTCTGAATAAATTTGATAATATCTGAGCCCTTGGCTCCTTCAGGAACACCTGCAATACGGATATTATTTTGGCGATTCCAACTTTCTGCGTCTTCAGCCCTGTCCTGGAGGTGTTTTATGCTGTAGTGGAGCTGCACTACAGCTCTCAGTGTTGTCTACCCTGCCATCGGTTTCTGTGACCTGCGCCTCAGTTGATCCTTGTTGTTTCTCTAATTTAGTGATATCAGTGTAGAGGCCCGTGATGGTGGACCTCATCTCCTTGCAAAAATCTCTAAGTTCAGCCAGCATCTGCACCATTTGGCACTGAAAAGTATCAGCTGGAATGTAGCTGCAGATGTTTGCACTAAGGCGTGAGGTCGATGAGGACCGGGATCCCTCACTCTCCGAGCCGCCCTTGGACAATCTCTCCTCACCCAGCATAGTAAGCGCTTTGTTTTTCGGTCGATCCCTTGCTCGCGGCATATTTTTAACCTTCGTGCAGTTTTTATTGTTTAGTTTTTTCGAAAAAAGCTGAAATTTGGAGGATTTGTGTTGATCACTGCGGGAGCATGACGTAACGGAAGTCATCGCTGTCCCCCATATTGTTCGTGGTGTATATGCTACCATTAGAAGACATTGAGAGACAGTGTGGGCTGAGTTTTCACTTTTACGTGGACGATACTCAGCTGTACCTATCTTCTGCCCGACCAGGATAGTGTACTCCCAGTCTTTTCCAACTGTCTTACTGAAATGCAAGACTGGATGAATTCCAGCTGATTAAAGTTAAACTCTGACAAGATGGAGATGTTGGTGATGGAACTGGAACACCGGCTAGAGGGGTCCGTTGCTGGGCGCTGGCTTGGGGGCTCTCTGCTGGTTTTTTTTTTAGTCTTTGTTAACCAGGTAAGGCCCACTAGGCACAAGTGCCTGCTTTCAGGGGCAACCTGGGAGCACTGGGTGGTTAAGTGACTTGCTCAGATTCACACAGTATGCAAGTGGAGGTTGTGAGAATCAAACCCAGGTCTAGTCTGCTGGATGTACCAAGTTCTCGGCTGTTGACCTCTGAACAGGTGCGGAATTGGAGGGGGAATGATACTTGATGGGCTGACACTTCGTTCACAGGTGTCATATGTGGTCAAGATACAGGTTACTCACCTGTAACAGGAGTTCTAGGAATGGTATATGTTGCTCATCCCCACTGTCTGGCAGGTTCCTTGCTGCTTTAAATCTTGCCGGAAGGTATTCAAGCTGGCTCCTCCCTCCCACGAGATCAAACTCTCGGCTCCGACCCATGATGCAGATCTAGCCGCTGGAAATGGGTTGTGCGTCAGTCGGGTGGGTCGTGTGGATGAACAACATATACCATTCCTAGAACTCCTGTTACAGGTGAGTAACCTGTATTTCTAGGGACATGGATATGTTGTTCATCCACACTGTCTGGCAGACTCCTAGCAGTTCTCCGGGAGGAGGGAGGCAAGGCGCACACCCCCTACTTGGGAAATAAAGACTAGAGAACCGAGGCCCCAAAACCAGCATTCCGGCGTGACAACGTCGATGTGGTAGTGGGTGATGAAGGTGTGTGCTGACTTCCAGGTAGCAGCCCTGCAGATTTTCTGGATAGGGATATCCCTGGAAGCAGCCACCGATGCAGTGGTATGGCGAGTAAAATGAGCTTTTATCCCTCTGGGAGGCTCCATGCCCACCAACCTATAGCAGAGATCTATGCAGGAGGTGACCACCTGCTTATCGTCCGCTTGGCTGCAAGTCTGCCAGGTGCAGCTTCAGCTTCAGCGTAGGTGACAAACAGCTGGTGAACTGCTTCCTGAACTTCAGCCATCCGCTCCTTATAGTAAGCGAGCACTCTTCTAGGGTCCAAAGTATGGAGCCTACATTCGATCTCCGAGGTGTGACTGGGGTAGAACACCGGCACAGTCAACACCTGGTTAAGGTGAAACTCAGATACTACCTTCGGAAGGAATTTCGGGTGGGGGCGCAGGACAACCTTGTCCCTGTGGAAGACCAGATAAGGAGACTTGATGGAAAGTGCCTGGCGCTCTCCCATCCTTCTGGCTGACGTGATAGCCACCAAGAAGGAGGTCTTCCACGACAGATGAGAGATGTCACACCTGTGCATCGGTTCGAATGGCTTGCCCATGCGCTTAGCCAATACCAGCAGTAGATACCATGGAGGTGGAGGTTCTCGCACTGGAGGGATATGTGATCAAGGCCTTTGAAAAGCGCCCGACCACCTTCTCCTGTGCCACCAACTGCTTCCCGGCCCGCGCCCTGTAAGCAGAGATGGCTGCCAGGTGCACCTTAAGGGTTGTCGACCGAAGCCCTTGCTGAGAAAGGGACCACAGGTAGTCCAGAATGCTTGCCAAGGAACAGGAGGAAGGGTCCAGGCCCTTGCCCTTGCCCTGACACCAAATGGAGAATCTCTTCCATTTGAAGGCATAGCATTTCCTGGTCGACTCCTTATGGGATGCCTCAATGTTGAGGATCTCGTCGGAAAGACCCAAGGCCTAGAACTCTAGTTGCTCAGGAACCAGGCAGTCAGGTGCAGGGATTGAAGGTCCGGATGGAATACCATCCCCTGATTAACCGAGATCAAGTCCGGGTGAGCTGAAACCCACCTCAGGAGCCTGGAACTGAGACTGAGGAGATCTGGATACCAGAACTGGTGGGGGCCAGTCTGGGGCTACCAGAATTACCTGCGCCTTGTCCCTCCTCGCCTTGAGAAGCACCTTGTAGATCAAGGGAAATGGGGGAAAGGCGTAGAAGAGGCCCAGGGTCCACGGCCTCAAGAATGCATCCCCCTGCAGCGAGCCCTGCTGAGGGGGTGAGCATGAAACAGTCTCAGCTTTGCATTCTCCCTGGAGGCAAACAGGTCCACCTGAGGCAGGCCCCAGTGGGAGAACAGATCTTGTACTACCTCCGGCAGGACAGACCACTCGTGGGACGCAGCCCCTATCCAGCTTAGGGCATCGGCCAGAATGTTGGAGGCTCCTGCCACATGGATGGCAAGGAGATCCGCCTCCAGGCTGTGCACGAGTGACCAAATGCGGAGAGCTTCCCTGCACAGAGGCATGGAGCGCATCCCGCTCTGGCAGTTTAGGTAGTACATGGTCATGGTATTGACCGTCTGGACCAGAACCACTTGACCTCGTAGAAACGGAGCAAAGGCGGTGAGGGCTAGACGAACCGTTCGAAGCTCCAGCAGGTTGATGCGACATCGGCACTCCCGAGGGGACCACAGGCCGTGCGCTCTGTGCTCCCCCAGATGGGCACCCCAACCCAGAGAGGCATTGGTCGATAGAGAGACCATCGGCTTGGGGCGGACGAATGGGATGCCCTCCTGCAGATGTGCTAGAATGGTCCACCACTGGAGACCATTCCACATCCCCTGGGTCAATGTCACTAGCTGATCCAAGGGATCGTAGTGCTGTGACCATTAGCTGGCCAGTCCCCACTGAAGGGGACGCATGTACCAATGGGCCCAACGGATGACGCTGGTGCAGGCCGCCATGAGGCCCAGGAAGTCCCAGGCAGGGCGCAATTGCCCAACCTAAAATGATAGGGCAAAGGAGGAAAGAACCTCGGCGCTGTCCACCGGGAACCGTGCTCTGGCTCGTAGAGAGTCGAGATCCGCCCCGATGAATTGTATTACCTGCTTTGGTATGAGTTCTGACTTGGTCTTGATGAGGAGGCCAACCTGAGAGCAAACCTGGAGGGCCAGATCTCTGGACCGCTCCATTTCCATTCTGGAGGAGGCTGCAATCAGCCAGTCGTCCAGGTAGGGGTACACCTTCGGCGCCGCAGGAATGCTGTCACCACTGCCATGCATTTGGTGAAGACCCTGGGAGCTAGGGAAAGGCCGAAGGGCATGGCCCAGAACTCGTAGAGGGATCCCTCTGCCCTGAAGCGGACGAATCACTGGTGGGACAGATGGATTGGGACATGAAAGAACGCGCCCTGGAGGTCCAGAGAACAGAACCACATGCCTCGTTCCAAGGATGGAATGATCTAAGCCAGAGTGACCATCCTGAAGGTTCGAGACCTTAGGAACCAGTTCAGCTCGTTCAGGTCTAGAATGGAGCGTCAGACCCCCGTCTGTTTTGGGGACAGGAAGTACCTGGACACAAGCCCCAGGTCTAGGGAGGATCCACCACCTTCCTGATCACCTCTTTTTCGAGGAGCAGGGCAATGTGCTGCAGACCCCGTAGAGGGCGACGGCTCAGAAGGGCAGGGCCTGCTCAAACTTCAGGGGCAGGCCCTTTCCTACCACCTCCAACACCCAACGGTCCATGGTGATAGAGGACCAGGCAGAAAGGAAGTGGCAGAGCTGTCCCCCCACAGGGGGAACCCAGGGGGGAGTGACGAGGCTGGGGGCGACACCTCTCAACCCGTCACTGGGCAGGCTTGGAGGAGGGACCGGCCGAGGGACCTCCTGGGCCTTTTCCTCCCTGCTTCCTGTTAGAGGAAGCTGCAGGCTTGGCTTTGGGATGCCAAAGCGCGAGCCTGCTGGCCCTGATGCTGATGCTGTTGGGCCAGACATGCCGAAGGCGCAGCGCAGAAGGGCAAAAGAACTTCTGTTGCTGATGGCCCTTGTCCTTCTGGGCGGAGGTGAGAGTCCAGGGTAGCACTGGACTTCTCGATCCGCTGGAGGTGGCCTTCCACTCCTGGGCCAAAGAGGTCAGTCCCCAGGAAGAGGACATCCGCCAGTTTATGCTGGGTATCCGCCATGAAGGTGGATATCCTCAGCCATGCCCTGCGACGCATGGCCACTGCGGCCGCAACTGATCTGGCACAGGAGTCTCCAATGTCCAGAGCCGTTTGGAGCTGCTGCTTTGCCACTGCCCTTCCCTGATCCCGCACCTGCTTGACCGTGGTCTGCAGGTTGACCGGGAGATGAGGGATCACCTTATCCAGGGAGCCCATGAGGGCATGAGAGAAGTGTGCCATCAACACGGCCGAGTTGGCCTGGCGGAGGCCAAGGGAGGACGCAGCGTACACCTTGTGCCCGGCATAGTCCAGCTTTTTGGACTCCTTGTCAGGGGGCTTATCCACATCCCTACCGTTCCCAGAATAGCGGAAAACGCTATTGGTGACCAACCCCTCCGCAGACTGGTGCTCCAAAGAGCCGGAAGGGACCGCATACTTCCTGGCCATCCTGGCCAAAGGCGCAGAACAGGAAGCCGGATGCTGCCTAAGCTCCAAGACTGGGCCAACAATGGCTTCAGCCACCGGAAAGGCCTCCGTGGGTGAATCCCCTCGGTCTGGTATCTCCGTCAGGGGATACTTGGCTCATTTGGGTACGGGCTCGAGCAGCATCCTGGTGGACTCCAAGATGAGCTGAAGCAAGTCCATGAAAGACTATGGACTCTTGTCCATCGACTGCCCCCCCCCCCCGACTCCAGGTCAAGGGGTCTGGAAAACAGGAAGAAGGAGTCAGACTCAGAGGAGTCCACGAAGAGCTGCCTGGGGCCTGAGTCACCCTCCACCTGCCGAGAACAGTCGGGAGTGAAGGTGACCAACATGTAGGGCAGACCCTGACCCAACAGAGTCTCCATGGTCAGCGCCCCCAATTTCGGTTGTGGAGTCAGAGGTGACACCACAATCGGTGGGGCAGCTGGCTTCGGACAACCAACCAACCCAGGCATGAGCACCTAGACTACCGCGAGGGGTAGTTTCGGCTGTTTGGGTGACAGCCACTTGATGGCTGGGGAAGGTGACGGCGTCAGCTTGCTCCCGGACAGAAGTAACTGCTGCCACATTAGGTCCTTGTAGCAGCGACAATTTGCGCTGAAGCCTCTCCTCTTTCTGAGGAGGAAGTCTAGGACAAGCAGTGGCGCCGCTTACTTCAATGCCGAGACCACCGACGTCGGCAGGATCGGCTGGACCGAGACGAGGTCTGAGACAGAGACTGAGACCCTCTGTGTTTCTGAGGGCGAGTCTGGGAAGGGGCAGGGGACACCCGTTCTTCCCTTGACTCGGGAGCCTTGACCGGGGACTCCAGCACAGGAGGCGCAGGCAAGTCCTCGGTCTCCACCAGGGGAGCCGGTGAAGAAGGGTTGTCGGCTTCACCAGTCAACAGTCCGTCTGACGGGTCAAGAAAAATCTGGACTGTGTCGACGGGTGTCTCGGCCAACTGACCTGACAGGGACACCGTGAAGGCAGCGGCCTTAGCCGCAACCTCGACCTAAGTCGAGTGTTGACTGTCCGGTGAAGACATCTTCCGCTCCCACGAATGCTGACGGTGGGACTTACCTTTCGAGTCCTTTTTGGACCGAGAAGAGTGTCCTGATGGCCCCTCTCCCTTTGTGAAAAGGGATTGGCAAAGCTCCTTAAAAGAAGCTGTGTAGAAGGATCCCAAAGAGAGCGGGATAAACGCCGCGACCAAGGATGAAGATGCGGCCTGGGTCGCCATCTCCTCCTCGAGGGCGATCATCTGCTCGAGTTGCTCAACCGAGCCAGCCGCTGGACACCGCCCAACGGGCCTCCTTGGACTTCACCGACGGGTAGCGCTTCTCGAGGCGCCCAAGCTGTAACCGGGTGGCATGGTCTTCCAGGATGTTGGCCGAAAACGAACAGCATAACTCACAGGCCTGCAGGTCATGACCTAGGCCGAAGCAGTAGACGCACGTGGAGTGCGGATCCGTCCTGGAGATTTTCTGCCCACATGGGCACCGCCGAAATCCGGGAGTAGATTTGTCCATCGCAGCCACGAGGAAGTAATTAGACCGAAGTCTTGAAAACTTAAGAATTAGTTTTGGGCGAACCGAAGATCCAGTCTATATGCAGAGCGTTAAGGAGGCAAGCTGAGCTTCCATGCGGTAAGGAAGATCTGGGGTCATGGGGTCGAGCAGAGAATTTTACCACCCGGGTGGGTGGGAGGAGCCAGCTTGAAGACCTTCTGGCAACATTTAAAGTGGCAAGGAACCTGCCAGACAGTGTGGATGAATAACATATCCATGTCCCTAGAATCTGCAGTTTACCATTTGAGGAACATTTGCCCTGATCAAGCACCTTGTTCAGTCTGGTGATCTTCCAACCATGGTCCACGCTTTTGTGATCTCTCGCCTTGATTAGTGCAACTCTCTGTACCTGGGGCTTCCTGGGGTAGATATCCACCGCTAGCGGCTAGTGCAGAATGCTGCGGCCAGGTTGTCTGGGTCGATTGGATCCAGCTATATTTCTCCTGTGCTGCACTCTCTGCCAGTTCAGTGGCGGATCACCTTTAAAGTTGGTTTACTGACTTTCAGAGCCCTACATGGTTTGGGTCAGAGTAACACGCAAGAGCTTCTGAATTCCTACTGCCCCCTCCGACCATTCCGCTCAACCGACGAGGGACTGCTAGAGATTCCCAGGGGGCATTTGAAGACATTGGGAGCATCAGCTTTTGTTTATGCTGCCCCCACCCTGTGGAATTCTCTACCTCGTCGGATACAAGAGTGCCAGACAGTGGAGAGCTTCGTAACTTCTCTTAACCCATCTGTATTTGTATGCTCCCCCCCCCCGATTTGACTTTGATATTAATTGATTCTGTATATTCTATTAATATTTTAGCAAGTTTATAATTTGTTCATAAATATTTTAGAGTTTGATATGATTGTACAGCACTTTGATACACGTGAATTTCGCTTAATAAATACAGTTATTAGAGAGACATGGTTCATCAGTAAAGTACAGTTACGTAAGAACTTACCGTAACAGTAGATCTTCGAGAACAGCTCTTGCAGCAGGTTACACCATTAGAACTGAAGCCGGCAGGAGTCAGGATCCCACGGAATTCTTCTAGCTAGCTATCTTCAGCGGGGACCACCCCCGACGTTGGTCCCGCCCGATTCCCCAGTTCTCCTTACCGAGACTCCCCGCGCCGCAGAATGACATCAGAATGCGCAGACCGAGGATCCATCAACAGAAGACAAAGGGTGTAAGCCCCTGTCCTAGGCTCAGTAAGCCATGCTTCCTCCAAGGGGGAATGGTGGGCGGGAAGGTACCTGCTGCAAGAGCTGTTCTCGAAGATCTACTGTTACGGTAAGTTCTTGCGTAACTGTACTATCTTACTTCGAGAAACAGCTCTTGCAGCAGGTTACACCATTAGGACCGATTTCCAAGCAATAGCGCCTGTAAGCATACTGGGAGGAGGAAACTAGGAAAGATCTTTGACAAGTCCTGCTCTAGGAATGGAGACCCTGTAGCACGGCCAGGCCGAAACCGTCTCCCCGCCGAGATGCAATATCCAGGCTATAGTGCCTAATGAATGTGTGCACAGAGCTCCAAGTAGCTGCGGCACAAATGGCAGAGGTGGAGATGTTACGAAGTGCTGCAAACGAGGTAGCCACCCCCCTTGTCGAATGGCCCCGGACTGTACCCGGGAGGGGCTTCTGTTTTCTATCGTAGCAAAAAGAGATACACTGGATAAGCCAGCGAGACAGAGACTGCTTTGAAACTGGTTGGCCCAGCATCCTCTCAGCAAAGGAAACGAATAGTTGCTCCGACTTGCGAAGCTGTTTAGTTCTGTTCAGGTAATACCTTAGACAGCGGTGAACATCCAGGGTGTGAAGCAATGCCTCTCCTCTATTGGAATATTTAGGAAAATATACAGGTAAATCGATGTCCTGGTTGAGAGTGAGGGCAGAGACCACCTTAGGCAAAAACTTGGGATTCGTCCTCAGAGATACTCTGTCCTGGTGGAAAATTAAATAATGCTCCTTACACATGAGAGCGTGGAGCTCGGAAACTCTCCTTGTTGACGTGACAGCAACCAAAAATAATGTTTTTCACGACAGAAAACGCAGCTCTGAATCGACGGCAGGTTCGGGGTGTGAGTTGTTCCAGGACAAAGAGCAAGTCCCATGGAGGAACTGGATCCTTAATGGGTGGCCTAGGTGAAACACCCTCTCAGGAAATCTCGAGAGGCATCATGCTGTGCCACTGTGCGCTGTACCACCGGGAAGTGGTAAGCAGAAATCGCGCAGAGGTGCACCTTAATAGAGGAGTAGACAAGACCCGAATGGAATAGGGAAAGCAGGTATTCCAGCACCACTTTCACCAGGCATCCTAGAGGGGAAAGGCCACGTGCTTGCGACCACAAACAAAAACGGCACCATTTCATGGCGTACGTTGCATGCGTTGCCGGCTTTCTGGCCGCAGAAAGAACTTCCGCTACTTCTTGCGAGACACTGTGTCGCGAAATGGCTATGTCTCTAGGAACCATGCATGCAGGTTCAGTGAGCGTAAGTCCGAGTGCACTAGAGAACCTTCCTCCTGAGACAAGAGATGGGAGCTGAAAGGCAATGGGATTGGAGGTTCCCGGGACAGCTGCGTTAGCAAGGAGAACCAAATCTGTCTGGGCCAGAATGGAGCCACCAGGATCATTGTTACATGCTCCCTGCACAGTTTGAGAACTCCTCTCTGGATCAACGGGAAGGGAGGGAAGGCGTAGAGAAATCTGTCCACCCAGGAGAGGGACAACACGTCTAGCCAGAATACACCAGGCCCTGGATCTAGCAAGCAAAAATTGGGCAGTTTTGTGTTGTATGGGGAAGCAAATAAGTCCAGCTCTGGAGTGCCCCATCGAAGAAACAGATCCTCTGCTACCTCCTGAAGAAGTTCCCACTCGTGGACTCTGGCCTGGGAGCGACTCAGGCCGTCTGCGATTATGCTGTCCACTCCGGGAACGTGAACTGCAATCAGACTCATGCCGTGTCGGATTACCCACTCCCACACACTCATCGCTTCCCTGCAAAGGGGGTAAGAGTGTGCGCTTCCTTGTTTGAGGTAATACATCACCGCCGTATTGTCTGTTTGAAGCATAAGAGTGTTCGGCGGGATCTCTGACTGAAAGGCCTGCAGGGCGTAAAGGACCGCCCTCATCTCCAGAATGTTGATGTGGAGATGAGCTTCTTGAGGGGTCCATGTTCCCTGGGACCTCACCCCATTCAGGTGTGCTCCCCACCCCAGCCCTGAGGCGTCTGTGGAAAGAATCACCTCCGGAGACGGCGCTGTGAACAGAACACCCGCAGAGTGTTCCTGGGTCTAGCCACCACTGCCAATCTCGAATCACGGCATTCGAGATTCTGACCGGGTGCTGCATGTGGTCACGCCTTTGGTCCCACTGCACCTTGAGCATCCACTGAGTTACCCGCATGTGGAGCCTTGCCAAAGGGACGGTTGGAATGGTTGAAGCCATGTGTCTGAGCAAACAAAGGAAAAGCCTGGCAGGAGCAGTCTTCGTCGAGAGGTCCCTGATGAGGGATCAGATGCGTTCCGCTCTTTCGTCGGGAAGGAATGCTTTCCCTTGGACGGTGTCCAGAACTGCGCCTATGAACTGCAGCTTCTGTGATGGTACGAGGAGAGACTTCTCGTAATTGATTAAGATGCCCACAGACTGAAACAGAGCCTGGGTGCTCTGGATAGCCAGCAACAACGCCTCTCTGGAGGAGGCCATGAGAAGCCAATCATCCAAGTACGGGAACACATAGTGGCCCTGTCTCCTTAAAGACGCTGCCAGGACTGCCATGCACTTGGTAAAGACCCTGGGGGCCGATGACAGTCCGAAAGGAAGAGCTCGGAACTGAAAATGGTGGCCGAGAAACTCAAAGCGCAGGAACCTCCTGTGCGCTTGAGCCACAGGGATATGCAGGTAGGCGTCCTGCATGTCTAGGGACGCTAAGAAGGTGTCCTGCTTTAGCATGGGAATGAGGCCTTGAAGGGTCACCATGTGAAATCATTTGTAGGCAACCGATGTATTTAGGTCGCTGAGGTCCAAGATTGGACGGAGGTCCCCTGTTTTCTTTGAAACCAGAAAGAAGTGGGAATAGTATCCGGATCCTATCTGGTTCTCTGGAACATACTCCACCGCTCCCTTTTGCAGGAGCGCAAGTATTTCTTGCCTGATAAGCAATCTGTGCTGATCAGAGTAATGGGAGAGCAGAGGAGGCCTCGAGGGTGGCTTTGTCTGCGAATTCTATAAAGTGGCCTTTTTTGACCAACTGAAGGACCCACCTGTCGGTGGTTATGGACTGCCACCCTGGCAGGTAGTCCGCAATGCGACCCCCGACCTTGATGTCCCATTGATCCTGAGGGGCGGGGGCCGGGAAGGAGTCATGCTGTGGCGGCGGAGGGGCCCGCGGGCTGAGCTAGCTTAGCTGGGCGCCGACTTCGGCCCGTGGGCAACTTTCCCTGGGCTCTGCGAGAAACGGTGCCCCTCTGTTGTGCTCCGGCGCGGGACTGCTGTCTTTGTGTCCGGCAACGGAAACGGCTTTGGTTCCTACAAAAGGAACTAAGCCTAGGTCAGTACATTACCTGGACCAACCTCACCGCCTTCCCGGCCTCTTGGAGTTTGGTGAGAATCTTCTCAGAGGATTCACAGAAAAGAACTTCTCCTTCAAGAGAGGCATCCAGGATGTTCTTCTGGACGTCCAGGGTGAATCCGGAGATACGGAGCCATGAGTATCTCCGGAGGCATACGCCCGACGAAGCTGCTGCTCTGGCCGAGGAGTCCACGGAATCATAAGCAGCTTGCAGCACCTGGGTTCCCACGTCCGAACCCACAAGAAGGAGTTGCAACATCACCTCCTTCTGCTCACCTTCTGGCAATTTGTCCGCCAGATCCAGTCCCTGTTCCCACAAGGCATTTTGGAACTGTACCATGTGGGTTAAGTAGTTTAGGACCTGATGGCGCAAGTAGAGGAAGCATAAGTGCGCCTACCCATAGCGTCCAGCTGTTTGGACTCCGGGTCCGGTGGCAGGGTGCTCAAATGTTGCGGTCTCTGGGACGGTCATGAGAGGCTGTGATGACCAGAGTCTCGGCCAGAGGATGTGAAGCCAGATACTGGTCCTCCCAAGGGGCCTTGTACAGGTGGTCAGCTTTCTTCAGCATCGCCGGGAGCGAGTGTGGACGCTTCCATGCTGCCTTGGTGACGTCCACGAAAGTGTCCACCAAGGGTGGTACCACCACAGGCTTAGGATCTTTCTGCTGAAGGTACCTGGTGAGGCGTAGTCTCTCGGGGTCCAATTCTTCTGCATCCCAGCCCATGTTCTTTTGGATATGCCTCATGATCTCTGAGAATTAGTCATCCGGAGGAGATCTAGGAAGTTCACGTGGGTCCAGAGAAGGGATGTGGATCGGAGAGGGGGATATGGATCCTTCAGAGAATTCCGATCCCATGTCCTCCGTCAAAGGCGAACGGTGGTGTCTTCTGGGCCTCTTAGGGCTGGGTGACCTTGAAGATCTGGACGGAGGCCTCCTTTTGTCTGTTCTCCCCCTAGGAGGATCCGTCGGCTCCTGGGGGGAAGGTACTCGGCCTGCCGCCCCGGACGGAGTAGGGGGCGCAGGGGCCGGTTGGGTCGCAGGAGGAGGAAGAGGAGGAGGGGTGGGAACCACATCCCTTTTTATGGTGTCCCACCAGTAAGTGAACAACTCCTTGACCTCGGATATGGAGAGGCCCGACGACGGACCGGGCGCCGATAGCTGGTCATCGGGTTCCGGCATCGGCTCCTCCGGGGTCTCAGGTTCCAGAGCGGGCTCCCTGGGGAGTGCGACAGGACCGGGTTCGCCCGTCTGGTCCTCGGGCTTGGTCAGCTCCTCCTCTGTAATAGTCTCCTGACAGACGTCAGTGGGAGGCGTCGGGGTCCTCTTCTCAGTGGGTACAGGAACGGACGTCGGTTCCCCGGCCGACGACCGAGAAGGCGTAGGCCTGACCGGCGACAGGCGTCTGGCGGTCGACGGTTCCTGGGACCTCTGGTGTAGGGCTGGCGTCAGATAAGCCGGCGCCGGATCCGACAGCTTCTTTAAGGAGGTAAGCTCCTTGGTCTTCCTCAGGGGAGGAGGAGGCAAGGAGGCGGACCCGATGTCTGGTTCGGAATGGCGGGAACTCGACTTATGGTGATGACTGTCCCCCGACCTAGCCATGGCCTTAGAAGAGGAAGATGAAGAAGGCCTGGAGGTCTTGGCCTGTGAAGCAGAAGAGGAGCCCGAAGTAGTCTTCACCGCTGCCGGGGAAGGCTGAGAACGGGCCCGGGAAGGAGAGCAGTCGGACCTGGAGCCAGAGCTACGGGAGTCAGAGGCCCCAGACGGGGACCTGGATCTAACCCTCTCCCTGTGCTTCTCGGGTGCCCTAAGGCCTCTCTGAGGATTCCCCTGAGGCCGCGCCCATGGCCCTGATTTTTCGAGGGCCTTCTGGCGACGGATCCGGTCCAGTTGTTGAACCCCTGGCAAAAGAGCAGGACCCGGGTGTCATAGTCTGGGCCCAGGCACGGACGCGGGCGAATCTCGGATCCTTAAGGATTTGCTTCCACAGGCACTTGAAGGATGGCCTTCAAGCGGAGATTGGAGAGGACATCAGACAGCAAAGAGCCAAAAACGAACTTTCCGAAGGAAGAACTTAGCCGAGCGTCTGCGCTAAGCGAGCCAAAGGTCGAGACATGCAAGTCGACGGCGGGGGGAGCTAGAGAATCTGGCAGGACCACCCCTGATGTACCACACCTGACGTTTTGGGGAAGAGACCAACGTCACGGGCAGTCCCTGCTGAAGATAGCTAGCTAGAAGAATTCCGTGGGGTCCTGACACCTGCCGGCTTCAGTCCTAATGGTGTAACCTGCTGCAAGAGCTGTTTCTCGAAGTAAGATCCGCACTTGGGAGACTTCAGTACCTGGCTATGTACTGTTCAGAAGAGACGGAGGTGCTAAAGGGGTTAGGGTGGGGAGTGGCCCTTTATGTCAATGAAAATATCAAAGCTACAGAAATTCAGAATACATATAAGAAGCCAGAGGGGAGGTTCTGATAATGGGAGACTTCAACATACCCCAGATACAGACTGGTCAATATCAGTAGGAATATCCACCAGGACTAGACACACAGTAGATTCCCTGCAGTGGGAGGGCCTCAACGGGTACAATAACCCACAAGAGACAGTGCTATCCTGGATCTAGTATTGAATAATGGAGAAAGGATCACAGATCTCCAGGTAGAAGGTCACCAGGGGGCCAATGACCATCACATGATAAGGCTCAATTTGGCCACTAGAACTAAATTAACCCATTCCAAGGCAAAAATATAGGACTTCAGAGGAGCTGACTTTGATAAGATGGCCAACAGAGTTAAGCTACCCTAGGCAGGAAGAAATAAAGGCGATGGGGTACAGGCAAAGTGGGTAAGAATTAAGGATGCAATACCTGAAACAACATCCCACTGTGTTAGAGAGAAAAGCAAGAGCAAAAGAAGGAGGAAACCACTTTGGTTTTCAAAAACAGTAGCAGAAAAGATCAGAGCCAAAAGGTTGACTTTCAAGAAATATAAGGGAACGCAGTGGAACGAAGATAGGGAGGCATATCAAACTTCGTAAGAGAAGCAGGGAAGACAGTAAGGCAGGCAAAGGCCCAAACCAAGGAAACACTAGCATGAACAATAAAAGAAAGGGACAAAATGTTCTACATTAGTAAAAAGAGAAAGTCCAGAGGGGGGTACTGCTAAGATCAAAGGGGATAAGGGGGAATGTGTGGAGGAGGACCAAGGAAAAGCATCTATCCTAAAGAAACTTATACTCCGTATTTACTGAAGAGAAGGCAGCGCAGGGCCCACAGCTCAGCACCAAGGACACGGGGGTTGGGGATGTGCACAAGTCTTCACAAAAGTAAGGGACCCACAAGAGCTCACTAAGCCACAGTAGACAAGGCAATAGGACCTAATGGCATACATCACAGGGTACTAAAGGAGCTAAGGGTGGAACTAGCAGAGCCATTATCAGAACTGTTTAGTGAGACTGAGCAACGAAAGGTCCCAGAAGACTGGAGAAGGGCTCACGTGATCCCATTCCACAAGAGTGACCGCTTGGAGGAGGCAGGGAAAGTACAGTTACGTAAGAACTTACCGTAACAGTAGATCTTCGAGAACAGCTCTTGCAGCAGGTTACACCGTTAGGACTGAAGACGGCAGGCGTCAGGACCCCACGGAAAATTTCTAGCTAGCTATCTTCAGCGGGGACCGCCTCCGACGTTGGTCCCGCCCCCAACGTCAGGCGTAGTACATAAGGGGGCGGTCCCGCCAGATTCCCCAGTTCTCCCGCCGGAGACTTCCGGCCGCAGGATGACATCAGAATGGGAGACCGAGGATCCACCATCAGAAGACAAAAGGGTGTAAGCCCCTGCCAAAGGCTCGGAAAGCCATGCCTCCTCCAAGGGGGAAGGTGGGCGGGAAGGTACCTGTTGCAAGAGCTGTTCTCGAAGATCTAATGTTACGGTAAGTTCTTACGTAACTGTATTATCTTACTTCGAGACAGCTCTTGCAGCAGGTTACACCATTAGGACAGATTCCCAAGCAGTAGTGCTTGCAAACATTCTGGAAGGAGGAAACTAGAAGATCATTCCAGGACCTGAATCTAGGACAGGAGACCCTGTAGCACGGCCAGGTCAAAGCCAGCTCTTCGCCTTAAAGCGATGTCCAGGCTACAGTGCCTGATAAAAGTATGCACTGAGCTCCAAATGGCTGCAGCACAAATGGCAGAGGTGGAGACGTTTCTAAGCGCTGCAAAGGAAGTGGCCACTCCTCTAGTGGAATGGCCCCGGATTGATCCCGGAAGGGGCTTTTGTTTGATATCATAACAGTATGATATGCACTGGACAAGCCAGCGAGAAAGGGATTGCTTGGATACTGGTTGGCCCATCATCCTTTCGGTAAAGGAAACAAAAAGTTGCTCCGATTTACGAAGCTGCTTCGTTCTGCTAAGGTAATATCTTAAGCTGCGGTGAACATCCAGGGTGTGGAGCAGCGCCTCTCCTCTATTAGAGTAATTAGGGAAGTAGACAGGCAGGTCAATGTCCTGATTGAGAGTGAGTGTGGAAACTACCTTAGGCAAAAATTTAGGATTCGTCCTCAGGGATACTCTGTCCCGGTGGAATATCAAATAAGGCTCCTTGCACATGAGAGCATGAAGCTCGGAAACTCTTCTCGCTGACGTAACAGCAACTAAAAATACAGGTCACTCACCTGTAACAGGAGTTCTAGGAATGGTATATGTTGTTCATCCACACTCATTGGCAGGTATCCTTGCCGCTTTAAATCTTGCCGGAAGGTCTTCAAGCTTGCTCCTCCCACCCACCCGGGTGGTATAACTCTAGGCTCCGCCCCATGACGCCAGATCTGGCCCGCTGGAAGCTCAGGTTGTGCGTCAAAGCCGGGAGGTCAGGTGGTCGTGTGGATGAACAACATATACCATTCCTAGAACTCCTGTTACAGGTGAGTAACCTGTATTTCTAGGACATGGATATGTTGTTCATCCACACTCATTGGCAGACTCCTAGCAGTTCTCCGGGAGGGGAGGCAAACGCACACCCCAATACTTACTTGGGAAAGAGACTGGAGAACGAGCCCCAAAACCAGCATCCCGGCGTGACTCAAGGTCGATGTGGTAATGGGTAATAAAGGTGTTTGCTGACTTCCAGGTAGCAGCCCTGCAGATTTCCTGGATAGGGACGTCCCTGGAAGCAGTCACCGTTGCAGCAGTATGGCGGGTAGAATGAGCTCTTATCCTCTGGGAGGCTCCATGCCCGCCAACTTATAGACAGATCTACGAAGGAAGTGACCCACCTGCTTATCGTCCGCTTGGCTGCAGGTCTGCCAGGTGCGGCTTCAGCGTGGGTGACAACCGGCTGGCGAACCTCTCCCAATTTCAGCCATGCGCTCTTTATAATAGCGGCGCCCTTCTAGGGTCCAAAGAATGGAGCCTATATTAGGCCTCCGAGGTGTGATTGGGGTAGAACACCGGCAGAGTCAACACCTGGTTAAGGTGAAACTCCGACACCACCTTCGGAAGGAATTTCGGGTGGGGGCGCAGGACAACCTTGTCCCTGTGGAAGACCAGGTAAGGAGACTCGATGGAAAGCGCCTGGAGCTCTCCCATCCTTCTGGCTGACGTGATAGCCACCAGAAGGCGGTCTTCCACGACAGGTGAGAGAGAGCACACTGTGCATAGGTTCGAATGAAACGCCCACCAGGCTTTGCCAATACCAGCAGTAGATCCACGGAGGTGGGGTTCCCGCACTGGAGGCCATGATCAAGGCCTTTGAAAAGCGCCAGACCACCTTCTCCTGCGCCACCGACCTTTGCTTCCGCGCCCGGTAGCAGAGATGACTGCCAGGTGCACCCCTTAGGTCAGTCGACCTAAGCCCTTGACTAGAAAGGGACCATAAATAGTCCAAGATGCTTGCCAGGAACAGGAGGAAGGGTCCAAGCCCTTGCCTGACACCAAATGGAAAACCTTTTCCATTTGAAGGATAACATTTTCTGGTCGACTCTTACAGGGCGCCTCAACTACACTGAGGACCTCGTCGGAAAGACCCAAGGCCTGGAACTCTAGCAGCTCAGGAACCAGGCCGTCGGGTGCAGGGATTGAAGGTCCGGATGGAACACCTTCCCTGATTGACTGTGAGCAGGTCCGGCGAGCTGGAAGCTGCCAGAGTCCTGGAGCTGAGACTGAGGAGATCTGGGTACCAGAACTGGCGAGGCCAGTCTGGGGCTATCAGAATCACCTGCCTTGTCCCTCCTCGCCTTGAGAAGCACCTTGTGGATCAAGGGAAATGGGGAAAGGCGTAAGAAAGCCGGGGTCCACTGCCTCGAAGGCATCCCCTGCAGCGAGCCCTGCTGAGGCGGGCATGGAACAGACTCAGCCGCGTTCTCCTGGAGGCAAACAGGTCCACCTGAGGTGTGCCCAATGGGAGAACAGATGCTGTACTACCTCCGGCAGGAGAGACCACTCGTGGGATGCAGCCCCTATCCGGCTCAGGGCATCGGCCAGGGGTGTTGAGGCTCCGCCCACGTGAATGGCTAGGAGATCCGCCTCCAGGCTGCGCCACAGTGACCAAATCGCAGAGAGCTTCCTTGCATAGAAGCATGGGCGCGTCCCGCCCTGGCCGGTTTAGATAGTACATGGTGGTGGTATTGTCCGTCTGGACTCTGACCACTTGACCCGGAGGAGCGGAGCAAAGGCAGTGAGAGCTAGGCGGACCGCTCGGGCTCCAGCAGGTTGATGTGGCATCGGGACTCCCTGGGGACCAGAGGCCATGAGCGGTGTTCCCCAGATGGGCACCCCAACCAGAGGCATCGGTCGATAGAGACCGTCGGCTCAAGGCGGACGAACAGGATGCCCTCCTGCAAATGATCTGGAGCAGTCCACCACTGGAGGCGTTCCACATCTGTCACAGACACAAGCTGGTCCAAGGATTGCAGCGTTGTGACCACTGGCTGGCCAGTCCCCATTGAAGGGGACGCATGTTCCAGCGGGCCCAACGGACCACGCTGGTGCAGGCCGCCATGAGACCCAGGAGGCGCAGGAAGTCCCGGGCAGGGCGCAATTGCCCAACCAGAAATGATCGGGCAAAGGAGGAAGAACCTCGGCCCTGTCGCGGGAGCGGCTCTGGCTCGAGAGAGTCGAGCTGCGCCCGATGAATAAAATCACCTGCTTGGCTCGAGTTACGACTTGGCCTCGTTGATAAGGAGGCCCAGTTGAGAACAGACCTGGAGGCCAGATCTCTGGACCACTCCGCCTCCTTCCTGGAGGGAGCTGCTATCAGCCAGTCGTCCAGGTGAGGTACACCGGACCCCTGGGCCAGAGAATGCTGTCACCACTGCCATGCATTTGGTGAAGACCCTGGGAGCTGGAGACAAGCAGGCATGGCTTGGAACTCGAAAAGGGATCCTTCCGCCTCGGAGCCGAAGGAATCTCAGGTGAGACGGACGGATAGGGACGTGAAAAAGCAGCGTCCTGCAAGTCGAGAGCAGAACCACCGCCGCGTTCCAAGGATGGTATTATCTGAGCCAGAGTGACCATCCTGAAGGTTCGAGACCTTAGGAACTTGTTTGGAGTGTGTAGGTGAGAATGGGGCGCCAGCCCCGTCTGTTCGGAACCAGGAAGTACCTGGACACAAACCCTGGGTCTGAAGGAGGTCCGCCACCTCTCTTATCACCTCCTTCTGGAGGAGGAGGCGATGTCGGCTCGGCGAGCCATGAGTGAGCTGGGGACCCCAGAAGCCCCGAGGCGGCCAGCTCTGAAGGTGGTGCTAACAAGATTCCAGGAGCAGGCCTCTTTACCACCTCCAAGACCCACCTGTCCGTGGTAACAGCGGACCAGGCGGAGCGGAAGTGCGGGCCGTCCCCACGGGGAACCCAGGAGGCAGTGGCGGGAATGGAGGAACACCCCTCAGCCCGTCACTGGGCAGGCTTGGAGGAGGGACGGCCGAGGGACCTCCTGGGCCTTTCCTCCCTGCCTCCTGTTAGAAGGCGGCGGCTTGGGTTTGGGATGCCAAGGCCGAGCCTGCTGGCCTGCGTTACTGGGCAGGCGCGCGCGAGGCACAGAAGGACGAAAGGAGCTTAGGCTGTGGCTTGCGACCTTTGTCCTTCTGGCGGAAGAGACAGAGTCCAAGGTAGCATTGGACTTCTCGATCCTCTGCAGGTGACCTTCCACCCCAGGGCCGAAGAGGTCAGTCCCAAAAGGAACATCCCAACTTGTGCTGGGTATCCGAGTAAAGGTGGATATCCTCAGCCAAACCATGCCATGACAGCCACTGCGGCGCCACCGATCTGGCACATGAGTCCCCTATATCCAAAGCAGTCTGGAGCTGCTGTTTGGCCACTGCCTGGTCCCCACCTGTAACCGTAGTCTGCAGATCGGGCGGGAAGATGAGGATGACCTCATCCAGGAGCCCAACAGGGCATGAGAAAAATGTGCACTGAGGGCGGCCCGAGCTAAGCAGAAGAGAGAGAAGGCAGAGTAGACTTTTCGCCCGACATAGTCAATTTCTTGGACTCCTTGTCAGGAGGTTTGTCCACATCCCTGGCGTTGCCGGCCGCGGCTGTCGATAACTCAACCCTTCAGCAGAGGGTGTTCCAAAAAACGGACAAGGAACAGTAGGGACATACTTCCTGGCAGCGCAGGGCGGGAAGCAGGGGCTGCCAAAGCTCCAGTCTCCGGACCCACTTGGCCTCGGCAAGGAGCCTCCGTCGAGAATCCTCGGTCCAGAATCTCCATTGAGAGGATACTGGCCACGTTTGGAAGCAGGGTTAGGCTCCATCCGGTGGACTCCGAGATGAGGCCGAAGCAGTCCTAGGAAGGAATGACAGGCTATCGTCCATTGACTGACCTCCCTGAAGACTCCAAGTCCAGTCGCTTGGAGAAAAAGTAGGAATCATCTTCAGACTCGGAAGAGTCCTCGAAAACTGCCTCTGGCCTGAGCCACCCTTCACCTGCCGAGTCGGTCAGGAGTGAGGGTAACTGACAACCCGATGGGGTAGACCCTTAGCGACCGAGAATCAGTGCGGGCCCCAATAGGTGGCTGTGGAGCGGAGGTTCACGGGTGGTGGAGCAACTGTGTTTTAACTTGTTTCAACCGGCCTGAGTGCCAAACCTCCTGGACCGTCGAGGGTTGTGTGAGCCGGCTCCGGTGACAGCCACTTAATGGCGGGGAAGGCGGCGGGGTCGACTTACTCCCGGCCAAGAGAAACTGTTGCAACATGAGGTCCTCGTACCGTCGGCTATTTCGCTTGAAGCCTCCCCTCGTCCGAGGAGGGAGGGCGAGGGCAACGATGACGCCGCCTACATGATGCAGAGCCGAGACCCGCCTATGGCGGTGGGATCGGCTGGACCCGAGAAGTCGAGACAGAGACGAAGTCCCGGAATTTCCAGAGGTCGGTGCGGGGAGGTGTCGGCGGGAACCCGGCCTCCCTTGACTCGGATGGTCCATCCGGGGCTCGGAACTTGAGGCACAGGCAAAGCCACGGGATCCCCAACTCTCCCGGGGAACGGGAAGAGAATCTCGGCTGCTAAAGGCGACAGCCCGTCCAGCGGTCGAGAAAAATCTCGACTTGATCGGGTGGGAGTCTCGGTCCAACTGACCTGGCGGGGGACACCGTGAGGCCAGTGGCGAAGCGGCGATCGACGAAGCAGACAGTCGGCGACTCGGGAGAGGGACCTTCCGCTCCCAGAGGCGTCGACAGAGGACTACCCTGTCCTTCTTTTGGACCGAGAATACGGTCCAGCAGGCGTAAGCCCTTCTCCCGTCAGTGGAGAGGGACAGACAAAAGCTCATAAAAGAAGCCGTGTGGAGAACCAGAAGGCGGGATAAATGCAGCGGCCGAGGAAGGCTCGGCCAGCGCCGCCTCCTCTTGACGACCATCCAGCTCGAGGCTGATCCTTGAACCCGCGCGCCCGCGGACACGCCAACCCGGGCCTCCTGAGACTTCACGGAGAAAGCAGCGCTTCTCGGGGCTGACCCAGTTGCATCAGACACGGTCTTGGGGCGTGGGCGAAAGATGAGCAGGTCGCAAGCCTGCGGGTCGTGCTCAAGAGCCTAAGCAGTAGACACCGTGAGTGTGGATCGTCAAGACATCTTCTGCCCCATGGGCATCTCCGAAATCGGGGTCGACTTGTCCGCCATGGCCGCCGAGGATCGAAGACTGAAGTCTTTTTCGCCAAAATTTATTTTTGAAATCCATGTAAAAGCGAGATAGGAACCAGTCTCAAGCGCTTGAGGCGTTAAGGGAGAACCTGAGCTTCCAGCGGTAAGGAAGATCTGGAGTCACCAGGCGAACCGGGAGTTATACCACCGGGTGGGTGGGAGGAGCAACCTGAAGACCTTCGGCAGATTTAAGCGGCAAGGATACCTGCCAATGAGTGTGGATGAACAACATATCCATGTCCTAGAAACAACGTTTTCCATGACAAGCAGCCAGCGACCAGGTGGGAGAGTGTGATTGTTCCAAGGCGGATAAGTCACGGAGGCACTGGGTCCTTAATGGGCAGCCTAGGTGTAACACCCTCAGAATCTCGACAGGCATCTAATTTGTACCTGTCTGCTGTTCCACGGGAGGGTGATAAGCCGAAATGGCACAGGGTGTCACAGTAATAGAGGTAAGCAAGGCCCGAACAGAAAGGAGCAGGTACTCTAACACGCTTTTACCGGACAACCTAAAGCGGGAAGCGCGTGCTTCGACCATAGACAAAGCAGGCGCCATTTCTCGCGTCATCGCATGCGCTGCGGTTTTCTGGCTGCAGAAAGAACTTCAGCAACCTCTTGCGAGACCCGTGTTGCAAAATGGCTATGTCTCTAGGAGCCATGCATGCAGGTTCAGTGAGCGCAAGTCCGGGTGAACCAGTGAACCCTCCTCCTAAGACAAGAGATAGGAGCTGAATGGCAATGGAGCCGGGGTTCCAGGATAGCTGTATTAGCAAGGGAACCAGATCTGTCTGAGCCATAAAGGGCCACCAGGATCATTGTTGCATGCTCCTGCGCAGTTTGAGAAGAACTCTCTGGATCAACGGAAGGGAGGGAAGCGTGAGAATCTGTCCGCCAGGAGGGACAGCGTCACGCTGAAAACACCAGGCCCTGGATCTAGCGAGCAAATATTGGGCAGTTTTGAGTTGGATGGGGAAGCGAACAAGTCCAATTCTGGAGTTCCCCATCGAAGAAACAGATAAACTGCTACCTCTTGAAGTTCCCACTCGTGGACTCTGGCCTGGGAACGACTCAGGCCGTCTGCAATTGTGTTGTTCACCCCGGGAACATGTACTGTGATCAGGTTCGCGCCGTGTCGGATTACCCAATCCCACACCCTCATAGCCTCCCTGCAAAGGGGGTAAGAGTGTGCGACTCCTTGTTTGTTGAGGTAATACATCACCCCCGTGTTGTCTGTCTGAGGCAGGAGAGTACTTGGCGGGATCTCTGACTGAAATGCCTGCAGGGCATAAAGGACCGCCCTCATCTCTAGAACGTTGATATGAAGGTGAGCCTCCTGAGGGGTCCACGTTCCCTGGGACTTCACCCAGTCCAGGTGTGCTCCCCAACCTAGCCCTGAGGCGTCTGTGGTGAGGATTACCTCCGGGGATGGCGCTATAAATGGGACCCCCGTAGAGAGTGTCCCTGGGTCTAGCCACCATTGCCAGTCTCGAATCACGGTGTTCGTGATTCTGACCGGATGCTGCATGTGGTCTTGCCTTTGGTCCCATTGCACCTTGAGTGTCCACTGAGTTACTCGCATGTGGAGCCTTGCGAAAGGGACGGTCAGAATGGCCGCAGCCATGTGTCCGAGCAAGCGAAGGACCGACCTGGCTGGAATGGTCTTGTTCGACGAAAGAGCCCTGATGAGGGATCTGACGCACTCCGCTCTGTCGTCTAGAAGAAATGCTCTTCCCTGAACGGTGTCCAGAACTGAGCCTATAAACTGCAGTTTCTGCAATGGTACCAGGAGAGACTTCTCGTAATTGATCAATATGCCCAGAGACTGAAACAGATCCTGGGTATTCTGGATAGCCAGTAACAACGCCTCTCTGGAGGTGGCCACGGGAAGCCAATCGTCCAAGTACGGGAACACATAATGGCCCTGTCTCCTTAGAGGCGCGGCCACGATTGTCATGCATTTGGTAAAGACCCTGCGGGCCGATGACAGTCCAAATGGAAGTGCTTGGAACTGAAAGTGGTGGCCGAGAAACTCGAAGCGCAGGAACCTCCTGTGCGCCTGAGCTACAGGGATGTGCAGGTATGCATCCTGCATGTCTAGGGACGCTAAAAATCAGTCCTTCTTTAGCATGGGAATAAGACACGGAAGAGTCACCAAGCGGAATCTTTTGTAGGCGACCGACATATTTAGGTCGCTGAGGTCCAGAATCGGACGGAGGTCCCCCGGTTTCTCTGGAACCAGGAAGAAGTGGGAGTTGTACCCGTATCCTCTCTGGTCCTCTGGGACATACTTTATTGCCCCCTTTTGCAGGAGCGTGAGTATTTCTTGCCTGATCAGAGGCTTGTGCTGACCCGAGTAACGGGAGAGCAGAGGAGGACTCGAGGGTGGCTTTTCTGCGAATTCTATAAAGTTGCCTCTTTCGACCAAATGAAGAACCCACCGGTCGGTGGTTATAGACTGCCATCCTGGCAGGTACTTTGCAATGAGACCCCCCGTTGATCCTGAGGGACTGGGGCCGGAAAGGAGTCATGCTGTGGCGGCGGAGGGGCCTGCGGGCTGGGCCGGTTTAGCTGGGTGTTGACCTTGGCCCGTGGGCTGTCTACCCTGGGCTCTGCGGGAACTGGAGCCCCTCTGTTGTGGTCCGGTGCGGGACTGTTGTCTCTGTCAGTCCACGAAAACGGCTTTGGTTCCTACGAAAGGAACTAAGCCTCGGTCGGTACACTGCGTGGACCGACCTCACCGACTTCCCGGCCTCTTGAAGCTTGGTGATGATCCTCTCAAGAGGGCTCACCAAAGAGAACTTCTCCCTCAAATGGGGCGTCCATGGTAAAGCCGGAGACACGGAGCCAAGAGCGTCTCCGGAGGCATACACCTGAAGCTGCTGCTTGGGCCGAGGAGTCCGCGGAATCGTATGCGGCTCGTAGCACTTATGTTCCCATGTCCGAACCTGTCCGGAGGAGCTGTAACATTTCCTCCTTCTGCTCACCTTCTGGCAATTTCTCAGCCAGATCCAGACCCTGTTCCCACAAGGCATTTTGGAACTGCACCATGTGGGTCAAGTAATTCAGGGATCTGATGGCGCAAGTAGCGGAAGCATACGTGCACCTACCCATAGCATCCAGCTGTTTGGACTCCGGGTCCGGTGGCAGAGTGCTCAAATGTTGCGGTCTCTGGGACCGGTCATGAGAGCTGTTATGACCAGAGAGTCGGCCTGAGGATGTTGAGCCAAGTACTGGTCTTCCCTTGGAGCCATGTACAGGCAGTCAGCTTTCTTCGGCATCGTCTGGAGCAAATGTGGACGCTTCCACGCTGCCTTGGTGACGTCCACAAAAGTGTCTACCAAGGGTGGCACCACCACAGGCTTGGGGTCCTTCTGCCGAAGATATTTCGCTAGGCCTTTTTGATGGTATCCCACCAGTAGGTGAAAAGCTCCTTCACCTCTGAGACAGAAAGACCCGACGACGGGCTGGGCACCGGTGGTCGGTCGTCTGGTTCCAGCGTCTGTTCCACAGGGGCCTCGGATTGCGGGAGGGTTCCTGGGAGGCTCGACAGGACCGGGTCGCCGTCTGGTCCTCGGGCGTGTTGCTCCTCCTCCTCTGTAATGGTCTCCTGACAGACGTCGGTCGGAGGCATCGGGGTCCTCTTCTCAATCCGGACAGGCACGGACGTCGGTCCCCCTACCGGCGTCCGGGGGTGTGTAGGCTTGGCCGGCGACGGTCTGGCGGGCGACGGCTCCGGGGATCTGTGACGAGAGGCCGACGTCGGATCCGAAGGCCTCTTCAGAGAGGTGAGCTCCTTGGTCTTCCGCTGGAGAGGAGGAGGCCAGGAGGCAGACCTGACGTCTGCTTCAGAATGGCGGGAACCCGACTTGTGATGATGATGCTGGTCCCCCCCGACTTGACCAAGGCCTTGGAAGACAAAGGAGGCCTGGAAGACACAGCCTGAGAAGAGGAGCCCGAGGATTTTCTCACCGCAGCCGGGGGAGGCTGAGAACTGGCCCGGGAAGGCGAGCAGTCGGACCTGGAGCCGGAGTTATGAGAATCTGAGGCCCTAGATGGGGACCTGTAAGGGGCCTTCTCCCTATGCTTCTCCGAATGCTTGTGGGCCTTCCCCGAAGAATCTCCCTTGGAGGCCATGGTCTTAAGTTGTTCCTCAAGCAGGAACGCCTGTAGGGCCTTCTGGTGACGGATCCGGGTTCTACTGTTGAAGCCTTGGCAAAAGGAACAGGACCGGGTGTCGTGGTCTGAGTCTAGGCACCGGACGCAAGCAGAGTGCAGATCCTTGAAAGGGATCTGCTTCCCACAGGCGCACTTGGACGAATGACCGGAGGTTGGAGAGGACATCAGACAAGAAACTAACTGGAGAAAGACGAATTTTCCAAAGGAATAAAACTTAACCACGCGTTGCGCGCTAGAACTGGAACCGAAGGGTCGAGACTTGCAAGTCGACGGCAGGAAAGAACTGGGGAATCTGGGGGGACCGCCCCTTATATACTACGCCTGACATGGGGCATGTCCCAAGCTGAAGATAGCTAGCTAGAAATTTTCCGGGGTCCTGACGCTCGTCGGTTTAGTCCTAACGGTGTAACCTGCTGCAAGAGCTGTGTCTCGAAGTAAGATCTACAGACCAGTCAGTCTTACCTCAGTAGTGGGCAAAATTATGGAGGCACTCCGTAAGGAAAAAATAGTGCAACACCTGGAATCCATACTAGCACAGGATCCAAGACAACATGGGTTTACAACAGGAAGGTCCTGTCAAACTATTCTCAGATTTCTTTGACTGGGTAACCAGAGTGGTGAACCAAGGGGGTGCAGTTGATGTCGCCTACCTTGACTTAATCAATCTTCTGTGTGGAACAGTACTGAAAGACTTGCTGAATAAGCTGGATAGGCTCGGGGTGAGTCCGATGTTGGTCAACTGGGTGGCAAACTGGTTGGCAGGCATAAAACAGAGTGGTGGTAAATGGTACACAGTCAGAGGAGATGCAAGTCACAAGTGGGGTACACCTCAAGAATCAGTCCTGGGGCCAGTCCTCTTCAATATCTTCATCAGTGACATTGCAGATGGACTGGAGGGTAAGGTCTGTCTGCTCGTAGATGACACCAAGATCTGTAACAGAGCAGACGATCCAGATGGGGTGGGCAGAATGAGAAGAGATCTAGGTAAACTGGCACAATGGTCGGAAGAGTGGCAGCTGGGATTTAACGCAAAGAAGTGCAAGATCATGCACATAGGGAACAGAAACCCTGAAACTACCTATAGGTTGGGAGGGGAGTTTCTGGCAATCACAAGGGAAGAGAGAGACTTGGGCATCATCATCACAGATGACCTGAAATCATCCAAGCAGATCACTAAAGCAGTAGGTAAGGCTAGAGGGATGTTGGGGTGTATTAGTAGGGGTATCACGAGTCTTAAGAGGAAGGCAATAATCCCTCATTATAAGACACTGGTTAGGCCCCATCTGGAGTACTGCGAGCAGTACTGGAGGCCGTACCTGCACAAGGACATTAACAAAATGGAGGCAGGACAGAGAAGGGCAACCAAAATGATGCAGGCACTGCATCAGAAAACATGAGGACAGATTAATGGAGCTCAATATGTATACCCTAGAGAAAAGGAGGGAGAGAGAGGTGATATGATCGAAACATTCAAACATCTTAAGGGCATTAACAAGGTGAAAGTCTAACATGTTTCAATGTAAGAAAAATAGCAGGACAAGAGGACACAGCATGAGATTAGAGGGAGGCTAATTAAGGGGTAATGTGAGGAAGTTTTTTTTTTTCACAGAAAGGGTGATGGATGCATTGAACAGCATACCTCAGGAAGTGGTGGATATGAATACAGCGCAGGGCTTCAAACAGGCATGGGATAGGAATAAGGGAGCAATACAGATGAGTATGAATAAACAGGCCATTGACAGAGTAAAGGCCTATGGCACATACATAAGGTAGAAAAAAATGGGCAGACTTGATAGGCCTTGCAGTCCTTATGTGCTGTCAACTTCTATGTTTGGTTAAAAACTTAATTGTACGTAAAGACACCCCGTCTTTGTAAAAAACCAAATAAGGCTCTTTACACATCAGAGCCTGGAACTTGGAAATCCTTCAAGCATTAGTTAACAGCCAACTACAAAGAGCGCTTTCCACAACAGAAAGCACAGCCTGCAACTCGCAGCCAGTTCAAAAGGTGGTAAAGTGGGTTTCTCCAACATAAAACTGAGGTCCCAGGGAGGGACCGGGTCCTGAATGTGAGGTCTCTGATGCAAAATGCCCCACAGGAATGTGCGCGACACCTCATGCTGGGCGACAGCTTTGCTCCCAATAGGCGCATGGTATGCAACGACGGCGGAAAGGTGCATTTTAAGGGAGTAGTTCCCCAGGCCTGAATCCACAAGGGAACAGAGGTACTTCGACACTTGATTCACCGGGCAGGTAAAAAGATCCAAATAGCAAGCAGAGGCCCAAATGGAGAAGCACTTCCATTTCATAGCAGAAGTTGCCCTGGTGGAGGGATTCCTAGCCGCCACCAAAACATCTGTGACCCTAGAAGATTCCCCAAAGCAGGCAATGGCTAGGTCCACAGGAGCCACGCATGGAGATGCAGGACTTCGGGTCCAGATGAACTAGGATGCCCTGGTCCTGGGAGAGAAAGCCGGAGCACAGGGGACAAGAGTACTGATGGGTCCACTGCCAACTGTTGCAGCTTTGGAACCAAATCTTGCATGGCCAAAAGGGGCGATCATCTCTGCCCCTTCCAGCTGGAGCTTGAGCAGAACCCTCTGCAGGAGAGGGAAGGGAGGGCAGGCGTACAGAAACCTCCTCTTCCAAGAGAGGAACAATGTGTCTTGCCAGAAAACTACAGGCTTGGGATCAAGCAAGCAAAAGCGCGGCAGTTTTGCGTTGAGTGGTGAAGCAAAGCCGTCCAACTCTGGACAGACCCATCTGAAGAGATCTTCGACCACAGAGGTTTGAAGCTCCCACTCATGAGTCCCAGACCTGGAGCGTCTGAGACTGTTTGCCAAGACGTTCTGAACGCCTGGAACGGGTACACCCAAGAGCTCCAGAACGTGCTTGATGACCCAATACCTTACTCTTATCAACTCCCGACGCAGAGGGTAAAATGGGTCGTTTCCCCCCCCCCCATTTGCTGATGTAATACATCACACACGTTGTCCATCTGTACCAGCAATGGACCTGGGAAGAGAAGAGTCTGGAAGGCCTGCAGGGCGTAAAGAACTGCCCGCATCTCCAGGGCGATTGTATGAAGATGCACTCTGCCCAGGTGCCCTGGGTCTGGTGACTGTCCAGATGAGCACCCCAGCCCATAAGAGAAGCGTCTGTCATGAGAATCTGCCGGGGGGGGGGGTCGAGATGTGAAAAGAGACACGGAAGAGAAACAGGGTTGGCCTGATCCAGCCACCATAACAGAACTCACTGGACTGGGTCGTTGACCAGGACAAACTGGTCCCACTGGACCCTCAAAGTCCACTGGGGAGAGGGGTGTGGCTAGCTTTCAATGATAGCAGACATGTTAGCTGGCTCCTCGGGCAAAACCTTAAAAATTCATCTAACAAGCTGCTATTTTATTATTTTCACCACAGAAGTGTCTTTATAATCTGACCCGCTACATTGAGTCTTCCAAACAGAAAAATCGCCAAGGGAAGATGTACTTTGACGCTGCTAAACCACTGTGGCCTGGGATACAGTGAGATGCTCTTGGAGCAACAGGCTGTCAGCAAGAGGGGCCGTATGGCACGGCCGGGCCTGAGCTGAATAATCTTACACAATCCCATGCCGGAATTCCAGCAACGTTACTGCCAATGCAACAAGAAATGAAAGCTGTATTTGTGAACCTTACAGCTCAACTCACATCTGCAGAGGACAGTGATGGGTGTGTCCAAGACCTCAGATGCACATACCACGTAGATCGCAGAGCTCGAAAACAGGCTGAGCACTCTGGAGGACACATTCTCGGCAGTTATGGTTGAGAGAAATACTATGAAAGCCTCAGTAGGGGGGGTCAATAGCAAAACTAGACTACCAAGAGAATAGGTCACAGTGCTCAAATATTCGCTTAATAGGTTTGCCTGAGGGTACAGAAGGTCAGGATGTGGCAGGAGGTCTGCAGAGTTGGCTGGTCGCGCAGTTGGACCTTACCAGTGACTATGAAAATTTTGAAATAGAAAGAGTGCACCGAGTGGAGTGCCCACCTAGGCCTGGGGAGAGTGCCAGGCAATGCCTAATAAAATACCTCCGCTTCCAGGATAAAGAAAAAATGTTGCAGAAAGCCAAGCAGTTGAGCCAAATTACTTATGAGAACACTAAAGTGTACATCTATCAGGATTTCAGTAAGGATCTACAGACTAAGAGGCAGACCTACTCGCAGATCAAGTCTAAGCTACATGGACTAGGCTGGTCTTTGCATTCAGATATCCGGCTCGTCTACAGATCGATCGCCCTGGGCAGGCCTCACGCTTCTTTGTGTGTCCAAGGGAAGCTGAAAAATGGATCGTTGAGGAGGAGGTCAGCAGAGCGAGGGCCCAAGCAGCAGGTACCCGACTCTAACACCTATATAAATTAAATTTCAGGTCCTGACTTATGTGGTGCTCTTATTTCCCTGATGTCCTGTATTTACTAATTTTATTCTTGGTTTTGTGTTGATCTCTGGATGGAATCGTCAGGTGCCTCCCAGGGGAATGTTCTCAGAGGGCATACTGCCCTTCACAGGAAGACTGAGCTGGAGTGTAGCCTCCCCCATGTTTCTTTTTATACTTTAAGCGCCCGACCATGTCTGGGGGCATGGGTAACAGCGGGCCTATGTTATGCTCGCTCTTTGGAGAAGTTTGATGTAGTCGAGCTAACCTGCTGATATATGGCACCAAAGTTACATATACTTATTGAGTGGTGTTATCATTGTCCTCATGTTTGAATTTACAGCTTGATGTAAAGATTATTGTTATACATAATTTTGCCCTTATGTTAATAAGAATGAACAAACTTAAAATCTGTTGATTGTTGTTGTATGGGGGGGGTTATAGTGATCTTGTTAGTACTCGCTTGGGGTGGAGGGGGTACACCGGAGGCTAAAGCAGGTTAGGAAAACATTGTGCAGGAGGATGATGGAAATGTCGCCCCCTGCACATAGGAGGGTGGGGTTTGGAGTGGATGGGATAGGGAGGGGGATCCAAATGGAGGATTCTGTGTTAATTGGGACTGATGGGGCCCGTGGAGCCAATTTGGGAGAGATATACAGCATTTTGCTGTGCCATTCTCTCTGTTCTCGTGGCGGGGCACTTATCTGGTTCCTATGGCGCCTATCTTTGGGGTATTAGTTTGGGGCTTGGGGGTTGGTGAGGGGAAGGGGTGTTTGCAGGGTTCTGTTCTGTTCTTAAATGTTAAAACTGTTAGCTCGGGCTTTGGGGGGGGGTTGATGGGGAGGGAGGATGGGGTGTTTGCAGGGATCCGGTTTTGTTCTAAATGTTAAAGATGTTAAAACTGCTGGTTTAGGATGCAAGCTCTTTAAAGCAGGATCAGGATGTGGTGATTTATGTTTTAACTCTGTCTGAAACTAAGATAGTCACATGGAATATAAATGGCTTGAAATCCATTGCTAAACGCAAGAAAGTATAGGCAGAGACACGCCGGTTGAAAGGACAAATAATGCTTTTGCAAGAAACCCACTTCTCTGAGGAGAAGGCCCACAGGACTGCTGCCTTTATCAAGGGAATATGGATCTCTTCAGTCTTCTCTTCGAAGGCCAAGTGCACTTCGATGTGGCTGGCCAGGGACAGTGCAGTGGAGGTGCTCTATTAGTCTGTGGATCCAGTGGGGTAGTAGGCCCTCGCAAGTCTCCACTTATCTGAAGGACAGGCGATTCTACTGGGGTCAATCTATTCCGCAAATGTAGAAGTTCTGTTTTTTTTTTTTTTTGTTTGTTTTTTTTTTTTTTAAATCGGCTATGGATATGGCCAGATGGGAGGGTCCCTGGATAATTGGAGGACATTTCAATAGTGTGTTAGACACAGTATTGGAGAGGTCTAAGCATACCATGGTACCCATGTCCTGCAATGCTAAAGCCTTGGAAAAGATTCAAAATGAAATGGGACTAGTGGACGCATAGTGTCACCATCATCCCTCAGACAGGCAGTACAGTTTTTTCTCCCATGCCCAGTCATACGCTCGGATTGACCGGCTGCTGGTTTCCCCGTCCCTGCTGGCAGTGGCAGGTGAGATTAAATACCTGCCCATGCCCCTCAATCTCTCTCCTTGGATGCTATGGGGACATCTGCTCCCCTACGCACGTGGAGGCTAGATCCACTCCTTTTGAAAGACCCAGGCTATGTGAAGCTGATAAACAAGATTAAGGAATTCCTGACCAACATCAGGGGAGACACCTCGCACAGTGTTAGATGGGAAGCGTTGAAAGCATTTATAAGGGGTCAAACCATTTCTTATGCAGCCCACTGTAAGAAAGGGGAGAAAGAGTTGAATTCCCTTAGAATTAAAATTGCAGCCTGCGAGACTGCCCACAAATCTAAGCCCATGCATGAGTTATACTATGCTATACAGCGTCTGAACTACAAATATAATGTACTAAATTACTAAATTAGAACAAACTACATTGCTTGCAGATGCAGGTGCCTACTTCGATGATGATGGGCGCTAACTTTCTTGTCTGGCAGATTAAACTCAGGGAGGCCAAAAGAAAAAAATTACTCACCTTAGTAATGTTGTTTCTTCTAATGGAGTCTGGCTATATTATGACATATGCAGGAGTCCCAACCTTCGAACTGCTCCAGAGGTGAAAGAGTTAACTTTCCATGCCAGGCATGGAACTTTGAGCTCGAGCTCGGATGAAAGCTCTATCTATTGTTCTTCAAACTCAAACTGTCAGATCTTTACGAGTAAAACTCACTAAGACTGTGTGGAAGCTGTAAACCTATACTAGCCAACTGGCTACTAAATATATATGAACACATTTTTTGGTGCCAAAACTAAGACTCAAGTCAGGAGACCCAAAAAATAACAAACACCAGTCACCCCAAAACGGAGGGGTGAAAAACAAGGTGGGCACCTACCAAGTGCCAACACTACCCTGCCCACCCACAACCCAAGACTAAAGGTTCTGAGAGGGGCAGGTAGGGGGGAGGTCATAATATAGCAAGACTCCATTAGAAGTACCAATATTACTACGGTGAGTAATTTTTTCCTTCAAACAACATGAAGTCTTGCTACATTATGACATATGCAGACTACACAGCAGTACCTCCATGGAGGAGGGACAGAACCTACTTAGGAAACAGGCTCTGAAGCAAAGCTGTGCCAAACCGAGCATCACTCCTACCCTGGGTGTCCAGGGAGTAATGCTTGGTAAAAGTGTGAAGTGTTTTCCAGGTAGCTGCTTGACATATCTCTAGGATAGGGATGTCCCTGGCAGCAGCCAGAGACGCAGCTGTACCTCTGGTAGAGTGAGCCCTCAGGCCTGGGGGAGGAACCTTACCTAGTTTTTCATAGCAAAACTGGACACAAGAGACAATCCACCTGGCAATGGATCTTTTAGTAGCAGGTTTCCCTTTGACAACCTCACCATAAGTGAGGAACAGTTGGAGGGAGTCAAACCTGTGACCCTTGGTATGATCTATGTAGTAGCTAAGGGATCTTTTGACATCTAAACTGTGCAATCTCCTCTCGCCAGAGGAGGAATGGTCAGTGAAGTACACAGGGAGAGACAGATTGATTAAGGTGGAAATCTGAAATCACCTTAGGCAAGAAGTTTCTGTTAGTCCTGAGGACCACCTTATCTCTGTTAAAGGAGATAAAATCAGGCGCCACTGACAATGCTTGTAATTCACTTATGCGTCTGGCAGAAGTGATGCCTACCAAAAACACAGTTTTCCAAGTCAAGTACTTAAGCTCTGCTGAAGACAAGGGCTCAAAATGGGGTTGCATAAGCTGGGCAATGCAAATATTAAGATCCCAGGCAGTGGCAGGATCCCTGAATGGAGGGTTGGTGTGAAGCAACCCCTTCAAAAACTTGGAGAATACAGGATGAGCTGAAAGAGAAGAGGGTTTACCTGCTGATAAGAAAGCAGACACTGCTGCCAGGTGCACTTTTAGGGTAGCTGGTCTCAGCCCCGAAGTATTTAAATGGACCATATAATCCAGGACAGTGGACAACTCAGCAGATTCTGGGGAAATACGCTTTCCAGAGCACCATATGGAAAATCTCTTCCATTTGGAATTATAAGTAGCCCTGGTGGAAGGCTTCCTAGAAGCCTTCAGGATATCCAATACACCTTGGGAGAGGTGAAGGTCAGCAAACTAACTCTTCAAGAGCCAGGCCTTGAGATTGAGAGAGTTGAGGTTCGGGTACCAAACTCTCCCCTGAGCACAGGTTAACAGGTTGTGATTCCTGGGAAGACACAGGGTGGACTGCTAAGGACATAAGGAGTGGGTACCAGGGCTGTCTGGCCCAATCTGGAGCAATCAATCATCTTGCAGGGTTGAGATCGGATTCTGACCAGCACCTTGAACAGGAGAGGGAAGGGGGGGGGAAGGCATAGAGGAACTTCCCCTCCCAACTGAGAAGGAAGGAAGGCATCCAGAGGGACTGAGCCCAACACTGGGGGCCTGCAGCAAAAAAGGGGGAAGTTGGTGATTGTCTGGGGCTGCAAAAAGGTCCATCTGCGGGGTGCCCCTTCTGGCAAATACCACCTCCAGTACTAAGGAATCCAGTGACCATTCGTGATGGCCCTTGGAAATCCTGCTGAGAGCATCTGCCAGGACATTGTCCTTGCCTGGGAGGTGAACTACCATAAGGGAGCTGTTCAGAGAGTAAGCCAGAGACCACAACTTCACTACTTCGGTGCACAAGGCCATAGACCGAGTGCCCTCTTGCTTGTTGATGTACCACATTGTGGTGGTATTGTCTGTTCTGACCTGAATAACTTTGTTCTGAACAGATTTGGAAAAAACTTGAAGTGCTAGAAAAACTGCTCTGAGTTCCAACAGATTGATTTGGAGCAGAGATTCCTGAGGGGACCACAATCCCTGGGTAGTGAGGTCGCCCATGAGAACTCCCCACCCCAAGAGGGATGCATCTGTAGTAAGGATTAAGGAGTGAGAGTGAGGGGTAAAGGGGACCCCCTGTCTCAGATTGCTCTGGTCCTGCCACCACTGAAGGGCTTGGATCAGGGTTCAAGTCACTGGGATGAATTTGGTTAGAGGGTCCCTCCTTTGAGATCAAAAGGCTCTCAAATGGAAGTGGATGTCCCTCATCTGAACTCTGGCTCCCTGCACTACTGCTGTGGAAGCAGCCATGTGTCCCAGGAGCTGAAGAAAATGCCTTGCTGGTCGAGAGACCTGCAGGGTGAAAGGAGGCCAGAGAGATCAGGATCCTTGCTCTTTCCAGAGGAAGGAAGGCTCTGGCTTCTTCTGTGTTCAGTTCCGCACCTATTAAGGTGAGAAGCTGGACAGGCTCCAGGACTGACTTTGGAAGACTGAGAAGGAAACCTAGAGAAGTAAGCAGTTGCTGAGTTACCTGAAGATGTAATCTGACTTGGTCTGGAGACTGGCCTACTATGAGCCAATCGTCCAGGTAAGGAAAGATGGCAATTTTTTGCCTTCTTAAGTGGGCAGCTGATACTGTCAGGCATTTTGTGAATACCCTTGGGGCAGAGGTGAGGCCGAAGGGCATTGCTCTGAACTGGTAATGGCCTGAGGGCAGTTCGAATCTGAGGTACTTTCGATGGGAGCTTCTGATGAGAACATGAAAGTAGGCATCCTTGAGGTCCAGGGACACTAGCCAGTCCCTTGGCCTTAGAGAGGGTAAAAATTCCCAGAGTCACCATTTTGAATTTTGGTTTTAAAAGGGGCTTGTTTAGATACCCGAGATGTAGGATGGGCCGACACGCTCCTGTCTTTTTTGGGGTAAGGAAGTACCTGGAGTGCAATCCTTTGCCCTGGTGTACGGGTGGAACCCTTTCCACAGCTCTGAGAGCCAGGAGGGTAGAAACTTCTGCCTCTAGGGCAAGAGCCTCTGATGGATTTGCAGGTGGAAAGGATCTGGCTCTCATCTTCGGAAATTTTTTTGAAGCTGAGAACCAGTCCCTGGCTTACTACTTCCAGGACCCACTTGTCTGATGTTAGAGACTTCCAGTCCTGGACAAAGTAAGCCAGCCTGCCCCCTACTGGAAGTGGAGAATCGACCCTGGACACCCCATCAGGGTGCCTGCTTGGCAGGGGCTTTAGGCTGAGGAGTGGAAGCAGGTCTGCTTGTACCCCCGTCTGCCTCTCCCTCTAAAGAACCCCCTCTGTGCATAAGCTGAAGAGGAGGCCTGGGCTTGGTAAAAAGGCCTATTAAAAGGTCTGCCCCTGCCCCTGGAAGGCTGCCTTTGAGGAGTGGCCTGCCTTTCCTTGGCCTGTGCACTCCTATAGGTGGTCCTACAGTCATCCATTTTCTTCATGTAATTCTCTGTCTGATCCCCAAACAGGAGTTTTACCCAAAACAGGAAAATCCATGGCCTTCGTATGGGTATCCTGTGACAGGCTAGTACATCTGAGCCAAGCCATTCTGCGGAGAACCACAGATGTAGCCATGACTCGTGATGACACATCATTAGAGTCCACTGCAGCATGGAATTGCACTTTAGATGCCTCAATACCATCAGCAGCCACCTGCTCCAGCTCCTTGGCAAGCTGGCCAGGGACCTGCTTTACTAGAGCCAAAACAGTATCCCATCTGGATTTCTGGTATCTAGCAACATAAGCCATATAATTTGCCCGTCCGAGTCCCAAGTATGCTGCCATGTACTGTTTCTTTGCCATGGCATCAATCCTTCTGGAGTCCTTGTCAAGGGGTGTGAGGCCAAGGGAATATTTGCCTCATCACAGGCTGCAGCCTGCACAACTCCCACATGGCTGCACTGTTGTGTAAGGAACTCCGTATCAGAGCCTGACAATGTATACCTTTTGTCCATTCTTTTATCCACAGGAGGTATAGTGTGAGGAGTTTAGAATTTTTACTGTGTTTCCCAAAAGATTTATACAAAGGAATACAGTCTCCTAGACTCTGGGATATCCATTTCTACATAATCAGGCTCTTCTTGATCATCCACAGCTTCCTCCATAGGGATCTGGAGGGTTTCAGCCACTTTTTTTTATAAAACATAAAATGAGAAGGGGACTCAGAAAGCCTAGGGGGAGACGCTCCTAAAGGTCTGTCTGGAGAGATGTCCAGTTCAATGGGCACATCCAGACTTTCAAATCCACATTCACTCTCCTCATACTCCTCTTCCCCCTCCTCCAGTTCATAAAATTCCTCAAATCATACTCTTGAACCGGTGGAACCGACCGAACCGTATGCTTACCTAATGGTGCCGGTTCGGTCGGAACCGGGGAAAGCGACTGGACAATTTTAATTGCTTTGGCTATTTCTTCAGCGGTTGGAGGGGGAAGTTTTGGCTCCACACCAGCTGATTTTCTAGTCCTCTTTGCTGGAACAGACTCCTCAGAGTTGGCTCTCCTTTTGCCCAAGGAAGTCTCGCCCTGGCCATCTGGTTCAGCGGACTTTTTGGCCTCCTTTTCCCTGAGCCTACCAACTCTTTTATCCAGGGTAGCTGCAGGAAAACTTTTCCAAATCTGGCAGTCTGCATTGAGGTGGTCAAACCCCAGACAAACAGGTGGTGCGGGGGTCAGCCTTGGCAAAGACTTCCCCACACACATAGAAACATAGAATTTGACGTCAGATAAGGACCGCTTAGCCCACCCAGTCTGCCCATTTCCCTACCTAATGGATAAGCTGCAGATCCTAGTTAACCAGCAGCCTACTTCTTCTTACCCCCCCCCCAGAATTGCCTTATGACTGTCCCATGCATGCTTGAATTCCACCACTGATTTGACTCCACAACCTCCTCGGGAGGCCGTTCCAGCCATCCACAACCCTCTCTGTGAAAAAATACTTCCTTAAATTACCTCTGAGCCGCCCCCTCTATCTTCAAATTGTGCCCTCCTGTTCTTGCACACCTCTTTTTTTGAAAGATGCTACCCTCTTGGACTTTGTTGATTCCCTTGAGGTACTTGAAAGTTTCTATCATGTCCCCCCTCTCCCTCCTTTCCTCGAGGCTATACATATTAAGCTCCTTAAGTCTCTCTTCATATGTCTTCCGGTGAAGACCCTGCACCATTTTAGTTGCCCTCCTCTGGACAGCTTCCATCCTGTCTATGTCTTTGCGGAGATTGGGTCTCCAGAACTGCACACAGTACTCCAGATGGGGTCTAACCAGCTGTCTGTACAGAGGAATAATAAATACAGGTTACTCACCTGTAACAGGAGTTCTAGGAATGGTATATGTTGTTCATCCACACTTATTGGCAGGTATCCTTGCCGCTTTAAATCTTGCCGGAAGGTCTTCAAGCTGGCTCCTCCCACCCACCCGGGTGGTATAACTCTCGGCTCCGCCCCATGACGCCAGATCTGGCCGCTGGAAGCTCAGGTTGTGCGTGAGCGGGAGGTCGGGTGGGTGCGTGTGGATGAACAACATATACAATTCCTAGAATCTGTTACAGGTGAGTAACCTCATTTCTAGGGACATGGATATGTTGTTCATCCACACTTATTGGCAGACTCCTAGCAGTTCTCCGGGAGGAGGAGGCAAGACGCACACCCCAATACTTACTTGGGAAAGAGACTGAGAACCGAGGCCCCAAAACCAGCATCCCGGCGTGACTCAAGTCGATGTGGTAATGGGTAATGAAGGTGTTTGCTGACTTCCAGGTAGCAGCCCTGCAGATTTCCTGGATAGGGCGTCCCTGGAAGCAGCCACCGATGCAGCAGTATGGCGGGTAGAATGAGCTCTTATCCTCTGGGAGGCTCCATGCTCGCTCAACTTATAGCAGAGATCTATGCAGGAGGTGACCCACCTGCTTATCGTCCGCTTAGCTGCAGGTCTGCCAGATGCGGCTTCAGCGCAGGTGACAAACAGCTGGTGAACCTCTCCCGAATTTCAGCCATCGCTCTTTGTAACAGGAGCGCCTTCTAGGGTCCAAAGTATGGAGCCTATATTAGGCCTCCGAGGTGTGATTGGGTAGAACACCGGCAGAGTCAACACCTGGTTAAGGTGAAACTCCGACACCACCTTCGGAAGGAATTTCGGGTGGGGGCGCAGGACAACCTTGTCCCTGTGGAAGACCAGGTAAGGAGACTCGATGGAAAGCGCCTGGGCTCTCCCATCCTTCTGGCTGGCGTGATAGCCACCAAGAAGGCGGTCTTCCACGACAGGTGAGAGAGAGCACACCTGTGCATAGGTTCGAATAGCTTGCCCATGGCTTTGCCAATACCAGCAGTAGATCCCACGGAGGTGGAGGTTCTCGCACTGGAGGGAAATGTGATCAAGGCCTTTGAAAGCACAGACCACCTTCTCCTCGCTGACTGCCTCGGCCCGCCTGTAAGCAGAGATGGCTGCCAGGTGCACCTTTAGGGTGTCGACCTAAGCCCTTGATTAGAAAGGGACCATAAATAGTCCAAGATGCTTGCCAAGGAACAGGAGGAAGGGTCCAAGCCCTTGCCCTGACACCAAATGGAAAACCTTTTCATTTGAAGGCATAACATTTCTGAGTCCGACTCATACGGGACGCCTCAACTACATTGAGGACCTCGTCGGGAAAGACCCAAGGCCTGGAACTCTAGCCGCTCAGGAACCAGGCCGTCAGGTGCAGGGATTGAAGGTCCGGATGGAACACCTTCCACTGATTGACTGAGAGCAGGTCCGGGCGAGCTGGAAGCTGCCGCGGAGTCCTGGAGCTGAGACTGAGGAGATCTGGGTACCAGAACTGGCGAGGCCAGTCTGGGGCTATCAGAATCACCTGCGCCTTGTCCTCCTCGCATTGGAGAAGCACCTTGTGGATCAAGGGAAATGGGGAAAGGCGTAGAAGAGCCCGGGGTCCACTGCCTCGAAGGCATCCCCTGCAGCGAGCCCTGCTGAGGCGGGCATGGAACAGTCTCAGCTGCGTTCTCCTGGAGGCAAACAGGTCCACCTGAGGTGTGCCCCAAAGGGAGAACAGATGCTGTACTACCTCCGGCAGGAGAGACCACTCGTGGGATGCAGCCCCTATCGGCTCAGGGCATCGGCCAGGGTGTTGGAGGCTCCTGCCACATGAATGCGGAGATCCGCCTCCAGGCTGCGACGCGGTGACCAAATACGGAGCTTCCTTGCATAGAAGCATGGAGCGCGCTCCCGCCTGGCGGTTTAGATAGTACATGGTCGGTGTTGTCTGGCGTCTGGACTCGACCACTTGACCCCGGAGGAACGGAGCAAAGGCGAGAGCTAGGCGGACCGCTCGAGCTCCAGCAGGTTGATGTGGCATCGGACTCCTGCTGGGACCAGAGGCCGTGGGCCCGGTGTTCCCCAGATGGGCACCCCAACCCATCAGAGAGGCATCGGTTGATAGAGACCGGCGGCTCAGGGGCGGACGACGGGATGCCCTCCTGCAAATGACCTGGAGCGATCCACCACTGGAGGCGTTCCACATCCCTAGTGTCACCGACTAAAGCTGGTCAAGGATGCATGGCGTTGTGACCACTGGCTGGCCAGTCCCCACTGAAGGGGACGCATGTTCCAGCAGGCCCAACGGACCACGCTAGTGCAGGCGCCATGAGACCCAGGAGGCACAGGAAGTCCCGGCAGGCAAGTTGCCCAACCAGAAATGATTGGGCAAAGGAGGAAAGAACCTCGCCCTGTCCGCGGGAGCAGCTCTGGCTCGAAGACAGTCGAGCTGCACCCGATGAACAGAATCACCTGCTTCGGCTCGAGTTCCGACTTGGCGTTGATAAGGAGGCCTAGTTGAGAGCAGACCTGGAGGGCCAGATCTCTGGACCACTCCACCTCCTGCCTGGAGGGAGCTGCTATCAGCCAGTCGTCCAGGTAAGGTACACGGACCCCTCGGCACCGAGAATGCTGTCACCACTGCCATGCATTTGGTGAAGACCCTGGGAGCTGGAGACAAGCCGAAGGGCATGGCTTGGAACTCGAAAAGGGATCCCTCCGCTCGGAAGCGAAGGAATCTCTGGTGAGACGGACGGATAGGGACGTGAAAAAACGCGTCCTGCAAATCCAGAGAGCAGAACCACACGCCGCGCTCCAAGGATGGTATTATCTGAGCCAGAGTGACCATCCTGAAGGTTCGAGACCTTAGGAACTTGTTTAGGTCGTGTAGGTCGAGAATGGGGCGCCAGCCCCCCGTCCGTTTCGGAACCAGGAAGTACCTGGACACAAACCCTGGGTCTGAAGGAGGGTCCGCCACCTCTCTTATCACCTCCTTCTGGAGGAGGAGAGGCGATGTCGGCTCGGCAGGCCGCCAGCGAGCTGGGGACCCCGAAGCCCCCCGAGGGGCGACGGCTCTGAAGGGCGGTGCCTGCTCGAATTCTAGAGGCAGGCCTCTTCCCATCACCTCCAAAACCCACCTGTCCGTGGTAACCGCGGACCAGGCGGAACGGAAGTGCCGGAGCCGTCCCCACGGGGACCCAGGGTAAGGTGGCGGGGATGGGGGCGACACCCTCAGCCGTCACTGGGCAGGCTTGGAGGATGGACCGCCGAGGGACCTCCTGGGCCTTTCCTCCTGCCTCCTGTTAGGAAAGCCGGCGGCTTGGGTTTGGGATCCAAGGCCGAGCCTGCTGGCCCTGGCGTTGCTGGGCGGGCGCCAGGCGCGGAAGACGAAAGGGCTTAGGCTGTGGTTTGCGGCCTTTGTCCTTCTGAGCGGAAGAGACAGAGTCCAAGGTAGCATTGGACTTCTCGATCCTCTGCAGGTGACCTTCCACCCCAGGGCCGAAGGTCAGTCCCAAAAAGGAACATCCGCCAACTTGTGCTGGGTATCCGAGTAAAGGTGGATATCCTCAGCCAAGCCTCCACCGACGATAGCCTCACGGGCCGCCACCGACCTGGCACATGAGTCCCCAATATCCAAAGCAGTCTGGAGCTGCTGTTTGGCCACTGCCTGCCCTGGTCCCGCACCTGCTTGACCGTAGTCTGCTGATCCGCGGAGATGAGGAATGACCTCATCCAGGGAACTTCAACAGGGCATGAGAAAAATGTGCCATGAGGACAGCCGAACTGGCCTGACAGAGGCCGAGAGGGAGCAGCATAGACTTTAGTCCGACATAATCCAATTTCTTGGATTCCTTGTCGGGAGGTTTGTCCCATCCCTGGCGTTGCCGGGCGCTGCCGAAAAAGCGCTGTCGGTAACCAACCCCTCAGCAGAGGGGTGCTCAAAACCGGACAGGGAACCGGTAGGACCGATACTTCCTTGGCCATCCTGGCCGAAGGCACAGGACAGGAAGCAGGGCGCTGCCAAAGCTCCAGGGTCGGACCCACTATGGCCTCGCCACGGAAAGGCCTCCGTTGGAGAATCCCTAGGTCCAGAATCTCCGTGAGGGATACCTGGCCCAGGAAGCGAGTTGAGCTTCATCCGGTGGATTCGAGATGAGCCGAAGCAGTCCTAGGAAGGACGACGGGCTATCGTCCATAGACTGTCCTCCTGAGGACTCCAAGTCAATCGCTTGGAGAAAGGAGGAATTATCCTCGGAGGGTCCTCGAGAGCTGCCTCTGGCCTGAGCCACCCTCAACCTGCCGAGGTCGGTCGGGAGTGAGGGTAACCGACAGCCGATGGGGTAGACCCTTAGCCGACCGAGAATCCCTGGTCGGAGCCCCAAACAGTGGCTGTGGAGGCGGAGGTTCCACCGGAATCGGTGGAGCAGCTGGTTTGGCGAACAACCGGCCTGGGTACAGGCTCCTCGGGTAAGTCGAGGGGTTGTGTCGGCCGCTCCGGTGACAGCCACTTAATGGCCGGGGAAGGCGACTGCGTCGGCTTACTCCACGTCAGAAGCTGTTGCCATGAGGTCCTCGTGCAAATCGGCGTAACCACGCCGGAAGCCTCCCCTCGTCCGAGGAGGAGGACGAGGACGAGCGGCGACGCCGCTTACCGCGGTGCCGAGACCGAGACCGCCTATGACGGCGGGATCGGCTGGACCGCGAAGAGGTCCGAGACAGAGACCGAGAGCCTCGGCTCTTCCGAGGTCGGTGCCGGGAAGTGTCGGCAGGAACCGGCACTCCCTTCAGCTCGGAGGGTTCATCCGAGGGCTCCGGAACCGGAGGCACAGGCAAGCCCACAGGATCCTCAACTCCCTCCGGGGGAAACGGGGAGAGAGGAATCTCGGCTTCTGGGCGACAAGCCCGCCTGACGGGTCGAGAAAAATCTCGACTTCCGACGACAGGAGTCTCAGTCAACTGACCTGGCGGGGCACCGTGAGACCAGTGGCGAAGCAGACGGTCGACGACTCGGGGAGAGGGACCTTTCCCGCTCCCAAGAGCGTCGACGGAGGGATTTACCCTTGTCCCTCTTTTTGGACCGAGAAAAAGGTCCAGCAGACGTTGGCCCTTCTCCCCTAGTGGAGAGGGACAGACAAAGCTCCTTAAATGAAGCTGTGTAGGAAGAACCCAGAGAGAGCGGGATAAATGCCGCGGCCGAGGAAGATACGGCCCGCGCCGCCTCCTCTTCGAGGGCGATCATCTGCTCGAGCTGATCCGCCGAGCCCGCCGCCGTGGACACCGCCGACCGGGCCTCCTTAGACTTCACCGGAGGGAAACGCTTCTCGGGACAGCCCAGTTGCAATCGGGCAGCACAGTCTTCGAGGACGTAGGCCGAGAAGGAAGAGCACAGGTCGCAGTCCTGCGGGTCGTGCTCAAGGCCTAAACAGTAGACACACTTGGAGTGTGGATCCGTCCGAGACATCTTCTGCACGCAGGGGCATCTCCGAAAACCGGGAGTCGATTTGTCCATCGCAGCCCAGGGATCAAGACCAAGTCTTTTAGCAAAAACTTTCAAATTCGCAAAACGGAAGAAATAGGAACCAGTCGCAAACGCAGAGCGTTAAGGAGGGAACCTGAGCTTCCAAGCGGTAAGGAAGATCTGGCGTCATGGGGCGGAGCCGAGAGTTATACCACCCGGGTGGGTGGGAGGAGCCAGCTTGAAGACCTTCCGGCAAGATTCAAAGCGGCAAGGATACCTGCCAATAAGTGTGGATGAACAACATATCCATGTCCCTAGAACTTCATGTTTTCTACTGGTGATGCCTCTCCCTATGCATCCCAGTTTCCCCCCAGACCTCCTTGCTGCCCTCTCACATTGCTTGCCCACCTTTAGGTCATCTGATATGACTATCCCCAGGTTCCTTTCCATTTTTGTTGTTGTTAGTATCTCACCCCCCACTGTGTACTCTTCCCCTGGGTTTTTGTTTCCCAGGTGCATTACCTTGCACTTAGCATTGAATCTAAGCTGCCATACATTTGACCATTCCTCTAACCTTGCCAAGTCCCTTCTCATCCTTTCCACCCCACCCTGTGCATCAACTCTGTTGCAGATCTTAGTGTCATCTGCAGAGACACATACTTTTCCTTCCAGTCCTTCCGCAATGTCACTTATAAAGACATTGAAGAGGACCAGTCCTAATACTGAACCCTGCGGTACCCCACTAGTAACCCTCCTTTCTTCTGAGTGGACTCCATTTACTATTACTCTCTGTGTCCTATTCTCCAGCCAATTCTTTACCCAGACTGTCATCTTGGGACCCACTCCCAGGCTGGCTAACTTGTATATTAATCTTTTGTGTGGGACTGTGTCAAATGCCTTGCTAAAGTCTAGGTAGGCCATGTCCACAGCCCCTCCCTGATCTACTAATTTGGTCACCCAGTCAAAGAAATCTATCAGATTTGTCTGGCATGACCTTCCGCTGTGAATCCATGCTGCCTAGGGTTCTGTGCCCCTCTGGCCTCTAGATACTCGACAATTCTTTCCTTCAGCAGTGATTCCATCATTTTCCCTATCACTGAGGTTAAACTAACAGGTCTGTAGTTTCCTGCTTCTGCCTTGCTCCCACTTTTGTGAAGGGGAATCACATCTGCCCTCCTCCAGTCCTTGGGTACCACCCCATCCTCCCATGATTTCTTAAAAAGGGTAGTCAGTGGTGTCACTAGTTCTACCCTTAGCTCTTTTAGACACTGCAGTGTTGAAACCCAGTGGGCCCGGTTTTTCTTTTGGGTTTCTCAGACATAGTGCCAGCCTAACCAAAACTTGCCCGTTTATGGCAATCCGCCAAGCAAGACTCCCTTATCGGTTCCCAACCGTGTCACGGGTCGTGGAAAAAAACGTAATGAAATCCGTTTTTTTAGAACTGATAAGAACCGGGAATCGCACTTCTAAAAGACCGATAATGTATTTAAAAACAACCTGATCGGTTCAAACCCAACTGATAAAACCGTTTACAAGTTCCACACAGAAAGTAAATGTAAAACCTATCTAGTACTTACAAATACCACAGACAGAACTTGAACTGACCGGTTGCGGTTTAAATTTGGTTAAAAAAAGGAAAAATTAATACTTTAACCGACAAAATGAACCGAGCAGAAGGAGAAATCTCCGGAGCGACTGTTCAGTGAGGCGGAGTAAAGAATCTGACAGTTTGAGTTTGAAGAACAACAGATACAGCTTTCAATCGAGCTCGAGCTCAAAGTTCCATGCTTGGCATGGAAAGTTAACTCTTTCACCTCCGGAGCAGTTCGAAGGTTGGGACTCATTGCAAAAGTCGTAATATAGCAAGACTTCATGTTGTTTGAAAGAGAGTGTGTGGGAATGAGGATCCCAGGGGGAGGTATGCTATATGACACTGGCAGTATAGGGGAGGCGTTTGTTGAACATTACAAGGAGTTATACACCTCTGAATGCCACCCTTCTGAAGAGGAGATGTCCTCCTTTTATAGTAAGGCACCGCTGGAGAAACTAGGGGTGGAGGATGCAAGGAGTCTGGGGGCCCCCTGTCTATGCAGGAGGTTCAGACAGCGATAATGGCTCTGAAAAGTAGCAAAGCCCCTGGCCCCAATGGAATTCCCATTGATTTTATGAAAATCTTCTGCCCACTAATACTGGACCCTTTATATGATATGTTAGTGGAAGGCTTGCAGACTGGTATTTTGCCTGCTTCCACGAGAACGGCAGTCATTACTGTGCTCCCTAAATCTGGGAAAGATTTGACTAAGTCCGCCTCTTATCGCCCCATCTCCCTGCTTACTGCAGAATACAAAATGATGGTAAAGGTCATGGCCACGCACCTGGAATCCCCGCTTTCCAAACTGATGCACCAGGACCAGTCCGCGTTTGTGAAGAGCAGACAAGGTAAACATATCAGAAGAACCCTGAATGTGATATTTAGATGGGCTCGGACGAAGGGATCTCATGGTGCGGCAGCAGTTGCGCTAGATGCGGAAAAAGCATTTGACTGCGTGGAATGGGGGTATCTATCTGATGTCTCCTGATGTCCTGGGAAGAATGGGGTTAGGCACAACCTTCAGCCAGTGGGTACGTACCCTTTACAATAACCCATCAGTGCAAACGGCCATTAACGGAAGTCTCTCCAAACCGTTTGGTTTGGAACGAGGCACGCATCAGGGATGCCCATTGTCCCCTCTTCTCTATGTTTTGACCTTGGAGCCACTGGCAGCAGTCCTGAGGGCTCACCCAGACATTGAGGGGTTCACGGGACGGGAAGCTACACATAAAATCTCCAAGTATGCAGATGACCAATTGCTATATTTACAAAATCCTGCAAGAGACCTCCTGGCCTTGCATACCTTAATGAGAGATTTTGGTGCCATCTCTGGTCATAAAGTAAACTGGACCAAAAGTGAGTTAATGCCCATAGGCTCCTGCAACACAGCACAATGGATCACGAATCTGGGCGGATTACGGATGGTAAACCAAATTAAAAATTACTCACCTCAGTAATGTCGTTTCTTCTGATGGAGTCTTGCTGTATTCTGACTATTGCAATTAGGTCCTGCCTTTCAACTGCCCCGGAGAACAGAGAGTTAACTTTCCATGGCCGGCATGGAACGTTAAGCACAAGCTCGGTTGAAGCCTCTGTCTGCTGTTTAAACTCCAACCGTCAGATCTTTACAAGCAATACTCACTAGAAGTTCTGTGTGCAAACTGTAAAACTCACACTAGCCAACTGGCAACTAAATTTATTAAAAACTTTTTTTTTGGTTTCAAAGCAAAGACTCAAGTCAGGAAACCAAAAACAAACTACAACCCCAAAAAATAAAGGAGGTGAAAAAAAAAAAGGAGGGCACCTCTAGGGTGCCAACACTGCTCCTGCCCACCCACATCCTAAAAACTAGGTTCTGAGAAGGGAGGTCATAATACAGCAAAACTCCATTAGAAGAAACAACATTACTAAGGTGATTAATTATTTCTTCAAACAACATGAAGTCTTGCTGTATTCTGACATATGCAGACTATCAAGCAGTACCTCTATGGAGGAGGGACAGAACCTACTTTGGGAACAGACTCTGAAGTACTGCTGTGCCAAATTGAGCATCACTCCTAGCCTGGATATCCAGAGAGAAATGCTTGGTGAATAGAAACAGAATTTGATGGTAGATAAGGACCGCTTGGCCCACCCAGTCTGCCCATTTCCCTACCTAATGGATAAGCTGCAGATCCTAGTTAACCAGCAGCCTACTTTTTTCTACCCCCACCCCCTAGAATTGTCTTATGGCTGTCCCAACCATGCTTGAATTCAATCACTGTTTTTGACTCCACAACCTCCTCCGGAAGGCCATTCCATGCATCTAAAACCATCTCTGTGAATAAATACTTAATTACATTACCTCTGAGCTGCCCCCAATCTTCAAATTGTGTCCCCTTGTTCTTGCACACACCTTTTTTTGAAAGATGCTACCCTCTTGGACTTTGTTGATTCCCTTGAGGTACTTGAACGTTTATCATGTCCCCCCTCTCCCTCCTTTCCTTGAGGCTATACATATTAAGCTCCTTTAGTCTCTCTTCATATGTCTTCCAGTGCAGACCCTGCACCATTTTAGTTGCCCTCTTCTGGACGGCTTGCATCCTATCTATGTCCTTGTGGAGACTGGGTCTCCAGAACTGCACACAGTACTCCAGATGGGGTCTCACCAGCTGTCTGTACAGAGGGATTACAACTTCCCTGTTTTCTACTGATGATGCCTCTCCCTATGCATCCCAGTATCCCCCCAGCCCTCCTTACTGCCATCTCACATTGCTTGCCCAGCTTTAGGTCATCTGATACGACTACCCCCAGGTCCCTTTCCATTGTTTTTGTTGTTAGTATCTCACCCCCCCATTGTGTACTATTCTCCTGGGTTTTGTTCCCCAGGTGCATTACCTTGTACTTCTTAGCATTAAATCTAAGCTGCCATACATTTGACCATTCCTCTAACCTTGCCAAGTCCCTTCTCATCCTTTCCACCCCACCTTGTGCATCAACTCTGTTGCAGATCTTTGTGTCATCTGCAAAGAGACATACATTTCCTTCCAGTCCCTCTGCAATGTCGCTTACAAAGACATTGAAGAGGACCGGTCCTAATACTGAACCCTGCGGCATCCCACTAATAACCCCCCTTTCTTCAGAGTGGACTTCATTTACTGTTACTCTGTGTCCTATGATCCAGCCAATTTTTTACCCAGGCTGTCATCTTGGGACCCACTCCCCAGCTGGCTAACTTGTATATTAATCTTTTGTGTGGGACTGTGTCAAATGCCTTGCTAAATTCTAGGTAGGCCATGTCCACAGCCACTCCCTGATCTACTACTTTGGTCACCCAGTCAAAGAAATCTATTAGATCAGGGGTTCTCAAATGGTGAGGCCCCAACCTGTTCCAGGGGAGGCTCAAGCAAGTCTGAAAAAGTACTGCATTTAAATTTTGAGTTTTATATATTTTGTGTGAAGAGATGATGCAAACTGAAAGAGGATAACAGTAGGTGAATTAAATGTATTTACTAATAGGTGACAAGGGAAGGTGAATGAAAGGCTCATTTCAGGTGTACCCGGGGAAGGGTAGGGAGTGAATACATTTCAAAAGGTAACTGCAAAACAATCAAGAAATATACAATGAACAATAGTGCAAACAAATATGAACAATAAACTAATAAGTGGTGGTAATTGATCAATTTATGGCCTGATGGCAGAACAGCCCAAATACAAGAGTTGAGCATAGAAGTGCTAACAGCAATAGCAGGAAGGAGCAAAGTAATGCCTGAGAAGTTGTTTAGGAGGGGGAGAGGCAAAGTATGTAGGAAGGTTATTTTATATAGAGAGGAAACAGAGAAAGTAGTCTGACCCATGAAGGTACTGCAACAAAGGGGGTAACAATGGTTCAAGAATGAAAATAGCAGAGATAGGTTGGCCTGTTTTGGGGGTCAAAAAGCTGAATAATAATATTTGTTTATTTGATTTATTTGTTTTCAGATAACACCTTTGAGCACAGGAGCTGTTTTTCAAACATTCCACGTCAGTATAAGACAAAGAACTGAATGTGAGCCAAGTACTCAAAGGGGTTTCAATTTAGTCATGGTGTACTGCGCAAAGTACAGTATGTTATTTTTCTCTGGGGAGGCCCAAGATTATTTCAATTTTAGGGGGAGGCTCAAAATCTTTTCCATGGATTTGGGGAGGCTCACTGTGAATGTCTGAGAACTATCGTATTAGATTGGTCTGGCATGACCTTCCTGCTGTGAATCCATGCTGCCTTGGGTCCTGTGCCCCTCTGGCCTCTAGGTACTCGATAATTCTTTCCTTCAAGATAATTCTTTCCTTCAGAAGTGATTCCATCATTTTCCCCATCACTAGGGTTAAACTAACTGGTCTGTAGTTTCCCGCTTCTGCCCTGTATGTATGGACTGTTTTCCAGGTAGCTGCTTGACAAATTTCTGAGATAGGAATATCCCTGGCAGCAGCCAGGGAAGCAGCTGTAACTCTAATAGAGTGAGCCCTCAGGCCTGAGGGTGGGGTTCTACCCAGTTTTTCATAGCAGAATTGTATACAAGAGACAATCCACCTAGCAACAGATCTTTTAGTGGCAGGTTTGCCCTCACCAACCTCTCCATATGTGAGAAACAACTGGAGGGACTCGAACCTGTGACCCTTGGTGTGCTCTATGTAGTAGCTGAGGGCCCTCTCAACATCCAAGCTGTGCAGCCTCCTCTCTCCAGAGGAGGAATGGTAAGTGAAGAAAACCGGGAGAGACACAGACTGATTAAGGTGGAAATCTGAAACCAGCTTAGGCAAAAACTTCGTGTTAGTTCTTAGGACAACTATTTCTATGGAAAGAGATGAAATCAGGCTCCACTGACAGGGCTTGCAATTCACAGATACGCCTGGCAGAGGTAACGGCTACTAAAAACAGTTTTCCAAGTCAAGTACATAAGCTCTGCAGAGGACAAAGGCTCAAAGGGTGGTTGCATAAGCTGAGCAATGCAAACATTAAGGTGTCAAGCAGAAACAGGGTCTCTAAAGGGGGCATTGGTGAACAGCAATCCCTTGTAGAACTTACAAAACACAGGATGGGCTGACAGAGGAGAGGACTTACCTACTGACAAGAAGGCAGAAACAGCTGCCAGATGCACTTTAATTGCAGCTGGCCTAAGTCCCAAGCCATTACGATGAACCATGTAGTCCAGGACTGTAGGCAACCCAGCAAATTCTGGAGAAATATGCTCATTAGAGCACCAAATAGTGACCTTTTCCATTTGGAGTTCTTCTGGTGGAAGGCTTTCGAGAAGCCTTAAAAGTATCCAGAACACCTTGAGAGAGGTGCAGATCAGCAAACAAACTCTTCAAAAGCCATGCCTTGAGATTGAGAGATTTGAGGTTCGGATACTGAATCCTCTCCTGAGAGGATATCAACAGGCTGTAATTCCTGAGAAGAAACGGGGAAGGTGGACTGCTAAGGACAGCAACAGGGGGTACACCAGGTCTGTCTGGCCCAGTCTGGAGCAATCAGAATCACTTTGCATGGTTGAGACCTGATCTTGACTAACACTTTGAACAGGAGAGGGAAGGTGGGGAAAGCATACAAGAATTTCCCATCCTAATTCAGTATCGGAGCATCCAGGGGGACTGAGCCCAATACCGGAGGACTGCAACAGAAGAGAAAGTTGGTGATTGTCTGGGGCTGCAAAAAGATCCATCTGTGGAGTGCCCTATCTCGAGAAAATCATTTTCAAAACTAGGGGATCTAGGGTCCATTCGTGATGGCCCTGGGATTTCCTGCTAAGAGCATCTGCTAGGACATTGTCCTTCCTTGGGAGGTGAACTGCTATCAGAGAGGTTTGCAGGGAATAAGCCAGAGACCACAACTTCATTGCTTCTGTGCACGAGGCCACAGACTGAGTGCCTACTCTGATCTGGACTACCTTGTTCTGTACAGATTTGGAAAAGGCTTCCAGGCCAGAAACACTGCTCCGAGTTCCAAGAGACTGATGTGAAGCGAGATGCTTGAGGTGATCACAGCCCTTGGCTGGTAAGATCCCCCAAGTGGGCCCCCCAGCCCAGCAGGGAGGCATCTGTGGTGATAATTACTGAATGAGACTGAGTGACAAAAGGAACTCCCTGTCTCAAATTGTCCTGATCCTGCCACCACTGCAAAGCCTGGATCAGGGTTCAAGTCACTGGGACTAGTTTGGTAAGGGAATCCTTTCTTTGGGACCAGAAGGCTCTTAAGTGGAACTGAATGTCCCTCATCTGAAATCTTGCCCCCCGGACCACTGCTGTAGAGGCTGCCATGTGGCCCAGGAGTTGCAGGAAATGCCTTGCTGGTCGAGATACCTGAAGGGTGAATGAAGAGGCCAGTTCTATAAGGGTCCTTGCCCTGTCCAGGGGAAGGAAGGCTCTTGCCCTTATTGTATCCAGCTCTGTCCCTATAAAGGTGAGGAGCTGTACTGGCTCGAAGAAAGTACAGATTCATGAAAGGAAAGGTGCATTACCTACCGTAATTCTTGATCTTCTCTTGTATCTTCACCATTCATTACTTCCTGGGTGTAAGCTGGAAGCGCACCCGTCCACGAGGCTTTTTTTTTAAAGAGTTGCCTAACGGCCCCTTCCTCGAGAGCGTCATGTCAGCGCGGCGGCCGTTAATAGCGACAACTCCTCCTCCAACTCAGTTCTGTGAGCCGGAGGCAAAAGTGAAAGCAGAAAATATAGATAGCGAGGCAAGATAGCGAGGATAGCAAAGCAAGGAAGAATGAACTGAAAAGGAATAAGCCGATGGAGGAAGGACAGAGGAGATAAGAACATCCTAGCCTAGGGGTACAGGGCCTCCTTACCCAGGCGACTGGGAGGAGAAGATGAGAAGAAAAAGAAGAAGAAGAAGAAGAAGAAGAAGAAAGAAGAGAGATGGGATGTTGAAGGGACCAGAAGGCCCAACGAGCATAGTTAGCTTGTAGCTGAAGGCTCGACTAAAGGGAAGCAAGAAATCCCGGAGATAGAGCTGAAGAGAAGGTTCACGAACCGCTAGACGAACTCAGGAGGGCATAGTCCTCATCTTCAACTACCATTATTCTTGACACCACCTCGGCTCCTGGCGCTGGAGGCCTTTAAGTGGAGGACAGCCGAGGAGGGAAGAATAAAACCCCAGCAGTATGAGGCGCTGCTCAGGGGTTTAGAAATAGAAAATGTAAGCCTTTCAGGCGTTTCAAGATAAAAGGGACTCAGACTGACTGGCTAAGGCCGCCAAGAGTTTAGGCTGGCTAAGGTTGGATATGGTCAGCAGAGCTCTACTGAAAAACTGTCAGGAGGACACTTAAAGGGAGAAACCACTAGCAAAACAGCGAGAAGGATAGCCTACCTTCTCATTTGCCTTCTTGTTTGATTTCTCCATTTTTTTTTTTAACAGATAAAAATTTTTTTTTTTTTTAACTAGATGCATATTGAATACCAAGATGCCTATAGCAGTCGGAGAGAGGTTCCCTCAGCATTTTTTTTTTTTTTTAAAGAGAAAGGAACAGGCGTGACTAGTTCCTCTGCTCTGCAAGAGTAAGAATAAGGGGGAAACAGATTTCAGGGCAACTATCTGAACACGGGATTGCAGGATCAAAACTGAATAGCCTGAGCCAGGCCAAAAACCCCAGAGGTATCTTGCCATAAGAATAGCAAGAGATAGTTGTGCAGTCTGATCACAATGCAATCCAGAGATGGCCCATGAATCTTAGAGGAAAGTAATTTTCTGGATTTTAGAACCCCCTTAAGAAAGATCCTTTTCTTTTTTTTGGAAAATTAGGAATTTTCCTATATTTTATATAAATGCAGAGAGGAAGGAGGCGGGGAGGTGGGAGGAAAGCCCAGGAAGAGGCACTGAGGATGGTAGGCGAGTGCAGTAATGAATGGTGAAGATACAGAGAGATAAAAGAATTACGGTAGTGCACGAATTTGCCTATCACCCTTGTCAATCTTCACCATTCATTACTCCTGGAGTGATGCCAGCTCCTCTTCCCCTGGAGGGAAGAGGCCATACCCTGAAGACAAGACCCCAGCCTTCTGCTGGTGAGAAACAGAAGGAGAGAAGACCTGGCTTATTCAGAAAGCCTAAGGAGGCGAGCTAGGAGGTGCCTCCCGAGGAGCGAGGAGACGGCGGGAGCCCTAGCAAAAGTCTCCTAGCTCTGGAAGAGAAAAGACAGGTCCCAAGGCGGAGCGAATCACCCTACGCCGGGCCCCAGGGGTGACAACCTGGAAAAAGCGAAGCCATGCCATCCGCCTGATGCAGATCGCTGTCACTGCAAGCCTGGAAGCCACCTCATTGGCGTCATAAGATGCCCTTGCTTGGTCTTGCCAGCTCCCAGGCCTACCGCCGGGAGAGGGTAAATGCTTGTCTGGTTTGTTCAGATCAGGCATAGATGCCAGCAGCTGGGACATCATCACCATGATGCCAGTTGTAGGCGAGCGTGGTGAGCCTGATGTGATTGCAATACATTCGCGAACGAGCAGAAGAACACTCTTAGCTTTAGCGGTCGAACTGGAGAAGTCAGCGAATCCGGTGGTGATCGTGCACCAGAACAACGGTCGGCCTAGAAGGAGTATCCAGGTATACCAAACCTGAAGACGGGCTGGGAAGGGAACCCAGACCAGAGGGGGGCACAATACCCACGCTGGCAGTCCGCCGCTGGGAGAAGAAAGCGGCAGGGACTGCCATGACCCGGATAAGCGCCTCCTGGAAGGGATAGGCCAGGAAGGTACCACCAGATGCTGGGCACTAGATTCACCAAAAATCTCGGCGTCTCCCCTGCCTCGGTTTGTCTCTTCGAACGTGGAAATCCGGAGATCCTCACCATCCTCGGAGGAAACGCTGATATTCTGTGAAATCAGCATCGGAGGACAGATGAGCAGGGGTTCCTCTCCTTCGGAGGAGGAGACGAGGATGATGGGGAACTGGAATGCCCAGAGGATTCCTGCGGGCGTGGGGAGAGTCAAAGACCCGCTCATGCATGTACCTAGCGTATGAGAGGAGGCCACGCAGAACCCTGAACTGCTCCCAGGATAGCGGACCGTGGGGCCGACATAGCCTGGGAGTAGAAGGTGATGACAGGCAGAGAGATGGGAGAGGGCACCTCATGGAGGCAACTGCGCTCTGCGAGGGCTCTGGAATCCGGGAAAGGAGCCACTGGAAAGGGGATCCCGGATATCAGACCAGGCATGACGAAACTCTGGGAAGCGGGCCTGGAGCCCACAGGAAGAACCTCCCCTGTGTGACCGTGAGACTGCATGGATCCAGAAGGGGCAGTCAACTGCTTCGCGGAAGGACACCCTAGAACCCTGGAGGGAGGGCAGGCTCTGCACTTCGGCTCCTGGCCACCCCTGGGTGGTCAGGAGACCCGGCAGCAGACCCCTGCCCTCGACCCCTCGGACTCCGAGAGGGCCCCCTCCCCACCTCACAGGCCCCTGTCCCTAGAGAGAGTGACAGCACCCCGTAAGGTAGCTGTCACTGGCCTCCAGAGAGGGGAGCCTCGCCTCGTCACCCCTGCCCCTGAGGCTCCGGGCCACCCCAGCCTGGGAACCCCAGGAGGCTGACGATAGGGGAACAGAGGAGAGGCCCGCTGCGCCGCCTGGCACTTCTAGCCACCGGGGACCCAGACTTTAAGAGTGGGTGCCAGGATGGGTCCACGCTTGAATCATCGCCTCCGAGGAGGACAAGACCAGCAGGACCTCAATGCTGGCCACCCAGGGGTCCTGATGCGCGGCCGAACGCCCCTGTAATAGCGTCGCCGCCTCACGCCGGTAGCAGCTGTCCTGCTCATACCTCAATGGCGCCGGGTAGGCTGCACTACCTGAGGAAGGACTAGGCCCACGCTGCCGAGAGAGGCGGCACGCCGACGCGCCGGTTCTGTCCACGACGCCGTGATCGGCGCTAAGGCGGCACTTAACGGCGTCGCTGACACCGCGCCGCGAACGCGCTTGATCCAAAGCGGCCGCCAACGGCGCTGACCTAACGTATTGGAACGCGCCTGCCGATCACTGCACCGCCAACCAGGATCCGGGGAAACGGCGCCCGAAGGCGGCGGCCGAGGGTCCACCCGAGCTAGGCCCAAAAAAGACGAGGGCCTCACGGGGTTTCCTGCACGAAGAGGATTGCCGAGGCGGTGTCGGGCGCTGCCCCAGGAGGGACTGCACGCCTCGACACCGCAGAAGGGCCTCCTCGGCAAGAAAGACGAGAGACCCCTCCTCAGACCCAGATAGGCCCAGAGGGGACCGGGAAGGTTTAGAGACTTACCTGAGAACTTTGAGCGAGCCGCCTCAAGGTCGGCGGGCTTTGCCGAGCTTGAACGCTGACTTCGAGGACACGGGGTCCATGGAGAAACATGCCGATTTAATCCATGCTGCGGCGGTCCCAGGCAACGGCAACGCTGTGCCGGTCCGAGACGGAGAATGCCGCCAGTAACACCGACGACAGGGGCGGCTAGTTCAAACACGCGGCCTGGACCCGACATAACGCTAAATCAACAAGAAAAACAGTAGGAAACACACCTGCCGCTTTAGAAAGAAAAAGAATGTCTACTGATCAAGGCTGAGGTGTGGAAGAGGAGCTGACGAGTGGAGAATGGATTGCAACAGGTGCCCTCGACGGCGGGAGAAACAGGACTGGAGTTGGAGGAGAGTTTGTCGTTATAACGCCGCCCTCGCGCATGACGCCGCCTGAGGGCGGGGCTAGGCAACTAAAAAAAAAAGTTTCGTGACGGTGGCCCGCTCACCCAGGAAGCATGAATGGTGAAGATTGACAAGGAAGATTACTGCACAGTATCTTCAAGAGGAGCCTGTAGCAGGTTACAATCAGACTACGCCGCAGGCTCAGGCCCTCCGTGAGACTTCTGCCAGCACACAGTAGGACCGCCGGCCCCGCCCAGACGATCAGGGCAAGAGGACGGACCAGCTCCACCTCAGTCTCCCGCCAAGACCCAAATAAGGCCTGACAAGAGGAGGAGCTAGCCTTAAGAGAGTTGGAGAAGAAAAAATAAACGAAATGGATCTGCAATTTCGGAGGGAGTGTTTGCTGCAGAGCTCCTCTCAAGATCTACTGTTACAGTGTTTTTACGCACTGTACTATCTTGCTCCGGTGGGAGTCCTTGCAGCAGGCTTATAATGTGGACTGAGTCCCGAGTTCCCAACAAGGAGGCAGACGATCCCAGGAGGAATGCAGACTCCAGAGGTTTTAGGACAAAAAGTCTTGTAAAACTGTTAGGTCGGGTCAGCTCTGATGACTGAGACTTTATCCGTTGTAATGCTGATAGTTGTATACAGAGTTCCAGGTTGTGGACGACAAATGTCCTATGGCAACATCTGCTGTGGGTGGCAAAGTTGACACTGGTGGAGGAACCTAACCGGCCTGGTAGGGGTCTATTGTGATGCCTTTATCAAACGAGACACAGCTAACTTTATTTAGAGATCGTTTGCTTGGACACTAGTGACAAGCAATGTGGTCAAAAGCCACAAAGAGTTGCCCAATTTACGGTGTTGAACTGCCCTTTGAGGTAATACCAGAGTCCTTGACATCCAATGTGGAGGAGAGCCTCATTAGAAGGGAAAATAAACAGAAGATCAACTGACTGGTTGAGGGTCAATTCTGAGCACTAGAAGAAACTAGGTTTGTTCTAGGAAACCTTTCCCGGGAAAATTAAATAGGCCTTACATCAGAGCCTGAAGCTCGAAACCTTTCAAACTGAAGTAACAGTAACCAAAAAGCAACCTTCAAGAAAGGTAACATGCTCACAGTCCACTGCTGGCTCAAAAGGAGGGAGGGAGTTTCTCCAACATAAAAAGGAGGTCCTAGGTGTTAGAGTACCGAATGGAGGTCTCACATGTAGAATTTCAAGCAGGTGCGGGCCACATCTAACAAAGTACGTTCCACAGCATGATAGGCTGGAGATTATCTATGTGCACCTTCCTTGATAGAGTAACTTGACCCTTATCATACAAGGAGGGGAGATACTGTAAATGAGTTCAGAGGGTAGGTGACAGAACCAAACACCGTGGAATGCCCAAAGACAGAAACGCTCCACTTGGCAGCATAGGTGGATTAGAGAGCTTGCTGACATCAAGACTGAGCTACCGGGAAACCCTGAATCTATGTTGAGCTATGTCTGAAGGAGCCAAGCCGTAGGTGAACGATCGAAGATCCAGATGACCAACGACCTTGGTCCTGGACAGTGACTGCAGATATGTACATCGGATGAAGTTCTGTGGATAACCGCTGCAATAGTGGAACCAAGTCTGCCGAGGCCATTTGGGGGGGTCAGGATCATCCAGGCCTCTGGCCTGTAACTTGAGCAGTACTTTGAAAGCAGGGAAAGGCATAGGGAAACCTCCTGCCCAGCAAAGGGATAACGAGGCGGCCAAAAAAATGGCCAGGCTCTCACGAGCAGAACGTTGGTAGTTTAGCGTTATGGTGATTTAAAGAGGGCTAGCGGGAAGCCCCGCCTGTCAAAGAGCTGGTCCGGCCCACTGTAGCAGTTCTACTTGTGCGCCTGACCGACTGCTGAGGCTGGCGGACAGGATCAGCCAGAGGGCCTGAACGTGGCATCCTGGACAGTGGTGGATGCCCAGCCTGTGTACCAGACTCCATACCCCTGCAAAGAGGATAAATGAGGCCTGCTGATACGGGCACAACCCCATGCTGTCTGTGGAAATCTTATTAGAGGTTTGGGCACCAGATCCTCTAAAACCTGAGGCGAGAGGACTGCTCGTGACGGCACACTGATGTGGAGGAGCTCTCGGTGACTCAAACCTCTTACGCTTTATGTGTACCCTAGGTGCGCCCCTCACCCTGCAGTCCGCGCACGTTGTCAGAGTCTGACCTGTGGTCCACAAAAGCTGATCCTTTCTCCATGTCGGGTCCATCCACCAAAGTAGTGTTCTCCTGACTGGCCCGAGATCTTGACCGGGAGTCAGATCATAGCTTGGTCCCACTGCACCCTGAGCACCCACTGTGGACTCAAGTGGAGGCGGTCAAAGGAGTGACAGGAATGGTCACGCTTGTTCTAGTAAACTGAGGAGTCTGCCGAACTCATGAGTGGTGGATCCGTTTGCTATCTCGTAAGCGGTGCCTCTGTTCTGTGGAGAAAGCTATGTCCGATGAATCCAGATCGCTCCCTGAAGGCAAGCTTTTGGCCCGGGATGATTTTCAAACTAGGTGATCCCCAGCCTGGAACAGAGTATGTTCAGAGCCAGAGGCCTACTTTGATGGGGCAGGCAGCTAATCGTCGAGGCAGGGGGAACACACAGCGTCCCATACGCCTTAGAGCCACAGCCACCACTGCTAGGCATGGTGAAGACCTAGAGCGAAGAGAGCCGAACCACCGAATTGAAAATGTCTCGTGGAAGTGGAACCAGAAACTCCTGTGGGGAGGATAGACCTAATATGCATATACATCCTGCATGTCGAGAGAACATGGCCAGTCCCCTTGGTGGTGCATGAGTCTTGAAGAGTCACCATCCTGAACCTTGTACTCAAAGAGGTTTACAGGACTGAGATCCAGAATGGTACGGTCCCAGTCTTTTCGGATCAGAAAGAAGGAGAATAGAACCTCGTCCGCTGATGGAATCTCTCTCGTTTCCTTGTGCATGAGGGTCTGTATGTTCTATTAGTGGGATGTGAGAAGGAGGATAACAGAGAGCGGTGGAGTATGCAGAGGAAACTGAACCCAGCGCGGGTCCTCCGGATAATATCCAAGACCCACTGATTGCGGGTAATGAGACTTCACCCTTCAAAATGAAGGAGAAGTGGCCCCCATCGGCTCCTGGGTCTCCCTGAAGGGGGGGACAAGATTACTGGGCAGAGCTGGGAGTGGGAGAGGCTCAGAGGACTTGCAACACGGCAGGAGGTCCATCAGAATGCTGGTTCTGATCCTGCGGAGCCTCCTGCCTATCGCTTTGCGGGCTGGACCTTGACTGCCTGAGGACTTACGAAGGGGCATCTACAGTGTGTAGTCGCTGGTTACCACTGTACAGCTGTGCGGTTCAGGATACTTGCTCGACGGGAGAAGCGGGAGATCAAAGCTCCGTCTCTGCCTAAACAGCACGGTACTCTGGAAGCAGATCTGATACCAGCCCAGACCGAGAAAGTCAAGACTCAACCAGTATGGCCAGAGGCACACCCGAGCAGCTGCCCTGGCTGTGTTTGCAGTGTCATACGTGGCCCTTAGTACATGGGAGCCACGCCTGAGCCTGACTGAGGAGGACCAGAGTTCTGCCATTTGGTGAGTCTGCAGGTTTGCTTGCCCAGTCCTTTCCACAACGCATTCTGGTACTGTATCATATGTTAGGAAACGGAGGAGCGAATGAACAGGCGAATGTTATGTTTCGCCCACCTGGTCCAGGTAGCCGGGACTTCAATATCGGGAGGCTGGGAGCTGAGGTGCTGCTTGAAATTTGTCGTGAGTGGCCGATCATCAAGAATCGGCCTGAGGTGTCCGGCAGAAAGGTTCCACTCGAGCCTTCGCCTATCAGACTTTAGGAAATACAAGATTGGGAGGCCGGATGCATCCAGGTGGTTCTGTAAGGTCCTGAATTTCACTAAAGGACTGATAACCACAGGCTTGGCCTGCCTCAGGTACTTGGCCAACCTCCGTCCCCGCAAGCCTGAAGCCGACTTTCATTGGCGCTGTATAAGATGCTCCTGCTTGGTGTCTTGCCAGCTCCAGGCCTACCGCGGAGAGGGCAACGCTTGTCTGGTTTGGTTCGAGATTGTGCATATGCCAGCAGCTGGGACATCATCACCACAGATGCCAGTTGTAGGCAGCGTGGTGAGCCTGATGTGATGCTACATGCACTCGACGTAGCAGAAGAGAATACTCTTCGTCCCCAACGGGTCCAATTGAGAGTCCGAACTGTGGCGGTCGCGGCGCCAGGCAACGGCGCTCAGAAGGAGTATCCAGGTATACCAAACCTGAAGACGGGTTGGGAAGGGAACCTAGAGACTCAGAGGGGGCACAATACCTACGCTGGCAGTCCGCCGGGGCTGGGGAAGAAGCGGCAGGGAACTGCCAGGACCGGATAGACGCCTCCTGGAAGGGATAGCCAGGAAGTACCACCAGATGCTGGGCACTGAATCTTACCAAGGAATTCACGCTGCCCCGTGCTGGTTTTGTCTCTTCGAACGTAGGAAATCCGGAGATCCCTCACCATCCTCGGGAGGAAACGCTGATATCTCCGTGAAATCAGCATCGGAGGACAGATGAGCAGGGGTGTTTCCTTCCTCGGGAGGAGGGAGACGAGATGATGGGGAACTGAATGCCCAGAGATTCCTGGGCGGCGTGGGGAGAGTCGAAAGACCTGCCCATGGCCGTACTTAACGTATGAGGGGAAGGCCACCGAGAGAACCCTGAACTGCTCCCCAGGATAACGGACCCGAGAGGTCCGATATGGCCTGGGGATGGTGTGAATGCAGAGAGGTGGGAGAGGGGCACCTCCGCTGAGGCAACTGCTCCTGCGAGGGCTCTGGAACCGGGGAAAGGAGCCCTGGAAAGGGATCTCGGATATCAGACCAGGCCGCAGGAGAACGAAACCTGGGAAGCTGGAGCCTGGAAGAGCCCTGGGGGAACCTCTCCTGTGACGACGCTTGGACTGCATGGATCCAGGAGGGCAGTCCGCACTCAACGCCGCGGGAAGGACACCCTAGAACCCCTGGAGGGAGGGGCGAGGCCTCTGCACTTCGCTCCTGGCCACCTCTCTGAGGTGGTCAAGAAGACCGGGGAGCAGACTCCCTGCCCCTCGACCCTCGGCTCGCGAGAGGGCTCCCTCCTCACCACCAGCTGCCCCTGTCCCTAGAGGGGCACCCGTACTGCGGCTGCAGCTGTCACCGGCCCTCCAGAGGGAGCCCTCCGCGCTGCCTCCCCGCCGCCTGCCCCCAGGGGGCTCCCGCCACCCCAGCCGGGAACCCCAGGGAGGCGGCATGAAGGGGGGAACAGAGGTGAGAGGCCCGCCGTGCCGCTTCTGGCACTTTCTAGCCACCGGGACCCAGACTCAAGAGTGGGGGATGCCAGGATGGGTCCACGCCTGAATCATCGCCTCCGAGGAGGACACATTACAGCAGGACCTCACGCTGGCCACCCCAGGGGTCCCTCGAGGCGGCGGGCCGCTGAACGCCCCGGGTACTGGCGCGGGAGGGCTGGCCTCCCTCACGCCGTAGCAGCCAGGCCTAGCTCCATTTCCCCAACGGCGCGCCGGGCAGGCCGGGCACCGCCTTGGAGGAAGGACTAGGCCCACGGCGCTGGCGCTGAAAGAGAGGGCTGCATCTACCGACGGGCGCCTCTTCTGTTCCATCGACGCCATCGATGCGTCAAGGCGCATCTGCTAACGGCGCCGGCTTCGACGCCGGCGCCCGCTATAACGCGCTCGATTCAAAGCTGTGCCGCTAACGGCTGACTCCAAACGGTATTGAACGGCGCCGTTCGTCACCGCACCGCGAACGGCTTAGATCCGGACGGCCGAAGGCGCGGCCGAGGGTCCACCAGCTAGGCCTAAAAGACGAGGGTCTCGCGACGGGGAGCTTGCCTTCTCCAAGAGGTGATTGCTGAGGGGTGGTCGGCGCCACGGCCCCGGAGGGACACTACCCCCTCGATCAGAAGGCCTCTCCTCGCAAGAAAAGACGGAGACTCTCCTCCTCAGACCGTATGGCCTAGGAGGGACCCGGGAAGGCCTAGAGACCTTACCTGAGAATCCCTTGATGACGCCGCCCCCGGTCGAGGGCGTGGGCTTTGCCGAGCTTGAACGTGGGATTTCGTGACACGGCGGTCCATGGAGAAACAGGGCGCCGCTACGAATCCATGTCATGGTTGGGTCCCGTGCAACGGCGATGAACGCCATGCCGGTCCGAGACGGAGATGTTGGCCACAGTAACACTGACGATAGGGCGCCGCTGTTCCAAACACGCTTAGCCCGACCCGACATAACGCTAAATCAACAAGAAAACAGTGAAAATTATACCGCGGCGCTTCTTTTAGAGAAAAGAACGGTCTTACCGATCGGGCCGCGGTGTGTGGAAAAGAGGAGTCGCTGACGCAGGAGAATGGAGGCTCGAAAACAGGTGCTGCTTCGACGGCGGGAGAAACAGAACTGAGTTGAGGAGGAGTTTGTCACATTAACGCTCTCGCTGGATGACGCCGCTTCTCGAGGGCGGGCCTTAGGCAACTTTAAAAAAAAAGTCTTGGCGGGGTGCGGCCCGCTTACACCCAGGAAGTAATTTGAATGGTGAAGATTGACAAGGGAAGATCTTTACCGTAACAGTAGATCTTCAAGAGGAGCTCTTGTAGCAGGTTATTACAATCAGGACTACCCAGAGGCACTAGGACCCTCGGTGAGACTTCTGCCAGCAATACATGCAGGGACCATGGCATGGCCCTGCCAGACGATCAGGGTGCAAGAGGAGAACAGACCCCAGCTCAGTTCTCCCGCCAAGACCTAGCCGAAGGCCTGACAAGAGGAGGAGATGAAGCCTACCATGAAGAGAGTTGGAGAAGAAAAAAAAATAAACGAAAATGGATCTGCACACCTCGAGGGGGAAGTAGCGCCTGCTGCAAGAGCTCCTCTCGAAGATCTACTGTTACAGTAAGTTTTTACGTAACTGTACTATCTTGCTCCGAGTGGGAGCTCTTGCAGCAGGCTATTACAATCAGGACCGAGTCCCAAGCAGTTCCACAACAAGGAGGCAGACGATCCCAGGAGGTGGAATATGCAGACTCCAGAGGCCTTAGGACAAAAGCCCTTGTAAAACTGCTAGGCCGAGGTCAGCTCGATGACTGGAGACTATATCCAAGCTGTAATGCTTGATAAAGGTATGCACAGAGTTCCAGGTTGCGGACGCACAAATGTCCTGTATGGCAACATTCCACAGGGTGGCAAAAGAAGCTGACACTCCTCTGGTGGAGTGAACCCAACCGGGCCTGGCAGGGGTCTATTGTGATACTCGTAGCAAAACGAGACACAGCGAACTCTCCATTTAGAGATCGTTTGCTTGGACACCAGTTGACACAAGCAATGTGGTGCAAAAGCCACAAAGAGCTGCTCCAATTTACGGTGCTGAACCGTCCTTTTGAGGTAATACCTCAGAGTCCTTTGGACATCCAATGTGTGGAGGAGAGCCTCCCCTCTATTAGAAGGGGAAGGAAAATAAACAGGAAGATCAACCGACTGGTTGAGGGTCAATTCTGAGCACACTTTCAGAAGAAACTTAGGGTTTGTTCTGAGGGAAACCCTTTCCCCGTGGAAAATTAAATAGGGCTCTTTACACATCAGAGCCTGAAGCTCGGAAACCCTTCAAACTGAAGTAACAGCAACCAAAAAAGCAAACCTTCCAAGAAAGGTAACACAGCTCACAGTCCACTGCTGGCTCAAAAGGAGGGAGGGTGAGTTTCTCCAACATAAAAAGGAGGTCCCAGGGTGGGACAGAGTACCGAATGGGAGGTCTCACATGTAGAATTCCCCTAAGAAAGGTGCGGGCCACATCCGATATTGTAATGCTCTCTCCCGACTTCAGCATGATAGGCGAGATTGCCCACATGTGCCTTTGATAGGAGTAACTCAGACTCTTTTGCATAGGAGAGGAGATACTGAAAGTTGAGTTCAGAGGGCAGGTGACAGAGTCAAACACTCTTGCAATGCCCAAAGACAGAAACGCTTCCACTTCATAGCATAGGCGGATTGAGTAGAGAGCTTTCTTGCTGACATCAAGACCGCAGCCACTTCCGGGGAAACCCTGAATCTATGTTGAGCTATGTCTGAAGGAGCCAAGCATGTAGGTGTAACGATCGAAGATCCAGATGGACCAACGACCCTTGGTCCTGGGACAGTGACTGCGAGCATATGGGCAACGGAATTGGAAGTTCTGTGGATAACCGCTGCAATAGTGGGAACCAAGTCTGCCGAGGCCATTTGGGGGGCCACTAGGATCATCCAGGCCCCTTCTGCCTGTAACTTGAGCAGTACTCTCTGAAAGCGAGGGAAAGGCGGAAAAGCATAGGGAAACCTCCCTGCCCAGCAAAGCGGGATAACGATTCACAAAACTCAAGCGCTGCGTTCTCAATGCAGCAGAACGCTGGCAGTTTAGCGTTGCGTGGTGACGCTAAGAGGGCTAGCTCCGGAAGACCCCACCTGTCAAAGAGCTGGTCCGCTCCGGACTGTAGCAGCTCCCACTTGTGCGCTCTGGACCGCGACCTGCTGAGGCTGGCGGACAGATCATTTAGGAGGCCTGGAGCGTGCATCTCGGACAGCAGGATGCCCCGCTCCAGCGCCCAGTACCAGACTCTCATCACCTCCCTGCAAAGAGGATACAAATGAGTGCCTCGTTTGATGATGTAAAAGACAACCGCCATGCTGTCTGTGTGAACTATTAGAGAGCCTGGCACCAGATCCTCTCGAAAAACCTGGAGGGCGTAGAGGACTGCTCGCATTTCCAGTACACTGATGTGGAGGGAGTGCTCTTCGGGTGACCAAACCCCCTGCGTTCGATGTGCACCCAGGTGCGCTCCCCACCCCAGGTCCGATGCATCTGTTGTCAGAGTCTGACCTGGTGGCTCCAGACAAAAGCTGACCCCTTTCTCCAGATTGTCGGGGTCCATCCACCAAAGTAGAGTTCTCCTGACTGGCTCCGAGATCTTGACCGGGAGTCTAGATCGTCATAGCTTTGGTCCCACTGCACCCTGAGCACCCACTGCGGGACTCATGTGGAGGCGGGCCAAAGGAGTGACAGGAATGGCCGCCGCCATGTGCCCCAGTAAACTGAGGAAGTTCCAAGCCGGAACTCAAGGAGTTATGGAGATCCGTTCTGCCATCTCTCGCAAGCGATGGCTCCCCTGTCCTGTGGGAGGAAAGCCATGTCCTGGATGGAATCCAGGATCGCTCCTATGAAGGCAAGCTTTTGGCTGGGCTCCGGGGATGATTTTCGTAAGTTCAGGGTGATCCCCAGCTCTTGGAACAGAGTACAAGTGTCTTCAAGAGCTCGTAAGAGGCCTACTCTTGATGGGGCAGTAAGCAGCTAATCGTCGAGGCAGGGGAACACACAGCGTCCCATACCCCTTAGAGCCACAGCCACCACTGCTAGGCATTTGGTGAAGACCTAGAGCGGAAGAGAGGCCGAACGGAAGCACTCGAAACTGAAAATGCTCCCGATGGAAGTGGAACCTCAGAAACCTCCTGTGGGGAGGATAGACCCCAATATGCATATATGCATCCTGCATGTCGAGAGAACATAGCCAGTCCCCTTGGTGCAGAAAGGGAAGGAGTCCTTGAAGAGTCACCATCCTGAACCTTTTGTACTCAAAGAGGTTTACAGGACTGAGATCCAGAATGGGACGAAGGTCCCGAGTCTCTTTCGGGACCAGAAAGAAGTGAGAATAGAACCCCTGTCCTCGCCGATGCAAGGGGACCCTCTCTATTGCTCTCTTGTGCATGAGGGTCTGTATGTCTCCTATTAGTGGGATGTGAGAAGGAGGATAACAGGAGAGCTTTGGTGGAGTATGCAGAGGAAACTCTGAACTCTAGCGTGTGTCCTCTCCGTATAATATCCAAGACCCACTGGACTGCGGTAACAGACTTCCACCCTTCAAAATGAAGGGAGAAGCGGCCCCCCACCGGCTCCCCTGGGTCTTCCCGCGGAAGGGGGGGACAGAAGGGAGTCACTGGGCAGAGCTGGGAGTGGGGAGAGAGGCCTGGGAGGACTTGGGCCCACGGGCAGGAGGTCCACCAGAATGCTGGTTCCCGGATCCCCTGCGGAAGCCTCCTCTCTGCCCATTCGTTGCCATGGGCTGGACCTTGACTGCCTGAGGACTTACGAAAGGGCAGTCTACAGTGCTGTAGTCGCTGGTTACCACGGTACAGCTGGCGGACCGACCAGATAGACTTGCCCGACGTGGAGGCGGGAGATCAAAGCCTCCGTCTCCTGCCTAAACAGCACGGTACCCTGGAAGGGCAGATCTTGATACCAGCCTGCAGATCCTGGAGAAAGCCCAAGACTCTCAACCAGGCATGGCGCCAGAGGCACACCCGGAAGCAGCTGCCCTGGCTGCCGTGCCTGCAGTGTCATACGTGGCCCTTAGTACATGGGAGCCTACGTCTGAGCCTGACTGGAGGAGGACCAGGAGTTCTGCCATTTGGTTAGAGTCTAGCATGGTCTTTGCCAGCTCCAGTCCCCTTTCCCACAACGCATTCTGGTACTGTATCATATGCGTTAGGAAACGGAGGGAGCGAATGGAACAGGCGGAGGCCACATATAATTTCTTGCCCACCTGGTCCAGGTAGCGGGACTCTGGGTCGGGAGGCTGGGAGCTGAGGTGCTTCGGTTGCCGAAACTTGTCATGAGCAGCCGTGATCACCGAAGAATCGGCCTGAGGGTGTTCCGCTAGAAAGGGTTCCACCCTCGGAGCCTTATACAGCCTATCAGACTTTTAGGAACTGCCAAGATTGAGGCCGGATGCATCCAGGTGGTTCTGGTAAGGTCCTGGAATGTATCTACCAAAGGACGGATAACCACAGGCTCTGGCTCCTTTTGCCTCAGGTACTTGGCCAACCTCCGGCGTTCCAGATCCAGGCCCTCCGTGTCCCACTCGGAGGCCTGGATATGCCTCATGACGTCCACACAAGTAGGATCATCCGGAGGCGAGGCTAGTCCTTCTCTCCGGGGGAGCACCTGAGGCTGAGAGGACGAAGAGGTAGATGATAAAGAGGAGGATCGACCATCCGACTTGGAATAGTCTGACCCCGTCCTATGACCATGCCTTTGCTGGCATCAGTAGCTAGGGGAACAACGTCAGTCCGAAGACAGACTCCGGTCCCTGGACCGGCAATGGAGCAATGACCGGTCAGAGGACCGACGTCGGGAGCGACCTCGCCTGGAGCAAGAAGGGCTCCTGGAGTGTGACCTCAGACTGACGCCAGTCACCAGAGTCCCCGGAGCAATGTTAGTGGTCCTTGGACCCAGTGCGGGAACGAGCCCTGGAGGGAGGTGAAGGCTGGCGCTCCGGTGACTTCCGCGTGGAAGACTCACCTCCCGGCTGTGGTTCTCCCACAGGATCCGGTACTGGTGATTGGGCCGGTGACGGGGAGGACCGCTTGTGGACCTGCCCCCACCAAAAGGAGGAAAGATCCTTGAGCTCATCCTTGGTGAAAATTTCAGCCGCTCATTCTGGGAAGGAAGTCTCCGGAATGTCTGGGTGCAAGGGAGAGCTCTCCTGAGGGCCCAGGGGGGAGGACGACTTGGGCGATGGGGACATGCAGTTCCTCAAAGATCGACCTTGCGTCTTCCGCCCCTTGACCCGGCGTCGGTGTGAGACTGACAAGAGTGACGCCTGGGGGTGCTGGAGAGTCCTTGGTCTCTGGAGGCGCGCCCATAGCAGACGGCATCGGTGCCTTAGCAGGTGGGGCCGAAGCAGGCACCTCTTAAGGATAATGATGACCCTTAGCAGTCACACCTTTGGCTTTGCTGGCTTCTCCCCCGACGGGCCGGCCTTAGCCTGGGGAGTCTTCAGAGGATCTCCAGAACCCGAGGGACGGGCCTTTTTGGGAGATGGCCGCAAATGCAAGCGCGACCAGGACAGACATGGTCCTTGCTGTGGCGCTTCTCCTTCCTCTTCCCCTCCGAGGAGTGCAGATCCATCTTCTGCTCCAGCAGGTAGGCTTTAAGGGCCATCAGGCGGCGGATGCGGGTCCGGTTGGTAAAGGCCTGGCAATCTGCGCAGTTGGCAGTGTCGTAGTCCGGGCCCAGACAGAAAACGCACCGTCAATGGCCGTCCTTAGCTGGGATCTGCCTCCCACAGTCACACTTAAAGTGTTCTGGAGATGCTGACGCCAGAGAAGACATCGAACCCGGACGGGTAAAAAGAACGTCTGACGTCGGTACTAGGCAGCGGAAAGAGTGAGGGAAACAACGCTCGAAAGCGGGGAAAAGGAAGCAATCGACGGGCAGCGAGCTGATGTCTGTACCTGAAAACGATGAACCTGTCGAAAAAAGGAGGAAAATCTTGATTTTAGAGTCAGTCTTTAGCTGCAATCGCAAGCAAAAGCTGTTCCTTTTGGCTTCACGTGCAGGACACGGCAGGAAAGAACTGAGGTGGAGCCGAGTCCGCCCCTCTTGTACCCTGACTGACATCGGGCAGGGCCGGCGTCGGGAGCAGCCCCTGCTGTGTATTGCTGGCAGAAGTTTCACTGGAGGGTCCTAGTGCCTGTGGCGTAGTCCTGATTGTAATAGCCTGCTGTAAGAGCTCCCACTCGAAGTAAGATCTGATTTTGGAAGGTTGAGGAAGAATCCTAAGGAAGTGAGCACTTGCTGAGTTATTTGCAGATGTGACTTAACTTGGTCTGGAGACTGTCCCATTATGAGCCAGTCGTTCAAGTATGGAAAGATGGAGAACTTTTTTCTCCTTAGGAAAGCAACCACTACTGCCAGGCACTTTGTGAACACCCTTGGGGGCTGCTGTTAGGCCAAAGGGCTTTGCTCTGAATTGATAGTGGCCTGAGGGTAGCTCGAACTTGAGGTACTTTCTGTGGGAGCACCTGATGGGAATGTGAAAATAGGCATCATTGAGGTCCAGGGAGGCTAGCCAGTCCCCTGGCCTTAGAGAGGGCAGAATTATTCCCAGAGTCACCATTTTGAATTTTGGTTTTAAAAGGTGCTTGTTCAGATATCTTAGATCCAGGATAGGCCGCCATTCTCCTGTTTTTTGGGGGGTTAGGAAGTACCTGGAGTACAATCCTCTGCCCCTGTGTAGGGTAGAAACCCTTTCTATGGCTCTCAGAGCCAGGAGGGAAGAAACCTCTGCCTCTAGGGCAAGGGTCTCTGATGGATTTGCAGGTGGAAAGGATCTGGTTCTCATCTTGGGAAATTTTTTGAAGCTGAGAACCAGTCCCTGGCTTACTACTTCCAGAACCTACTTTTCTGATGTCAGAGACTTCCAGTCCTGGACAAAGTAAGCCAGCCTGCCCCCTTCAGGTACCGGAGAGTCATCCCAGGCAGACCCATCAGGGTGTCTGCTTGGCAGGGGCTTTAGGCTGAGGGGTGGAAGCAGGCCTGCTCATTCCCCACCTGCCTCTTCCTCTAAAGAACCCCCTCTGAGCATAAGCAGAAGAGGACGCCTGAGTTTGGTAAAAAGGCCTTTGAAAGGGCCAGCCCCTGCCCCTGGAATGCTGTCTGAGGAGTGGCTTGCCTTTCTTTGGCCCGAGCACTCCTGTAGGTGGTCCTGTACTCGTCCATCTTTTTCATGTAGTTCTCTGTCTGCTCCGCAAACAGAGAATTACCAATGACGGGGAAATCCATGGCCTTAGCCTGGGTATCCTGTGATAGGCTAGTACATCTGAGCCAAGCCATCCTCCGAAGGGCCACAGATGTAGCCATGGCTCTAGACGAAACATCACTGGAGTCCACAGCAGCATGAAACTGCACCTTGGATGCCTCAATCCCATCTGCAGCCACCTGCTCCAGCTCCTTAGCTAGCTGGTCCGGGGCCGGTTTAGCCAGAGCCAGCACAGTGTCCTACCTGGACTTCTGGTATCTAGCTGTGTAGGCCATATAATTAATCTGCCTGAGTCCAAAAGATGTACTGCTTCTTTGCCACGGCATCAATCCTCCTGGAGTCCTTATCTGGGGGGTGTGATGCCAAAGAAATATTTGCCTTATCACAGGCAGCAGCCTGCACTACCCCCAACATGGAGGCACTGCTGGGAAAGGAACTCTGTGTCCGAGCCTTAAAGGGTATACTTCTTGTCCATTCGTCTGTCCACAGGAGGTATGGAATTACAAGTCTTTAGAATTTTAAATGTCTGTTTCCCCAAAAGATTTATGGAGGGGAACAGAATCTCCTAGACTCTGGGATGTCCATCATCTCAACAAAATCAGGCTCCTCCTGATCCTCTACTGTTTCTTCCATTGGAAGCTGGAGGGTTTCAGCCACTTTCTTGTAAAACAAAGTGGGAAGGGGACTCAGAAAGCCGAGGAGGAGAAACACCTGAAGGTCTGTCTGGGGAGATGTCCGGGTCAATAGGCACATCCAGACTTTCATAATTACCATCATCATCATCCTCATATTCTCCCTCCTCCGGTTCACAAAATTCTTCTAAAGTATAATCCGGAACCGGAAGAAACGACCAAACCCAGCCCCTGCCAGATGGTGCCAGTTCGTCCGGAACTGAAGTTAGCAACTGAACTACTCTTATTGCTTTGGCTATCTCATCAGCAGTTGGAGAAAGAATTTGTGGATCCGAACCAGATGGTTTTTCTTTTCTCTCTTTTAACCGGAACAGATTCATCAGAATCAGCTGTCCTTTTGCCCGAAGAAGTTTCGCCCTGGTCAGAGGGCACTCCTCCTGGTTCGGTCGGAACCGAACTGGGCTGGCCATCCGGGTCAGCAGACTTCTCGGCCTCCCTTTCCCTCAGTCTACCTACTCTCTTATCCAGGGTAGCTTTGGGAAAACTTTTACAAATTTGGCAGTCTGAAACGAGGTGGTCAAACCCCAGACAAGAAACACATGGTGGTGGTGGTGGGGGAGATCCGTCTTAGCAAAGGCTTCCCCACACACACTACAGTGTTGAAACCCAGTGGGCCTGTTTTTTTTCTTGGGTTTCTCAGACATGGCCAATCCTATCCAAAACTTACCCTTTTTTCAGCAATCCGACAGGCAAGACACCCCTATCGGTTCCTGACAGTGTTACGGGTCTTGGAAAAAAACGTAATTAAATCCGTTTTTTTACAACCGATACAGACCAGTTACCACACTCCATTAAATTCAAAACTTTTTTAAGACCAATCTGATTGGTTCAAACCGAACCGATCCAAGATTTACAAGTTCCACACAAACAAAACGCAAACCTATCTAGTACTCAGGGTACCACAGACAAAGACTTAGACAGGTTCAGTAGCAGAAATAAACTAGAAACCGAGTGAAAAAAACAACACTAACAGAATTTATTTGAACTGAGCAAAGGAGAAATCTCCAGAGTGACTGTTCAATGAGGCGGAGTAAAGAATCTGACAGTTGGAGTTTAAACAGCAGCAGACAGGGGCTTCAACCGAGTTTGTGCTGAACGTTCGATGCTGGCCGTGGAAAGTTAACTCTTTGTTCTCCGGGGCAGCTAAAAGGCAGGACCTAACTGCAATAGTCAGAATATAGCAAGACTTCATGTTGTTTGAAAAATTATCTGGGTATAAGCCTATCAGCATCTGTAAGTCGCCTATATGTCCTAAATAATAAACCTCTGATGGCCAGAGTAACAGAGGATCGAGAGCGCTGGTGCGCCCTCCCTATTTCGTTGCTAGGCAGAGTCAGCACTGTAAAAATGATGGTACTCCCGAGGTGTTTATACCTGCATCAATCCCTCCCTATTAGAGTGCTTCAGAGTCACTTTAGGTGCTTTTACGCAACCTTACACAAATTTTTATGGTGGTGCTCATAATTGTAGAGCCACGCTGTTCCACCCAACTGACGGGTGGGGTGGGTCTGCCAGACTTCAGAGCCTACTATTGGGCCGCTCAATTAGTCTTTATACAACAAGGTAGTGGGAGGGCCACACTGGCCTGGATGAGGCTGAAGGAGGAGGACATTAGGTAATTTTAAACATGACCTATTGAGTGGTAAGTCTCCCCGGTGCATCAACATGTGAATGTGTCACCTAACCCATTTACAGCAAACACAGTAATGGTATGGAAGAGGGTGCACCAGTACACTGGTTGGTAGGGTGGACTCAAGCCATACAAGTTTGCTTTGTGCAGTGAGACAGAGGGGCCCACAATCGGTACTGCTCATACAGAGATTAAGTGTTTGGAATAAGGCAGGTCTCTCCTGTGTGATGCAGTTATTTGAGGGTGGGACGATCCGCAGTTAAGAGACATATGTAATGTTTGGGGGATATAGCCAGGTGATTTTTTTTTCATCTTCGAATGCAACAGATCTGTGGCTCCACCATGTCTGTTACTGGGCGGTGGGCACCTCCGTCCCCCTTTGAGAAGGAATTCTATAGACCCCAACCAGGTAGCAGGCCATTATCGACTATTATCACACAATCTTGTGAAAATCTGGGGAGGCACCACAGTTGAGTAAAATGAGAAGGGTGGGAGACCTCAGTCTGGAAATGGATATGCACACCTGGAAAATGGGGTGTTCTCACTTTATGCACTGCTCCTACAGTAACAGGCTGAGATCGATACAGCTAAATATTTTTTTATATATAGATATATATATATATATATATATATATACACACACACACACACACATATACATACATACATACACGCACACACACAGAGCCTATGTTGCCCTGTCAAATTGCTTTAATGGATAACTCTAGGTCAAAGATGTGTCCCAAATGTGGAGTGGGTGTAGGTGACTTCATTTACATGACTCCAACGTGTGCTAAGATTGCACTGTTCTGGCACAAAGTACATAGGATAATGTTGCTTACCCTAGGTTATGCACCATCGAAATTCCCTTTGGAATTGCTCCTGGGAGCAGATTCTAGACATCCCAACGGTGCTTTGAGTAACAGTCTTTGGAGCATGGCCCTGGTCAATGCCAGAAAAACTATAGCTCAGGTCTGTATGTCCTCCGATCCCCCATCCATAGCTCGATAGTCCAAGAACCTGCTTTCATGTATGGCCCTTGAAAAAGCACAGATGGGAGCGCTAGGCAAACATTGCCTCTTCAATGAAATATGGGATCCATTGCTGAAGGCAGTCGGGGTAGGCAGGTTCCCTGTCTGAAAAATGGTTCTCATGGACCCCACTGCACCTTCCGTTTCCTTTAGTTCCACTGGTTTGAGTATATATTCCACACTGTTTCTCAGGTCTAAACGATGTATATGGTGTTTGTAATGGACAATTACTGTGAATATAACCTTGTGAACTTTAATCTTTGATGTTTTACAGTCATATTGACTAATTTGCATGTTCACTTAAATCACGACTTCGAACATCATGCATCTTATTTCTAGTAATCAGTCCTATACCTGTATGCAACTGTGTATTTAAAATTAAGTAACTGTTGTATATCCTTGAACCACTCAAACTATTTAAAAAAAAAAAAAAAAGTTCACAGGGGAACCTGCATATGCAGATGGGCCAAGGGAACCCATGGCAATTCCCACCAGCATATAGCCCAGAAGGCACAAGAAAACACTGGTGGGGACCTGCCGGCTGGAAGAAACCAGATGGGACTGCTCCATCAGTTGCTCCGCTGTGTTCTCAGGGGAAAAAAAACAAAAAACCTTGCCCTGACTTGTGCCCAGAATCGCCCCTATGCATTGAAGGCACTAGCAAGGAGACAGGCAGGATTTCGGGAGGTTTATCATGATCCCGAAGCCCTGGAAAAGTCCAAAGGAGTATTCCAGGGTCTAAACCAAGTGGCCCCAGTAGGGGGCTGCTAAAAGCCAGTCGTCCAGGTAGGGGAACACATAGAAGTCCTGCCTCCTCAGTGCAACTGCCACCACTGCCAGGCATTTGGTAAATACCCAGGGGGCTAAGAAAAGGCCAAAGGGGAGGGCCCGAAACTGATAATGGGCTCCCTGAAAATGGAAGCGGAGGAAGCGACAATGGGCAGGAAAAACTTAGATGTGGAGGTTGGCATCCTGCATGTCCAGCGACCAAAGCTAGTTCGCTCTGGTGTAAGAGAGGTAACAGCCCTTGGGGGTGACCATCCTGAAGTGTGTACTCTATGTAAAAATTCAGATGGTTCAGGTCCATTATGGGCTGAAGGTCCCTGCTCTTTTTGGGAATGAGAAAGTGGCAGTAAAAGCCCCTTTCCCAGTGCACATACGGGATAGGCCCTATGGTTCTTTTTTGAAGAGCCAGGATCTCATCACACCAGCAGCAGGTGTGCAGAGTGAACATTAGGGTTTTCTGGTGGCCACTCAAGGAACCCCCAAATGTAGCTTTGAGTTATGATCTGAGCACCCAGTTGTCTGTGGCCACTGATTTTCCACCTACTCCTGAGCTCAACTTTATCGTTGTGAGGGATGATGTAATTCGGCTCAGTGCACAGGGCCTGTAGCTCTGAAATCCTCCTGGCAGACATAATGGCTACCAGGAAGACGGTCTTCAGAGTTACAAACTTGATATGGGCTGTGGACATAGGCTCGAAAGGTGGATTCATGAACCCATCTACGCAAAGGTTCAAGCTCCAAGGAGGAACAAGCTCCCTGGTTGGAGGCTGGAGGTGCAAGTGGCCTTTGAAAAACTGTTTAAAAATGTTGTGGGGAAAAAACTGATTTCTTCTTTCCCACCGAAAGATGGGCTGAAATTGCCGCCAGATGCAGCTCGAGTGAAGATGGTTTCAAGCCTGAAGCCGGTAGGTGTACCAGGCAGTCTAGCAGCTGAGGGTCTGAAGCAGACAGGGGTTCGACCTTTTTGCTCTTGCACCAGAGGGAAAACCTTTTCCATTTGGCTGCATAAGTCTTCTTAGTTTTTTTTTTTTTTAAGCCATCCTCAGTATCTCAAGGACCTGTTCAGAGTACTGTGAGTATGGAAACCCAACTCCTCAAGAACCAGGCCTTGAGGTGAAGAGAGTGTATGTCTGGGTACTGCACTCCCATCTGAGGAAGGGTCAGCAGGGAGCGAGTCGGAGGCAGGCGAATGGGCCTGTTGCAGGACACAGAGAAGGAGAGGGTACCAGGCATGCCTGGTCCAGTTCGGAACAACTAGGATCATCGATGCAGGCTGCTGAGTTTCAGCAAAACCCTGAATATCAGGGGAAAGGGAGGAAATGCGTATAGGAACCTCCCTGACCAGTTCAGGATCAGGACATCCAGAGGAAATGTTCCCAGAACAGGGAGCCTGCAACAGTTTGAGGAAGCTGAAAACTGAGAGGAGAGGCAAACAGATCCACCGCCTGAACACTGTGGCTAGTACTTGCTTGTTCAGTGTGTATTCACTCTGACCTTGACTGATGCGGCTTAGAGCATCCGCCAGAGTATTGAGTTTGCCTGGGAGGTGAATACCTGAGAGGCTGACTCCCAGGGAGAATGCTACAGACTAGAGCTTCCAAACAGAGTATTCCTGATCTGGTACCACCCTGCTTGTTTATGCAGAACACTGCAGTGGTGTTGTCCGTTCGAATTTGAACAGCCTGCCCTTCTATGCTGGGAGCGAAAGCTTTGAGAGCTAGTAAGACTGCTCAGAGTTCCAAAATATTTATGTGCAACTGATTCTTCAGGAGTCCAACTGCCGCTTACTGAGGCACTGTCTAAATGAGCTCACCAGCCCAAAAGGGAGACATCTGTGGTGATCACCTCTGTGGGAAGAGGAGCTTAAAAAGGAACCCCTGTCTGCAAATTTGCAGGGTTCTTCCACTGCAGCAAGTTTTGGAGGAACTGCTCAGACACAAGTTATCAACTCTGAAAATGTGTTGCTTCTTTGGGAGCAGTGGGCTCTGAGGTAGGCTTGCAGAAGTCTCATCCTGTATCTCACCCCTAGGACTACTGCAGTCATAGAGGCCATATGTCCCAGAAGTTTGAGGAAATGTCTGGCTGGTCTTGGTTGTCCCTGGGTGAAACAATCTGCCACTAAAAGGAAATTCAATTTTTTCCTGCGGGAGGAAAGCATATCTCTTCTTAGTGTCGAGCTGGGCCCCTCTGAAGGTGAGCAGCTGGGTGGGTTCTGGGTGAGATTTCTTGAGATTTACCAGGAAACCCAGAGACTCTAGAGTGCGTTCTGTGAGGGAAAGATTCTTTGACCTGGCAAGGAGACTTTGCTACTATTAGCCAGTCATCCAGATGGGGTACAGAGTGACACCCAGTCTCCTGAGATGTGCTGCTACCACTGCAAGACACTTGGTAAAGACTCTTGGGGCCCTGAGGACAGACCAAAGGGCACTGCGGTGAACTGGTAGTGACCCGAAGGAAGTCCGAACCTGAAAAACTTCCTGCGAGATCTCCTTATGGGTATGTGGAAGTAGGCATCCTTTAAGTCGAGGGAGACTAGCCAGTCTCCCTGCTGTAAGGACTGTATGACCAGTGACAGAGTGACCATTTTGAATTTGGGTTTTTTCAAATGTTTGTTTAAATAACAGATCTAAGATAGGTCGCCACTCCCCAGTTTTCTTTTGTGTCAGAAAATACCTGGAGTAGAGGCCCTTGCTCTTATCGTGGGTGGGGACCCTCTCCACTGCTCGTAAAGCCAGAAGGTTTTGTACCTCCATTTCCAACAGTGGAATCTGTGTTGGGGACAGGGGTCTTGACATCTGGGTATGCTTGAGGTCTGGCAGCTGCTTGAACTGTAATGACAGACCCTTCTCCACTATCTCCAGCACCCACTTGACCGACCTGATGGACGAGTACTGAAGATAGTGACAGAGTCTGACTCCAACAAGAAACAGGGAGGCGACCTGGACATTCACATCAGGACTTAGACTGAGAGGCAGATGGCTGGGTAGAGGTGGCTCTTTGGCCCCTTCTGCCCTTGCCTATGAAAGACATCCTGTACTGGCTAAATTCAGACTGGGGATAGGGACTGTAAGGCCTGGGAACAGAAGTTCTGCCCCTACCGCCCCTGGGATGGGACCTCTAAAGGGTGGCGGGTTTAGGCTTGGATGAGTGGCTATGCCGCGAGGCCTTGTACTCGTCGACTCTTCATGTAGTCAGTGGTTCTGTAATCAAACATCTTTTGATCACAGGGAAAATCTATGGCCTTGTTCCGAGTGTCTGTGGTCAGACTGTTTGTTCTAAGCCTGAGAGAGATGCCATGGGCCATCGCCCTAGAGGCTGCATCGCCATCATCTGCCATGTGGAATTGCTACACAGTAGCTTCCAGGGCATTTTTTGACATGTTCACCAGCTTGTGCACCATAGAATCTGATCCGTTGCAGGTGATAGCCTGGTCAGATTTCCAAAGGGCTTTCTGATATTTGGCTGTGAATGCCATGTAAGAAGAAAGCCCAAGAAGCAGGGAAGCTGTGGCATACATTTTCTTTGCTATAAAGTAAATTATTTTGGAATCCTTGTCAGGGGGAGACTCCAGCTTTCTCACATGCTGCCTGCTGCACTATACTTCCCTGGTTAGGGTGTACAGACAGGAACTCTGTACCATTTTTTAGACAATTTATATTTTCTCTCAAGCCGCTTATCAACCCAATACTGAAGTGGGGGTACTGAAGCACCTTCATGGTATTTTTTCTAAATGCATTATAGGCAGGGACAACCAGGGTCTTTGAGGATAAAAGACCCTTCGTCTCCCTATAATCTTCATCGACATCCTGGTTGAGCTCCTGCGTAGGGAGGTCCAGGGTATCCAGCATATTTTATATAAATGTAAACAGATGAAGGATCCTCGTGGTCACCTGGGGGAACCCCAAGGTTAGGGTCCAGGGACTCCTGGGGCTCAAGGCCCTCAAAGTCCATGTTAGGGGCATCATAAAATTGATCTTCTGCATCACCCTCACAGTCTACAGAACAGAGAACTGTGGAAGAGTGCTTGAAGGGTCTGAAACAGTTGCCATGCTTTTTCCATATCTTGCACTGATGGAAGAACCTGTTCAGTTTGTAAGTGTTTTGTTTTTTTCTGTGTGCTTTAAGCTGGCAGTATAGCCTAGAGGTTAGAGGAACGAGGTGTGAACGAGCTTGATACATCCAGCAGACCAGAGTTTGATTTTCACAACCTCCACTTACATACTGTGCGACCCTGAGCAAGTCACTTAACCGCCTGGTGCTCCCAAGGTCGCCCCTGAAGACAGGCACTTGTGCCTAGTGGGCCTTACCGGGTTACCAAAGACTAACAAAACAAAAAAAAAAGGCTGCCCGTTGTCTCGCTATTGGCTTTCCTAGGAGCAATGCAAGCATATCTGTCTTGACAGTTTCTTTTTAGCCACTTCAGAAGCTTGATCAAGCTTCCTTTTTTCGTCACTCTTATTTTTCAATTTGTGAGGAACTTCATCGTTGGAAGCTTTATTTTTTGCTGGGATCTGGAGGGTTCCTCAGCACCTCTGCTTTTGGTATTAGTACTTTTGAATGGCCCCTCGCCTGAAGCCTTTGATTTATCCTCAGACATAATCAAAGATTTGTCTGCTATGTTCATCAATTTAAGCAAAGCAAGCCAGTTCTGGACCTGCGAACTACAATGCAGGTTTCTGTGAAAATGTCACCTGCCAGTCATGCCTCAGTTAAACTGCATTACTAGTGCCTTTTTTGGGAGGTTGTAAAACTGGGATCTATACCAGTGCCAATCTTAATAAAAAAAACTAATACTCAACTGTACACAGGTGGACTGGAACTACTGGACAGTCCTGACACAGATGATACCAATGTCCAGTAATAACAAAAAAAGGTTTCCTTGTAATTGCCAATCTAGAGAGAAAACCCCTAGGCACTGTTTAAATTTGAAATCTACTGCAGGTGCCTCGCAGTAAACCCCACGAGGTCCGAGGTAAAAAAACAAGGCAACTGTGCCTAATTCGACAGTTCCCACAAGAATGTGCCCCAAAAATGAAGGAAACCATCAAAAATAAGCACCCAAGATAAAATTAAGCTTTAAACTAAACAGTCACGGTAAAAATAAAGTCAAAATTGCGCCACTGCATTAAAATAAAAAATGTGTGCAGCATTAATGAAAAAGTAAAACTTTCAGCACACTAGGAAAACTTTACCCAGATAAGCACTAGGAGGCTGTCAACAAGGAAAGTTGGGAACACCTCAGAGGCAATATTGCTCAGTCTAGTAGAAAAAAAATTCTGAAGCATTCAACAGCTCTCACCCCCTCCTGTCTTGGCTTGGCCCTACACTCATTTAAATCTCTTAAAGGCACACTTCCAGGGCATTGCACCTAGCCAGCTAAGTGCAATAAAGTTACTGATGCTAAAGGACTCCTGGGGTAAGAAGTGGCAATTTTGCATTGTGTGGGGATGCAAAAACTGTCCCACTCTGGATGACTCCCCCCTCATTCAAACACATCTTCGACTACCGAGGTTAGCAGTTCCCACTCCCATATCCTGGACAGGGACCTACTTAGCCCATCTGCCAATGCACTTTGGCCGCCTAGAAAGTACAGTTACGTAAGAACTTACCGTAACAGTAGTTCTTCGAGAACAGCTCTTGCAGCAGGTTACACCATTAGGACTGAAGCCGGCAGGTGTCAGGACCCCACGGAAAAATTCTAGCTAGCCATCTTCAGCGGGGACCGCCCCCGACGTCGGTCCCGCCCCCGACGTCAGGCGTGGTACACAGAAGCGGTCCCGCCCAGATCTCAGCCTCCCGCCGGAGACTTCCGGCCGCAGGCTGGCATCGAGATGGGAGACCGAGGAGCCACCGTCAGAAGACAAAAGGGTATAAATCCCTGTTAAAAAAAGCTTAAGCCATGCCTCCTCCAAGGGGGAAGGTGGGCGGGAAGGTACCTGCTGCAAGAGCTGTTCTCGAAGATCTACTGTTACGGTAAGTTCTTATGTAACTGTACTATCTTACTTCGAGACACAGCTCTTGCAGCAGGTTACACCATTAGGACTGATTCCCAAGCAGTAACGCTGCCAGAAATTCCGGGAGGAGGAAATAGGAAGTACCTTCCAGGTCCTGAACTTAGGACAGGAGACCCTGTAGCACCGCCAGGCCGAAACCGGCTCTTCGCCGAGAGGAGATGTCCAGGCTATAATGCCTGATAAAGGTATGGACAGAGCTCCAAGTGGCTGCAGCACATATAGCAGAGGTGGAGACATTCGAGTGCTGCAAAGGAGGTGGCCACACCCCTAGTAGAATGACCCTGGACTGTTCCCGGGAGGGGCTTTTGTTTGATATCATAACAGTATGAAATACACTGGACAAGCCAGCGAGACAAGGACTGTTTGGCTACAGATTGGCCCATCATCCTCTCAGAGAAGGAAACGAAAAGTTTCTCAGAACTACGAAAAGAAAAAATTACTCACCTTAGTAATTGCTTTTCTTCTCATGGAGTCTTGCTATATTAGGACTTCTTGCAGTATGCCACTGCACTTGAACTGCCCCGGAGAGGAAACAGTTAACTCCAGAGAAACCTGGAGTTCCACAGCGCGAGGGCCCTGTTCAAAGCTCTATCTGGCCAGTTTCAAATGAAACTGTCAGGTTCTTTACGTAGCTAAACTAACATAGCAAGTCTGTGTGGAAAAGCTCTACACTAGCCATTGGCTACCTACCAGTAGTAAAACAACAATCAAAGAATAATAACAATATTATACATATATTATTATTAGTATCACCCATGACAAGCACTAGTAGACCCCTCTCCTCAAAGACTCAAGTCCAGGAGGGGCCAATACCATTTAAAACAGAATCTACTCAGTTCCCCAACCCAAATGATAAAGGGGGGATTAGGAAGGAACTAAAATGGCATGACACAGTGCTTGCACTAATTTGCCAACCCCATACCCAAGTAGGAGTTCTGAGAGGGGTAGGAGGGAGGGTTGTCCTAATATAGCAAGACTCCATGAGAAGAAAAGCAATTACTAAGGTGAGTAATTTTTTCTTCAAACACCATGAAGTCTTGCTATATTAGGACTTCTTGCAGATTACACAGCAGTACCTCCATGGAGGAGGGCCAGAACCTACTTAGGGAATAGGCTCTGAAGCACAGCTGTGCCAAAACGAGCATCTCTCCTGGACTGGACATCCAGGGAATAATGCTTGGTAAAGGTGTGGACTGTTTTCCAGGTAGCAGCTTGACAAATTTCCAAAATGGGAATATCTCTAGCAGCCGCTAGAGATGCAGCTGTACCCCTTGTGGAGTGGGCCCTCAGTCCTGAGGGAGGTTCTCTACCTAGTTTTTGGTAACAGAACTGGATACAAGAGACAATCCACCTTGCAATTGTCCTCTTAGTGGCAGGTCTCCCTTTGCCAACCTCTCCATAGGTAAGGAAGAGTTGGAGGGATTCGAACCTGTGATCCTTGGTGCGTTCCAAATAGTAGCTTAGGGCTCTTTTGACGTCCAGACTGTGCAATCTCCTCTCCCCTGAGGAGGAATGCTCAGTGAAAAATACTGGAAGAGAGATGGATTGGTTTGATGAAAATCTGAAACCACTTTAGGTAAAACTTTCTGTTAGTCCTGAGGACTACCTTATCCCTGTGAAAAGAAATAAAATCTTTTCCACTGACAAGGCTTGTAATTCACTTTATACTGCCTAGCAGAAGTGATAGCCACTGAAAAACAGTCTTCCAAGTTAAAACTTGAGATCTGCCAAGACAGAGGGTTCAAAGGGGGTTGCATTAACTGAGCAATGCAAACATTCAGGTCCCAGGCAGGAGCTGGTTCCCGAAAGGGAGGGTTAGTGTGAAGTAACCCCTTAAAAAACTTGGAAAACACAGGGTGAGAGGAGAGGGAAACAGGTTTCCCTGCAGATACAAAAACAGAAACAGCTGCCAGATGAACCTTCAAGGTAGCTGGTCTGAGGCCTAGGGAATTTAGATGGACCAAATAGTCCAATAAAATGGCCAAGTCAGCAGATTCTGGTACAATTTGTTTCTCAGAACACCAGAAGGAAAACCTCTTCCACTTAGAATTGTAAGTGGCCCTAGTGGAAGGCTTCCTAGAAGCCTTTAAAATGTCCAGGACACCTTGAGAAAGGTGTAAATCACTATCCCTAGCTCCTCAAGAACCAAGCCTTGAGGTGAAGGGAATTGAGGTCCGGTACCACACTCTCCCTGTGCACAGGTCAGCAGCGTCGTGGGTCCTGGGCAAGCTCAGGGAGGGTGGAATGTCAGGGACAGGAGAAGAGGGTACCAGGGCTGTCTGGCCCAGTCTGGAGCAATCAGAATCACTTTGCAGGGCTGAGTTCTGATTTTTACTAGTACCCTGAAGAGGAGAGGGAAGGGGGGAAAGGCATACAGGAATTTCCCTTCCCAATCCAACAGAAAGGCGTCCAGGGGGACTGAGCCCAATACTGGAGGCCTGCAACAAAAAAGAGGAAGTTGGTGGTTGTCTGGGGCTGCGAAGAGATCTATCTGAGGGGTGCCCCATCTGGCAAAGACCGACCCCAGAACCTGGGGATTCAGAGTCCATTCGTGATGACCCTGGAAATCCTGCTGAGGGCATCCGCCAGGACATTGTCCTTCCCTGGAAGGTGAACTGCTATCAGGAGGTGTTCAGGGAGTAGCCAGAGACTCACAACTTCATTGCTTGGTGTACAAGGCTGAAGACCGAGTGCCCCTTTGCTTGTTGATGTACCACATTGTTGTGGTGTTGTCTGTCCTGACTTGAACTACCTTGTTCTGGACAGTAGCTGAAAAGGCCTGGAGAGCTAAGAGGACAGCTCTGAGTTCCAAAAGATTGATGTGGAGCAGAGATTCCTGAGGGGACCACACTCCCTGAGTGGAAAGGTCGCCCAAGTGAGCCCCCCACCCTAACAGGGAGGCATCCGTGGTGAGGGTGAGGGAATGAAGAACGGGTAAGAAGGGGAACCCCTGAGTTAGATTGCTTTGATCCTGCCACCACTGAAGGGCCAGGATCAGGGTTTTGGTCACTGGGACTAATTTGGTAAGGGGGTCCCTCCTTTGAGACCAACAGGACCTCAAGTGGAACTGGATGTCTCATCTGAAATCTTGCTCCCTGCATGACAGCTGTGGAAGCAGCCATGTGCCCTAGGAGTTGCAGAAAGTGCCTTGCTGGTCGAGAGACCTGAGGGTAAGGAGGATGCCAGGGCAATGAGCCTGTCTCCCTTTCCGAGGAGGAATGCCCTGGCTGACTTTGTGTTCAATTCTGCACCTATGAAAGTTAGTACCTGAACTGGTTCCAGAACTGACTTTGGAAAATTCAACAGGAATCCCAGAGAAGTGAGAAGCTGCTGGGTGACTTGCAAGTGGATTTTACCTGATCTGGAGACTGACCCACTATGAGCCAGTCGTCCAGGTAGGGAAACACAGCAACCCCTTGCCTTCTTAAACGAGCCACTACCACAGCTAGACATTTTGTGAAAACCCTTGGGGCAGAGGTGAGGCCGAAGGGCATTGCTCTGAACTGGTAGTGGCCAGAGGGCAGTTCGAACCTGAGGTACTTTCGGTGAGAAGGCCTGATCAAGATATGAAAATAGGCATCCTTGAGGTCCAGGGAAGCTAGCCAGTCCCCTGGCCTTAGGGAAGGCAAAATCATTGCCAGAGTTAACATTTTGAACTTTGGTTTCAAAGATGCTTGTTCAGGAACCTTAAATCTGGATGGGCACGCATTCTCCTGTCTTTTTGGGGTAAGGAAGTATCTTGAGTACAGCCCCTTGCCCTGATGGCAAGGAGGAACCCTTTCCACTGCTTTGCAGTCTAGAAGAGAAGAAACCTCTGCTTCCAAAGCAAGGGCTTCTGAAGGATTTGCAGGTGGAAAATGTCTGGCTCTCATCTTTGGGAACTGTTTGAAGCTGAGAACCAGACCTTGGCTTACCACCTGCAGAACCCATTTGTCCGAAGTTAGGGACAACCAGTTCTGGCTGAAATAAGCCAACCTGCCCCCCACCGGTACAGGAGAATCGGCCCTGGGCACCCCATCAGGGTGCCTGCTTGGCAGCAGTTTTAGGCTGAGGGGAGGGAGACGGTCTGCCTGTGCCCCGTCTACCTCTGCCTCTGAAAAAAACCCTCTGTGCAAAGGCTGAAGAGGCCTGAACTTGATAAAAAGGCCTGTGGAAAGGCCTGCCTCTACCCCTGGGGGCATGCCTTTGTGGAGTGGCATGCCTCTCCTTAGCTTGGGCACTTTTGTAAGTAGTTCTGTATTCATCCATCTTTTCATGTGTAATTTTCTGTTTGATCCCAAACAGAGAATTTCCTACTACAGGAAAATCCATAGCCTTTGACTGAGTATCTTGGGACAGATTAGAGCATCTGAGCCATGCCAACCTACGGAGAGCTACAGAAGTGGCCATGACCCTAGAAGAAACATCATTAACATCAACAGCAGCATGAAATTGAACTTTAGAGGCTTCAATGCCATCAGCAGCCACTTGTTCCAACTCACTAGCCAGCTGGCCCTGGGCCTGCTTGGCTAACTGCAATATAGTGTCCCATCTAGAGTTCTGATATCTAGCCACATAAGCCATATAATCAGCCTGCCTGAGTCCCAAAGAAGCTGCCATATATTGTTTTTTCGCCATGGCATCAATCTTCCTGGAATCCTTATCAGGAGGATGTGAGGCCAGGGGAATATTAGCCTTGTCACAGGCTGCAGCTTGAACAACACCTACATGACTATACTGCTCAGTGAGGAAGTCTGTATCAGGGCCTGATAAGGTATACCTTCTGTCCATTTTTTTATCTACAGGAGGAACAGAATGAGGATTTTTTAAAATCTTTGTTGTTTGCTTCCTAAATGACTTATGCAAAGGAATAGACAACCTTCTAGACTCTGGAATATCCATCATTTCTACATAATCAGGCTCCCTTGCTCATCCACAGCCTCCTCTAAAGGAAGCTGAGGTTTCTGCCACCTTTTATAAAACATAAAATGAGAAGGGACTCAGACAGCAAAGGGGAGATTCTAAAGGTCTGTCTGGAGAAATGTCCGGTTCAATGGGCACGTCCAGACCTTCCCAGTCACAAATATACTGATCAAATTCCTCCTCTCCCTCCTGTGGTTCATAAAAATCCTCAACATCATAATCCTGAACCACTGGACCTGAACGAGCCACCCTTTTCCCAGTTGTAGGGGTTCGACAGGTCCCGGAGACAAAGACTGGACAATCTGTATGGCTTTTGCTATCTCTGCAGCAGTTGGAGAGGCAACTTTGGACTCCAGACCTGCTGATTTCTTTGTCTTTTTTACTGGGACTGGTTCCTCTGAACCAGCCTTCCTTTTGCCCGAGGAAGTCTCGCCCTGGCCAGAGGGCACTCCCTCTGGTCCAGTGGGTGCTGGACCGGGCTGGCCATCCGGGTCAGCGGACTTTTTGGCCTCTCGTTCCCTGAGCCGGCCCAATCTCTTTTCCAGGGTGGCTGCAGGGAAAATTTTACACACCTGGCAGTCTGACAGGAGGTGGTCAGCCCCCAGACAATAGACACAAGTGGTGTGTGGGTCAGCCTTGGCAAAGGCTTCCCCACAGACATCACAGTGTTGAAACCCAGTGGGCCCGGTTTTTTCTTTGGTTTCTCAGACATAATGCCAGCCTAACCAAAAACTTGCCTTTAAGCGGCAGTGCCAGGCAAGACACCCTATCGGTTCTAACCGTGTCACGGGTATTTGAAAAACCAAGATTTAACACAAGGTTTTTAGAACCGATAAGAACAGAACCGCACTCTAAAGCCCATTCAATAGTTTAAACGTTACACAAAGCAAACGATCGGTTCAAAACCGAACCGATAATGAATTTCCACACAGACTTAAAGATTTGTACTTACGGTTTACCAGATAGAGCTTTTAACTGAAGCGGTAAAATAAATACTTTTTGCCGGTTCAAATGAACCGAAAAAAACCCCGCTTGAACCGAGAAATGAACCGAGCTGAAGGAGCTGATCTCCGGAGCGACTGTTCAGTGAAGCGGAGTAAAGAATCTGACAGTTTCATTTGAAACTGGCCAGATAGAGCTTTGAACAGCGCCCTCGCGTTGTGGAACTCCAGGTTTCTCTGGAGTTAACTGTTTCCTCTCCGGGACAGTTCAAGTGCAGTGGCATACTGCAAGAAGTCCTAATATAGCAAGACTTCATGGTGTTTGAAGGTTTAGTTCTGTTGAGGTAATACCTCAGGCTGCGGTGAACATCCAGGGTGTGGAGCAGAGCCTCTCCTCTATTCGAGTAGTTCGGGAAGTAGACTGGTAGGTCAATGTCCTGATTTAGAGTGAGTGAAGAGACCACCTTAGGCAAAAATTTAGGGTTCGTCCTCAGGGATACTCTGTCCTGGTGGAAAACTAAATAAGGCTCTATGCACATGAGAGCGTGAAGCTCAGAAATTCTTCTCGCTGAAGTAACAGCAAATAACGTTTTCCACGACAGAAAACTTAGCTCGCAATCCGCAGCAGGTTCGAAGGGGGGGAGCGTGAGCTGTTCCAGGACATAGAGCAAATCCCATGGAGGCACACGGTCCATAATGGGTGGCCTAAGGTGTAACACCCCTCTCAGAAACTCCCGAGAGGCGTCCAACTGTGCCACTGTACGATGTCCCATCGGAAGGTGGTAGGCAGAAATGGCACAAAGGTGCACCTTGATAGAGGAGTAGGCTAGACCCGAATGAAAGAGGGAGAGCAGGTAGTCCAACACTACTCCCACTGGGCAACCTAAAGGGGAAAAAAATCGCGTGCTCGCGACCATAAACAAAAACGGCGCCATTTCATGGCGTACGTCGCATGTGTTGCCGGCTTTCTGGCTGCAGAAAGAACTTCTGCAACCTCCTGCGAGACCCCATGACGCAAGATGGCTATGTTTCTAGGAGCCATGCATGCAGGTTCAGTGAACATAAGTCTGAGTGGACTAGTGAACCTTTCTCCTGAGACAGGAGATGGGAGCTGAACGGCAACGGGAGCAGGGGTTCCCGGGATAGCTGCATCAGCAAAGGGAACCAGATCTGTCTGGGCCAGAACGGGGCCACCAGGATCATGATTGCATGCTCTCTGCGCAGTTTGAGAAGAACTCTCTGGATCAGCAGGGAAAGGAGGGAAAGTAGAGGAATCTGTCCATGGGAGGGAGGGACAGCGCTCGCCAGAAAACACCAGGCCCTGGATCTAGCGAGCAAAATTTTGGGCAGTTTTGCGTTGGATGGGGATGCGAACAAGTCTAGCTCTGGAGTTCCCCATCGAAGAAACAGATCCTCTGCTACCTCTTGAAGAAGTTCCCACTCGTGGACTCTGGCCTGGGAGCGACTCAGACCGTCTGCAATCGTGTTGTCCACCCCGGGAACATGCACAGTGATCAGATTTGCGCCATGTCTGATTACCCAATCCCACACCCTCATGGCCTCCCTGCAAAGGGGGTAAGAGTGTGCGCTTCCTTGTTTGTTGAGGTAATACATCACCGCCGTGTTGTCTGACTGAAGCAGAAGAGTACACGGTGGGATTACTGACTGAAAGGCCTGCAGGGCATAGAGAACCGCCCTCATCTCTAGAACGCTGATATGGAGATGAGCTTCCATCGGGGTCCACGTATCCTGGGACTTTACCCCGTCTAGGTGTGCCCCCCACCCTAGACCCGAGGCGTCTGTGGTGAGGGTTACCTCTGGGGACGGCGCTACGAACGGGACACCCAAGGAGAGCGACCCTGGGACTAGCCACCACTGCCAGTCTCGAATCACGGTGTTCGTGATCCTGACCGGATGCTGGAAGTGGTCTTGCCTTTGGTCCCATTGCACTTTGAGCATCCACTGAGTTACCCACATGTGGAGCCTTGCGAAAGGGACGGTAGGAATGGCCGCAGCCATGTGTCCGAGCAAGCGAAGGACCGACCTGGCAGAGACGGTCTTGTTCGACAACAACTCCCTGATGAGGGATCTGATGCGCTCCGCTCTGTCGTCTGGAAGAAAAGCTCTTCCTGAACAGTGTCCAGTACTGCCCTATAAACTGCAGTTTCTGCAACGGTACCAGGAGACTTCTCGTAGTTTATTAGGATTCCCAGAGATGGAACAGGTCCTGGGTGCTCTGGACACTAGTATACGCCTCTCTGGGCGGCCATGAGAAGCCAATCGTCCAGATACGGGAACACATAATGGCCCTGTCTCCTCAGAGACGCTGCCACGATTGCCATGCACTTGGTAAAGAGCCAGGGTGCGGATGACAGTCCGAATGGAAGGGCTCGGAATTGAAGGTGGTGGTCGAGGAACTCGAGGCGCAGGAACCTCTTGTGCGCCTGAGCTATAGGGATATGCAGGTATGCGTTCTGCATGTCTAGAGACGCTAAGAAGTCGTCTTGTTTCAGCATGGGAATAAGACCCGGAAGAGTCACCATGCGGAATCTCTTGTAGGCGACCGACACGCTGAGGTCGCTGAGGTCCAGAATCAGACGGAGGTCCCCTGTTTTCTTTGGAACCAGGAAGAAGTGAGAATATCATCCTTGTCCTCTCTGGTTCTCCGGGACGTCCTCTATCGCTCCCTTTTGCAAGAGTGCGAGTACTTCTTGCCAGATCAGAAATTTGTGCTGACCCGGATACCGGGAGAGCAAAGGAGGCCTCGAGGGTGGCTTTTCTGCAAATTCTATATAGTGGCCTCTTCTGACCAACTGAAGAACCCACCTGTCGGTGGTTATAGCCTGCCTTCCCGGCAGGAAGTTCGCCATGCGACCCCCGACCATGATTTCCCGTTGATCCTGAGGGACGGGGGCCGGAAAGGAGTCAGGCTGTGGTGGCAGAGGGTCCCGCTGACTGGGCTGGCTTAGAAGTATGCTGGCTTCAGCTGGGGGGCTGTTTCCTGGCCTCTACGAGCCGGAGCCCTCTGTTGTGTGTAGCGGAGCGGGCTGCCGCTCTGCATCCGCCCACGACCGCTTTGGTTTCTACGAAGGAACTAAGCCTGGGTCGGTACATGGCCTGAACCGACCTTACCGCCTTCCCTGCCTCTTGAGTCTGGTAATAATCTTCCAAGGATTACCAAACAAGACTTCTCCTCGAATGGAGCGTCCATGATATTCTTCTGGACGTCCAGGGTAAAGCCGGAGACGCATAACCAAGAGTGCCTCTGGAAGCATACGCCAGAAGCTGCTGCTCAGGCCGATGAGTCCGCGGAGTCGCATCGCCACCGTAGCACTTGGGTTCCTACTGCCGCAACCCGTGACGGAGGAGCTGAAGCACCTCCTCCTTCTGTTCACCTTCCGCAGTTTGCAGCCGTTTCCAGACCCTGTTCCCACAAAGGCGTTCTGGAACTAAACCATGTGGGTCAAATAGTTCAAGGATCTGATGGCGCAGGTAGCGGAAGCATACGTGCGCCTACCCAACGCGTCCAACTGCTTGGACTCTGGGTCCGGTGGCAGGGTGCTCAGATGTTGCGGCCTCTGTGACCGGTCATGTGAGGCTGTGATGACCAGAGAGTCGGCCTGAGGCTGCTGAGCCAAGTACTGGTCTTCTTTAGGAGCCTTGTACAAGCAATCAGCTTTCTTCGGCATCGCCGGGAGCGAATGTGGATGCTTCCACGCTGCCTTGGTGACGTCCACGAAAGTGTCAACCAAGGGTGGCATCATCACAGGCTTGGGGTCTTTTTGCCAAAGATATCTGGCGAGGCGTATCCTTTCGGGGTCTAGCTCTTCTGCATCCCATCCCATGTTCTCTTGGATGTGTCTCATAATATCAGAGAACACAGGGTCATCTGGAGGAGATTTCGGCATCTCACGTGGGTCCGGAGAAGGGATGGAGAGGGGAGATAGGGATCTAGATGAAGAGTACTCTGATCCCGTGTCCTCCATCGAAGGCGATTGTCGGTGTCTCCTGGGTCTCTTGGGGCTGGGTGACCTAGAAGAGGATTTAGACGGAGGTCTCCAGTTTTCTGGTCTCCCCCTGGGAGGGGTTCTGAATTCCCGGGGAGGAGGTAAGGGGCCTGCCGACCCGATGGCGGGGAGGGTGCAGGACCGGAGGAGGAAGAGTAGGAACCATGTCCTTCTTTATGGTGTCCCACCAGTAAGTGAAGAGGTCCTTCACTTCCGCAGAGGAAAGGCCCGGCGATCGTCGCCTGGTCCTGGCGCCAGCTCCACAGGGGCTCGGGTAACGGCGAGGGTTCCTGGGAGTCTCGATGAGACAGGGGCCTCGTCTGGTCCTCGGGCTGTGTTAGATCCTCCTCGGTCAAGGTCTCCTGACCGCGCCGGTCGGGCGTCAGGGCCCTCTCTTCTCAGGAGGCGGCGCGATCCCCCACCGGCGTCCGCTGAGGGCACCTTAGCGGCGATGCGTCTGGCGGCGGCGGCTCCAGGAAGTGCATGATGCAAGGCCGACAACTGATGCACCGGCGTCGGATCCAGAGGTCTCTTTAAGGAGGTGAGCTCAAACGTCTTGCGAGGAGGCAAAGAAGCTGACCTGACGTCGGGTTCCGAAGGACGGGAACCCGACTTGTGATGGTGAAGATGACGATCCCCAGACTTCGCCAAGGCCCTGGAGGACGAAGAAGAGGACAGCCTGAGAAGAAGGCTTCCTTACCGCAGCCGGGGGAGGCTGAGAGCTGGCCCTGGAGGGGGAGCGGTCGGACCTGGAACCGGAGCTGCGAGAGTCTGAAGCCCTGGATGGGGACCTGGAAGGGGCCTTCTCCCTTCGTTTCTCCGCGTGCTTGTGGGTCTTTTTTGAAGATTCCTCCTTGGAAGACATGGTCTTCAGCTTCTCTTCCAGTAAGAAGGCTTGAAGGGCCTTCTGACATCGGATCCAGGTACGACTGTTAAACCCCTGGCAGAAGGAGCAGGCCCATGGGGATCCTTGAAGGGGATCTGTTTCCCGCAAGCACACTTGGAGGAGTGACCGGAGGTCGGAGAGGACATCAGCGAAAATCTTGCCAGAAGAAATTCAAATTTCCCGAAGGAAAGCACTTAACCACGCGTCGCGCGCTAGACTATAACCGAAGGGTCGAGACATGCAAGTCGACGGGCGGAAAGAACTGGGATTCTGGTGGGACCGCCTTTATGTAATACCACGCCTGACGCCGGGCGTCCCGCTGAAGATAGCTAGCTAGAATTCTTCCATGGAGTCCGATGCCTGCTGGCTTCAGTCCTAATGGTGTAACCTGCTGCAAGAGCTGTGTCTCGAAGTAAGATCATACTGCTGACACTTCTAGACCATAATCCAGAGCCCAATACCAAACTCTCATTGCTTCTCTGCATAGGGGACAGGACTTTCTTTTTGATGAAATGCATCATGTTGAACACATGGTTCTGGACAGCCCTGAGTATGTACGGAACAGTTTGCATTTCTAGAACATTTATAAGCAAGGTGCTCTCCACTGGGGTCCATGTGCCCAGTGTCTGATGGGAGCCCAAATATGCACTCCAGCCCATCCTTGAAGCATCTGTTGTGAGAATATGGAGAGGGGGAGAGGATCAGGAAGGGAACCCCCTTTTATCAGGTTACTGGGTTCCAACCACTTCAGCCCTTTGTGCACAGGGGACGGGACTACAGTCGCTGTTCTAGGTCACCTGATCTGATCCCACTGAACTCTCAGGGTCCGCTGGGAAATTTCCATGTGCAGTCTGGCCAGCGGTACTGTCATAATGGCTGCTGCCATGAGGCTCAGCAGGTGTAGGAAACAACAGTTGGGTAAGAACTTACCGTAACAGTAGATCTTTGAGGGGATCTCAGTCATCAGGTAACACTGGAGGACCTTCATCATCAGAAAAAGGGAATCCACACGGAAGATTCTCAGCAGTACAATTGGGGCTGCCCACACAGTCTAAATCAGCACCCCTATATAGGAGTAGGTGGCCTGCTCCCTCCTTAGTTCTTTCCCTCCAGAGATGAAGGGAGCAAGGCTCATACCCTGAGGAACAGAGAAGAGAAAGAGGTACCCAGCTCTAAGTAAAAGCAGAATACAGCAGATAGCCAGGTCCTGGACAGGAGCCCCAAGAAGGGATGGTGGAGGAATCATACTGATGACTGAGATCCCCTTGAACATCTACTGTTACGATAAGTTCTTGCGTAACTGTTCTATCTTCTTTGAGGGTATCTCAGTCATCAGGTAACACAAAAGAAATAAGCACTAAGCAGTCTGGGAAGCTGGATCTCCATAAACTTAAGAGTCCTTGTAACAGCCCTGCCAAAACCTGCATGGGCTCCTGAGGCACCGTCCAGACTGTAATGCTTGGTGAAAATGTAGACTGTACTCCAGGTGACTGCCGCACAAATGTCAGCAGCCGAGACCTCTTTGAAACAAGCCACCAAGGTAGCCATGCCACTGGCACAGTGAGCTTTGACAGCACCAGGCAATTCTTTGCCGTACTTATTGTAGCAGAACACAATGCAATTTGCCAACCATCTGTATAAACATTGTCAAAAGGAGACAGGGTCAGCGGTAGCCTGTGATGTGGGCAACTGAATGTCAGCAACTGGTCATAAGGGCGACTGCACAATGGCACAGACAATGTGGGCGACCTTGGATTTCACCACTTTCCCCGAGTTCCGTCCCCAGGTAGGAATCCTAATTGAGGGTGTGTGGGGGAAGCCCCCATGAGGGGGTGCAGGGTCAATGCCCCGCATTAAATAAATATACTGTTTTTCAGTCGCCCTTCTGGTTGTGTGCCCTTATGACCAGTCGCAGATATTCAGTAGCCCTTGTCACATAGAACCTGGTCATACATAGATACATAGACAGTGTCGGCAGATAAGGGCCTATGGCCCACCCAGTCTGCCCATTTGAGCTTGTAAGTTCAGTTTGTTTTCCTAGAAGTCTGTTGCCCCTTACCCCTGACCTCTAGAATTCCTTTATGTCCATCCCATGCATTCTTAAATCCCATGATTGTTTCAGCCCCCACCACTTCCACTGGCAGGGTGTTCCACTTGTCCACCACCCGTTCTGTGAAGAAATTCTTTCTCATGTTTCCTCTGAATCATCCTCCTCCAACTTCATCCCATGCCCTCTAGTCCTGGAACATCTTTTTCGCTTAAAAATAGTGTTTTCCTGCACCCTGTTCCTCCCTGTAAGATACTTTAATGTCTCAATCATATCCCCTCTCTCCCTCCTCTCCTCCAGGGAGTACATGTTCAGTTCCTTCAACCTGTCTTCATAGGACTTGTGATGCAATCCATGCACCATCTTTGTTGCCCTCCTCTGAACCTTCTCTACCCTATGTCCTTACGTAGGTATGGTCTCCAGAACTGTACACTGTACTCCAGGTGGGGCCTCACTAGTGTCTTGTATGGCGGAATTATGACCTCCCTTTTCCTGCTGGTGATGCCCCTGCCTATACATCCCAGCATCCTATTTGCTTTACCTGCTGCCTTGTCACACTGTTTCCCCTACCTTGAGGTCATCAGAGATGACAACCCCAAGATCCCTTTCCTGCTTGGTGCATGCTATATCCTCACCCCAACTGATATATTGTGCCAGGGTTTTGTGCTCATATGCATTATCTTGCACTTCTTTGCATTGAATTTCAACTGCCAAACCCTTGACCATTCTTCAAGTTTCTGCAGGTCGCTTCTCATTCCGTCTACACCCTCTGGTGTGTCTACTCTGTTACAGAGCTTTGTGTCATCAGCGAACAGTGAAATTCTGCCTTCTAGATCCTGCTAATGTCACTGATGAAAATGTTGAATAGGACGGTCCCAGCACTGATCCCTGTGGTACCCCACTGGTTCACGCTTCCCTCTGTGGAGTGAAAGCCATTTACCACCACCCTCTGTGTCCTGCCACCCAGCCAGTTACCTATCCACCACACTACTGTCCTGCCCACACCCATATTCCCCAGTTTGTGTAATAGTCTTCTATGTGGCACAGTGTCAAGGCCTTGTTGAAGTCCAGATAGGCCATGTCCACTGCCCTCCCTGATCCACCTCCCTAGTCACCCAGTCAAAAATTCAACGAGGTTGGTCTGACATGACCTCCCCTGTGAAACCATGCTGCCTTGGGTCCTGTAGTCCATTGACAACCAGATGTTCAACAATCTCTCCTTCAGTAGTGCTTCCATGATCTTCCCCACTACCGAGGTGAGGCTGACTGGTCTGTAGTTCCCTGCTTCCTCTTTGTTCCCACTTTTGTATAAGGGGACTACATCTGCTGTCCTCCAGTCTTTGGGTACCTCCCCTACTGGTCAACTTCTCCAAAATAAAATTCAAGTCCCAAGCCAGGGCACTGTGGACAGATTAGGGGTTTCAGGTGCAGGATGGCTCTGAGGAAAGTACGGGAGACATCCAGCTGAGCATTCATCGTCACCCACGGGCTCATGAAAAAGAACAAATAGCCAAAGGTGGACCCTGAGGGAGGAATACTGGAGGCCTGAGTCAGACAAAGAAATTGAGTAGTCCAGGATATGATTCACCGAGCAGGTGAAAGAGTCTAGGCAATGCCTGGCAGCCCAGATGGCAAACCGCTTCCACTTGTGGCATGAGTGGAAGGCTTGAAGCAGCCATTGGGACGTTTTCCACCCTGTTAAGACACCCCAAACCTGTCAATGACTATGATCTCAGGAGCCAGGCATGCAGATGGAGGGGCCAGAGGTTGGGATAAACCAGGGTCCACTGATCCTGGGTCAGCAGGTTCCTGCAAAGGGCAGAGAGACTGGAGGATCCTCTGCCAGCTGCTGAAGCAGAGGGAACCATATCTGGTGAGGCCAGAATGGAGCCACCAGAATCATACTGGCCCCTTCCATTTGCAGTTAGATCAGCACCCTCTGTATTAAGGGAAATGGAGGGAATGCGTACAGAAAACTCCCACTGCAAGAGGGGGACAATGTGTCTCGCCAGAAAACCCCCACTGTCTGAAAATATAGGGTGGTGGCAGTGATGATCAAGTCCAAAGGTGCATTATTTTTCTGGACCTCCTATATGCACCGTACATGTGCATTAGTGGATTTTAAGTAAAATATAGTGGACTGGTATCAGAACAGGGGTAGTAGTGCAATAAAGGATGCGAATAAAAGCCAATTTTGGAGGATTTTATAACAATCAGTAATGGATAAAAAAAAATAGGGTGGTGGTAAAAAAATATAGGGTGGTGGCCCACCACGCAAAAATAATGAATGGGGAACACTGTATATATACACACACACTTTGGATGGACTACTACAATCAGTGAAGGTAGCATTTACAGCTTATGGCATCAGACAGGTGACCCTTATGCAGGGCCCCGTGTTTTCTGCAATTCTTCGGATGCAGCAATGGCTGCAGAAATCAGGAAAACCAGCCACACAGCCGCAGAAATGCTAGGTATGCTACGCATTCACACAAGGCAAAGGCATACGGCATACATGCTCATTAGAAGGGGCAGCAAACTGATGCCATCCCTTACAAAGCTGAAAAGCTAGTGGCCACATGGCATCTTGACTCATGCAGGTGCTTGTTACATAACTCCATCCAGCCAGTACTGTGGGGCGAGACAAGAGTAGCACAGCTTGATTAGGTCCACAGCAGTTATGATTTGCTATGTAGGTGTGGGTAGCTCAACCATGTTACTTTTTCATTGTGAGGCTGCTCACGGTGTATGCGGAGTCCCTGGAAGATAAATTTGGAAGGAAGAACTGGAAGGTGATCTGTAGTTAAGTGAGAAAATTCAGTGATGCCCATAGAGGTGTAATTGATCTCGGTGTTGTGGCAGGTATCGTCGGAGGAGCTGACTGCAGAGATGTAGGGCTGGCTGAAGAGACTGAGCAGAGGACTCTGTCCCCACTGGTGGATATCAATCACAGTTTTGATCTATGGGCCGCAGTTCTGTACCTTCAAGTGTGAGAGTAATTTCTTGGCAGATTTGAACCTGCAGCTTAATGGGTGGCTTCAAGCTCAATTCTTAAGGCGGGCAGATTGCCCAGCTGCAGCAATGTTGGAGACCAGGGTATACTAGAACTGGACCAAGCAGGTATGGAAAAAAAATCGGAATGGAGTTTGATTGCTGTTATACATAAGTGAAATGAGGGTCACTGCCTGAAGAACACCACCACCCCCTGAGTTGCAAGGAGAATAGAACATGCTAGCCAAGGTTACTGTACTCCAGCTTAAGAATGACTTGCTTGCATTTTTTAGTGTGTCCCCCAAAGGAAAAAATCAGGAGTCAACAAATCCTATAAACACTGCAAGTTACACCCTCCTTCACTGTATAGGAGAACAATCCCGCCCCCCCACCAAACACACATTTGCACACTGCACTTAACATGTTTGTTGCAAGGCAGTTGGGAATATTCCTAGTTTTAAAAAATAATGTAAAAGAACATTGATCAAAATCGGGGGAAAAAAAAAGGCCATCAAGTTGGAGTCTGTCTTTATATCTGCTAACTAAATTCAAACCAGAAAAAATCCAAGCAGGTTTTGCATTCTGTGTAGTTTTAGCTAACAGTGTATCCTCCTCTGATTATAACCTAGGAGAACAGCAAAGGCCACCAACTTCCAGAAGAACAAATGAGCCATCAGATTTAGGGTGGGAGAAAAAATAAATTAAGAGAGAACACTGAAGCCCATGGCTGTGCCAGGTTTGGGTTATTGTAATATAATATTTGTGATAAGACTACATACTGTTAAACGGCCTGCTGTTTCACTTTCAGTGTGTAGCAGAGTGGTTGTATGAAGGCAGTCAAAGGGTTAAGTAACACTTAATCTCTTTGAAGGTATGCTATTTAAGGACAATTTATCTGCAGCAGAATGACCACAGAATCAGTTCTGCCACAGAAAGTATGAGGTGCTGCCGAAGAATATAGGTCCACTTTGCTGCAGTAAACACGGGGCCTTGGGCCCTTAAGGTGGTACTTAAAGGAAGCCAAAGAGGGGCACTAAGCAAGGTCCCGCCTCAGACGTCAGGCGTGGTACATAAGGGGGCGGTCCTGCCAGAATCCCCAGTTCTCCCGCCGGAGACTCCCGGCCGCAGGATGACATCAGAAGGGGAGACCGAGGATCTGCCGTCAGAAGGCAATAAAGGATAAAATCCCGACAGGAGCATTTCCTTCTATTTCTCCGTCTAATTCAATCACTACACCTTTCTTTTGGTTTTCTTCGTTTTCCCCTTCCCCTTTTTTTTTTTTATAAAACGGAGCCATGCCTCCTCTAAGAGGGAAAGGTACCTGCTGCAAAAGCTGTTCTCGAAGATCTACTGTTACGGTAAGTTCTTACGTAACTGTACTATCTTACTTCGAGATACAGCTCTTGCAGCAGGTTACACCATTAGGACTGATTCCCAAGCAGTAACGCTTACCAGAAGATCCGGGAGGAGGCAGAGAGATAAGAGAAAAAACAATCCAAGCCCTGACTCAGGACAAGAGACCTTGCAACACCGCTAGGCCGAAACCGGCTCTACGCCTAGAGGCTATGTCCAGACTGTAATGCCTGATAAAGGTATGCACAGAGCTCCAAGTAGCTGCAGCGCAAATAGCTGAAATAGAGACGTTCCTGAGCGCTGCAAAGGAGGTGGCCACACCCCTGGTAGAATGACCCCGGATGGAACCCGGGAGGGGCTTTTGTTTAATCTGGTAACAGTGCGAAATACACTGGACAAGCCAGCGGGACAAAGACTGTTTAGACACCAGCTGGCCTTTCATCCTCTGAGAAAAGAGACAAAAGTTGGTCAGAAGCCGAAAGGGTTTAGTTCTGTTGAAGTAATACCTCAGGCTGCGGTGAGCGTCCAGAGTGTGGAGCAAAGCCTCTCCTCTGTTAAAATAATTAGGAAATAGACCGGAAGGTCAATATCCTGATTCAAAGTAAGTGTCGAAACCACCTTAGGCAAAAACTTTGGGTTCGTCCATGAGATACTCTGTCCGGTGGAAAACCAAATAGGGCTCTTTGCACATGAGGCGTGAAGCTCAGAAATCCTTCTGGCTGAAAGTAAGGCAACCAAAAATAACGTCTTCCACGAAGAAAGCATGGCTACGCAATCCGCGGCAGGCTCAAAGGAGGGCGTAAGTTGTTCCAGGACAAAGAGTAGATCCCACGGAGGCACTGGGTCCCTAATGGGAGGCCTAAGGTGCAACACTCCTCTAAGAAACTCCCGAGAAGCGTCAAGCTGAGCAATAGTACGGTGCCCCACCGGCAGGTGGTAGGCCGAAATAGCACAAAGGTGCACTTTAATAGAGGAGTAGGCTAGCCCTGAATGGAATAGAGAAAGGAGGTAGTCTAAAACCACTCCAACGGGACAACCTAAAGGGGAAAGGTCACGAGCCCGTGACCATAGACAAAAACGACGCCACTTCATGGCGTATGTAGCATGCGTTGCCGGCTTTCTGGCTGCGGAGAGAACTTCAGCAACCTCTTGCGAGACCCCGTGTCGCAAAATGGCTGTGTCTCTAGGAGCCATGCATGCAGGTTCAAAGAGCAGAGATACGGATGAAGCAATGAACCTCTCTCTTAAGACAGTAGGTGGGAGCTGAGCGGCAACGGGAGCGGGGGTTCCCGAGATAGCAAGGGGAACCATATCTGTCTGGGCCAAAACGGAGCCACCAGAATCATTCGTGCATGCTCCCTGCGCAGTTTGAGAAGAACTCTCTGGATCAACGGGAAGGGAGGGAAGGCATAAAGGAATCTGTTCACCCAGGAGAGGGACAACGCGTCTCGCCAGAAAACACCAGGCCCTGGATCTAGCGAGCAAAAATTGGGCAGTTTTGCGTTGGATGGGGATGCGAACAAGTCCAGCTCTGGAGTTCCCCATCGAAGGAACAGATCCTCTGCCACCTCCTGAAGAAGTTCCCACTCGTGGACTCTGGCCTGGGAGCGACTCAGGCCATCTGCGATCGTGTTGTCCACCCCGGGAACGTGTACAGCGATCAGGTTTGCGCCGTGTCCGATTACCCAATCCCACACTCTCATGGCCTCCCTGCAAAGGGGGTAAGAGTGTGCGCCTCCTTGTTTGTTGAGGTAATACATCACCGCCGTGTTGTCCGTCTGAAGCAGGATAGTGCACGGCGGAATTATGGACTGAAAGGCCTGAAGTGCATAGAGGACCGCCCTCATTTCTAGGACGTTGATATGGAGATGAGCCTCCAACGGGGTCCATGCACCCTGAGACTTCACCCCATCTAGGTGTGCTCCCCACCAGAGACCCGAAGCGTCCGTGGTAAGGGTTATCTCTGGGGACGGCGCTGCAAATGGGACACCTTTGGAGAGTGACCTGGGGGCTAACCACCATTGCCAGTCTCGAATCATGGATTTTGTGATCCTGACTGGATGCTGCAAATGGTCTTGCCTCTGATCCCATTGCGCCTTGAGCATCCACTGCGTAATTCGCATGTGGAGTAGCGCAAGAGGACTGTGGGAATGGCCGCAGCCATGTGTCGAGAGCAGACAGAAGGACCGACCTGGCTCGAAATGCGGTCTGATTCGTCGATAAGTCCCTATAAGGGACCTGATCGTTCCGCCCTGTCGGCCGGAAGAAAGCTCTTCCCTGGACCGTGTCATCACTGCTCCTATGAACTGCAGGTTTTGCGACGGTACCAAGAAGGACTTCTCTTGATTTATAAGAATGCCCAGCGATCCAAATAGGTCTTGGGTGTCCTGGATCATGAGCAGAAGCGCCTCGCTGGAGGCGGCCATGAGAAGCCAATCGTCGAGGTACAGGAACACATAGTGGCCCTTTCTCCTCAGAGATGCTGCCACGACTGCCATGCATTTGGTAAAGACCCTTGGTGCGGGTGACAGTCCGAAAGGGAGGCCCGAACTGAAAATGGTGGCCTAGAAACTCGAGGCGCTAGGGAGCCTCTGATGCGGCTTGAGCTATCAGGATATGCAGGTGGGCATCCTGCATGTCTAAGGGCATAAATAGGCGCCTTGCTTTAGCATGGGGATAAGGCCGGAAGGGTCACCATCATGGAATCTCTTGTCTGCGACCCGACATGTTGAGGTCGCTAGGTCAGAATCGGACGGAGGTCCCCTGTTTTCTTGGGAACCAGGAAGAGTGAGAATAATACCCTAGTCCTCTCTGGTTTCCCGGACGTACTCCTATCGCCCCTTGTTTGGAGCGCGAGCACTTCTTGCCAAATTAGGCGCCGTACGGCCGAATCACCGGGACAGCAGAGGAAGCCTCGGGTGGCTTTTCATGAACTCTAAAAAGTGGCCGATGCTGGCCAACTGAAGAACCCACCCGTCGGTGGTGATCGCCTGCCATCCCGGCAGGAAGTTCCTAATGCAACCCCGACCATAACATCCCGTTGATCCTGAGGCGGGGGCCGGAAAGAGTCATGCTGTGGCGGCAGGCGGGCCGCTGGCTGGGTGTCGCCTTGGGGAATCGTTGACCTCTGCTGGGCGGGCTGCTTACCTGGGTTCTCACGGAAACCAGAGCCCCTCTGTTGTGTGGCGGGCGGGTTGTTGCCTCTGTGTCTGCCCACAGAAGCGCCTTGGTGCCTCACAGAAAGGAACCAAGCCTAGGCGGTACATTGCTTGGACCGACCTCACCGCCTTTCCAGCCTCTTGAGTTTGGTGGTAATCATCTCCGAAGGATTACCAAACAATACATCTCCCTCGAAAGGGGCATCCATGATGTTCTTCTGGACGTCCGGGGTGAAGCCGGAGACACAGAGCCATGAGTGTCTCCGGAGACAAACGCCTGAAGCTGCCACTCTGGCCGAAGAGTCCGCGGAATCATACGCGGCTCTAAGCACCTGGGTCCCCACGTCTGAACCCGTTCGGAGGAGCTGGAGCATCTCCTCCTTCTGCTCACCTTCGGGTAGCTTTTCGGCTACCTCCAGACCCTGTTCCCACAGGGCGTTCTGAAATTGAACCATGTGGGTCAGATAATTTAAGGATCTAATGGCACAGGTAGCGGATGCATACGTGCGCCTGCCCAGAGAATCCAACTGCTTGGATTCTGGGTCGAGTAGCAAGGTGCTCAAATGCTGCGCCTTTGGGACCCGGTCATGTGAGGCTGTTATGACCAGAGAATCGGCCAGAGGTTGTTGCGTCAAATACTGGTCCTCCTAGGAGCCTTGTATAGACGGTCAGCTTTCTTGGCACCGCCCGATATGAATGTGGGCTTTCCACTGCGACCTTAGTGACATCCACAAAAGTGTCCACCAAGGGTAGCATCACCACAGGCTTGGGGTCCTTCTACCGAAGATATTTGGCCAGGCGCAATCTTTCGGGGTCTAATTCCTCAGCTTCCCACCCCATGTTCTCCTGGATATGGCGTAAGATATCCATGAACGAGGGGTCATCCGGAGGAGACCGTGGTGTCTCACGTGGGTCCGGAGAAGGGACTGAGATTGGAGATGGGGATCTTGAAGTGGAGTAAACAGATCCCGTATCCTCAGTCGACGGCGAACGTCGGCGTCTCCTGGATCTCTTGGGGCTGGGTGATCCAGAAGATGATCTTGACAGAGGTCTCCTCTTTGTATGCCGAGCCCTGGGAGGGGATCTGGACTCCCTAGGGATAGAGCGGGCAGCCGACCCCGCAGGTGAAGGGGGCGGAGGAGGAGGAGGAAGAGCGGTGGGCGCCACATCTTTCTTAATGGTGTCACCAGTATGAAGATCCTTTACATCCATGAGAGACAATCCCGGCCGGCTCAGGCGCCAGGGTGGACGTCTGGTCCAGCGGCGGCTCTGCAGAGGCCTGGACGGCGAGGGCCCTGGGAGACTGTGCGAGGCGGGATCGCCCGTCTGGTCCTCGGGCTCGTCAGATCTTCCTCCGTGAGACTCCTGCCCGGCGATGGTGGGGCGCGGAGCCCTCTTCTCCAGGCACGCGGACGTCGGTCCCCCCGACATCCGATGAAGCTTAGCCGGCGGCGGTCTGGCCGGCGACAGCTCCGAGGTGATGACGAATGGCGGAGGTAGAGCCGGCGTCTGGTCTGCTGGCCTCTTCAGAGGGGTGAGCTCAAGGGTCTTCCTGGGAGGCACCGAAGAGGACCGGACGTCGGGTACCGACGAGCGGGAGCCCGACTTGTGGCGATAATGATGACGCTCCCCGGACTTCACCACGGCCTTAGGGGTGGATGACGGCGGCCTGGCGGTAGGGGCCTGAGAAGACCTAGAAACAGCCACCGCAGCCTGGGGGAGGGAAGAGGCCCTGGACGGGGACCGGTCCGACTTAGATCCGGAGCTGCGGGACCTGGAGACCCGAGTTGGAGACCTAGAAGGGTCCTTCTCCCTTCTCTTCTTTTCTGCGTGCTTATGGGAGGATTCCCCTTTAGAGGACATGGCTCTAAGTTTTTCTTCGAGGAGGAGCCTGAAGAGCCTTCTGTCGCGGTTCTGGTGCAGCTATTAAATCCCTGGCAGAGGGAGCAGGCCTGGGTGTCGTGCTCTGGGCCCAGGCACCGAGCACTAAGCCGTATGAGGGTCCTTAAGGGGATCTGTTTCCATAAGCACACTTTGATGTATGCCGGAGGTCAGAGAGGACATCAGCAAAGAAAATTCTTGAGTGAAGCAAATTCCGTAGGAAGTTCAACAACCACGCGTCACCTACGCTAGACTGAGACCGAAGAGCCGAGGCATGCAAGTGACGGTGGGAAAGAACTGGAGATTCTGGCGGGACCGCCCCCTTATGTACCACGCCTGACGGAGGCGGGACCGATGTCGGGGGCGGTCCCCGCTGAAGATAGCTAGCTAGAAAATTTCCGTGAGGTCCTGGCGCCTGCCGGCTTCAGTCCTAATGGTGTAACCTGCTGCAAGAGCTGTATCTCGAAGTAAGATCTCTAAGCTCTCTTGATATCAAGGCTATGAAGTCTGCATTCACTTGAGCTAGACAGCTCAGTGAAAAAAAACCGTTAAGTGATGGACTGATTAAAGTGGAAATCAGAAACCACTTTAGGAAGGAAATTCCTATTGATTTTAAGAACTACCATGTCCCTATGGAATGAAATGTAATTCTGTTCGATGCACGAAGTCTGAAGCTCACTAATCCTTCTGGATGAAGTGATGGCCACCAAGAAGAAAAAATTACTCACCTTAATAATGTTTCTTCTAATGGAATTATGCTGTATTCTGACAATAGCAGTGAGTCCCAACCTTCGAACTGCCCCGGAGATGAAAGTTAACTTTCCATGCCAGGCATGGAACGCTGAGCTCGAGCTCGGTTGAGACTATCTGTTGCTATTTGAACTCAGACCGTCAGATCTTTACGAGCTAAACTCACTGAGGTCCTGTGTGGAAGCTGTAAACCTACACTAGCCAACTGGCTACTAACATAACAAATTTTTGGTCCCAAAACAGACTCAAGTCAGGAGACCCAAAACTGAAATAACACCCACTCACCCAAAGAAAGGGTGATAAAAAAGGCGGGGCATCTCCCGAGTGCCAGCACTGCCACTGCCCACCCACATCCCAAAAAACAAAGGTTCTGAGAGGGGAAGGCGGGGGTCCAGAATACAGCAAGACTCTATTAGAAGAAACATTATTAAGGTGAGTAATTTTTTCTTCAAACAACATGAAGTCTTGCTGTATTCTGACAATAGCAGACTACCAAGCAGTACCTCCATGGAGGAGGGACAGAACCTACTTAGGAAATGGGCTCTGAAGCACAGCTGTGCCAAACCGAGCATCACTCCTAGCCTGGATATCCAGGGAGTAATGCTTGGTGAAAGTGTGAACTGTTTTCCAGGTAGCTGCTTGACATATTTCTAGAATAGGGATATCCCTGGCAGCAGCCAGGGAAGCAGCTGTACCTCTAGTAGAGTGAGCCCTCAGGCCTGAGGGTGGAACCTTACCTAATTTTTCATAGCAAAATTGTATGCAAGAGACAATCCACCTGGCAATGGATCTTTTAGTGGCAGGTTTTCCTTTGCCTACCTCACCATAAGTGAGGAACTGTTGGAGGGGGAGTCAAACCTATGACCCTTGGTGCGTTCTATATAATAGCTAAGGGCTCTTTTCACACCTAGGCTGTGCAGCCTCCTCTCTCATCAGAGGAAGAATGGTCAGTTAAGTACACAGGAAGAGACACAGATTGGTTAAGGTGGAAGTCTGAAAGCACCTTAGGCAAAAACTTCCTGTTAGTCCTTAGGACCACCTTATCCCTATGGAAGGAAATAAAGTCAGGCTCCACTGACAGGGCTTGCAGCTCACTTATGCGCCTCGCAGAAGTGATGGCCACCAGAAACACAGTTTTCCAAGTCAAGTACTTAAGCTCTGCTGAGGACAAAGGCTCAAAAGAGGGGGTTGCATAAGCTGAGCAATGCAAACGTTAAAATCCTGAGCAGGGGCAGGATCCCTGAACGAAGGACTGGTATGAAACAATCCCTTGAAAAACTTGGAGAAAACAGGGTGAGCCGTCCCCCCCTCTATCTTCAAATTGTGCCCCCTTGTTCTTGCACATCTCTTTTTCTGGAAGATGCTACCCTCTTGGACTTTGTTAATTCCCTTGAGGTACTTGAAAGTTTCTATCATGTCCCTTCTCTCCCTTCTTTCCTCAAGAGTATACATATTAAGCTCCTTTAGTCTTTCTTCGTATGTCTTCTGTTGCAGACCCTGCACCATTTTGATTGCCCTCCTCTGGACAGCCTCCACTCTATGTCTTTGCAGAGATGGGGTCTCCAGAACTCACACAGTACTTCAGATGGGGTCTCACCAACTGTCTGTACAGAGGGATAACAACTTCCTGTTTTCTACTATTGATGCCTCTTCCTATGCATCCCAGTATCCCCCCAGCCTTCCTTACTGCCTTCTCACATTGCTTGCCCACCTTTAGGTCATCTGATATAATTACCATACCTCTCAACCTTTTGTCCCTCAGATGTGGAACACTGCCTCTCAAAATGTGGAACAAATGAGCAAAATGTGGAACACTTAATCAAATCTTTACCTAGGAAGCTCAGAACACAAATGTTTGTATTTAAGTTCAGAACATCTGTTATTACTTCAATAATATAATTTTTGCATCATTTACTATAGATTTTTGCTTTAAAATGTTAATACTGAATGTGGGACAAGTCCTCACAATATGGAACAGGGAGCTTTTCTGAAGCAAAATGAGGAACGTTCCTCATAATGTGGTAGTCAAGAGGTATGATAATTACCCCCAGGTCCCTTTCTATTTTTACTGTTGTCAGTATCTCACCCCTCATTGTGCACACTTCCCCTGGGTTTTTGTTTCCCATGTGCATTACCTTGCACTTCTTTGCAATGAATCTGAGCTGCCATACATTTGACCATTCCTCCAACCTTGCCAAGTCCCTTCTCATCCTTTCCACTCCATCTTGTGTATCAACCCTGCTGCAGATTTTTGTGTCATCTGCAAAGAGACATACTTTTCCTTTCAGTTCCTCTACAATGTCACTTATAAAAACATTAAAAAAGGACCAGTCCCAGTACTGAACCCTGCGGTACCCCGCTAGTAACCCTCCTTTCTTCACTGTGTACTCCATTTACTACTATCCTTTGCGTCCTGTTGTCTAGCCAATTTTTTATCCAGGCTACTACCTTGGGACCCATTCCAAGGCTGGCTATCTTGTGTATTAATCTTTTGTGTGAAACTGTGTCAAATGCCTTGCTAAAATCTAGGTAGGCCATGTCCACAGCCCCTCCCTGGTCTACTACTTTGGTCACCCAGTCAAAGAAATCTATTAGATTCGTCTGACATGACCTTCCCAACGTGAATCCATGCTGCCTTGGGTCCTGTGCCCCACTGGCCTCTAGGTACTCAACAATTCCTTCCTTCAGAAGTGATTCCATTATTTTCCCTACCACTGAGGTCAAACTAACTGGTCTGTAGTTTCCTGCCTCTGTCCTGCTCCCACTTTTGTGAAGAGGAATCACATCTGCCCTCCTCCAGTCCTCGGGTACCACCCCATCCTCCCACGATTTGTTAAAGAGTAGTCAGCGATGTCATTAGTTCTACCTTAGTTCTTTTAGAATTCTTGGGTGAATCCCATCAGGCCCCATTGCTTTGTCCACCTTCAATTTTATTAGTTCTTTCAGAACCCTTTCTTCTGTAAATGGACTGGTATCGACCCCAGTCTTCAGAGCGTTTCTCTTGTTTGGTTTAGGTAACTCCCCCTCCTCTTCCTTTGTGAATACTGAGCAGAAATATTCATTCAGTATCCCTGCTTTTTCACTGTCACCCTCTACCCACATTCTCTCCCTTTATTAAGCTTCAGTATCCTCCTTTGGTCTTTCTTGCTCCCTAATGTACCTATAAAGGTCTTACCCCCTTCTTAACAGAACTGGCTATCCTTTCCTCGGTTTGGGTCTTTGCTATTCTGACTGCCTTCCCAGCCTCTTTCTGCTTTAACTGATACAATTCTCTGTCCTGCTCCTCTGTGTTTCCTTATATTTCCTGAATGCTGTCCTTTTCTCCTTAACCTTCCATGCCACCTCTTTTGTGAACCATAGCGGCTTTTTCCTTCGTTGTGTTTTAATGATTTTTTTTTTTTTTTTTTTATACAAAGGCTTGTTGCCTCTGTGATGGCTGTTTTGATCACTCCCCATTGTTCCTCCACCCCTCCTTCTTGCCTGTTTGCTAGTGCTTTTCTGAGGCACACTCTCATTTTCCCAAAGTCAGTCCTCCTAAAGTCTTGTACTCTTGCTTTTGTATGGCTTGACTGTATGGCTGTGTTTATCGTGAACCACACTGTTTGGTGGTCGCTTGTTCCCAGATGGCTACCTACTTCTAAATCTGAGATTCTTTCTCCACCCCCATTAGAAAGTACCAAGTCTAAGATTGCTCCCTCCCGAGTGGGTTCCGATACTAGCTGTCTGAGACATGCCCCCTGTAGGGCATCAAGAATAACCCTGCTCTTGGATGTGCCTGCAGCAAAGGTGCTCCAGTTAACATCTGGCATATTCAGGTCCCCCATCAACAATATCTCCCCTTTTCTGCCATTCTAAGAAAGCCTTCTATCATTTCCTTGTCCATTCCCTTCCCCTGAGATGGGGGTCTGTAAACGACCCCCATATGGATTGTGGTGCCATTTCCTGTCTCCAGGGTGACCCAAAGTGCCTCATCTGCTCCCTGTTTACTCTTTAGTTCTGTTGCTTTGATCCCTTCCTTTACATAGAGAGCTACTCCTCCTCCTCCTCCTCTTTTACCCTCCCTGTCCCTCCTGTAGATTGTGTATCTGTGTATGCTAACATCCCAGTCATGGTTCTCTGTGTACCATGTTTCTGTGACTGTAACAATATCCAGGCAACCCTCTTCCATCAAGGCCACTAGTTCAGGGAGCTTGTTACACAGACTACAGGCATTGGTACTCATCACCCTCCACTTTTTGATAGCCTTACCCCTTTTAGCCCCATTTCTGTCCTTACTGCCTTTGCCTTTTTTTACATTTAAATCTGTTCTGCTCCCCAATAACTTCTGTACCTTGGTGTTTACCTCACTAATCACCATGTTTTGTGGGGGGAGGCTCGGATTTCCCTGCTTCTTTTCAGTGCCTCCCCCCTTGGCTAGTTTAAATGCTGCCAGTGAAGCATTTAAACCCTCACCTAGATCCTGGTTCCCCGGACAGATGCAGACCATCGCACCAGTACAGGTCTGCATTCCTCCAGGTGGCTTCCCAGTCCCCAATGAAGCCCAAACCCTGAGCTCCACACCAGTTTTTAACCACTCATTGAATTCCCTGGTGAGAAGTGCCCTAGCATCTCCCTTGCCATAGACAGGCAGCACCTCCGAGAGAGGTTACCATATGCGCTACTTGTCTAAGGCCCCTTCCCAACTCTACAAACTCCTCTTGCACTGCTCAGATCTCATTCCTAGCCAGGTCATTTGTCCCCAGGTGGACAATGACATCGAGCTCCCTCCCTCGTGCAGCTCCTCCCACGATCCTGAGGATTCACTTCCTGTCCCTCCAAGCCGTGGTGCCAGGAAGGCACCTTACCTCCCCATTTCTACCCCCCTAATGATTGAGTCCCCCACCAGGAGTTGTTTCCTTCCCCTGTGGCGTCCCATGCCACCCTCCTTTGGGTCTCCTTTGTGAAGGTTCCCAGCATGCTCCTTGGTCTCCACTGCAGGTGCCTCCATAGAGGAACCACTATCCACCAGAAGAGCGAATAAATTGTGAAGAGGTACAGCTGAAGGGATGCAGTTCGGTTCCACCACCCTCTCCCTCCTTGAGCCCACCCTAGTCCAGCCTCTCCTCTTTCTTGGCAACCTCTGAGGTAGTGGCATTGGCCCTTGTGCTCCCTGGGTGGGGGAGGAGGTTTCACGAATCCTAGCCAGGTCAGCCTGGAGATGGGCAACCTCCTCTCTCAGACTAGAGAGGTGCCTGCAAATAGGGCAGCATCGCAGCCTCCAGAATGTCTCCCAGAACACTGCCGCCCCACAGCCATTGCACTGCACCACTCCTATCATGTCTGATTTTGTGTCCCCTCTACTGTTTCTCTGGATGCTTACTCTCTCCTCTCCTTACAACTCTCACCCTTCCTGTTCTGGGACAGCAACTTTCTATCTTCTTCAGTAGCCTCCTTCTTCCTTGCTCAATCGGGGAGTGAGCTACTTTTACTTTAGGGTTGACAAAACCAATGTTTCTCTATGATCCTTTCCTTCCTACTGCCAAACAGGAAGTTCCTGTTGACAGTCAAATCCAGTGGCTATAAAAGTAGAACAGGCTGTGGGTGGGTGAGATGGAGGGCAATTAGTAAGAAAAAAGGCTAGCAATAGGAAGTTGTAATTTGACTCACCTGATTTTATAGTGTCTAAACCACACCCCCAGGTAAGCTTTCTTTCCTCCTACTGGTTTAGCAAAGTGAGCTGATACAGTACCCTTCCCTGCACACAATACACATTGACTTTTCTTTTCTATTTTTTTAACCCTAGATAAGTCCCCTTCTACTTCTAATAAAGTTATCTGTCTACTTAATCTTAACAGACAGACTCCTGCTGAGATATACGTTTTAAATTTAGAAAATGTAGCTTCTTTTAGTTAGCTTCTTTCTGCTCTACAAGCAAGGCTAGCAACAGGAAGTTGTAATTTGACTCACCTGCTTTAATAGTGTCTAAACCACACCCCCTCCCCCAGGTAAGCTTTCTTTCCTCCTACTGGTTTAGCAAAGTGAGCTGATACAGTACCCTTCACTGAGCACAATACACACCGACTTTCTTTCAAGGGCTCTGGCCCTTTCTGTATCTAGCTCTGTACCTATGAAGGTGAGGGCTGAACAGGCTCTATAACTGACTGACAGATTCAGAAGGAATCCTAGAAAGTGAGCAGTTGCTGAGTTATCTGTAAGTGTAACCTGACCTGGTCTGGGGACTGGCCTACTATGAGCCAATCATCTAGGTATGGGAAGATGGCAATCCTTTGCCTTCTCAGAGAAGCTACTACTGCCAGGCATTTTGTGAACACCCTTGGAGCAGAGGTTAGTCCGAAGGGCATTGCTCTGAACTGGTAATGGCCTGAGGGCAGCTCGAACCTGAGGTACTTTCGATGGGAGCTTCTGATGAGAATATGGAAATAGGCATCCTTGAGGTCCAGGGACACTAGCCAGTCCCCTGGCCTTAGAGAGAGTAGAATTATTCCCAGAGTCACCATTTTGAATTTTGGCTTTAAAAGGTGCTTGTTTAAATATCTGAGATCCAGGATGGGCCGCCATTCTCCTGTCTTTTTGAGGCAAGGAAGTACCTGGAGTACAATCCTTTGCCCTGGTGTAGGGGTGGAACCAGTTCCACAGCTCAGAGCCAGAAGGGAAGAGACCTCTGCCTCTAAGGCAAGTGCCTCAGAGATTTGCAGGTGCAAAAGATCTGGTTCTCAGTTCTGGAAATTTTTTCAAGCTGCGAACCAGTCCCTGGCTTACTACTTCCAGGACCCACTTGTCTGATGTTAGAGACTTCCAGTCCTGGACTAAGCAAGCCAGCCTGCCCCCTACAGGTGGTATAGAATCGGCCCTGGCAAACCCATCAGGGTGCCTGCTTGGCAGGGGGTTTTGGCTGAGGGTGGAAGCAGGTCTGCTTGTACCCTTCTGCCTCTCCCTCTAAAGAACCCTCTCTGAGCATAGGCAGAAGAGAGGCCTGGGCTTGGTAGAAGGCCTGTGAAAAGGCCTGCCCCTGTCTCTGGGGTGCTGCCTTTGAGGAGTGGCCTGCCTTTCCTTGGACTGGGTACTCCTATAGGTGGTCCTTTATTCGTCCATTTTCTTTATGTAATTCTCTGTTTGCTCTCCAAACAGAGAAGTACCCATAACAGGAAAATCCATAGCCTTAGTCTGGGTATCCTGTGACAGGTAATACATCTGAGCCAAGCCATTCTACGAAGTGCCACAGATGTAGCCATGACTCTAGATGATATCATTGGAGTCCACTGCAGCATGGAATTGCACCTTGGATGCCTCAATACCATCAGCAGCCACCTGCTCCAGCTCCTTGGCAAGCTGGCCAGTGACCTGTTTAGCTAAAGCCACGACAGTGTCCCATCTAGATTTCTGATACCTAGCTGTATAAGCCATATAATTGGCCTGTCTTGAGTCCCAAGGATGGTGCCATGTATTGTTTCTTTGCCATGGCATCAATCCTCCTGGAGTCCTTGTCTGGGGGGTGTGAAGCCAAGGGAATATTTGCCTTGTCACAGGCTGCAGCCTGCACTACCCCAACATGGCTGCATTGTTGTGCAAGAAACTCCGTATCTGAGCCTGACAATGTATACCTCTTATCCATTCTTTTATCCGCAGGAGGTACGGTGTTACGAGTCTTTAAAATCTTGAATGTCTGTTTCCCCAAAAGATTTGTGTATGGGAATAGACAGCCTCCTAGACTCTGGGATATCCATCTTTTCCACAAAGTCAGGCTCCTCCTGGTCATCCACAGCTTCTTCCATAGGAATCTGGAGGGTTTCAACCACTTTTTTATAAAACATGAAATTAGGGTTGCCACCTTTGGATGAGATGAAAACCGAATACTAAACCACACCCCCAAACTCCACCCCTAACCCCGCCCCTTTTATGACTAATGAGGGCATCGCTTGGACTCTGATTCACTTGATTTATTCAGAATTGCTGCTGATATAACATTGTGTGCAACTTCTTTAAATTACATCATGATTATTTTTGGTTTATTTGATTTAGATTTAAATATTTTAAATTTCAGTGTGTGTTAACATTTGGTGGGGTTAGAGGGGGGTTCAGGGGACTTTCCATTCTGTGTACACAGCACAGCTGACAAATCGAGTGACTACAAGGACACCTCTGACAACTGGCCTTTTCCGGTAAAACTTTCAATAAATAAATAAACTACACCAGTAATGGTGGACGAGATGTAATTACAAATATCACCTGCCATTTTAAGATGTGCTACTGTCCCTCCCATTGATCCTACTATTTATAATGTCAGAGAAGTTTTCAAAAGTGGTAGGTATTCAATGCTTTGCATTGTGAGACCATGTGTGATTTTGTATTTTCTTGAAACTTGGCTTCCCAGCCAAATGCCCTTTGGGGTAACCCTTGCCTCAGTGTTTGCACACAGAGGTTCTTCGTCTTTTAAATAGTTTTTTATTTTAATGGGTTCACCACAACATATCCAAGGCACACTGTCTTAGGGTAGCTGGTCCATTCCACTGGGGTGTCAAACAGACGAGGCATACTGATGAGTCTTGGTAGGACGAAACATGTCTGTGTCTTCTGTTATCACTTTTTGCAAACTGTGTGAGAGGCCTTTTGGCACCATGCAATTCTGCTTAAAGTTGGACCAGCATAACATTCTGTGGTGATTTGCATATACAGCCCATGATGCTTTGCATTGTGAGGGCATGTGTGATTTTGTATTTTCTAGGTATTCTATGCTGTTAAATACCATATTTTGCTTTCCATGTCAGTCATACTTAGCAGAGAGCATGACATGTGATATGTAGCGTGGTGGCAGTATAGCACAGTGGTTTAAAGCTCTGAGCTGCAATTCTGGAGACCAGGGTTTGAATCCTACAGCCCAAACTTGCATACTTTGTGACCCTACACAAATCACTTAATTCTTTGTGCTCTCAGGTTGCACCTGTAAAAAGCTTTAGCTTAGTGTGTCTCTTCTGGTTAAAAAATAATAATGTTTGATAAATTGCCTAAATTTGCAGTGCCATCAAATCTAGATTGTGTTCCTGTCATCTCATCAGCTACTCTCTCTCTCTCTCTTCCTTTTCTCATTTCTGAAGCTTAGCATGACATGGCCACATTATTCTGTGCTGTTCATCTGAAAGGCCTGGATTGGTCTTCCTAGAATATCCAAGTAGTATAAAATTGACAATAACTACTGAAGAGAGGTCATAGCATTGCTAGAAATGAAATAAAAATTATTAATTTAACAGCAAAAGGGGTAACAAATATTAAAATATAGGACAGACCATAAAAGAAAAATGGTGAACATTTAAAGGTATAAAAGTATTCCTTGTCACAGCAGTCAAAACCATACTCACAATGCAGCCTGGAAAGGATTAGTTTGATTTGCTGCTAATGGTCTTAATAGCCCTACTTTGCACCTCTCAGACTGACTGGTATACAAACAAAGGTCTGTATGACATCAGAATTTGTTTGTAATCCGACCATGCAAGTAAAATGGTGAAGGATTTAACATGATTTATTTTACAAGCATGTGAGCATTCAAAATGACTGAAAAAGTACTACTTCTGAATAAAACTTGATTAGCAGGCAGAGTTTCTGAAACACATTGTACAGTCCTTACTGGGACAGGAAGCTACCCTAATGTGGAACCTGTCTAGTTTCAGAAAAATTATGGTGTTAATTAAGTTGGTATTGTTTACCCTTCCCCTGAATAATCTTCCAATTTGCTGGTGTGAAGTTAGAGGTGACAACTGAGAAGACAGGGACACACTTGGCTCTTTAAGTGCCCTGCACTTGAAGGCACTTCCTGATTAGCATGCACTGCAAGCAAGCAAGCACACTGAAATGTCAGGTACTTGCTTACATTCAGATGAGAAGAAAATGAAACAGTTAGTGGGGAATCCAACAGGTGCTGCTTGACCCACCATAAAAACCGAATTTGCAATGGTGAAAACAGGAGGACCAAATCTGGACCTAGAAAACCGAATCATTCGGTCAAAAACCGAGTAGGTGGTAACCTTACATGAAATGGGAGGGGGACTCAGAAAGCCTAGGAGGAGACACGCCTGAAGGTCTGTCTGGGGAGATGTCCGGGTCAATCCGCCAGGCAAGACCCTCTTATCAGTTCCTGACCGTGTCACGGGTCGTGGAAAAAAACGTAATAAAATCCAGTTTTTTTTTAGAACCGATAAGAACCAGTAACCACACTAGAAATTCAAATAATTTTTTTTTTTTTTTTTTTTTAGCAGCAACTTGATCGGTTCAAACCGAATCGGTGAACCGTTCACAAGTTCCACACAGAATAGAAACAATATAAACCTATCTACTACTCACGAATACCACAGACTGAACCGATAGGTTACGGTTTAAATTCGGTCGAAAACCGAGAAAAACGGTACTTTAACCAACAAACTGAACCGAGCAGGAGAAATCTCTGGAGTGACTGTTCAGTGAGGCGGAGTAAAGAATCTGACAGGTTGAGTTCAAACAGCAACAGACAGAGTCTCAACCGAGCTCAAGCTCAGCGTTCCATGCCTGGCATGGAAAGTTAACTCTTTCATCTCCGGGGCAGTTCGAAGGCTAGGACTCACTGCAATTGTCAGAATACAGCAAGACTTCATGTTTGAACAATGTTTTCCAGGTAACATATTTCAGGTGAGCGGAGTCCATTGGCTCAAACTGGGGCCCCATGAGCTTGGCAATGCATACATTAAAGGTTCCATGCAGGCACTGGTTCTCTATGAGGTGGGTGCAGATAAGTCAGTCCTCTGAAAAACTTAAAAAAGGGATCAGAACCAGCCCGGTGGCACTGGACGCTACACAGGCGACCCAAGTTCAGGAACGGACTCTGGACGCCGTGGGTTGGCAGGAGAAAGAGGAGTGAGCATCTGGCAGACTGCTCTACTCTCCTGGAGAGGGCTGGGGAGTTTGTCTCGTTCTGTACCGGCCCCTGGTGGAGACCGGGAGCACTGCAGAGCAGGGATAAGAAAAATGGCGTCTCGACCGACAGGATGATGGCCGCCTGGACCCTCGCTGCCACGGAGTCCCTGGACAGCTGGGACTAACCTCAGCAGCACACAGGGCCAAGAAAGGTAAGCCGCAAGGTACACTCTCTCCAGAAGGAAGAAACCCATCTGGCGAAGGGATACATCGGGTTACCCCGTAGAGTAGTTGCAATGTGAGGCGGGAGCTGGCAACGGGGGTGCTCGGCGGAGGTGCGAGTGTCCCCGACAGCCCAAAGGAGATGCTGGTAGAGTCTAGGAGGCGGCAGATAAATAATGCAAAAACCAAAAAGGGATTAGAAGCTATAGATACACCCTTGCCAGTGCCAGCTAAGATATATGCCAAAACAGAGGCCAATGTACCTTAAGAGTAGTGTGCTGCAAACCCAAAGAATGCAAGTGAATAAGGTAGTCCTGCAAGGCTGGTACCCCTGCCTGTGTGGGTACTACATCATTAACAGATCACAGAGAGGATCTCTTCCACTTAGAAGCATAAGCCTTCTTAGTGGAGGATTTCCTGTACCCTTCAGAACTTTTAGCACACTTTTGGGGAGATGGAAGCCTGCATTTTTAAACCCTCAAGAGCCAGGCCTTGAGCCTGAGGCATCTGAGGTTTGAACTGTTCAAGTACAGGATCCTCCCCTGGGAGATTAACAGGCTACGCCTCCGAGGGAGGTGTATCGGTGGTACAACAGACATGGAGAGCAGCACAGAGTACCATGGCTGCCTGGCCCAGTCTGGTGCCAACAAGATCACTGATGCTGGCTGGGATCAGAGTTTGACTGGAACTCCGAGAATCTGGGGAAAAGGAGGGAAGGCATACAGTTTCCCTGACCAATCCAGAGTCAGGGCATCCAGCGGTACTGTGCCCCTGGCTGGCAGACAGCAACAGAGCTGTGGCAGCTAGTGGTTTTCGTGGGATACAAAGAGGTCCGTCTCTGGGGTGCCTCACCTTCTGAACACCACCTCCAGTACCTGCCTATTCAGAGTCCATTCCTGATAATCCTGGTTGATTCAGCTTAGGGCATCTGCCAGAGTTGTCCATCCCTAGCCGATGAATGGCCACCAGTGAAGCCTGGAGTAAGCAGACCAGGTTCCATACCTTCATTGCCTCTGTGCACAGAGGGTTGGACCTTGTTCCTCCCTGCTTGTTGATGCAGTACACTGTGGTGGTGTGGTCTGTCCTGACCTGAACCACCTTGCCCTGTATCATGGATGCAAAGTCCTGCAGAGCTAGAAACACTATTCTCCACTCCAGCAGGTGTATGTGCTGGAGTGACTCTGCACTTGACCAGGTGCAATGATTTGTATGGTCCCCAGATGGGCCTCCAACCTAGTAGTGATGCATCTGTTGTCAGAACCACTGATGGAGACTCATTCTGGAAGGGAACTACTTCGCTTAGGACTAGCAGTACTTCAGGGCCTCCTGCCCTACTTTACAGACGGCAGACCTCTCTCCTCCTCCTGAGTGTTGTCTCTGCTTGTTTTTTTGGCACTGCTTGGGACTCTGTCTTAAAAATGTTGCCTACTGCAAGAGCCCCCTCGAAGTAAGATAGTACAGTTACGCAAGAACTTGCCGTAACAGCAGATCTTCGAGAGGAGCTCTTGCAATAGGCATGTTTTTTCCCTCCTTCCAACCCCCTGCTCTCTTCACTCATATTAACCTTTTCTGTGGCTCAAGGAGACCCCTCCATCTCCTGTCACTTCTTTTCACAGGTCTCTAGCAGGAAAACTGAGGTGAGGTTGGGGGACCAACCCCTTTATACCATAAAGGGACGCTGGTGTACCCCCCTGTAGACTGTTAGCTAGACGTTTTCTGTGTGCTCCTAGCACCTGGCAGCACAGTCCTAACAATGTTGCCTACTGCAAGAGGTCCTCTCGAAGATATACTGTTACAGCAAGTTCTTACGTAACTGTACTTTCCCTTCCCTAACCACACACCAGCAGTCGTCGTGGAGAAAGTAGAGTCAATGGAATGTCTTCAAGCTAACTTTCTCCCACCACCCAAGTGGTATGTTCTTTGGCTGCGCCTCTTGATGATCGACATTTATTTCTGCAGTGTTGAAGGATTTCAAATTGTTCAAGTGCGTTTTCAGGAGAATTTTCTAACAAACATGTTTCTGGGATTTTCAGCTTTACTTCAGACTTGTTACCGAGGATGATGGAAGGCAAGAAACTGGGTTTCAAATTCTGCACCAGGTGCAGGCAGCAGAGGTCTGCCATGGACCCGTGCATTTACTGTTTAGGTAATCAATACGATGTCTCAAGCTGTAATAAGCATCAGGCCATGCTGCCAGTGTCCGTTGAAGAATGAAGGCCAGGCTGGCCGTAAGAAGGCCCAAAGACCACAAACTGTCCTCTGACTGCTGGGTAAGCAGCACAGCTTTGTGTTCATGGAAGAGGTGAAGGCTGCATAGAAACACAGACTGACGGCAGATAAGGACCGCTTGGCCCACCTAGTCTGCCCATTTCCATACCTACAGGTTAAGCTGCAAATCCTACTTAACCAAAAGCAGATTTTTTCTTACTCCCCACAAAAACTGCCTTATGTCTGTCCCATGCACTCGAATTCTCCGCAGTTTTAGACCCCACAACCTCCTCAGGAAGGTTGTTCCATGCATCCACCACCCTCTGTGAAAAAATACTTCCTCACTTTGCCCCTCAGCCATCCCCCCCTCTATCTTCAAATTGTGTCCCCTTGATCTTGCACATATCTTTCTGAAAGATGCTACCCTCTTGGACTTTCTTGATTCCACTGAGGTACTTGGAAGTTCCTATCATGTCCCCCCTCTCCCTTCTTTCCTCAAAGGTTTACATACTAAGCTCCTTTAGTCTCTCCTCGTATGGCTTCTCTTGCAGACCCTGCAACATTTTAGTTGCCCTCCTCTGAACTGCCTCCATCCTGTCTATGTCCTTGCAGAGATGGGGTTTCCAGAACTGGACGCAGTACTCCAGATGGAGTCTCACCAACTGTCTGTACATGAGGATAACTACTTCCTGTTTTCTGCTGGTGATACCTCTCCCTATACATCCCAGTATCCCCCTAGCCCTCCCTACCGCCTTCTTGCATTGCTCGCCAACCTTAAGGTCATCTGATATGATTATCCCTAGGTCTCTTTCCATTTTTGTTGTTGTTACTACCTCCCTCCCATTGTGTAATCTTCCCCTGGGTTTTTGTTTCCCAGGTGCATTACTCTGCACTTCTTTGCATTGAATCCAAGCTGCCATACTTCTGACCATTCCTCCAACCTTGCCAAGTCCTTTCTCGTCCTTTCCACTCCTCCTTGTGTATCAACCCTGTTGCAGATCTTTGTGCCATCTGCAAAGAGGCATACTCTTCCTTCCAGTCCCTCTGCAATATCACTTAAAGACATTAAAAATGACTGGACCCAGTACTGAACCCTGTGGTACCCCACTAGTAACCCCTCTTTCTTTAGAGTGGACTCCATTTACAATTACCTTCTGTGTCCTGTTGTTCAGCCAATGTTTTACCCAGGTTACCACCCTGGGACCCACTCCCAGGCTGGTTAATTTGACTACTAATCTTTTGTGTGGGACTGTATCAAATGCCTTGCTAAAGTCTATGTAAGCCATGTCCACAGCCCTTCACTGGTCTACCACTTTGGTCAACCAGTCAAAGAATCAATTAGATACGTTTGACATGACCTTCCCGCTGTGAACCCATGCTGCCTTGGGTCCTGTGCCCCACTGGCCTCTAGGTACTCAACAATTCTTTCCTTCAGAAATGATTCCATCACTTTCCCTACCACAGAGGTCAAACTGACAGGTCTGCAGTTTCCTGCCTCCGTCTTGGTCCCACTTTTGTGAAGGGGAAATCACATCCGCCTTCCTCTAGTCCTCAGGTACCACAGCATCCTCCCATGATTTGTTAAAAAGCATAGTCAGTGGTGTCACTAGTTCTCTGCTAAATTCTTTTAGAATTCTGGGGTGAACTCAATCTGGCCCCATTGCTTTGTCCACCTTCAGCTTTAGGAGTTCTTTCAGAACCCTTTCTTCTGTGAAAGGACTAGGATCAACCCCCCTCTCCAGAGTGCTTCTGTTAATTGGATTAGGCACCTCCCCCACTTCCTCTTTTGTGAATACTGAACAAAAATATTCATTCAGTATTCCTGCTTTATCACTGTCACTCTCTGCTCACCCATCCATTCTATTCAGCCTCACTATCCCTCCCTTTGTCTTTCTACGCTCCCTGATATACCTATAAAAGGTTTTATCCCCCTTCTTGACTGAGTTAGCTATCTTTTCCTCAATTTGTGCCTTTGCTATTCTAACTACCCTCCTGCTTCCTTCTGCCTTAAATGGTACAGTTCTCTGTCCTGCTCCTTCTCGTTTCCTTATACTTCCTAAATGCTATCTTTTTCTCCCCAACCTTCACCGCCACCTCTTCCGAGAACCATAGTGGCTTTTTCTTTCGTTTTGATTTGTTTAGTTGCTTCACACAAAGGCTTGTTGCCTCTGTGATGGCAGTTTTGATATTTGGCCATTGTTGCTCCACCCCTCCTTCTAGCCTGTTTGCTAGTGCTTTTCTAAGGCACTCTCTCATCTTGCCAAAGTCAGCCCTCCTGAAGTCCAGAACCCTCACTTTTGTATGGCTTGACTCTGTAGCAAAGTTTATCATGAACCACATTGTTTGGTGGTCACTTGTTCCCAAATGGCTACCCACTTCTAGATCCGAGATCCTCTCACTGTCCCCATTTGAGAGTACGAGGTCTAAGATTGCTCCCTCACAAGTGGGTTCCAAAACTAGCTGTTTGAGGCATGCCACCTGAAGGGCATCAAGAATGGCCCCGCTTTTGGATTTGGCTGCCGCAAATGTGCTCCAGTTAACATCTGGCATGTTAAAGACCCCCATCAACAGTATCTCCCCTTTCTCTGCCATCCTAAGTATGCCTTCTATCATATCCTTGTCCATTCCCTCCCCTGACATGGGGGTCTATATACAACCCCTGTGCGGACTGTGGTGCCATTTCCAGGGCATGAGTTCCTCGTTGGTCTTGGTGCTGTTCCCTGCTGGGGCCAGCAATGGGAATTATTCTGATGACTTAAGGGAGATGTGAATGGCCCTCCAGACCTTCGGGGTGAGCCCTTCTGACTGCAACAGAAAGCACAAGCAGCAGCATCACTGCAGGTCGTTAGACCTAGAAAGAAAAAATTACTCACCTTAGTAACGTTGTTTCTTCTAATGGAGTCTTGCTATATTATGACAATTGCAGTTTGTCCCACCATTAGAACTGCTCCGGAGGTGAAAGAGTTTACTTCCATGCCAGACATGAAACTTAGAGCACGAGCTCGGTTAGAAAACTCCGACTGGAATATTTCAAACTGAAACTGTCAGATCTTTACGAGCAAAACTCACCAAGGTTCTGTGTGGAAGCTATAACCTACACTAGCCAACTGGCTACTTAAATATTAACACATTTTCCTGGTCCCAACACCAAGACTCAAGTCAGGGGACCAGAAAATAAGATAACATAAAATAAAACACAACACCCAAACACCCCAAAAAAGAAGGGGTGGAAAACATAAAATGGGCATCAATAAGTGCCAACACTGGACTGCCCACCCCATACCCAAAGTAGAAGTTCTAAGAGGAGCAGGCTGGGGGGTCATAATATAGCAAGACTCCATTAGAAGAAACAACATTACTAAGGTGAGTAATTTTTTCTTCAACAACATGAAGTCTTGCTATATTATGACAACTGCAGACTACACAGCAGTACCTCCATGGAGGAGGGACAGAACCTACTCAGGGAATAGGCTCTGAAGCACGGCTGTGCCAAACAGAGCATCCCTCCTGGCCTGGATATCCAGGGAGTAATACTTGGTGAAAGTGTGTACTGTTTTCCAAGTAGCTGCTTGACATATCTCTAAGATAGGGATGTCTCTGGCAGCAGCTAGAGACGCAGCTGTACCTCTGGTAGAGTGTGCCCTCAGGCCTGAAGGGGGAACCTTACCCAGTTTTTGATAGCAAAGTGGATACAGAGACAATCCACCTGGCAATGGACTCTCTTAGTGGCAGGTTTCCCTTTCCCAACCTCACCATAAGTGAGAAATAGTTGGAGGGAGTCAAACCTGTGACCCTTGGTACACTCTATGTAGAGACTTAGGGTCCTCTTAACATCTAAGCTGTGCAACCTCCTCTCACCAGAGGAGGAATGGTCAGTGAAGAACACTGGAAGAGAAACAGATTGATTAAGGTGGAAATCTGAAACCACCTTAGGCAAAAACTTCCTGTTAGTCCTGAGGACTACCTTATCCCTGTGAAAGGAAATAAAGTCAGTCTCCACTGACAAAGCTTGTAACTCACTTATGCGCCTGGCAGAAATGATGGCTACTAGAAACACAGTTTTCCAAGTCAAGTACTTAAGCTCTGCCGAAGACAGAGATTCAAAGGGGGGTTGCATCAGCTGAGCAATGCAAACATTAAGATCCCAGGCAGGGGCAGGGTCCCTGAATGGTGGATTAGTATGAAGCAATCCCTGAAAAACTTGGAAAATACAGGGTGAGCGGAAAGAGAAGAGGGCTTCCCTGCTGAAATAAAAGCAGAGACAGCTGCCAAATGCACTTTCAGGGTAGCTGGTCTCAGTCCCAAAGAATTAAGATGGACCATATAGTCCCAAACAGTGGGCAAATCAGCAGATTCCGGGGAAATATGCTTCCCAGAACACCATATGGAAAACCTTTTCCATTTGGAGTTATAAGTAGCCCTAGTGGAAGGCTTCCTAGAAGCTTTCAAGATTTGAGAACACCTTGAGAAAGGTGTAGGTCAGCAAACTCTAACTCCTCAAGAGCCAGGCCCTGAGGTTGAGGGATTTGATTCGGATACCAAACTCTCCCCTGGGCACAGGTTAACAGATTGTGGTTCCTGGGGAGAGACAGGGGAAGATGGACTGCTAAGGACAGAAAAAGTGGGTACCAGTTCTGCCTGGCCCAGTCTGGAGCAATCAGAATCATCTTGCAGGGCTGAGATCTGATTTTGACTAGCACCTTGAACAGGAGAGGGAAGGGAAGGCATAGAGAAACTTCCCTTCCCAATCGAGGAGAAAGGCATCCAGGAGGACTGAGCCCAACACTGGGGGCCTGCAACAAAAAAGTGGAAGCTGATTGTCTGGGGCTGCAAAAAGATCTATCTGAGGGGTGCCCCATCTGGCAAAACATATCCCCAGTACTCGGGGATCCAGTGACCATCGTGATGGCCTGAAATCCTGCTGAGAGCATCTGCCAGGACATTGTCCTTGCCTGGGAGGTGAACTGCTATGAGGGAAGTGTTCAGGGAATAAGCCAGAGACCACAACTTCATTGCCTCGGTGCACAAGGCCGAAGACCAAGTGCCCCCTTGTTTGTTGATGTACCACATTGTAGTGGTGTTGTCTGGTCTGACCTGTACCACTTTGTTCTGAACAGATGCAGAAAAAACCTTAAGTGCTAGAAAAACAGCTCTGAGTTCCAACAGATTGATGTGGAACAGAGATTTCTGAGGGGACCACAATCCCTGGGTAGAGAGGTCGCCCATGTGAGCTCCCCATCCCAAAAGGGACGCATCTGTAGTAAGGGTCAAGGAGTGAGATAGAATGAAGGGAACCCCTTGTCTCAGATTGCTCTGATCCTGCCACCACTGAAGGGCCTGGATCAGGGTTCAGTCACTGGGATCAACTTGGATAGGGATCTCTTCTTTGAGACCAAAAGGCTCTTAAATGGAACTGAATGTCCCTCATCTGAAATCTTGCTCCTTGCACTACAGCTGTGGAAGCAGCCATGTGTCCTAGGAGCTGTAGGAATGCCTTGCTGGTCAGAGACCTGCAGAGTGGAAGGAGGAGGCCAGGGCCACCAGGGTCCTTACCCTTTCTAGGGAAGGAAGGCTCTGGCCTGCTTTGTGTCCAGTTCTGCACCTATAAAGGTGACTACCTGGACAGGTTCCAGAACTGACTTTGGAAGATTGAGAAGAAAGCCCAGAGAGGTAAGCAGCTGCTGGGTAACTTGCAGGTGTGATTTGACCTGGTCTGGAGACTGACCCACAATGAGCCAGTCGTCTAGGTAGGGAAAGATGGCAATCTTTTGCCTTCTTAAATAAGCAACTGCTACTGCCAGGCATTTTGTGAATACCCTTGGGGCAGAGGTAAGGCCGAAGGGCATTGCTCTGAACTGATAATGGCCTGAGGGCAGTTTGAATCTGAGGTACTTTCGGTGGGAGCTTCTGATAAGAACATGGAAGTAGGCATCCATGAGGTCCAGGGAAGCTAGCCAGTCCCCTGGCCTTAGGGAGGGTAAAATCATTCCCAGAGTCACCATTTTGAATTTTGGTTTTAAAAGGTGCTTGTTCAGATATCTTAGGTCCAGGATGGGCCGCCATTCTCCTGTCTTTTTTGGGGTAAGGAAGTACCTGGAGTACAGACCCTTGCCCTGGTGTAGGGGAGAAACCCTTTCTACAGCTCTGAGAGCCAGGAGGGTTGAGACTTCTGTTTCCAAAGCAAGTGTCTCTAGAGGATTTGCAGGTGGAAAAGATCCGATTCTCATCTTTGGAAATTTTTTGAAGCTGAGAACCAGACCCTGGCTTACTACTTCCAGGACCCACTTGTCTGATGTTAAAGACTCCCAGTCCTGGACGAAGTAAGCCAGCCTGCCCCCTACAGGTAATGGAGAACCGGCCCTGGGCATCCCATCAGGGTTCCTGTTTGGCAGGGGCTTTAGGCTGAGGGGTGGGAGCAGGCCTGCTTGTACCCAGTCTGCCTCTCCCTCTGAAGAACCCCCTCTGAGCATAAGCTGAAGAGGCCTGGGTTTGGTAAAAAGGCCTGCCTCTACCCCTGGGGGGCTGCCTCTGAGGAGTGGCTTGCCGTTCCTTGGCTTGTGCACTCCTATAAGTGGTTCTATATTCATCCATTTTCTTCATATAATTCTCTGTCTGCTCCCCAAACAGAGAATTTCCCACCTAGGAAAATCCATAGCCTTAGCCTGGGTATCCTGTGACAAACTAATACACCTGAGCCAAGCCAATCTCAAAAGCCACAGATGTAGCCATGACTCTAGAGGATACATCATTAGAATCCACTGCAGCATGGAATTGCACCTTAGATGCCTCAATACCATCAGCAGCCACCTGCTCCAGCTCCTTGGCAAGCTGGTCAGGAGCCTGTTTGGCTAAAGCCATGACAGTATCCCATCTAGATTTCTGGTATCTTGCAACATAAGCCAAATAATTTGCTTGTCTGAGTCCCAAGGACGCTGCCATGTATTGTTTTTTTAGCCATGGCATCAATCTTCCTGGAGTCCTTGTCAGGAGGATGTGAAGCCAGGGGAATGTTAGCCTCATCACAGGCTGCAGCCTGAACTACCCCAACATGGCTGCATTGCTGTGAAAGAAATTCTGTATCAGGACCTGACAAAGTGTACCTCCTGTCCATCTTTTATCCACAAGAGGCACAGAATTAGGAGCTTTTAAAATTTTTATTGTTTGTTTCCTAAATGATTTATGTAAAGGAATAGACAATCTCCTGGACTCTGGGATATCCATCATCTCTACAAAGTCAGGCTCCTCTTGCTCATCCACAGCTTCCTCCAAAGGAAGCTGGAGGTTCAACAACTTTTTATAAAACAGAAAATGAGAAGGGACTCAGAAAGCCAAGGGAGATTCTCCTAAAGGTCTGTCTGGGGAGATGTCGGTTCAATGGGCACATCCAGACTTTCAAAGTCACATTCACACTGTTCATAATCATCCTCCCCTCCTCTGGTTCATAAAACTCCTCTATATCATATTCTTGAACTGGTGGAACCGCCGAACTGACCTTTGCCAGATAGTGGTTCGACGGAACCGGGAAAGTGACTGGACAATTTGGATTGCTTTGGCTATCTCTGCAGCAGTCAGAGAAGGAACTGACTCCACACCTGCTGATTTTCTAGTTCTCTTTGCTGGAACTGGCTCCTTTGAGTCAGCTTTACGTTTGCCCGAGGAAGTCTCGCCCTGGTCAGAGGGCACTCCCTCCGGTTGGCACCGAACCGGGCTGGCCATCCGGGTCAGCGGACTTTTTGGCCTCTCGTTCCCTGAGCCTACCAACTCTCATCTAGGATAGCTGCAGGGAAATTCTTGCAAATTTGGCAGTCTGCATTGAGGTGGTCAAACCCCAGACAAACACATGTGGTGTGTGGGTCAGCCTTGGCAAAGGCTTCCCCACAGACACCACAGTGTTGAAACCCAGTGGGCCCGGTTTTTCTTTTGGGTTTCTCAGACATAATGCCAGCCTAACCAAAAACTTGCCCTTTTTCCGGCAGTGCCAGGCAAGACACCTTTATCGGTTCCCAACCGTGTCACGGGTCGTGGAGAAAACCGTAATGAAGTCCATTTTTTTTAGAACCAATAAGAACCGGGAACCGCACTCTAAAAAGCTTTTAAATGCTTCAGAATAAAGTTTTAAAACAACCTGATCGGTTCAAACCGAACCGATAAACATTCACAAGTTCCACACAGAAATAAACCTATTACTTACAATACCACAGACAGAGCTTGAACCGATCGGTTTGCGGTTAAAATAATAATAATCGCTGTTGAATTTAACCGAGAAAAACTCAAACCGAGAAATGAACCGAGCGGTAGGAGGAATCTCTGGAGCGACTGTTCAGTGAGGCGGAGTAAAGAATCTGACAGTTTCAGTTTGAAATATTCCAGACAGAGCTTTTCTAACCGAGCTCGTGCTCTAAGTTCCATGCCTGGCATGGAAGTTAACTATTTCACCTCCGGAGCAGTTCTAATGGTGGGACAAACTGCAATTGTCATAATATAGCAAGACTTCATGTTGTTTGAAGATCACATTCTTCACGCTTCTTTGACGCCTCGGCCGGGAAGACAAACAAATGGTCGGGAACTTCCTCCATTAGCTGTTGTGCCTTTGAAGACCCATTGTGGTCACTCTGCTGAAGCAGGTGATCTATACCAACTTTCCGGAAGACAACTGTTGGCCTTCAGTCCGATGTCGAAGTGCCACTTCCACACTCAATCCTGCTGGACCATGAGGTGGCACAGTCAATGTTCTTCGCTGACACTATGAGGCACTCATGTGGCAGCACTGGACCGCTGCTGGGAGGTGTAGGTATCTGCCCCCTTGACCTTTACTCCCTTGGCCTTTGTTGGCTGTTCCTGTTCAGGTTCATCCTCAACAGCAGTCTACATTGGCGCCACTTGAGATGGAGCCTCCTGCACCTTGAAAACTGTTCAGGGATCTGTCAGTCTCCCTGCTGCTGTCTTGTCAGGCTGGTTATCTATGTAGATCACACCCACGATGAGGCTAATCAGGGTGCTTCATGTTGGAAAGTGGTTGATAGGTGGTCTTTGAAGAATTTTCTGATTCAGAAGCCATGTCCTCAAGGGACTCTACCAGGACTCATACTTTCAAGTGATTCGGCTGAAGAGCTTACTATGACTCGGACATTCTTTGGCACCTTAATCCAGTTACTATCAGAGTCCACGATAGCTACCTTGGAACAAGTCTAGAAATGGGCTAAATACTCATTCACTTGTATACTGGAAATGGACGAATCCCAAGGGGTTGCCTTTCCCATGGCTGAAGCCATATTGTGACAGGCCCTGGAACTTTTGCAGCACCCAGCATCCTGCCTGGCTCCCTCTATCTGTATGGTCCACATGTATGCTGGTCCCACTGGCTCCCTTTCAGGGTGCTCCAACTATGCCTCTGCAGAGGGACTGGAGAAGGACTCTGCATTCCGTAAGTCGAAAAGCCAAGTGGATATGGACAAACCTCAAGACAGAGTCCAGAAAAATTTACTACAGGATTGTGAACGCAGCTGCTTCTGTAAGTCTCCATCAGGCCAGTTACACAATCATACTGGCAAATTTGTCCCTTTTTGGGGTGATTGAGGGAGTCCTCCCCTATTCCCAGATGACACAGCTTGGAGTAAAATGCATCTGAGACTACACCTCACGCCACAATGGCGACCAGACTTCGAGAACGGACTCTGGTGGCTTGGGGGTCGGCAGGGATGAGGAAGGATTGAGTGGCCGCAGACCACTCTCCTTCCTCGGGGGGGATACAGCCTGCTGTTTGTCCAACACTCAGCGGCAGCTGGGTATTAGCACATGCACGCTGTCAAAAGGGGAGGGCTCCAAGGCTAAGGCTACCTCCATGGTGGCAGAGTGCAGCCATTTCCGCCTATTGCATATGCATGGGGCCCAGGGAGTAAAGAGGTGGAAAATACAGGGAGGGGCAGGTTCCACGACAGCCCAATGCTCCTCCACACTAGCCGCCCGATTCTGGATTGTGCTCGGGAGGGCAGAGAAAAGCCGGTGCTCCCTCTCTCTGGCCCAGCCATGGGGTAATTTCATGGTACGGGGTGATCATAGTGGATTGAGCCCTGCAGAGGGCCAGAGCCACCTGCCAAGCTCCACGGAGGCCAGCCCTGCGCCGAAATGCAATGTGCAGCCAGTACAGCTCGATAATGAGCCAGCAGTGGGCGATGTGCAGCATCCTGGGCAGGCATGACTCTGAGATCAGCTGTAGACTGGGCCATCTTCCCAGTGGAGTGGCCATAAACAACCCTGGGAAGGGACTAGTTGTGGTGCTCGTAGCCAGACAAGAAGCACCAGGCAACCCCCTTCGACTGATGTCAGAAAAGCATCACAGCGCCTGCCGTCAAGGGAGCGAAGGAAATGATGAAAAGACAAGACTGCCGAGAGAGCCCAGGCCTAAGAGAATAGGCTCTCTGGAAACAGTATACAATCAGAATACAGAGAAGAGATTCACCCTCTAATGAGAAGGTACAGGACAACGCACCCGAGGATGTGTAATCCGGTACAGAGGAAACTCGGACATTACCGACAGTAAAAACTGAACAGAGGATTGTGAAGTCCCCTTTCCTAACAAAAGGGTGCATAAAGCCCCCCCCCAGCCCAACAGGATGTGGGGCTTGGAAATACTTTGATAAGAAGTAATGGCAACACCCGATAAGAAGAAAGACATGCAGGATGTCCCCCAGAAAAGTGCAGGACATTCTCCAAGGAGCCGAGGCTCTGCTTCCCACTAGGAAGTGATAGGCACAGAGGCAAAAGGGATGGACTGGTAACTGGGAAGAACCAAGGCTCAGGCCCAACATGGGGAATCATCCAGAAGCTGGTAGACCAGACATAAAAGGGTCTCATCCCTTGGAAGCCGGCCAGGGTGACAGACTTCAGCCACAAAGTTTATATGGGTCTGGGGGACAACATTCTAACCCCTATGAGAACCCAACAGATCCTGAGAGAGGCCTCTAAGCAGGAGACGACTACGCAACAAGCAGCCATTTGAGAAGGAGAAAGAACTCAAAAACCCTATGGAGTAAGTTGCCCCGGACCAGGAAGAACAAGATGAAACAGAGGGGAAGAGGAATGAGAGAGTCTCTGCCCAACATGAAAGTAGAGGGGACCATGCCTGGTGCAGCCAATGTGGCACAATAATGGTAATTTCTACTCTCTTTTACTGCAGTTGGAGGAGAACCCTCTGAAGAAATGGGAAAAAGGAGCAGGGAGACAGGGCGTCCCCCCCCCACCCCCAAAAGAAAGGGAACAATGCGTCTCACTAGAAACGTCAAGTCCAGGGATGGGCGAACAGCAACTGGACGGGTCAGCACTGGATGGGAACCAAACCGAGATAATGTTGGTCGACCCCGCCAGAAGCACGGATGTGCGCAGATGCCACCTGTGAAGCTGAGCCCGCGTACAGCTGAGAATGGCCTCCAGAAAGACCTCAACACCAGGCACCTGCTCCACAGAGTCTCGAAGGTCATGCTCTATGGCATACTCCCACATTTGCCTGACCCCTCGGTAACAGTGAAGGGCGAGCAACATCACTCATTCTAGGCACCTAGATGTGCAGGAAGAGACCCGGTCCAGGAGCCAATACATCAAAGGAGACTGCACATGACTGGGTCGGAATCAAATACCAAGAGAACGGTGTCTCAGCCTCCAATGCCCCTTGAACCCACAGGGTCCACCACAGAAACTCCTGGGGAGCATGGCAAGGCGAATCATAGGGGCTGATGCCAGCAAAAGGTTCAGTGGCCATGGGAAGAAGTCAGCTGGAAGCACGCTATGGGAGAAAACTCTTCGAGCTTGTCCCTTGGGGGTATCTATACTGTCAGGAAAAGGAAGCACTGGTTCCTGCGAAAACCCTACAGAGCCATAATATAGCAGAGCCAGTCGCATGAAGGGCAGGAGGGACATAGGGTAGTTAGGGCATGATGATCCCCGGAGGAAGGAGCAACCGCAGGGTATAGTCTAGAATTAGTGCCAGACATGCCTTAGATGAGGCTATAAGGCACAGATGGCCAAGGTCAGGGGTCACAAAGAATCCCTGCCGCACCTGGGCTGTGGCCACCCCTGCACAGCAGCTGGTTGAGACTTTAGAGTCCAAAGACAGGCCACAGGGGAAGGGGATTCACATGGTAGCATCCCTCCCAAAAATTAAGGCAGAGGAGACATGATTAGGTAGAGAAGTATGGATGCGTCCTGCAGGGGAGGAGCACAAAGCCTGACTACTAAGAGGATTCATAACGGGGACTCCAGGAAAGCCACCATGCAGAGGTGTATGCACCCCGGGGATTGGCTCAAAAGACCCCAAAACGGATAGAGATCCCATATGTCCCGCAGCCTCCAGAGGAGACGAGGAAAGTAACTGCACCCAATCTGTTCCGAAGAAAAGGTCTTTGCTGTACATATTCCAGGGAAAACTTGGGCCCCTGTCAAAGAAAAGAGGGCCCTCAGGTGTAAGTCGTTGCGCCACAAAAAAAAAAAAAAAAAAAAAAAAAGAGGGCTGCTGTGGCCTAGGGAACAACTGGAGAATCTACCACACAGAGAAATCATCCTCCATCCGTTTTGGTTGGAGACAAGCGAAACCTAACAACTCCCATAGCATCCTAGATATGGAGGCGGGAGTGTGCCCGTGAGGGCAATGGGCGTGGAGGGTGCAGGATACGCGTCACCCTCGACTCTGAACTTTAGGCGAGGGAGGCCGACGCCTTAGTCTGAGAAAGCAGGTGGATCGTTGCACTGGGTGTCAAAGGAAGGGCAGGCACACCCTGCCCTGTTGGGTGTGGAAGAGGTGGTGCTCTGATCGCAGAGCCCTGCTCAAGTCCTGTAGAGAGGAGAGCATGCCTCGGACTTCGCCACCGAAAAGAGCAGAGCTCCAGAACAGGGTGTCCATAATGGAGGACTGAATGCCCATTGTAAAGTCCAACAGGTGATGCCAGGCATGGTGTTGGACACAAAATGGATATTGTGGTGCTCAGCGCAGAGGCGTCCATGTCACAGGAGGCATGGAAGCTGACTTTGGAGGAAGATTGGCGTAGCTGCTCTAATTGAGCTTTAGAGTAGGCATCCGGGAGGGCTTCTAGAATGCTGGTAGCCTGGCCCAGGAAGGACTGTTAATGGATCCTAATCTTGGGCGCGCAGGGCTAGAGTGGAGGCAGCGTACACCCACCTACTGAACTGGTCCAATTGCTTAAACTCCTTATCCAGAGGGAAGTCACCCAGGTGCTTGGGTTTCATAGTCCTTGCATGGGCGGCCATTAGTACGGCGGGTCCCATGATAATGGGGCCAACCATCGGGGTGTAGTATAGCTGATCTGCCTTCTTAGGCAGGGAAGGAACAGATGCCGGTTGCTGCCATACAGTGGTGGTAATATTGTCGTGAGGCACCGCAAGGAGAGGGATGACCAAAGAGATAACATCTGGAATGTGCAGGTGCTCAGCCAAACTGTGCTGCTGAGGGTCCTGTTTCTCCGCTTCCCAATCCTGTGACATCTGAAGGAGCCTCATCACTTCCAGAAAGAAAGGGTCTTCTGTTGTCGGTGGGGGGGAATTTAGGAGTCTCCCTGATCCATATCTCCTTGGGAAAGGAGTGAGGGGGGAGTCTGGCAAATCCTCAAAGTAGTCACAGCCCAGTGTTGTAATGGGCTTGGGTCGGTACCGGTGCCCGCCATAGTGTTGGACAGAGTCCCTAGCAGTGGAGGAGGAGCCATAGCAGTGAGCTGAGGAGGATCCAGAGTCGGTGTAGGGGCCAACGGGGGTGCCATCAGGGCTGGCATCAGGGACAGGGTGTATTCCCACCAGGAGTTAAATAAAGCGCCATAATTGACTGGCGACAGCTGAGGAGTCAGCAGAAGAGAGAGCACCGGTGTCTGGTAGGACGAAGGGTTATGAGTCGGATAACCATTGGAAGGACCCGACTGCGGTCCCAAGGGACCGGGTGACTGCAGGTAGCCCAGAGTTGCACCTGAAGGAGGTGAAGGGCCGGGCTGTGGACCTAGAGGGCAGCCAGGGAATCGGGCATAATGGCAGCTGAGAATCGAACGGAGGACCAGGTAGGTTCGAGGGGGGTCAGGAATGTGACACCTGGAGACCTCTGGGGGTCCGGTCTCGCCAGGGTTGGAGACGCTGGATCCAAAGGAAGAGGACCAGCAGGTCCATGCACGCAGTCTGGCAACAGTCTGGAGGGGTGGAGGACTGGAGGGCTGTAGTCCTGCAGACTCAGAGTGGAATATCCTGAATGGGGACCACCAGTAGTTGACAGGCAAGAGGTGCCCGGGGGTGGGGATCCAGTGTACACGGCTGTAAGCTTAAAGGAGTGTGACAGCTGGCACTAGTCTGAAGGACCATTGTCGGACCCTAGAAGAGGATCCAGAGAAGGAAGCGGAGTCTGGTGGGTGTCAGTGGAGGTACGGACGTCTTGAGAACTGGCCGAGCGCCCTGGCTGAGTGCTCAGAGTGGTGAAGGGCCTGAGCGACAGGAGAAAAAAGTGCTCCAAACACTCAGAGGCGTCACCCAACACTGTAATCGAAGCTGGTGGTGGGGCCAGAGGCAGCCTAGAGAAAGAAGGTTGATGTGGCTGGGGGGAAGGGAAAGAGACACCCAACATCAGCCACCGCCCCCAGACTATACCGCGGTCTAAAGGCAGACCTTTCCCAGTCTCGATGCTTGTCCCACCAGTGTTTATTCTTAGGAGTGGAGGTCTCTGATGAGGCCCACGGGGAGCAAGATACACTCTGGGCCTGCAGCTCTTTTTCCATGGCGGCCAGTTTCTGCTGAATGAAAGGCTTCCAGGACCCTCTGGCATCATCTCCGTATGGCCTGGTTAAATTTCAGGCACTCCTGTCAGGCTTCGGTGCCATGATCTGTGGCTAGACAGATAACGCAGGAGGAATGGCCATCCTTGTCTGGAATCTGTTTACTGCAGGCACACTTGGATTTGCAGGACTCTGAAGAAGTTGGCGAAGACATTCAGCCAACGGAAAAAAAATGACAATACTGTAGATAAACTGAAAAAGGAAGCAAGAAAGATGGTCAACTGAAGCAAAGTTCTGCAAGGTCCGATGAGCGCATGTTGACAGCGGGAAAAGAACTGAGGTGGGGCTGGGGCACCACCCCCTCCATTCCACAGGGGGACATCAGCGTGCCAATGTTGGGGGTGATCCCCCACTGTAGACTGCGAGCTAGAAGTTCTCAGTGTGATCCTAGCGCCTGGCGACTTAGTTCTAACAGTGTTGCCTACTGCAAGAGCTCCCTCAAAGTAACATCTGTATTTATAAACTAAGAACTGAAGACTTTGTACAAATGTACACTAAACTAACCAAACAAAAACAAAACAAAAAAACTAGCGAAATTTAATCTGAACTGAATGCTATCCTTGTGTAGACAGTGATGTTCTGGCCCTGATGAGGAGAGTGGTGACGCTGCTGCACACACTGCAGTGGGGAAAAACAGAACGGATGCTGGGGGCTGGTGCTGCTGTATACCAGCAGGCACAGGGTGTGATGCACGAGGACCTACTCATGTCACCAGCCCCCTCCTTAAAGTAGCAGTACTGGATAATCAGGAAGTGATTATCAAAATTCTGCCTTTTGGCTGTAAGCATGCAGCCATAGTTCCGGTTTCCATATCTGTAAATATTTTTCCTAGCGATCTTTAGTTTTTCAGATATTTAAAATTTATTACCATTTTTGTGGAGCCAGAGTAAATATGGCTGCTGCTTAATTATCAACCAAACTCCCCCTCATGTCCCATCACATCTTCTGTTTACTTCCGTGGGGCCCTGTGCTTCACATTCCCGCCATCCCTGTGTAGTACTGCAAGTCATGCGCATGTGCAGTAAGCAGTGGAGGCTTCCAGTTCAATATGGTGGATGGAAGAAATTTAAATAAAAACAAAGAAAAATAGAGCAAATTACAAGGTGATAGTACAGTGAAAACTAGAAAGTTTACCAGGTACTGTAAGCGCTCAACAGAGCACAGGAAACAAACTGTTGCTAAATATGTGATTTTTGTTATCCTGTACTGCTGCTTTAAAAGTTCTGGCTCCCACGGGGGTCCCATCAGTGTGAATCTATGCAATTTGGGCAGCAAAATCATGTCTAATTTTGCTTATACTAGTGAGGGCAGCAGACTTGTACAGTATGTGAAGTCAACTTAGAGACGAGTATATACTGGCAGATTATCAAGGTACGCCTGCATTAATTTAGTAAGATATTTTTAGTGTTGCTGGTTTAAAACATTTCTCAAAAAACAGTATACTGTATCCAATGTATGTCAAACTGTACCTTTTGCTGCTTAGAAACTTCAGTTGAGCATTTATGTGAATAGTCCAATCCCATTTCTCCAAAAGCAATTGCTTTTGGGTGTCTCATAGCTTGAAGAATAGCTCTTTCTTGCAATACTGTATAGTAGCGCGCAAAATGTGGGTGACAACCAAATGCTCCCCAAACATATTCCTCTTTTAGTAAATCTTCCCACATGGAATTCCTTAATAAAGTGCGGGGATCACAGAAGTCAGCAATGCATCCTTGAAATTCCATGGGAAAGGTACTATCATAAATCTTTCGAAATTTTGAAAAAGTACCTTGATAAGAGAGCTTTGAGTAGAGCATGTCCAGGTGGCAATGTGTATCAATGAATCCCTTCTGCTTAAGGGGCAAGTAATCCAAGTATTGACTTCTTGGCTCTATAAATAAGGAGTTTGAACCAGGTGTTTCAAATATATTGGAAGCAGAATTAAAAGAACTAGAACCTTTATAAGAATTCCAGTTATAATAATTGGCATCTGCAGTTGTGGAGCTTGAATTGTAATCTGTACCTTTGCTGGAAGCCCAGTTATAACGATCTGAACCTTTACTGGAAGTTGAGTTATAACAATTGTCACCTCTACTGGAAGCTGAATGGCAAGAATCAGCCTTTTTATTGGAAGTCCAGTTGTAAGTATCTGCAACTTTATTGGAAGTCAAGTTGCATGAATAGACACCAACATCAGAATTTCTTCTGCAGATTTCCTCTTCGTAACAGCACCAAGAAGAATCCAATGAAAATGAACTGCTCTGGGAAACTGTTGAATCTACTTTTGATGTATTCATAGGACTGCTGCCAGCAACTCCATCAGGATGACCAGAAGTGGTGCCATCACTAAACCCACTTGGGTACCATGCGTGGTAGTCATTGCTTCTCTGTGCAGAGTACTGAGAAGCTTCACGGCTACATGTTCGGTAGTCATGGCTCACCCAAGAAGAGTACACAGAACCTGTTTTGGGGCTACTCGTCCAGTTCTCAGAATGGTCATGCCATGGCCCAGAGTACAAATGAGGAGGATACATTACAGGGTCAGTAGAAGAAGCTGGTTCTGCACTACTTGGGTTATATGATGAAACTGAATCTTCTTGGGAGAATTTAGCCAGTGTTCTTGGATCTTCAACATCAGACCAGTCACTTCCAACAGAAGCTTCTTCATCCAATATAACCTGCTGTAAAAAAATAAATAAATCATTTTCACAACCCCAAAATATAATGTTGCACATCTTTCATTAGCTGTAACGTATACATATCTTATGTAGAAAGAGAAAGCTCTTAAAGTTAATGAGCAGTGCGGTTGGCAGTGTGCCACTGCCACAGGACTATAATTGCTACAACGCTGTGATCAATGCTCTCTCTGCAGCGAGATACCCACAGACACTTGAGGACAGATAGAACAGTTATGTAAGAACTTACCATAACAATAGATCTTCGAGGGGCTCTCAATCAGGTTACACTGCAGGAACTTCAGTCGGTGAAGCAGGATCCACGTGGAAGATTTTCAGCAGTAAAACTGGAGCCGTCAACATCGTAGACTTCTGCCGAAATCACCAACCCTATGAAGGTGTGAGCAGCCCTGCTCTCTCCTCAGATCTTCCCCCGGAGACTAAGCGAGCAAAGCTCATGCCATGGGGGACCAAGAGGAGAGAGAGGTGCCCAGGCCTGTATGAAAGGCTGGAAATACCAGACAGCCAGTTCTAAGACAACAGCCCTAATAAGGGGAATGGTGGGACGGAAAGCAGACCTGGTGACAGCGATCCCTTCGAAGAGCTACTGTTAGGATAAGTTCTTGCGTAACTCTTCTATCTTCTTCAGAGGTATCTCAGTCATCAGGTCACACCACAGGAACGAGTCCCAAGCAGTTACAGGCAAAATAGTCTGGGAGGAGGGCTCACCATAACAAGACAGGAGGCCCTGCAGCACAGCACAGCCCTACCAAAACCTGCACATACTCTAGAGGCAATGACCAGACTGTAGCGTTTGGTGAAAATATGGACGGTACTCCAGGTGGCAACCGCACAGATGTCCATGTACAAGATCCCTCAGAAACAAGTCAGAGGTAGCCATGGCTCATGTGAAATGAGGTTTGGCAGCACCAGGCAATTCTCTGCCATACTTACTGTAGCAGAACACAATGCAATTTGCCAACCATTTGGATAAACACTGCTTAGAAACCGAAACACGCTCTACCTAGGGCGAAGGAAACAAACAACTGCTTAGACTTCCTACATTCCTTTGTCCAAAGTAGGTAGTACTTCAAAATTCTACACATCTAACGTATGGAGCAGAGCTTCCCCTGCAATGGCAAACTCAGAAAAATAAACAGGAAGGTGGATAGTCTGGTCGAGTGTAAACTCTGACCACCTTAGGGAGAAATCTAGGATTTGTGTGCAAAGACAACCCTGTCTTTGTGAAAAATCAAATAGGGATCCTCGCACCAAGGGGCCTGAAGTTCTGACATTCATTGAGAAGTAATGGCAACAAAAATAATACTTTCCAAGAGAGAAAGCGCAGATTGCAAGTAGCGAATGGCTCAAATGGAGACGGGGTCAACTCCTCAAACAACATTCAAATCCCAAGCCGGGACAGGAGAATGGACTGGGGGTTTCAGATGCAGGATGCCCCTTAGAAAGGTACGGGAGACATCCAGTTGAGCAACTGTGCAGTCACCCATGGGCTCATAAAAGGCAGGAATAGTGGAAACGAGCACTCTGAGGGAGGAGTACTGGAGACCAGAGTCAGGCAGAGAGATCAGGTAGTCCAAGATCTGGTGCAATGGGCAGGTGATGTGTCGAGTTTGCCAACTGCTGGCATATTGCAAAACATTTTTGTTATATTTTCTTCTGTGATTTTGTTTATACTATAAAAGGGTTACATGCAGAGAAGTCTGGTTAAGTTTAAAATTTCCAAAGAGGCCAGAACAAACGGTTGCCAAAAGATGCCCGTGTGTTTTTTTTTTTTGTTTTTTTTAAAGGGGTACATAGTTTCACTGAAAGGTCACAGGAAAGAAAGAGAGAATGTCTTCCAAAATATTTGATATTCCTCTGATCTGGGAACAGGCTGATTAGACAGGAAGCTAAGAGTCCATCTTCAAAGGGGATTTCCCTGATCAGCTAATCAAAAGGAAGAGGGTCATAAAATTCAGGAGATAGGAGAAACTGGCCCTGTCATAAAAACTAAGATCAAAAGGAAAACAGTTTAAGCAGGAAGTGTCGGAAAGTTACGTTTTTTTTTTTATAAGTGCCAGGATGTTGGGCTGTGTGTGGTACCTGAAATATTAATCATGATGATTCCCTCAAAGTTTGGGAAAGTGCAAGAGAGACCCTGCTGGCCTAAAAGATAAGGACACCAGCTATAAACCAGAGAGGGTTTTTACAGACTGCCAGTGGGCATATATACCCCTGGGAACAGAAGCGCAGTAATGCATTTGGACACTTGTTCCTGACCACAAGAGAATCAAGACTGCCACAACACAGAGACAGACTAAGATCCAGTGAATGCTACAGAAGGATACTTGTTTTCTGGAAATGTGATTTTTCACACACAAAGCAGAAAATAGTTAACATTTTTACAGTGCGCTTTTGCATGTATATTTCCACCTTTATTTTTGTTATTTTGTGACCAGATTTCTAAACCTTTTGTTTGTATGATAATAATTTAGAGTTAGTAAATGCATTTTGTTATTAAAACTGCCTGTGAGTGATTCTGTGTGTGTAAAAAAAACACTTATTCTATTCTGAGACCAGCCTGGCTAGTGCAAGGTGTCACCATTCACTACCAAGTCTAAGATCCAAAAAAGGAATATCTGGGTGCCTTAAGAAAGGCAGATATACAGGTCTCAGAAGTAGTCTGTAAAGGGGAAGGTGCTACACACCCCGTAAGACAGGACACAATCAGGTTTTCGAGGGCAAACCCCAAAGAGCTCCTAATCTCTGGGTCTCTTCTACCCCCCCCCCATACAGCAACCAAGAAGAGTTATCACCTGGCTACAGACTTGAGACTGTACTGTATCCTTACCCAGATTAGAGACAGGAAACCCTGGGACCTCATGGAAGGTGTTCAGTCGTAAACTTGGCGAGCACTCTAGACGGACACTTGGAAGGTATTCCTGTTCCCCCTCTATCACAGACTGCAGTTAAGGGTGCACACTGTGAGCTTAGTGGACCTGGCTCCCAGGAGTGGGTCCGTGACAGGTGAAAGGGTCCAAACTATGTTTGGCAACCCAGATAGCAAATTGCTTCACTTCATGGTATATGTGGCTCGAGTGGAAGGCTTCTGGGCAGCCACGAGCACATCCACCACTCTGTTAGAGATCCCAAACCTGCATAGCTATGTCCTCAGGAGCCAAACATGCAGATGAAGGGACCCGAGGCTGGGATGGACCAGGGTCCCCTGATCCTGGGTCAGCAGGTTCCTGCAGGGGACCAGAGGTGGTTCCTCCAACTTCTGAAGCAGGGGAAACCGTATCTGCCAAATTTAGAATTAAGCTACCAGAATCATGCTGGCCCCCTCCATTTGCAGCTTAATTAGTATCCGCTGAATCAGAGGAAACTGAGGGAAGGCATAAAGGAAAGTACAGTTACGCAAGAACTTACCATAACAGTAGATCTTCGAGAGATGCTCTTGCAGTAGGTAATAACCTTGAGGATTGCACACCCCAGCATCAGGACCACACGAAAACTTTAGCTAGCAGTGTCTGATGGGAGACCACCCACCTGTCACATGACGGATGTTAGCGAAACCCTACATAGTGGGCGGTCCCCATGCCTGCCTTTCAGTTCTCCCGCCAGAGACCTCCAAGGAGGACCGACAGGAGAAAGGGAAAAAGAGGCTTCTGGAACCCAGAATAATCTCTCAGAAAAAAAGGAGCAAAGAAACTCAGGGGATGGAGGGAGGGAAAAAGGTTACCTATTGCAAGAGCCTCTCTCGAAGATCTACTGTTACAGTGAGTTCTTAAGTAACTGTACTATCTTACTTTGAGAGGGCTCTTGCAGTAGGTAATTACATATAGGACTGAGTCCCAAGCAGTCTGGAACAAAGAGAGGCACCAGGAGGAGGAAAATTACTTCCAAAGGTAGTTCTGGTTGAGGCCTTACAAAACAGCCAGCCCGAAGCCTGCTCTACGGCAAGAGGCAACATCCAAACTGTAGTAGTTTCGTGAAGGTATGGACGAAAGTCCAGGTGGCGGCAGCGCAGATGTCTGCCGCAAACACATTCTTGAAACAAGCCGCAGAGGCAGCTACTCCTCTTGCGGAGTGGCCTCTGACTTGACCCAGGAGGGTCTTGTTGTATTTGTCATAACAGAAAGTGATGGAATGAGCCAACCACTTAAGACAGGCATTGCTTGGAAACAACACTGACTTCCCTTTTGTGAGCAAAAGAGCCGAACAACTGATCAGTCTTTCTGAGATCCTTCATCACGTTGGTGTAGTATCTCAGAATCCTGTGAACATCCATAGTATGGAGTAAATACTCCCCTTGATTAGAGTACTGCGTAAAAAAGGCAGGTAACTATGGACTGATTTAAGGTAGACTCTGCTACTACTTTAGGTAGAAACTTGGGATTCGTGTGAAGAGTAATTCATTCCTTGTGAAAAATCAAGTAGGGGATTTTACACATCAGGGCCTGGAGCTCAGAGATTCTTTGAGCCGAAGCAATGGCCACCAGGAAGAGCACCTTCCACGAAAGGAACTTCAAATCCACAGAAGCTGCAGGTTCGAAGGGAGGAAGAGTAAGTTTCTCGAGAACAAAGTTCAAGTCCCAAGGGGGAGGAGGAGTATGGATGAGGGGCCTCAGATGGAGGACCCCTCTTGAGAAAAGTCTTGGAGACCTCCAGTTGAGCAAAAGCCTCGTCAATGAAGGGAACATGATAGGCTGAAATGGCTGCCATGTGAACCTTCGGAGAGGAATGGCTGAGACCCAGGTCAAACAGATGACGTAGATACTCCAGCAAAAGCCCCGCTGAACAGGAGAAAGGTTCCACGTTCTTGGAAGCGGCCCAAATAGTGAATCTTTTCTACTTCATGGCATAAGTGGATCTGGTGGAGGGTTTTCTGGCCTCCACTAAAATCTCCACCACTTTGGGAGACACTCCAAAATGGGATTGGGCTAGGTCTGCAGGAGCCATGCATGCAGTTGAAGGAATTTGAGGCCTGGACGGACCAGGGTCCCCTGATCCTGGGTCAACAAACCTCGAGATAGAGGAAGAGAAGGATCCTCTGAATATTGTTGTAGAATAGAACCAGACTTGCCTAGGCCAGAAAGGAGCGATCAGAATCATTCACCCTCCTTCTGAAGCTAGTTTCTGCAAGACTCGTGGGATGAGTGGAATTGGGGGAAGGCATAGACGAATCTGTCCTGCCAGTCTACAGACAGAGTGTTGCTCCAAAAAGCACCTCACTCTGGAACGAGCGAGCAGAAGACGGGAAGTTTTGCGTTTGGGGGGGGATGCGAACAGGTCGACCTGTGGTGTTCCCCAAAGTTGGAAGATACTGTCTAGGACTCCTTGGTCCAGTTCCCACTCGTGAGTCAGAGCAGAAGAGCGACTTAGCTTGTCTGCCAGTTTGTTGTAGACTCCTGGAACGTGAATCGCCGTGAGGTGAAGGTCGTGTTGCGTTGCCCAATCCCAAACCCTCACTGCCTCCCTGCACAGAGGGTAGGACAGAGTCCCTCCCAGCTTGTTGATATACCACACCACACACATGTTGTCCGTCTGGACGGCTAGGTGGCCTGGGAGGATGTACTGGTGAAGGGCTTGGAGAGCGTGCAACACTGCTCAAGCTCGGTTACATTGATGTGAAGAGCTTGTTCTAGCTTGGACCAGGAGCCCTGGGTCCGATGAGGGCCTAGATGGGTTCCCCAACTTTCGCCGGAGGAGTCTGTGGTTAGAGTCTGGAAGGGGGAGGATGAAAGAAAGGAACTCCCTGAAAAAGATTCTCTCGAACCATCCACCATTGCAAGTCTCGCATCATCAACGAGGAGAGCAGAACTGAGCGATCTAAGTCGTCCACTAGCTGATCCCACTGAGAGCGTAGAGTCCACTGAGAGATCCTCATGTAGAGTCGAGCACGAGGTACCGTCAGGATAGCAGCCGCCATGAGCCAGAGAAGGCGAAGGACCAACCTCGCAGAGACCATCCTGCGGTCGGACAACAGACGTCTTTGGGTCTGAAGGGTGGCTGCCCTGTCCGGAGGCAGGAAGGCCTTGCCCATGGTCGTACCAAGGATCATCCCAATAAACTGTAGCCTCTGGGATGGGTCCAGATGAGACTGGGAATGGTTGATGGTAATGCCCAGGCAGGCAAAAACCTGCTGGGTAAGGGAGAGGAAACGCAGGAGTTCCTCCCCAGACCAGACCACCAGGAGCCAGTTGTCCAGGTAAAGGAAAACCTGCACTCCCTTGGTACGCAGGTGGGCCGCCACCACTGCCAGGCATTTGGTAAATACTCAGGGGGCCAAGGATAGACCAAACGGCAGTGCCTTGAACTGGTAGTGGTCCCCCTGGAATGCAAAATGAAGGTATTTGCGATGAGATGGGCGAATGGGAATGTGCAGATAAGCATCCTGCATATCCAGGGCACAAAGCTGTTGACCGGCCGGAGGAGGGCAGAAGGCTCTGCAAGGAGCATCCTGAACCTTTGTACTCTATGTAAAGATTCAGGAACTGAGATCTAAAATTGGTCTGAGATCTCCTGTCTTCTTTGGGACCAGGAAGAAATGGGAAAGTAACCTGTCCCCTATAGATCAAGGGGTCAGGCTCTATCATTGCTTCAGCAGAAGAGCTGAGATTTCCTCCTGGACCAAAGGATGTTCCCGTGATACGACTACTTCAGAGTGGGGTGGTTTCTGAAAAATGCTATGGAGTGTCCTTCTGCTATGAGCTGGAGCACCCAGGAATCTGTGGTTATCCTCTCCCATCCTGGAAGGTGGAGGGAAAACCTCCCTCCTACCAGTTCCTCCAGGGAGTCCGGAGGTAATGGGAGAGGAAAGGAGTCAGATGGTGTGGGGTAGCGCCACAGCTGAAGCACCCACTGCCTTTTTGGGCGGGGAGGGCCTTGACAGCTGTGGGGGCCCAGCATTTTCTGGCCCGCCTTTGGCCGATTCAGTCTGCGAAAGGGGTGATGGCGCTGCTGCTGATGGGGATGGCACATGGAATCAACTGACTTCAATGCTGTCCCCTTCTCTTGCAAATCGGTGATGATGTTCTTTACATCACCCCCCAAAAAGCACCGACCCCTGGAAGGATGCTTCCTGGATAGCAGATTGCACCTCCAGGACCAAGCCCGACACATGGAGCCAAGCTCGACAACGTAGGCCTACAGTGAAAGATGAGCTCCGCCCAGCAGTGTCCACTGCATCGTATGTTGCACGTAGCATGTGTCAACTGGCCGAATGAGCAGAGCGGACGAGATCAGCCAACTCCTGCTTGACTTGGGAGTCAGGCAAGGAGCCCAGTTTGGCTTCCGCCTGAGTCAGGATGGCCTTCTGGTAGTCCCCCATGTGGCTAACATAGTTCAGGGCCCTGATTCCCAGTGTGGAGGAAGCGTAAATCTTTCTCCCATACTGGTCCAGAAGGCGAGATTCCTTATTAGGAGGTGATGAGCTAAGATGCTTAGGGTTCGGCGACCGACCGTGAGCGGTGCTAAACACGACCAAGTTGGCACGAGGGTGAGAATCCAGGAAATCAACACCCTCTGAAGCCTGATATAGCCGGTTCGACTTCCTAGGAAGTGGGGCTAAGGCCGACGGCTGTTTCCATATTGTGGTAACAAGGTCGGCATGAGGCTCTATCCAGGGTGTCACCAGGGTAGGAGCTGTCACGGGCAGATCCAGATGTTCAGCGAGTTTCAGACGCTGAGGATCTGGTTCCAGGGACTGCCACTGATGAACCTCATGGATTTTCCTAAGCAACTCCGTAACAGAAGGATCCTCCGGAGGAGTCCTTGGCCTGGGCTTCGATAGAGAGAGAGAGGCTCGTCTTCTCTCTCGGAGCAGCCATCGGAAGAGTCCGAGAGCGAAGAGGAGTATGAAGAAGAGACTCCCTTTCCCGACCCGGGGGAGGAACGGACCCCTTGGGAAGTCCCTAGGGAAACGTGTCCTGCCCTTCTCTGGATCCAGACAGAAGAACCCTGGAGTCCAGAGGTGGTGAGGGAGTGTGCTGCCTCGGTGTCACGGGAATCTGGGACGGCACCTTCGCCGGAAGGTGGCTCTCAACCTCTTTGGTGAGCTGAGCCTTGGCCTCAGCCCACCAGGAGCCAGAGTCTCTGCAGGTCCACCGCAGCTGCGAGGGCGGTGGAGAAGGAGGATGTGGGGGATAAGGATACAGGTTATAACCGTAGAGGCGTATCAAAACCCGGCTGCGGGTAGCCCGGCATAGAGTACTGCGGCGTTGGGTACTGTGGCACTGGATACCGTCCCTCGGTACACCGGCGTCGAATAAGATGGAGGATACCCAGGAGCCGGGTAGGGAGGGGAGCTGCCGGAGCCCTCACAGGCGGGTCCATAGTGGAGAACCCGGAGGGCCTGATGAGAGCAAAATATCTCCCGCAGTCAGTAAGGCTGACCTCAGGGTCGACGGCAAAGGCCCTGGTGCCGGAGGTACTGACATCGAAGGGGCCGGCGTCCAGGAAGCAGACATCAGGTCCTGTGCTCCAGGTGGAGGAAGGACTGACAGAGGCAAAAGATCCCCAGCTTTGCCCAGGGATGGAGGGGAAAAGTCCCTGAGGTCAGGTTGGGGAGACTCTGGTTCCCCAGACGGCAGTGAAGGCTGCAGGGAACCGGGAACGACAGACGTTGGGAGGTCCATCGCCGATTCCTTGCGGGCGGACATCGGACGAGTCGACACGAGGAGGCTTAGTGGCGAGCTCGCGACGGCCGGAGGAAACGGTACCGAGGCAGGCCGAGCAGAGTGATTGGCATGGTCCGTGGAGAGGAGGCGCGCCGCCCAGAGGGTTGGATGTCTTACCGGCCCTCCGGGTGGACGTCAGAGGAGCCAATGCCCAGCTTACCGGAGTCGCCCACAGTGGTAGGCCGAGAGCCTGCAGCCGAACCAGGGGCGGAGGCCTACAACTGCCCGGAGGCGCCCACAAGGCCCGAGCATGAGCCAGACGGGTGGGCCGACACCCCCTCAAAAACCTCCGAGGCGGCCGTCGAGAAGCGATCCCCCGGAGGGGATGTTACCTGCATCCCAGCAACTCCCGAGGGAGATGCGGTGGAGGAGCCCGTGTCCTGGTGCCTCTCCTTCTTCCGAAGTCCTGGGGAAGTGGGCGGCCCGTCTCAGTTTTTGAGCTCCTTCTCCGTATAACTCATTTTCTTTTTAGAATATGGGCTTCCAGGAATGCTGCCGCCTTTCTGTGCAGCTAAAACTGAGCAGTGCTGGCACTTCGACTGGGTGATCGGGGCCCAGGCAGAACAGACACAGGAGTGGCCGTCCTGAGCGGTAGTTACACCCGCACGAATCGCACTTATTCTTGTGCTCGGAGGGTGTAGGGGACAACATGAAAAAAATTATTCACCTTAGTAATGTTGTTTCTTCTAATGGAGTCTTGCTGTATTCTGACATAGGCAGTGATATCCAACCTTTGAAATGCCCCGGAAAGGAAAGAGTTAACTCTCCATGCAAGGCATGGAACGCTGAGCTCGAGCTCGGTTGAGACCATCTATTGTTTGAACCCAAACCGCCAGATCTTTACGAGCTATACTCACTGGGCGTCCTGCGTGGAAACTGTAAACTCACACTAGCCAACTGGCAACTGAATTTAATAAAAAGGTTTTTTGGTTCCAAGGCAAAGACTCAAGTCAGGAAACCAAAAAAACAAAAATACAACACAAACAAAAGAAAAGGGTGAGAAAAAAAGGGGGGGCACCTCTAGGGTGCCAACACTGTTCCTGCCCAACCAAATCCCAAAAACCCAGGTTCTGAGAGGGGAGGCGGGAGGGAGGTCAGAATACAACAAGACTCCATTAGAAGAAACAACATTACTAAGGCGAGTCATTTTTTCTTTAAACAACATGAAGTCTTGCTGTATTCTGACATATGCAGACTACCAAGCAATACCTCCATGAAGGAGGGACACAACCTACTTTGGAAACAGGCTCTGAAGCACTGCTGTGCCAAACCGAGAATCACTCCGAACCTGGATATCCAGAGAGTAATGCTTGATGAATGTATGTACTGTTTTCCAGGTGGCTGCTTGACAAATCTCCAAGATAGGAATATGCCTGGCAGCAGCCAGGGAAGCAGCTGTACCTGAAGTAGAGTGATCCCTCAGGCCTGAGGGTGGAATCCTACCCAATTTTTCATAGCAGAATTGTATACAAGAGGCAATCCACCTGGTAATAGATCTCCTAGTGGCAGGTTTTCCCCTTGTCAACCTCACCATAAGTGAGGAACAATTGGAGGGAGTCAAACCTGTGACCCTTGGTGCGCTCTATGTAGAAGCTAAGGGCCCTTTTCACATCCAGACTGTGCAGTCTCCTCTCCCCAGAGGAGGAATGGTCAGTGAAGAAAACAGGAAGAGACGGACTGATTAAGGTGGAAATCTGAAATCACCTAAGGCAAAAACTTCCTATTAGTCCTGAGGACCACCTTATCACTATGGAAAGAGATAAAATCAGGCTCCACTGACAGGGCCTGTAACTCACTTATCGTCTGGCAGAAGTGATGGCTACAAGAACACAGTTTTCCAAGTCAAGTACTAAGCTCTGCTGAGGACAAAGGCTCAAAAGGGATTACTAAGCTGAGCAATGCAAACATTAAGGTCCCAAGCAGGGCAGGGTCCCTGAAGGAGGTTTGGTATGCAGCAATCCCTTGAAGAATTACAGAATACAGGATGAGCTGAAAGGAAGAGTGCTTGACTACTGTCAAGAAAGCAGAGACAGATGCCAGATGCACTCTAAGTGTAGCTGGTCTGAGTCCCATTTACTGAGATGAACCATATAGTCCAAGACTGTAGGCAACCCAGCAGACTCTGGAAAATATGCTTCCCAGAGCACCAAATAGTGAACCTTTTCCATTTGGAGTTGTAAGCTTTCTGATGGAAGGCTTTCGAAAAGCCTTTAACATATCCAGAACAGCTTGAGAGAGATGCAAATCAGCAAACTCTAACTCTTCAAGAGCCAGGCCTTGAGATTGAGAGATTTGATACCAAACCCTCCCTGAGAACGTTAACAGGTTGTAATTCCTGGAAGAGACAAGTGAAGGTGGACTGCTAAGGACAGCAAGAGGGGGTACCAAGGCTGTCTGGCCCAGTCTGGAGCAATCAGAATCACTTGCAGGGTTAAGACCCGATTTTGACTAGTACCTTGAACAGGAGAGGGAAGGGTGGAAAGCATACAGGAACTTCCTTCCCAATTGAGAAGTAGAGTATCCAGGGGACTGAGCCCTACACTGGGGTCTGCGGCAAAAAGAGGAAGTTGGTGATTGTCTGGGGCTGCAAAAAGATCTATCTGTGGGGTGCCCCATCTGGAGAAGATCACCTTCAAAATCAGGGGATCTAGGGACCATTCGTGATGGCCCTGAGATATCCTGCTGAGAGCATCTGCCAGGACATTGTCCTTCCCTGGGAGATGCACTGCTATCAGAGAGGTATTCAGGGAATAGGCCAGAGACTACAACTTCATTGCTTCTGTGTACAAGGCCGTAGACAGAGTGCTCCCTTGCTTGTTGATGTACCACAGTGTGGTGGTATTGTCTCTCCTGATCTGAACTACTTTGTTTTGAACAGACTTGGAAAAAACTTGAAGTGCTAGAAACACTGCTCTGAGTTCTAAGAGACTGATGAGAAGCAGAGATTCTTGAGTTGACCACAGCAGTTGGGTGGTCAGATCCCCCAAGTAGGCTCCCCAGCCCAAGAGGGAGGTATCTGTGGTAAGGATTAGAGAATGAGATTGAGTGACAAAGGGGACTCCTTGCCTTAGGTTGTCCTGATCCTGCCACCACTGCAGGGCCTGGATCAGGGTTAGAGTCACTGGGATTAGCTTGGTCAGCGAATCCTTCCTCTGGGACCAGAAGGCTCTTAAGTGGAACTGAATGTCCCTCATCTGAAATCTTGCTCTTGGACTGCTGTAGAGGCAGCCATGTGGCCCATGAGCTGCAGAAAGTGCCTTGCTAGTCGAGACACCTGAAGGGTGAATGAAGAGGCCAGTGTCACAAGGGTCCTTGCCCTGTCCAGGGAAGAAGGCTCTTGCCCTTATTGTATCTAGCTCGCCCATATGAAGGTGAGGAGCTGCACTGGCTCTAGAACAGACTTTGAAAGATTCAGGAGGAATCCTGAGAAGTGGGCAGTTGCTGAGTTATCTGTAGGTGTGACTTGACTTGGTCTGGAGACTGATCCACTATGAGCCAGTCATCCAGGTATGGAAAGATGGAGATCTTTTTTTCTCCTTAGGAAAGCAACCACTACTGCCAGGCATTTTGTGAACACCCTTGGAGCTGATGTTGAGCCAAAAGGCATTGCTCTGAATTGATAGTGGCATGAGGGTAACTCAAACTTGAGGTACTTTCTGTGGGAGCATCTGATGAGAATGTGGAAATAGGCATCCTTGAGGTCCAGGGAGACTAGCCAGTCCCCTGGTCTTAGAGGGGGTAGAATTATTCCCAGAGTCACCATTTTGAACTTTGGCTTTGAAATATGTTTGTTTAAATATCTGAGATCCAGGATGGGCCGCCATTCTTCTGTCTTTTTGGGGGTTAGGAAGTACCTGGAGTACAATCCTTTTCCCTTGTGTAGGGGTGGAACCCTTTCTATGGCTCTCAGAGCCAAGAGGGAAGAGACCTCTGCCTCTAGGGCAAGGGCCTCTGAAGGATTTGCAGGTGGAAAGGATCTGGTTCTCATTTGTCTGATGTTAAAGACCTCGAGTTCTGGACAAAGTAAGCCAGCCTGCCCCCTACTGGTAGTGGAGAATCGGCCCGGGCAAACCCATCAGGGTGCCTGTTTGGCAGGGACTTTAGGCTGAGGGGTGGTAGCAGGCCTGCTTATACCCCGCTCTGCCTCCCTCTTAACAACCCCTTCTGGACAAAGGCGAAGAGGAGGCCTGGGCTTAGTAGAAAGGCCTTATTAAAAGCCTGCCTCTGCCCCTGAATGCTGCTCTGGGGAGTGGCTTGCCTTTCCTTGGCCTGAGCACCCCTATAGGTGGTCCTGTACTCATCCATTTTCTTCATGTAGTTCTCTGTCTGCTCCCCAAACAGAATTACCAACAGCAGGAAAATCCATGGCTTTAGTCTGGTATCCCAGATAGGCTAGTACATCTGAGCCAAGCCATCCTACGAAGGGCCACAGATGTAGCCATGACTCTAGATGAAACATCACTGGAGTCCACTGCAGCATGAAATTGCACCTTGGATGCCTCAATACCATCCGCAGCCACCTGCTCCAGCTCCTTGGCAAGCTGGCCAGGAACCTGTTTAGCTAGAGCCATCACAGTGTCCCATCTAGACTTCTGGTATCTAGCTGTGTAGGCCATATAATTAGCCTGCCCAAGTCCCAAAGATGCTGCCATGTACTGTTTCTTTGCCATGGTATCAATCCTCCTGGAGTCCTTATCTGGGGGGAGCAAGTGGGAGTGGGAGCAAGGCAGAAGCAGGAAACTACAGACCTGTTAGTTTAACCCCAGTGTATAGGGAAAATGATGGAATCACTTCTGAAGGAAAGAATTGTGTGTATCTAGAGGCCAGAGGGGCACAGGAGCCAAGACAGCATGGATTCACAGCAGGAAGGTCATGCCAGACAAATCTGATAGATTTCTTTGACTGGGTGACCAAAGTAGTTGATCAGGGAGGGGCTGTGGACATGGCTACCTAGACTTTAGCAAGGCATTTGACACAGTCCCACACAAAAGATTAATATACAAGTTAGCCAGCCTGGGAGTGGGTCCCAAGATGACAGCCTGGGTAAAGAATTGGCTGGAGAATAGGACACAGAGAGTAATAGTAAATGGAGTCCACTCTGAAAAAAGGGGGGTTAGCAGTGGGGTACCACAGGGTTCAGTATTAGGACCGGTCCTCTTCAATGTCTTTATAAGCGACATTGCAGAGGGACTGGAAGGAAAAGTATGTCTCTTTGCAGATGACACAAAGATGCACAAGGTGGGGTGGAAAGAATGAGAAGGGACTTGGCAAGGTTAGAGGAATGGTCAAATGTATGGCAGCTTAGATTCAATGCTAAGAAGTATACAGAACCTGGGAAACAAAAACCCAGGGAAGAGTACACAATGGGGGTGAAATACTAACAACAACAAAATGGAAAGGACCTGGGGTAGTCATATCAGATGACCTAAAGGTGGGCAAGCAATGTGAGAGGGCAGCAAGGAGGGTTGGGGATACTGGGATGCATAGGGAGAGGCATCACCAGTAGAAAACAAGAAGTTATTATCCTCTGTACAGACAGCTGGTGAGACCACATCTGAGTACTGTGCAGTTCTGAGACCCAATCTCCGAAAGACAGACAGGATGGAAGCTGTCCAGAGGAGGGCAACTAAAATGGTGCAGGGTCTGCAACGGGAAGACATATGAAGAGAGACTTAAGGAGCTTAATATGTATAGCCTCGAGGAAAGGAGGAGGGGGGACATGATAGAAACTTTCAAGTACCTCAAGGAGTCAACAAAGTCCAAGAGGGTAGCATCTTTCAAAAAAGAGGTGTGCAAGAACAAGGGGCACAATTTGAAGATAGAAGGGGGCGGCTCAGAGGTAATTTGAAAGTATTTTTTCACAGAGAGGGTTGGATGTGTGGAACAGCCTTCCAGAGGAGGTTGTGGAGTCAAAACAGTGGTGGAATTCAAGCATGCATGGGACAGTCATAAGGCAATTCTAGGGGTGGGGTAGGAAGAAGTAGGCTGCTGGTTAACTAGGATCTGCAGCTTATCCATCAGGTAGGGAAATGGGCAGACTAGGTGGGCCAAGCGGTCCTTATCTGCCATCAAATTCTATGTTTCTATGTGTGAAGCCAAGGGTATTTGCCTTATCATAGGCAGCAGCCTGCACTACCCCAACATGGCTGCATTGTTGGGAAAGGAACTCAGATCCGAGCCTGAAAGAGTATACCTCTTGTTCATTCTTTTTGTCCACAGGAGGTATAGAATTAGGAGTCTTTAAGATTTTAAATATCTGTTTCCCAAAAGACTTATGGAGGGGAACAGACAGCCTCCTAGACTCTGGGATGTCCATCATCTCATCATAAATCAGGCTCCTCCTGATCCTCTACTGCTTCCTCCACAGGAAGCTGGAGTGTTTCAGCCACTTTTTTGTAAAACAAAGTGGGAAGGGGACTCAAAGTCTAGGAGGAGAAACACCTGAAGGTCTGTCTGGGGAGATGTCCGGGTCAATGGGCACATCCAGACTTTCATAATCACCATCACTATCCTCATACTCTCCCTCCTCCGGTTCATAAAAATCCTCTAAATTATAATCCGGAACTGGGTGAACCGACCGAACCAAGCCCCTAACCAATGGTGCCGGTTCGATCAGAACCGGAGTTAGCGATTGAACAATCCTTATCGCTTTGGCTATTTCATTAGCGGTCGGAGAAAGAACTTGTGGATCCGAACCGGCTGACATATCCCTTTTTCCATTAACCGGAACAGACTCCTCAGAGTCTGTTCTCCTTTTGCCTGAAGAAATTTCACCCTGGTCAGAGGGCATTCCTGGTTCGGTCGAAACCAAACCAGGCTGGCCATCTGGGTCATCAGACTTTTTGGCCTCCCTTTCCCTCAGCCTACCTACTCTCTTTTCCAGGGTAGCTGTAGGAAAACTTCTGCAAATCTGGCAGTCTGAATCAAGGTGGTCAAACCCCAGACAATAAACACAGGTGGTGTGGGGGTCAGCCTTAGCAAAGGCTTCCCCACACACACTACAGTGTTGAAACCCAGTGGGCCTGGTTTTTCTTTTGGGTTTCTCAGACATGGCCAGTCCTAAGCAACGCATCTTTTTTCGGCAATCCCCAGGCAAGACACCCTTATTGGTTCCTGGTCAGATACGGATCGTGGAAAAAATGTAATGAAATCTTTTTTTTTTTTTTAAGAACCGACAAGGACCAGTTACCACTCTAAAAAGCAGAACTTTTTTTTTTTTTTTATTTACAAACCTGATCTGTTCAAACCGAACCAATTAGACGTTTACAAGTTCCACACAGAAGCTAATAATAATAAACCTATCTAGTACTCATGGTACCACAGAGAGACTGAACAGACAGGTTAGATGGAAGAAATTAGTTGAAACCGAGAAAAAAAAAACTACACTTTAACTGACTAAACTGAACCGAGCGAAGGAGAAATCTCCGGAGCGACTGTTCAGTGAGGTGGAGTAAAGAATCTGGCGGTTTGGGTTCAAACAACAGACAGAATCTCAACCAAGCTTGAGCTCAGCATTCCATGCCTTGCATGGAAAGTTAATTCTTTCCTCTCAAGGGCAGTTCAAAGGTTGGATATCACGGCATATGTCAGAATACAGCAAGACTTCATGTTTGAAACACTGACGCTAGTACTGACGTTAACTGAAAAGAGTTTTTCGGTAAAAAATGAAGAAGGTAGGGCTGACGAAGCACGAACTTTCCGCAGGTCTGCACAAGCTAACAGCTGGAAAGAATTGAAGGTGGGCATCCGCGTCGCCTTTATACTGACGCCTCCTGATGCCGGTCACCTGACGCGGGGCGGTCCTCGCCAGGGACCGCTAGTTAGAAATTTTTCCGGGATCCTGCTGCCTGCCGGCATCAGTCCTATATAATTACTCTACTGCAAGAGCCTTCTAGAAATAAGATCTACTGTTACGATAAGTTCTTATTTAACTGTACTATCTTACTTCGAGAGGCTCTTGCAGGCTAAACCTTGAGGGGCTAAGTCCCAAGCAGTGAATCAAAAGAAAAACACAGGAAGCAGGAAAGGATCTGCAAGAAGACAGAAAGTTTATAACAGGACTCCCTGGAGGACAGCTAGGCCAAAGCCTGCCCTGCCCCTAGAGGCAGTGTACAAACTGTAATGCTTTGTGAAACTGTGGACAGAACTCCAAGTAGCCGCGGCACAAATGTCAGCAGATGACATTCCTGAAACAAGCAGCAAAGGCAGACATGCTTCTAGTGGAATGCCCCTTAACCTCTCCTGGGAGAGGCTTCACCATACTTCTGGAAACAGAAAAGAAAAAATTACTTCCCATAATAATCTTGTTTCTTCCAGGGTAGTCTCCAATATTCACAACTCTTGCAGTCATCCCTTTAAGTAGAACTGCCCGGAGACAGAATGCATGCTAATTTTCAAATGCTGCCCTTATCAACTACCAGTGTTCTACTGCTTCAGATTTCATGGACAGCCTGCAAGGACAGGTCCTGCCAAAAACCATGGCTGTCAAACAACAGTAACAACAACAATAAATTAACCCAACCAAATCCCCCAACTGGGGGGGCGGGCACCCCATAAAGTCAGAATCACCCTAAGAAGGGGAAACCAATGCCCCACAAGGCTCAAAAACAGACATGCCAGTATGTGGCATCTTCACACATGATTACTTAGCTTGAATTGCAAAGGCCATCTGTTCTAGAAGGGGAGGCCGGGTGGGCGAGTTCTGAATACTGGAGTATACCCTGGAAGAAACTGGAGGTGGAAGACTAGGATTTGCCGGCCAAGGCACCTAGCTTCACATGAGCTCTTTCTTCTAGGTTGCTTGTAAGGACAGAGCAAGGAAAATAATTAAGGCTTCTTCTGGCTAGGCAGATTTACTGTGCGTTTTATTTTGTACTCAGGGATTGCTGCTGTTTATTAACATTTTATTGGCTTTATTTTCTCGGATTCAAATTGTTGTTGCTGGGTATACCTTCTGCTGCATTATTACAGGGTGTGCTTACAGATTACTGCTGTAATCTTTCGACTCAAATTGTCTTTTGCACAGTATATCTTTTATTACTGATTTATTTTTCTCTCTAGCAGTGTTTCTTACAGGGTATATCTTCTGTGAAAATACTACAGGTGCTGCTTTAAAGGTTTTACAGTTTTATCTATCTTAAAGATAAGCTTTCAGGGCTACTGCCTTTGTTGCTGGCTGACTGTTTCTGCTCTTACCTCGGTTTCTTTTGTCCGTAGCTGTTCTTTTCCGGCAGGGGAAGAGCCCAGCCACCCAACCCCATCCTCAACCACCCCATATTATACTCCTTTTATAGGGTAGCACAGTCGTGACATTTTCTGTAGCAAAGCAGGAAGGGGCGGATCAGAGGGGTATGCACACAGTGATCTCATTTACAGGGGTGCTAGTAATTTACCTTGTTATAACAAGTTATACAAAAATAAACACCACACAAAATTAAACTTTTGCTTTCATTTTCTTCCTTCTAATTACTCTGACCAGGTTATAAACCCAGCAACTTATCTGGAATGGATATCATTAACTGCAGGTACTACGGAACACTTTTCACAAGGGCAGTTTTACAGGATTTAGAGCACTGTCCCACATGCTGGACCATTGGAGATCTAATGTCAATTCCAGGCAGCATGAGCAGAGATTGCAAGCCTCAAATTGCATACTTGAGGAAATCTATTATAAGAATCGCCCATGTTTCCCAAACATCCAACAGAAGCACCTCGACCGCAGAGGGTAGTTGGTCCAGGAGGTTGGCAGGGTTAGAAGGGCAAATGAGTGCCCCTTCACTCAGTGCTCTCAAATATATCATCTCCACAAACCATATAAAAACTACAAGGCATTTGCCTCTATCTACGAAATCAAACAAAGGGTGGAGGACATTGCAGCACAGGAGCTAGCACAACAAAACTTGCCCAAAGCAGGAACCAAAACAAAAAAGCAAAAGGAAATCCTAAAACTTTGATCATAGGAGACTCCATGATTCTGGGAGTTGATAAGTATCTCCTATGTCCAACCAGGGGTAATGGTCAGATGTCTCCCAGGTACATCAGCGTGAGAGGCACTGATCACATTGCTAAAATTGTTCAGGTAACAGGAGAAAACACTGACGTCCTGGTACACATAGGAACTAATGATCTGCCAGCCAGTCAGTTGTGGAGACTAGGAACACCTGACCAGGCTGGGTGACAAACTTATCCACTTTGTCCAGCATCTCCTTGAGATCCTGCCAGTCTGGGAGAGGGGGGAGATGGACGGAAGGTCAGAGAAGGCGATAGGGAGCTAAACATGTGGCTCAAGGACTGGTGCCAGGAAAAAGGACACAAATTTGAAGGGAACTGGCAACAGTTTTGGGAGCGAAAGTTCTTAAACTTTGATGGACTGCATCTGACTAAGGAGGGAGTCCGTGCATTGGGGCGGAAGCTTAACGTCTTTGCAGAATATTTAAACTAGCAAATGGGGAGAGGGGTGCAGCACCCAGTACGTCGAATGGGAAGAACACCCCTCCCCCCTCAGCTAGTGGTCAAACAGGAGTTCAGCATGTTTGTAGTTAATTTGCATCACCGGGTAAGGAAAATGGTCTGGCTCCCCATATGACGATAAGGAAATGCCAGACCTTGCCCAACAACTAACACACCAAAATCTGGCCAATGGAAAATCATGTACATAAATGCTTGCAGTCTGGGGAAAAAGATCCCAGACCTGCAGGCAATATTGACAAAGGTTAAACTGGACACTGTAGCCATTAGCAAGACATGGTTTACCAGTAACCACACTTGGGAGACTTCAGTACCTGGCTATGTACCGTCTCAGCAGAGACAGAGGTGCAAAAAGGGTGGAGGCTGTTGAGTGGCCCTTTACGTCAATGAAAATATCAAAGCTGCAGAAATTCAGAATACATTTAAGGAGCCAGAAGAACTGTGGGTCACCCTGGAAACAGGAAAAGGGACAGCCATATGAACTGGGGTTGTGTACGACTCCAGACAAGAGGGAAGACAGACACATTACTGCTAGAAGATATACAAACATGACAGCTAAAGGGAAGATTCTGATAATGGGAGACTTAACATGCCAGATACCAGCAGGAACATCTGCCAGAACTAGACACATGGTGGATTCCCTGCAGGGGGAAGGACTCAAACAACAGGTACATACAACAACCCACAAGAGACAGGGCTATCCTAAATCTAGTACTGACTAACAGGGAAAGGATCACAGATCTCCAGGTAGAAGATCACCAGGGGGCCAGTGACCATCACATGATACGGTCCAATTTGGCCACTAAAAATAAATCATCCCATTCCAAGGCAAATATATGGGACTTCAGAGGAGCTGACTGATAAAAATCACCAGAGTTAATCTAGCCCTGGTAAAAAGAAATACAGGTGACGGGGTACAGGTAAAGTGGGTAAGTATTAAAGATGCAATACATGAAGCAACATCCCATTGTGTTAGAGGGAAAAGGAAGTGCAAAAGAAGAAGGAAACCACTTTGGTTCTCAAAAACAGTAGCAGAAAAGGTCAGAGCCAAAAGGCTGGCCTTCAGGAAAAACAAGGGAACACAGCAGGATGAAGATAGAGAGGCATACCAAACTTCTCTAAGGGAAGCAGGGATGGCAGTAAGGCAGGCAAAGGCCCAAACCGAGGAAACACTAGCACAGACAGTAACTGAGGGTGACAAGACTTTCTATAGATACATTAGTGAAAAGAGAAAGTCCGGAGGGGGGATTGCTAAGATCAAAGGGGATAAGGGAGCATGTGAGGAGGACCAGGAAAAGCATCTATCCTAAATAGATACTTCTGCTCAGTATTTACTGAAGAGAAGGTAGGGCAGGGTCCACAGCTGGGAGCTGTGCACCAAGTCCCTTCACAAAAGAAAGGGTCCTACAAGTGCTCGATAAGCTCAGGATGGACAAGGCAATGGGACCTGATGGCATACATCCCAGGGTACTAAAGGAGCTAAGGTTGGAACCAGCAGAGCCATTATCAGAACTGTTTAGTGAGTCTCTGAGCACAGGAGAGGTCCCAGAAGACTGGAGAAGAGCTCATGTGATCCCCTGCCACAAGAGTGGTAGCAGGAGGAGGCAGGGAACTACAGACCAGTCAATCTTACCTCAGTAGTGGGCAACATCATGGAGGAACTCCTAAGGAAAGGACAGTGCAACACCTGTAATCCATAGGAGCACAGGATCCAAGACAGCATGGGTTTTCAAAAAGAAGGTCCTGTCAAACTAATCTCAGATTTCCTTGACTGGGAAACCAGAGTGGTGGACCAAGGGGAGCAGTTGATGTCACCTACCTTGCCTTCAGCAAAGCTTTGATACTGTTCCACATAGAAGATTAATAAGCTGGGTAGGCTCGAGGTGGGTCAGAAGTTGGTCAACTGGGTAGCAAACTGGTCGACGGGCAGAAAACAGAGAGTGGTGGTAAATGGTATACAGTCAGAAGAAATGCACGTTACAAGTGGGGTACCTCAGGGATCAGTCCTGGGGCCAGTCCTCTTCAATATCTTCATCAGTGACATTGCAGATTTACTAGAAGGTAAGGTTGGTCTGTTTGCAGATGACACCAAGATCTGCAACACAGTAGATGATCCAGATGCGGTGGGCAGAATGAGAAGAGATCTGGATAAACTAGCAAAATGGTTGCGAGAGTGGCAACTGGAGTTTAACGCAAAGAAGTGCAAGATCATGGACATGGGGAAAAGAAACCCTGAAGCCACCTATAGGCTGGGAGGGGAGTAGCTGGCAGTCACAAGGGAAGAAAGAGACTTGGGCGTCATCACCAATGACCTGAAATCATCCACGCAGACCACTAAAGCAGTAGGTAGGGCTAGAGGGATGTTGGGGTGTATTAGTAGGGTATCACAAGTTGAAGAGGGAGGTAAATACAGGTTACTCACCTGTAACAGGAGTTCTAGGAATGGTATATGTGTTCATCCACACTTATTGGCAGGTCCCTTGCCACTTTAAATCTTGCCGGAAGGTCTTCAGCTGGCTCCTCCACCCACCCGGTGGTAAAACCTCGGCCCGCCCATGATGCCAGATCTAGCCCTGGCAGCCAGGTTGTGCGTCGGCCGGGAGGTCAGGAAGTTGTGTGTGGATGAACAACATATACCATTCCTAGAACTCCTGTTACAGTGAGTAACCTGTATTTCTAGGGACAGGGATATGTTGTTCATCCACACTTATTGGCAGACTCCTAGCAGTTCTCCGGGAGGAGGGAGGCAAGCGATTACCCCTACTTAGGTAGAAAGACTGAGAACCAAGGCCCCAACCAGCACTCGGCACGCACTCCAAGGTCGATGTGAAGGGGAACGTAAGCTTGCTTCCGGCAGAAGCCCTGTGGATATCCTGGACCGGAGGGTCCGGAAGCAGCCACCGATGCAGCGGAAGGACGGTTAAAAGAGCACTTATCCCTCTGGGAGGCTCCATGCCCGCCCACTCATTTTCCACTGGGCTGCAATCTGCCAGATGCGGCTTCAGCGAAGGTGATGAACAGCTGGCGAACCTCTCCCGAACTTCAGCTCTACGCTCTCACGAGGTGAGCGTTAAAACAATTCCCAAGGAACCTGAATACGGCCTCCGAGGTGTGAATGGGGATAAACCCCAGCAGAGGCAATACCCCCGAAGGGAAGACTCCGCCACCACCTCCGGAGGAACTTCGGGTGGGGCGCAGGACAACCTAGTCCCTGTGGAAGACCGGATAGGGAGGTTAAAGGAGCGCCTGGAACTCTCCCAGCCTTCTGGATGGCAAAGTGGCCCCAAGAAGGTGTTCTTCCACAACAGGTGGGGGAAAACGCACCTGTGCAAAGGTTCGGATGGCTTGCTCATGAGCTAAGCCCATATCAGCAAAGATCCCGCAGAAACCGGGATACTCTCCCAAAAGGAGAGGCGTGATCGAGGCCTAGAAGTTTCAGACCACCTCCGTACCACCAGCTACCCTCCAGCCCGCGCCTGGAAGACAGTGGTGACCGCAGAAGTACCCAGAGGGTCGTCGACCGAAGCCCTGGTCTAAGGATGGACCGCAAATGGTCTGGAATGCTATGCCCAGGGACGGGGAAGGGCACCGCCCTATCCCATCATCAGAAGAAGGAAAACTTCTCCCAAAGGACAAGCATCTTGGCCGACTTCTTAGCAGGACGCCTCAAAGGTCGAGGACCTTGTCGACCTAGGCCTGGCCCCAGCCGCACAGGGACAGCCAACAGGTGCAGGGATTGAAGGTCCAGATGGATAACCTTCCTGAAAAGGAAAGACAGGACCAGGGACTAGAGACAGTCTCGGAAGCCTGGGGCCAAGACTGCGGAGAGTTGGATACCAGCACTGGCAATCCAGTCTGGGGCTACCAGCATCACCTGCGCCAAGTCCCTCCTCGCCTTGCCCGGAGGTCAAGGGAAATGGGGGAGAGGCACGGAGGGGCCCGGGGTCCGAGGCCCCTATGGCATCCCCTGCAGCAGACCTTGCTGAGGGGCGGGCAAAAAAAAAGTCTCGGCCTCATTCTCCCCGGAGGGAAGAGGGAGAAGATCCTGTGCTACCTCCAGCAGGGGAGGCCACTCATGAGGCGCAGCCTATGCCCGGCTCAGGGCAGCAGCCAAGGAATTGGGCTCCTGCCAAGAAATGGCTAGGAAGCCTCGACTGCGCAACCGCCCAATTCGGAGAACCTCCTTGCACCGAGACAAGGGGATAGACCAACCTGGCGGAGTAGGTAGCACATGGTCTTGGAATAGTCCAACTTGCACTTAGACCACTAGACCCCCGATAAAGCGGAGCGAGCGGTGTCGGCTAATCGGACCGTCTGTCTCCAGCGAGCAGGAAGGACATCGGGACTCGCAAGAGGACCAGAGGCGACTCACTCTGTATTCCCCAAGATGGGCACCCCACCCATCCAAGAAGCATCGGTTGGAGAAGACCGGCAACTCAGGGTGAACAAGCAGGATAGTCTCCTGCCGAGGTTAGAACGGTCCAAGGGAGCGTTCACCTAACTCCTGGGCTGTAAGTCACGAAATGGTCCACGGGACACAGCGTTGTGACCTCTGGCTGGCCCCTCCCTAAGGGAAGGCCACCCTGAGGCCCATGAGGAGCAGGAGGTCCTGGCAGGACGATTTCCGCCAACCCGACTGGCAAAGGAGGAAGAACCTCGCCCTGTTCGCCGAGCTGAGCTCGACTCAAAGTCGAGCTTAGTCCTCAAGAAGCTTCACCGCTAAGATACGAGTTCTCACATGGCTCCCGAAAACGGGAGACCAGTCTGCCTTCCGGGTGGGGTGACATCCGGACCATTCCATGCCGCAGAGACTGCTGAGCAAGGAAGTGCTAGGAACTCGTAAGCAGCTCCCCCGCAAGAAGGGGTGGAGCCTCCCCCAAAAATGGACGGAACGAGGAGTAGGTACATCCTGGAGACCAGGAAACAGCTACACACCACGTCCTGAGGATGGAATGTCTGCAGAAGAGAGACCATCCAGACGTGCAGGAGGATGGGCGCAAGCCCCTGTCCGTAAGAGACTGGGGGTCCACGGCCTTCCTGATCATCTCTAACTAGAGAGCCAGGCATGTCGGACGACCGATATGGGCAGTGAACTCAAATCCCGTGGGGAACGTGCTCAAGGGGATCCGCTCGCAAATTGTGACAGGATCCACCCTAAATACCTCCAGAACGAGGTGCGGAGCCGTCCCCCCACGGGAAAACCCAGGCTGGGACGACGGAGCCGGAGCAATGCCCCTTGGCCCGTCACTGAGCAGGCTTAAGGGGAAGGAGCCGAGGAGCCCTCGGTTTCTGCCTCCCGTCCTTTTGAAAGAAGACGCTGGTTTGGCAACAGGCGCCTAGCACATGCCTGCTGGCCTCATGCGGCCGGGGCCCCAGGCTTAGGGGGTACTGGGGCTGCGCAAAGGCTGACGGCTTCCTTGACCCGTGGGCGAGAGTGACAGAGTCCGGAGTGGCATCGGACTTCGGGCCCATGGATGTATCCCTCCACTCCAGGGCCGAAAAGGTCAGTCCCCAAGAAGGGGATGTCCGCCAACTCGTGCTGGGTTTCCAAGGAGAAGGATGTTAACCTCAGCCACGCCTCTGCAGCGCATGCACCTCGTGCCACCACCGATCTGGCACAGGAGTCGCCTAGATCCAGAGCCGCCTGGAGCTGCTGCTCGCCACCGCCTTCTACCCTGGTCCCGCACCTGTCGAACTGCGGGTCCGCTGAGGTCACCTGGGAGATGAGGGAGAACCTCATCCAGGGAGCCCAAAAGGGTGTGGGAGAAATGTGCCATCAGTGCTATCGAGCTGGCCTGATGGAGGCCTAGGGAAGACGCAGCGTAAACCTTACGCCCGACATAGTCCATCCTTCTGGAATATTGTCGGGGGTCTGTCCACATCCCCAGCGTTTCCAAGACATTGGAAAACGTCGTCGGTAATTACCCCTTCAGCCGAGGGGTGCTCCAAGAAACCAGGCAGAGAACCGACCGGGATAGGATACCTCCGAGCTACCTGGCCGAAGGCGCAGGGCAAGAAGTAGGCTGCCGCCATAGCTCCAAGGCTGGGCCCACGATAGCCTCAGCCACTGGGAAGGCCTCCATGGAAGAACCCTTGATCCAGAATCTCCAGAAGGCTAAGGAGCCCGATCGGAGACAGGCTTAAGCTGCATTCCAGTAAACTCTGAGATGAGCTGAAGTAGACCCTTCGAAGACGATGGGCTGTCGTCTACTGGATGTTCCTGGGAAGACCCGGGGTCCTCCCCGTCAGGAAACAAGGCAGAGCCTGCTCCAGGCTCCGAAGGGTCTGCAAAAAGCTGCCGCAGGCCCGAGGCACTCTTCCTCTGCCGAGGGCGGGCAGGAGTGAGGGGACTGAGTGACCTGAAGGACAGGTCACTGTCCGGCCTGAACTCCGCCAAAGGCGGAGGGGCAGCGAAGGTTGAACAGCAACCGTCCTGGAGAAGGCTCCCGACCAATTCAAATGGCTGCCGACCGCCGCGCTCGCTTGCTATCCGGAGAATGAATCGGGTCGATTGAAACTCAGACAACTGTTGTCGCCACATAAGTTCCTCGTAACACCGACGCCAACGGCATCAAAACTGCTCCTCATCCGAGGAGGGGGACGAGGAAGAATGGCAAAGCCACTTAACCCGGTGCCCCGACCGAGAACGCCGAGATCGGCGTGAGCAGCTAGACCGAGAAGTAGACCGAGACCCAAATCCTCGGGGTAACCGAGGGCGGGCCTGAGAAGAAACGGGAGCACCCGCTCCTCCCTCGCTCGAAAGAACGGACTGAGGGCAGTCGACCTGGCGGAGGACAGAGCCTCTCAATTTCTCACTGCGCGGCAGGAAGACGGCCCCAGCAGACCCCCGGAAGACAGGTCGAGAGACTCTACAACGCTGATGGGAATTTGGCGGCTGACCTGTGTGGGGTACTGTGGGGCCAGAGGCCGCGAATCCTCACCGAGTTGAGCGCCAGCCCGATGGAGGAGGAAATTTCCTGCTCCGGAAGAGACCCGGCTTGCGGCGCTTAGCCATAGGCCGAGAGACAGGGTTTCCAGGCCCCTCCCTTGGAGGAGAGGGAATGATCGAAGCTCCCTGAACGAGCTGAATGAAAGGATCCAAGGAGATCAGGATAAGCCCGCAACCGGAGAGGGAAGGAACCCGTCCCTTCCCCGCAGGACAGGACTGCAGAGAAACAGTCGAGCGGCACCCGCTGGTCCAATGGAATCACCGAGCGGAAAAACTACCGGATGTCCGAGCCCTCAATCTGGCCGCGTCCTCGGATAGCTGACTGAAAGGGCAGAACAAAAGTTGCAAGCCCGAGGATCGTGATCCAAGTCCAGGCAAAAGAGCACGCGGAGTGCGAGTCCCTCCTGGAGGAACTAACCGTACGTCTCTCGGGGCCGGAAAAAGCCATCGCCGTAGCTAAGAAGATAGATCGAAGAATTCAAGGATACTTCAATAAATTTGAAGACCGAACTTTTCAGGATCCAGTCAAAAACGCAGAGCGCTAAGGAGAGAACCTGAGCTTCCAAGCGGTTAGGAAGATCTGGCATCATGGGGCGGAGCCGAGAGTTTTACCACCCGGGTGGGTGGGAGGAGCCAGCTTGAAGACCTTCCGGCAAGATTTAAAGCGGCAAAGGACCTGCCAATAAGTGTGGATGAACAAAATATCCATGTCCCTAGAATAATCCCTATTTACAAGATACTGATTAGGCCCCATCTGGAGTACTGTGTGCAGTACTGGAGGCCTCACCTTCACAAGGACATTAACCAAATTGAGGCAGTCCAGAGAAGGGCAACCAAAATGGTGCAGGAACTGCAACAGAAAACATATGAGGACAGATTAACAGAGCTCAATATGTATACCCTAGAGCAAAGGAGGGGAGAGAGAGGATATGATCGAAACATTCAAACACCTTAAGGGCATTAACAAGGTGAAAATCTGAACATGGTTCAATATAAGAAAATAGGACAAGAGGACACAGCATGAGATTAGAGGTGGGCCGATTAAGGGTAATGTGGAGAAGTTCTTTTGTCAGAAAGGGTGGTGGATGCATGGAATGCCTACTCCAGGAAGTGCTGGATATGAATACAGTGCAGGGCTTCAAACAGGCATGGATAGGCATAAGGGAGCAATACAGATGAGTATGAATAGATAGGCCATTGACAGAGCAAAGGCTGATGGCACATTGATAAGACAGAAAAGAAACTGGCTGACTGGATGGGCCTTGCAGTCCCTCATCTGCGTCAACTTCTATGTTTCTATGTAAACAAGATCACTATAATTAATTCTTTCTTCTCACCCCAGGAAATCTCCAATTTTCATAACTCTTGTAGACTACACAAAGCAATATCTTTGGAGGTGGGCACAGAATCTACTTTGGGAATAGACTATACAGGACTGCTGTGCCAAACCTGGCATTACTTCTGGACTGTGTCCAGGCTGTAATGCTTTGTAAAGGTGTGTACTGTTCTCTAGATTGCTGCTTTACATATCTCCAACTAATGGGACATCCCTGGCAGCTCCAGTGCCTCTTGCAGAATGAGCCCTCAGTCCTGCTGGGGGTTCTTTTCCAGCTTTGGAATACCAAAACTGAATGCACTGAACTATCCAACACGAAATGGACCTTTTAGATGCTGGATTTCTTTTCCCACATCCCAAGTCAGGAAAGTACAGTTACATAAGAACTTTCCGTAACAGTAGATCTTCGAGAACAGCTCTTGCAGCAGATTACACCATTAGGACTAAAAGCGGCAGGTGTCAGGACCCCACAGAAATCTTCTAGCTAGCAGTCTTCAGCGGGGACACACATCCAACGTCGGTCCCGCCCCCGACGTCAGGCGTAGTACATAAGGAGGCGGTCCCGCCAGAATCCCCAGTTCTCCTGCCGGAGACACCCGGCCGCTGGATGACATCAGAAAAGGAGACTGAGGACCCGCCATCAGATGGCCAAGACTAAACAATCTTTCTCAGCGTAGGCTGGAACTTACCTCTTCCAAGGGGGAATGGTGGGCGGGAAGGTACCTGCTGCAAGAGCTGTTCTCGAAGATCTACTGTTACGGTAAGTTCTTACGTAATTGTACTATCTTCTTAGAGGTACAGCTCTTGCAGCAGGTTACACCATTAGGACTTATTCCCAAGCAATGGCGCCTAGAAAAGCCATCAGGAGGAGGCAATACTGATACCGCAACATGTCCAGAGACTAGGACAGGAGACCCTGCAGGACAGCAAGTCCAAAACCCGCTCTTCGCCGTGAGGCGATATCAAGGCTGTAATGCCTGATAAAAGTGTGCACTGAGCTCCAGGTAGCTGCAGCACATATGACTGATGTGGATAAGTTTTTCAGTGCTGCAAAAGAGGTAGCCACTCCCCTTGTCAAATGGTCCTTAACTACCCCTGCTAAGGGTTTCTGTCTATTGTTATAGCAAAGGGAAATGCACTGGATTAGCCAGCGAGAAGGGCCGCTTTGAGACTGGGTCTCCCAACATTCTCAGCAAAAGAGACAAACAGCTGTTCCGCTTTGGTGCTGTCTGGTCCTGGTCAAGTAGTATCGAAGACACCGGTGAACATCCAGGGTGTGAAGCAATGCTTCTCCTCGATTAGCAAATTTAGGGAAGTACACTGGTAGATCAATGTCCTGGTTAAGCGTGAGGGTTGAGACCACCTTAGGCAGGAACTTGGGATTCGTCCTCAGGGACACCCTGTCCTGGTGAAAAATTAAATAAGGCTCCTTGCACATTAGAGCGTGTAGTTCGGAGATTCTTCTCGCTGAAGTAACAGCAACCAAAAACAGCGTTTTCCACAACAGAAAACGCAGCTCGCAATCTGCGGCAGGTTCAAAAGGTGGCAGCGTAAGCTGCTCCAGGACGAAAGGTAGGTCCCAAGGAGGGACAGGATCCCTAATGGGTGGTCTAAGGTGGAGAACCCCTCTTAAGAAGGCCTGGGACGAATCTAATTGCGCTACTGTGCGTTGACCTACTGGGGCGTGGTAGGCTGAGATTGCACAAAGGTGCACTTTTATCGAGGAGTAAGCCAACCCTGATTGAAAAAGTGAGAGCAGGTACTCCAGAACTAATTTCTCTGGACAGACTAAAGGGGAGAAACCGCGTGCTTGAGACCACAGGCAAAACCCTCGCCACTTCATGTCGTGGTGAGGAAGTTCTTTTGTCAGAAAGGGTGGTGGATGCATGGAACGGCCTACCTCAGGAAGTGCTGGATATGAACACAGTGCAGGGCTTCAAACAGGCATGGGATAGGCATAAGGGGCAATACAGATGAGTATGAATAGATGGGCCATTGACAGGTAGCGTGTGCGCCAGTTTTCTGGCGAAATACTTCCGCCACCTCCTGCGAGGGACCTGTGGCCGCAAAATGGCTATGTCTCTAGGAGCCAAGCGTGCAGGTTCAGTGAATGTAAGTCTGGGTGGACTAGTGAACCCTCTTCCTGAGACAATAGATGGGAGCTGATTGGCAAAGAAAGCGGAGGTTCCCGGGACAGGTGACTCAGGAGCGGGAACCCAATCTGCCTGGGCCAAAAAGGCAGCCATCAAAAATCAGCATCGCGTGCTCCCTGCGAAGTTTGAGAAGGACACACTGAATCAATGGGAAGGGAGGGAAGGCATAGAGGAATCTGCCCGCCCAGGAGAGGGACAGCGCGTCTCGCCAGAAAACACCAGGCCCTGGATCTAGCGAGCAAAAATTGGGCAGTTCTGCGTTGGATGGGGACGCGAACAAATCCAATTCTGGAGTGCCCCATCTGTGAAACAGATCCTCTGCCACCTCCTGTAGAAGTTCCCACTCGTGGCCCTGGCCTGGTAACGGCTCACGCTGTCTGCGACAGTGTTGTCCACTCCGGGAACGTGAACTGCAATGAGGTTTGTGCCGTGTCGTACTACCCATTCCCACACTCTCATGGCCTCCCTGCAGAGGGGGTAGGAGTGTGTGTCTCCTTGTTTGTTGAGGTAATACATCACCGCCGTATTGTCTGTTTGTAACAGAAGAGTACTCTGAATGTCCGACTGGAAGGCTTGCAGGGCATAAAGGACTGCTCTCACCTCTACTATGTTGATATGGAGATGAGCTTCCTGGGCAGTCCATGTTCCTGAGACTTCAACCCGTGGAGAGTGTCATCACGGGGACAGCGCTGAGAACGGGACCCCCCCACAGAGAGGGTTCCTGGGTCTAGCCACCATTGCCAGTCCCGAACCACGGCCTTCGTGATTCTGACTGGCTGCTGCAGATGGTCTTGCCTTTGATCCCATTGCACTCTGAGCATCCACTGGGTTACCCGCATGTGGAGCCTTACCATCGGGACTGTTGGAATGGCCGCAGCCATGTGTCCGAGCAAGCGAAGGGCCAATCTGGCTGGGTCGTTTTTCGCTGATAGGTCCCTTATGAAGGACCGGATGCGTTCCGCCCTGTCTTCGGGAAGAAAAGCTTTCCCTTGGTGGTGTCCAGAACTGCCCCTATAATTGCAGTTTCTGGGACGGTACCAGGAGAGACTTCTCGTAGTTGAAGAGGATGCCCAGAGACTGAAAAAAGGATCTGGGTGTGCTGGATAACTATCAACAACGCCTCTTCGGAGGCCATGAGAAGCCAATCGTCGAAGTGCGGGAACACAGTGGCCCTGTCTCCTCAGAGACGCTGCCACGACTGCCATGCACTTGGTAAAGATCCTGGGGGCCGATGACAGCCCGAAAGGAAGCGCTCGGAACTGATAGTGGTGGCCGAGGAACTCTAAGCACAGGAACCTCCGTGCGGCTTGAGCGGTGGGATGTACAGGTAAGCATCCTGCATGTCTGAGGGGCGCCAGAATCGTCCTTCAGCATGGGGATTAAGCCCGTGAGGGTCACCATGGGAGGCGTTGTAGGCGACCGACATAAGCAAGAGGTCGCTTAGGTCTAAAATTGAATGAGGAGGTTCCTATTTTCTTTGGAACCAGGAAGAAGTGAGAATAATATCCTGCTCTTCTCTGGTTCACTGGGGCGTGCTCCAAAGCCTCTTTCTGCAGCAGCGTGAGCACTTCTTGCCTGATGAGCAGGGCATGCTGACCTGAGTAACAGGAGAGCAGAGGGGCCTCGTGGAGATACTGGCGAGAAGGTCGAGACATACTGAAGCCGGCCCGGCGGAAAGAACTGGGGATTCTGGCGGGACCGCCTCCTTATGTACCGCCTGACGTCAGGGGCGGGACCATGTCGGAGGTGGTCCCTACTGAAGACTGCTAGCTAGAAGATTTCCGTGGGGTCCTGATGCATGCCAGCTTCAGTCCTAATGATGTAACCTGCTGCAAGAGCTGTACCTCGAAGAAGATCAGCTATTTTCTGTCCCGTCTATGATTCTTAGTAACTGTCATGTAGTAGCCAAGTGCCCTTTTGACATCCAGGCTATGGAGTCTGCGCTCACCTGAACTAGAATGTTCAGTGAAAGACTGGTATAGTAATGGACTGGTTTAGGTGGAAATCAGAAACCACCAGGGTATGAAATTCGGGAAAAGAAGTACATGCCCACTTTGGGCATGTGATTAGAAAATGTACATGCCCAAGCAACTATTTACATGCCGCCTCCTTAGTTTACGTTATTTTACCTGTCATCTTCACTGGACCAAGCACTTTCTTTCTCATCACATTCACTAGTGCTGGCAGAAGCAGCATGCAGTGACTGTGTTCTGGAACCATAAGCTTTAGTAGTGGGCCGCCTTTTGCCATTTTTCCACCATAGTGATATGGCACCTTCAGGGTTATATTCACTGAGCTGAGGAGGTCCGTTGAGACTTATAGACATGAGGTTGTGCAGGGTGACCGGACGTAATCCAACCCTCCAATCATTTTTTATTCTCCCCATTAGAGAGAAGCCTCGTTCTGCAGCAGCAATGTGAACAGGAATCAGGAGAATGATCTTAACAGCCAGCACATTTCGAAATTGTTGATCCTGTATTTCCGCAAGAATCACTTTCTGCCACAATTTCAGAGACTTACAATTTTCAACAGACAGCAGGTGGCATACGTACTTTTTTAAGTCTAGCCACTCCATCAGTACCAAAGTTACATCAACTCCTTGTGACTCTAGGACCGCTTTATAGTGATCAACAATTGTTTGAATTGCCTGATCTCCATGTGTTTCAAGTGCCTCTGTGGATGTTGGCCAGGACTGAAAATGTAAAGTTCTTGCAGCTAGCAGCATTTATTGGTCGTGAAAGACTCAAAGCGAGATGCAATGTGCTGTGATGTTTTCTGAAGAATGTTTTTAATCTCTGAAATTGTGGCTTTTACAATGTCTGATGGAGAACCAGATCTGTGTCTGCTAGTTTCGTTAGTTAAGTCAGCACTGTTGTACTGAGTTAGATTTTCATTTACAGATGTGTTGTGCGGTAAAAAGTTGTCACGAGAGAGACCATTAAGTTTCTGTATTGTGCTTTCTACTCTGCTGTGAACTTTTTCAACAGTGGCATCCTCTTGCTGAAAGCATAGACTAAGAGCAGATAAAAATTACGACCTACCGTAATTATGATCTTTCTATGTATCTTCACCACTCATCAGATGGGTACTGGCCGGAGATCGACCCTGCGAGAGCCTTTTTTTTTTTTTTTTTTAAGGATAGGCGGAGCTGACAGCACCGGTGCACCCCTCGAGGCAGGCGTGATTCCGTGGCGCTCGAGATTAGCTGTTAGGCTGCTGCCGACCAGCCTTCCTACCAGTTCCGTAGTCGCCGGAGAGGTAAGAGGAAGGGATGGAGGTGGGACAAGAGAGTCCAAGGGACAGGAAGAGAAAAACTGAACTAAAAGGAGAAATAACGACTGAGAGGACAGCATAGAAGAAGTAAGACAAGGGGACTGGGCAGGGGCCCCAATCTCTGGAAACGGGGGGTGGATTTAGGAGAGAGTGAGAGGTAACAAGGATCCAGGAACCTTGTCCCTCACCAGACTGTATAGGAACTGCAAGGAGTAGCAAAGATCTCTTGCCAGAATTCAAGGCACAGAATAACTGGCAATACCCCAAAAGCAGAGTCGGCTATTCTGGAGAAGGACAGGGTACAGGGACTCAGTACTCTTTCTGTAAAGATATTTGGTGGGGAAAAAAAAAAAGGGAAAGTTTTTTTTTTTTTAACAGTAAGATGGACAACAGAAGGAGGGCAACCACCAGCTCCCACCCCGTAGAGGTGAAGATAGGTAGTAGAGAAGGAGTGCCACTCGAACTGTACCCCTTAGGGAAGAAACTACCCCCCCCCCCCCGTGTGTCCCAACTTTATCCCGCTCCAAAAGAGGGGTAGGCACAGAGGGAGGAGGATCCAGAGACTGAAGCCCCAGGGGGATGGCGGGTGGGATTGTGATGAATGGTGAAGATACACAGAAAGATCATAATTACGGTAGGTACATAATTTTATATCTTATCTGTGTCGTTTCTTCACCATTCATCACAGATTGGTGAGTACCAAGCCCCCCGAAGGGGGCTGATTCATTGCACCCTAAGGGACAGAGTCCCTTAGCCCTCAGTGGGTGACACACTAAGAGGGGGGCTTCTGGGCCTGAAGAGGCCTGAGAGTGGGGAGAGCGAGACGGGGTCTCCCCGGAGGGGGAAGGAAGTTGCCCCAACAAACATCGTCTCGCCCTACGGGAAAAGAGATAGGTTTCCTGGTGAGCGGAGCAAATCACCCTACACCAGGCCAAGGGTGACAACTGGGAAAGGCGAAGCCACGCCGATCTCCTGGTGCAGATCGCTGTCCCTATGACCCTGGTAGCTACCTCACTGGTGTCGTAAGATGCCCTTGCTTGGTGCCTTGCTAGCTCCAGGCCACATGCAGAGAGTGCGATGGCTTGCCTGGTTTGCTCAGAGTCAGGAAAAGCAGCTAGGATCTGACCTAGTGCTGACCACAAGAACCTGTTGTAGGCTGCATAGTGGGCCTGATGAGCAGAGATGGAGAGAAGCAACTGTGCCGATAGAAAGTTCTCCTCCCAGAAGTCAAAATCCAAGGAGTCTTGATCTGGGGGCCGGTCACGGTGGAGGGCGCGAAGCCCGTCAGGGGGTGTCCAGGTGCGTCAATCCGGACTGCGGATGAGGCATAGAACCTGGAGACTCCGGGAGAGCGCAATACCTCTGGCTGAGGTCCCTAGGGGCAGGAACTCCGGAGAAGGGCCTCTGCCAGAAACGCATGGATGCCTCCTGAAAGGTAGCAGGCCAGGGCGGCACCACAAGGGTGGCCGCACCGAAATTTCCTAGGAAGGCGTGCGCCGCATGCTCAGGATTGCTCACAGACAGGAGAGAAAGGTGAAGGTCCTCCATCATTCTCATAAGGAAACGCTGATACTCAGAGATCAGCGGCAGGAGAGATGGACAGATGGTTCCTCTCCCCCAGAAGAGGGGGATGAGGAGCTGGAGGTCACCATGTGTTCCGAGGGTCGCTGCTCGGGGGGAGGTTGAAAAACCTGGCTGTCCATGGCCCTAACGTAGGCAGGGAACCGAGCAGCCACCGCTCTGAGCTGCTCCCAGGTGAGAGGGCCGCTAGGACCAGAAATGCCTGGGAGCGCTGGAGAATGAGGCAGAGGGATAAGGGCAGAGCCGAGAAAAGAAGTCTGCTGACCTCTGCCAGGGCTAGGGAGCGAACCATGGACACCCGAGAAGGGTGTCCCGGAAGACTCCAGAGCAGACAGCTGTACAACCACGTTGGTACTGCCGAGGCTGCGCCCAGAAGAATCCCCCCAGTGAGGCGACCGGGGCCGTACAGATCCAGAAGGACGGTTCCCTGCCTCCAAAGTATGGGACCCCTCAAGGAACCAGAAGAGGGAAGGAGTCCGATTTCCTGTCCAGGGCCGGGTGGACCCCAGAGAAAGGCTGGCACCGACCCGCCGGAGTCCAAGAGGTCCTGGTCCTCGAGAGGGCCAGCCTAGGTAGCTGGCAGCTCTGGGCTGCCCCAAGGGAGACCCAGGGAGCAGCATCCTCCCCTCCTGTAGACTTCCCGATGGGCCCCAAAGCCGGGCGATCGAGACACACTATCGGAGGGGGTACCACCGCCGAGGGGTCAAGGAACCCTCCAAGGCCAGGTTGCATGGTAATGGTGGCACACACATAGTCTGCTGGTCAGTACCACTGACCCCGCCCTTGGGAGAACCCGACACTCCTCAGAAGGGGGCTGGCTGTGACTAGTCATCGAGACCACCGGTTCGCCCTCCTCTGCAGACAACCCTGAAAGGTGAGACTGCCCTTCCGACTCCGAGCCCGACTCCAAAGAGGTAGAGTCTGAGGCCCTAAGCCAAACGGTAGGAGGGCAAGGAAAGCCGACCTTACCAAAGGGCCCAGCAGTCAAAGCAGTGGCCGAGGCGGCACCCGCGCCCTCCACAGCCCCGCAAGCAGGGTTCACAGAAGGCGGCAGGGCAGCTCGGGCCAAAGGTCCTGAGCCAGGGCCAGCTGCGGAGCCGTCAAGTCCACTGGCACCAGGGGCGGTACCAGGGACAGAGACGGCGCCGACGGCAGCCCCAACAACAGCCTCGGCGCAGACGACACCGCCAGGCCCCTCGGCGCCACAAGCGGCACAGTGGACCGAAGCAGCGTTGACGGCTCCGAAGGCAGACTCAGCGCCGAACACAGCACCGCTAGGCTCCTCGGCGCCGCGAGCAGCATCGAGCACCAACGGCACCGACAGACGACTCTGAAGGCCCCACGGCGCCGTGTTTCAACCTTGGCGCGAGGCGAGACATGGTGAAAGGCAACGCCAAATCCAAGGTCACGGCGCTGCGAGCAGAGTCTGCGCAGTGAACGGTAGAGACACATGAGTCGGGCGCTGACAGGGCCCACGCGCACAGTGAACGCGCCAAGGCCCCGACGGCACCGACCGACTGCGCCGACCCAGGCCTTCTGAACCGCGGGAGCGACACCTGGGAGCCTTCACTTCCGAAGGGGCGACTGCCATAGCGGCGCCTCCCGCCCGCTCCCAGGAGGAAGCGGGACGGGCCTCCTGCGCCGCGGGAGAAGCCTCGGCCAAGGCTAGGCTACAGGAAGCCGAGGCTCCCTCCTCCTCTGTCCGTATAGAACCGGGAGGGGACCCAGAGGAAAGGCCGAGAGAGCGCGGCTTGGCCCGAGTGCAAACCCTACCCCCGAAAGTCGGCGGAACTCACCCTACATTAAACGTGCGCTGTTCGAGGACGCAGCGGTCCATAGAGAAGTAGGTGTCACACGAATCCATGTCGTGAAGCGGGCCAAGACACGCGAGACACCGGTCATGCTGGTCAGTAACTGAGTACTTGCGGCCGCAAGGGCACCAACCCGCCTTAGAAAACTTCTTGCCTTCTGACCGAGACATGACCTACGGAAAAAAAACACCAAACAGACTCGACGTCGCAAGCTTTAAAATAAAAAGGAAAGATCTTACTGGCGACATCGAGTGGAGGCAGAACCCAGAACTAGCAGGTAACCGACGGACTGTCGAACCAACAAACGAGCGAAAGGCTAAAGACCTAAAAACTCTTCAAATTTTCTTCAGTTGGTTTCCCACGAGGCGACCTCGACGGCCGGAGACGAAGAACTGGTAGGCAGGTGGAGTCGTATGGCCTAACTGCGTCTCGAAACTGCGTGGTCGTTGGCCTCGAGGGCGGCGCCGAAGCTGCGTTGGCTCTGCCTATCCTTTACAAAAAAAAAAAAAGGCTCCCGCGGGGTCCTGATCTCCGGCCAGTACCCATCTGTGATGAATGGTGAAGACTGACACAGATAAGATATAACCAAAGCACACTTTCAGAAAGTTCATGTACATGACACATTTTAAAGTTTTAAGCATTTTAAGTATTCCCAGTGCTTTTAGGCCATGATCTAGCTTGTTTGTCAGTGAGCCATGTTCATGGTGAGGCACTAATGCACCCAGTTCCTTTCAAGGGCAGAAGTGGCCTCATTTGTGTGTGCAAGCCACCTAGTGCCAGCAGTGTTAACTGGTTTGACCACATTAATACTTAAGAGGGATCCGTTTCCTGTAGGACCTTCCAGCTTTTTGGTGACCTGTGGTAAAATGAGTAAATGTTCAGCAGAAGTTGCTCTACCAACTTGCAAAAGGAACAGTCTTTGAAAGAATCCTTTACAGCAAGCTCTAAACAATGTGCACAGCAGTGTATGTCAATGAGGTGTGGGCAGCAGTCCTGTTTTATTCAAGTAAGGACACCCGAAGTGGATCCTAACATGACAGCAGCACCACCAGAAGCTGCACTGATCAGCTTTTGTTTCCAACCACCATCCCTCTCTAATGCATCAGTGACAACATTTATCAAGAACACCAACTGGTTTCAGTACAAGAAACCTTGTAACTGGTAGGCCATTGTCAAAAATACGCATGTAAATGCCCTCTTCCTCTGTCACTTTTATCTGTGCATAAATCTAGAAGAAAAGAGAAGCAATCATTGTCTTCTAAAAGACGAGCAGTAGTGTTTTGAATATCTTGAGCAATGTAGTGAATAAAGACACAACATTGCTTGTCACTACTGTAACTTTGTCCCATTACATAATCTCCGTGATTCCTTTTTATGTTTGCTTGCACGCATGTGCAAGAAACATAGTGCCATCATCCGAGATTTCAGAGGTGTGTCACCTCCTCCTGCAATTCAGTCAGTGTTTTGGCAGGCGCGGCCCCTGTAAGCCAATGCATGCTGGAGCTGTCTATGACAAGCTCCAAAATGCAGTGGCTTACAGTTGAAAGGGGGAGCTACGCTTGAGTGAGCAGCGATAGATATCGCCTGCCCATGGCAGAGCTCCCCTACACACACACACACAACCCACTCCCCAGACATAATGTGATAGCCGATAGGATGCCCAATCCCCATCGACTTGTGCTGCGCCCCCCAAAAGCCTCCCAAATGCCAGCTAATGGCTGACGGGGTGCCAATCCCGTCAGCTTCACTCTTCCCCCACCCCGAGTACAAGGTGCCACGCTGGAGCCCACCCCAGCGTGGCAATAGTCATGGCCGACGGTGCCCAATCCCCGTCGGCTGAACGCCCCCACCGCCCTTGTGCCACTCTGGGAGCCCACCCAGCGTGGCAAACGCCCCGCATCTAATTTTTTTTTTTTAACCTGAAAAATAAAAAACGGTCCCATCGAGTCTCCCAGCACACCCTCCACAACCCGCACTCCACCCACTGCGCACTCTGCCTCCCACCCCCACCCCATACTTACCTCCGAACTCGGCGATGATCTTCGTGGACCGAACACGCCTGCACTCTTCAAAGCCGACCCTTAACTGAGGAAATGCCGTAAGCTGTATAATGGGCTAGATAGGGGTTTCAACTTTGTTGCATATCTCAGGTATTTTGGGAATTTATGCACTAACTTCAACATGGTTGGACTCTTCATGATCAACAGTATGCGGCCATGAGCTAGTTCGGCGGGTGATTTCAATCACTCGCCAAATCACCCTTCGGCCCAACAACACCATGACAGTGACATCATTCATGAGAAGGGGTCCCAAAAACCCCATGTTGAAAATTTGGTGCAAAAATTCCAAAGAATGACTGTTTTACGAGTGTGCGTTGCGCAGTTCCTATGCAGGCTCCTAAGTTCGCGAATTTTCAATATTTTCACTCCAGATTTTTAACATTACCATTTTACCACACCTTCTTATGAGCAGTACAGCTGTCATTTTTCACATCTCACCCAAAATGCGTTTCCGCCCATGTAGCGCACAATGGCGCAGTTGGTGTCCGAAATCAACGTCTCGGACAAATTAAGAAAATCACAGTGACACTATTCATGAGCAGAGGTCTTAAATGGCTATGTTGAAAATTTGTGAACAAATTCCTTAAAATGACCCAAACGCACACCCCAATGCCTGTCACTCTCTACAGGGTAGTGGTGGGGTTGGCTTCAGTTCAATACTTCACTGCCATTCCTATTACGCAGCTCTGTAACTTCTACACTACCACTGCCAATGCCAGCAAGCAAACATCTGGCATTGACAAATGCTTGTTTGCAAATCTATTAGCCCAGGAAAATCCCTGAAAGGCCTTTCAGTCCTAGCAACATAATATGCAGTACAGAACCGTTTAGTAACTTGGTCCATTTCTTTTGTTCCATTAATTATAAGGACTTCTCTACTGGTCTTTCTCCAACTTTCATTTTGTTTATGTATGCCCTCTCAGCATTTTTGTGCACCACGGACACTTCATGTGCTGAGATAATGTGTACTCTAAGTACTGCATCCAGTTCTAAAATTATTTTTGCTCTGACTTTTCATAATTCTGACACCATATACAGAACATGAATCTGTATCATAGGTAAGCCACTGCCTGCCCTTTTTCCATGATTCTTGAAATTTTCAAACTTTTGGGGCCTTAACTGGGGTTTCAGCACAAGCAGCAGCAATAGAGGAAACTTTAGTGGTCACAAGAGTTTCACTGTCTGGGCAAGGAGGTGGTGTGGCTATGGCTGTAGTAGAACTACTGGTACTAGTACTTGGTGTTGGGGAATCCAGGCGGCTCCCACAGTCTCATCAAGACGCGCTTCTTAAATCCAAATGAAAAATTACTCACCTTAGTAATTATGTTCCTTCTAGTGGAGTCTTGCTGTATTCTGACTCATTGCAGTTAGGTCCTGCCTTTCAACTGCCCCAGAGAACGAAGGGTTAACTTTTCTATGCCTTGCATAGAACGCTCATCACGAGCTCGATTGAAGCCCCCATCTCTTGTTGTTTAAACAGCAACCGTCAGATCTTTACGAGCAAAAACTCACTAGGTGTTCTGTGTGGAAACTAAAATTTTTACTAGCCAACTAGCAAATATAATGTTTTTGGTTCTCAAGGAAGACTCAAGTCAGGAAACCCAAAAACAAACACATCCAAAACACAACAATCCATCCAAAGAAAAAGACTGTGTAAAATGGACACCCCTGGGGTGCCAACACTGCTCCTGCCCACCCACATCCCAAAAACTAGGTTCTGAGAGGGGAGCTGGGGGGGAGAGGTCAGAATACAGCAAGACTCCACTAAAAGAAACATAATTACTAAGGTGAGTAATTTTTTCTTCAAACAACATGACGTCTTGCTGTATTCTGACTACTGCAGACTACCAAGCAGTACCTCCATGGAGGAGGGACAGAACCTACTTTGGAAATAGGCTCTGAAGTACTGCTGTGCCAAACCGAGCATCACTCCTAGCCTGGATATCCAGAGAGTAATGCTTGGTGAAAGTACGGACTGTTTTCCAGGTTGCTGCTTGACAAATTTCTAAGAGGAATATCCTTGGCAGCAGCCAGGGAAGCAGCTGCACCTCCTGTGGAATGAGCCCTCAGGCCGGAGGGTGGAGTTCTACCCAGTTTTTCATAGCAGAATTGTATACAAGAAACAATCCACCTGACAACAGATCTCTTAGTGGCAGGCTTGCCCATACCAACTTCTCCATAAGTGAGGAACAACTGGAGAGATTCAAACCTGTGACCCTTGGAATGTTCTATGTAGTAGCTAAGGGCTCTTAACATCCAAACTGTGTAGCCTCCTTTCTCCCGAGGAGGAATGGTCAGTGAAGAAAACAGGGAGAGATATACACTGGTTGAGGTGAAAATCTGAAACCACCTTAGGCAAGAACTTTCTGTTAGTTCTAAGGACCACTTTGTCTCTGTGAAAAAAGATTAGATCAGATTCCACTGACAAGGCTTGCAATTCACGGATACGTCTGGCAGAAGTAATGGCTACCAAAAACAGTTTTCCAAGTCAAGCACATGAGCTCTGCTGAAGACAAGGGCTCAAAGGGGTTTGCATAATCAGAGTAATGTAAACATTAAGGTCCCAAGCAAGAGCAGGATCCCTAAAGGGGGGAGGGGGGACTGGTGTGAAGCAATCCCTTGAAAAACTTACAAAATACAGGATGGAATGACAGAGAGGAAGACTTGCCTACCAACAGGAAAGCAGAAACAGCTGCCAAGTGTACCTTGAGGGTAGCTGGTCTGAGACCTAGGCCATTAAGATGGACCATATAATCCAGAACCACAGGCAATTCAGCAGAGTCTGGAGAAATACAGGTTACTCACCTGTAACAGGAGTTCTAGGAATGGTATATGTTGTTCATCCACACTCATTGGCAGTATCCTTGCCGCTTTAAATCTTGCCGGAAGGTCTTCAAGCTTACTCCTCCCACCCAACCGGGTGGTATAACTCTCGGCTCCGCCCCATGACGCATAATCTGGCCAGCTGAAGCTCAGGTTGTGCCGGGCCGAGAACAGGTGGTAGGGATGAACAATGATATACCATTCCTGAACTCCTGTTACAGGTGAGTAACCTGTATTTCTAGGGACATGGATATGTTGTTCATCCACACCCATTGCAGACTCCTAGCAGTTCTCCGGGAGGAGGAGGCAAGACACACCCCATATACTTATTTCTGGGAAAGAGACTGGAGAACCGAGGCCCCAAACCAGCATCCGGCGTGACTCAAGGTCGATGTGGTGGGTAATGAAGGTGTTTGCTGACTTCCAGGTAGCAGCCTGCAGATTTCCTGGATAGGGACGTCCTGGGAAGCAGCCACCTGCAGGCAGTATGGCGGGTAGAATGAGCTCTTATCCTCTGGGAGGCTCCATGCCCGCCAACTTATAGCAGAGATCTATGCAGGAGGTTACCCACCTGCTTATCGTCCGCTTGGCTGCAGGTCTGCCAGATGCGACTTCAGCGTGAGTGACAAACAGCTGGCGAACCTCTCCCGAATTTCAGCCGTCACGCTCCTTATAATAAGCGGCGCCTTCTAGGGTCCAGGTATGGAGCCTATATTCGACCTCCGAGGTGTGATTGGGGTAGAACACGGCAGAGTCAACACCTGGTTAAGGTGAAACCCCACACCACCTTCGGAAGGAATTTCGGGTGGGGGCGAGGACAACCCTTTGTCCCTGTGGAAGACCAGGTAAGGAGACTCGATGGAAAGCGCCTGAGCCTCCCATCCTTCTGGCTGACGGGATAGCCACCAAGAAGGCGGTCTTCCATGACAGGTGAGAGAGAGAGCACACCTGTGCATAGGTTCGAATGGCTTGCCCCATGAGCTTTGCCAGTGTACCACAGCAGTAGATCCCACGAGGTGGGGGTTCCCTGACTGGAGGGGAATGTGATCAAGGCCTTGAAAAGCCGCCAGACCACCTTCTCTCCTGCGCCATCGACTGCTTCCCCTGCCCGCTACCGTAAGCAGAGATGGCTGCCAGGTGCACCCTAGGGTCAGCCGACCTAAGCCCTTGACTAGAAAGGGACCATAAATAGTCCAAGATGCTTGCCAGGAACAGGAGGAAGGGTCCAAGCCCTTGTTCTGACACCAAATGGAAAACCTTTTCCATTTGAAGGCATAGCATTTTCTGGTCGACTCTCACGGGACGCCTCAACTCACATTGAGGACCTCGTCGGAAAGACCCAAAGCCTGGAACTCTAGCCTCCAGGAACCAGGCCGCCAGGTGCAGGGATTGAAGGTCCGATGGAACACCTTCCCTGATTGACTGAGAGCAGGTCCGGGCGAGCTGGGCTTTCGTGAGTCCTGGGCTGAGACTGAGGAGGTCTGGGTACCAGAACTGGCGAGGCCAGTCTGGGGCTATCAGAATCACCTGCGCCTTGTCCCTCCTCGCCTTGAGAAGCACCTTGTGGATCAAGGGAAATAGGGGAAAGGCGTAAGAGGCCCTGGGTCCACTGCCTCGAGAAGGCATCCCCTGCAGCGAGCCCTGCTGAGGGGGCGGGCATGAAACAGACTCAGCTCAGCTTCTCCATGGAGGCAAACAGGTCCACCTGAGGTGTGCCCCAAAGGGAGAACAGATGCTGTACTACCTCCGCAGGAGAGACCACTGTGGGATGCAGCCCCTCATCCGGCCCAGGCGTACGCCAGGGTGTTGGAGGCTCCTGCCACGTGAATGGCTAGGAGATCCGCCTCCAGGCTGCGACGAGTGACCAAATGCGGAGAGCTCCTTGCATAGAAGCATGGGCGCTGTCCCGCCCTGGCGGTTTAGATAGTACATGGTCGGTATTGTCCGCCTGGACTGGACCACTTGACCCGGAGGAACGGACAAAGGCGGTGAGAGCTAGGCGGACGCCTCGAGCTCCAGCAGGTTGATGTGGCATCGACTCCAGCGGGACCAGAGGCCATGAGCCGGTATTCCCCAGATGGGCACCCCAACCCATCAGAGAGGCATCGGTCGACAGAGAGCCGTCGGCTCGGGCGGATCGAACGGGATGCCTCCCGCAAATGATCTGGAACGGTCCACCACTGGAGAGCTGCTCCCATCCCCTGTGTCACCGGCATGCTGGTCCAAGGGATCGCAGCTGTGACCACTGGCCGGGCCAGTCCCACTGAAGGGGACGCATGTTCCAGCGGGCCCAACGGACCACGCCTGTACAGGCCGCCATGAGACCCAGGAGGCGAGGAAGTCCTGGCAGGCGAATTGCCCAACCAGAAATGATCGGGCAAAGGAGGAAGAACCTCGGCCCTGTCCGCCGGGAGCCGCGCCTGGCTCGAAGAGAGTCGAGCTGCGCCCGATGAATAAAATCACCTGCTTGGCTCGAGTTCTGACTTGGCCTCGTTGATAAGGAGGCCCAGTTGAGAGCAGCACCTGGAGGGCCAGATCTCTGGACCACTCCGCCTCCTTCCTGGAGGAGCTGCTATCAGCCAGTCGCCCAGGTAAGGTACACCCGACCCCTCGGCGCTGCAGGAATGCTGTCACCACTGCCATGCATTTGGTGAAGACCCTGGAGCTGGAGACAAGCCAAGGGCATGGCTTGAACTCAAAGAGATCCTTCCGCTCGGAAGCGAAGGAATCTCGTGAGACGGACGGATGGGACGTGAAAAACGCGTCCTGCAAGTCCAGAGCAGAACCACACGCCGCTCCAAGGATGGTATTATCTGAGCCAGAGTGACCATCCTGAAGGTTCGAGACCTTAGGAACTTGTTTAGGTCGTAGAGTCGAGAATGGGGCGCCAGCCTCGTCCGCTTGAACCAGGAAGTACCTGGACACAAACCCTGGGTCTGAAAGAGGGTCCACCACTCTCTTACCACCTCCTTCTGGAGGAGGAGAGCGGTGTCGGCTCGACGAGCCGCCAGTGAGGCTGGGATCCCGGGTTCTCGAGGCGACGGCCTCTGAAGGTGGTGCCTGCTCACCCAGAGGCAGGCCTCTTCCCACCACCTCCAAGACCCACCTGTCCGTGGTAACAGGGCCAGGCGGAACGGAAGTAGCTGGAGCTGTCCCCACGGGGGACCCAGGTAAGGTGATCGGGGATGGGGCTACACCCCCGCCCGCTGTCACAGGCTTGGAGGAGGGACCGCCGAGGGACCTCCTGGGCCCTTTCCCTCCCTGCCTCCTGTTAGAGGAAGCCGGCGGCTTGGGTTTGGGATGCCAAGGCCGAGCCTGCTGGCCCTGACGTTGCTGCCGGGCGCTGGGGGCACAGAAGGACTAAAGGGCTTAGGGCTGTGGTTTGCGGCTTTGTCCTCTGAGTGGAGAGACCGAGTCCAAGGTGGCATTGGACTTCTCGATCCTCTGCAGTGACCTTCCACCCCAGGGCCGAAGAGGTCAGTCCCAAGGGAACATCCGCCAACTTGTGCTGGGTATCCGGCGTAAAGGTGGATATCCTCAGCCAAACCCTGACCTCGCCAGTCGGTCGGCCGCCACCGATCTGGCACATGAGTCCCCCTACATCCAAAGCAGTCTGGAGCTGCTGTTTGGCCACCGTTCGCCCTGGTCCTGCACCTGCTTAACCGTAGTCTGCAGATCGGGGGAAGATGAGGGATGACTCATCCAGGGAGCCCAACAGGCACATGAGAAAATGTGCCATGAGGACGGCCGAACTGGCCTGAATGGAAGGTCAGGAGAGGATGCAGCGAGACTCTTCGCCCGACATAGTCCAATTTTTGGACTCCTTGTCAGGAGGTTTGTCCCATCCTGGGCGCTGTCGGCGCCACGAGCGCCATCGGTAACCAACCCTCAGCAGAGGGTTCCAAAACTGACAAGGAACCGTAGGGACCGGTGATACTTCCTGGCCATCCTGGGTCAAGGCGCAGGGCAGGGGAAGCAGGGCGCCAAGCAAAGTTCCAGTGATGCACCTCACTGTGGCCTCTGCCATCGAAAAGGCCTCCGTGGGAATCCTCGGTCCAGAATCTCCGTGAGGGGATAGCCTGTCTGCTTGAACGGGTTCGAGCTCCATCCCGTAGACTCCAGATGAGCCAAGCAGTCCTAGGAAGGACGACGGCTATCGCCCATTGGCTGACCTCTGAAGACTCCAAGTCCAGTCGCTTGGAGAAGAAGGAGGAATCATCTTCGGACTGGAAGAGTCCTCAAGAGCTGCCTCTGGCCTGAACCACCCTTCACCCGCCGAGGCTTCAAATGGGAGTGAGGGTAACTGACATGTCGATGGGTGAAACTTCAGCCGACTGCAGAATCCTTGGTCGCGAGCCCCAATTGGTGGCTGTGGAGGCGGAGGTTCCACCGCAATCGGTGGAGTGAGCTGGTTTTGGCCGAACAACCTGCCTGGGTATAGCCTCGGCAAGTCGAGGGGTTGTAATGGCCGCTCCGTAGACAGTTACTTAATGGTCGGAGAGGCCGGAGTCGGCTTATTCCCCGGCCAGGAGGAGCTGTTGCAACATAAGGTCCTCGCATCACGACGACTTACGCTAGCCTCCCTCATCCGAGGAGGAGGACGAGGGACGAGCGGCGACGCCGCTACCGCGTGCCGAGACCGACCGCTTATGACGTGGGAACGTTGGACCGCCAAGAGGTCCTAGACCGAGACCAGAGTCCCGGAATTTCCGGGTCGGTGCAGGGAGGTGTCGGCGGAACCGACACTCCTCCGCTCGGAAGGTCCATCCGAGGCTCCGGAACCGAGGCACAGGCGAGCCCACTGGATCCTCAACTCCTCCTGGGGCACGGGAGAGGGGAATCTCGGCTGCTAAAGGCGACAGCCTGTCTAATGGGTCGAGAAATCTCGACTTCATCAGTCAGGAGTCTCGGTCAACTGACCTGGCGGGGACACCGTGAGGCCAGTGGCGAGGGTCCGGCGGTCGACCCGGAGCCGGCGGTCGGCCCGGGAGAGGGACCTTTCGCTCCCAAGAGCGCCTCCGAACACGGAGGGACTCTACCCTTGTCCTTCTTTTTGGACTCCGAGAAAAGGTCCAGCAGACGCAGGCCCTTCTCCTTTAGTGGAGAGGGACAGACAAAGCTCCTTAAAGGAAGCCGGTGGTGGAAGAACCCAGAGAGGGGATAAATGCTGCTGCCGGGAAGGCTGCGACCGCTGCCTCCTCTTCGAGGGCTACCATCCGCTGAAGGATCTCACGAGTTCACGGGCCATGACACCGCCAACCGGCCTCCTGGACTTTCACCGAGGAAACGCTTCGGGACGTGCCCAGTTGCAATCGGGCAGCACGGTCTTTGAGGACGTAGGGCGAGAAAGATGAGCACAGGTCGCATAGCTTCGCGGGTCGTGCTTGGCGCCTGGCAGACACACGGAGGGGATCCGCCCGACATCTTCGTTCGCATAAGCATTCCAACCGAGTCGATTATCCATCGTGAGTCATGAGGGATCAAGCTGATAGCTTCTTGCAAAATATTATTTTTAACTGCAAACGGAGAAGCTAGGAACTAGTCACAAACGAGAGCGTTATGAGGGAACCTGGAGCTCTGCCGGTAAGAAGATTCTAGCTACAAGCGGAGCCGAGTTGCATCACCCGGTGGGTGGAGGAGCAAGCTTGAAGACCTTCCGGCAAGATTTAAAGCGGCAAGGATACTGCCAATGAGTGTGGATGAACAACATATCCATGTCCCTAGAAATATTCTTCTTAGAACACCGAATGCTGAATCTTTTCCATTTGGAGTTGTAAGTCTTTCTGGTGGAAGGCTTTCGAGAAGCCTTAAGGATATCCAGAACCCCTTGGGAAAGATGCAGATCTGCAAACTAACTCTTCAAGCGCCAAGCCTTGAGATTGAGAGACAGAAGATTCGAATACCAAATCCTCCCCTGAGAGGATGTTAATAGGTTGCAATTCCTGGGAAGAGACAGGGGATACCATGGCTGTCTGGTCCAGTCTGGAGCAATCAGAATCACTTTGCATGGTTGTGACCTTATCTTGACTAACACTCTGAAGGGGGGGGAAAGCAAAGAAATTTCCCTTCCCAGTTCGGAATCAGAGCATCCAGGGGGACTGAGCCCAAGACTGGGGGTCAGCAACAAAAGAAGAAATTGGTGATTGTCTGAGGCTGCAAAAAGATCCATCTGTGGAGTGCCCCATCTTGAGAAAATCACTTTCAAAACCAGAGGATCTAGGGCCCATTTGTGATGGCCCTGGGATATTCTGCTCAGTGCATCTGCTTGGACATTGTCCTTCCCTGGGAGGTGAACTGCTATCAGAGAGGTTTGCAGAGAATAGGCCAGGGACCACATCTTCATTGCTTCTGTGCACAAGGCCGTAGACAGAATGCCTCCTTGCTCGTTGATGTACCACATGGTGGTGTCTGTTCTGACCTGAACCACCTTGTTCTGTACAGATTTGGAAAAAGCTTGCAATGCCAGAAACACTGCTCCGAGTTCCAAGAGACTGTTGTGAAGTAGAGATTCCTGAGGTGACCACAGTCCTTGGATGGTAAGATCCCCCAAATGGGCTTCCCAGCCCAGCAGGGAATCATCTGTGGTGAGTATCCCTGAATGAGACTGAGTGACAAATGGAATCCCGTCTCAAATTGTCCTGATCCTGCCACCATTGCAAGGCTCGGATCAGGGATCAAGTGACTGGGATTAGTTTGGTAAGGGAATCCTTTCTTTGGGACCAAAAGGCTCTTAAGTGAAACTGAATGTACCCCATTTGGAATCTTGCTCCCTGGACCACTGCTGTGGAAGCTGCCATGTGGCCCAGTAGCTGAAGGAAATGCCTTGCTGGTTGAGACACCTGAAGGGTGAATGAAGAGACCAGTTCCATAAGGGTCCTTGCCCTTTCGAGGGAAGGGAATTGCCTTTACCATATCCAGTTCTGCACCTATGAAGGCAAGGAGCTGCACTGGTTCAGAACTGACTTTGGTAGGTTAAGAAGGAATCCTAAAGAAGTGAGCACCTGCTGTGTCACTTGCAGATGTGACTTGACTTGGTCTGGAGACTGACCTACTATGAGACAGTCATCCAAGTATGGGAAAATAGAAATCTTGTGTCTTCTTAGGAAGGCAACAACTACTGCCACGCACTCATGTAAGACCCTTGGGGCTGATGTTAGCCAAAGGCACTGCTCTGAATTGATAGTGGCCTGAGGGCAACCTCTTGACCTGGAGGTACTTTCTGTGGGAGCACCTGCGAGGAATGTGAAAGTAGGTATCTCTGAGGTCCAGGGAAGCTAGCCAGTCCCCTGGACTTAGAGAGGGAAGGATAATTCCTAGAGTTACCGTTTTGAATTTTGACTTTAAAAGATGTTTGTTGAGATATTTTAGGTCCAGGATGGGTCGCCACTTCCTGTCTTCTTGGGGGTTAGGAAGTACCTGGAGTACAATACTTTGCCCTGTGTAGGATGGGAACTCTCTCTCTAGCTCTGATAGCTAGGAGAGAAGAAACCTCTGCCTATAGGGCAAGGGTCTCAGAGATTTGCAGGTGGAAAAGATCTGGTTCTCATCTTGGGAAATTTTTTGAAGCTGAGAACCAATTCCTGGCTTACTACTTCCAGGACCCACTTGTCTGATGTAACAGACATCCAGTCCTGGACAAAGTAAGCCAGCCTGCCCCCTACTGGGATAGGAGAATCGACCCAGGCAGACCCATCAGGGTGTCTGCTTAGCAGGGGCTTTAGGCTGACAGATGGATGCGGGCCTGCTCATCTCCCTTCTGCCGCTCCCTTAAAAGAACCTCCTCTGCGAAAACAAAGAAAAAGAGGCCTGAGCCTGGTAAAAAGGCCTTTGGAAAGGCCTGCCCTGGACTGCTGCCCTGAGGAGCTGCTTGCCTTTCTTGGCCTACGCACTCCTGTAAGTGGTCCTGTATTTGTCCATTTCTTCATGTAATTCTCTGGCTGCTCCCCAAACAGAGAATTACCAACTACAGGAAAATCCATGGCCTTAGCCTGGGTATCCTGTGAGAGGCTAGTACTCTCAGCCAAGCCATCCTCCGAAGAGCCACAGATGTAACCATGACTCTTGATGATACATCATTGGAGTCTACAGCACATGAAACTGTACTTTCGATGCCTCAGTCCCATCTGCAGCCACCTGCTCCAGCTCCTTGGCAAGCTGGGTAGGAGCCTGTTTGGCCAGTGCCAGTACAGTGTCCCACCTGGACTTCTGGTACCTGGCTGCACAGGCCATATAATTAGCCTGCTTGAGTCCCAAAGATGATGCCATGTACTGCTTCTTTGTCATGGCATCAGTCTTCCTGGAGTCCTTGTCTGGGGGGGTGTGATGCCAAGGGAATGTTTGCCTCATCACTGACAGCAGCTTGTACAACCCCAACATGGCTGCACTGCTGAAAAAGGAACTCCGTGTCCGAGGCTGAGAGAGTGTACCACTTGTCCATTCTTCTGCCTACAGGAGGTATAGAATTGGGAGACTTAAGAATTTTTTGTGTGTTTCCCAAAGGATTTGTGGAGGGGAATAGACAGTCTCCTGGACTCTGGGATGTCCATCATCTCAACATAATCAGGCTCTTCCTGATCCTCTACTGCCTCCTCCACAGGAAGCTGGACAGTATCAGCCACCTTTCTGTAGAACATGTAGTGTGAAGGAGATTCAGAAAGCCTAGGAGGAGAAACGCCTGAAGGTCTGTCTGGGGAGATGTCCAGGTCAATAGGCACATCCAGACTTTTCACCATCACCATAATCATCCTCGTACTCTCCCTCCTCCTCAAACTCCGTTCATAAAATTTTCCAAGGTATAATCCGGAACCGGAGAAACAGAGGAACCGACCAAACAGAGTCCCTGCCAGATAGTGCGGTTCAGTGGGAACCAATCGAAGCAATTCCATAATTGGCTATCTCATCGCAGCCGGGAGTATGAGATTCTGGGTCCGAACCAGTCGATTTATCTTTCTTTTGTCGGAACAGATTCCTCGGAATCAGCTCTCCTTTGCTCAAGAAGCATCGCCCTGGTCAGTGGGCACACCTTCTGGTTCGGTCAGAACTGAACTGGCTGGCCATCCAGGTCAGCGGACTCTCGTCCTCCCTTTCCTCTGTCTACCTAATCTCTTTCCATGGTAGATTTGAGAAATTTCTTGCAAATTTGGCAGTCTGAATCGAGGTGGTCAAACCCCAGACAATAAACACAGATGGCGTGGGGATCAGCCTTAGCAAAGACTTCCCCATACACACTGCAGTATTGAAACCCAGTGGGCCCGTTTTTTTCCTTGGGTTTCTCAGACATGGCCAACCTAACCAAAACTTACCCTTTTTTTGGCAATCCACCAGGCAAGAATCCCCTATCGGTTCCTGACCGTGTCACGGGTCTTGGAAAAAAAAAAAAAACACTTCAAAACTCTTTTTTTTTTTTTAAGAACCGATACGGACCGGTAACCACACACTAAAGTACAAGTTTTACCTCGAAATGATTGGTTCAGCCAAACCGATCCACAGTTTACAAGTTCCACACAGAAAACAGAACAAAAACCTATCTAGTACTCACGGAACCACAGACAGACTTGAACAGACTATGCGGAAACAATTTGGTAGAAACAGACCAAAAACTGACACTTCAACCGACTTTTGAACCAAGCAGCAGGAGAACTCTCCTGAGCAACTGTTTAGTGAGGCGGAGTAAAGAATCTGACGATTGCAGTTTGAACAACAACAGACAGAGGCTTCAACCGAGCTTGTGATGAACATTCTATGTAAGGCATAGAAAAGTTAACCCTTTGTTCTCCGGGGCAGTTGAAAGGCAGGACCCAACTGCAATAGTCAGAATACAGAAAGACTTCATGTTGTTTGAAAGGCAGATTTTCCTGCAAGCTCACCAGGTACAACTAGGTTGCGACTGGACGGATTACAAAACTGCAATGAAAAATAGATTGGTCTGCAAACTGAGTAGTCCCTCGGCCCTCCTCTTTCACTTTGCAGCAGCCAGTCTATAAATTATTACTGCCTCAGAGACTGTAGTTGTCCCTCCCTCCTATTACAGACAGAATTTTTTTTTTTTTATATATATATTTATATTTATTATTTTGTTATAAACAGCAAGCTGTAGGTTTCCAGCAGAGACATATCACATGTTAGGGATATAAACACATTGAGGGCGCCACTCCTCACATAACAAAGCTTACTAATTTAGTCTACTGCATAAGATACATCTGAGGGGAATACTAAAGAACAATAAATTCATACAAGTCCACTATTCCTTCATAAGCTGTTTTGTAAAGCCCATGAGCAGCATGGAGATAGCAAAATGATAGTTCTGAGTAGTTAAACCCGGTATCCTTTCCCCTCCAAAGAGGGAATAATAACGTCCATGCTTTAACTTTCAAGGAGCACACCTATGGTGCTAAGTCCCAGATATCAACACTGCTCTTTCGAGGCCTAATTTCTAAATTAACACATTTGGCTAGACTTTCATTTAAAACAAAGATTGAGATAACACCATTTTAAAATTAACCAAAATCCTCCCCCACATAATTGCAACTTTTGGAAGCAAGTTCAAATAATAAAACGCAAAACTCAAGCAAGATATTTGCATTTCTGCAGTCCCGCTCGTCTTCCAATGCGTTTACTCACGCAAAGTCCGGAGGGGGGAAACAGTACAGTCCCTCTAAATGTATGGACGATTTCTCTTCTCTAAACGAGTAAGAAACCTCGTCTTCCCTTCACAACTCATCCTCCTCTGATGAGTGATCGCTCTGGTCTCTCGAACGTCTCCTCCTCAGAACCTGCTTCTGGATCCACCGGCCTGCCTCCTTCAGGTCCGAAAAGAGAAAGATTTTCCCATGGTGAACAATCCTCAGTCGGGCCGGGAACAATACACTATGCTGTATACCTGCTTCTCACAGGAGCGCCCTGGAGCCCTCAAACAACTTGCGCCTCTGCCTCGTGGCATAACTGATGTTAGGGAGGACATTAATTGGCTCCCCCTCACACAACAACGTTTTATGCTGCCTTGCCATAGCTAGAAGGTAATCTCTTGATGCCACACCATCCGTCACCGCCAAAACTGCGTGTGGAGCTTTCGCATTATCTGGATTCCCTCGTCTGGCTATCCGGTAGGCTTTTCAGATACTTTTAGCCTCACCTTTAACTTCTTGACCAAGTTGCTGTATCAGCCAGTCTTGTATGACTATAACCAGGTGGTCTCCTTCACATCCCTCCGAAAAGCCTAAAAACCGAATGTTAGGGGTTCTAATTTGGTTCTCCAGCGTCTAGTCTCGTATGGAGGTGGTAGTTTTCTTTCACCAGTGTAGTACTGACCCACATAGCGGCATCTGAGTGCTTTTTAGCTTCCAGCGATTCAGCTGTTACTAACTCCATGGTGGTCTCCAGATTGGTCACTCGATTGGCAATGCTGTCCATTTTCTCTGCAAATGATGATACAGAGGCTATGAGGCGATTTATTTTCTGACCCAAAGATTGTACGGTTTCTTCACTTGCACTCTCCAAGTCTGAGGCCTGTAGAGTAGTGCCAGACCGCATGGAAGAGGTGGTCAGAGCATTTTTCCCTTTCGTTCTGTCTGGGTGATTGCGATCTTTCCGGGGATTTCCCATCCTGTAGCAGGAAGCTTCCGATCCAGTTATCTTGCCAAATTTCCCAGTTTGTGGCCCAAATGACTAGATTTTAAAAGTTTTAATACACGTAGCTTAGAAGAGCAGTATTAAGAAGCAGCCATCTTGCTAGGGCTCAACAGCGCACCCCTCCACAGAATTTTTTTTTTTTAATGTCAGCCAAGTACAGAAACAGATTAGCCTCAGGAGGACTGTCTAAGTTACTTAAGTTGGCTGCTTTCTACTTTATTTTTTTAATCAAGCTTCCCTTTGCAGTTAGTTCTCTCCTGGCACAGATTTCCCTCCCTCCTGACTGGAGAGACCCTTGTGGTCTCAAAACGCTCCACTCCTGGCTACCAGCTGTCTAGCCCCCTTTCACACTGCTGCAACCTGCAATTCAAATTTGTGTTGCCTTTTTTTTTTTTTTTATTTTGTATGCAACTGAGCTCTTAAAAGCGCTTTTATTTTCGACTGGAGAAACCCTCATGGTCTCACAAACACGCTCCTCTTCTGGCTACCCGCTATCAATCTCCCCCCCCCTCAACAGAGCTCTTTTTTAAGAGCTTTTATTTTTCAGCAGAAGATTCTCAATTCACCATGTGACGATCAATGCCAATGGGCAGATTACCGCTCCTGCTGCTGTACTGTCTCAGAAGAAAGCCAAAGAATGGCGCACTGTAGACAGTCCTCACGTCTCACTGTCTGGAGGGGCAGGTGAAGCGGACAAATATCACCGATTGGTGAATACGCCTTCTGCAGCCCGCCTTCAGCAGTGAAGAGCATTCATCGGAACACTCACTGGCTAAGTGTCTGCTGATCTCTGTGCCACTCAAATGGCACTCCTCCTCCTCTCTCTGAAGCTGACAGGCAAGAAGGATTCAGTTAGCGGACATCCCAACGAGCACACTCGTGATCTGCTCTCGAGATGTCAGCTCTGCGACTGCGCTCCTCGTGCCCCCCAAAAAAAAAAACAGAACTCTGCCAAATACCTTAGGTGCCCAAAGGGCAGACACTAAACAGCTGTGGGTGTCCTGAAGCAAAAGTGCCTGCCCTGGGGCACCCAAGGTATAGGAATTTTGCAATCTGTAAAACCACCTTGGGAGAAATTTCCCATTTGCAGGACTACCTTATCTCTGTGAAATGAAATGCATTCCTGATCAATGCAGAGAGCCTGAAGTTCACTGATCCTTCTTGCAGAAGCTACTGCCACCAGGAAAACTCTTCCATGCTACAGATTTCAGATGAGCTGATGCCATAGGCTCAAAGTATAAATGCATGTGCCTAACTATAAAACATTCAAATCCCAAGCTGGCATCGGGTTCCCTATGAGGGGGATGCAAATGGGCCAGGCCTTTGGAAAATCTCTTCAATATAGGGTTTGATGCCAAGAGGCACCCTTTCATACTGAAATGCAGGCAGACACTGAAGTGAGGTGGACCTTTAGAATAGTGGGCTGCAGGCCCAAACAACATAAATGAATAAGGTAGTTAACAGTGCTAGGTTCCCTGCCCTAGCTGGACCCACACTACTGTAGGAACACCAAATTGAAAACCTCTTCCTATTTTGAAGCATATGTTTTCTTAGTAGATGGATTCCTGTAACCCCTTAATACATCCAAAACTTGAGAGCTGCAAGTCCTGCATACTCAAGTCCTCAAGAACCATGCCTAGAGTCTGAGCATCTTAAGTTCAGATACAAAATCCTCCCTTGATTGGAGGTTAAAAGGTTGTGCCTCCAAGGAAGGTGCATCGGTTTGACTACAGACATGAAGCGCAGCAGAGAGTACCATGGCTGGTCTGGGCCAATCTGATGCTATCAAGATCATTCATGAGGTTGGGGTCGAGTCTGATCAAAACTGAGCACCAAAAGTAACTGAGGGAAGGCATACAGGTGCAGCCAGACTAATCCAAGGACAGAGCATCCAAGGGAACTGTCCCTTGGGCTAGTGGCCTGCAACAGTACTTTGGCAGGTAGTGGTTCTTGTGGAATGCAGAGAGATCATCTGGGGTTCCCACCTTCTGAAAATCACTTCCACCACCTGTCAGTTCAGGGCCCATTCGTGATGGCCTGGTTGATCAGACTCAGAGCATCTGCTAAAGTATTGTCTGGCAGATGAATGGCCTGAAGGGAAACTCCTACAGAGTATGCCAGGCTCCACAGCTTCTGTGCAAAGAGGGTTTAACCTTTTACTGCCCTGCTTGTTTATTTTTTTTTATTTTTTTTTTTTTTTATTTAGTTGTTTAACCAGGTATAGCACACTAAGCTGAAAGCTTTTTTACAGGAGCGACCTGGGAGCACTAGCAGGTTAAGTGACTTGCTCAGGGTCACACAGTATTCAAGTGGAAGCTGTGGGATTCAAACCCGGGTCTGATCTGCTGGATGTCACCAAATTGCAGCTCAGAACCTTAGACCACTGCTTATACTGCCTCCAGAGGCACACTGTGGTGGTACTGTCTGTTCTGATCTGTACCACCTTTCCTTTAGAAGTAGTGTAAAGACCTTTATTGCCAAAACACTGCTCTGAGCTCCAGAAGGTTGATGTGGCATCGGGATTCCTTGGGGGTCCAGAGCCCTGGACTCTGTGGTCCCCATGGGCACCCCAGCCTGAGAGAGAGGCGGTAGTCAAGATGACAGTCAGCACAGAACAAACAAACGGGATCCCTTCCGAAGATGCTGCAGGATGGTCCACCACTGAAGAGCATCCCACATCTTCTGGTTACAGTGGCCAGCTGGTCAAAGTGACCTAGTCACTTAGTCCACTGGCTGGCCAGCTCCACTGAAGGGGACGATATGCCACCGGGTCCATCGGACCACAGGGTGCAGGCTGCTAGTCGTCCAGAAGTCACAAGATGTCCGGGCAGGACACAAGTGCCCAACCAGAAATGATTGGGCAAGGGAGGAAGAACCTCCACCGAGGCTCTGCCCTGATTAAGCAAATCACCCTGCGAAGGCACAAGTTCCTACTTGGCCCTCGCTGACTAGAGGCTCAAGGTTGATGGTCTGAGGGCCAGATCCCTGACCGCACCACCTCCTGTCTGAGGGACCCACTATACGCCAATCGCTCAGACAAGGGTATACCCTGACTCTTCAATGCTGAAGATGGGCCACCACCACTGCAATGCATTTCGTGAAGACCCTGGGGGCCGATGACCAGCCGAATGGCATGGCTTGGAACTTGTAGAGGGTTCCTTCTGCTCAGAAGCAGAGGTACCTTCGGTCAGGCAGACAGATCGGGATGTGGAGGAACGCGTCCTGCAGATCCAGATCCAGAAAGCAAAACCACATGTTCTGCTCGAGAGATGGTATGATCCTGAGAAACATGCTCAGGTCGTGCATATCTAGAATTAGGCGCCAGCCCCCCGTCCGTTTCAGGACCAGGAAGTATCTGGAAACAAACCCTTGGTTGACAGGGAGATCCAAGACTCAGATCACTACCTCTTTGCTGAGCAGTTGGGTGATGTAGTCTCGGAGAGATGACCAAGTGTCCATAGATACCTTCTCCCATGGGACGTGGGCTCAGGTTGGTGAGTACTGCTCGAATTAGAGCGACAGACCCTGGCCGACCACTCCCACTACCCACCTGTCTGTTGTAACAGCGGATCAGGTGGAAAGGAAGCGGTGGAGCCGGAACCCCACGGGAGGACCCAGAGTAGGCATGACGGGCATGGGGGTGGTGACCCCTATCCTGGCACTGAGCAGGCTTGGAGGAGGATCCGGCCGCGGGACTGCCAGGACTCTTCCCCTTCGGGCTTAGAGACCACTGAATCCCCCGATTTAGGCCGAGGGTGCCAAGATTGAGCCAATTGCTGCCTAGATTGGTACTGGGGCAGAAGGCCGAAGGGCTTACACTTCTGCTTCTTGGAACCCTGAGATTCTTTCTAGGCGGAGGCAATGGATTCCAAGGTGGCACTGGACTTCTCGATGTGCTGGAAGGGACTATCAACTTCCTAGACCGAACAAGTCGGTGCACAAGAAGAGAACGTCCGCCAGTTTGTGCGTCCGCCACTGAACAGGCACAGGAATCCCCAATGTCCAGAGCCGCCTGGAATTGCTATTTTGCCAAAGTCTGACCTTGATCCCGGACCTGCTTGACCGTTGTCTGAAGGTCCACGGGGAGATGAGGATGCACCTTATCTAGACAGCTCAGGAGGGCATAGGAGTAGTGTGCCATGATGACAATCGAGTTCGTCTGATGGAGACTGAGAGAAGACGCATGTGTTTCTTCCAAACACATGGTCTGATAGCCCTCTAGCGGTGTACCCTTTCTCCTGTTCTCATGTTTCCCTAGCAAATGACGACTGCTAAATTTGCTCTTTTCTCTCTGCCCCTATTTCTCCTCTCCCTCCCCTTTCCTCTCTCCCTGGTCCCTGCCACCCCTACCCCCCACCATCCACCTAGTCACAACTCGCCGTTCCCAGGGAATGCTCCACTACTCGCCCTGTCCTCCCCATGGACCTCCTTATGCCAATGCCTGGATGCTCCTAAACACTACTGAGTCCGGTCTATGGGCCAGCTTATCACTACTCTCTGACACTGCATCACACTGGGGCTGTCGCATGAAACCTACAAACTGCTCATACAAAAAACAGCAACTCAAACTATCTCTAAAGGAATTACGCTTATGCACTATGAAGCACCTGTTCCTCCTCGTACTGACTTCAGGTAACATCCATCCAATCCCAGGGCCCAATCAGCTCAAGTTTTACAAAAATTACAGGAGCTCTTATACTCACAATCCTCAACATCTGCAGCTTACTGCCTAAGTTTGATGCTCTTCAATCCTTCACAAGGAAACATAACCCTGATGTCCTGGCAGTTAAAACCTGGCCGACGCCAAAAGTTCCCAATCTGGCAATTACCTTACGGCTACAATGTCTTCAAAATGGATCGAGTCTCAAAGAGGATGTGGCTGTGCCATCTATATTAAAAACACTCTGTTGGGGTACACCATCACAACCCGCCCCTCCCCCAAACTCTTTGGCCCAGATCCTACCTATCAAAATTCCCCTAGGGCCCATTCATAAATCACTCACAATTGTCTCTGTGCACCTTCCACTCAGGGACCAAGGACATGGCCTGAGGGACGTTCTCAACTTTATCAACACCCAACCTTCTTGATCAGAACTTATCCTGCTAGGCGATTTCAACATAAACTGGCTTGCATCGGATGAAAGTGCTCACAAGGATACCATAGCAGCTGCTAACCTTACACAGATGGTTGCCACCCCCACCAGGTCTAACTACAAAACTGGCACCAGTACACTTCTGGACTGGGTCCTTACCAGCCACTCTGCCAGAATCTCTCGTACCACCATCCAAAAATACAAACATGCCCAAAACACCTGTACTAAATCCATCCGCTAAAAAGTTCCCATTACAGGGATGTTCTCACCAACACCTGGGATAATGGGAGAACATTCTGGGACAATGCTGAAGTTACAGGAAAGCAACCGAAAATCACCCTGGCTATGCTAAAAGTTGATGGGTCCACTACCCTTGACCCCACGGTCATTGCAAACACATTTAATACTGCTTTTACTGACCTCAGCACTGTTCTTCCCCCAGACTTTTTTTTTTGAAGAAAATGACTCCTTTCAATACCCCCCGCTCTCAGTCAAATCACCCCCTATTCTACTTCAAAGAGGTCAAGTTGAATGAAGCCCACCACTACACTGCCTCAGCCATCTCCAAATCCAGAACCAGTGGTGACTCCCTGGACCTTAAGCTACTGTTTACCCTTGATGAAGTACTCTGTCCATTAACCAAAATTCTTAACCTCTCCCTCAGCCACAGTCAGTTCCCAGACAGATGGAAATCTGCAACCGTGACCCCGGTCCACAAAAGTAGTGACAAGACCAACCACACTAACCATCGTCCGATCTCCATACTGCCCCCGATCTCCAAGGCCCTTGAACACATCATCGCGGACCAGCTCACCGACTAGCTGGACTAATATAATATTCTGTCCACACAACACAGATTCAGAAAAGGACACAGCACAACTTCTGCTCTCCTAGAGTTCACTGGTGCAGTGCACAGCTCACTTGACAATGGCCTCCTCACTGGAGCAGTCTATCGACCTTTCCAAGGCATTTGACACTGTCCACCATCAGCTGCTGACTGATCAACTACTGAACGCCAGTCTTGCACCTAACCCCGCACTATGGTTCAAAAGCTACCTTAAAAAAACAATCACAAAGAGTAAAAATTGCCAATGCTCTATCCAATTCTTTGCCAGTTCACTCTGGTGTCCCCCAAGGGTTCATACTGGGCCCACTCCTGTTTAGCCTTTTTTCTAAATTCCCTACCGCAATCATGCTCAGAAAAAATCATCCTGTATACTGACGACGCAGTTTTCTCCTCTCACAAAGACCCCTCGACACTATAACTCAATCTCCAGAATGACTTCAGTGCTGTTGAAAACTGGTCTTCTAATCATAAGCTTGTCCTTAACCACAAGAAAACTAAGTCTATGCGTTTTTGCAGCTTTCACAATCAGCACAAGCTACACCCCCTGACTATCTCCACCATGTAGGGAATACCCTCAAACAGGTCCTACCCTTCAAATACCTAGGGAGATTCTGCTCGACCCCAACTTATCCTACAGGCTCATGTTGACAGTGTGCAAGGCGGCTAATATCGTCTTGGGTTACTGTTCAAGCACAGACAACATCTCACCCCAGAAGCATTAAAGACTGCTATACAGAGTTCCGTGATCTCCATTATCGACTATGGTCTCATCATTTTATGCCTCAGCCACGGTATCAACCCTCAGGCGTTATATCAACAGCCCTCACAAGGCATGTCAGCTTGTCACTGCAGCCACCGTCTCACCCATACCTGTGACCTTTATGCTCAATCCAGATGACTCCAACTCTCAATCGTGATTAAGTAACTCACCTGTACCAAGGCAAAACAAAATTAACCTTGGCCTCGTCTCCGCCCCCGTGTCCAAGCCCTGCTCTGCCATAATAACCAATCCAGCGTAGCACCAGGAGACCAAATTGCAGCTCCTGCAAATTCCCCGCTGTCACACTACACAGGGTCAACATTCTTTCACCTATAGGGCTCCCCTTTGGCTGAATGGTCTCAGCACCACCATCGCCTCTGCTCCAACACTTGGTATGTTTAAAACCAGGCTCTGGCTCCATCTCACAACCTCCGGCTCCTGTGACTGTCACTCCTAATTTCAGACACACCTGCCGCCTCCGATAGCCTTTCTGTACCCCTTCATAGCACTCATCTCCTAGCTGCCCCATCTCCTCTCTCTCATCTGCCATATCTCCTCGCCTCCCCCTCGGGCTCCTACTTCCTCCCCACTCTCCCATCACCTCCCCCCTTTACCTGCACTTCTTCCCTATTTACGTGACAAATGCCTCTGGCTGCTAATCCGACCACCCCACCCTGCCTCTCCCCGGGCCATACACTAGTCCTTACTCTCTAAATGCGTTTTAAATAATAGCTGTTCCAATTGTTCTGTATTTACCCGCAGTGTTGTTACTCCTATGGTTTCCAATTTGTACTGTGATCACCCGCAATGTTATTTCTGTTGCAATGTTATTTCTTTTGTATCCTCTGTGCCATTCCTCAACTGGACGTGGAACCTTTGTAAAGAACCTTGGCTCAAAGATGATTGTAATCCTAGATCTAAATAAATAAATAAAATAAGACTTTGGCAAAGTGGTCCAGTTTTTGGAGACTCTGTCCGGAGGTCCATCAGTGTCTCCTGAATTGTCAGAGTGCAGAAACACGATTTGGTCCAATCCTCAGCAGAGTGGTGCTCTGTGAACCCAGATAGGGAGTCGATGGGAAGAGCATACTTGGGACATCCGAGCTGATGGTGCAGGACAGGAGGCAGGGTGCTGCCAAAGCTCAGAGCCGGGCCAACAATGGCTTCAGCGACTGGAAGGCCTCTGTTGGAGAATCCCTTTGTCAGAATGTCTGTTGGGGATATTGAGCCAGTTTCTGAACAGACTCCAGTTTCATCCCGTGGATCTGGAGATGAGACTGAGAATGCCCATGAGGGACATGGGACCTTCCTCCAGAGAGACTCCCCATCGAGCTTTGTCAAGCTAACAAGAGTGCAAGGAAGAGTCCAGATAGATCGGCCGATCACGAGTCACTTTCAACCCTGGCGGACACTCAAGAGTGAGGTGACAGACAGCCTATGCAAGAGGGCCCTTAGCTGGCCGAGACTCTACATGAGCCCGGGAGGCTGTTTAGGTGGTGGCTCCACCACAATCAGCGGAGAGGCAGAGCCTGGAAGGCCTCACTGGCTTTGTGGGCAGAAGGATGGTTTCGGCCGGCTCCGGAGAAGTGTCAGCCTGAGGGGACACAGCATTGTGATGGCCAGTGTGGAAGCCTGGGTGGAGCTTTGGACCAGCAAACACCAACTGTTGCCACATAAGATCCTTGTAGCATTAGCGCAACTTTGTAAGAGACTCCTCTTCTGAGGAGGACTAGGATGAATAGCTGCTGTGCTGCTTCTTGAAATGCCCAGAATGGCGTTTATGAGTTCTCCTCGACTGACCAGAACCTAGACTGTCGAGGGCGTTCAGAAGGAGTTGGGGAAACCTGCAGGTCACGGCCGGGGGCCTTGAGGGGTTTCCCAGCAAGCTGCATTTCCTCCTCAGCAGGTCCAGTCAGGACCGGAGTCCCAAACGAGGAATTGTCGGCCTCAACCAGTGACAATGGGTTGACTGGGTTGGTAATTTAAACTGGGTCGCCATCCCGTGTCTTAGCCGGGTGGCCTGAATGCAGGCACCATGAAGCCACAACTGGAGACTCTTGAGAATGAGACCTCTCTCGATCCCAAGAATGACACTGACGAGTCTCTTCCTCCTCTCAGCTCCATGGATTTCTTTTACGGACTGGGAGCTTGTGAAGCAAACAGCCCCTTCCCCTTGGTGGAGAGAGACTGGCACAACTCCTTGATGGAGCCTGAAAAGGCAGAGCCCAGTCTGAGCGGCACAAAGATCAATGCTGAAGAGGACTGACTGGCAGCCCGAGCTGCCTCCTCCTCCTCCTCCAAAGGCCTTTGTTTGCTCAAGTTGTTCAGCGGACCCCGCAGCCGCGAAGACCGCCCAACGGGCCTCTTTAGATTTGACCGGCTGCTGATTCCTTTTTGTCTGATCGGCCAAGCTGTAAGCGAGGCGATCATCCAACACATTCACCTGGAAAAAGAGACAAAAGTTACATGTCTGGGTATCGTGATTGTGGCCCAGGCAATAGATTCATGTGGTGTACTGGTTAGTATGAGACATCTTCTACCCACAGGGGCTCTGGCGGAACCCAGGCGAGGACTTGTCCTCCATCACGGCTGCAATCATAAAATGATAGAGAAACTCTAGCTAGTTTGAGTTTTGGTAAGTAACCTGAAGATTTAAGCATCAGGGCATACACTCAAAGCAGAAGCGATAAGGAGGGAACCCGAATCTTCCAGCAGAAAGGAAGATCTGATGTCATGGGGCAGAGCCGAGGGTTATACCACCTGGGTGGGTGGAAGAAGCCAGCTTTTAGACCTTCCAGCAAGATTCTTAAAGGGAGGAAGCATGCCAAGAAGTGTAGCTAGAACATATTCACATCCCTATAACTGCGGTTTCACCAACTTGTTTAGAGGGTGCCAGCTGGACAGAGCCCAAGAACCCTTTTTGCAATTTTTCCTGCAACCTCTTCAAACGCATTTCCTCTGTTTTAGGAGTTAGTTTTACAGATATCACATTCTGCAGAAATATTATCCTGGCCAAGGCAGACAACACATAAGGAGTGTTTGTCAGTTTTGGCAAAGCCTTCCCCACATTGGGTACAATTTCTGAAGCCTGGTTCACCAGTCCTCTTTGGTTTATCTGACATAATGTAAACCGGTAGAAAAAAGAAACTGCAAATAAGATTTTAAATTTAAAGTGTTTTTGGGGTTATGTCAGTTCCGAACAAATAAAAGTTCCGATAAGAACCAAGAACTGGTACCAAGAGAAAGTACAGTTACGTAAGAACTTACCGTAACAGTAGATCTTGAGAACAGCTCTTGCAGCAGGTTACACCATTAGGACTGAAGCCAGCAGGCGTCAGGACCCCATGGAAAATTTTTAGCTAGCTATCTTCAAGCGGGGACTACTTGACGTCGGTCCGCCCCGGCGTCAGGCATAGTACATAAGAGCGGTCCTCGAGATTCCCCAGTTCTCCCAACGGAGACTTCCGGCCGCAGGCCGACTTCGAAATGGGAGACCGAGGATCCACAGTCAGAAGATGAAAGGGGAAAAAAATCCCTGTTAGAAAAAGCTGAATCCATGCCTCCTCCAAGGGGAAAGGTGGGCTGGAAGGTACCTGCTGCAAGAGCTGTTCTCGAAGATCTACTGTTATGGTAAGTTCTTACGCAACTGTACTATCTTACTTCGAGACACAGCTCTTGCAGCAGGTTACACTATATGGACTGATTCCCAAGCAGTAGCACTTGCAAACATTCTGGGAGGAGGAAACTAGAAGATCATTCCAGGACCTGAATCTAGGACAGGAGACCCTGTAGCACGGCCAGGCCAAAGTCGGCTCTTCGCCTTGAAGCGATGTCCAGGCTATAGTGCCTGATAAAAGTATGTACTGAGCTCCAAGTGGCTGCAGCACAAATAGCAGAGGTGGAGACGTTTCTAAGCGCTGCAAAGGAAGTGGCCACTCCTCTAGTGGAATGGCCCCAGATTGATCCCGGAAGGGGCTTTTGTTTAATATTATAACAGTATGATGTGCACTGGACAAGCCAGCGAGAAAGGGATTGCTTGGATACTGGTTGGCCCATCATCCTTTCGGTAAAGGAAACGAAAAGTTGCTCCGATTTACGTAAGCTGCTTGTTCGGCTAAGGTAATACCTTAAGCTGCGGTGAACATCCAGGGTGTGGAGCAGCGCCTCTTCTCTATTAGAGTAATTAGGGAAGTAGACCGGCAGGTCAATGTCCTGATTGAGAGTGAGCGTGGAAACTACCTTAGGCAAAAATTTAGGATTCGTCCTCAGGGATACTCTGTCCCGGTGGAAAATCAAATAAGGCTCCTTGCACATGAGAGCATGAAGCTTGGAAACTCTTCTTGCTGACGTAACAGCAACTAAAAAACGTTTTCCACAACAGAAACGCAGCTCGTAATCCGCAGCAGGTTCAAAGGTGTGGGGGAGAAGAGTGTGAGTTGTTCCAAGATGAAGAGTAAGGCCCATGGAGGCACTAGGTCCTTAATGGGCGGCCTAAGGTGCAACACCCCTCTCAAGAATTCTCGACAGGCATCTAATTGTGCCACTGTCTGCTGTTCCACCGGGAGGTGATAAGCCGAAATGGTACAGAGGTGTACCTTAATAGAGGGAGTAGGCGAGGCCCGAACGGAAAAGGGAGAGCAGGTACTCTAACCCCGCTTTTACCAGACAACCTAAAGGGGAGAAGCCGCGTGCTTGCGACCACAGACATAAACGGCACCATTTCATGGCGTACGTCGCAAGCGTTGCCGGCTTTCTGGCTGCAGAAAGAACTTCCGCAACATCTTGCGAGACCCTGTGTTGCAAAATGGCTGTCTCTAGGAGCCATGCATGCAGGTTCAGTGAGCGTAAGTCCGGGTGGACCAGTGAACCCTCCTCCTGAGACAAGAGATGGGAGCTGAATGGCAACGGGAGCGGAGGTTCTCATGGATAGCTGTATTAGCAAAGGAACCAGATCTGTCTGGGCCAGGAAGGGCCACCAGGATCATTGTTGCATGCTCCCTGCGCGGTTTGAGAACTCCTCTCTGATCAACGGAAGGAGGGAAAGCATAGAGGAATCTGTCCGCCCAGGAGAGGGACAACGCGCCTCGCCAGAAAACACCAGGCTCTGTGATCAAGCGAGCAAAATTGGGCAGTTTTATGCTGATGGGGAAGCTAACAAGTCCAATTCTGGAGTTCCCCATCGAAGAAACAGATCTCTGCTACCTCTTGAAGAAGTTCCCACTGTGGACTCTGGCCTGGGAACGACTCAGGCAGTCTGCAATTGTGTCGGCACCCGGGAACATGTACTGTGATCGGTGTTCATGCCAGGTCTGATTACCCAATCCCACACCCCTCATAGCCTCCATCCACAGGGGGCAAGAGTGCGCCTCCTTGTTTGTTGAGGTAATACATCACCGCCGTGTTGTCTGTGTGAAGCAGGAGAGTACTCGGCGGGATCTCTGACTGAAATGCCTGCAGGCAAAAGGACCGCCCTCATCTCTAGAACACTGATATGAAGGTGAGCCTCCTGAGGGTCCACATTCCTGGGACTTCACCCCGTCCAGGTGTTCCCACCCCAGCCCCGAGGCGTCTGTGGTGAGGATTACCTCCGGACGGCGCTATAAACGGACCCCGTCAGAGTGTCCCTGTCTAGCCACCATTGCCAGTCTCGAATCACGGCATTCGTGATTTTGACCGGATGCTGCATATGGTCTTGCCTTTGGTCCCATTGCACCTTGATCATCCACTGAGTTACCCACATGTGGAGCCTTGTGAAAGGGACAGTTGGAATGGCCATAGCCATGTTTCCGAGCAAGCGAAGGACCGACCTGGCTGGAATGGTCTTGTTTAACGAAAGGTCCCTGATGAGGGATCTGATGCGCTCCGCTCTGTCGTCTGGAAGAAATGCTCTTCCTGAACGGTGTCCAGGACTGCACCTATAAACTGCAGTTTTTACTGACGGTACCAGGAGAGACTTCTGTAATTGATCAATATGCCCAGAGACCCAAAAAGATCCTGGGTATTCTGGATAGTTAGTAACGCCGCTTCTGGAGGCGCTATGAGAAGCCAATCGCCCAAGTACGGGAACACATAGTGGCCTCTGTATCCTTAGAGACGCCGCCCACTGTCATGCATTTGGCAAGGACCCTGGGGGCGATGACAGTCCGAATGGAAGTGCTCGGAACTGAAAGTGGTGGCCGAGAACTCAAGCGCAGGGAACCTCCTGTGCGCCTGAGCTACCGGGATGTGCAGGTATGCATCCTAGATGTCTAGGGACGCTAAAATGCGCCCTCTTTTAGCATGGGAATAAGACCGGAAGAGTCACCATGCGGAATCTTTTGTATGCGATCGACATATTTGTGGTCGCTGAGGTCCAGAATCGATGGAGGTCCCCGCTTTGGGAACCAAGAAAAGTGGAGTAGTACCCATATCCTCTCTGGTTTTTGGGACATACTCCATCGCCCCCTTTTGCAGGAGCGCAAGTATTTCTTGCCTGCTCAGAGGCTTGTGCTGACCAGAGTAACGGGAGAGCAGAGGAGGCCTCGAGGGTGGCTTTTCTACGAATTCTATAAAGTGGCCTCTTTCGACCAACTGAAGAACCCACCGGTCGGTAGTTATGGACTGCCATCCTGGCAGGTACTTCGCAATGCGACCCCCGACCTTGATGTCCCATTGATCCTGAGGGGCAGGGGCCGGAAAGGAGTCATGCTGTGGCGGCAGAGGGGCCTGCGGGCTGGGCCGGTTTGCTGGTCGCTGACCTCGCCCTCTGCGGGAACCGGGCCCTCTGCTGTGGTCCGTGCGGACTGTTGTCTCTGTGCTCTGCCTACCTAAACGGCTTTGGTTCCCACGAAAGGAAATCCAAGCCTCAGTCGGTACATTGCCTGGACCGACCTCACCGCCTTCCCGGCCTCTTGAAGCTTGGTGATGATCCTCTCAGAGGGCTCACCAAAGAGAACTTCTCCCTCAAATGGGGCGTCCATGATGTTTTTGTGGACATCCGGGGTAAAGCCGGAGACACGGAGCCAAGAGTGTCTCCGGAGGCATACACCTGAAGCTGCTGCTCGGGCCGAGGAGTCCACGGAATCGTACGCGGCTCGTAGCACTTGGGTTCCCACGTCTGAACCCGTCCAGAAGAGCTGTAACATTTCCTCCTTCTGCTCACCTTCTGGCAATTTCTCGGCCAGATCCAGACCCTGTTCCCACAGGGCATTTTGGAACTGCACCATGTGGGTCAAGTAATTCAGGATCTGATGGCACAAGTAGCGGAAGCATACGCATACCACCCATGGCATCCAACTGTTTGGACTCGGTCCGTGGCAAAGTGCCTCAAATGTTGCGGTCTCTGGGACTGGTCATGAGAGGCTGTTATGACCAGAGAGTCGGCCTGAGGATGCTGAGCCAAGTACTGGTCTTCCCTTGGAGCCTTGTACAGGCGGTCAGCTTTCTTCGGCATCACTGGAGCGAATGTGGATGCTTCCCACGCTGCCTTGGTGACGCTCCACAAAGGTAGTTCTACCAAGGTGGCACCACCACAGGCTTGGGGTCCTTCTGTCAAGATATTTCGCTAGGCGAGCTCTCGGGGTCTAACTCTCTGCATCCCATCCCAAGTTCTCTTGGATGTCTCTATAATGTCAGAGAACGAAGGGTCATCCAGAGGAGACCTTGAAGTTCACGGGGTCCGGAGAAGGGAGTGGAGGGAGATTGGGATCTAGATTCTGTTGAAAACTCTGATCCCGTGTGTTCTCCGGGCGAACGATTTATCGCCTTTTGGGTCTCTAGGGCTGGATGACCCAGAAGAGGATCTGGACAGAGGTCTCCTTGTGTGTGGTCTCCCCCTTGGAGGGACTCTGGGCTCCCGGGGAGGGGGTAACCGGCCTGCAGACCCGGATGGAGAAGGGGGCGCAGGAACCAGAGGAGAAACCGGTCTAAGAGGAGGAGGTGGAGTGGGAACCACATCCTTTTTGATGGTATCCCACCAGTAGGTGAAAAGCTCCTTCACCTCTGAGACAGAAAGACCCGATGACGGGCCGGGCGCCAGTGGTCGGCCGTCAGGTTCCGGCGTCAGCTCCACAGGGGCCTCTGGTTGCAGGAGGGTTCCCGGGAGGCCTCGACAGGACTCAGGCTCGCCTGGTCCTCGGCTGTGCTAAGTCTCTCTGATGGTCTCCGACAGATGTCAGTCCGAGGGTTTGTCTCAAACTGGACGGGCACGGACGCCGGTCCTCTACCGGCGTCCGGGGTGTGTAGGCTTGGCGGTGATGGTCTGGCGGTCGACGGCTCCAGGACCTGTAGACAGAGGCCGACGCCGGGCGGGCCGACGCCGGATCCGAGCCTCTTTCAGGGAGGTGAGCTCCTTGGTCTTCTCGCTGGGGCGGCGGAGGCAAGGAGGCAGACCTGATGGGTTCAGAATGGCGGGAACCAGACTTGTGATGATGATGGCGGTCCCCCGACTTGACCAAGGCCTTGGAAGATGAAGGGGGCCTGGAAGACATAGCCTGAGAAGAGGAGCCCAAGGATTTTCTCACCGCAACCAGAGGAGGCTGAGAACTGGCCCGGGAAGGCGAGCGGTCGGACCTGGAGCCGGAGCTATGAGTATCCGAGGCCCTAGATGGGGACCTGTAAGGGGCCTTCTCCCTATGCTTCTCCGAATGCTTGTGGGCCTTCCCCGAAGAATCTCCCTTGGAGGCCATGGTCTTAAGTTGTTCCTCAAGCAGGAACGCCTGTAGGGCTTCTCACGACTGATCCGGTTTCTGCTGTTGAAGCCTTGGCAAAGGAACAGGACCGTGTCGGCGGTCTGGGCTTCAGGCATTGATTGACAAGCCGGGCGCGGATCCTGAAAGGGATCTGCTTCCACAGGCGATCTGGACGAATGACTGGAGGTTGGTAAGGACATCGATAAGAAACTAACTGGAGAAAACAAATTTTTCCGAAGGAATAAAATTTAACCACGCGTCACGCGCTAGAACTGGATCCGAAGGGTCGAGACTTGCAAGTCAACGGTGGGAAAGAACTGGGAAATCTGGCAGGACCGCCCCCTTATGTACCTACGCCTGACATCGGGCGGGACCGATATCGATAGTCCTCGCTGAAGATAGTTGATTAGAGCTCAGGGGGTCCTGACGCATGCCGCTTCCAGTCCTAATGGTGTAATCTGCTGCAAGAGCTGTGTCTCAGGCAAGATCAGTAGATCTTAGAGAGGCACTCTTCAGCAGCAGGTAAATACATATAGACTGACTTCTGCAGGCCAGCAGGACCCCACGGAAAACTTCTAGCTAGCAGACCCTGGCGAGGACCGCCCCACGCCAGGTGACATCCGGCGTCAGACGACGTCAGTATAAAGGGGCGGTCCCGGACGCCTGCCTTCCAGTTCTTTCCTGCCACTGGCCCAGAAGGCCCAGACGAGAGAGAAGCAGAAATTTCCCTCAATGGAAAAGGAGCTGAAAAAGCCTAGGAGGATGGAGGACGGGAAGGTATTACCTACTGCAAGAGCCTCTCTCGAAGATCTATTGTTACGGTAAGTTCTTACGTAACTGTACTACCTTACTTCGAGAGGGCTCTTGCAGTAGGTAATTACATACAGACAAAATCCTGCAAAGTTCTGGAACAAATGAAAGGCACCAGGAGGAGGAACTACTCCAAGAAGTAGCAAAACTTGCAAACCTCAAGACAGGAGGCCTCTGAAGACCGCTGTCAAGCCTGCCTCTACTGCAGAGGCAATGTCCAAACTGCAATCTTTCATAAAGGTATGGACGGAGTTCAAGTGATGCAGCACAGATGTCTCGCCGTAGACACATTCTTGAAACAAGCCTCAGAGGCTGCTACCCTCGAGTGGAGTGACTCATGACTTGACCCGAAGGGTCGTTTTGTACTTGTCATAACAGAAAGTGATGCAATGAGCCAACCACTTTGACAAGCATTGCTTGGAAACAGCATTGCCTTCCCTTTTGTGAGCAAAAGAGACGAACAACTGATCAGTCTTTCTGAGAGCCTTCGTCCTATCGGTGTAGTATCTCAGAATCCTGTGAACATCCATGGCATGGAACAAATATTCTCCCTGGTTGGAGTACTGCGTGAAAAAGGCAGGTAACTCAATAAACTGATTTAAGGTAGACTCCACTACCACTTTCAGAAGAAACTTAAGGTTCGTGCGAAGAGCTACTCGTTGTTTGTGAAAAATCAGATGGGAGACTTTACACATAAGGGCCTGGAGCTTGGAAATTCTTTGAGCAAAAGTAATGGCCACCAAGAAGAGCATCTTCCATGATAGAAACTTCAAGTCTGCAGAAGCCGCAGGCTCAAAGGTAGGAAGGGTAAGTTTCTCGAGAACAAAGTTCAAATCCCAATGGGGAGCAGGAGTCCGGACAGGAGGCCTGAGATGAAGGACCCCTCTGAGAAAAGTCTTGGATACCTCTATTTGGGCAAAGGCTTTATCAGCGAAAGGAACATGGTAGGCTGAAATAGCGGCCATGTGAACTTTCAAAGAGGAATGACGAGACCCAGCTCGAAAAGGCACGATAATCAGAGAACGATCTACAGGACAGGAGAAAGTCCCCATGCCCTGGAGGCAGCCCAAATGGAAAATCTCTTCGATTTCATGGCGAGGTGAACCTAGTGGAGGGTTTTCAGCCCACCAGAATCTCGCCACCTTAGGAGAGACGCCAAATCGAGATTGGGCTAGGTTCTGCAGGAGCCATGCATGAAGTTGAGGGACTTGAGTCCTGATGGACCAGGGTCAGCAATCTCGAGATAAAGGAAGAGGAGAGAGGAACCTCTGAGTATTGCTGTAGAAGAGAACCAGATTTGTCTGGGCCAGAAAGGAGCGATCAGAATCATTCTCGGCCCTTCCATTGCAAGTTTTTGCAGCACACGAAGCGACCAAAGGAATTGGGGAAAGCACAGACGAATCTGTCCTTCCAGCTAGGGTTGCTGAGCTGCCGCCCAGAAAGCAACTTGGAGCGAGCGAGCAAAAAGGTGGGAAGTTTTATGCTTTTGGGAAGAGGCTTAACAGGTCTACCTGTGAGTCCCCAAAGCTAGAAGATGCCATTTAGAACCTTTTGGTCCAGTTCCACTGTGGGCAGAGCCGAGAGCGACTTAGCTTGTCTGCCAGGGTATTGTCGATCTTGAACATATGGATCGCCGTGAGGGAAGGTTGTGAAGCTGCTGCTCATTCCCAAACCTCACTGCTTCCCTGCACAGCTGGTAGGATCAAGTCCCTCCCTGCTTGTTGATGTACCACACCACGCACATGTTGTCCTTTGGACAGCTACGGACCGGAAGATGTATTGGTGAAGGGCTTGAGAGCATACAGAATCTCTGTGAAGCTGAGCACATTGATGTGGAGAGCTAACCCAATCTGGACCATAAACCCTGGGTCTCGGTGGAGACACAGATGGCCTCAACCTTCGCTTCCTGATGCGTCCGTGGTCAGAGTCTGGAGGGGTAGGATGACAGAAGGGACCCCCTCGAACAGGTTCTCTCGAACCATCCACCATTGCAAGTCTCTTGTCATCGGCAGGAGATCAAAGCACCAGATGATCTAGGTCATCTACCAGCTGATCCCACTGAGAGGAAGAGTCCACTGAGAGATCCTCATGTGGAGCCAATGCCATGAACGCCAGTGACAGCCGCCATAAGCTCCCAAAAGATGGAGCACCGACCCTGGAACTTTCCTGCATTCGGAAGCAGGGAATTCAGGATTGGAGAGAGGCCCCCGTCCGAAGGAAGGAAGGCCTTTGCACACTGTTGTATCGAGGATTGCCCCTTGATGTACAGAAGTCTTCGAAGGGTCCAGATGAGACCTGGATGGTTGATGGTGATACCGCAGACGGGAAACCTGATGGGTGAGGGAGAGAATGTAGGAGTTCCTCCTGACGAGGCCGCTAGAGCTAGTTGTCCAGGTAGGAAGTACAGATACGCAAGAACTCACCGAATGTAGATCTTCGAGAACAGCTCTGCAGCAGGTAACACCATTAGACTGGAAGCCAGCAGACGTCAGGACCCTCATGGAAATCTAGCTAGCAGTCTTCAGCGGGACCGCCCAGACGCTAGGCGAGACAAGGAGGTGGTCCCGCAGAATCCCTTAGTTCTCACCGAGACTCTGCCACTGGATGACACTGAAGAGGAGACCGAGGATCCACCATCAGAAGAAAAAGAAGAGAGTTAGCTGCCAAGGTTCGGATAGGCTATACCTCCAAGGGGAATAGGGTGGAGGTTCCTGCTGCAAGAGCTGTTCTCTAGATTTACTGTTACGTAAGCTCTTATGTAATCGTACTATTCATTTTAAGATACAGCGCCAGGTGGTAACACCATTAGACCGATCTCCAATAGCGCCTAAGATTCTGGAGAGGCAACTGAGAGATCTGAGCAACTTATTTGTTGTGACACCCTGTAGAACGGCAATAAACTGGTCACTGTGAGGTAATATCCAGCTATAGAGCCCAATAAATGTGTGCACGAGCCCAAGTAGCTGGCAATGGCCGAGGTGGGACAGGCGCAGCTGCAGCGAGTAGCCACCCTCTTGTCGAGTGGCCCGGACTGCGCGCCTGGAAGGGGGCTTTGCTTGTTGTTGTAGCAAAGAACACACTGACAAGCCACAGAAAGGGTCTGCTTTGGACTGGTTGGCCCAGCATCCTCAGTAAAGGATACGGCAGTTGCTGTGACGTGCAAAGCTGTTTAGTCCTGTTCAAGTAGTACCTTAAGGAGCGAACATTCAGGGTGAAGCAATGCCTCTATAGAGTACTTGGGAGTACACAGGCTGATGTCCTGTTATAAGGGCGGTGACCACTTTAGGCAGGATTTAGGATTCGTTCTCAAAGACACTGTCCTTGGTGAAAATTAAATAAGGTTCCTTACGAGAGCATGAAGTTTCGAAATTCTCCTGCTGACGTGATAGCACTAAAATAACGTTTTCCACGACAGAAACGAGCTTAAATCTGCAGCAGGTTCATGGGGAGAGCTTGAGCTGTTCCAGACAAAGAGTAGTCCCATGAGACGGGATCCTGATGGGTGGCCTACAAAAACACCCTCAGGGAGTCCCAAGAGGCATCGAAGTTGTGCCAGTGTGCCGACCAACCGAAGTGGTGAGGCCGAAGCGCACAGAGGTGAACTTTGATAGGAGTAGGCAAGCCTGATGGAAGAGAGCAGGTATTCCAGAACTGATTCACTGGGTATCTGAAGGAGAGGCTGGCTGAGACCACAGGCAAAATCGTGCGCTATTTCGTTGCATGCTGTGGGTTTTCGCAGCTGAGAACTCCTCCACCCCTTAGAGACCTTGTTGCATGATGGTGGTGTCTCGAGAGACAGGCATGGTGTTTCAGTGAGCGCAAGTCTGTGGACTAGAGAACCTCCTCCTGAGACAGTAGATGGTTGAAAGGCACGGGGTTCCTAGACAACTGTGCGAGGGAACCAGATCTGCCTGGGCCAGAAAGGTGCCACCAGATCATTGTTACATGCCCTGCATAGTTTGAGAAGAACTCTGATCAAGGGAGGAAAGCGAATGGAATCTGTCCACCCAGGAGAGGGACAACACGCCTGCCAGACAACACCAGGCCCTGATCTAGCAAGCAAAAACCGTCGTATGCTGGATGGGAATTAACAGTCCAACTTGGAGTTTCCATCAAGAACATAGTCTGTTACCTCGAAGGAGTTCTATTCGTGACTCTTGCTGGGAACGACTGAGCCATCTTATTGTGTTGTCACGCCGGAACATGAAATGCAATCAGGCTCGTCCATGTCAGATTATTCCAATCCCACTCACTAGCTTCCTGCAAGGGCAGAGGTGTCTGTTTGTTGAGGCACATCACCGCCTTATTGTCTGTCTGAAGCAGAAGAGTACTCACTGGATTTCTGAAAGGCCTGCTGGGTATAAAGGACTGCCTCATCTCCAGAACGCTGATGGGAGGTGAGCCTGGAGGCTCACGCCTCGGGATTCCCCCGCTCATGTGCTCTCACCCCAGCCCTGAGGTATCTATGAGGTGGATCATCTCCGATGGACTGTAAACGAACACTCGCAGAGAATGTCCTGTCTAGCCATTACGTTAGCTCGGGAATCACCGCGTTCGTGATTCTGACCATGCTGCATGTGGTCTTGCCTTGTCCCACTGCACTTTGAGCATCCACTGAGTTACTCGCATGGAAGCCTGCCAAGGGATGTTAGAATGGCCACTATGTGCCGAGCAGGCGAAGGACCAACCTGGCACAGTCTTCCTGAGATCCCTGATGGGGATCATGTGTTCGCTCTTTTCAAGGGAAGAAAGCTTTCCTTGACGGTGTCCAACCCGCGCTCTATCAACTGCAGCTTTTGGGACAGTACGAAGAGACTTCTGAGTTGATAAGAATGCCCAACACTGAACAGATCTTTGGTTTGAATAGTTAGCACAGCTCTTTGAGGCGTGCCATGAAAAGTCAGTCATCTGGCACGGAATACGACTACTCTGCTCCAGAGACGCCAACCCATACACTTGAAAGACCCTAGTTAAGGATAGTCTCGGGAAGAGTCCGAACTGAAAGGGTGGCTAGAAACTAAGCGAGGAACCTCCCAGCGCGCGAGCCACAGGCTACTTGAGATGTGCAGGTAGGCGCCCTGTATGTCCAGGGACGCTTGTGGGAAGGCATCCTTCAGTATGGGAATGAGTCCTGATATCAGTATGCGAAAGCGCTAGGGCAACAGGATATGTTGAGGTCGTCAAGTTGGTATTGACAGAGTCCCCGTTTTCTTCGGAACCAGAAAGAAGGGGGAATAATCCGATCCTTCTGGTTCTCCGGACGACTCACCGCCCTTTTGAAGAGCTTCAGTACTTTTGGTCGATGAGCTAACTGCGATCCTAGTAATGAGAGCAGAGAGCCTTCTGGGTGGGTATCCGTGAATTTATAGCGGTTTTGTTTGACCACTGAACCCACCGTCGGTGGAGTGAGACTGCCACCCTGGCAGGTGTGGTCCAGAATAATTTCCACCTTGAAGTCCCGCTGATCCTGAAGGGCGGGGCTGGGGCGAGTCATGCTGTGATGCCGAGGGTCCCGCAGGTTGGGCCGACTTTGCAGGCGAAGCACCACCATCGGATGACTTCCATCGCCTGTGGGAGAAGGAGTCCTCTGTTATGGCCGGTGGACTGCTGTCTCTGCATCTGGTCTTCGAAATCGCTTTGTTCCCATGAAAGGAACTGAGCTTGGGTCTGTATATGGTTTGGACAGATCACATCACTCTTCCTGCCTTCTGAAGTTTGGTGAGGACCTTCCGAGACTCACCGAAAAGAACTTTCGAACGGCATCCAGAATGTTCTTCTGACGTCCTGTAACTGATACAGAGCCAAGAGTGTTCCGAGTCTTACGGCGGGGCTGCTGTTCTGGTCAAGAGTCCGTGAATCAGACGCGGGGTCGCAGCACCTGGGGTTCTATCACGTCTGAAACCTGCCCATGCGGAGGAGTTGCAGTAACCTCTACCCATCTTCTGGCATCTTTTCCCAGATCCAGCTCTGCCCCACAACGCATTCTGAAACTGGACCATGGGTTAAATAGCTGAGGGATCAATGGGGTAGCGATGCATACGCAACGTCTATAGCTTCCAGTTGCTTGGACTCTGGGTCTGGTGGGTGTCAAATGTTGCGGCCCTGGGACCAGCGAGCTGTAATACCAGAGAATGAGCTAGAGGATGTGATGCTGCGTACTGGTCCTCCTTAGTGGGATTGTACAGGCGTCAGCCTCTTGGCACGCTGGGAGCAAGTGGATGTTTCATGCTGCCTTGACATCCACGAGGTTGTCCACCAAGGTGGCACCACCACAGGCTTTGGATCTTTTTGCCAAGATATCTGGCAAGGCATAGTCTCTGGGTCAAGTTCCACTGCTGCCCCAGTCCATGTTCTCCTGGATATGCCTGAATTTTGAGAACGATGAGTCATCCGAGAGATCTTGGGAGTACACGGGTCCGGAAAAGGGATGCTACTGAGAAGGCGATGGATCTGTCCGAGAAGTCCAACTGTGTCCTCCCAAGGCGAGTGGCGGCGCCTTCAGGGTCTCTTGGGGCTGGGTGACCCTGAAGAAGATCTAGAAGGAGGTTTCTCTGTCTGGTCTACCCTAGGAGGTTCCTCAGGTCTTGGGGCGTCCGGTCTGCAGCCCCGGATGGAGTGGGGGGTGTTGGGCCAGTGAGTACGGTGGAATCCATCCTTCTTATGGATCCCACCGTAGGCAGCTCTTAACCTCTGAAATACTGATTCCGGACCAGGCCGGGGTCAGCGTCAGGTTCTGGCGTCGGCTCCCCGGGATTTCTGGTTCTGGGGAGGGTTCCTGGAGGTACAGCAGGACGGGTCCGCCGTCTGTTCCTGGGCTGGGAGTCCGGTAAGCGCCTCCACCGACGCCGGGAGGCGAGGTTTTCCCACAGGAACGGGCGTCTGACCAGCCGCATCAGTGGTGCCGGCCTAACCGAGCGGGCGTCTGGCGGTCGTCAGGTCTTGGACGGTGGTGCTTGGCCGGCGTCGGATCAGGCGCCTTGGCGTAGTCAGCTCTTGATCTTCCGCTGGAGTGAGGGGCAAGGAGACTGACTGGGCGCCGGGGTCCGTGGTGACGGGAGCCGGACTTGTGGTGGTGGTGGCGGTCCCCTGACCTCAGCAAGGCCTTGAAGCTGGGAAGAAGAAGGCCTAGAGGTCTTGGCCGAGGAAGAGAAGAACAACTTGAAGAAGTCTCGTTCGAGCCGGAGGTTGAGATGGGCCCGAAGGGAGCTGCTGACTGGAGCCGAGTTACGCGAGTTGGAAGCCCAGAAGGATTTTAATCTCACCTCCCCTATGCTTTTGAGTGTTCCGGTTTTTCAGACAATTCCTTGAGGCTGAATCATTGCCTTAACTTTTCCTCGAGAAGGAACGCTGCAGACCTTCAGGCTGCACGGATCGGGATCCGCTACTGAATCCTCGGCAGAAGGTACAAGTCCGGTGTCGCGGATTCGTGCCTAGCACTGGACGAGGCCGATGCGGGCTTAAAAGGATTTGCTTCCACAGGCGACTTCGATGGCTGGCTTTCACGAGGTTGAGAGATCAGATGGCAGACTGAGAAAAAACAAACTTTCCAATCTGAAGAATTCACCAGGCGTCGCTGGTAACAGATCAAGGTCGATATGCAAGTCGATGGCAGGAAAGAATGGGATTCTTGGACCGCCCTTATGTACCACGCTCGACGCCGGGGCGGACCGACGCCTGAGGTCCCCGCCCGAAGACCGTTAGCCAGAAGATTTCAGGTCCTGACGCCGCCGGCTTCAGTCCTAATGGTGTTACCTGCTGCAAGAGCTGTATCTCAAGTAAGATCACCTGAACTCCTAGCACGAGGTGGGCCATTACCACTGCCAGGCATTTGCAAAACCTCGTGAGCGAGGAAAGACCAAGGAGTGCCCGAATTGTACTGGTCCCCTGAAAGCAAACCGGAGGTGTTTCGTGAGGGACTAATGGGGATGTGTGGTATGCGTCCTGCATATCCAGCGACAAAGCCACTGGCCTGGCCAAAGAAGAGGCAGAAGGGTTTGAAGGTTGAGCACCCTGAACTTTGTATTCTCACAGAAGTTCAGGGAGCTGAGATGAAGAATGGGTCCGAAATTCCAGTCTCTTTGGTACAAGGAAGAAATGGGAATAGTAACCCGTCCCATGAAGGTGAGGAGGAACAGGTTCTATGGGCTGTTTTGCAAGGAGGCAGATATTTCTTCCCTGACCAAAGGAAGATAGTCCCTTGAGTAAGAGGACTTCAGAGGGGTGGCGTGGAGGTTTCAGAAACTCTGTGGAGTGCCCCTCTGGTATAATCTGAAGCACCCATGAATCAGATGTTATCCCTCCCAACCCGGAAGGTGGAGGGAGAAATCTTCCTCCACCGGTTCCTCCGGGAGTCCGAAGCGGTGGGAAGAGAAGTCAGGTGGTGTGGGGAAGCGGGGGCCTGGCAGCTGTGGGGGCCCACCTTCCTTGGGGTTTCGCTTGAGGCTGGCTGCGTCTTTGAAAAGGGCGGCGCTGCGGGGGATGGGGACGGTACATAGAATCCACAGATTTCAGGGCTGTCCCCTTCTCCTGCAAGTCAGTGATCTTGACATCACCACCGAAAAGCATTTAACCCCTGAAAGGTGCTTCCTGGATTGCCGACTGCACCTCCGGGACCAAACCTGACAAGCGGAACCAGGCGTGATGCCGAAGACTTACGGCGAACGCAAAGCTCCACCCTGCAGAGTCCACTGCATCGTAGGTCGTCCTCAGAATGTGACAACTGGCCAAACGAGAACGGACTAGGTCAGCTAACTCCTGCTTTACTTGGGAGTCAGGTAAGGAGTCAATCTTAGATTCCGCCTAGGTAAGGATAGCCTTCTGGTAATACCCGCATGTGCTACATATGTCAGGGCCCGATTCCTAGTGTTGAAGAAGCGCATATCTTCCTTCCATACTGATCCAGAAGGCGAGATTCCTTATCCGGGAGACGAGCTCAACGCTTAGCCGCCACGGCCGGTCAGCACACCCTAATCACAACAGACTCTGCACGGGTGAGAATCAAAATCTACACCTCCGGAGCCTGGTATAGCCCGCTGACTCGAGAAGTGGGAAGAAGTTTATCAGTTGTTTCCAAATAGTGGAAACAAGGTGGGCGGAAGCTCGATCCAGGGTGGCACTAGAGTAGGGGCCGTAAGGGGCAGGTCCAGATGTTCGGCGAGTTTAACCCGCTGAGGATCTGGTTCCAAAGAACGCCACTGATGTACTTCCTGGATCTTCCTGAGTAACTCCGTGAAGGAAGGATCCTGTGGAGGTGACTTCAGAGGAGTCCTGCCAGACTTGGACGAAGAGTGAGGCTCGCTGCCTTTCTCAAGCATCCTCGAGGAATCAGAGAGAGAAGAATTGAAGCGGAGCAAGACCCTGACTCGGGTTCTGGGGGAGGAACGGTCTTAGGGGAAATCCTGGACGCTGTCCTGCCCCTCTGGATCCAGAGGGAAGAGCTCGAGAACGAGGTGGAGAGGGAGTGCTGCCTCGGCGCACGGGCGGTCGGAGGTGGCACCGCTGCAAGGCAGCTCGACTTCTTTGGTGAGCTGAGCCTGGCCTCAGCCCACAAGGAAACCAGAGTCTCCTGAAGATCCACCGCAGCCTGGGGGCGGTGGAGGAAGAGGAGGAGGGTTAGTTATGGATTATATCCATAAGGCACGATCCGTAACCCGCCGCAGAATACTGGTGCCGGTAATACGGCGGCGCGGTACTGTGAGCGCCGGTAGAGCTGGCATCGGGTACTGCAACACTGGATAATGCAGACCCGGGTAAGCCGGCATCAGATACGACGGCGGATACCCAGGTACCGGAGCTGCCGGAGAAGACGGCCCAGTAGGGAGCCCCATGGGCAGATCAACAGTGATAGGCTCGTGGGGGGGTGGGCCCAATGGAAGAGGAATATCCCCCGCCAGCGTCTGAGGGGCCGGCGTTGGAACCAGCGTCCGGGGGGCTGGCTTCAGATCCGGTTCAGTGGGAGGAGGGTCTGACGGCAGAAAAGCATCCGTGCATCGCCTGGGACGGAGGAGAAAAGTCCTCGGGTCAGGTAGGGGCGACTCTGGCTCCCCGGACAGCAGTGAAGGCTGCAGGGAACCTGGGACAACAGATGATGGAGGGTCTGTCATAGGCTCCACACCCAGCGCATGTCGGAGAAGCCGATGTGCGACTTAGGGGCTGAATCCCGGCGGACGCCAGAGGAGCCAGCGTCCGACTTAAGGGGTCCCTCGTCGGAGGTGGGCCGAGGGTGGGAAGCGGCCCGGTCTGAGGGGCACACTGCCGCAGCCGCCTCAAGGGTCGGGCATCTTAGCGGCCTCCCGCGGGTGTCGGAGGAGCAGACATCCGGCTTATGGAGGCGCCTGCAGCAGGCCGCAAGCCTGTGGCAGAGGCCTCCTTGCCCGGAGGCTCAGAGGACCGAACGCCGAGCCGACACTCCTCCAAAGCCTTGGAGGCTGCTATTGGGTGATCCCCCAGAGGGGACGTTACCTGAACCGCGGCTCCAGCCAGAGTCGCGGATGAGGAGGCCTTCTCCCTGTGCCTTTCCTTATCCCGCTTCTTGTGTCATTCCGGAGAGGTCGACGCCTGCCTAAGCTTTTTCAACTCCTTCTCCATTGCAGACATGTTTTTAAGGAGATGGACTTCCAAAGACTGCTGGCGTTGTCTGCGGGTGGCCGCGTTGAAATGCAGGCAATGCAGGCACTTCGACCAGCGTGGTTGGGGGCCTAAGCAAAAAGGCAGAGAGTGACCGTCTCGTGAGGCAGTTAGCGCCGCAAGAGTCGCATTCTATTTTTGGAAGAGACGCCCAAACAGACGCTCACCTGACAAAATGTACTAAAATACTGATAACTTTTGGTAAAACCGACAAAATAACAGGGCTGAGTACTAACCTTACCGCGAGAGCTGCAACGAGCTGACGGTGGAAAGAACTGAAGGCGGTCATCCAGGACCGCCTTTATACCAACGCCATCTGATGCCGTCACCTGACGTGTGGGCGGTCCTCGCCAGGACTGCTAGCTAGAAATTTTTCTGTGGGTCCTGTTGCTGTTAATCGCCAGTCCTATATGTAATTACCCACTGCAAGAGCCCTCTCAAGCAAGAGAGTACAGTTATGCAAGAACTTGCTGTAACAGTAGTTCTTCTAGAGAAGCTCTTGCAGCAGGTAATACATATAGGACTGACGCCACCTACACCCAACCCTACAAACACTAGCTATCTCTAAATTAAAAGACATATGTAGGTGCTACTATGCCCCCAACGCCCAAGTCAACTTCCTAGATACCAAATGGCCCCCACTTATTAAGCTGAAATGTGTTGCATAATTTAGGGCAAGGTTAAAGCTGGAATGTACTGCATATATAGTACAAGGACTATAGGGAGGAGGGTAGTACGGAGTCACTCAGGATGCAAATCCAGGATTTCAAAAGAATAGGATTCTTAGAATGGGAGTGGTGTACAGGTCACCATCTCAGATGGAGGAGTTAGACAGGGAACTAGCGGTCAGATCAGAAGGACCCATGCGAGAAGGTGAGTGTGTGATTGTGGGGACTTCAACATGCCAGGAGTGGACTGGAGCACCCCAACAACCAGGAACAGAAGGGAGCAGGTACTGCTGGATGCCTTCCAGGACAGCTTCCTGCTGCAAATGGTCAGTGAACCAACCAGGTTAGGAAATACCCTTGATCTTGTGCTGGCAAATGGGGACTTTGTGAGAGAACTTACAGTGGAGGAACCGCTGTCAGGGAGTGACCACCGCTCAGTATGGCTCACATTGGATATGGGCAAGGAAAGAGTGGAATCTGGCACAATAGTGCTGGACTTCAGGAGGGCCGACTTTGGGAGGATGGGGAAGGAGGAAGTGGTAAAAGGGTACCTGGCCAGAATTCAATCTAGTATGGACACTAACCAGAGGTGGGAGCTCATAAAGCTGGGGATAGTGGAGGCAACCAAAACCTGCTGCAAAGCCCAGAGCAAGAAGGCTAGGGCTAAGAAACCGATCTGGTTGAGCAAGGAGGTCATGGAAAGGTAAGGAGGAAAAGAGCTGCCTTTAGGAAGTACAAGAAACAGGGAGGGGGAGGACAGGAGGAGTACTTGACAGAATCGAAGGAGGTGACAAGGGCAGTAAGGGGAGCCAAAGCATCTACGGAACTCAGGCTGGTACAAGGCATTAAGAACGAGGAGAAGGACTTTTCAGTACATCAGAGAAAAGGAGCTGTAAGGACCACATAGTAAGGATTGGAAGGAGGGGGTTGGGTGAAAGCAGGGTGCAATAAGGCGAAGCACTAAATGAGTACTTCTGCTCAGTATTTACTAAAGAGAAGAAGGGGTGACACCCAAGGTGGGAGAAATGGCAGAAGCGGGGGAGTGGTGACAGATGGGGAAATCATGGAGAGCAGAGTTAGAGAGGGTTTGAAGGCACTGTGGGTGGACAAGGCACCAGGCACAGATGGCATCCACCTCAGGGTACTGAAGGAGCTGGCAGAGGTCCTTGCAGGACCTTTTGCAGACCTATTTAATGCCTCACTACATTCAGGGTGTGTACCTCGGGACTGGAGGATGGCTCATGCGGGGTCCCTCTACAACAGTGGCCCCAAGGATGAACCGGGAAACTACAGACCAGTGAGCCTCACATCCATCGTGGGTAAGCTAATTGAGACTATCCTGAAGGAGAGGCTGGTGGCCCTCCAGAGGCCAAAGGACTACAGGACAGCAGACAGTATGGCTTCAAACGTGGCAGATCCTGCCAAACCAACCTGGTCGAGTTCTATGACTGGATAACTAGGCAACTGGACAGGGGCCATGCAGTGGATGTCCTGTATCTGGACTTCAGTAAGGCATTCGACTCAGTGCCACATGGAAGTCTGGGAAGGAAGTTAGTAGGCACAGGGCAGTGCAAAAGCTGGTGAGATGGGTAGGAAACTGGCTGCAGGGAAGGCAACAGAGGGTGGTGGTGGTGGGGAGCTCTCACACCCAAGGGCAGTGACGAGCGTGTCCACAGGGCTCAGTGTTGGGACCAGTGTTTGGATATTCATTCCAGACATATCATGGGACATCAAGAGCAAGATCAGTCTGTTTGCTGATGACAGCAAGGAGCGCGGTGGTGGACGACCTAGGGGATGGCAGGGGTTGCAGGATGATCTGGCAAAGCTTGAAACCTGGTCAGACACCTGGCAATTGGTTTTAATGCCAAAAAGTGCAAGGTGCTGCATTTTGGGATGAAGAATCCAAGGAGGAGTTACCAGCTAGGGGGAGTGCAGCTAGCCCAGACAGAGGAGGAGAAGGATCTGGGAGTGCTCATTACAGGGTCAATGAACAGCTCTGCACAATGTAGGAAGGCAGCTGCAAAGGCCAATAAAATGCTGGGTTGTATTGCAAGGGGTATATCCTCGAGGAGGGAGGAGGTGATTCTGCCACTGTATAGGTCATTAGTTAAACCACACCTGGAGTACTGTGTGCAGTACTGGCGTCCATATCTGAAGAGGGACGTTAAGTTACTGGAAGGGGTGCAGCGCATAGAGACAAAGATGATCAAGAGGCTGGGGGACTTATACGAGAGGAGGCTGAAGGAGTTGAATATGTACTCAATGGAGGAGAGGAGAAGAGAGATAGGGGTGACATGACTGAAACCTTTAAATACATGAAAGGAAAACACAAGACGGGTACAGAGGGGCTGTTCAAAGTAAGGGAGAGGAGGGCCACCAGGGGCCATGATATGAGACTGGAGCGAGGAAGGTTCAGGAGGGAGATGAGGAGACACTTTTTTACAGAGAGGGTGGTGGTTGGGTGGAATGTGTTACCTGCTGAAGTGGTATGCAGTAGAACAGTGGACTGCTTCAAACGAGGATGGGACAGGACAAGGGGGAGGGTTAATGAAGGGAAAGGGTGGAAGTGAGGGGCAGCTGCAGAATAGAAGAAGGTGACATTCGAGCAGACCTGATAGACCTCTGTCTTTATCTGCTGGCAAATTTCCTATGTTCGTAGTGACTTCTATTGTGCATACCTCCTGTATTATATATATTTTTTTTTTCTTTGTTCTACATTTTATATCTCCTGTCTACGTAATTGCGAACTGTATGTGTATGTGCCTCAGGACCTCTTTGTGAATGAGCTTGCTCAATGGAGTCTTTCCTGCAATAAACTTGAACACCTGGTTGCAGTTCTCGCAATCTTCTCTAGCAGAACCAACATGGATCGCCCCTGCCGACATCAGCTCCACCCCCAACATCACCATATAAAAGGAGAGAAGTTCCCCACGTGCTCCAGTTCTTGCACGCCAACCAATAGGAAGCAGGATCGTATGAGGCGACCTAAGCAGAAAGTCTGAACACACTTTCTCCCCTGAACAGAAGAGGAAAATGGGCAAAATGGAAGAGGCGGGAAATCATACCTGCTGCAAGAGCTTCTCTTGAAGATCTACTGTTATGGTAAGTTTTTACATAACTGCACTCTCTTACTTTGAGAGGAAGCTCTTGCAGCAGGCAACACATATAGGACTGATTCCCAAGCAGGATAAACTCAAGACAACCCTCGGGAGGGGAGAAGGAAAAGCAGGGAAACAGGAGCAGGAGGGATCTTCAAGAGCCAAGCCCTGCAAGACCATAATGCCAAAACCTGCTCATGCCTGAAATGATGTCCAGGCTGCATGCACAGACAAAAGTGTGGAGGTGTTATGGCAGCTGCACAAATGTCTGCCACCAGACATGCTTCATGGCTGCAAAGGAAGTGGCAACTGCCCTGGTAGAATGAGCCTTGATCGGGCCATGAGCAGACCTGTTATGTTTCTGGTAACAATAAGTAATGCAGGTAACCAGCCAGCACAAGAAGCGTCTGCTTGGTAACCGGGCATCCTAAGGGCCTGTGCACGAAGTACGCGAACAACTGGTCGGATTTTCTACACCCTTGGTTCTGGACAGGTAGCAGAGTGCCCTGTGAATGTCCAAGGAATGAAACAGAGCTTCCCTTTTGTTGGAGTATTCCAGATAATACACCAGAAGCTGACCTGTCAATTCAGAATGAGCTCCGTAACAACTTTCTGTAGAAACTTCGGACTGGTGCGAAGGTCGACCCTATCTTTACGAAAGGCTGGGTTTCATACACATGAGAGCTTGAAACTCAAATATGCCTTGCTGAAGTGATGGCTACCAAAAGCAGAGTTTTCCAGGACAGAAAACGAAGCTCCGCTTCCATGGCCGGTTCAAATGGGGGAAGAGTCAGCTTTTCAAAGACGAAAAGCAGATCTCAAGGAGGAACAGGATCCTGAATCAGGGGTCTGATGTGTTGAATATCGCGCAGAAAAGCCTTTGATACCTCCATCTGGACCACCATCTTACAATGGACCAGCATGTGATAAGCAGAGATGGCAACAGCTGTACTTTGAGAAAGGAATAACTGAGATCAGACTCTGACAGGGAAAGTAGGTATACTAAAATGGAATTAACTAGACAGACCAGAGGATCCACCACCTTGGCTGTGGTCCAAATACAAAAACGCTTCCACTTAATAGCATAAGTGGCCCTGGTAGCAAGCTTGCGCATCTCAACCAAAGCCTGCGCCACCTTGTCAAACTCCAAACCTAAACCTAGCTAGGTCTTGACGAGTCAGGCATGCAGGTGAACAGAGCACAGGTTCGGATGGACCAAGGACCCACTGTCGTGAGATAGAAGCTGTGACAAAATTGGAAGAGGAAGCGGAGGCTCTGCTGCTAAACGCTGACGTAACGGGAACCAAATCTGACGAGGCCACAGCGGAGCTATCGGAATTAAGGTGGACTGTTCTGACTGTGCTTTGAGGAGTACCTTCTGAAGCAGAGGAAAGGGGGGGAGGTGTAGCGGAATCTCCCCTTCCAGGAGAGGGACGATGCGTCTTGCCAGAAAGCACCAGGCTCTGGACCTAGCGAGCAAAAACTGGGCAGTTTTGCATTGAATTGAGATGCAAAGAGGTCTAGCTCTGATGCCTTCCATCTGGAAAAGATCTGATCTGCGAATCCCTGAAGCAACGCCCATTCATGGGCTTGCGACCTGGTTCTGCTGAGAGCGTCGTCGGCCCGCACGTTCTGTGCCCCTGGGACACGAACCACAGATAAGAGCTGATGCCCCAGCGCCCAATCCCACACCCTCATGGCTTCTCAGTAGAGGGGATAAGAATGTGTGCCACCTTGTTTGTTGATGTAAAACATCACGGATGTGTTATCCACCTGATTAGCAGATGACCCGCACTGTGGCAAAGGCTAAGGCCTGAAGAGCATACAGGACCGCGTTCAGTTCCAGGACACTGATGCAGGTTTTCCTCTATTGGGGACCAAGGAACTCTGGGTCTGATGAGCCCTCAAATGAGCGCCCCATCCCGAGGACGAAGCATCCGTGGTCAGAATTTGGGACGGGGCCCCCGACCTGAAAGGGGACCATGCCAATCCACCAGTGTAACCCCCGGCAGATGGGCTCCATGATCCCTATCAAGGCGTCCAAATCGTCCTGTGTCTGATCCCACTGGACAGCACGGACCACTGGATGGTCCGCGTGCGCAGCCACGCTAGAGGAACTGAAACAATGGTGGCTGCCATGTGTCCCAACAGCCTGAGAAGGTGTCTTGTAGGGACCTTTGAAGCTGTAGAGATGCGTTGTGCCAAGACCTTGATGCATCCCGCTCTGCTGGAGGGGAGGAAAACCTTCCTGAGAGGTGTGTCTAAAGAGCCCCTATGAATTGGAGCTTCTGGGATGGGAACAGCTGAAACTTGTCCCAGTTGACCATGATGCCCTGATGCTGACACAGCGAGAAGGTGTCCCTGATGGTTTCCAACAAGCGGGCCCTGGAAGGAGCCAGTCGTCCAAATAAGGGAACACGAACTGACTCATTCTCCGAAGCGCCGCGGCGACCACTGCCAGGCACTTGGTGAAAACCCTGGGGGCTGAAGAGAGACAGAAGGGAAGGACTTTGAATTGGAAAGGTCTGTCCTGGAAACTGAACCTCAGGAACCTGCGATGACTCCTGGCAAATCGGGATATGCAGATAAGCATCCTGCTGAAATCAAGAGGCAGGAAAGTGGTAGGAAACCATGCGAATCTCCAATAAGATACCCATTGGTTTAGTTCATGAGATACAGGATGGGTTTTGGTCTCCTGACTTCTTTAGGATCAGGAAGAAGTGGGAGTAGAACCCTGTCTTTTGGCCACAGGAACCGCTCAATGGCATTCTTGTCCAGCAGAGATAGAGTTTCCTTCTGGATGAGAACCCTGTGTTCCCTCCGAGCCGTGATTGGTGGGAGGGTCTGTCCGAGGATGGCACTAAACTCTATGGAATGCCCAAATTCCACGAGATAGAGGACCCAAAGAATAAAGTGATCGCCGACCGCCCCGAATGAGACGCCTGGGAGAGGTGGGTTGTCTGAATAGTCAGGCGTTGGGAGGGGAGGCAACTGCTGGTCGAACCTGCCGAGAGGCAGCGGCCGAGGCACCTGGCCCTCCTCTGCGACCAAAGCCACCCCGCTGATGGTGTTGCTGATAGCGGAACTGCTGAGGCTGATGTTCCCACAGCCACAAAATGAGACTTTCAAGAACGCCCTGCTTCGGTGGTTCATGGACTGCACAGTACGGACAGCTCTTACCGGAGTGCTATAGCTTTGAAATGATCCTCTCAGAGTAGTCTCCGAAGAGCACAGAGCCTTTAAGGAGAATCCAGAATGCTGGATTGAACATCTGGATCGAATCCTGAAACCAAGAGCCAGGAATGGCGCCAAAGGCAGATGCTGGAGGCAGCCCTCACAGAAGTGTCTGCAGAGTCATAGACTGATCTCAGGATGTGGGTACCCAGGTTCGAGCCAGTCTAAATAAGTTTGCAAGCTCCACCTGTTGAGCGAGTCTGCCATGCTCTGCACAATTCAGTCCTTGCTCCAAAGGGCGTTCTGGAACTGGACCACGTGTGTCGGAAAGTTGATACTCCTGATGCTGCAGGTGGTAGAAGAGTACACCTTCCGGCCCAACAAATCCAGCTGCTTAGATTCCCTTTCAGGCGGCCAGGTGCTCAGGTGTTTGGGCCTCTGCGAACAATCTCGAGCAGCCAAAATCACCACCGAATCAGCGGTTGGGTGTTCGGCTAAAAAGGGGTGGTCCTTAGGGGCCCTGGTATAGCCGGTGTGCCTTTTTGGGCACGTTAGAGGAGGACGCTTCCAGGTGGCACAGGTGACGTCCTGAAAGGTGTCGACCATGGGAGGGATGACCACCGGCTTAGGATCTTTTTGGCGGAGGTACTTAGCCAACTGCAAACGCTCGGGGTCCAGGTCCTCTGTATTCCAGCCTGTTCCCCTAGATGTGCCTCATCACCTCCATGAAGCTGTGTCAGGAGGGGATTCTGGGGTCCCCATGATCTGGGTAAACATCCAACTCAGGGAGGGAAATGTCGGGAATCGACAAGAATCCATGGAGAACGAAGAGGGCGAGTGATGTCTTCTCCTCTTACGTCTTCTATTAGGAGAAGCTCCAGGATCTAATCCTCCGGCACCTGGACTTAGTATGTTTTCTGGGTGCAGCTGGACCCTCCCCAGCCTCATCTCCAGAAGGCTCTGAAACCGGAACAGCATCCAGATTTGGGACTATGCCAGTGTCCTGAGTAGGGATAGGAGTGGGGTGAGGCGTGGTGAAGCGGGCCCACTGGTAGGTCCTGCTTCATTGTCTCCCACCAGTGGGAGAACAACTCCTTCACCTGTGCCATACTGAGCTAGGGAGACCCAAGCGCAGGGGAGCAGCCATACCAGAGCCTGCACAGCGCCCGCTGAGATCCAACGTGCTTAGTGTCAGCGATGTTGCCTGTCTTGCAGGTGATTTTGGGGGCGGGGGGGCGCATTGGTTACCTTGTCAGGCGAACCAGCATCTGCTGAGAGGGGGTCTCAGAACGGACGTCGGGTTGAGCCAGCATGGCGACCACAGTAACTGGCAGCGGAACAACCTTCGCCAGTGGCGGGGTCGAGGCCGGCAGAGTGGCAACAGGGCGTCTGTCTGGCACCCGTTTATCCCCGGAGTCCGAAAGATGTCCCTCCGCGGCCTTAGCTTTGGGACAGTCAGAGTGCCTATGAGATTTCTCTGGCTTGTCTGATGGACGCTGTACCATAGCTGGAGGCTGATGGCAGTCGGACTCTCTGGATTTGCGTGGCAGAGATGATGCCCTACCACCTGAAGACCCCGGGCCTTGCTAGACTCCTGGTCGGCCACAGTAAGATAGGCCAAGTGGAAGGAGGACTTACCTTAGCCCGCTGAAGAAGTCTTCTCCGTTAGCGGATACACCTTGAGAGGCTGGAGGGTTGTCCCGGGGTTTGCGCCGAAGACCCAGAAAAGGCAGCTTAAGGGTCGTGAGGCGAGATTCATGCCCCGAGGAGCCGGATTTTGAGGCCGAGTGGGAGCCCATGGACCTGGGCCTAGAGTGGTACCTCTCCCATTCCGTGTGATCCTGATGATTTTCTTTGTGGTGCTTCGTAAAGCGGCAAAGGGTCAGAGTTCCCGAGGAAGAGGTTCGCCCAATGGCAACTTAGACTCTGTGAGAAAGGCAGCAAGAGACTTCAGTCACCGGATGTGCATCCTACTATTAAAGGCCGGGCAATGGAGAAAGGTGCCAATGTCATGGTCAGGGCCTAAGCAGTAAAGACACAAGGAATGGCCATCTTTGGAGGAAATTTGGTGCCCACAGTAGTGCTTGTTAGGGTGCCCCTTCGAAATCGCTGATGTAAGTTGAAAAATCTGAATCAAAATGGTGGAGAATAGAGAGGAGCGATTTGTACTGAACAAGCAGTAGCCGAAAGCGAACTAACCCAAGCCATGCAATGGGAAAGAACTGGAGCACGTGGAACTCCCCTCCTTCACATGGTGACGTTGGGGGTGGAGTCAACTTCAGCAGGGGGGCATTCCACGTCAGTACTGCTACATAAGAATTTGCGAACCGCCGCAAGGTGGGGTCAGTCCTATATGTGTTATTCCGCCGAAGAGCTTCCTCTTGAAGCAAGATATGAAAATTACGTACTCTACCGTAATTCTTGATCTTCTCTTGTATCTTCACCACTCATTACTTCTTGGGTGTAAGCCGGAGGCGCGCACCCGCCACGGGAGCTTTTTTTTTAGCTAGCTCTAACGGCGCTGCCCTCGAGACAGACGCCTTGCGTCATGCGCGAGGGGCGGCCGGTAGTAGCTACCGACTCCTCCTCCATCTCAGTTCTGTGAGCCGGAGAGGCAAAAAATACAGGTTACTCACCTGTAACAGGAGTTCTAGGAATGGTATATGTTGTTCATCCACACTATCTGGCAGGTTCCTTGCCGCTTTAAATCTTGCTGGAAGGTCTTCAAGCTGGCTCCTCCCACCCACCCAGGTGGTAAAACTCTCGGCTCCGCCCCACGACGCCAGATCTGGCACGCTGGAAGCTCAGGTTGTGCGTCAGCCGGGAGGTCGGAGAATGGATGAACAACATATACCATTCCTAGAACTCCTGTTACAGGTGAGTAACCTGTATTTAGGGACATGGATATGTTGTTCATCCACGCCATCTGGCAGACTCCTAGCAGTTCTCCGGAGGAGGGAGGCAAGGCACACCCCTTAATACTTACTTGGGAAATAAGGATTGAGAACAGAGACCCAAAACCAGCATCCCGCGTGACTCAAGGTCGATGTGGTAGTGGGTAATGAAGGTGTTTGCCGACTTCCAGGTAGCAGCCCTGCAGATTTCCTGGAAAGGGACGCCCTGGAGGCAGCCACCGATGCAGCAGTATGGCGGGTAGAATGAGCTCTTATCCCTCTGGGAGGCTCCATGCCCGCCAACTCATAGCAGAGATCTATGCAGGAGGTGACCCATCTGCTTATCGTCCGCTTGGCTGCAGGTCTGCCAGGGGCGGCTTCAGCGTAGGTGACAAACAGCTGGCAAACCTCTCCCTCAATCCCAGCTGTGCGCCTCCTTGTACAGGCAAGCCCTTCTAGGGTCCAAAGTATGGAGCCTATATCTCGCCTCCGAGGTGTGATTGGGGTAGAACACCGCAGAGTCAACACCTGGTTAAGGTGAAACTCCGGCACCACCTTCGAAGGAATTTCGGTGGGGCGAGGACAACCTGTCCCTGTGGAAGACCAGGTAGAGACCGATGCTCAGCGCCTGGAGTTCTCCCATCCTTCTGGCTGACGGATAGCCACCAAGAAGGCGGTCTTCCAACAGGTGGGGAGACCACACCTGTCATTGGTTCAATGGCTTGCCCATGAGCTTTGCCAGTACCAGCAGTAAATCCCACGGAGGTGGGGTTCCCGCACTGGAGGAATGTGATCAAGGCCTTTGAAGAAGCGCCTAACCACCTTCTCCTGCCTACTGACTCGCTCACTGCCCGCGCTCGTAAGCAGAGATGGCTGCCAGGTGCACCTTTAGGGTCGCCGACCTAAGCCCTTGACTAGATAGGGACCATAGATAGTCCAAAATGCTGGCCACAGAACAAGAGGAAGGGTCCAAGCCTCATTCCGACACCAAATGGAAAATCTCTTCCATTTGAAGGCGAGCATTGTCTGGTCGACTCCACGGACGCCTCAACGACGCTGAGGACCTCGCCGAAAGACCCAAGGCCTGGAACCTAGCCGCCAGGAACCAGGCTGTCAGGTGCAGGGATTGAAGGACCGGATGGAACACCTTCCCTGACTGACTGAGAGCAGGTCCGGCGAGCTGGAAGCTGCCTCGGAGCCTGGAGCTGAGGCTGAGGAGATCTGGGTACCAGAACTGGCGGGCCAGTCTGGGGCTATCAGAATCACCTGTGCCTGTCCCTCCTCGCTTTGAGCAGGACCCTGTGAATCAGGGAAAGGGGGAAGGCGAAAGAGGCCCGGGTCCACGGCCTCGAGAAGGCATCCCCCTGCAGCGAACCCTGCTGAGGGGAGCGGGCATGAAACAGCCTCAGCTTCGCGTTCTCCCTTGAGGCAAACAGATCCACCAGAGGTGTGCCCCAGAGGGAGAACAGATCTTGTACTACCTCCGGCAGGAGAGAGCACTCGTGCAATGCAGCCCCTATCTGGCTCAGGGCATCGGAGGCTCCTGCCACATGAATGGCTAGGAGATCAGCCTCCAGGCTGCGCACAAGTGACCAGATGCGGAGAGCTTCCTTGCATAGAAGCATGGAGCGCGTCCCACCCTGGCGGTTTAGGTAGTACATGGTCGTGGTATTGTCTGTCTGGACTCGGATCACTTGACCACGGAGAAACGGAGCAAAGGCGGTGAGAGCTAGGCGGACCGCTCGTAGCTCCAGCAGGTTGATGTGACATCGGGACTCCCGCGGACCAGAGGTCGCACTCGGTGTTCCCAGATGGGCACCCCAATCCATCAAAGAGGCGTCGGACAATAGAGAGACCGTCGGCTTGGGGCGGACAAATGGGATGCTCTCCTGCAGATGAGATGGAACGTCCACCACTGAGAGCTGCCCACATCTCCTGGGTCGCCATCACAAGCTGGTCCAAGGGATCGCAGCGCTAGACCACTGGCTGGCCAGCCCCACTGAAGGGGCGCATGCCAACGTGTCCGGACGGACTACGCTGGTACAGGCCGCCATGAGACCCAGGAGGCGCAGGAAGTCCCGGCAGGGCGCAATTGCCCAACCAGAAATGATTGGGCAAAGGAGGTAAGAACCTGGCCCTGTCTGCCGGGAGCCGACTGGCTCGTAGAGAGCCGACTTCGCCCCGATGAACAGTATCACCTGCTTCGCCTCGAATTCGATTTGGCCTCGTTGATAAGGAGGCCGACCTGAGAGCAAACCTGGAGGGCCAGATCTCTGGACCGCTTCCACCTCCTGTCTGGAGGGGCTGCTATCAGCCAGTCGTCCAGGTAAGGGCACACAGACCCTCGGCGCCACAGGAATGCTGTCACCGCTCATGCATTTGGTGAAGACCCTGGGAGCTAGAGAAAGGCCGAAGGGCATGGCTTGAACTCGAATAGGATCCCTCCGCCGAAGCGGAGGAACCTCCGTGAGACGGACGGATAGACATGAAAAACGCTGCCCTGAAAGTCCAGAGAGCAAAACCACACGCCGTGTTCCAGAGATGGTATTATCTGAACCAGAGTGACCATTCTGAAGGTTCGAGACCTTAGGAACTTGTTTAGGTCGTGTAGGTCGAGAATGGGGCGCCAGCCCCCCGTCCGTTTCGGGACCAGGAAATACCTGGACACAAACCCCGGGTCTAAGGGAGGGTCCTCCACCTCTCTTATCACCTCCTTCTGGAGGAGGAGATCGATGTCGGCTCGACGAGCCGCCAGTGAGGCTGGGGACCCCGAAGCCCCCCGAGGAGCGACGGCTCTGTAGGGCGGTGCCTGCTCGAACTCTAGAGGCAGGCCTCTTCCCACCACCTCCAAGACCCACCTGTCCGTGGTAACAGCGGACCAGGCGGAAAGGAAGTGCCGGAGCCGTCCCCCCACGGGGGGAACCAGGGGTGAGGAGACGGGGATGGGGGCGACACCCCTCAGCCCGTCACTGAGCAGGCTTGGAGGAGGGACCGGCCGAGAGACCTCCTGGGCCTTTTCCTCCTTGCTTCCTATTGGAGGAGGCCGACGGCTTGGGTTTGGGGTACCAAGGTCGAGCCTGCTGGCCCTGACGTTGCTGGGCCAGGCACAGAAGGGCGAAATGGCTTAGGCTGAGGCTTACGGCCTTTGTCCTTCTGCGCGGAAGAGACAGAGTCCAAGGTGGCATTGGACCTTTCGATCCTCTGGAGGTGACCTTCCACTCCAGGGCCGAAGAGGTCAGTCCCCAAAAAGGGAACATCCGCCAACTTGTGCTGGGTATCCGAGGTGAAGGTGGATATCCTCAGCCAAGCCCGCCGGCGCATGGCCACTGCGGTCGCCACTGATCTAGCACAAGAGTCTCCGGTGTCGAGAGCAGTCTGGAGCTGCTGCTTTGTCACTGCCCTCCTGATCCCGCACCTGCTTGACCGTGGTCTGCAGGTCCGTGGAAGATGGGGAACGACTTATCCAGGGAGCCCAACAGGGCATGGGAGAAGTGTGCATCAGACCGGCCGAACTGGCCTGACTAAGGCAGAGAGATGATGCAGCATAGACTTTCCGCCCGCATAATCCAATTTCTTGACCTTTGTCGGGTGGTTTGTCCACGCCTCTGGCGTTCTCGCACGCGAAAACGCTGTTCGTAACCAGCCCTCAGCAGAGGGGTGTTCTGAGAAACCGGACAGGGAACCGTAGGGACCAGCATTTCCTAGCCATTCTGGCCGGAGGCGAGGGCAGGAGGCAGGACGCCGCCATAGTTCCAAGGCCGACCAACAATGGCTTCGCCAACGGAAAGGCCTCCATCGGAGAATCTCGGTCCAGAATCTCCGTGAGGGGATATCTGGCCCGTTGGAACGGGTTCGAGCTTCATCCCGGTGGACTCCGAGATGAGCCGGTAGGCCAGGAAGGACGAAGGGCTATCGCCCACTGACTGCCCCCTGAGGACTCCAAGTCCATCCGCCTGAGAACAAGAAGGAGTCATCTTCAGACTCAGACGAGCTGCCTCGAGCCTGAGACACCTTCACCGCCGAGGTTTATCGGGAGAGAGTGACCGACAGCCTATGGGGCAGCCCCTGAGCCGACAGAGAACTCTTGGTCGGAGCCCCAACTAACGGCTGAGGAGGCGGGCGGTTCCACCAAAATCGGTGGGCAGCAGTAATAGGTCAACAACCAGCCTGGGAACAGGCCTCGACCACCGCGAGGGGTTGTTTCGCCGCCCGATGACAGCCACTTAATGGCCGTGAAGACGACTGGTCGGCTTATTCCCGCCAACAGAAGCGTTGCCACATAAGCTTCATATTTCCGACGAACTGCGTCAAGCCTCCCCTCGTCCGAGGAGGAGGAAGAGGAGGAAGAGCGGCGGCGCCGAGACAGAGACCGCCTATGACGGCGGGACTGGCTGGACCGCGAGGAGGTCCGAGACAGAGAATCTCAGCTAGGCCGAGGTCGGCGCGGCGGGGTACCGAGGATCGGTACTCCCTTCGGCTCGGAAGATTGCACCGACGGCTCCGGAACTGGAGGCACAGTCGAGCCGACGGGATCCTCAACTCTCACCGGGGGAACCGGGGAGAGGGGAATATCAGCTTCACCAGCCGACAACCCGTCTAACGGGTCGAGAAAAATCTCGACCACGTCGTCGGGTGTCTCGGTCAACTGGCCTGACGGGGACACCGTGAAACCAGTGGCCGAAGCTGAAGGGTCGACCGAAGTCGACTGTCGACTAGGGGAAGGAGATCTTTCCCGCTCCCAAGAGCGTCGACGATGGGACTTACCCTTACTCTTTTTTGACCGAGAAAACGGTCCAGAAGAGGTTGGACCCTCGCCTTTAGTCAAGAGGGTCAGGCAAAGCTCCTTAAAAGAAGCCGAATATGAGGCGCCGAGAGAGAGCGGGACGAATGCCGTGGCCGAAGATGGAGCGGCCTGCACCGCCTCCTCTTCAAGGGCGATCATCTGCTCGAGCTGTTCCGCAGAGCCCGCAGCCGCTGACACCGCCAATCGGCCTTCGACGGACCGAGGTCTCTCTTCGACGCCCCTAACCGCAAACGGGCAGCACGACCTTCGAGGACATAGACCGAAAAGGAAGAGCACAGGTCGCAAGCCTGCGGTTCGTGCTCAAGGCCCTGGGCAGTAGGCCTTACGTGGAGTGAGGTCTGTCCGAGACATTTTTCTGCCACAGGGCATCTCCGAACTGGGAGTCGACGTATCCATCGCAGCCACGCAGGGAGAAGACCACTAAAATGTTTTGGCAAAATTGAAACGAGTTTCAAAGTTTGAAGAGTTAGGCACCAAATCTTAATCGCAGAGCGTTAAGGAGGGAACCTGAGCTTCCAAGCGGTAAGGAAGATCTGACGTCATGGGGCGGAGCCGAGAGTTTTACCACCCGGTGGGGTGGAGGAGCCAGCTTGAAGACCTTCCGGCAAGATTTAAAGCGGCAAGGAACCTGCCAGATAGTGTGGATGAACATATCCATGTCCCTAGAAATTATATTGTGGAAAAAAGAGAAAGCGAGGCAAGATAGCCAAGGGATAGCAAAGGAAGGAAAATAAGCTGAAAAAGGAATAAGCCGATGGAGAATAGACAGAGGAGAGAGTATTCCTGCCCTAAGGGATCGCAGGGCCTCCTTTCCGGGGCGACTCTAGGAGGAACAGATAGAGAGAAAAGGGAAGGAGAAAGAAAGGATGAAGGAAGCAGAGAGAAGAAGAAAAATGGGGTGTTGAGGAGACAATGCCCAACGAAAGCATTGCTAGTCGAGAGACTTAAGGCCCGACTTAACAAGGAGCAAGAACTCGCTGGTAGTGCTGGAAGAGAAGGTTCACTGAACCCGCTAGACAGACTAAGGAGGGCAGAGTCTTTGACCTCAACATGCTATGGTCCTTATCCTAGTAGAGGGCTCCTGGACTGATTGAGCAGACCCTTGTTCCGGAAGAGCCCTAGCTAGGAAAGGGTTGATCCCAGGCAGCTTGTAAGAGCTGCCCAAGAAGGTATAGAAAGAAACTTAGCCTTTGAAGGCGGTTTGTAAGAAATATAGAAGAACTCAATCGGACTTGCTATGTCAAGGCAGATAGAGACTTGAAGCTGGCAAGATCTGCCAGCGGCTGACACTGCTTTTCCTGCAGCACTGCTCGCAGAAGGACCCTTGAGAAAAGGCGTCAAGACAAAGCATGACTCACAGGCTTATGAGGAAAAACATGACCTGAGAAGCAAGGGATTACCTTCAAAGCAGTCTGAGAGAGTTCCCTCAGTTTTAAGAAAATAAATTGTATAACCGTACCCGTTCCTCTTACTCTGTAAAAAGGGGAGGGTTTCCAGGGCTTAGCAATTGATTAGCAGAAGATTCTGGGACTAGATCACTGCACAGACAGTCAGGCAAAGTCCCTAGGAGTGCCTCGCCTGAAAACATGGCGGTGAGATAGTCGTGCATCTCCCTCACGACTCCAGCACTCCTGCAATAAATGCCAAATCAATCTTAGAGTAAAGAATTTCCTGGAAACCATTGAGAGAATGGCAAGGACAGAGTTTTTTTTTTTTTGGCATAAAGGCCAATAAGAGAGGAACGAGACGGAGGGGAAACGCCACAGAAGGAGGCCACTGAGGGGAAGGAGGGTGAGATCAGTAATGATTCATAGTGGATTCCCTGCAGGGGAGGCCTCAAACAACTGGTACAGCAACCCACAAGAGAGAGCTATCCTAGATCTAGTACTGACTAACAAAGAAGGGATCACAGATCTCAGGTAGAAGGTCACCTGGGGCCAGTGACCATCACATGGTATGGTTCAATTTGGCTACTACATCTAAATCATCCCATTCCAAGGCAAAATATGGGACTTCAGAGGAGCTGACTTTGATAAGATGGCCAACAGAGTTAAGCTAGCCCTGGCAAAAAGAAACACAGGTGAGGGGGTACAGGCAAAGTGGGCAAGCATTAAGAATGCAATACTTGAAGCAACATCCCATTGTGTTAGACAGAAAAGGAAGTGCAAAAGAAGAAGGAAACCACTTTGGTTCTCAAATACAGTAGCAGAAAAGGTCAGAGCCAAAAGGCTGGCCTTCAGGAAAATCAAGGGAACACAGCGGGATGAAGATAGGGAGGCATACCAAACTGCCCTAAGGGAAGCAGGTAAGGCAGTAAGGCAGGCAAAGTCCCAAACTGAGGAAACACTAGCACGAACAGTAAAAGAAGGTGACAAGACTTTCTATAGATACATTAGTGAAAGGAGAAAGTCCAGAGGGGGTATTGCTAAGCTTAATGGAGAAAAGGGAGCATGTGAGGAGGAGGACCCTGTAAAGGCATATATCCTAAATAGATACTTTTGCTCAGTATTTACTGAAGAGAAGGTAGGGCAGGGCCCACAGCTCAGCATCATGGACACAGGGGGGAGGGAGGTGAGCACTACTCCTTCACAAAAGAAAGGGTCCTACAAGAGCTTGCTAAGCTCAGGTGGATAAGGCAATGGGACCTGATGGCATACATCCCAGGGTACTTAAGGAGCTAAAGGAGGAACTAGCAGAGCCATTAGCAGAATTGTTTAGTGAGTCTCTGAGCACAGGAGAGGTCCCAGAAGACTGGAGAAGGGCTCATGTGATCCCGCTCCACAAGAGTGGTAGCAGGAGGAGGCGGGAACTACAGACCCGTCAGTCTTACCTCAGTAGTGGGCAAGATTATGGAGGCACTCTTAAGGAAAGGATAGTGCAACACCTGGAATCCATAGGGGCACAGGATCCAAGACAGCATGGGTTTACAAAAGGAAGGTCCTGTCAAACTAATCTCATACATTTCTTTGACTGGGTAACCAGAGTGGTGGACCAAGGGGGAGCAGTTGATGTCGCCTACCTTGACTTCAGCAAAGCTTTTGACACTGTTCCACATAGAAGATTGATAAATAAGCTGGGTAGGCTCGGGTGGGTCAGAAGTTGGTCAACTGGGTGGCAAACTGGTTGACGGGCAGAAAACAGAGAGTGGTGGTAAATGGTATACAGTCAGAAGAGATGCAAGTCATAAGTGGGATACCTCAGGGATCAGTCCTGGGGCCAGTCCTCTTCAACATCTTCATTAGTGACCTTGCAGATGGACTAGAGGGTAAGGCTTGTCTGTTTGCAGATGACACCAAGATCTGCAACAGAGTAGATGATCCAGATGGGGTGGGCAGAATGAGAAGAGATCTGGATAAACTAGCAGAATGGTCAGAAGAGTGGCAACTGGGATTTAATGCAAAGAAGTGCAAAATCATGCACATAGGGAAGAGAAACCCTGAAGCCACCTATAGGCTGGGAGGGGAGTTGCTAGCAGTCACAAAGGAAGAAAGAGACTTGGGCATCATCATCACTGATGACCTAAAATCATCCAAGCAGACCTCTAAAGCAGTAGGTAAGGCTAGGGGGTGTTAGGGTGTGATTAGTAGGGGTATCACAAGTCGTAAGAGGAGGTAATAATCCCTCTGTACAAGACACTGGTTAGGCCCCATCTGGAGTACTGCGTGCAGTTGGAGCCACACCTTCACAAGGACATTAACCAAATTGAGGCAGTCCAGAGAAGGGCAACCAAAATGGTGCAGGGACTGCATCAGAAGACATATGAGGACAGATTAATGGAGCTCAATATGTATACCCTTGAGCAAAGGAGGGAGAGAGGTGATATGATCGAGGCATTCAAACACCTTAAGGGCATAAACAAGGTGAAAGAGTCTAACATGTTTAAATATAAGAAAAATAGCAGGACAAGAGGACACAGCATGAGATTAGAGGAGGCCGATTAAGGGGGAATGTGAGGAAATTTTTTTTCACAGAAAGGGTGGTGGATGCATGAAATGGCTTACCACAAGAAGTGGTGGCTATGAATACAGTGCAGGGCTTCAAACAGGCATGGGATAGGCATAAGGGAGCAATACAAATGACTATGAATAGATAGGCCACTGACACAGCAAAGGCGATAGCATTTATAAGGTAGAAAGAAATGGGCAGACTGGATGGGCCTTGGGTCCTTATCTGTCAACTTCTTAGCTATGAATGGTGAAGATACAAGAGAAGATCAAGAATTACGGTAGGTACGTATCATATCTTCCTTGTCAATCTTCACCATTCATTACTTCTGGTGAGCATTAGCTCCGCCTCCGTAGGGGGGAAGGGTAAAAACCCTGAAGGAACAAGACCCCCAGCCTCCTGTTGGTGAGAAACAGAAGGGGAAGACCCTGGCTAGTTCAGAGAAAAGCCTAAGTGGGAGAAGAGCTAGGAGGTGCCTCCCGAGGACGTGGAGACGGAGTTAGCCCCTGCAAAAGTCTCCTAGCTCTGGAGGAAAAGAGACGGGTCCCCCGGAAGGCGGAGCGTATCACCCTACGCCGGGCCAGGGGTGACAACCTTGAAAGACGAAGCCATGCCATCCGCCCTAATGCAGATCACTGTCCCTCAAGAAGCCTGGAAGCCACCTCATTGGCGCTGAGAAGATGCCCTTGCCTGGGTGTCTTGCCAGCTCCAGGCCTATAGCGAAGAGGGCAACAGCTTGTCTGGTTTGTCCGTGATCAGGCATCGACACTAGAAGTTGAGAGAGCATCGACACAGGTGCCGACTGTAGGCAGCGTGGTGCCTGATGTGATGCTATGCGCGCAACCGCACGAGAAAGAAGAGAACACCCTTCGCCCCCACCAGTCTAACTGAAGAGAGTCCGGTCCGTGGGCGGTCGTAGCCCGGGAGGGAGTCTCCAGGTAGACCAAGCCAGAAGGGCGGGGAGAGAATTTAGAGATTCCGAGGGGCACAATACCCACGCTGACAATCAGCTGGGGCTGGAGAAGAGGCGGCTGGCGACTGCCAGGAACGGATAGACGCCTCCTGGAAGGGATAGGCCAGGAAGGTACCACCAAGTGTTGGGCACTGAATTCTCCAAGGAATTCACGCCTCCATTCGGTATTGTCTCCGTGTAAGAGATCCGAAGGTCCCTCACCATCCTCGAAGGAATCGCTGATACTCAGTGAATCGGGCGGAGGAGAGATGAGCAGGGGTTACTCTCTCAGAGGAGGGAGACGAGGATGATGGAGAGCTGGAATGCTCAGAGGACTCCTGCGGCAGTGGGGAGAGTCGAAAGACCCGCTCATGCATACATCTAACGTATGAGGGGAAGGCCGCTGCAGAACCCCTGAACTGCTCCCAGGATAACGGACCCGTAGGACCGACATGGCCCGGGAGCGGGGGTGGTGGAGGCAGAGATATGGGAGAGGGGCACCTACGAGGAGGCAATTGACCTCTGCCAGGGCTCTGGAATCCGGGAAACGGAGCCCGAGCTGGCGGGTCCCGACAACAAACCAGGCCGCAAGACGGAACCCCTGAGGAAGCGGAGCCTGGAAGAGCCCAGGGGAGAACCTCCCCTGTGACGAACTCGACTGCATGGATCCAGAAGGCAGCCCACAGCAACGCCACCGAGAGCACTCTAGAGCCCCGGAGGGAAGGGCGGGTTCAGCACTACGGCTCCTAGCCACCCCCTGAGGTGGCCAGAGAAGACAGAGGTCCTGTCCTCAACCCTCGGACTCGAGAGAGCCTCCTCCTGACTGCATGCCCCGCCCCCAGAGGCAGCAACAGCCCCCGAGGGGAGCCTCCCCTAGCCTCCACCACGCCACCCCTGGGACTCAAGGCCACCCCAGCCGGAGAGCCCACAGGGGGAGGACGAAGGGGACAGGGAGGCCCGCTGTGCCGCCTCTGCACTGCAGGCCACAGGAGACCCCGACCCCGAGGAATGAGGGTACCAGGATGGGTCCACGTCTGAGTCGTCGGCCTCCGAGGAGGACGAGACCAGCAGGACCTCAATACTGGCCACCCCGGGGGTCCCCGTGGCAACGGCACCGGTACCAGAGGCGGCGCTGGCCGACCCCCGAGCATCAGCAACAGCCAGGCCCAGTCCTAGCTCTCCCGCGGCACCAGCGAGGCCATCGGCACCGCTCCCAGCGTCGGAAACCGACCCGGCGCTGCGAGGAGGCGAGACCAGGCGCAGCGCGGGCGAAAGTGGCGCCGCCAACGGCACCGGCGCTGCGCACAGTGCCGATCCGAACGGCACCGCCGATCACCGGATCCGAAACAGCGCCGAAGGCGGCGCCGAGGGTCCCCGTGTCCAGCCCAAAATCATGGGCCTCAACATTGGGGAGCCTGCGACCTCGCCAGGGAGGTGATTGCCGAGGCGGTGTCACCGCCGCAGCCCCGGGAGGGACCGCCACGCCTCTCGACACCGCAGAAGGAGCTTCTTCGGCAAGATAAGGGAGGAGTTCTCCTCCGCTGACCGAGTAGGCCCGGGAGGGGACCTGGGGAAGGGCCTAGAGACCTTACCTGGGAGTCCCGTGAACTACGCCGTCCCCCGAAAGTCGGCAGGGCCTTGCCGAGCTTGAACGCGCGGACTTCGAGGACAGGATGGTCCATGGAGAAGAAGGCGTCGCACAAATCCATGTCATGGTTGGGTCCCAGGCAACGAAGACACAAGTCATGCCGGTCCAAGACGGAAAAATGCCGGCCACAGGAGCACCGACGCATCGGGGCGCGGCCCGTCTTTGAAAAACACTTCGCTCCAGAACCGGACATAACGCGAAACAATTAAGGTAAAAAACAGTAGGAAAACACCCGAGGCCTTACAGATAGAAAAAAGAACAGTCTTACCGTGGTATGGCGTCGAGTGTAAATCGAGAAACAGAGGAGTCGGCAAAAACTACTGCGTACTTCACAAACTATTGCTCACGACGCCAGTAGCAGTGCAGCCTCGACGGCGGGAGAAACAGAACTGAGATGGAGGAGGAGTCGGTTAATAACGGCTCACAAGATGACGAGGGCGTTGGTCCTTTAGGCAGCGCTCATAGAGCTAGCTTTTAAAAAAAAAAAGTTTCTTGTGCGGGTGCGCCCCGCTTACACCCAAGAAGTAATGAATGGTGAAGATTGACAAGGGAAGATCCAAGGTTACCCAGTTTTTTTTTTTTTTTTTACAACTTAGTGGTAAATATTAAAATAATTTCCTTTCATTTTATTTTTTACACTTGTATGCATAATAAGCATGTCTGCCCGTTTTCATATGTGACAAGTGCACACAAACATACACAAAAATGTTACAAAAACAAATTAAACATACAAAACAATACAATAACAGTGTTCCACATTGAGTGTAAATATAGAGCAGTGGTAAGGGGAGGAGCCACGGGGCAGGGTCACCAGGGCGAAGCTACCAGTGGGCGGAGTCAGTCGGATGCAATAAAATGCATAAGAAACAAGAGTAATAAATGATGATCTGAGACTTCTAGATGCAGTAGCAAAAGAAAAGTGTGATAAATCATACTGGTGAACCTCTGCATTCTAAGTTGCAGGCCAGGCAACAGTTTGTGAGAGTCTTGACATTTTGTGAGGCCATACTACAACTCTTTACTAGTGCCTGCAAGGCAAGATCGAATCTTCGGTTTCGCAGTCCTGCCCAATGAGCTGCAGCTTCAAATAAGGGAAATTGTCAACACCAGGGCCCTCAATTGAGTTAAGAAGTGCATTTAGCACACTGGCACTTAATCTATTTCATTCCCATGCTTTTATTCGATTCAGTGCAGAAAACCTCTCACAATCTGCAGTTGACATGGGTATCTCATCATTGCCAGTTCTGCCAAAGTAGATATGCTTGGATACAGGTCTATATACTTAGTAGTTAGAGCGGCAGCCCATCAGAAATAGTCTTAAAGGCCATCTTTTCCGTTAACATGAGACTACGCAGAGAAGCCCATTCCAGTGCAGAACCATTTACATCCACAATAGTAGCATACTGACCAAGAATAATCTCAAGGCTATCACTACCATACCCTTCCAACTCTTCAATATCAACTTCCTGTATCATGCTGGGGTCAAAGATACTGAACGCATCCAAAAGTTCTTTGCTTGGAAACCTTTGCTCAATTTGAGCAATTAGGGCCCAATAAACTTGTCATGCACAGAGGTTCTGAAATGATTTAACTGTGGTTCGCTAAATGGCAAGTTCAGGCCATTATCATTCAGAGTACTAGTTCAGGCAAATGGAGGAGAAGTACTGACCAGGTACCAGTAGGCATGCCCTAAGAATCTGTAAAGTGGAATGTAAATGTCTCTTTATATCAGTAAAATTCAGAGCTGATGTTTGAAAGCATTTAGATAAGATGCTAAGGTGTGGAAGTATGTCACACATCATGCATAAAATAGAGAAAACTCCCAGTTTTCCACCATTTTACAAGGGCCACAGCTTGGGATCATGCTTTCAGAGGCCTCTATGCAGGGACGAACAACGGATGGGAAATCTTCCTTAGTGTGTCACATGCTGCATCATGGGACAACCACCTAACTGCTTTTGCCTGTTTAGGCTTTAAAATACAGGTTACTCACCTGTAACAGGAGTTCTAGGAATGGTATATGTTGTTCATCCACACTCATTGGCAGGTATCCTTGCCGCTTTAAATCTTGCGAAGGTCTTCAAGCTTGCTCCTCCCACCCACCCGGTGGTATAACTCTCGGCCCGCCCCATGACGCCAGATCTGGCCCGCTGGAAGCTCAGGTTGTGCGTCGGGCCGGGAGGTCGAATGGATGGAACACATATACCATTCCTAGAATCCCCTGTTACAGGTGAGTAACCTGTATTTCTAGGGACATGGATATGTTGTTCATCCACACTCATTGGCAGACTCCAGCAGTTCTCCGGGAGGAGGGAGGCAAGACGACACCCCTTAATACTTACTTGGGAAAGAGAGACTGGAGAACCGAGGCCCCAAAACCAGCATCCCGGCGTGACTCAAGGTCGATGTGGTAATGGTAATGAAGGTGTTTGCTGACTTCCAGGTAGCAGCCCTGCAGATTTCCTGGATAGGGACGTCCCTGGAAGCAGCCATGCATGGCAGGCGCAGAATGAGCCTTATCCCTCTGGGAGGCTCCATGCCGCCAACTTATAGCAGAGATCTATGCAGGAAGTGACCCACCTGCTTATCGTCCGCTTGGCTGCAGGTCTGCCAGATGACGGCTTCAGCGTGAGGTGACAAACAGCTGGCGAACCTCTCCGAATTCCACCGTGCGCTTTGTAGTAAGTGGCGCCTTCTAGGGTCCAAGGTATGGAGCCTATATTCAGCCTCCGAGGTGTGACTGGGGTAGAACACCGGCAGAGTCAACACCTGGTTAAGGTGAAACTCCGACACCACCTTCGGAAGGAATTTCGGGTGGAGGCGCAGGACAACCTTGTCCCTGTGGAAGACCAGGTAAGGAGACTCGATGGAAAGCGCCTGGAGCTCTCCCATCCTTCTGGCTGACGGAATAGCCACCAAGAAGGCGGTCTTCCACGACAGGTGAGAGAGATCACACCTGTGCATTGGTTCGAATGGCTTGCCCATGAGCTTTGCCAGTACCAGCAGTAGATCCCACGGAGGTGGAGGTTCTTGCACCAGAGGGGAAATGTGATCAAGGCCTTGGAAAAAGCGCCAGACCACCTTCTCCTGCGCCATCACTGCTTCCCGCCCGCGCCCGTAAGCAGAGATGGCAACCAGGTGCACCTTAGGGTCATCGACCTAAGCCCTTGATTGAGAAAGGGACCATAAATAGTCCAAGATGCTTGCCAAGGAACAGGAGGAAGGGTCCAAGCCCTTGTCCTGACACCAAATGGAAAACTTTTCCATTTGAAGGCATAGCATTTTCTGGTCGACTCTTACGGGACGCCTCAACTACATTGAGGACCTCGTCGAAAGACCCAAGGCCTGGAACTCTAGCGCTCAGGAACCAGGCCGTCAGGTGCAGGGATTGAAGGTCCGGATGGAACACCTTCCTCTGATTGACGAGACAGGTCCGGGCGAGCTGGAAGCTGCCTCGGGAGCCTGGAGCTGAGACTGAGGAGATCTGGATACCAGAACTGGCGGGGCCAGTCTGGGGCTACCAGAATCACCTGCGCCTTGTCCCTCCTCGCCTTGAGAAGCACCTTGTGGATCATGGGAAATGGGGGAAAGGCGTAGAAGAGGCCCGGGGTCCACGGCCTCGAGAAGGCATCCCCCTGCAGCGAGCCCTGCTGAGGGGGGCCGGCATGGAACAGCCTCAGCTTCGCATTCTCCCTGGAGGCAAACAGGTCCACCTGAGGTGTGCCCCAATGGGAGAACAGATGCTTGTACTACCTCCGGCAGGAGAGACCACTCGTGGGATGCAGCCCCTATCCAGCTCAGGGCATCGGCCAGGGTGTTGGAGGCTCCTGCCACATGAATGGCTAGGAGATCCGCCTCCAGGCTGCGCACGAGTGACCAAATGCGGAGAGCTTCCTTGCATAGAAGCATGGAGCGCGTCCGCCCCTGGCAGTTTAGATAGAACATGGTCGTGGTATTGTCCGTCTGGACTCGGACCACTTGACCCCGGAGGAACGGAGCAAAGGCGGTGAGAGCTAGGCGGACTGCTCGAGCTCCAGCAGGTTGATGTGGCATCGGGATCCTCGGGACCAGAGGCCATGAGTTCTGTGTTCCCCAGATGGGCACCCCAACCCATCAGAGAGGCATGGTCGATAGAGAGACCGCTGCTCAGGGCGGACAAACGGGATGCCCTCCTGCAGATGAGCTGGAACGGTCCAGCCACTGGAGACTGCTCCACATCCCTTGTCACCGGCACTAGCTTGGTCCAAGATCGCAGCTGCCAGACCACTGGCTGGCCAGTCCCCACTGAAGGGGACGCATGTGTCAGCGGGCCCAACGGACCACGCTGGTGCAGGCCGCCATGAGACCCAGGAAGTCCCAGGAAGGGCGCGATTGCCCAACCAGAAATGATTGGGCAAAGGAGGAAAGAACCTCGACCCTGTCCGCCAGGAGCCGTGCTCTGGCTCGAAGAGAGTCGACCTGCCCCGATGAAAAGAATCACCTGCTTCGGTCCGAGTTCCGACTTGGCCTCGTTGATGAGGAGGCCAATTTGAGAGCAAACCCGGGGCCAGATCTCTGGACCGCTCCACCTCCTGTCTGGAGGGGGCTGCTATCAGCCAATCGTCCAGGTAAGGGTACACCCGGACCCCTCAGTGCTGCAGGAAGGCTGTCACCACTGCAATTAATTTGGTGAAGACCCTAGGAGCAAGGGAAAGGCCAAAGGGCATGGATCGGAACTTGTAAAGGGATCCTTCCGCTCGGAAGCGGAGGAATCTCTGGTGAGACGGACGGATAGGGACATGGAAAAACCCGTCCTGTAGGCCCAGAGAGCAGAACCACACGCCGCGTTCCAGGGGTGGTATTATCTGAGCTAGAGTGGCCATCCTGAAGGTCCGAGACCTTAGGAACTTGTTTAGGTCGTGCAGGTCGAGAATGGGGCGCCAGCCCCCCTGTCCGCTTGGGACCAGGAAGTACCTGAACACAAACCCCGGGTCTGAGGGAGGGTCCGCCACCTCTCTGATCACCTCTTTCGATGAGCAGAGCGATGTCGGCTCGGTGAGCCAATAGCAAGGCTGCGGACCCAGAGGCCCCCCTGGGAGTGACGGCTCGGAAGGGCGGGGCCTGCTCGAACTCCAGAGGCAGGCCCTTTCCTTCCACTTCCAACACCCACCGGTCTGTGGTTACAGCAGACCAGGCGGAAAAGCAGCAGCGGAGCCATCCCCCCCACGGGGGGAACCTGGGGTGGGGTGACGAGGTCTGGGGCGACACCCTCAACCCGCCACTGAGTAGGCTTGAGGAGGAACTGCCGAGGGACCCCTGGCCTTTACCCTGCTTCCTATTGGAGGAAGCCACGGGCTTGGGTTTGGGATGCATGGCGCAAGCCTGCTGGCCCTGATGCTGCTGGTTGGAGGTGTCATGGCGCAGACAGACGAAAGGGCTTGGGGCGGGTCTGCAGCCCTTGTCCCTCTGGGTGGATAAGACCGAGTCCAGAGTGGCACTGGACTTTTCGATCCTCTGGAGGTGACCTTCAACTCCAGGGCCAAAGAGGTCGGTCCCCAGGAAGGGGACATCCGCCAATTTGTGCTGGGTATCCGCTGTGAAGGTGGATATCCTCAGCCACGCCCAACGGCGCATAGCCACTACGGCCGCTATTGACCTGGCGCATGAGTCACCGACGTCCAAAGCAGTCTGAAGCTGCTGCTTGGCCACTGCCCTGCCTCCGTCCCGCACCTGCTTAACCGTGGTCTGCAGAGAGATGAGGGACTACCTCGTCCAGGGAGCCCAACAGGGCATGAGAGAAGTGTGCCATCAGCACGCCCGAGGTGGCCTGACGAAGGCCAAGGGAGGACGCAGCGTAGACCTTGCGCCCGGCGTAGTCCAACTTCTTGGACTCCTTGTCGGGAGGCTTGTCCACGTCCCTGGTGCTTCCGGCATGCCGGAAGACACTGTCGGTAACCAACCCCTCGGCTAAGCGGTGTTCCGAGAAACCGGACAGGGAGCCGGTAGGGACCGCGTATTTCCTTGCCATCCTGGCCGAAGGCTCAGGGCAGGAAGCAGGACGCTGCCAGAGCTCCAAGGCCGGACCCACAATGGCCTCAGCCACCTGAAAGGCCTCCGTAGGAGAATCCCCTCGGTCCAAAATCTCCATGAGGGGTACTTGGCCCGCTTGGATACGGGCTCGAGCTACATCCCGGTGGACTCAGAGATGAGCCTAAGCAAACCCATGAAGGACGATGGGCTATCGTCCAGCGACTGACCTCCTGAGGACTCCAAGTCAACCCACCTGGAGAACAGGGAGGAATGTCGTCAGACTCAGGAGTCCGCAAAGAGCTGCCTTGGGCCTGAGCCACCCTCCACCTGCCGAGGGCGATCGGGAGTGAGGGTGACAGACAGCCTATGGGGCAGACCCTGGGCCGACCGAAAATTCTTGGTCAGGGCCCCAAACAACGGCTGTGGAGGTGGAGGTTCCACCAGAATCAGTGGGGCAGCCGGTTTAGGTCGAGCAACAGGCCTGGGAGCAGGTGCCTCTGCAAGAGCAAGGGGTTGCTTTGGATGCTCCGGTGACAGCCACTTGATAGCCGGGGAAGGCGACGACGTCTGCTTGCTCCCGGACAGAATAAGCTGTTGTCACACGAGGTCCTCATAGCGTCAACGCAACTTGCGTCGAAGCCTCCCCTCGTCCAAGGAGGAGGACGAGGACAAGCGGCGATGCCGCTTGCCGTGGTACCGAGACCGCCTATGACGGCGGATCAGCTGGACCGAGAAGTCCAAGACCGAGACCACGAACCTCTGCTTTTCTGAGGAGGGTTCAGGGCAGGGCGGGAAACCCGCCTCCCTCAGCTCGGAGGGTTCGACCGTGAATTCGGAACCGGAGGCACAGGTAAGTCCACGGAAACCTCAATCTCCGCCGGGGGGAACCGGGGAGTGAGGATTTTCGGCCTCACCGGTCGACAACCCATCCAACCAGTCGAGAAAAATCTCAACTGCGTCGACAGGAGTCTCGGTCAACTGACCTGACAGGGACACCGCGAGGCTAGTGGCCGAAGCCGAAGGATCGACCAAAGTCGATGGTCGACTACTCGGAGAGAGGGACCTCTCCCGCTCCCAAGAGCATCGACGGAGGGACTTGTACCTTGTGGTCCTCCTTCTGACCCAGAGAAGGCCCTGAAGTTGAAGGTCCCTCTCCCTAGTGGAGAGAGACAGAGTTCCTTAAAAGAAACTGAATAGGAGGATCCCAAGGAGAGCGGGATAAATGCCGTGGCCGAGGAAGACGACGATGCGGCCTGTGCCGCCTCCTCCTCGAGGGCGATCATCTGTTCAAGCAGATCCGCCGAGCCCGCCGCCGCGGAAACTGCCAAACAGGCCTCCTTCGACTTTACCGGAGGATAACGTTTCTCGGGGTGTCCAAGTTGCAAATGGGCAGTGTGGTCTTCCAGGACGTAGGCCGAAAAGGAAGAGCACAGGTCGCAAGCCTGTGGGTTGTGCTCAAGGCCCAAGCAGTAGACGCACGTGGAGTGCAGATCCGTCCGGGACAACATCTGCCCGCATGGGCACCTCCGAAAACTGGGAGTCGATTTGTCCATCGCAGCCGTGAGGGAAATAAATGACCGAAGTCTTGAAAACCTTAAAAGTAATTTCGGGTAAACCGAAGAAATAGGAACCAGTCTTATACGCAGAGCGTTAAGGAGGGAACCTGAGCTTCCAAACGGTAAGGAAGATCTGGCATCATGGGGCGGAGCAGAGAGTTTTACCACCCGGGTGGATGTGAGGAGCAAGCTTGAAGACCTTCCAGCAAGATTTAAAGCGGCAAGGATACCTGCCGAAAGTGTGGATGAACAACATATCCATGTCCCTAGAACTCTGAGTTTCCTTCTTGCAGTACATACCATACAAAATGAGCTGCTTCATAACAGCAATATCAGTTGTTTTGTCCACCAAATATGAAAAATCAAGCAGCCTTCAAATCTGTAAGAATTGATCTCTGACCACCTCACCCAGGCAGAGAACCATTTCTCTGACAGTTCGATCAGAACGATATTTGACAGCATCAGCAATATGTATATTGTCTAGGTATTTGCATCCCAATGATTTGGCGAGATCCAGCAGTGAGCTATATTTCGTTGTGTGAGGCAGCTCATTTTTTATTAGCCAGTACATGCAACAAAGGGATGCCACAAAAGCTTCTTGTTCCAGGGTCAGGGCCTGCTGCATTGCTTGCTCTATTCCACCTTTTGAAGCCGAATTCTGCAGTTTGCTTCCAATTCAGAAGCAACGTGAACTGAACTGTTCTGATGCCTTTTTATAGGCATCTTCTCTGCATGTCTTACACCCACTGAGTACCCAAACTGTTCCTGATTTGAGCATCTGTTTAGGTTTTATGCAAAATGCACAAAACATGCCACCATTTTCTTTGTACTCCAACAGTATTTGTTACGCCAGCCAGTATAAAAGCCTGTTGCTCTATGCTTAGGTTTTTTTTCCTGTACAGCAGTAGGTGCAGGGAGTCTCTTGGACATCCTTGGACATCCTGATCAACTGGACCAACTGGCATTGTCCCAATCATCGACTCACAACTGTCATGATACAATACAAATGACTATGAATAGATAGGTCGCTGACAGAGCAAAGGCCGATGGCGCATTTATAAGGTAGAAAAAGAAATGGGCAGACTGGATGGGCCTTGCGGTCCTTATCTGCCGTCAACTTCTATGTTTCTATGTTTCTATGATCTTGATCAGGATGTTTCTGTTTTGAGTTAATTTGAAACCAAAGTTAGTTTCTGCACTGTGTACAATAAAGCTCCCCACTTGTGTGTTTGTCAAATATAGAACGATAGTTTGGTAATGCTGGTTGAGTGAGCCTCACACAAATATTTTTCTGCTCCCTGAATCAGGGTTTACTAGAACAAGTGACCACTGACGAAGCAAGACTGCACAACTTGACTGGGACAGAGACAGTTAAGGACCCCCAATTTTTTTCTCTTCATAAATATTTTTCTGCTCCTGAATCAGGGTTTGGGAAAGAGACTAGACCCTCAGAAGTACAGTTAAGGCAGGAGCCTGAATTTTTTTCTCACAAATAGAAACAAGTGACGGTCACCACACACTGACAAAGCAACGGACTGCACAAGGACAGGACTGGCAGACCCCCCCCCCTCGAAGGGGAGGGTCAAGTCAGGGCGTCTGTCCCCGGTGTCTCCTCACAAACACAACTGGCTGTGGTGCTGTATACCAGGTAGTAATATCTGACTGCTGTGCAGAACACGAATTATTTTATTTCTTTACTGCCTGTATATTTATTTTTTATACACTGCAGCTCATCAAACACCCACTGTGGGAGACCACACAATGAGCCCCCTCTCCCCCCCTTTTCCCCTTCTCTCAACGACCCACTTCAATTTTTTCAGGACAGATTATTCTAGCCCCTTGCACTGCTTACAGGTCTAATGTTGTAGTTTACAATCCAGAACCACCTACAAGCAGTTACCTAAATATGTGCAGGTCTGACCATTAATCCTAATCAAGTGTGCTGCATCAGGCATGCAAGAAACCAGCAGCTAAAGTCAGTTCAGTGAATTGGACGAGTTCCCATAGGAAAATAAATCTTCCAGTGCAGACTGGTGTTTATTTTTTCTTTTACTGCCAGTATTTTTTTTTTTTTGCTGCAGTTGCCCTTTCAGTAAAAGGCAGAAAAATTTGCAGGTCTGAAATGCTGGAGAGTCACCATGCAATGAGCACCCCCACCCCCCAAACTCAGTAACACTTCATATACCAGTTAGTTCCGATACTTCAAGTTTTAAAAACAAAATAAAAAGGTTTTTTTTTTTTTTCCTTTCATCATCAATATTAGGCAAAGGAAACTGCACTCAATTACAACTAGCATTTCTGGAGCCAACTGAACGATCTGAACGATTGCAATCCCTAAAGTGGCAGCAGACTAATGGGAGTTACCCAGCAATTCGTAGCAGCTCCATTATAGGCTGCTGGACTGTCACTCCCAGAGGCTTTCTCTCTATTGGCTCCACGGTTTGGTGCCTTAGCCTGGTCCGCTTACCCCATGATCCCCAAACCTGCAGAGAGCTTTACTGCAGCTGCACCAGTCTTGCCTGATCGCTACGACGCAACCGCCATGAGATGCATACATTTAAAGGCAAAGAGTGGCGGTTGCAAATATGAGAGGCGGGTGCCCAGGATTGCGTGGGCCCGCCTCTCAATAGTAGTAATGAATGGGGATCCCTGAATAACATTCAATCGATAAACACTACAAAATAACTGTCACAAAACAATCACATTCATCCTTATAATAAAAGTCATCTCCATAAAAGTTTTTTAAAAGTAAAAAAAAAAAAAAAAGTACCCTTAAAGGGACACTGTCAACCCCCTTAGGTCTCAAAGTGTCCCTAGTTTAAAAAATATTTTGTGATTGCCAAAATTCTGTAAAGATAGTTGATATAGCTGGTAGTTTGATTCAGACTCATTTTCTTAAAAAAAGTAAAAAACAGACTACCCAACATACTGGTGTTATCACAGAAAAACAGGTTTGTTTACATTCCTTGATCAACTCCAAATGCATCTTTCCTGGACTTGGGAACACCCACAAAACAGTCTAGCCCCTCACGATGCACTGGGAGATTAGGAGGCTACTGTCTTATGAGTGACTGCACTGTTTGTGTGTGTTTCCAATGCTCAGGACATATGCAGTACGAACAGGACCAGGACTGTAAACAAAAACAAGGTTGTTTATAAATATACATTGCCATATATTTCAGTTATATTAAGCAAGGCTACAGACAAAACAAAACAGCAGCATCAATGAATTTTAGAGAGGTTAAACAATCAAAAAATGTGGGGTTTCAACTAGAAACAATATGATGAAAAACAGGTTTGCAGTGTCCCTTTAACAAGGTGAGAAGGGAGGGAATTAAAAAATAATGGGGCTGTAAATAAAAAGTACCTCTGCCCAACTGATTTCCTACATAGTGGAATTAAAAAGGTTAATTTACTCTGGGACCAAGTCCCACATTCATTTAATGTCCTAGGAAATAATGAAAAAATAGAATTGGGCAACAAACCCACAATACCCTTAAATAAAAATAGGGCTGACTTAAAAACAAACCCTATTGCAGAATATAATACAGCCTGAGAGCCTAATTAAGTCACAAGAGTGAATACGGGGGTAGCACCTGTCAAAAATCTTAAAATTGAATTAAATTATACCTGGAATCTGCCCAGGATATTATCTGTACTAGCAATATAAATATTAATACTGTAATCTAACAGACTAGAGAGAAAACTGTGGGTCAAGAGTTTTCTAGACCCACTAGTTAGAAAGAAGGGGCATATCCTACATAGCATTCCTAATCTTTGATGAAGAGACTGACATAAGAAATTTACATGGGATTCAAAAGTCAAATGAAAATCAAGATTGATGCCCAGGTATTTAAATGTTTCAACTTTCTCTATGGTAGCACCCTTCAAATCTACCACAGATGACAGGTGGGGGAGTTCCACCCTGGGTCCAGTGGAATAATATATTAAAACTAAATAACTGACCAACCGGAATTTTACATTCAAAAAATTCCGTAACTGAAAAGAAAAGATTACTCACCTTAGTAATGTTGTTTCTTCTAATGGAGTCTTGCTGTATTCTGACAATAGCAGTGAGTCCCAACCTTCGAACTGCCCCAGAGATGAAAGAGTTAACTTTCCATGCCAGGCATGGAACGCTGAGCTCGAGCTCGGTTGAGACTCTGTCTGTTGCTGTTTGAACTCAAACAGTCAGATCTTTACAGGCTAAACTCACTGAGGTCCTGTGTGAAAGCTGTAAACCTACACTAGCCAACTGGCTATTAACATCATAACAAATTCTTTTGTCCCAAAACAAAGACTCAAGTCAGGAGACTGAAACACAACACCCACTCACCCAAAGAGAGGCGATAAAAAGGTGGGGCACCTCCCGAGAATTAACACTCGCCACTGCCCACCCACATCCCAAAACAAAGATTCTGAGAGGGGAAGGTAGGAGGTCAGAATACAGCAAGACTCCATTAGAAAAGACAGCATTACTAAAGGTGAGTAATTTTTTCTTCAAACAACATGAACTCTTGCTGTATTCTGACAACAGCAGACTACCAAGCAGTACCTCCATGGAGGAGGGACAGAACCTACTTGGGAAATAGGCTCTGAAGCATAGCTGTGCCAAACCAAGCATCACTCCTAGCGTGGATATCCTGGGAGTAATGCTTGGTAAAAGTGTGAACTGTTTTCCAGGTAGCTGCTTGACATCTCTAAGATAGGAATATCCCTGGCAGCAGCCAGGGAAGCAGTTGTACCTCTGGTAGTGTGCGCCCTCAGGCCTGAGGGTGGAATCTTACCTAGTTTTCATAGCAAAATTGATGCAAGAGACAATCCACCTGGCAATGGATCTTTGGTGGCAAGACTTTACCAACCTCACCATAAGTGAGGAACAGTTGAGGAGTCAAACCTATGACCTCGGTACATTTTATATAGTAGCTAAGGGCTCTTTTCACATCTAGACTGTGCAGCCTCCTCTCACCAGAGGAGGAATGGTCAGTGAAGTACACAGGAAGAGAGACAGACTGATTAAGGTGGAAGTCTGAAACCACCTTAGGCAAAAACTTCCTGTTAGTCCTGAGGACCACCTTATCCCTATCGAAGGAAATAAAGTCAGGCTCCACTGACAGGGCTTGTAGCTCACTTATGCACCTGGCAGAAGTGATGGCCACCAAAAACAGTTTTCCAAGTCAAGTACTTAAGCTCTGCTGAGGACAAAGGCTCAAAAGGGGGTTGCATAAGCTGAGTAATGCAAACGTTAAGATCCCAAGCAGGGGCAGGGGCCCTGAATGGAGGATTGGTATGAAGCAATCCCTTAAAAAACTTGGAGAATACAGGGTGAGCTGAAAGAGAAGAGGGCTTACCTGCTGAAATGAAAGCAGAAACAGCTGCCAGATGCACCCTTAATGTAGCTGATCTGGGTCCCAAGCTATTCAGATGGACCATATAGTCGAGGACTACGGGCAGATCAGCAGACTCTGGGGAAATATGCTTCCCAGAACACGATATGGAAAATCTTTTCCACTTGGAATTATAAGTAGTTCTGGTGGAAGGCTTCCTAGAAGCCTTTAGAATATCCATAACACCTTGGGAGAGGTGTAAATCAGCAAACTAACTTCAAGAGCCAGGCCTTGAGATTGAGAGATTTGAGAATCGGGTGCCAAACCCTCCCCTGAGCACAGGTTTTAACAGGTTGTAATTCCTGGGAAGAGCCAGGAAGATGGACTGATAAGGACAATAGGAGAGGATACCAGGCTGTCTAGCCCAGTCTGGAGCAATCAGGATAGCTTTGCAGGGTTGAGACCTGATTTTGACTAGTACTTTGAACAGGAGAGGGAAGGGGAAAAGCATACAGGAACTTCCTTCCCAACTGAGAACTAAGGCATTCAGGGGGACTGAGCCCAACACTAGGGGCCTGCAGCAAAACGGGAAGTTGGTGATTGTCTGGGGCTGCAAAAAGAAGAAAGCACTCTTGATGGGGGTGGGGTCGATCCCAGTCCTTTCACAAAGAAAGGGTTCTGCAAGAACTCTAAAACTGAAGGTGGACAAAGCAATGGGTCCTGATGGAATTCACCCAGAATTCTAAAAAGAATTAAGGGAGAACTAGTGAAACCACTGGCTACTCTTTTAATAAATCATGGGAGGATGGTGTGGTACCAGAGGACTGGAGGAAGGTGGATGGATTCCCTTTCACAAAGGTGGGACCAAGGCAGAGGCAGAAAACTACAGACGTGTCAGTCTGACCTCTGTGGTAGGGAAGAAAAAATTACTCACCTTAGTAATTGCTTTTCTTCTCATGGAGTCTTGCTATATTATAACAATAGCAGTCAGCCACTGCAGCTGAACTGCCCGGAGAGGAAGGAGTTAACTCCAGAAGATCTGAGTTCTACAGCGGGCGCTTGTCCCAAAGTTCTATCTGGCAGTTTCAAATGAAACTGTCAGATCTTACTAAGCTAACATCAAAGGACGGAAAGTCTGTGTGGAAAACTACACTAGCCCATGGCTACCTACTAGTAGTAATAACAACAATATAAAGAACAAAGAAACACTCAGAGCCATAATAACAAAAATTGATGGTATTATGGTTCGCTTTACCACCCTTGACAAGCATTATATGAACCCCTTCCCCAAAGACTCAAGTCCAGGAAGGGGCAATATAAATAACCTAAATGAAACAATCTAGATCCCTAACCCAAAGGAAAAGGGGTAAGGGAAAACTACAATGGCATGACACAGTGCTTGCACAATTGCCACCCCTACCCAAGTAGAAGTTCTGAGAGGGGCAGGAGGAGGGTGGAATAATATAGCAAGACTCCATGAGAAGAAAAGCAATTACTAAGGTGAGTAATTTTTTCTTCAAAGACCATGAAGTCTTGCTATATTATAACAATAGCAGATTAGACAGCAGTACCTCCATGGAGGAGGGTCAGAACCTACTTAGGAAATAGGCTCTGAAGCACAGCTGTGCCAACCGAGCATCTCTCCTGGACTGGACATCCAGGGAATAATGCTTGGTAAAGGTGTGAACTGTCTTCCAGGTAGCAGCTTGACAAATCTCCAGAATGGGGATGTCTCTAGCAGCCGCTAGAGACGCAGCTGTACCCCTGGGGAGTGGCCTCAATCCTGAGGGGGTACTCTACCCAGTTTCTGATAACAGAATTGGATACAAGAAACAATCCACCTTGCAATTGTTCTCTTAGTGGCAGGTTTCCTTGCCAACCTCGCCATAGGTAAGAAAGAGTTGAGGATTCAACCTATGACCTCTGGTGCGCCTAAATAGTAGCTTAAGGCTCTTTGACATCCAAGCTGTGCAGTCTCCTCTCACCTGAGGAAGAATGCTCAGTGAAAAATACTGGAGAGAGATAGATTGATTCAGGTGGAAATCAGAAACCACCTTAGACAAAACTTTCTATTAGTCCTAAGGACTACCTTATCTCTGTGGAAAGAGATAAAATCTTCTTCCACTGACAGGGCCTGTAGCTCACTTATGCGTCTGGCAGAGGTGATAGCTACTAGGAAAACGGTTTTCCAAGTTAAATACTTGAGCTCTGCAGAAGACAGAGGCTCAAAGGGTTGCATTAACTGAGCAATGCAAATATTCAGGTCCCAGGCGGGAGCTGGTTCCCAAAAGGAGGGTTAGTATGAAACCCTTTAAAAAACTTGGAGAACACCGGTGAGAAGAAAGGGAGGCAGGCTTCCTGCTGACACAAAAAGCAGAGACAGCTGCCAGATGAACCTTCAGGGTAGCTGGTCTAAGGCCTAGGGAATTCAGATGGACCAAATAGTCCAGTAGAATGGGAAGATCAGCAGATTCTGGGATAATCTGCCTCTCAGAGCACCAGATGGAAAACCTCTTCCACTTAGAATTATAAGTGGTCCTAGTGGAAGGCTTCCTTGAAGCCTTTAAATATCCATGACACCCTGAGAAAGGTGTAAGTCAGCAAATTCTAGCTCCTCAAGAGCCAAGCCTTGAGGTGGAGGGATTTGAGGTCCGGATACCACACTCTCCCCTGTGCACAGGCCAGTAAGTCGTGGACTCTGGGCAGGCTCAGGGCAGGGTGGACTGCCAAGGACAGGAGCAGAGGGTACCAGGGCTGTCTGGCCCAATCTGGGGCAATCAGAATCACTCTGCAAGGTTGAGATCTGATTTTTACTAGTACCCTGAAAAGGAGAGGAAAGGCATACAGGAACTTCCCTTTCCAGTCCAACAGAAAGGCGTCCAGAGGGACTGAGCCCAGAACTGGAGGCCTCAACAGAAAAGAGGAAGTTGGTGGTTGTCTGGGGCTGCGAAAAGATCTATCTGAGGAGTGCCCCATCTGGCAAAGACAGAACCCAGCACTTGTGGATTCAGAGCCCATTCATGATGGCCCTGAGAAATTCTGCTGAGGGCATCCGCAGGACATTGTCCTTCCTGGGAGATGAACCGCTATCAGGGAGGTGTTCAGGAGTAAGCCAGAGACCACAACTTCATTGCTTCGGTGCACAAGGCTGAAGACCGAGTGCCCCTTGTTTAGTTGATGTACCACATTGTGGTGGTATTGTCTGTCCTGACTTGAACCACTTTGTTCTGGACAGAATCTGAAAACACCAAGAGCTAAAAGACAGCTCTGAGTTCCAAAAGATTGATGTGGAGCAGAGACTCCTGAGGAGACCATACCCCTGAGTGGCAAGGTCGTCCAGGTGAGCCCCCACCCTAACAGGGAGGCATCCGTGGTGAGGGGAGGAGTGAGAAATGGGAATGAAGGGAACCCCTGTCTTAAATTGCTCTGGACCTGCCACCAGTGGAGGGCTAGGATCAGAGTTTGAGTAACTGGGACCAACTTGGTGAGGTCCTTCCTTTGAGACCAATAGGCCCTCAAATGGAACTGAATGTCCCTCATCTGGAATCTTGCTCCCTGCACGACAGCTGTGGAAGCAGCCATGTGCCGAGGAGTTGCAGAAAATGCCTTGCTGGTCGAGAGACCCGCGGGGGTAAAGGAGGATGCCAGAGGCGATGGGTCTGTCCACCCTTTCCGAGGGAAGAAAAGCCCTAGCTAACCTTGTGTTCAATTCTCACGCCTATGAAAGTTAGGACCTGAACTGGTTCCAGAACTGACTTTGGTAAGTTTAGCAGGAATCCCAGGAAGTGAGAAGCTGCTGGGTGACTTGCAAGTGGATTTACCTGACCTGGAGACTGACCCACAATGAGCCAGTCGTCCAGGTAGGGAAACACAGCAACCCCTTTGCTCTTCTTAAGTGAGCCACTACTACAGAGAGACATTTTGTGAATACCCTTGGCGCAGAGGTAAGGGTCAAGGCATTGCCCTGAACTGGTAGTGGCCTGAGGGCAGTTCGAACCGAGGTACTTTCGTGAGAAGGCCTGAGCAGAACATGAAAATAGGCATCCTTGAGGTCCAGGGAAGCTAGCCAGTCCCTGGCCTTAGGGAAGGCAATATCATTGCCAGAGTCAACATTTTGAACTTTGGTTTCAACAGATGCTTGTTCAAGTATCTTAAATCTAGAATGGGCCGCCATTCTCCTGTCTTTTGGGGTAAGAAAGTATCTTGAATAAAGCCCCTTGCCCTGATGGCAAGGAGAAACCCTTTCCACTGCTTTGCAGTCCAGCAGAGCAGAAACTCCTGCTTCCAAAGCAAGGGCTTGAAGGATTTGCAGGTGGAAAATGCCTGGCTCTCATCTTTGAAAGTGTTTGAAGCTGAGAACCAGACCCTGGCCTATAACCTCCAGAACCCATCTGTCCGTAGTTAGGGACAGCCAGTTCCGTCTGAAATAGGCCAACCTGCCCCCCACTGGTACAGGAGAATCGGCCCTGGGCACCCCATCAGGGTGCCTGCTTAGCAGCAGCCTTAGGCTGAGGGGAAGGGGACGGTCTACTTGAGCCTCGTCTACCCCTGCCTCTGAAGAAACCCCTCTGCGAGACAGCAGAGGAGGCTTGAAATTGGTAAAAAGGCCTGGAAAAGGGCCTGCCCCTACCTCTGGGAGCATGCCTTTGTGGCATGGCATGCTTCTCCTTAGCCTGGGCACTTTTGTAGGTAGTTCTGTATTCATCCATCTTTTTCATATAGTTTTCTGTTTGCTCCCCAAAAAGAGAATTTCCCACTACAGGAAAATCCATAGCCTTTGACTGGGTATCTTGGGACAGATTAGTGCATCTGAGCCATGCCAACCTACGGAAGCTACAGAAGTGGCCATGACCCTAGAAGAAACATCATTAACATCAACAGCAGTATGAAATTGAACTTTAGAGGCTTCAATGCCATCAGCAGCCACCTGTTCAACTCACTAGCCAGCTGGCCATGGGCCTGCTTGGCTAACTGCAATACTGTATCCCACCTAGATTTCTGATATTCTGCTACATAAGCCATATACTTGCCTGCCTGAGTCCCAAAGAAGCTGCCATATACTGTTTCTTCGCCATGGCATCAATCTTCCTGGAATCCTTATCAGGAGGATGTGAGGCCAGAGGAATATTAGCCTTGTCACAGGCTGCAGCTTGTACCACACCTACATGACTACACTGCTCAGTAAGGAAGTCTGTACCCGAGCCTGACAAAGTATACCTTCTGTCCATTTTTTATCTACAGGAGGGACAGAATGAGATTTTTAAAATCTTTGTTGTTTGCTTCCTAAATGACTTATGCAAAGGAATAGACAACCTCCTAGACTCTGGAATATCCATCATTTCCACATAATCAGGCTCCTCTTGCTCATCCACAGCCTCCTCTAAAGGAAGCTGGAGGTTTCTGCAACCTTTTGTAAAAATAAAGAAAGAAGGGACTCAGACAGAATAGGAGGAGATTCTAAAGGTCTGTCTGGAGAAATGTCCGTTCAATGGGCACGTCCAGACCCCCAGCCACACATATAATGATCAAATTCCTCCTCCCCTCCTGTGGTTCATAAAATCCTCAACTTCAAAATCCTGAACCACTGGGACTGAACGAACCAACCTTTTACCAGCTGTTGGTGGTTCTACAGATCCCTGAGACAGTGACTGGACAATCTGAATGGCTTTAGCTATCTCTGCAGCAGTTGGAGACACAATTTTGGACTCCAGACCTACTGATTTCCTTGTCTTTTACTTGGGACTGGTTCCTCTGAACCAGCCTTCCTTTTGCCCGAGGAAGTCTCGCCCTGGTCAGAGGGCACTCCCTCTGGTCCAGTGGGTACTGGACCGGCTGGCCATCCGTCAGCGGACTTTTGGCTCCTCTCGTTCCTGAGCGGCCCAATCTCTTCTCCAGGGTGGCTGCAGGAAATTTTACACACCTGGCAGTCTGACAGGAGGTGGTCAGCCCCAGACAATAAACACAAGTGGTGTGTGGGTCAGCCTTGGCAAAGCGTCCCCACAGACATCACAGGTGTTGAAACCCAGTGGGCCCGGTTTTCTCTTTGGGTTTCTCAGACATAATGCCAGCCTAACCAAAACTTGCCCGCACCTGAGTGGCAGTGCCAGGCAAGACACCCTTATCGGTTCCTAACACGTGTCACGGGTATTTGAAAAACGTTATAATTCGGTTTTAGAACCGATAAGAACCGGGAACCGCACTCTAAAACCCACTGTACACTTTTTAAAATACAGAAAAAAAAAAACCGATCGGTTCAAAACCGAACCGATAATTAATTTTCCACACAGACTTAAACTTTTGTACTTACGGTTACCAGATAGAGCTTTAAAACCGAAATGCGGTAAAAATAATAACTTTTGCCGGTTCAAATGAACCGAAAAATACTCGCTTGAACCGAGAATGAACCGAGCTGAAGGAGCTGATCTCCGGAGCGACTGTTCAGTGAAGCGCGGAGTAAAGAATCTGACAGTTTCATTTGAAACTGCCAGATAGAGCTTTGGGCACAGCGCCCTCGCGCTGTAGAACTCCAGATCTTCTGGAGTTAACTCCTTCCTCTCCGGGGCAGTTCAGCTGCAGTGGCTGACTGCTATTGTTATAATATAGCAAGACTTCATGGTGTTTGAAAGTGATGGAGTCACTCCTGAAGGAAAGAATAGTTGAGTACCTAGAGGACAGTGGAGCACAGGACCCAAGGCAGCATGGGTTCACAGCGGGAAGCTCATGTCAGACGAATCTAATAGATCTCTTTGACCGGGTGACCAAAGTAGTAGACCAGGGAGGGGCTGTGGACGTGGCCTACCTAGACTTTAGCAAGGCATTTGACACAGTCCCACACAAAAGATTAATAGTCAAATTAACCAGCCTGGTAGTGGGACCCAGGGTGGTAGCCTGGGGTAAAACATTGGCTGGACAACAGGACACAGAAGGTAATTGTAAATGGAGTCCACTCTGAAGAAAGGGGGGGTTACTAGTAGGGTACCGCAGGGTTCAGTATTGGGTCCAGTCCTTTTTAATGTCTTCATCAGTGACATTGCAGAGGGACTGGAAGGAAAAGTATGCCTTTTGCAGAGGACACTGAGATCTGCGACAGGGTTGATGCACAGGGAGGCGGGGGGGGATGAGGAGGGAGTTGGCAAGGGTGGAGGAGTGGTCAGAGTGTGCGGCTGGGATTCGATGCGGGAGGTGCAGGGTGGTGCACCTGGGAAACAAGAACCCAGGGAAGAATACACAATGGTGTGGGAGGTAGTAACAACAACAAAAGGAAAGGGACCTGGAAGTAATCATATCAGATGACCTTAAGGTTAGCAAGCAATGTGAGAAGGCAGTAGGGAGGCTAGGGTATACTGGGATGTATAGGGAGGCATCAGCAGCAGAAAACAGGAAGTTGTTATCCCTCTGTACAGACAGTTGGTGAGACCCCATCTGGAGTACTGTGTCCAGTTCTGGAGTCCCTATTCCTAAGGACATAGACAGGATAGAGGTAGTCCAGAGGAGGGCAACTAAAATGGTGCAGGGTCTGCAAAAGAAGTCGTATGAGGAGAGACTAAAGGAGCTTAATATGTATACCCTTGAGGAAAGAAGGGGGGACATGATAGAAACTTTTAAGTACCTCAGTGGAATCAACAAAGTCCACGAGGGTAGCATCTTTCAGAAAAGACTTGCAAGAACAAGGGGACACAACTTAAAAGATAGAAGGAGGGGTTCAAGGGCAATGTGAGGAAGTATTATTTCACAGAGAGGGTAGTGGATGCATGAAACAGCCTTCCTGAGGAGGTTGTGGGGTCTAAAACTGTGGGAGAATTCAAGAATGCATGGGACAGACATAAGGCAATTCTTGTGGGGGGTAGGAAGAAATAGGCTGTTGGTTAACTAGGATCTGCGGCCTATCCTGTAGGTAGGGAAATGGGCAGAATAGATGGGCCTAGTGGTCCTTATCTGCCGTCAAAGTCTATGTTTCTATGTTATGGGATCCTTAAAGAAAGTGCTTATGTCACTTCTTCTCTGTTCAGGCAATGTGGAGATAAATCCTGGCCCCCTCAGTGCAACTCTCCTCTTCAGACTTTGAAGCTGCCTCAGGGCTTAAAATTATGTTGGTCAATATACTAAGCCTGTCCAAAAATTTTGGACAATTACAAGCCTGGGCTGTGCATACTAACCCGGATATTATTCTTAGAGACTTGGCTTAATAAGGCTAATACCGATCAACAAATCTTTCTTCAGGGCTACAAACACTTTACGGCAGACAGGGCAACTAGAGGTGGGGGTTGTGTGTGGTAGTCTGTCAAATCCAAGTACTCTGTCACCGATATCAGTTGTAAATCTCTTCCCAAGGGATTTGAGATTGTTTCAATGAAGCTCCATCTTCCTTCCTCGGAATGCATTACTATCATACGTGGCTAAAGGCCTCTGTCATGAGGCACTGAAATCTTTAACTCACTGAAATCCTTATTTCTGCTGCAAACACAGAAATAATATTCCTGGGGATCTCAGTATGGATTGTTAACTCCTAAATCACATTGCCTTAAATCTCTATGTGATAAGCTCAGCCTAGTTCAATTAGCTTGGTAATAGGAAGACCACAGTAGTCATAATATAGGTACACGAGTACCACGTCTGGTAGCAACCAGAGATATTTTATTACATTAGTCAGCAGATGTTGCAGGAGACCCCAGGTATATACAGCAAAAGTAGACAGGTCAGACTCAGTCTAGGGGTGACAGTAAGGGGCTTGCACCACTCTTGCAAATCTAAGCAAACTGGATATCCTCCATCACCGTGCGCTATGGTTCATTACCAACTCCCCGTACTGCACACACCATTGCGATCTGTACGCAGCTGTTGGCTGGACATCGCTTGCCACCAGATGCCTACTTCACACTGGTCTATGGACCCTCAAGTTGCTTCTGCATAAACTGCAGAGTTATTTATCCTCCCTTATCCACATGTCAGTGTTTACTCACTCAGGAAATCTGACTTCTTATTGCTGGACGACAGAGGACTTGTACTTCCTTTGGAAAACGAGCCATCGCTATGCACTTCCCACTATACGGAACCAACTCCAATCTTGCTGAAACTATCCAGCATTGTCAGTTAACTTGTGCTAAGTTCATCTAAAATAAAGATATCTGCAACTGTTATCAACCCCACCCACCTTGCATGTGCGATTTACACTCATGATTAAGTCCCTCCCACCCACATGGGTGCCTTTACTGTCCACATTAGCATTAGATATAACCCTCACTGTAATCTTGTACTCCAACTTGCACTTACACGACTATAACTACCTGCCTCCTCTTCCACCTCCCATTTTGCTACTTAATTTAGTACTCCTGCATTCTCCTACCATCCTCTCATCATTAACCATGTCTACCTCATTTATCCTATCCTGTCGTTACTTAATTTGCCAAGAGTACTTATTATAATTACCAGTGTGATGGCTATATACTCTACCCAGTATCGTTGCTTATCACCATAACATTGTTCATACATCATGAACCAAACGTCCTTCATTGTTTACTGTCTCCTGCTATACCAGATTATGTTAAATCTTACTTGAACTATGTACGCACTTTGAATATTTGTAATCAGTGTTCCCCTTTTAAGGGATGCCTTACTATGTAATGTAATATCTTTATCTATGTAACTGTCCCAGGATCTCCTTTTGAATGAGCTTGCTCAATGGACTTTTCCTGTAATAAACTTGAACATACAGATTCAAACTCTACAGTAAGCCTTTTTTTTTTGCAATCTGAGTGCAGCACTTACAGGCGACTTACCTTGGAGCCATAACAGAACGGAAAACTTGGCAAAAATTATGGTTTTAAGAAAGTCCTGATATTCCCTCAGACTTTAAGCTACTGCAGGGATATTTAACCAAGCAAAAAGGATTCAGTCTGGCCAGACAGCACTGTATGGTGACTGATGCTTCTCATACTGGTAACACAAGTTTGCACTCCCCCCCTCCAGTGATATCCGTCAAGATATATAAATAAAACATATGGTATGACAGCAGTTTCATCGTTGTTTCTTGCAATAGTAGTTATTTATAAAACTAGAAAATGTCAGCAGATTTGCAACTTTCACTGAGATTCATGCCTGCTAATGTAGGCAAGCCGTGAAAAACAGAACTGCAGTGTTAGAACTACAGAATACTGTACTTTTATAACAATGTATTACAGAAACATCCACTTACCTTGGAACCATCTTGTTTTTGACACGTTTCGCTCTCATCTTCAACATCAATAAATACGAGCCGAGAAGGCTGCTCTTCAGTGTCACCTCTGGAACTACTGACCTCTTTGGTAAACCCACCATTAGTTCTTTCATAATCTTCGACAATTTTTTTATCTTTGCTACTATTAGAAATATTCTGTTCATCACTTTCATGTTCTGTTGCAGATGATGCATCTGAACCTCCCAAATCCTTACCTCCTGATTTCATACCTTCGACTAATGTCTGATCTTCTGCATTAACCTTTGCCCGCTTCACCAATTCTGTGTGTTCAGTTTTTTGGTGGTGTTTTTCCAAATGCTTCATATAGGGCTTTTAGATATATAACTTTTGATCCCTCGCCTGATTTTCTGTCTTTCCTCAGACTTCTACCCAAATTATCTTTTGTAGTTTCTTTATTTTCCATATGTACACAGCTGGTAGTAGCACTGGGTCTGTGTTATGTTTTATCTAAAATAAAGAACACAAATCAAACAACTGTTATCAGTGTTATTAATATTTGTTTTGAGGTTAGTGAAACTAGACAAATAGGACAACCCAGGTCAGAGACATAAAACATTCAATAAACAAGTTACACACATGTGTACATAATAAAACAGTACAAATAAAAATGCTACAAACATGCAGAATGAGTCATCCAAGATAATTTCCCTGAAATTGTCATTAAACATGTGTTAACAGTTTCATCCAGTCCCAGCTAGTAGGTGAGGACAGCCATACCAACTACCTGCAGTTCCACTGGAAGTACTGATTCATCAGAATCTCCTCAAGCTAAACTCTTCCCACCGCCTGGGCAGTATATCCTCCAGCTGTCCAGCTTCACCCCGATGTCAGATCCTGCAAGCATAAAGTATGGCTCCGTGTGCCACTTGCCAGGAGAGGCCAGAAGGGTGGTGTGGATGCATATATACCACTTCTACCACTACAGTTACAGGTGAGAAAATACAGGTTACTCACCTGTAAAAGGAGTTCTAGGAATGGTATATGTTGTTCATCCACACTTTCTGGCAAGTATCCTTGCAGTTTTAATTCTTGCCGGAAGGTCTTCAAGCTGGCTCCTCCCACCCACATGGTAAAACTCTCGGCTCTGTCCAGCGGAAGACCAAGGAGCTCACCTCCTGAAGAGGTTTTTTGATCCGACTGCCCGCCCGATGCCGCCTTGTCACAGGTCCCTGGAGCGACTCAGACCATCACCGGCCAAGTTTGATGACACCCCGGACGCCGGTGGGGGGACCGACGTCCGTGCTCTGCCCAGTTTGAGAAGAGAACCCGACGCCCGACTGACATCTGTCAGGAGACCATCAGAGGAAGACTCTACCACAGCCTGAGGACTATGAGGGCGACCCTCGGTCCTGTCGAGCTTCCCAGGGACCCTCCCTGCAAACTTTTAGAGTGCCCTGTGGAGCTGACGCTGAACCTGACGGCCGACCACTGGCGCCCCGGCCCACATTCGGTCTTTTCTGTCTCAGAGGTGAAGGAGCTTCACCTACTGGTGGGATACCATCAAAAAGGATGTGGTTCCCCTCCACCTCCTCCTCTTAGACCCGGTTTCTCCTCTGGTTCCTGCGCCTTTCTCCATCCGGGTCTGCAGGTCGGTTACCCTCCCGGGAGCCCAGAGTCCCTCCAAGGGAGACCACACAAGGAGACCTCTGTCCAGATCCTCTTCTGGGTCATCCAGCCCTAAGAGACCCAAAAGACGTCGTGCTGTTCGCCTCGGAGGACACGGGATCAGAGTTTTCAGCAGAATCTAGATCCCAATCTCCCTCCACATCCCTTCTCCGACCCACGTGAATTTCAAGGTCTCCTCTGGATGACCCTTCGTTCTCTGACATTATGAGACACATCCAAGAGAACTTGGGATGGGATGCAGAGAGTTAGACTCCGAGAGCTCGCCTAGCGAAATATCTTGACAGAAGGACCCCAAGCCTGTGGTGGTGCCACCTTGGTAGAACTTCCTTTGTGGAGCGTCACCAAGGCAGCGTGGGAGCATCCACATTCGCTCCGGTGATGCGAAGAAAGCTGACCGCCTGTACAAGGCTCCAGGGAAGACCAGTACTTGGCTCAGCATCCTCAGGCCGACTCTCTGGTCATAACAGCCTCTCATGACCAGTCCCAGAGACCGCAACATTTGAGGCACTTGCCACGGACCGAGTCCAAACAGTTGGATGCCATGGGTGGCGCGTGCTTCCGCTTACTTGTGCCATCAGATCCCTGAATTACTTGACCCACATGGTGCAGTTCCAAAATGCCTGTGGGAACAGGGTCTGGATCTGGCCGAGAAATTGCCAGAAGGTGAGCAGAAGGAGGAAATGTTACAGCTCTTCTGGACCAGGTTCAGAGCGTGGGAACCCAAGTCTTCGAGGCAGCGTCACGATTCGTGGACTCCTCGGCCCGAGCAGCAGCTTCAGGTGTATGCCTCGGAGACACTCTTGGCTCCGTATTTATCTCCAGCTTTACGGATGTCCACAAAACATCATGGACGCCCCATTTGAGGAGAAGTTCTTTGGTGAGCCCTCTGAGAGGATCATCACCAAGCTTCAAGAGGCCGGGAAGGCGGTGAGGTCGGTCCAGGCAATGTACCGACTGAGGCTTAGTTCTTTCGTGGGAACCAAAGCCGTTTAGGTAGGCAGGCACAGAGACAACAGTCCACTGCGGACCACAGCAGAGGGCCCGGTTCCGCAGAGGGCCGAGGTCAGCGACCAGCAAAACCGGCCCAGCCCGCAGGCCCCTCTGCCGCCACAGCATGACTCCTTTCCGGCCCCTGCCCTCAGGATCAATGGGACATCAAGGTCGGGGTCGCATTAGCGCACCTGCCAGGATGGCAGTCCATAACTACCGACCGTGGGTTCTTCAGTTGGTTTGAAGAGGCCACTTTATAGAATTCAGGAAAAGCCACCCTCGAGGCCTCCTCTGCTCTCCGTTACTCTGGTCAGCACAAGCCTGAGCAGGCAAGAAATACTTGCGCTCCTGCAAAGGGGGGCGATGGAGTATGTCCCAAAGAACCAGAGAGGATATGGGATTCTTCCACTTTTTCTTTGTTCCAAAGAAAGGGGACCTCCATCCGATTCTGGATTCCTCAGCGACCTAAATATGTCGGTCGCTTACAAAAGATTCCGCATGGTGACTCTTCCGGTCTTATTCTATGCTAAAGAAGGACGCATTTTTAGCGTCCCTAGACATGCAGGATGCATACCTGCACATCCCGGTAGCTCAGGCGCACAGGAGGTTCCTGCGCTTCGAGTTCTCGGCCACCACTTTCAGTTCCGAGCACTTCCATTCGGACTGTCATCGGCCCCCAGGGTCCTTGCCAAATGCATGACAGTGGCGGCGTCTCTAAGGAGATACAGGGCCACTATGTGTTCCCGTACTTGGACGATTGGCTTCTCATGGCCGCCTCAAGAGGCGTGTACTGGCTATCCAGAATACCCAGGATCTTTTTCGGTCTCTGGGCATATTGATCAATTACGAGAAGTCTCTCCTGGTACCGTCAAAAAACTGCAGTTTATAGGTGCAGTCCTGGACACCGTTCAGGGAAGAGCATTTCTTCCAGACGACAGAGAGCTGAGCGCATCAGATCCCTCATCAGGGACCTTTCGTTAAACAAGACCATTCCAGCCAGGTCGGTCCTTCGCTTGCTCGGAAACATGGCTATGGCCATTCCAACTGTCCCTTTCACAAGGCTCCACATGTGGGTAACTCAGTGGATGATCAAGGTGCAATGGGACCAAAGGCAAGACCATATGCAGCATCCGGTCAAAATCACGAATGCCGTGATTCGAGACTGGCAATGGTGGCTAGACAGGGACACTCTACGGGGTCCCGTTTATAGCGCCGTCCCCGGAGGTAATCCTCACCACAGACGCCTCAGGGCTGGGGTGGGAGCACACCTGGACGGGGTGAAGTCCCAGGAATGTGGACCCTCAGGAGGCTCACCTTCATATCAGTGTTCTAGAGATGAGGGCGGTCCTTTTGCCCTGCAGGCATTTAAGTCAGAGATCCCGCCGAGTACTCTCCTGCTTCACACAGACAACACGGCGGTGATGTATTACCTCAACAAACAAGGAGGCGCACACTCTTGCCCCTGTGGATGGAGGCTATGAGGGGTGTGGGATTGGGTAATCAGACACGGCTAAACCTGATCACAGTACATGTTCCCGGGTGCACGACACAATTGCAGACTGCCTGAAGTCGTTCCCAGGCCAGAGTCCACAGTGGGAACTTCTTCAAGAGGTAGCAGAGGATCTGTTTCTTCGATGGGGAACTCCAGAATTGGACTTGTTCGCTTCCCCATCCAACATAAAACTGCCCAATTTTTGCTCGCTTGATCCAGAGCCTGGTGTTTTCTGGCGAGACGTTGTCCCTCTCCTGGGCGGACAGATTCCTCTATGCTTTCCTCCCTTCCCGCTGATCCAGAGAGGAGTTCTCAAACCGCGCAGGGAGCATGCAGCAATGATCCTGGTGGCCCTTCCTGGCCCAGACAGATCTGGTTCCTTTGCTAATACAGCTATCCTGAGAACCTCCGCTCCCGTTGCCATTCAGCTCCCATCTCTTGTCTCAGGAGGAGGGTTCACTGGTCCACCGGACTTACGCTCACTGAACCTGCATGCATGGCTCCTAGAGACAGCCATTTTGCAACACAGGGTCTCGCAAGATGTTGCGGAAGTTCTTTCTGCAGCCAGAAAGCCGGGCAACGCATGCGACGTCGCCATGAAATGGTGCCGTTTATGTCTGTGGTCGCAAAGCACGCGCTTCTCCCTTTAGGTTGTCTGGTAAAAGGGGTTAGAGTACCTGCTCTCCCTTTTCCGTTCGGGCCTCGCCTTACTCCCTCTATTAAGGTACACCTCTGTACCATTTCGCTTATCACCTCCCGTGGAACAGCAGACAGTGGCACAATTAGATGCCTGTCGAGAATTCTTGAGAGGGTGTTGCACCTTAGGCCGCCCATTAAGGACCTAGTGCCTCCATGGGCCTCTCTTCATCTTGGAACAACTCACACTCTCTCCCCCCACACCCTTTGAACCTGCATGGATTAGAGCTGCGTTTCTGTTGTGGAAAACGTTTTTAGTTGCTGTTACGCCAGCAGAAGAGTTTCCAAGCTTCATGCTCTCATGTGCAAGGAGCCTTATTTGATTTTCCACCGGGACAGAGTATCCCTGAGGACGAATCCTAAATTTTTGCCTAAGGTAGTTTCCACGCTCACTCTCAATCAGGACATTGACCTGCGGTCTACTTCCTAATTACTCTAATAGAGAAGAGGCTGCTCCACACCCTGGATGTTCACCGCAGCTTAGGTATTACCTTTAGCCGAACGAAGCAGCTTCGTAAATCGGAGCAACTTTTCGCTTCCTTTACCGAAAGGATGATGGGCCAACCAGTATCCAAGCAATCCCTTTCTCGCTGGCTTGTCCAGTGCACATCATACTGTTATAATATTAAACAAAAGCCCCTTCCGGGATCAATCTGGGGCCATTCCACTAGAGGAGTGGCCACTTTTGTAGCGCTTAGAAACGTCTCCACCTCTGCTATTTGTGCTGCAGCCACTTGGAGCTCAGTACATACTTTTATCAGGCACTATAGCCTGGACATCGCTTCAAGGTAAGAGCCGACTTTGGCCTGGCTGTGCTACAGGGTCTCCTGTCCTAGATTCAGGTCCTGGAATGATCTTCTAGTTTCCTCCTCCCAGAATGTTTGCAAGTGCTACTGCTTGGGAATCAGTCCATATAGTGTAACCTGCTGCAAGAGCTGTGTCTCGAAGTAAGATAGTACAGTTGCGTAAGAACTTACCATAACAGTAGATCTTCGAGAACAGCTCTTGCAGCAGGTACCTTCCAGCCCACCTTTCCCTTGAGGAGGCATGGATTCAGCTTTTTCTAACAGGATTTTTTTCCCTTTCATCTTCTGACTGTGGATCCTCGGTCTCCCATTTCGAAGTCGGCCTGGGCGAGAGTCTCAGTGGGAGAACTGGGGAATCTAATGAGGACCGCCCTTATGTACTATGCCTGGCGTCGGGCGGACCGACGTCAGGAGTCCCCCTTGAAGATAGCTAGCTAAAAATTTTCCATGGGGTCCTGACGCCTGCTGGCTTCAGTCCTAATGGTGTAACCTGCTGCAAGAGCTGTTCTCAAGATCTACTGTTACGGTAAGTTCTTACGTAACTGTACTTTCTCTTGGTACCAGTTCTTGGTTCTTATCGGAACTTTTATTTGTTCCGAACTGACGCAAACCCCAAAAACACTTTAAATTTAAAAATCTTATTTGCAGTTTCTTTTTCTACCGGTTTACATTATGTCAGATAAACCAAAGAGGACTGGTGAACCAGGCTTCAGAAATTGTACCCAATGTGGGAAGGTTTGCCAAAACTGACAAACACCTTATGTGTTGTCTGCCTTGGCCAGGATAATATTTCTGCAGAATGTGATATCTGTAAAACTAACTCCTAAAACAGAGGAAATGCGTTTGAAGAGGTTGCAGGAAAATTGCAAAAGGGTTCTTGGGCTCTGTCCAGCTGGCACCTCTAAACAAGTTGGTGAAACCGCAGTTATAGGGATGTGAATATGTTCTAGCTACACTTCTTGGCATGCTTCCTCCCTTTAAGAATCTTGCTGGAAGGTCTAAAAGCTGGCTTCTTCCACCCACCCAGGTGGTATAACCCCGGCTCTGCCCCATGACATCAGATCTTCCTTTCTGCTGGAAGATTCGGGTTCCCTCCTTATCGCTTCTGCTTTGAGTGTATGCCCTGATGCTTAAATCTTCAGGTTACTTACAAAACTCAAACTAGCTAGAGTTTCTCTATCATTTTATGATTGCAGCAGTGATGGAGGACAAGTCCTCGCCTGGGTTCCAACCAGAGCCTGTGGAAATGAAGATGTCTCATGCTAACAGTACACCACATGAATCTATTGCCTGGGCCACAATCACGATACCCAGACATGTAACTTTTGTCTCTTTTCCAGGTGAATGTTTGGATGATCGCCCGCTTACAGCTTGGCCGATCAGACAAAAGGAATCAGCAGCCGGTCAAATCTAAAGAGGCCGCTACGGTTCTCGCAGCTGCGGGGTCCGCTGAACAACTTGAGCAAACAAAGGCCTTTGGAGGAGGAGGAGGAGGCAGCTCGGCTGCCAGTCAGTCCTCTTCAGCATTGATCTTTGTGCCGCTCAGACTGGGCTCTGCCTTTTCAGGCTCCATCAAGGAGTTGTGCCAGTCTCTCTCCACCAAGGGGGGCTGTTTGCTTTGCACAAGCTCCCAGTCCCGTAAAAGAAATCCATGGAGCTGAGAGGAGGAAGAGACTGCTCAGTGTCATTCTTGGGATCGAGAGAGGTCTCATTCTCAAGAGTCTCCAGTTGTGGCTTCATGGTGCCCTTGCCAGGCCAGCCGGCTAAGACACGGGATGGCGACCCAGTTTAAATTACCAACCCAGTCAACCCATTGTCACTGGTTGAGGCCGACAATTCCTCGTTTGGGACTCCGGTCCTGACTGGACCTGCTGAGGAGGAAATGCAGCTTGCTGGGAAACCCCTCAAGGCCCCCGGCCGTGACCTGCAGGTTTCCCCAACTCCTTCTGAAGCGCCTCGACAGTCTAGGTTCTGGTCAGTCGAGGAGAACTCATAAACGCCATTCTGGGCATTTCAAGAAGCGCACAGCAGCTATTCATCCTAGTCCTCCTCAGAAGAGGAGTCTCTTTGCGCAAGTTGCGCTAATGCTACAAGGATCTTATGTGGCAACAGTTGGTGTTTGCTGGTCCAAAGCTCCACCCAGGCTTCCACACTGGCCATCACAATGCTGTGTCCCCTAGGCTGACACTTCTCCGGAGCCGGCCGAACCATCCTTCTGCCCACAAAGCCAGTGAAGGCCTTCCAGGCTCTGCCTCTCCGCTGATTGTGGTGGAGCCACCACCTAAACAGCCTCCCGGGCTCATGTAGAGTCTCGGCCAGCTAAGGGCCTCTTGCATAGGCTGTCTGTCACCTCACTCTTGAGTGTCCGCAGGGTTGAAAGTGACTCAGTGATCGGCCGATCTATCTGGACTCTTCCTTGCACTCTTGTTAGCTTGACAAAGCTTCGATGGGGAGTCTCTCTGGAGGAAGGTCCCATGTCCCTCATGGGCATTCTCAGTCTCATCTCCAGATCCACGGGATGAAACTGGAGTCTGTTCAGAAACTGGCTCAATATCCCCAACAGACATTCTGACAAAGGGATTCTCCAACAGAGGCCTTCCGAGTCGCCGAAGCCATTGTTGGCCCGGCTCTGAGCTTTGGCAGCACCCTGCCTCCTGTCCTGCACCATCAGCTCGGATGTCCCCAGGTATGCTCTTCCCATCGACTCCCTATCTGGGTTCACAGAGCACCACTCTGCTGAGGATTGGTGACCAAATCTGTGTTTCTGCACTCTGACAATTCAGGAGACACTGATGGACCTCCGACAGAGTCTCCAAAAACTGGACCACTTTGCCAAAAGTCTTATTTTATTTATTTATTTAGATCTAGGATTACAATCATCTTTGAGCCAAGGTTCTTTACAAAGGTTCCACGCCAGTTGAGGAATGGCACAGAGGATACAAAAGAAATAACATTGCAACAGAAATAACATTGCGGGTGATCACAGTACAAATTGGAAACCATAGGAGTAACAACACTGCGGGTAAATACAGAACAATTGGAACAGCTATTATTTAAAAACGCATTTAGAGAGTAAGGACTAGTGTATGGCCCGGGGAGAGGCAGGTTGGGGTGGTCGATTAGCAGCCAGAGGCATTTGTCACGTAAATAGGGAAGAAGTGCAGGTAAAGGGGGGAGGTGATGGGAGAGTGGGGAGGAAGTAGGAGCCCGAGGGGAGGCGAGGAGATAAGGCAGATGAGAGAGAGGAGATGGGGCAGCTAGGAGATGAGTGCTATGAAGGCATAGAAAGGCTATCGGAGGCGGCAGGTGTGTCTGAAATTAGGAGTGACAGTCACAGGAGCCGGAGGTTGTGAGATGGAGCCAGAGCCTGGTTTTAAACATACCAAGTGTTGGAGCAGAGGCGATGGTGGTGCTGAGACCATTCAGCCAAAGGGGAGCCCTATAGGTGAAAGAATGTTGACCCTGTGTAGTGTGACAGCGGAATTTGCAGGAGCTGCAATTTGGTCTCCTGGTGCTACGCTGGATTGGTTATTATGGCAGAGCAGGGCTTGGACACGGGGGCGGAGACGGGCCAAGGTTAATTTTGTTTTGCCTTGGTACAGGTGAGTTACTAATACGATTGGAGAGTTGGAGTCATCTGGATTGAGCATAAAGGTCACAGGTATGGGTGAGACGGTGGCTGCAGTGACAAGCTGACATGCCTTGTGAGGGCTGTTGATATACGCCTGAGGGTTGATACCGTGGCTGAGGCATAAATGATGAGACCATAGTCGATAATGGAGATCACGGAACTCTGTATAGCAGTCTTTAATGCTTCTGGGGTGAGATGTTGTCTGTGCTTGAACAGTAACCCAAGACGATATTAGCCGCTTTGGCCACACTGTCAACATGAGCCCTGTAGATAAGTTGGGGCTCGAGCAGAATCCCCTAGGTATTTGAAGGGTAGGACCTGTTTGAGGGTATTCCCTACATGGTGGAGATAGTCAGGGGTGTAGCTTGTGCTGATTGTGAAAGCTGCAAAACGCATAGACTTAGTTTTCTTGTGGTTAAGGACAAGCTTATGATTAGAAGACAGTTTTCCAAAGCACTGAAGTCATTCTGGAGATTGAGTTATAGTGTCGAGGGTCTTCTTAGAGGAGAAAACTACGTCGCCAGTATACAGGATGATTTTTCTGAGCATGATTGTGGTAGGGAATTTAGAAAAAGGCTAAACAGGAGTGGGCCCAGTATGAACCCTTGGGACACCAGAGTGAACTGGCAAAGAATTGAAGAGCATTGGCAATTTTACTCTTTGTGATTGTTTTTTAAGGTAGCTTTTGAACCATAGTGCGGGGTTAGGTGCAAGACTGGCGTTCAGTAGTTGATCAGTCAGCAGCTGATGGTGGACAGTGTCAAATGCCTTGGAAAGGTCGATAGACTGCTCAGTGAGGAGGCCATTGTCAGTGAGCTGTGCACTGCACCAGTGAACTCTAGGAGAGCAGAAGTTGTGCTGTGTCCTTTCTGAATCTGTGTTGTGTGGACAGAATATTATATTAGTCCAGCTAGTGGGTGAGCTGGTCCACATGATGTGTTCAAGGGCCTTGGAGAGGGGGCAGTATGGAGATCGGACGATGGTTAGTGTGGTTGGTCTTGTCACTACTTTTGTGGACCGGGTCACGTTGCAGATTTCATCTGTCTGGGAACTGACTGTGGCTGAGGGAGAGGTTAGAATTTTGGTTAATGGACAGAGTACTTCATCAAGGGTAAACAGTAGCTTAAGGTCCAGGAGTCACCACTGGTTCTGGATTTGGAGATGGCTGAGGCAGTGTAGTGGTGGGCTTCATTCAACTTGACCTCTTTGAAGTAGAATAGGGGTGATTTGACTGAGAGGGGGGTATTGAAAGGAGTCATTTTCTTCAAAAAAAAGTCTGGGGAAGAACAGTGCTGAGGTCAGTAAAAGCAGTATTAAATGTGTTTGCAATGACCGTGGGGTCAAGGGTAGTGGACCCATCAACTTTTAGCATAGCCAGGGTGATTTTCGGTTGCTTTCCTGTAACTTCAGCATTGTCCCAGAATGTTCTCCCATTATCCCAGGTGTTGGTGAGAACATCCCTGTAATGGGAACTTTTCGTTAGCCGGATGGATTTAGTACAGGTGTTTTGGGCATGTTTGTATTTTTGGATGGTGGTACGAGAGATTCTGGCAGAGTGGCTGGTAAGGACCCAGTCCAGAAGTGTACTGGTGCCAGTTTTGTAGTTAGACCTGGTGGGGGTGGCAACCATCTGTGTAAGGTTAGCAGCTGCTATGGTATCCTTGTGAGCACTTTCATCCGATGCAAGCCAGTTTATGTTGAAATCGCCTAGCAGGATAAGTTCTGATCAAGAAGGTTGGGTGTTGATAAAGTTGAGAACGTCCCTCAGGCCATGTCCTTGGTCCCTGAGTGGAAGGTGCACAGAGACAATTGTGAGTGATTTATGAATGGGCCTAGGGAATTTTGATAGGTAGGATCTGGGCCAAAGAGTTTGGGGGAGGGGGGTTGTGATGGTGTACCCCAACAGAGTGTTTTTAATATAGATGGCACAGCCACATCCTCTTTGAGACTCGATCCATTTTGAAGACATTGTAGCCGTGTAAGGTAATTGCCAGATTGGGAACTTTTGGCGTCGCCAGGTTTTAACTGCCAGGACATCAGGGTTATGTTTCCTGTGAAGGATTGAAGAGCATCAAACTTAGGCAGTAAGCTGCAGATGTTGAGGATTGTGAGTATAAGAGCTCCTGTAATTTTGTAAAACTTGAGCTGATTGGGCCCTGGATTGGATGGATGTTACCTGAAGTCAGTACGAGGAGGAACAGGTGCTTCATAGTGCATAAGCGTAATTCCTTTAGAGATAGTTTGAGTTGCTGTTTTTGTATGAGCAGTTTGTAGGTTTCATGCACAGCCCCAGTGTGATGCAGTGTCAGAGAGTAGTGATAAGCTGGCCCATAGACCGACTCAGTAGTGTTTAGGAGCATCCAGGCATTGGCATAAGGAGGTCCATGGGGAGGACAGGGCGAGTAGTGGAGCATTCCCTGGGAACGGCAGTTGTGACTAGGTGGATGGTGGGGTAGGGGTGGCAGGGACCAGGGAGAGAGGAAAGGGAGGAGAGGAAATAGGGGCAGAGAAAGAGCAAATTTAGCAGTCGTCTATTTGCTAGGGAAACATGAGAACAGGAGAAAGGGTACACCGCTAGAGGGCTATCAGACCATGTGTTTGGAAGAAACACATGCCTTCTCTCAGTCTCCATCAGACTAACTCGATTGTCATCATGGCACACTACTCCTATGCCCTCCTGAGCTGTCTAGATAAGGTGCATCCTCATCTCCCTTGGACCTTCAGACAACGGTCAAGCAGGTCCGGGATCAAGGTCAGACTTTGGCAAAATAGCAATTCCAGGCGGCTCTGGACATTGGGGATTCCTGTGCCTGTTCAGTGGCGGACGCACAACTGGCGGACGTTCTCTTCTTGTGCACCGACTTGTTCGGTCTAGGAGTTGATAGTCCCTTCCAGCACATCGAGAAGTCCAGTGCCACCTTGGAATCCATTGCCTCCGCCTAGAAAGAATCTCAGGGTTCCAAGAAGCAGAAGTGTAAGCCCTTCGCCTTCTGCCCCAGTACCAATCTAGGCAGCAATTGGCTCAATCTTGGCACCCTCGGCCAAATCGGGGATTCAGTGGTCTGTAAGCCCGAGGGAAGAGTCCTGGCAGTCCTGCTGTCGATCTCTCCTCCAAGCCTGCTCAGTGCCAGGATAGGGGTCACCACCCCATGCCCGTCATGCCTACTCTGGGTCCTCCTGTGGGGTTCCGCTCCAGCTCTTTCCCACCTGATCCGCTGTTACAACAGACAGGTGGGTAGTGGGAGTGGTCGGCCAGGGTCTGTCGCTCTAATTCGAGCAGTACTCACCAACCTGAGCCCGTCCCATGGGAGAAGGTATCTATGGACACTTGGTCATCTCTCCGAGACTACATCACCCAACTGCTCAGCAAAGAGGTAGTGATCTGAGTCTTGGATCTCCCTGTCAACCAAGGGTTTGTTTCCAGATACTTCCTGGTCCTGAACGGACGGGGCTGGCGCCTAATTCTAGATATGCACGACCTGAGCATGTTTCTCAGGATCATACCATCCTCGAGCAGAACATGTGGTTTTGCTTTCTGGATCTGGATCTGCAGGACGCCGCTCTCCACATCCCGATCTGTCTGCCTGACCGAAGGTACCTCTGCTTCTGAGCAGAAGGAACCTCTACAAGTTCCAAGCCATGCCATTCGGCTGGTCATCAGCCCCAGGGTTTTCACGAAATGCATTGCAGTGGTGGTGGCCCATCTTCAGCATTGAAGGGTCAGGGTATACCCTTGTCTGAGCGATTGGCGTATAGTGGGTCCCTCAGACAGGAGGTGGTGCGGTCAGGGATCTGGCCCTCAGACCATCAACCTTGAGCCTCTAGTCAGCGAGGCCAAGTAGGAACTTGTGCCTTCGCAGGAGTATTTGCTTAATCAGGGCAGAGCTCGGTGGAGGTTCTCCCTCCCTTGCCCAATCATTTCTGGTTGGGCACTTGTGTCCTGCCCGACATCTTGTGACTTCTGGACATAGCAGCTCTGCACCTTCGTGGTCCGATGGACCCGGTGGCATATGCGTCCCCTTCAGTGGAGCTGGCCAGCCAGTGGACTAAGTGACTAGGTCACTTTGACCAGCTGGCCACTGTAACCAGAAGATGTGGGATGCTCTTCAGTGGTGGACCATCCTGCAGCATCTTCGGAAGGGATCCCGTTTGTTTGTTCTGTGCTGACTGTCATCTTGACTACCGCCTCTCTCTCAGGCTGGGGTGCCCACATGGGGACCACAGAGTCAGGGCTCTGGACCCAAGGAACTCGATGCCACATCAACCTTCTGGAGCTCAGAGCAGTGTTTTTGGCAATAAAGGTCTTTACACTACTTCTAAAGGGAAAGGTGGTACAGATCAGAACAGACAGTACACCACCACAGTGTGCCCTCTGGAGGCAGTATAGCGCAGTGGTCTAAGGTTCTGAGCTGCAAATGGTGGTGACATCCAGCAGATCAGACCTGGGTTTGAATCCCACAGCTCCACTTGAATACTGTGTGACCCTGAGCAAGTCACTTAACCTGTCTAGTGCTCCCAGGTCGCTCCTGTAAAAGCTTTCAGCTTAGTGTGCTATACCTGGTTAAACAACTAAATAAAAAAAATAAAAATAAAAAAATAAACAAGCAGGGCAGTAAAAGGTTAAACCCTCTTGCACAGAAGCTGTGGAGCCTGGCATACTCTGTAGGAGTTTCCTTCAGGCCATTCATCTGCCAGACAATACTTTAGCAGATGCTCTGAGTCTGATCAACCAGGCCATCACGAATGGGCCCTGAACTGACAGGTGGTGAAGTGATTTTCAGAAGGTGGGAACCCCAGAGATGATCTCTCTGCATTCCACAAGAACCACTACCTGCCAAAGTACTGTTGCAGGCCACTAGCCCAAGGGACAGTTCCCTTGGATGCTCTGTCCTTGGATTAGTCTGGCATGCACCTGTATGCCTTCCCTCAGTTACTTTTGGTGCTCAGTTTTGATCAGACTCTGACCCCAACCTCATGAATGATCTTGATAGCATCAGGATTGGCCCAGGCAGCCATGGTACTCTCTGCTGCGCTCATGTCTGTAGTCAAACCGATGCACCTTCCTTGGAGGCACAACCTTTAACCTCCAATCAAGGGAGGATTTTGTATCTGAACTTAAGATGCTCAGACTCTAGGCATGGTTCTTGAGGACTTGAGTATGCAGGCTTGCAGCTCTCAAGTTTTGGATGTATTAAGGGTTACAGGAATCCATCTACTAAGAAAACATATGCTTCAAAATAGGAAGAGGTTTTCACCTAGGTTCCTACAGTAGTGTGGGTCCAGCTTAGGCAGGGAACCTGTACTGTTAACTACCTTATTCATTTATGTTGTTTGGGCCTGCAGCCCACTATTCTAAAGGTCCACCCCACTTCAGTGTCTGCCTGCATTTCAGTATGAAAGGTGCCTCTTGGCATCAAACCCTATATTGAAGAGATTTTCCAAAGGCCTGGCCCATTTGCATCCCCTCATAGGGAACCCGATGCCAGCTTGGGATTTGAATGTTTTATAGTTGGGCACATGGGTACCTATATGAGCCTATGGCATCAGCTCATCTGAAATCTGTAGCATGGAAGAGTTTTCCTGGTGGCAGTAGCTTCTGCAAGAAGGATCAGTGAACTTCAGGCTCTCTGCATTGATCAGGATGCATTTCATTTCACAGAGATAAGGTAGTCCTGCAAATGGGAAATTTCTCCCAAGGTGGTTTTACAGATTGCAAAATTCCATATCTGGGTCCCCAGGGCAGGCACTTTTGCTTCAGGACACCCACAGCTGTTTAGTGTCTGCCCTTTGGGCACCTAAGGTATTTGGCAGAGTTCTGTTTTTTTTTTTGGGGGGCACGAGGAGCGCAGTCGCAGAGCTGACATCTCGAGAGCAGATCACGAGTGCTCGCTGGGATGTCCGCTAACTGAATCCTTCTGCCTGTCAGCTTCAGAGAGAGGAGGAGGAGTGCCATTTGAGTGGCACAGAGATCAACAGACACTTAGCCAGTGAGTGTTCCGATGAATGCTCTTCACTGCTGAAGGCTGCTGCAGAAGGCGATTCACCAATCGGAGATATTTGGTCCGCTTCACCTGCCCCTCCAGACAGTGAGACGGAGGACTGTCTACAGTGCGCCATTCTTTGGCTTTCTTCTGAGACAGTACAGCAGCAGGAGCGTAATCTGCCCATTGGCATTGATCGTCACATGGTGAATTGAGAATCTTCTGCTGAAAAATAAAAGCTCTTAAAAGAGCTCTGTTGAGGAGATTGATAGCGGGTACCAGAAGAGGCGTGTTTGTGAGACCATGAGGTTTCTCCAGTCGAAAATAAAGCGCTTTTAAGAGCTCAGTTGCATACAAAATAAAAAAAAAAAAAGCAACACAAATTTGAATTGCAGGTTGCAGCAGTGAAGGGGGCTAGACAGCTGGTAGCCAGGGAGGGAGCGTTTGAGACCACAAGGGTCTCTCCAGTCAGGAGGAGGAAATCTGTGCCAGGAGAGAACTAACTGCAAAGGGAAGCTTGATTAAAAAATAAAGTAGAAAGCAGCCAACTTAAGTAACTTAGACAGTCCTCCTGAGGCTAATCTGTTTCTGTACTTGGCTGACATTAAAAAAAAAAAAAAGATTCTGTGGAGGGGTGCGCTGTTGAGCCCTAGCAAGATGGCTGCTTCTTAATACTGCTCTTCTAAGCTAGTATTAAAACTTTTAAAATCTAGTCATTTGGGCCACAAACTGGGAAATTTGGCAAGATAACTGGATCGAAGCTTCCTGCTACAGGATGGAAATCCCGGAAAGATCGCAATCACCCAGACAGGCTAAAGGAAAAATGCTCTGACCACCCTCTTCCATGCGGTCTGGCACTACTCTACAGGCCTCAGACTTGAGAGTGCAAGTGAAGAAACCGTATAATCTTTGGGTCAGAAAATAAATCGCTTATAGCTCTGTATCATCATTTGCAGAGAAAATGGACAGCATTGCCAATCGAAGTGACCAATCTGGAGACCACCATGGAGTTAGTAACAGCTGAATCGCTGGAAGCTAAAAGCACTCAGATGCCGCTTGTGGGTCAGTACTACACTGGTGAAAGAAAACTACCACCTCCATACGAGACTAGACGCTGGAGAACCAAATTAGAACCCCTAACATTCGGTTTTTAGGCTTTTTGAGGGATGTGAAGGAGACCACCTGGTTATAGTCATACAAGACTGGCTGATACAGCAACTTGGTCAAGAAGTTAAAGGTGAGGCTAAAAGTATCTGAAAAGCCTACCGGATAGCCAGACGAGGGAATCCAGATAATGCGAAAGCTCCACACGCAGTTTTGGCGGTGACGGATGGTGTGGCATCAGAGATTACCTTCTAGCTATGGCAAGGCAGCATAAAAGTTGTTGTGTGAGGGGAGCCAATTATGTCCTCCCTAACATCAGTTATGCCACGAGGCAAGAGGCGCAGTTGTTTGAGGGCTCCAGAGCCCCAAGTAGAAGCAGGTAAGTACAGCATAGTAGTATTGTTCCCCGCCCGACTGAGGATTGTTCACCATGGGAAATCTTTCTCGGACCTGAAGGAGGCAGGCCGTGGGATCCAGAAGCAGGTTCTGAGGAGGAGACGTCGAGAGACTAGAGCGATCACTCATCAGAGGAGGATGAGTTGTGAAGGGAAGACGAGGTTTCTTACTCGCTTAGAGAAGAGAAATCGTCCATACATTTAGAGGGACTGTACTGTTTCCTCCGGACTTTGCGTGAGTAAACGCATTGGAAGACGAAAGGGACTGCAGAAATGCAAATATCTTGCTTGAGTTTTATGCTTTATTATTTGAACTTGCTTCCAAAAGTTGCAATTATGTGGGGAGGATTTTGGTTAATTTTAAAATGGTGTTATCTCAATCTTTGTTTTTAAATGAAATCTAGCCAAATGTGTTAATTTAGAAATTAGGCCTCGAAAGAGCAGTGTTGATATCTGGGACTTAGCACCATAGGTGTGCTCCTTGAAAGTTAAAGCATGGACGTTATTATTCCCTCTTTGGAGGGAAAGGATACCGTTTAACTACTCAGAACTATCATTTTGCTATCTCCATGCTGCTCATGGGCTTTACAAAACAGCTTATGAAGGAATAGTGGACTTGTATGAATTTATTGTTCTTTAGTATTCCCTCAGATGTATCTTATGCAGTAGACTAAATTAGTAAGCTTTGTTATGTGAGGAGTAGCGCCTCAATGTGTTTATATATCCTAACATGTGATATGTCTCTGCTGAAACCTACAGCTTGCTGTTTATAACAAAATAATAAATATAAAGTATATATATAAAAAAAAAAAATTCTGTCTGTAATAGGAGGGAGGGACAACTACAGTCTCTGAGGCAGTAATAATTTATAGACTGGCTGCTGCAAAGTGAAAGAGGAGGGCCGAGGGACTACTCAGTTTGCAGACCAATCTATTTTTCATTGCAGTTTTGTAATCCGTCCGAGTCGTAACCTAGTTGTACCTGGTGAGCTTGCAGGAAAATCTGCCTTTCAAACAACATGAAGTCTTTCTGTATTCTGACTATTGCAGTTGGGTCCTGCCTTTCAACTGCCCGGAGAACAAAGGTTAACTTTTCTATGCCTTACATAGAATGTTCATCACAAGCTCGGTTGAAGCCTCTGTCTGTTGTTGTTCAAACTGCAATCATCAGATTCTTTACTCCTCTCACTAAACAGTTGCTCAGGAGAGTTCTCCTGCTGCTTGGTTCAAAAGTCGGTTGAAGTGTCAGTTTTGGTCTGTTTCTACCAAATTGTTTCCGCATAGTCTGTTCAAGTCTGTCTGTGGTTCCGTGAGTACTAGATAGGTTTTTGTTCTGTTTTCTGTGTGGAACTTGTAAACTGTGGATCGGTTTGGCTGAACCAATCATTTCGAGTAAAACTTGTACTTTAGTGTGTGTAGTTGCGGTCCGTATCGGTTCTTAAAAAAAAAGAGTTTTGAAGTGTTTTTTTTTTCCAAGACTCCGTGAACGGTCAGGAACCGATAGGGATTCTTGCCTGGTGGATTGCCAAAAAGGGTAAGTTTTGGTTAGGTTGGCCATGTCTGAGAAACCCAAGGAAAAAAGCGGGCCCACTGGGTTTCAATACTGCAGTGTGTATGGGAAGTCTTTGCTAAGGCTGATCCCCACGCCATCTGTGTTTATTGTCTGGGGTTTGACCACCTCGATTCAGACTGCCAAATTTGCAAGAAATTTCTCAAATCTACCATGGAAAGAGATTAGGTAGACAGAGGAAAGGGAGGACGAGAAGTCCCTGACCTGGATGGCCAGCCCGGTTCAGTTCTGACCGAACCAGAAGGTGTGCCCACTGACCAGGCGATGCTTCTTGGCAAAGGAGAGCTGATTCCGAGGAATCTGTTCCGACAAAAGAAAAGATAAATCGACTGGTTCGGACCCAGAATCTCATACTCCCGACTGCGATGAGATAGCCAATTATGGAATTGCTTCGATTGGTTCCGACTGAACCGCACTATCTGGCAGGGACTCTGTTTGGTCGGTTCCTCTGTTTCTCCGGTTCGGATTATACCTTGGAAAATTTTATGAACCGGAGTTTGAGGAGGAGGGAGAGTACGAGGATGATTATGGTGATGGTGAAAGTCTGGATGTGCCTATTGACCTGGACATCTCCCCAGACAGACCTTCAGGCGTTTCTCCTCCTAGGCTTTCTGAATCTCCTTCACACTACATGTTCTACAGAAAGGTGGCTGATACTGTCCAGCTTCCTGTGGAGGAGGCAGTAGAGGATCAGGAAGAGCCTGATTATGTTGAGATGATGGACATCCCAGAGTCCAGGAGACTGTCTATTCCTCCACAAATCCTTTGGGAAACACACAAAAATTCTTAAGTCTCCCAATTCTATACCTCCTGTAGGCAGAAGAATGGACAAGTGGTACACTCTCTCAGCCTCGGACACGGAGTTCCTTTTCAGCAGTGCAGCCATGTTGGGGTTGTACAAGCTGCTGTCAGTGATGAGGCAACATTCCCTTGGCATCACACCCCCAGACAAGGACTCCAGGAAGACTGATGCCATGACAAAGAAGCAGTACATGGCATCATCTTTGGGACTCAAGCAGGCTAATTATATGGCCTGTGCAGCCAGGTACCAGAAGTCCAGGTGGGACACTGTACTGGCACTGGCCAAACAGGCTCCCACCCAGCTTGCCAAGGAGCTGGAGCAGGTGGCTGCAGATGGGACTGAGGCATGAAAGTACAGTTTCATGTGCTGTAGACTCCAATGATGTATCATCAAGAGTCATGGTTACATCTGTGGCTCTTCGAGGATGGCTTGGCTGAGAGTACTAGCCTCACAGGATACCCAGGCTAAGGCCATGGATTTTCCTGTAGTTGGTAATTCTCTGTTTGGGGAGCAGCCAGAGAATTACATGAAGAAAATGGACAAATACAGGACCACTTACAGGAGTGCGTAGGCCAAGAAAGGCAAGCAGCTCCTCAGAGGCAGCAGTCCAGGGGCAGGCCTTTCCAAAGGCCTTTTACCAGGCTCAGGCCTCTTTTTCTTTGTTTTCGCAGAGGAGGTTCTTTAAGGGAGCGCAGAAGGGAGATGAGCAGGCCCGCATCCATCTGTCAGCCTAAAGCCCCTGCTACAGACACCCTGATGGGTCTGCCTGGGTCGTTCTCCTATCCCAGTAGGGGCAGGCTGGCTTACTTTGTCCAGGACTGGATGTCTGTTACATCAGACAAGTGGGTCCTGGAAGTAGTAAGCCAGGAATTGGTTCTCAGCTTCAAAAATTTCCCAAGATGAGAACCAGATCTTTTCCACCTGCAAATCTCTGAGACCCTTGCCCTATAGGCAGAGGTTTCTTCTCCTAGCTATCAGAGCTAGAGAGAGTTCCATCCTACACAGGGCAAAGTATTGTACTCAGGTACTTCCTAACCCCCAAGAAGACAGGAAGTGAGCACCCATCCTGGACCTAAAATATCTCAACAAACATCTTTTAAAGTCAAAATTCAAAACGGTAACTCTAGGAATTATCCTTCCCTCTCTAAGTCCAGGGGACTGGCTAGCTTCCCTGGACCTCAGAGATCCTACTTTCACATTCCGTCAGGTGCTCCCACAGAAAGTACCTCAGGTCGAAAGGTTGCCCTCAGGCCACTATCAATTCAGAGCAGTGCCCTTTGGCTAACATCAGCCCCAAGGGTCTTCAGAAGTGCGTGGCAGTAGTTGTTGCCTTCCTAAGAAGACACAAGATTTCTATTTTCCCATACTTGGATGACTGTCTCATAGTAGGTCAGTCTCCAGACCAAGTCAAGTCACATCTGCAAGTGACACAGCAGGTGCTCACTTCTTTAGGATTCCTTCTTAACCTACCAAAGTCAGTTCTCGAACCAGTGCAGCTCCTTGCCTTCATAGGTGCAGAACTGGATATGGTAAAGCAGGCCTTCCTTCCCTGGAAAGGGCAAGGACCCTTATGGAACTGGTCTCTTCATTCACCCTTCAGGTGTCTCAACCAGCAAGGCATTTCCTTCAGCTACTGGGCCACATGGCAGCTTCCACAGCAGTGGTCCAGGGAGCAAGATTCAAATGGGGTACATTCAGTTTCACTTAAGAGCCTTTTGGTCCCAAGAAAGGATTCCTTACCAAACTAATCCCAGTCACTTGATCCCTGATCAGCCTTGCAATGGTGGCAGGATCAGGACAATTGAGACAGGATTCCATTTGTCACTCAGTCTCATTCAGGGATACTCACCACAGATGATTCCCTGCTGGGCTGGGAAGCCCATTTGGGGATCTTACCATCCAAGGACTGTGGTCACCTCAGGAATCTCTACTTCACAACAGTCTCTTGGAACTCGGAGCAGTGTTTCTGGCATTGCAAGCTTTTTCCAAATCTGTACAGAACAAGGTGGTTCAGGTCAGAACAGACACCACCATGTGGTACATCAACGAGCAAGGAGGCATTCTGTCTACTGGCCTTGCACAGAAGCAATGAAGATGTGGTCCCTGGCCTATTCTCTGCAAACCTCTCTGATAGCAGTTCACCTCCCAGGAAGGACAATGTCCAAGCAGATGCACTGAGCAGAATATCCCAGGGCCATCACAAATGGGCCCTAGATCCTCTGGTTTTGAAAGTGATTTTCTCAAGATGGGGCACTCCACAGATGGATCTTTTGCAGCCTCAGACAATCACCAATTTCTTCTTTTGTTGCTGACCCCAGTCTTGGGCTCAGTCCCCTGGATGCTCTGATTCCAACTGGAAGGAAATTTCTTTGCTTTCTCCCCCTTCAGAGTGTTAGTCAAGATAAGGTCACAACCATGCAAAGTGATTCTGATTGCTCCAGACTGGACCAGACAGCCATGGTATCCCCTGTCTCTTCCCAGGAATTGCAACCTATTAACATCCTCTCAGGGAGGATTTGGTATTGAATCTTCTGTCTCTCAATCTCAAGGCTGCTTGAAGAGTTAGTTTGCAGATCTGCATCTTTCCAAGGGGTTCTGGATATCCTTAAGGCTTCTCGAAAGCCTTCCACCAGAAAGACTTACAACTCCAATGGAAAAGATTCAGCATTCGGTGTTCTAAGAAGAATATTTCTAGGACATGGATATGTTGTTCATCCACACTCATTGGCAGTATCCTTGCGCTTTAAATCTTGCGGAAGGTCTTCAAGCTTGCTCCCTCCACCCACCGGGTGATGCAACTCGGCTCCGCTTGTAGCCTGAATCTTCTTACCGGCAGAGCTCCAGGTTCCCTCCTTAACGCTCTGCGTTGTGACTGGTTCCTTATTCTCCGCTTACGTGATTTAAAAATAATATTTTGCAAAGACTTCAGTCTCGATCCCTCGCCGCGTGGCGGATAAATCCACTCGGATTTCGAGATGCCCACGGGCAGAAGATGTCTCGACGGATCCACACCCACGGTGTCTACTGCTTAGGCCTTGAGCACGACCCGCAGGCTTGCGACCTGTGCGTCATCTTTCTCGGCCCACGCCCTCAAGACCGTGGCTGCCCGATTGCAACTGGGCCGCCCCTGAAGCGCTCCTCCGGTGAAGTCCAAGGAGGCCCGGTTGGTATGTGTGTCCGCGGGCGGCGGGTTTCATGGATCAGCTCGAGCTGGATGGTCGCCTCGAAGAGGAGGCGGCGCTGGTCAGATCTTCCTCGGTCATGCATTTATCCTGGGCCTCTGGGTTCTTCCTACACGGCTTCCTTTATGGAGCTTTGTTGTCCTTCTCCACTAAAGGAGAAGGGCTCATAGTCTGCTGGACCTTTTCTCGGTCCAAAAGAAGGACAAGGGTAAGTCCCTCCGTGTCGACGCTCTTGGGAGCGAAAGGTCCTCTCCCGGGCCGACTGCCGGCTTCGGGTCGACGCCGGCTTCGCCACTGGCCTCACGGTGTCCCCTGCCAGGTCAGTTGACCGAGACTCCTACTGATGAAGTTTAGATTTTCTACCCATTGGACGGGCTGTCGCTTTAGCAGCCGAGATTCCTCCCGGTTCCCCGGGAGGAGTTGAGGATCCCGTGGCTCGCCTGTGCCTCCGGGTTCGGAGCCCTCGGATGGACCTTCCGAGCCGGTGAGTGTCGGTTCCGCCGACACCTCCCTGCACCGACCCCTGAAATTCCGGGACTCGTTCTCGGGTCTCGACCTCTTCATGTCCAGCTGCTCCCAACGGCCATAGGCGGTCTCGGGTCTCGGCATCTGCGGTAAGCGGCGCTGGCTGCCCCTCGCCCTCCTCCTCGGATGAGGAGGCTCGCGAAGTCGTCGTCGGTGCGAGACCTTATGTTGCAACAGCTCCTCCTGGCCGGGGAATAAGCCGACTCGGGCCTCCGGCCATTAAGTAACTGTCACGGGCGACCGTCACAACCCCTCGACTTGCCCGAGAGCCTATCCAGGCCGGTTGTTCGGCCAAAACCAGCTGCTCCACCGATTGCGGTGGAACCTCCGCCCACAGCCACGAATTGGGGCTCGGGCCAAGGATTCTCGGTCTGTTAAGGGTTTACCCCATCGTTGTCAGTTACCCCACTCCCTAATCGAATTCTGCAGGTGAAGGGTGGTTCAGGCCAGAGGCAGTTTCGAGGACTCTTCCAGTCCGAGATGATTCCTCCTTCTTCTCCAAGCGACTGGACTTGAGTCTTCAGGAGGTCAGCCAATGGACGATAGCCTGTCGTCCTTCCTAGGACTGCTTCGCTCATCTCGGAGTCTACCGGGATGGAGCTCGAACCCGCTTCAAACGGGCAGGTATCCCCTCACGGAGATTCTGGACCGAGGGATTCTCCACGGAGGCTCTTCCGTGGCCGAGGCCACAGTGGGTCCAGCACTGGAACTTTGCAGCGCCCTGCTTCCTGCCCTGCGCGCTCGGCCAGGATGGCCAGGAAGTATGCGGTCCCTACGGTTCCTTGTCCGTTTTGGAACACCCTCTGCTGAGGGTTGGTTACCGATGGCGCTCGTGGCTACCGACAGCGCCCAGGATGGACAAACCTCCTGACAAGGAGTCCAAGAAATTGGACTATGTCGGGCGAAGAGTCTCGCTGCATCCTCTCCTGCCTTCCATTCAGGCCAGTTCGGCCGTCCTCATGGCACATTTTCTCATGCCCTGTTGGGCTCCCTGGATGAGTCATCCTCATCTTCCCCACGATCTGCAGACTACGGTTAAGCAGGTGCGGACCAGGGCAGGGTAGTGGCCAAACAGCAGCTCCAGACTGCTTTGGATGTAGGGGACTCATGTGCCAGATCGGTGGCGGTCGAGGGTGCTATGAGGTCATGGCTTGGCTGAGGATATCCACCTTTATTCGATACCCAGCACAAGTTGGCGGATGTTCCTTGGGACTGACCTCTTCGGCCCTGGGGTGGAAGGTCACCTGCAGAGATCGAGAAGTCCAATGCCACCTTGACTCGGCTCTTCCGCCAGAAGGACAAAGGCCGCAAACCACAGCCCTAAGCCCTTTAGTCCTTCTGTGCCCGCAGCGCCCGGCAGCAACGTCAGGGCCAGCAGGCTCGGCCTTGGCATCCCAAACCCAAGCCGCCGGCTTCCTCTAACAGGAGGCAGGGAGGGAAAGGGCCCAGGAGGTCCCTCGGCGGTCCCTCACTCCAAAGCCCTGTGACAGCGGGCGGGGGTGTAGCCCCATCCCCGTCACCTTGCCTGGGTCCCCGTGGGGACGGCTCCACTTGCGTTCCGCCTGGCCCGCTGTTACCACGGACAGGTGGGTCTTGAGGTGGTGGGAAGAGGCCTGCCTCTGGAATCACAGGCACCACCTTCAGAGCCGTCGCCCTCGGGGCTTCGGGATCCCAGCTCACTGGCGTCCGTCGAGCCGACATCGCCTCCTCCTCCAGAAGGAGGTGGTAAGAGAGGTGGTGGACCCTCTTTCAGACCCAGGGTTTGTGTCCAGGTACTTCCTGGTTCCGAACGGACGAGGGTGGCGCCCCATTCTCGACTCTACGACCTAAACAAGTTCCTAAGGTCTCGAACCTTCAGGATGGTCACTCTGGCTCAGATAATACCATCCTTGAACGCTGGGCGGTGGTTCTGCTCTCTGACTTGCAGGGACGCTTTTTCACGTCCCTATCCGTCTGCCTCACCAGAGATTCCTTCGCTCCGAGCGGAAGGATCTCTTCGAGTTCAAGCCATGCCCTTCGGCTTGTCTCCAGCTCCCAGGGTCTTCACCAAATGCATGGCAGTGGTGACAGCATTCCTGCAGCGCCGAGGGTCGGGTGTACCTTACCTGGACGACTGGCTGATAGCAGCTCCCTCCAGGAAGGAGGCGGAGTGGTCCAGAGATCTGGCCTCCAGGTCTGCTCTCAACTGGGCCTCCTTATCAACGAGGCCAAGTCGGAACTCGAGCCAAGCAGGTGATTTTATTCATCGGGCGCAGTCACTCTCTTCAGCCAGAGCGGCTCCGCGCGGACAGGGCCGAGGTTCTTTCCTCCTTTGCCCGATCATTTCTGGTTGGGCAATTCTCCTGCCCGGGACTTCCTCGCCTCCTGGGTCTCATGGCGGCCTGTACAGGCGTGGTCCGTTGGGCCCGCTGGAACATGCGTCCCCTTCAGTGGGACTGGCCCGGCCAGTGGTCACAGCTGCGATCCCTTGGACCAGCTATGCGGGTGACACAGGGGATGTGGAGCAGCTCTCCAGTGGTGGACCGTTCCAGATCATTTGCGGGAGGGCATCCCGTTCGGTCCGCCCGAGCCGCGGTCTCTGTCGACCGATGCCCTCTGATGGGTTGGGGTGCCCATCTGGGGAACACGTGCTCATGGCCCTGGTCCCGCGGAGTCCGATGCCACATCAACCTGCTGGAGCTCGAGCGTCCGCCTAGCTCTCACCGCCTTTTGCCTGCTCCTCCGGGTCAAGTGGTCCGAGTCCAGACGGACAATACACGACCATGTACTATCTAAACCGCCAGGGCGGGACGCGCCCATGCTTCTATGCAAGGAAGCTCTCCGCATTTGGTCACTCGTCGCAGCCTGGAGGCGGATCTCCTAGCTATTCACGTGGCAGGAGCCTCCAACACCCTGGCCGATGCCCTGGGCCGGATAGGGGCTGCATCCCACAGTGGTCTCCTGCCGGAGGTAGTACAGCATCTGTTCTCCTTTGGGGTACACCTCAGGTGGACCTGTTTGCCTCCATGGAGAACGCTGGCTGAGTCTGTTTCATGCCCGCCCCTCAGCAGGGCTCGCTGCAGGGGATGCCTTCGAGGCAATGGACCCGGGCCTCTTTTACCCCTTTCCCCATTTCCCTTGATCCACAAGGTGCTTCTCAAGGCGAGGAGGGACAAGGCGCAGGTGATTCTGATAGCCCCAGACTGGCCTCGCCAGTTCTGGTACCAGATCTCCTCAGTCTCAGCTCGGGACTCACGACAGCTTCAGCTGCCCGGACCTGCTCTCAGTCAATCAGGGAAGGTGTTCCATCCGGACCTTCAATCCCTGCACCTGGCGGCCTGGTTCCTGGTGGCTAGAGTTCAGGCTTTGGGTCTTTCCGACGAGGTCCTCAATGTAGTTGTGGCGTCCCGTGAGAGTCGACCAGAAAATGCTATGCCTTCAAATGGAAAAGGTTTTCCATTTGGTGTCAGGCAAGGGCTTGGACCCTTCCTCCTGTTCCTTGGCAAGCATCTTGGACTATTTATGGTCCCTTTCTAGTCAAGGGCTTAGGTCGGCTGACCCTAGGGTGCACCTGGCAGCCATCTCTGCTTACGGTAGCGGGCAGGGGAAGCAGTCGATGGCGCAGGAGAGAAGGTGGTCTGGCGGCTTTTCAAAGGCCTTGATCACATTTCCCTCCAGTCTGGGAACCCCCACTCCGTGGGATCTACTGCTGGTACTGGCAAAGCTCATGGGCAAGCCATTCGAACCTATGCACAGGTGTGCTCTCTCTCTCACCTGTCATTGAAGACCGCCTTCTTGGTGGCTCTCCCGTCAGCCAGAAGGATGGGAGGCTCAGGCGACTTTCCATCGAGTCTCCTTACCTGGTCTTCCACAGGGACAAAGGGTTTGTCCCGCCCCACCGAAATTCCTTCCGAAGGTGGTGTGGGAGTTTCACCTAACCAGGTGTTGACTCTGCCGGTGTTCTACCCCAATCACACCTCGGAGGTCAATATAGGCTCCATACCTGGACCCTAGAAGGGCGCCGCTTATTATAAGGAGCGTGACGGCTGAAATTCGGGAGAGGTTCGCCAGCTGTTTGTCACTCACGCTGAAGTCGCATCTGGCAGACCTGCAGCCAAGCGGACGATAAGCAGGTGGGTAACCTCCGCACAGATCTCTGTATAAGTTGGCGGGCATGGAGCCTCCCAGAGGATAAGAGCTCATTCTACCCGCCATACTGCTGCAACGTGGCTGCTTCCCAGGACGTCCCTATCCAGGAAATCTGCAGGCTGCTACCTGGAAGTCAGCAAACACCTTCATTACCCACTACCACATCGACCTTGAGTCACGCCGGATGCTGGTTTTGGGGGCCTCGGTTCTCCAGTCTCTTTCCCAAGTAAGTATATGGGGTGTGTGTCTTGCCTCCTCCTCCCGGAGAACTGCTAGGAGTCTGCCAATGAGTGTGGATGAACAACATATCCATGTCCCTAGAAATACAGGTTACTCACCTGTAACAGGAGTTCTGGAATGGTATATCATTGTTCATCCCTACGTTTTCCCACCACCTCGGCCCGGCGCACAACCTGAGCTTCAGCTGGCAGGACTCAGGCGTCATGGGGCGGAGCCGAGAGTTATACCACCCGGTGGTGGGAGGAGTGTTTGAAGACCTTCCGGCAAGATTTAAAGCGGCAAGGATACTGCCAATGTGTGGATGAACAACATATACCATTCCTAGAACTCCTGTTACAGGTGAGTAACCTGTATTTCTCCAGACTCTGCTGAATTGCCTGTGGTTCTGGATTATATGGTCCATCTTAATGGCCTAGGTCTCAGACCAGCTACCCTCAAGGTACACTTGGCAGCTGTTTCTGCTTTCCTGTTGGTAGGCAAGTCTTCTCTCTGTCATTCCATCCTGTATTTTGTAAGTTTTCAAGGGATTGCTTCACACCAGTCCCCCCCAGGGATCCTGCTCTTGCTTGGGACCTAATGTTTGCATTACTCTGATTATGCAAACCCCTTTGAGCCCTTGTCTTCAGCAGAGCTCATGTGCTTGACTTGGAAACTGTTTTGGTAGCCATTACTTGCCAGACGTATCGTGAATTGCAAGCCTTGTCAGTGGAATCTGATCTAATCTTTTTTCACAGAGACAAAGTGGTCCTTAGAACTAACAGAAAGTTCTTGCCTAAGGTGGTTTCAGATTTTCACCTCAACCAGTGTATATCTCTCCTGTTTTCTTCACTGACCATTCCTCCTCGGGAGAAAGGAGGCTACACAGTTTGGATGTTAAGAGCCCTTAGCTACTACATAGAACATTCCAAGGGTCACAGGTTTGAATCTCTCAGTTGTTCCTCACTTATGGAGAAGTTGGTATGGCAAGCCTGCCACTAAGAGATCTGTTGTCAGGTGGATTGTTTCTTGTATACAATTCTGCTATGAAAAACTGGGTAGAACTCCACCTCCGGCCTGAGGGCTCATTCCACAGGAGGTGCAGCTGCTTCCCTGGCTGCTGCCAAGGATATTCCTCTTAGAAATTTGTCAAGCAGCAACCTGGAAAACAGTCCGTCCACTTTTTCACAGCATTACTCTCTGGATATCCAGGCTGGAGTGATGCTCGGTTTGGCACAGCAGTACTTCAGAGCCTATTTCCAAAGTAGGTTCTGTCCCTCCTCCATGGAGGTACTGCTTTGGTAGTTCAGTAGTCAGAATACAGCAAGACGTCATGTTGTTTGAAGAAAAATTACTCACCTTAGTAATTATGTTTCTTTTAGTGAGTCTTGCTGTATTCACCTCTCCCAGCTCCTCTCAGAACCTAGTTTTTGGGATGTGGGTGGGCAGAAGAAGTGTTGGCACCCCACGGGTGTCCATTTTACACAGTCTTTTCTTTGGATGGATTGTTGTGTTTTGGATGTGTTTGTTTTGGGTTTCCTGACTTGAGTCTTCCTTGAGAACCAAAACATTATATTTCTAGTTGGCTAGTAAAATTTTAGTTTCACACAGAACACCTAGTGAGTTTTGCTAAGTAAAGATCTGACGGTTGCTGTTTAAACAACAAGAGTTGGGGGCTTCAATCGAGCTCGTGATGAACGTTCTATGCAAGGCATAGAAAAGTTAACCCTTCGTTCTCTGGGGCAGTTGAAAGGCAGGACCTAACTGCAATAGTCAGAATACAGCAAGACTCCACTAGAAGGAACATAATTACTAAGGTGAGTAAATTTTTCATTTGGATTTAAGAGAAAGCGTCTTGATGAGACTGTGGGAGCCGCCTGGATTCCCCAACACCAAGTACTAAGTACCAGTAGTTCTACTACAGCCATAGCCACACCACCTCCTTGCCCAGACAGTGAAACTCTTGTGACCACTAAAGTTTCTCTATTGCTGCTGCTTGTGCTGAAACCCCAGTTAAGGCCCCAAAGTTTGAAAATTTCAAGAATCATGGAAAAGGGCAGGCAGTGGCTTACCTATGATACAGATTCATGTTCTGTATATGGTGTCAGAATTATGAAAAGTCAGAGCAAAAATAATTTTAGAACTGGATGCAGTACTTAGAGTACACATTATCTCAGCACATGAAGTGTCCGTGGTGCACAAAAATGCTGAGAGGGCATACATAGCAAACAAAATGAAAGTTGGAGAAAGACCAGTAGAGAAGTCCTGATAATTAATGGAACAAAAAGAAATGGACCAAGTTACTAAACGGTTCTGTACTGCATATTATGTTGCTAGGACTGAAAGGCCTTTCAGGGATTTTCCTGGGCTAATAGATTTGCAAACAAGCATTTGTCAATGCCAGATGTTTGCTTGCTGGCATTGGCAGTGGTAGTGTAGAAGTTACAGAGCTGCGTAATAGGAATGGCAGTGAAGTATTGAACTGAAGTCAACCACCACACTACCCTGTAAGAGTGACAGGCATTGGGGTGTGCGTTTGGTCATTTTTAGGAATTTGTTCACCAAATTTTCAACATAGCCATTTTAAGACCTCTGCTCATGAATAGTGTCACTGTGATTTTCTTAATTTGTCCGCAGACGTTGATTTCGTACACCAACTGCGCCCATTATGCGCTACATGGCTGAAACGCATTTTGGGTGAGATGTGAAAATGACAGCTGTACTGCTCATAAGAAGGTGTGGTAAAATGGTAATGTTAAAAATCTGAGTGAATGGCCATTTGAAATCCACGAACTTAGGAGCTCAGACATAGAACCGCGAACTACATTCACTGAAAAACAAACATTCTTTGACTTTGACTACCTCACAGGTGGGACTTTCCAATGATGTCACTGTCATGAGATTTATTGGCGGGTGATTTCGCTGAGTGACTGAGAAATCACCCCTCTGGCCCTAATAACGCCAAGGACAGGTGACAGCATTCATGAGAAGGGGTCCCAAAACCCCATGTTGCAAATTTGGTGCATAAATTCCCAAAATGCCTGAGATATGCAACAGTTAAGAAACCCCTATCTAGCCTATTATACAGCTTACCGCATTTCTCAGTTCAGCGGTCGGCTTTGAAGAGTGCAGACGTGTTTCCGGTCCATATCAAGATCATCAGCCACGAGTTCGGAAGGTATGGGGTGGGGGGTGGGAGGCAGAGTGCGTAGTGGGTGGGTGCGGTTGTGGAGGGTGTGCTGGGAGACTATGGGACCGTCTTTTATTTTCAGGTTAAAAAAATTAGATGCGGGACGCTTGCCACGCTGGGTGGGCTCCCAGAGTGGCACAAGGACGGTGGGGGCGTTCAGCCGATGGGATTGGGCACCCTGCCGGGTTATGATGTTGCCACGCTGGGGTGGGCTCTGCTGCGCACCTTGTACTCGGGGTGGGGGGTAAGAGTGAAGCTGACGGGGATTGGCACCCCTCAGCCATTAGCTGGCATTTGGGAGGCTTTTGGGGGCGCAGCACGTGCGATGGGGATTGGGCATCCTGTCGGCTATAATGTCATGTGGGGGTGGGTTTGTGTGTGTAGGGAGCTACGCCATAGCAGGCGATATCTATCGCTGCTCACTCGCCGAAGCTCCCCTTTCAACTGTAAGCCACTGCATTTTGGAGCTTGTCATGACAGCTCCAGCATGCATTGGCTTACAGGGCTGCTACCAAAACACTGACTGAATTGCAGGAGGAGGTGACACACCTCTGAAATCTCGGATGATGGCACTATGTTTCTTGCACATGCGCAAGCAAACATAAAAGGAATCACGGAGATTATGTAATGGACAAAAGTTAGTAGTGACAAGCAATGTTGTGTCTTATTCACTACATTGCTCAAGATATTCAAAACACTACTGCTCGTCTTTAGAAGACAATGATTGCTTCTCTTTTCTTCTAGATTTATGCACAGATAAAAGTGACAGAGGAGGGCATTTACGCGTATTTTTGACAATGGCCTACCAGTTACAAGGTTTCTTGTACTGAAACCAGTTGGTGTTCTTGATAAATGTTGTCACTGATGCATTAGAGAGGGATGGTGGTTGAAACAAAAGCTGATCAGTGCAGCTTCTGGTGGTGCTGCTGTCATGTTAGGATCCACTTGGTGTCCTTACTTGAATAAAACAGGACTGCTGCCCACACTTCATTGACATACACTGCTGTGCACATTGTTTAGAGCTTGCTGTAAAGGATTCTTTCAAAGACTGTTCCTTTTGCAAGTTGGTAGAGCAACTTCTGCTGAACATTTACTCATTTTACCACAGGTCACCAAAAAGCTGGAAGGTCCTACAGGAAACGGGATCCCTCTTAAGTATTAATGTGGTCAAACCAGTTAACACTGCTGGCACTAGGTGGCTTTGCACACAGAATGGGCCACTTCTGCCCTTGAAAGGAACTGCTGCATTAGTGCCTCACCATGAACATGGCTCACTGACAAACAAGCTAGATCATGGCCTAAAAGCACTGGGAATACTTAAAATGCTTAAAACTTTAAAATGTGTCATGTACATGAACTTTCTGAAAGTGTGCTTTGGTTATATCTTATCTGTGTCAGTCTTCACCATTCATCACAGATGGGTACTGGCGGAGAGATCAGGACCCCGGCAGACCTTTTTTTTTTTGTAAAGGATAGGCAGAGCCAACGAGTTTCAAGCGCCTTCGAGGCCAACGACCACGCAGTTTCGAGACGCAGTTAGGCCATACGACTCCACCTGCCTACCAGTTCTTCGCCTCCGCCGAGGTCGCCTCGTGGGAAACCAACTGAAGAAAAATTTGAAGAGTTTTAGGTCTTTAGCCTTTCGCTCGTTTGTTGGTTCGACAGTCCGTCGGTTACCTGCTAGTTCTGTTCTGCCTCCACTCGATGTCGCCAGTAAGATCTTTCCTTTTATTTTAAAGCTTGACGCCGAGTCTGTTTGGTGTTTTTTTCCGTAGGTCATGTCTCGGTCAGAAGGCAAGAAGTTTTCTAAGGCGGGTTGGTGCCCTTGCGCCGCAAGTACTCAGTTACTGACCAGCATGACCGGTGTCTCGCGTCTTGGCCCGCTTACCATACATGGATTGCGGTGACACCTACTTCTCTATGGACCGGGCCAGGGGCCCCCTAACAGCGACGCTTTAATGGTAGGGTGAGTTCCGCCGACTTTCGGGGTAGGGTTTGCACGGGCCAAGCCGCTCTCTCGGCCTTTCCTCTGGGTCCCCTCCGGTTCTATATGGACAGAGGAGGAGGGAGCCTCGGCTTCCTGTGCTAGCCTTGGCCGAGGCTTCTCCCAGCAGAGAGGCCGGCCCCTGCTTCCTCCTGGGAGCGGGCGGGAGGCGCTGGCTATGGTGCCCGCTCCTTCGGAAGTGAAGGCTCCAGGTGTCGCCTCCCGCGGTTCAGAAGGCCTGGGTCGCGCGGTCGGTCGGTGCCGTCGGGGCCTTGGCGCGTTCACTGTGCCGTGGGCCCTGTCAGCGCCCGACTCATGTCTCTGCAACCGTTCACTGCGCAGACTCTGCTCGCAGCGCCGTGACCTTGGATTTGGCGTTGCCTTTCACCATGTCTCGCCTCGGCGCTAAGGTTGAGACACGGCGCGTGGGGCCTTCAGAGTCGTCTGTCGGTGCCGTTGGTGCTCTCGATGCTGCTCGCGCGCCGAGGAGCCTAGCGGTGCTGTGTTCGGGCGCTGAGTCTGCCTTCGAGCCGTCGCAGCTGCTTTGGTCCACTGTGCCGCCAGGGCGCCGAGGGGCCTGGCGTGTGTCCTGCGCCGAGGCTGTTGTTGGGGCTGCCGCGGCGCCGTCTCTGTCCCTGGTACCGCCCTGGTGCCAGTGGACTTGACAGCTCCAGCTGGCCCTGGCTCAGGACCTTGGCCCGAGCTGCCCTGCCGCCTTCTGTGAACCCTGCTTGCGGGGCTGTGGAGGGCGGGTGCCGCCTCGGCCACTGCTTTGACTGCTGGGCCCTTTGGTAAGGTCGGCTTTCCTTGCCCTCCTACCGTTTGGCTTAGGGCCTCAGACTCTACCTCTTGGAGTCGGGCTCGAGTCGGAAGGGCAGTCTCACCTTTCAGGTTGTCTGCAGAGGAGGGCGAACCGGTGGTCTCGATGACTAGTCACAGCCAGCCCCTTCTGAGGAGTGTCGGGTTCTCCCAAAGGGCGGGGTCAGTGGTACTGACCAGCAGACTATGGTGTGTGCCACCATTACCATGCAACCTGGCCTTGGAGGGTTCCTTGACCTCGGCGGTGGTACCCCTCCGATAGTGTGTCTCGATCGCCGGCTTTGGGGCCCATCGGAAGTCTAGAGGGGAGGATGCTGCTCCTGGGTCTCCTTCGGGGCAGCCCAGAGCTGCCAGCTACCTAGGCTGGCCCTCTCGAGGACCAGGACCTCTTGGACTCCGGGGGTCGCAGGCCAGCCTTCTCTGGGGTCCACCCGGCCCTGGGCAGCGAAATGCGGACTTCCGCCCTTCCCCTTCTGGTTCCTTGAGGGGGTCCCATACTTTGGAGGCAGGGACCGTCCTTCTGGATCTGTACGGCCGGGTCGCCCACTGGGGGATTCTTCTGGGCGAGCCTCGCAGTACCAACGTGGTTGTACAGCTGTCTGCTTGAGTCTTCCGGGACACCCTTCTCGGGTGTCCATGGTTCGCTCCCTAGCCCTGGCAGAGGTCAGCAGACTTCTTTTCTCGCTCTGCCCTTATCCCTCTGCCTCATTCTCCAGCGCTCCCAGGCATTTCTGGTCCTAGCGCCCTCTCACCTGGGGAGCAGCTCAGAGCGGTGGCTGCTCGGTTCCCTGCCTACGTTAGGCCATGGACAGCCAGGTTTTTCAACCTCCCCGAGCAGCGACCCTCGGAACACATGGTGACCTCCAGCTCCTCATCCCCTCTTCTGGGGAGAGGAACCACTGTCCATCTCTCCTGCCGCTGATCTCTGAGTATCAGCGTTTCCTTATGAGAATGATGGAGGACCTTCACCTTTCTCCTGTCTGTGAGCAATCCTGAGCATGCGCAACGCCTTCCTAGGAAATTTCAGTGCGGCCACCCTTGTGGTGCCGCCTGGCCTGCTACCTTTCAGGAGGCATCCATGCGTTTCTGGCAGAGGCCTTCTCCGGAGTTCCTGCCCCTAGGGACCTCAGCCAGAGGTATTGCGCCTCCCGGAGTCTCCAGGTTCTATGCCTCATCCGCAGTCCGGATTGGACGACTTGACACCCCTTGACGGGCTTCGCTCCTCCACCGGGACCGCCCCAGATCAAGACTCCTTGGATTTTGACTTCTGGGGAGGAGAACTTTCTACTGCACAGTTGCTTCTCTCCATCTCTGCTCATCAGGCCCACTATGCAGCCTACAACAGGTTCTTGTGGTCAGCACTAGGTCAGATCCTAGCTGCTTTTCCTGACTCTGAGCAAACCAGGCAAGCCATCCACTCTCTGCATGTGGCCTGGAGCTAGCAAGGCACCAAGCAAGGGCATCTCACGACACCAGTGAGGTAGCTACCAGGGTCATAGGGACAGCGATCTGCACCAGGAGATCGGCGTGGCTTCGCTTTCCCAGTGTCACCCTTGGCCTGGTGTAGGGTGATTTGCCCGCTCACCAGGAAACCTATCTCCTTTTCCTGTAGGGCGAGACGATGTTTGTTGGGGCAACTTCCTTCCCTCCGGGAGACCCCTGCCTCGCCTCCCACTCTCAGGCTCTTCAGGCCCAGAAGGTCCCCTCTTAGTGTGTCACCCACTGAGGGCTAAGGGACTCTGTCCCTTAGGTGCAATGAATCAGCCTCTTCGGGGGCTTGGTACTCATCATCTAGGATGAATGGGTGAATATCGACACAGATAAGATATAAAATTATGTACCTACCGTAATTATGATCTTTCTGTGCATCTTCACCATTCATCACAATCCCACCCGCCATCCCCCTGGGGCTTCAGTCTCTGGATCCTCCTCCTCTGTGCCTACCCCTTTTGGAGCGGGATAAAGTTGGGACACACGGGGTAGTTTCTTCCTAAGGGTACAGTTCAGTGGCACTCCTTCTCTACTACCTATCTTCACCTCTACGGGGTGGGAGCTGGTGGTTGCCCTCCTTCTGTTGTCCATCTTACTGTTAAAAAAAAAAAAACTTTCCTTTTTTTTTCCCCACCAAATATCTTTACAGAAAGAGTACTGAGTCCCTGTACCCCTGTCCTTCTCCAGAATAGCCGACTCTGCTTTTGGGGTATTGCCAGTTATTCTGTGCCTTGAATTCTGGCAAGAGATCTTGCTACCCTTGCAGTTCCTATACAGTCTGGTGAGGGACAAGGTTCCTGGATCCTTGTTACCTCTCACTCTCTCCTAAATCCACCCCCTGTTTCCAGAGATTGGGGCCCCTGCCCAGTCCCCTTGTCTTCTTCTTCTATGCTGTCCTCTCAGTCGTTATTTCTCCTTTTAGTTCAGTTTTTCTTCCTGTCCCTTGACACTCTTGTCCCACCTCCATCCCTTCCTCTTACCTCTCCGGCGACTCGGAACTGGTAGGAAGGCTGGTCGGCAGCCTAACAGCTAATCCTCGGCGCCACGTAGTCGCGTCTGCCTCGAGGGAGCACTGGTGCTGTCAGCTCCGCCTATCCTTTAAAAAAAAAAAAAAAAAGGCTCTCGTGAGGGTCGATCTCCGGCCAGTACCCATCTGTGATGAGTGGTGAAGATACATAGAAAGATCATAATTACGGGTAGGTACGTATTTTTATCTGCTCTTAGTCTATGCTTTCAGCAAGAGGATGCCACTGTTGAAAAAGTTCACAGCAGAGTAGAAAGCACAATACAGAAACTTAATGGTCTCTCTCTCGTGACAACTTTTTACCGCACAACACATCTGTAAATGAAAATCTAACTCAGTACAACAGTGCTGACTTAACTAACGAAACTAGCAGACACAGATCTGGTTCTCCATCAGACATTGTAAAGCCACAATTTCAGAGATTAAAAACATTCTTCAGAAAACATCACAGCACATTGCATCTCGCTTTGAGTCTTTCACGACCAATAAATGCTGCTAGCTGCAAGAACTTTACATTTTCAGTCCTGGCCAACATCCACAGAGGCACTTGAAACACATGGAGATCAGGCATTAAACAATTGTTGATCACTATAAAGCGTGTCCTAGAGTCACAAGGAGTTGATGTAACTTTGTACTGATGGAGGGCTAGACTTAAAAAGTACGTATGCCACCTGCTGTCTGTTGAAAATTGTAAGTCTCTGAAATTGTGGCAGAAAGTGATTCTTATGAAATACAGGATCAACAATTTCAAATGTGCTGGCTGTTAAGATCATTCTCCTGATTCCTGTTCACATTGCTTGCTGCAGAACGAGGCTTCTTCTAATGGGAGAATAAAATGATTGGAGGGTTGGATTACGTCCGTCACCCTGCACAACCTCATGTCTATAAGTCTCAACGGACCTCCTCAGCTCAGTGAATATAACCCTGAAGGTGCCATATCACTATGGTGGAAAATGGCAAAAGGCGCCCACTACTAAAGCTTATGGTTCCAGAACACAGTCACTGCATGCTGCTTCTGCCAGCACTAGTGAATGTGATGAGAAAGAAAGTGCTTGGTCCAGTGAAGATGACAGGTAAAATAACGTAAACTAAGGAGCGCATGTAAATAGTTGCTTGGGCATGTACATTTTCTAATCACATGCCCAAAGTGGGCATGTACTTCTTTTCCGAATTTCATACCCTGGTGGTTTCTGATTTCCACCTAAACCAGTCCATTACTATACCAGTCTTTCACTGAACATTCTAGTTCAGGTGAGCGAGACTCCATAGCCTGGATGTCAAAAGGGCACTTGGCTACTACATGACAGTTACTAAGAATCATAGACGGACAGAAAATAGCTGATCTTCTTCGAGGTACAGCTCTTGCAGCAGGTTACATCATTAGGACTGAAGCTGGCATGCATCAGGACCCCACGGAAATCTTCTAGCTAGCAGTCTTCAGTAGGGACCACCTCCGACATCGGTCCCGCCCCTGACGTCAGGCGTGTACATAAGGAGGCGGTCCCGCCAGAATCCCCAGTTCTTTCCGCCGGGCCGGCTTCAGTATGTCTCGACCTTCTCGCCAGTATCTCCACGAGGCCCCTCTGCTCTCCTGTTACTCAGGTCAGCATGCCCTGCTCATCAGGCAAGAAGTGCTCACGCTGCTGCAGAAAGAGGCTTTGGAGCACGTCCCAGTGAACCAGAGAAGAGCAGGATATTATTCTACTTCTTCCTGGTTCCAAAGAAAATAGGAACCTCCGTCCAATTTTAGACCTAAGCGACCTCTTGCTTATGTCGGTCGCCTACAACGCCTCCCATGGTGACCCTCACGGGCTTAATCCCCATGCTGAAGGACGATTCCTGGCGCCCCTAGACATGCAGGATGCTTACCTGTACATCCCATCGCTCAAGCCGCACGGAGGTTCCTGTGCTTGAGTCCTCGCCACCACTATCAGTTCAGCGCTTCCTTCGGGCTGTCACTTCGGCCCCAGGATCTTTACCAAGTGCATGGCAGTCGTGGCAGCGTCTCTGAGGAGACAGGGCCACTGTGTTCCCGTACTCGACGATTGGCTTCTCATGGCCTCCGAAGAGGCGTTGTTGATAGTTATCCAGCACACCCAGATCCTTTTTCAGTCTCTGGGCATCCTCTTCAACTACGAGAAGTCTCTCCTGGTACCGTCCCAGAAACTGCAATTATAGGGGCAGTTCTGGACACCACCCAAGGGAAAGCTTTTCTTCCGAAGACAGGGCGGAACGCATCCGTCCTTCATAAGGGACCTATCAGCGAAAAAGAACGACCCAGCCAGATTGGCCCTTCGCTTGCTCGGACACATGGCTGCGGCCATTCCAACAGTCCCGATGGTAAGGCTCCACATGCGGTAACCCAGTGGATGCTCAGAGTGCAATGGGATCAAAGGCAAGACCATCTGCAGCAGCCAGTCAGAATCATGAAGGCCGTGGTTCTGGGACTGGCAATGGTGGCTAGACCCAGGAACCCTCTCTGTGGGGTCCTGTTCTCAGCGCTGTCCCCGGTGATGACACTCTCCACGGGTTGAAGTCTCAGGGAACATGGACTGCCCAGGAAGCTCATCTCCATATCAACATAGTAGAGGTGAGAGCAGTCCTTTATGCCCTGCAAGCCTTCCAGTCGGACATTCAGAGTACTCTTCTGTTACAAACAGACAATACGTCGTGTGATGTATTACCTCAACAACAAGGAGACACACACTCCTACCCTCTGCAGGAGGCCATGAGAGTGTGGGAATGGGTAGTACGACACGGCACAAACCTCATTGCAGTTCACGCTCCCGGAGTGGACAACACTGTCGCAGACAGCGTGAGCTGCTACTAGGCCAGGGCCACGAGTGGGAACTTCACAGGAGGTGGCAGAGGATCTGTTTCACAGATGGGGCACTCCAGAATTGGATTTGTTCGCGCCCCATCCAACGAGAACTGCCCAATTTTTGCTCGCTAGATCCAGGGCCTGGTGTTTTCTGGCGAGACGCCGCTGTCCTCTCCTGGGCGGGCAGATTCCTCTATGCCTTCCCTCCTTCCCATTGATTCAGTGTGTCCTTCTCAAACTTCTGAGGAGCACGCGATGCTGATTTTGATGGCTGCCTTTTGGCCCAGGCAGATTGGGTTCCCGCGCCCTGAGTCACCTGTCCCGGAACCTCCGCTTTGCCAATCAGCTCCCATCTATTGTCTCAGGAAGAGGGTTCACTAGTCCACCCAGACTTACATTCACTGAACCTGCACGCTATTCCTAGAGACATAGCCATTTTGGCCACAGGGTCTCGCAGGAGGTGGCGGAAGTACTTTCTGCCCAGAAAACTGGCGACACACGCTACCTGTCAATGGCCTATCTATTCATACTCATCTGTATTGCCCCTTATGCCTATCCCATGCCTGTTTGAAGCCCTGCACTGTGTTCATATCCAGCACTTCCTGAGGTAGGCCGCTCCATGCATCCACCACCCTTTCTGACAAAAAGAACTTCCTCACACGACATGAAGTGGCGTGGGTTTTGCCTGTGGTCTCAAGCACGCGGTTTCTCCCTTTAGTCTGTCCAGAGAAATTAGTTCTGGAGTACCTGCTCTCACTTTTTCAATCAGGGTTGGCTTACTCTCGATAAAAGTGCACCTTGTGCAATCTCAGCCTACCACGCCCCAGTAGGTCAACGACAGTGTAGCCAATTAGATTCGTCCCAGGCCTTCTTAAGAGGGGTTCTCCACCTTAGACCACCCATTAGGGATCCTGTCCCTCCTTGGGACCTACCTTTAGTCCTGGAGCAGCTTACGCTGCCACCTTTTGAACCTGCACTTGATTGCGAGCTCGTTTTCTGCTGTGGGCTTGCTGTTTTGGTTGCTGTTACTTCAGCGAGAAGAATCTCCAACTACACGCCTAATGTGCAAGGAGCCTATTTAATTTTTCACCAGGACAGGTGTCCCTGAGGATTAATCCCAAGTTCCTGCCTAAGGTGGTCTCAACCTCACGCTTAACCAGGACATTGATCTACCAGTGTACTTCCCTAAATTTGCTAATCGAGGAGAAGCATTGCTTCACACCCTGGATGTTCACCGTGTCTTCGATACTACTTGACCAGGACCAGACAGCACCGCAAAACGGAACAGCTGTTTGTCTCTTTTGCTGAGAGAATGTTGGGAGACCCAGTCTCAAACGGGCCCTTTCGCTGGCTAATCCAGTGCATTTCCCTTGCTATAACAATAGACAGAAACCCTTAGCAGGGGTAGTTAAGGACCATTTGACAAGGGAGTGGCTACCTCTTTGCAGCACTGAAAAACTTATCCACATCAGTCATATGTGCTGCAGCTACCTGGAGCTCAGTGCACACTTTTATCAGGCATTACAGCCTTGATACCTCCACCCGGCAAGAGCGGGTTTTGGACTTGCTGTCCTGCAGGGTCTCCTGTCCTAGTCTCTGGACATGTTGCGTATCAGTATTGCCTCCTCCTGATGGCTTTTCTAAGGCGCCATTGCTTGGGAATAAGTCCCTAATGGGTGTAACCTGCTGCAAAATAGCACCTCTAAGAAGATAGTACAGTGCGTAAAGAACTTACCGTAACAGTAGATCTTCGAGAACAGCTCTGCAGCAGGTACCTTCCTCACCACCATTCCCCTTGAAGAGGTAAGTTCCAGCCTACGCTTGAGAAAGATTGTTTAGTCTTGGCCATCTGATGGCGGGTCCTCAGTCTCCTTTCTGATGTCATCCAGCGGCCGGGTGTCTCCGCAGGAGAACTGGGGATTCTGGCGGGACCGCCTCCTTATGTACTACGCCTGACGTCGGGGCGGGACTCACGTTGGATGTGGTCCCCGCTGAAGACTGCTAGCTAGAAGATTTCTGTGGGGTCCTGACACCCGCCGCTTTTAGTCCTAATGGTGTAATCTGCTGCAAGAGCTGTTCTCGAAGATCTACTGTTACGGAAAGTTCTTATGTAACTGTACTTTCCTGACTTGGGATGTGGGAAAAGGAAATCCAGCATCTAAAAGGTCCATTTCGTGTTGGATAGTTCAGTGCATTCAGTTTTGGTATTCCAAAGCTTGAAAAGAACCCCAGCAGGACTGAGGGCTCATTCTGCAAGAGGCACTGGAGCTGCCAGGGATGTCCCATTAGTTGGAGATATGTAAAGCAGCAATCTCAGAGAACAGTACACACCTTTACAAAGCATTACAGCCTGGACACAGTCCAGAAGTAATGCCAGGTTTGGCACAGCAGTCCTGTATAGTCTATTCCCAAAGTAGATTCTGTGCCCACCTCCAAAGATATTGCTTTGTGTAGTCTACAAGAGTTATGAAAATTGGAGATTTCCTGGGGTGAGAAGAAAGAATTAATTATAGTGATCTTGTTTACATAGAAACATAGAAGTTGACGGCAGATGAGGGACTGCAAGGCCCATCCAGTCAGCCAGTTTCTTTTCTGTCTTATCAATGTGCCATCAGCCTTTGCTCTGTCAATGGCCTATCTATTCATACTCATCTGTATTGCTCCCTTATGCCTATCCCATGCCTGTTTGAAGCCCTGCACTGTATTCATATCCAGCACTTCCTGAGGTAGGCACTCCATGCATCCACCACCCTTTCTGACAAAAAGAACTTCCTCACATTACCCCTTAATCGGCCCACCTCTAATCTCATGCTGTGTCCTCTTGTCCTATTTTTCTTATATTGAACCATGTTCGAGATTTTCACCTTGTTAATGCCCTTAAGGTGTTTGAATGTTTCGATCATATCCTCTCTCTCCCCTCCTTTGCTCTAGGGTATACATATTGAGCTCTGTTAATCTGTCCTCATATGTTTTCTGTTGCAGTTCCTGCACCATTTGGTTGCCCTTCTCTGGACTGCCTCAATTTGGTTAATGTCCTTAGAAGGTGAGGCTCCAGTACTGCACACAGTACTCAGATGGGGCCTAATCAGTATCTTGTAAATAGGGATTATTCTAGGGACATGGATATGTTGTTCATCCACACTTATTGGCAGGTCCTTTGCCGCTTTAAATCTTGCCGGAAGGTCTTCTGCTGGCTCCTCCCACCCACCCGGGTGGTAAACTCCTCGGCCCGCTCTATGATGCCAGATCTTCCCACCGCCTTGGAAGCTCAGGTTCTCTCCCTTAGCGCTCTGCTTTTGACTGGATCCTGAAAAGTTCGGTCTTCAAATTTATTGAAGTATCCTTGAATTCTTCGATCTATCTTCTTAGCTACGGCGATGGCTTTTCCGGCCGAGAGGCGTCACGGTTAGTTCCTCCAGGAGGGACTGCGCACTCCAGCGTGCTCTTTTGCCTGGACTTGGATCACGATCCTCGGGCTTGCAACTTTTGTTCTGCCCTTTCAGTCAGCTATCCGGAGGACGCGGCAGATTGCGGGCTCGGACATCCGGTAGTTTTTCCGCCGGTGATTCCATTGGACCAGCGGTGCCCGCTCGACTGTTTCTCTGCAGTCTGATCCTGCTGGGGAAGGGACGGGTTCCTTCCCTCTTCCGGTTGCGGGCTTATCCTGATCTCTTGGATCCTTTCATTCAACCGTTGCTCAGGGAGTCGGCCATTCCCTCTCCTCCAAGGGAGAGGGCCTGGAAGCCCTGTCTCTCGGCCTATGGCTAAGCGTGCCGCAAGCGGCTCCTTCGGAGCAGGAAATTTCCTCCCTCATCGGCTGGCGCTCAACTTCGGTTGAGGATTCGCCGGCCTCTGGCCCCACAGTACCCCGCCAGGTCAGCCGCCAAATTCCCATCAGCGTTGTAGAGTCTCTCGACCTGTCTTCCGGGGGTCTGCTGGGGCGTTTTCCTGCGCCTTCAGGGAGGAGTCGAGGCTCTGTCCTCCACTCGGTCGACTGCCCTCAGTCCGTTCTTCCGAGCCGAGGGAGGAGCGGGTGCTCCCGTTTCTTCTCAGGCCGCCCTCGGTTACCCCGAGATTTGGGTCTCGTTCTACTTCTCGGTCTAGCTGCTCACGCCCGATCTCGGCGTTCGACGAGGCACCGGGTTAAGTGGCTTTGCCATTCTTCCTCGTCCCCTCCTCGGATGAGGAGCGGTTTGATCCCGTTGGCGTCGAGTATTCCGAGGAACTTATGTGGCGACAACAGTTGTCTGGGTTTCAATCGACCCGATTCATTCTCCGATAGCAGCAGCCGCTGCTGGTCGGCAGCCATTTGAATTGGTCGGGGAGCTTCTCCAGGACCGTTGCTCGTTCAACCTTCGCTGCCCTCCGCCTTTGGCGGAGTTCAGGCGGACAGTGACCTGTCCTTCGGGTCACTCAGTCCCTCACTCCTGCCCGCCGCGGCAGAGAGAAGAGTGCCTGGACCTGCGGCAGCTTTTGCAGACCCCTTCGGAGCCTGGAGCAGGCTCTGCCTTGTTTCCTGGACGGGAGGACCCCGGTCTTCCCAGGAACATCCAGTAGACGACAGCCCATCGTCTTGAAGGGTCTACTTAGCTCATCTCAGAGTTTACTGGAATGCAGCTTAAGCCTGTCTCCGATCGGGCTCCTTAGCCCTTCTGGAGATTCTGGATCGAAGGGTTCTTCCATGGAGGTCTTCCCAGTGGCTGAGGCTATCGTGGGCCCAGCCTTGGAGCTATGGCGGCAGCCTACTTCTTGCCCTGCGCCTTGGCCAGGTAGCTCGGAGTATCCCTATCCCGGTCGGTTCTCTGCCTGGTTTCTTGGAGCACCCTCGGCTGAAGGGTAATTACCGACGGCGTTTTCCAATGTCTTGGAAACGCTGGGGATGTGGACAGACCCCGACAATATTCAGAAGGATGGACTATGTCGGCGAAGGTTTACTCGCTTGCGTCTTCCCTAGGCCTCCATCAGGCCAGCTCGATAGCACTGATGGCACATTTCTCCACACCCTTTTGGGCTCCCTGGATGAGGTTCTCCCTCATCTCCCAGGTGACCTCCCGGACCACGGTTCGACAGGTGCGGACCAGGGTAGGGCGGTGGCGGGCAGCAGCTCCAGGCGGCTCTGGATCTAGCGACTCCTGTGCCAGATCGGTGGTGGCCGAGAGTGGCATGCGCTGCAGGGCTGGCTGAGGTTAACTTCCTTCTCCTTGGAAACCCAGCACGAGTTGGCGGACATCCCTTCTTGGGGACTGACCTTTCGGCCCTGGAGTGGAGGGATACATCCATGGGCCCGAGAAGTCCGATGCCACTCCGGACTCTGTCACTCGCCCACGGGTCAGGGGGGAAGCCGTCAGCCTTTGGCGTAAGCCCCATTGCCCCTAGCCCTGGGGCCCCCGGCCCAGCATGAGGGCCAGCAGGCTGTGCTGGGCGGCCTGTTGCCAAACCAGCTTCTTTCATGCGAAGGCGGAGGGAGGAAACCGAGGCTCCTCGGCTCCTTCCCCTTTAAGCCTGCTCAGTGGCGGGCCAAGGGCATTGCTCGGCTCCGTCGTCCCAGCCTGGGTTTTCCCGTGGGGCGGCTCCGCGCACCTCGTTCTGGAGGTATTTGGGTGGATCCTGTCACAATTTGCGGCGGATCCCTTTGAGCCGCTCCCCCAGGGATTTTGAGTTCACTGCCCATGTCGGTCATCCGACATGCCTGGCTCTCTAGTTAGAGATGATCAGGAAGGCCGTGGACCCCCCAGTCTCTTACGGACAGGGGCTTGCGCCCATCCTCCTGCACGTCTGGATGGTCTCTCTTCTGCAGACATTTCCATCCTCAGGACGTGGTGTGTAGCTGTTTCTGGTCTCCAGGATGTACCTACCCTCGTTCCGTCCATTTTGGGGAGGCTCCCCCCTTCTTGCGGGGAGCTGCTTACGAGTTCCTAGCACTTCTTGCTCAGCAGTCTCTGCGGGATGGAATGGTCCGGATGTCACCCCACCCGAAGGCAGACTGGTCTCCCGTTTTGGAGCCATGTGAAACTCAGATCTTAGCGGTGAAGCTTCTTGAGACTAAGCTCGACTTTGAGTCCGAGCTCAGCTCGGCGAACAGGGGCGAGGTTCTTCCTCCTTTGCCGGTCGGGTTGGCGGAAATTACGTCCTGCCAGGACCTCCTGCTCCTCATGGGCCTCAGGGTGGCCTTCCCTCTCAGGGAGGGGCCAGCCAGAGGTCACAACGCTGTGTCCCATGGACCATTTCGACTTACAGCCCAGGAGTTAGGGAACGCCCCTTGGACTGTTCTAACTCGGCAGGGAGACTATCCTGCTTGTTCACCCTGAGTTGCGGTCTTCTCCAACCGATGCTTCTTGGATGGGTGGGGTGCCCATCTTGGGGAATACAGAGTGAGTCGCCTCTGGTCCTCTTGCGGTCCCGATGTCCTTCCTGCTCGCTGGAGACCAGAGCGGTCCGATTAGCCGACACGCTCGCTCCCGCTTTATGCGGGGTCTAGTGGTCTAAGTGCAAGTTGGACTATTCCAAGACCATGTGCTACCTACTCCGCCAGGTTGGTCTATCCCTTGTCTCGGTGCAAGGAGGTTCTCCAGATTGGGCGGTTGCGAGTCGAGGCTTCCTAGCCATTTCTTGGCAGGAGCCCATTCCTTGGCTGCTGCCCTGAGCCGGGCATAGGCTGCGCCTCATGAGTGGCCTCCTGCTGGAGGTAGCACAGGATCTTCTCCTCTTCCCTCCGGGAGAATGAGGCCGAGACTTTTTTTTGCCCGCCCCTCAGCAAGGTCTGCTGCAGGATGCCATAGGGCCTCGGACCCCGGGCCCCTCCGTGCCTCTCCCCATTTCCCTTGACCACGGCAAGGCGAGGAGGACTTGGCGAGGTGATGTTGGTAGCTCCAGACTGGATTGCCAGTGCTGGTATCCAACTCTCCGCAGTCTTAGCCCCAGGCTTCCGAGACTGTCTCTAGTCCACGTCCTGTCTTTCCTTTTCAGGGAAGGTTATCCATCTGGACCTTCAATCCCTGCACCTGTTGGCTGTCCCCTGTGCGGCTAGGGGCCAGGCCTAGGTCGGCAAGGTCCTCGACCTTGAGGCGTCCTGCTAAGAAGTCGGCCAAGATGCTTGTCCTTTGGGAGAAGTTTCCTTCTTCTGATGATGGGATAGGGGGTGCCCTTCCGTCCCTGGGCATAGCATTCCAGACCATTTGCGGTCCATCCTTAGATCAGGGCTTGTCGACGACCCCTCTGGGTACTTCTGCGGTCACCACTGTCTTCCAGGCGCGGGCTGGAGGGTAGCTGGTGGTGCGGAGGTGGTCTGGAAACTTCTAGGCCTCGATCACGCCTCTCCTTTTGGGAGAGTATCCCCTTCATGCGGGATCTTTGCTGATATGGGCTTAGCTCATGAGCAAGCTATCCAACCTTTGCACAGGTGCTTTCCCCCACCTGTTGTGGAAGAACACCTTCTTAGCTCACTTTGCCATCCAGAAGGCTGGGAGAGTTCCAGGCGCTCCTTTAACCTCCCTATCCGGTCTTCACAGGGACTAGGTTGTCCTGGCGCCTCAATCTGTTCCCTCCGGAGGTGGTGGCGGAGTCTTCCTTCGGGGTGTTGCCTCTGCCGGGTTTATCCCATTCACACCCTCGGAGGCCGTATTCAGGTTCCTTGGGAATTGTTTTAACGCTCACCTCGTGAGAGCTAGAGCTGAAGTTCGAGAGTTCGCCAGCTGTTCATCACCTTCGCTGAAGCCGCATCTGGCAGATTGCAGCCCAGTGGAAAATGAGTGGGCGGGCATGGAGCCTCCCAGAGGGATAAGTGCTCTTTAACCCGTCCTTCCGCTGCATCGGTGGTTGCTTCCAAGGACCCTCCGGTCCAGGATATCCACAGGGCTTTGCCGGAAGCAAGCTTTACGTTCCCTTCCACATCGACCTTGGGTGCGTGCCGGGTGCTGGTCGGGGCCTTGGTTCTCCAGTCTTTCTACCTAAGTAGGGTGATGGCCTTGCCTCCCTCCTCCCGGAGAACTGCTAGAGTCTGCCAATATGTGGATGAACAACATATCCCTGTCCCTAGAAACAGGTTACTCACCTGTAACAGGAGTTCTAGGAATGGTATATGTTGTTCATCCACACAACCCACCCGGCCTCCCGGCTTCGACGCACAACCTGGCTTCCAGCGTGGCTAGATCTGGCATCATGGGCGGAGCCGAGTTTTACCACCCGGGTGGGTGGGAGGAGCCAGCTTGAAGACCTTCCGCAAGATTTAAAGTGGCAAGGGACCTGCCAATAAGTGTGATGAACAACATATACCATTCCTAGAACTCCTGTTACAGGTGAGTAACCTGTATTTACCTCCCTCTTCCAACTTGTGATACCCTACTAATACACCCCAACATCCCTCTAGCCTTACCTACTGCTTTAGTGGTCTGCGTGGATGATTTCAGGTCATTGGTGATGACGCCCAAGTCTCTTTCTTCCCTTGTGACTGCCAGCTACTCCTCCTCCCAGCCTATAGGTGGCTTCAGGGTTTCTTTCCCCCATGTCCATGATCTTGCATTCTTCGTGTAAACTCCAGTTGCCACTCTGCAACCATTTTGCTAGTTTATCCAGATTCTTCTCATTCTGCCCACCGATCTGGATCATCTACTGGTTGCAGATCTTGGTGTCATCTGCAAACAGACCAACCTTACCTTCTAGTAAATCTGCAATGTCACTGATGAAGATATTGAAGAGGACTGGCCCCAGGACTGATCCCTGAGGTACCCCACTTGTAACGTGCATTTCTTCTGACTGTATACCATTTACCACCACTCTCTGTTTTCTGCCCGTCGACCAGTTTGCTACCCAGTTGACCAACTTCTGACCCACCTCGAGCCTACCCAGCTTATTAATCTTCTATGTGGAACAGTATCAAAGCTTTGCTGAAGGCAAGGTAGGTGACATCAACTGCTCCCCCTTGGTCCACCACTCTGGTTTCCCAGTCAAGGAAATCTGAGATTAGTTTGACAGGACCTTCCTTTGAAAACCCATGCTGTCTTGGATCCTGTGCTCCTATGGATTACAGGTGTTGCACTGTCCTTTCCTTAGGAGTTCCTCCATGATGTTGCCCACTACTGAGGTAAGATTGACTGGTCTGTAGTTCCCTGCCTCCTCCCTGCTACCACTCTTGTGGAAGCGGGATCACATGAGCTCTTCTCCAGTCTTCTGGGACCTCTCCTGTGCTCAGAGACTCACTAAACAGTTCTGATAATGGCTCTGCTGGTTCCAACCTTAGCTCCTTTAGTACCCTGGGATGTATGCCATCAGGTCCCATTGCCTTGTCCATCCTGGGCTTATCGAGCACTTGGGACCCTTTCTTTTGTGAAGGGACTTGGTGCACAGCTCCCAGCTGTGGACCCTGCCCTCCCTTCTCTTCAGTAAATACTGAGCAGAAGTATCTATTTAGGATAGATGCTTTTCTGGTCCTCCTCACATGCTCCCTTATCCCTTTGATCTTAGCAATCCCCTCCGGACTTTCTCTTTTCACTAATGTATCTATAGAAAGTCTTGTCACCCTCAGTTACTGTCTGTGCTAGTGTTTCCTCGGTTTGGGCCTTTGCCTGCCTTACTGCCATCCCTGCTTCCCTTAGAAGTTTGGTATGCCTCTCTATCTTCATCCTGCTGTGTTCCCTTGTTTTCCTGAAGGCCAGCCTTTTGGCTCTGACCTTTTCTGCTACTGTTTTGAGAACCAAAGTGGTTTCCTTCTTCTTTGCACTTCCTTTTCCCTCTAACACAATGGGATGTTGCTTCATGTATTGCATCTTTAATACTTACCCACTTTACCTGTACCCGTCACCTGTATTTCTTTTACCAGGGCTAGATTAACTCTGGTGATTTTTATCAGTCAGCTCCTCTGAAGTCCCATATATTTGCCTTGGAATGGGATGATTTATTTTTAGTGGCCAAATTGGACACGTATCATGTGATGGTCACTGGCCCTGGTGATCTTCTACCTGGAGATCTGTGATCCTTTCCTGTTAGTCAGTACTAGATTTAGGATAGCCCTGTCTCTTGTGGGTTGTTGTATGTACCTGTTGTTTGAGTCCTTCCCCTGCAGGGAATCCACCATGTGTCTAGTTCTGGCAGATGTTCCTGCTGGTATCTGGCATGTTGAAGTCTCCCATTATCAGAATCTTCCCTTTAGCTGTCATGTTTGTATATCTTCTAGCAGTAATGTGTCTGTCTTCCCTCTTGTCTGGAGTCACGTACACAACCCCAGTTCATATGGCTGTCCCTTTTCCTGTTTCCAGGGTGACCCACAGTTCTTCTGGCTCCTTAAATGTATTCTGAATTTCTGCAGCTTTGATATTTTCATTGACGTAAAGGGCCACTCCAACAGCCTCCACCCTTTTGCACCTCTGTCTCTGCTGAACGGTACATAGCCAGGTACTGAAGTCTCCCAAGTGTGGTTACTGGTAAACCATGTCTTGCTAATGGCTACAGTGTCCAGTTTAACCTTTGTCAATATTGCCTGCAGGTCTGGGATCTTTTTCCCCAGACTGCAAGCATTTATGTACATGATTTTCCATTGGCCAGATTTTGGTGTGTTAGTTGTTGGGCAAGGTCTGGCATTTCCTTATCGTCATATGGGGAGCCAGACCATTTTCCTTACCGGTGATGCAAATTAACTACAAACATGCTGAACTCCTGTTTGACCACTAGCTGAGGGAGGGTGTTCTTCCCATTCGACGTGCTGGTGCTGCACCCTCTCCCCATTTGCTAGTTTAAATATTCTGCAAAGACGTTAAGCTTCCGCCCCAATGCACGGACTCCTCCTTAGTCAGATGCAGTCCATCAAAGTTTAAGAACTTTCGCTCCCAAAACTGTTGCCAGTTCCCTTCAAATTTGTGTCCTTTTTCCTGGCACCAGTCCTTGAGCCACATGTTTAGCTCCCCTATCGCCTTCTCTGACCTTCCGTCCATCTGCCCCCCTCTCCCAGACTGGCAGGATCTCGAAGGAGATGCTGGACAAAGTGGATAAGTTTGTCACCCAGCCTGGTCAGGTGTTCCTAGTCTCCACAACTGACTGGCTGGCGAGATCATTAGTTCCTTGTGTACCAGGACGTCAGTGTTTTCTCCTGTTACCTGAACAATTTTAGCAATGTGATCAGTGCCTTCCACGCTGATGTACCTGGGAGACATCTGACCATTACCCTGGTTGGACATAGGAGATACTTATCAACTCCCAGAATCATGGAGTCTCCTATGATCAGAAGTTTTAGGATTTCCTTTTGCTTTTTTTGTTTTGGTTCCTGCTTTGGGCAAGTTTTGTTGTGCTAGCTCCTGTGCTGCAATGTCCTCCACCCTTTGTTTGATTTCGTAGATAGAGGCAAATGCCTTGTAGTTTTATATGGTTTGTGGAGATGATATATTTGAGAGCACTGAGTGAAGGGGCACTCTATTTGCCCCTTCTAACACCTGCCAACCTCCTGGACCAACTACCCTCTGCGGTCGAGGTGCTTCTGTTGGATGTTTGGGAAACTGCGGCGATTCTTATAATAGATTTCCTCAAGTATGCAATTTGAGGCTTGCAATCTCTGCTCATGCTGCCTGGAATTGACATTAGATCTCCAATGGTCCAGCATGTGGGACAGTGCTCTAAATCCTGTAAACTGCCCTTGTGAAAAGTGTCTGTAGTACCTGCAGTTAATGATATCCATTCCAGATAAGTTGCTGGGTTTATAACCTGGTCAGAGTAATTAGAAGGAAGAAAATGAAAGCAAAAGTTTAATTTTGTGTGGTGTTTATTTTTGTATAACTTGTTATAACAAGGTAAATTACTAGCACCCTGTAAATGAGATCACTGTGTATACCCTCTGATCCGCCCTTCCTGCTTTGCTACAGAAAATGTCACGACTGTGCTACCCTATAAAAGGAGTATAATATGGGGTGGTTGAGGATGGGGTGGTGGCTGGGCTCTTCCCTGCCGGAAAAGAACAGCTACGGACAAAAGAAACCGAGGTAAGAGCAGAAACAGTCAGCCAGCAACAAAGGCAGTAGCCCTGAAAGCTTATCTTTAAGATAGATAAAACTGTAAAACCTTTAAAGCAGCACCTGTAGTATTTTCACAGAAGATATACCCTGTAAGAAACACTGCTAGAGAGAAAATAAATCAGTAATAAAAGATATACTGTGCAAAAGACAATTTGAGTCGAAAGATTACAGCAGTAATCTGTAAGCACACCCTGTAATAATGCAGCAGAAGGTATACCCAGCAACAACAATTTGAATCCGAGAAAAATAAAAGCCAATAAAATGTTAATAAACAGCAGCAATCCCTGTGAGTACAAAATAAAACGCACAGTAAATCTGCCTAGCCAGAAGAAGCCTTAATTATTTTCCTTGCTCTGTCCTTACAAGCAACCTAGAAGAAAGAGCTCATGTGAAGCTAGGTGCCTTGGCGGCAAATCCTAGTCTTCCACCTCCAGTTTCTTCCAGGGTATACTCCAGTATTCAGAACTCGCCCACCCGGCCTCCCCTTCTAGAACAGATGGCCTTGCAATTCAAGCTAAGTAATCATGTGTGAAGATGCCACATACTGGCATGTCTGTTTTTGAGCCTTGTGGGCATTGGTTTCCTTCTTAGGGTGATTCTGACTTTATGGTGCCGCCTCCCAGTTGGGGATTTGGTTGGGTTAATTTATTGTTGTTGTTACTGTTGTTTGACAGCCATGGTTTTTGGCAGGACCTGTCCTTGCAGGCTGTCCATGAAATCTGAAGCAGTAGAACACTGGTAGTTGATAAGGGCAGCATTTGAAAATTAGCATGCATTCTGTCTCCGGGCAGTTCTACTTAAAGGGATGACTGCAAGAGTTGTGAATATTGGAGACTACCCTGGAAGAAACAAGATTATTATGGGAAGTAATTTTTCTTTTCTGTTTCCAGAAGTATGGTGAAGCCTCCCAGGAGAGGTTAAGGGCATTCCACTAGAAGCATGTCTGCCTTTGCTGCTTGTTTCAGGAATGTCATCTGCTGACATTTGTGCCAGCGGCTACTTGGAGTTCTGTCCACAGTTTCACAAAGCATTACAGTTTGTACACTGCCTCTAGGGGCAGGGCAGGCTTTGGCCTAGCTGTCCTCCAGGGAGTCCTGTTATAAACTTTCTGTCTTCTTGCAGATCCTTTCCTGCTTCCTGTGTTTTTCTTTTGATTCACTGCTTGGGACTTAGCCCTCAAGGTTTTAGCCTGCAAGAGCCCTCTCGAAGTAAGATAGTACAGTTAAATAAGAACTTATCGTAACAGTAGATCTTATTTCTAGAAGGCTCTTGCAGTAGGTAATTATATAGGACTGATGCCGGCAGGCAGCAGGATCCCAGGAAAAATTTCTAACTAGCGGTCCCTGGCGAGGCCGCCCCGCGTCAGGTGACCGGCATCAGGAGGCGTCAGTATAAAGGCGACGCGGATGCCCACCTTCAATTCTTTCCAGCTGTTAGCTTGTGCAGTACCTGCGAAAGTTCGTGCTTCGTCAGCCCTACCTTCTTCATTTTTTACCGAAAACTCTTTCAGTTAACGCCAGTACTAGCGCCAGTGTTTCAAACATGAAGTCTTGCTGTATTCTGACATATGCCGTGATATCCAACCTTTGAACTGCCCTTGAGAGGAAAGAATTAACTTTCCATGCAAGGCATGGAATGCTGAGCTCAAGCTTGGTTGAGATTCTGTCTGTTGTTTGAACCCAAACCGCCAGATTCTTTACTCCACCTCACTGAACAGTCGCTCCGGAGATTTCTCCTTCGCTCGGTTCAGTTTAGTCAGTTAAAGTGTAGTTTTTTTTTCTCGGTTTCAACTAATTTCTTCCATCTAACCTGTCTGTTCAGTCTCTCTGTGGTACCATGAGTACTAGATAGGTTTATTATTAGCTTCTGTGTGGAACTTGTAAGCGTCTAATTGGTTCGGTTTGAACAGATCAGGTTTGTAAATAATAAAAAAAAAAAAGTTCTGCTTTTAGAGTGGTAACTGGTCCTTGTCGGTTCTTAAAAAAAAAAAAAAGATTTCATTACATTTTTTCCACGATCCGTATCTGACCAGGAACCAATAAGGGTGTCTTGCCTGGGATTGCCGAAAAAAGATGCGTTGCTTAGGACTGGCCATGTCTGAGAAACCCAAGAAAAACCAGGCCCACTGGGTTTCAACACTGTAGTGTGTGTGGGAAGCCTTGCTAAGGCTGACCCCACACCACCTGTGTTTATTGTCTGGGGTTTGACCACCTTGATTCAGACTCTCAGATTTGCAGAAGTTTTCCTACAGCTACCCTGGAAAGAGAGTAGGTAGGCTGAGGAAAGGGAGGCCAAAAGTCTGATGACCCAGATGGCCAGCCTGGTTTGGTTTCGACCCGAACCAGGAATGCCCTCTGACCAGGGTGAAATTTCTTCAGGCAAAGGAGAACAGACTCTGAGGAGTCTGTTCCGGTTAATGGAAAAGGGATATGTCAGCGGTTCGGATCACAGTTCTTTCTCCCACCGCTAATGAAATAGCCAAAGCGATAATGATTGTTCAATCGCTAACTCCGTTCTGATCACACGGCACCATTGGTTAGGCTTGGTCTGGTCGGTTCACCCAGTTCCGATTATAATTTAGAGGATTTTTATGAACCGGAGGAGGGAGAGTATGAGGATAGTGATGGTGATTATGAAAGTCTGATGTGCCCATTGACCCGACATCTCCCCAGACAGACCTTCAGGTGTTTCTCCTCCTAGACTTTGAGTCCCTTCCCACTTTGTTTTACAAAAGTGGCTGAACACTCCAGCTTCCTGTGGAGGAAGCAGTAGAGGATCAGGAGGAGCCTGATTTATGATGAGATGATGGACATCCCAGAGTCTAGAGGCTGTCTGTTCCTCCATAAGTCTTTTGGGAAACAGATATTTAAAATCTTAAGACTCCTAATTCTATACCTCCTGTGGACAAAAGAATGAACAAGAGGTATACTCTTTCAGGCTCGGATCTGAAGTTCCTTTCCCAACAATGCAGCCATGTTGGGGTAGTGCAGGCTGCTGCCTATGATAAGGCAAATATACCCTTGGCTTCACACATAGAAACATAGAATTTGATGGCAGATAAGGACCTTGGCCCACCTAGTCTGCCCATTTCCCTACCTGATGGATAAGCTGCAGATCCTAGTTAACCAGCAGCCTACTTCTTCCTACCCCCACCCCTAGAATTGCCTTATGACTGTCCCATGCATGCTTGAATTCCACCACTGTTTTGACTCCACACCTCCTCTGGAAGGCTGTTCCACACATCCACAACCTCTCTGTGAAAAATACTTTAAATTACCTCTGAGCCCGCCCCTTCTATCTTCAAATTGTGCCCCTTGTTCTTGCACACCTCTTTTTTGAAAGATGCTACCCTCTTGGACTTTGTTGACTCCTTGAGGTACTTGAAAGTTTCTATCATGTCCCTCCCTCCTCCTTTCCTCGAGGCTATACATATTAAGCTCCTTAAGTCTCTCTTCATATGTCTTCCCGTGCAGACCCTGCACCATTTTAGTTGCCCTCCCTCTGGACAGCTTCCATCCTGTCTGTCTTTATGGAGATTGGGTCCAGAACTGCACGCAGTACTCAGATGTGGTCTCACCAGCTGTCTGTACAGAGGGATAATAACTTCTTGTTTTCTACTGGTGATGCTCTCCCTATGCATCCCAGTATCCCCAGCCTCCTTGCTGCCTCTCTCACATTGCTTGCCCACCTTTAGGTCATCTGATATGACTACCCCAGGTCCCTTTCCATTTTGTTGTTGTTAGTATTTCACCCCATTGTGTACTCTTCCCTGGGTTTTTGTTTCCCAGGTGCATTACTGTACTTCTTAGCATTGAATCTAAGCTGCCATACATTTGACCATTCCTCTAACCTTGCCAAGTCCCTTCTCATTCTTTCCACCCCACCTTGTGCATCTTTGTGTCATCTGCAAAGAGACATACTTTTCCTTCCAGTCCCTTTGCAATGTCGCTATAAAGACATTGAAGAGGACCGGTCCTAATACTGAACCCTGTGGTACCCCACTGCTAACCCCCTTTTTTTCAGAGTGGACTCCATTTACTATTACTCTCTGTGTCCTATTCTCCAGCCAATTCTTTACCCAGGCTGTCATCTTGGGACCCACTCCCAGGCTGGCTAACTTGTATATTAATCTTTTGTGTGGGACTGTGTCAAATGCCTTGCAAAAGTCTAGGTAGGCCATGTCCACAGCCCCTCCCTGATCAACTACTTTGGTCACCCAGTCAAAGAAATCTATCAGATTTGTCTGGCATGACCTTCCTGCTGTGAATCCATGCTGTCTTGGCTCCTGTGCCCCTCTGGCCTCTAGATACACAACAATTCTTTCCTTCAGAAGTGATTCCATCATTTTCCTATACACTGGGGTTAAACTAACAGGTCTGTAGTTTCCTGCTTCTGCCTTGCTCCCACTCCCACTTGCTCCCCAGATAAGGACTCCAGGAGGATTGATACCATGGCAAAGAAACAGTACATGGCAGCATCTTTGGGACTTGGGCAGGCTAATTATATGGCCTACACAGCTAGATACCAGAAGTCTAGATGGGACACTGTGATGGCTCTAGCTAAACAGGTTCCTGGCCAGCTTGCCAAGGAGCTGGAGCAGGTGGCTGCGGATGGGTATTGAGGCATCCAAGGTGCAATTTCATGCTGCAGTGGACTCCAGTGATGTTTCATCTAGAGTCATGGCTTCACATCTGTGGCCCTTCGTAGGATGGCTTGGCTCCAGATGTACTAGCCCTATCACAGGATACCCAGACTAAGGCCATGGATTTTCCTGCTGTTGGTAATTCTGTTTGGGGAGCAGACAGAGAACTACATGAAGAAAATGGATGAGTACAGGACCACCTATAGGGGTGCTCAGGCCAAGGAAAGGCAAGCCACTCCCCAGAGCAGCATTCCAGGGGCAGAGGCAGGCTTTTAATAAGGCCTTCTACTAAGCCCAGGCCTCCTCTTCCGCCTTTGTCCAGAAGGGGTTGTTAAGAGGGAGGCAGACGGGGTATAAGCAGGCCTGCTACCACCCCTCAGCCTAAAGTCCCTGCCAAACAGGCACCCTGATGGGTTTGCCGGGCCGATTCTCCACTACCAGTGGGAGCAGGCTGGCTTACTTTGTCCAGAACTCGAGGTCTTTAACATCAGACAAATGAGTCCTGGAAGTAGTAAGCCAGGGACTGGTTCTCAGCTTCAAACAATTTCCCAAGATAAGAACCAGATCCTTTCCACCTGCAAATCCTTCAGAGGCCCTTGCCCTAGAGGCAGAGGTCTTTCCCTCTTGGCTCTGAGAGCCATAGAAAGGTTCCACCCTACACAAGGGAAAAGGATTGTACTCCAGGTACTTCCTAACCCCCAAAAGACAGAAGAATGGCGGCCCATCCTGGATCTCAGATATTTAAACAAACATATTTCAAAGCCAAAGTTCAAAATGGTGACTTGGGAATAATTCTACCCTCTAAGACCAGGGACTGGCTAGTCTCCCTGGACCTCAAGGATGCCTATTTCCACATTCTCATCAGATGCTCCCACAGAAAGTACCTCAAGTTTGAGTTACCCTCATGCCACTATCAATTCAGAGCAATGCCTTTGGCTCAACATCAGCTCCAAGGGTGTTCACAAAATGCCTGGCAGTAGTGGTTGCTTTCCTAAGGAGAAAAAAGATCTCCATCTTTCCATACCTGGATGACTGGCTCATAGTGGATCAGTCTCCAGACCAAGTCAAGTCACACCTACAGATAACTCAGCAACTGCCCACTTCTCTAGGATTCCTCCTGAATCTTTCAAAGTCTGTTCTAGAGCCAGTGCAGCTCCTCACCTTCATATGGGCGGAGCTAGATACAATAAGGGCAAGAGCCTTCCTTCCCCTGGACAGGGCAAGGACCCTTGACACTGGCCTCTTCATTCACCCTTCAGGTGTCTCGACTAGCAAGGCACTTTCTGCAGCTCATGGGCCACATGGCTGCCTCTACAGCAGTCCAAGGAGCAAGATTTCAGATGAGGGACATTCAGTTCCACTTAAGAGCCTTCTGGTCCCAGAGGAAGGATCGCTGACCAAGCTAATCCCAGTGACTCTAACCCTGATCCAGGCCCTGCAGTGGTGGCAGGATCAGGACAACCTAAGGCAAGGAGTCCCTTTGTCACTCAATCTCATTCTCTAATCCTTACCACAGATACCTCCCTCTTGGGCTGGGGAGCCACTTGGGGATCTGACCACCCAACTGCTGTGGTCAACTCAAGAATCTCTGCTTCTCATCAGTCTCTTAGAACTCAGAGCAGTGTTTCTAGCACTTCAAGTTTTTCCAAGTCTGTTCAAAACAAAGTAGTTCAGATCAGGAGAGACAATACCACCACACTGTGGTACATCAACAAGCAAGGGAGCACTCTGTCTACGGCCTTGTACACAGAAGCAATGAAGTTGTAGTCTCTGGCCTATTCCTAATACCTCTCTGATAGCAGTGCATCTCCCAGGAAGGACAATGTCCTGGCAGATGCTCTCAGCAGGATATCTCAGGGCCATCACCAATGGTCCCTAGATCCCTGATTTTGAAGGTGATCTTCTCCAGATGGGGCACCCACAGATAGATCTTTTGCAGCCCCAGACAATCACCAACTTCCTTTTTTGCCGCAGACCCCAGTGTGGGCTCAGTCCCCTGGATACTCTACTTCTCAATTGGGAAGGGAAGTTCCTGTATGCTTTCCACCCTTCCCTCTCCTGTTCAAGGTACTAGTCAAAATCGGGTCTTAACCCTGCAAAGTGATTCTGATTGCTCCAGACTGGGCCAGACAGCCTTGGTAACCCCTCTTGCTGTCCTTAGCAGTCCACCTTCACTTGTCTCTTCCCAGGAATTACAACCTGTTAACGTTCTCAGGGAGGGTTTGGTATCCAAATCTCTCAATCTCAAGGCCTGGCTCTTGAAGAGTTAGAGTTTGCTGATTTGCATCTCTCTCAAGCTGTTCTGGATATGTTAAAGGCTTTCAAAGCCTTCCATCAGAAAGACTTACAACTCCAAATGGAAAAGGTTCACTATTTGGTGCTCTGGGAAGCATATTTTTCCAGAGTCTGCTGGGTTGCCTACAGTCTTGGACTATATGGTTCATCTCAGTAAATTGGGACTCAGACCAGCTACACTTAGAGTGCATCTGGCATCTGTCTCTGCTTTCTTGACAGTAGTCAAGCACTCTTCCTTTCAGCTCATCCTGTATTCTGTAAATTCTTCAAGGGATTGCTGCATACCAAACCTCCTTCAGGGACCCTGCCCTGCTTGGGACCTTAATGTTTGCATTGCTCAGCTTATGCAATCCCTTTTGAGCCTTGTCCTCAGCAGAGCTTAAGTACTTGACTTGGAAAACTGTGTTCTTGGTAGCCATCACTTCTGCCAGACCGCGATAAGTGAGTTACAGGCCCTGTCAGTGGAGCCTGATTTTATCTCTTTCCATAGTGATAAGGTGGTCCTCAGGACTAATGGGAAGTTTGCCTTAGGTGATTTCAGATTTCCACCTTAATCAGTCCGTCTCTTCCTGTTTTCTTCACTGACCATTCCTCCTCTGGGGAGAGGAGACTGCACAGTCTGATGTGAAAAGGGCCCTTAGCTTCTACATAGAGCGCACCAAGGGTCACAGGTTTGACTCCTCCAATTGTTCCTCACTTATGGTGAGGTTGACAAGGGAAAACCTGCCACTAGGAGATCTATTACCAGGTGGATTGCCTCTTGTATACAATTCTGCTATGAAAAATTGGGTAGATTCACCCTCAGGCCTGAGGGATCACTCTACCAGGTACAGCTGCTTCCCTGGCTGCTGCCAGGCATATTCCTATCTTGGAGATTTGTCAAGCAGCCACCTGGAAAACAGTACATACATTCATCAAGCATTACTCTCTGGATATCCAGGTTCGGAGTGATTCTCGGTTTGGCACAGCAGTGCTTCAGAGCCTGTTTCAAAGTAGGTTGTGTCCCTCCTCCATGGAGGTATTGCTTGGTAGTCTGCATATGTCAGAATACAGCAAGACTTCATGTTGTTTAAAAGAAAAATGACACGCCTTAGTAATGTTGTTTCTTCTAATGGAGTCTTGTTGTATTCTGACCTCCCTCCGCCTCCCTCTCAGAACCTGGGTTTTTGGATTTGGTAGGCAGGAATAGTGTTGGCACCCCAGAGGTGCCCCTTTTTCTCACCCTTTCTTTTGTTTGTGTTGTATTTTTGTTTTTTTGGTTTCCTGACTTGAGTCTTTGCCTTGGAACCAAAAACCTTTTATTAAATTCAGTTGCCAGTTGGCTAGTGGAGTTTACAGTTTCCACGCGGGGACGTGTGAGTATAGCTCAGTAAGATCTGGCGGTTTGGGTTCAAACAATAGATGGTCTCAACCGAGCTCGAGCTCAGCGCTCCATGCCTTGCATGGAGAGTTAACTCTTTCCTTTCCGGGCATTTCAAAGGTTGGATATCACTGCCTATGTCAGAATACAGCAAGACTCCATTAGAAGAAACAACATTACTAAGGTGAATAATTTTTCATGTTGTCCCCTACACCCGAGCACAAGAATAAGTGCGATTAAGTGCGGTGCTCAACTACCGCTCAAGGCGGCCACTCCCTGTGTCTGTTCTGCCTGGGCCCCGATCACCCCAGTCGAAGTGCCAGCACTGCCTCAGTTTTCGCGCTGCCAGAAAAGGCGGCAGCATTCCTGGAAGCCCATATTCTAAAAAGAAAATGAGTTATACGGAGAAGGAGCTCAAAAACTGAGACGGGCCGTCCACTTCCCCTGAAGGACATCGGAAGAAGGAGAGGCACCAGGACACGGGCTCTCCACCGCATCTCCTCGGGAGTTGCTGGGATGCAGGTAACATCCCTCCGGGGATCGCTTCTGACGGCCGCCTCGGAGGTTTTGAGGGGTGTCGCCCACCCGCCTGGCTCATGCTCAGGCCTTGTGGGCCTCCGGGCAGTTGTAGGCCTCAGCCCTGGTTCGGCTGCAGGCCTCGGCCTACCACTGTGGGCGACTCCGGTAAGCTGGGCATTGGCTCCTCTGGCGTCCACCCGGAGGGCCGGTAAGACATCCAACCCTGGGGCGACGCGCCTCCTCTCCACCGGACCATGCCAATCACTCTGCTCGGCCTGCCTCGGTACCGGTCCTCCGGCGCCGCCGAGCTCGCCACTAAGCCTCATGTCGACTCGTCCGATGTCCGCCCGCAGGAATCGGCGATGGACCTACCAACGTCTGTCGTTCCTGGTTCCCTGCAGCCTTCACTGCCGTCTGGGGAACCAGAGTCTCCCAACCTGACCTCAGGGACTTTCCCTCCATCCCTGGGCAAAGCTGGGATCTTTGCCTCTGTCAGTCCTTCCTCCACCTGGAGCACAGGACCTGATGTCTGCTTCCTGGACGCTGCCCCTTCGATGTCAGTACCTCCGCACCAGGGCCTTTGCCGTCGACCTGAGTCAGCCTTACTGACTGCCGGGAGATATTTTGCTCTCATCAGGCCCTCCGGGTTCTCCACTATGGACCCGCCTGTGAGGGCTCCGGCAGCTCCCTCCTACCCGGCTCCTGGGTATCCTCCATCTTATTCGGCCTTGCCCGGTGTACCGGGACGCAGTATCCAGTGCCACAGTACCCAACGCCGCAGTACTCTATGCCGGGCTACCCGCAGCCGGGTTTTGGATACTCCTTACGTTATAACCTGTATCCTTATCCCCCACATCCTCCTTCTCCACCGCCCTCGCAGCTGCCGGTGGACCTGCAGGAGACTCTGGCCTCCTGGTGGGCTGAGGCCAAGGCTCAGCTCACCAAAGAGGTTGAGCCACCTTCCGGCGAAGGTGCCGTCCCAGATTCCCGTGCACCGAGGCAGCACACTCTCTCACCACCTCTGGACTCCAGGGTTCTTCTGTCTGGATCCAGAGAAGGGCAGAGCACGTTTCCCTAGGGACTTCCCAAGGGTCCGTTCCTCCCCGGTCGGGAAGGAGTCTCTTCTTCATACTCCTCTTCGCCTCGACTCTTCCGATGGCTGCTCCGAGAGAAGACGAGCTCTCTCTCTCTATCGAAGCCCAGGCCAAGGACTCCTCCGGAGGATCCTTCTGTTACGGAGTTGCTTAGGAAAATCCATGAGGTTCATCAGTGGCAGTCCCTGGAACCAGATCCTCAGCGTCTGAAACTCGCTGAACATCTGGATCTGCCGTGACAGCTCCTACCCTGGTGACACCCTGGATGAGAGCCTCATGCCGACCTTGTTACCACAATATGGAAACAGCCGTCGGCCTCACTTCCACTTCCTAGGAAGTCGAACCCGGCTATATCAGGCTTCAGAGGTGTTGATTTCCTGGATCTCACCGTGCCAACTTGGTTTGCTTAGCACTCAGCCACGGTCGCTCCGAACCCTAAGCATCTTAGCTCATCACCTCCTAATAAGGAATCTGCCTTCTGGACCAGTATGGGAGAAAGATTTAGCTTCCTCCACACTGGGAATCAGGGCCCTGAACTATGTTAGCCACATGGGGACTACCAGAAGGCCATCCTGACTCAGGCGGAAGCCAAACTGGGCTCCTTGCCTGACTCCCAAGTCAAGCAGGAGTTGGCTGATCTCGTCCGCTCTGCTCATTCGGCCAGTTGACACATGCTACGTGCAACATACGATGCAGTGGACACTGCTGGGCGAGCTCATCTTCATAATGAGCCCTCGTTGTCGAGCTTGGCTCCATGTGTCGAGGCTTGGTCCTGGAGGTGCAATCTGCTATCCAGGAAGCATCCTTCCAGGGGTCGGGTGCTTTTGGGGGTGTAAAGACATCATCACCGATTTGCAAGAGAAGGGACAGCATTGAAGTCAGTTGATTCCATGTGCCATCCCCATCAGCAGCAGCGCCATCCCTTTCGCAGACTGAATCGGCCAAGGCGGGCCAGAAAATGCTGGGCCCCCACAGCTGTCAAGGCCCTCCCTGCCAAAAAGGCAGTGGTGCTTCCAGCTGTGGCGCCACCCCACACCATCTGACTCCTTTCCTCTCCCATTACCTCCGGACTCCCTGGAGGAACTGGTAGGAGGGAGGTTTTCCTCCACCTTCCAGGATGGGAGAGGATAACCACAGATTCCTGGGTGCTCCAGCTCATAGCAGAAGGACACTCCATAGCATTTTTCAGAAACCACCCCCCACTCTGAAGTAGTCGTATTCACGGGAACATCCTTTGGTCCAGGAGGAAATCTCAGCTCTTCTGCTGAAGCAAATGATAGAGCCTGACCCCTTGATCTATAGGGGACAGGTTACTATTCCCATTTCTTCCTGGTCCCAAAGAAGACAGGAGATCTCAGACCAATTTTAGATCTCAGTTCCTGAATCTTTACATAGAGTACAAAAGGTTCAGGATGCTTCTTTGCAGAGCCTTCTGCCCTCCTCCGCCGGGTCAACAGCTTTGTGCCCTGGATATGCAGGATGCTTATCTGCACATTCCCATTCGCCCATCTCATCGCAAATACCTTCATTTTGCATTCCAGGGGACCACTACCAGTTCAAGGCACTGCCGTTTGGTCTATCCTTGGCCCTGAGTATTTACCAAATGCCTGGCAGTGGTGGCGGCCCACCCGTGTACCAAGGAGTGCAGGTTTTCCTTTACCTGGACAACTGGCTCTGGTGGTCTGGTCTGGGAGGAACTCCTGCTTCCTCTCCCTTACCCAGCAGGTTTTGCCTGCCTGGGCATTACCATCAACCATTCCCAGTCTCATCTGGACCCATCCCAGAGGCTACAGTTTATTGGGATGATCCTTGGTACGACCATGGGCAAGGCCTTCCTGCCTCCGGACAGGGCAGCCACCCTTCAGACCCAAAAGGCGTCTGTTGTCCGACCGCGGGATGGTCTCTCGAGGTTGGTGCCATCGCTTCTCTGGCTCATAGGCGGCTGCTGTCCTGGCGGTACCTCGTGCTCGACTCTACATGAGGATCTCTCAGTGGACTCTACGCTCTCAGTGGGATCAGCTAGTGGACGACTTAGATCGCTCAGTTCTGCTCTCCTCGTGATGATGCGAGACTTGCAATGGTGGATGGTCTGAGAGAATCTTTTCAGGGAGTTCCTTCTTTCATCCTCCCCTTCCAGACTCTAACCACAGACTCCTCCGCGAAAGTTGGGGAACCCATCTAGGCCCTCATCGGACCCAGGGCTCCTGGTCCAAGCTAGAACAAGCTCTTCACATCAATGTGCTCGAGCTTGGGCAGTGTTGCAGCTCTCCAAGCCCTTCACCAGTACATCCTCCCAGGCCACCTAGCCGTCAGGCGGACAACATGTGTGTGGTTGTGGTATATCAACAAGCTGGGAGGGACTCTGTCCTACCCTCTGTGCAGGAGGCAGTGAGGGTTTGGGATTGGGCAACGCACACGACCTTCACCTCACGGCGATTCACGTCTCCAGGAGTTCATAACAAACTGGCAGACAAGCTAAGTCGCCTTCTGCTCTGACTCACGAGTGGGAACTGGACCAAGGAGTCCAGACAGTATCTTCCAACTTTGGGGAACACCACAGGTCCACCTGTTCGCATCCCCCAAACGCAAAACTTCCCGCCTTCTGCTCGCCTGCTCCAGAGTGAGGTGCTTTTGAGCAACACTCTGTCTGTAGACTGGCAGGACAGATCTGCCTATGCCTTCCCCAATTCCACTCATCCCACGAGTCTTGCAGAAACTAGCTTCAGAAGGAGGGTGAATGATTCTGATCGCTCCTTTCTGGCCTAGGCAAGTCTGGTTCTATTCTACAACAATATTCAGAGGATCCTTCTTCCTCTATCTCGAGGTTTGTTGACCCAGGATCAGGGACCCTGGTCCGCCCAGGCCTCAAATTCCTTCAACTGCATGCATGGCTCCTGCAGACCTAGCCCAATCCCATTTTGGAGTGTCTCCCAAAGTGGTGGAGATTTTAGTGAGGCCAGAAACCTCCACCAGATCCACTTATGCCATGAAGTAGAAAAGATTCACTATTTGGGCGCTCCCAAGAACGTGGAATCTTTCTCCTGTTCAGCGGGGCTTTTGCTGGAGTATCTCACGTCATCTGTTTGACCTGGGTCTCAGCTATTCCTCTCCGAAGGTTCACATGGCAGCCATTTCAGCCTATCATGTTCCTTCATTGACGAGGCTTTGCTCAACTGGAGGTCTCCAAGACTTTTTCTAGAGGGGTCCTCCATCTGAGGCCCCTCATCCATACTCCTCCCCCTTGGGACTTGAACTTTGTTCTCGAAACTTACTCTTCCTCCCTTCGAACCTGCAGCTTCTGTGGATTTGAAGTTCCTTTGGAAGGTGCTCTTCCTGGTGGCCATTGCTTCGCTCAAAGAATCTCTGAGCTCCAGGTCCTGATGTGTAAAATCCCCTACTTGATTTTTCACAAGGAATGAATTACTCTTCACACGAATCCCAAGTTTCTACCTAAAGTAGTAGCAGAGTCTACCTTAAATCAGTCCATAGTTACCTGCCTTTTTTACGAGTACTCTAATCAAGGGAGTATTTACTCCATACTATGGATGTTCACAGGATTCTGAGATACTACACCAACGTGATGAAGGATCTCAGAAAGACTGATCAGTTGTTCGGCTCTTTTGCTCACAAAAGGGAAGTCAGTGTTGTTTCCAAGCAATGCCTGTCTTAAGTGGTTGGCTCATTCCATCACTTTCTGTTATGACAAATACAACAAGACCTCCTGGGTCAAGTCAGAGGCCACTCCGCAGAGGAGTAGCTGCCTCTGCAGCTTGTTAAGAATGTGTTTGCTGCAGACATCTGCGCTGCCGCCACCTGGACTTTCGTCCATACCTTCACGAAACTACTACAGTTTGGATGTTGCCTCTTGCCGAGAGCAGGCTTCGGGCTGGCTGTTTTGTAAGGCCTCAACCAGAACTACCTTTGGAAGTAATTTTCTCCTCCTGGTGCCTCTCTTTGTTCCAGACTGCTTGGGACTCAGTCCTATATGTAATTACCTACTGCAAGAGCCCTCTCAAAGTAAGATAGTACAGTTACTTAAGAACTCACTGTAACAGTAGATCTTCGAGAGAGGCTCTTGCAAGTAACTTTTTCCCTCCCTCCATCCCTGAGTTTCTTTGCTCCTTTTTCTGAGAGATTATTCTGGGTTCCAGAAGCCTCTTTTTCCTTTCTCCTGTCGGTCCTCCTTGGAGGTCTCTGCAGGAGAACTGAAAGGCAGGCATGGGGACCGCCCACTATGTAGGGGTTTAACATCCGCCATGTGACAGGTGGGTGGTCTCCATCAGACACTGCTAGCTAAAGTTTTCGTGTGGTCCTGATGCTGGGGTGTGCAATCCTCAAGGTTATTACCTACTGCAAGAGCATCTCTCGAAGATCTACTGTTATGGTAAGTTCTTGCGTAACTGTACTTTCCTTTATGCCTTCCCTCAGTTTCCTCTGATTCAGCGGATACTAATTAAGCTGCAAATGGAGGGGCCAGCATGATTCTGGTAGCTTAATTCTAAATTTGGCGATCACGGTTTCCCCTGCTTCAGAAGTTGGAGGAACCACCTCTGGTCCCCTGCAGGAACCTGCTGACCCAGGATCAGGGGACCCTGGTCCATCCCAGCCTCGGGTCCCTTCATCTGCATGTTTGGCTCCTGAGGACATAGCTATGCAGGTTTGGGATCTCTAACAGAGTGGTGGATGTGCTCGTGGCTGCCCAGAAGCCTTCCACTCGAGCCACATATACCATGAAGTGAAGCAATTTGCTATCTGGGTCTGCAAACATAGTTTGGACCCTTTCACCTGTCACGGACCCACTCCTGGGAGCCAGGTCCACTAAGCTCACAGTGTGCACCCTTAACTGCAGTCTGTGATAGAGGGGAACAGGAATACCTTCCAAGTGTCCGTCTAGAGTGCTGCCAAGTTTATGACTGAACACCTTCCATGAGGTCCCAGGGTTTCCTGTCTCTAATCTGGGTAAGGATACAGTACAGTCTCAAGTCTGTAGCCAGGTGATAACTCTTCTTGGTTGCTGTATGGGGGAGAAGAGACCCAGAGATTAGGAGCTCTTTGGGGTTTGCCTCGAAAACCTGATTGTGTCTCTGTCTTACGGGGTGTGTAGCACCTTCCCCTTTACAGACTACTTCTGAGACCTGTATATCTGCCTTTCTTAAGGCACCCAGATATTCCTTTTTGGATCTTAGACTTGGTAGTGAATGGTGACACCTTGCACTAGCCAGGCTGGTCTCAGAATAGAATAAGTGTTTTTTACACACACAGAATCACTCACAGGCAGTTTTAATAACAAAATGCATTTACTAACTCTAAATTATTATCATACAAACAAAAGGTTTAGAAATCTGGTCACAAAATAACAAAAATAAAGGTGGAAATATACATGCAAAAGCACTGTAAAATGTTAACTATTTTCTGCTTTGTGTGTGAAAATCACATTTCCAGAAAACAAGTATCCTTCTGTAGCATTCACTGGATCTTAGTCTGTCTCTGTGTTGTGGCAGTCTTGATTCTCTTGTGGTCAGGAACAAGTGTCCAAATGCATTACTGCGCTTCTGTTCCCAGGGTATATATGCCCACTGGCAGTCTGTAAAACCCTCTCTGGTTTATAGCTGGTGTCCTTATCTTTTAGGCCAGCAGGGTCTCTTGCACTTTCCCAAACTTTGAGGGAATCATCATGATTAATATTTCAGGTACCACACACAGCCCAACATCCTGGCACTTATAAAAACGTGAACTTTCCGATTACCTCCTGCTTAAACTGTTTTCCTTTTTGATCTTAGTTTTTATGACAGGGCCAGTTTCTCCTATCTCCTGAATTTTATGACCCTCTTCCTTTTGATTAGCTGATCAGGAAATCCCTTGAAGATGGACTCTTAGCTTCCTGTCTAATCAGCCTGTTCCCAGATCAGAGGAATATCAAATATTTTGGAAGACATTCTCTCTTTCTTTCCTGTGACCTTTCAGTGAAACTATGTACCCCTTTAAAAAAAAAAAAAACACACGGGCATCTTTTGGCAACCGTTTGTTCTGGCCTCTTTGAAATTTTAAACTTAACTAGACTTCTCTGCATGTAACCCTTTTATAGTATAAACAAAATCACAGAAGAAAATATAATAAAAATGTTTTGTAATATGCCAGCAGTTGGCAAACTCGACACATCACCTGCCCATTGCACCAGATCTTGGACTACCTGATCTCTCTGCCTGACTCTGGTCTCCAGTACTCCTCCCTCAGAGTGCTCGTTTCCACTATTCCTGCCTTTATGAGCCCATGGGTGACTGCACAGTTGCTCAACTGGATGTCTCCTGTACCTTTCTAAGGGCATCCTGCATCTGAAACCCCAGTCCATTCTCCTGTCCCGCTTGGGATTTGAATGTTGTTTGAGGAGTTGGACCCGTCTCCATTTGAGCCATTCGCTACTTGCAATCTGCGCTTTCTCTCTTGGAAAGTATTATTTTTGTTGCCATTACTTCTCAATGAATGTCAGAACTTCAGGCCCTTGGTGCGAGGATCCCTATTTGATTTTCACAAAGACAGGGTTGTCTTTGCACACAAATCCTAGATTTCTCCCTAAGGTGGTCAGAGTTTACACTCGACCAGACTATCCACCTTCCTGTTTTATTTTCTGAGTTTGCCATTGCAGGGAAGCTCTGCTCCATACGTTAGATGTGTAGAATTTTGAAGTACTACCTACTTTGGACAAAGGAATGTAGGAAGTCTAAGCAGTTGTTTGTTTCCTTCGCCCTAGGTAGAGCGTTTGCGGTTTCTAAGCAGTGTTTATCCAAATGGTTGGCAACTGTACTGTGTTCTGCTACAGTAAGTATGGCAGAGAATTGCCTGGTGCTGCCAAACCTCATTTCACATGAGCCATGGCTACCTCTGACTTGTTTCTGAGGATCTTGTACATGGACATCTGTCAGTTTGCCACCTGGGGTACAGTCCCATTTTTCACCAAACGCTACAGTCTGGTCATTGCCTCTAGAGTATGTGCAGGTTTTGGTAGGGCTGTGCTGTGCTGCAGGGCCTCCTGTCTTGTTATGGTGAGCCCTCCTCCCAGACTATTTTGCCTGTAACTGCTTGGGACTCGTTCCTTGTGGTGTGACCTGATGACTGAGATACCTCTGAAGAAGATAGAAGAGTTACGCAAGAACTTATCCTAACAGTAGCTCTTGAAGGGATCACTGTCACCAGGTCTGCTTTCCGTCCCACCATTCCCTTATTAGGCTGTTGTCTTAGAACTGGCTGTCTGGTATTTCCAGCCTTTCATACAGGCCTGGGCACCTCTCTCTCCTCTTGGTCCCCATGGCATGAGCTTTGCTCGCTTAGTCTCCGGGAAGATCTGAGGAGAGAGCAGGGCTCTCACACCTTCATAGGGTTGGTGATTTCGCAGAAGTCTACGATGTTGACGGCTCCAGTTTTACTGCTGAAAATCTTCCACGTGGATCCTGCTTCACCGACTGAAGTTCCTGCAGTGTAACCTGATTGAGAGCCCTCGAAGATCTATTGTTATGGTAAGTTCTTACACTGTTCTATCTGTCCTCAAGTGTCTGTGGGTATCTCGCTGCAGAGAGAGCATTGATCACAGCGTTGTAGCAATTATAGTCCTGTGGCAGTGGCACACTGCCAACCGCACTGCTCATTAACTTTAAGAGCTTTCTTTCTACATAAGATATGTATACGTTACAGCTAATGAAAGATGTGCAACATTATATTTTGGGGTTGTGAAAATGATTTATTTATTTTTACAGCAGGTTATATTGGATGAAGAAGCTTCTGTTGGAAGTGACTGGTCTGATGTTGAAGATCCAAGAACACTGGCTAAATTCTCCCAAGAAGATTCAGTTTCATCATATAACCCAAGTAGTGCAGAACCAGCTTCTTCTACTGACCCTGTAATGTATCCTCCTCATTTGTACTCTGGGCCATGGCATGACCATTCTGAGAACTGGACGAGTAGCCCCAAAACAGGTTCTGTGTACTCTTCTTGGGTGAGCCATGACTACCGAACATGAAGTCGTGGAAGCTTCTCAGTACTCTGCACAGAGAAGCAATGACTACCACATGGTACCCAAGTGGGTTTAGTGATGGCACCACTTCTGGTCATCCTGATGGAGTTGCTGGCAGCAGTCCTATGAATACATCAAAAGTAGATTCAACAGTTTCCAGAGCAGTTCATTTTCATTGGATTCTTCTTGGTGCTGTTACGTAAGAGGAAATCTGCAGAAGAAATTCTGATGTTGGTGTCTATTCATGCAACTTGACTTCCAATAAAGTTGCAGATACTTACAACTGACTTCCAATAAAAGGCTGATTCTTGCCATTCAGCTTCCAGTAGAGGTGACAATTGTTATAACTCAACTTCCAGTAAAGGTTCAGATCGTTATAACTGGGCTTCCAGCAAAGGTACAGATTACAATTCAAGCTCCACAACTGCAGATGCCAATTATTATAACTGGAATTCTTATAAAGGTTCTAGTTCTTTAATTCTGCTTCCAATATATTTGAAACACCTGGTTCAAACTCCTTATTTATAGAGCCAAGAAGTCAATACTTGGATTACTTGCCCTAAGCAGAAGGGATTCATTGATACACACTGCCACCTGGACATGCTCTACTTAAAGCTCTCTTTATCAAGGTACTTTTTCAAATTTTGAAAGATTTATGATAGTACCTTTCCCATGGAATTTCAAGGATGCATTGCTGACTTCTGTGATCCCCAAGCTTTATTAAGGAATTCATGTGGGAAGATTTACTAAAAGAGGAATATGTTTGGGAGCATTTGGTTGTCACCCACATTTTATGCCGCTACTATACAGTATTGCAAGAAAGAGCTATTCTTCAAGCTTAGAGACACCCAAAAGCAATTGCTTTTGGAGAAATGGGATTGGACTATTCACATAAATGCTCAACTGAAGTTTCTAAGCAGCAAAAGGTACAGTTTGACATACATTGATACAGTATACTGTTTTTGAGAAATGTTTTAAACCAGCAACACTAAAAATATCTTACTAAATTAATGTAGTGCATTTGATAATCTGCCAGTATATACTGCTCTCTAAGTTGACTTACATACTGTACAAGTCTGCTGCCCTCACTAGTATAAGCAAAATTAGACATGATTTTGCTGCCCAAATTGCATAGATTCACACTGATGGGACCCCCGTGGAGCCAGAACTTTGAAGCAGCAGTACAGGATAACAAAATCACATATTTAGCAACAGTTTGTTTCCTGTGCTCTGTTGAGCGCTTACAGTACCTGTAAACTTTCTAGTTTCACTGTACTATCACCTTGTAATTTGCTCTATTTTTCTTTGTTTTATTTAAATTTCTTCCATCCACCATATTGAACTGGAAGCTCCACTGCTTACTGCACATGCTCATGACTTCGTGTACTACACAGGGATGGCGGGAATGTGAAGCACAGGGCCCCACGGAAGTAAACAGAAGATGTGATGGGACATGAGGGGAGTTTGGTTGATAATTACAGCAGCCATATTTACTCTGGCTCCACAAAATGGTAATAAATTTTAAATATCTGAAAAACTAAAGATCGCTAGGAAAAATATTTACAGATATGGAAACTGAACTATGGCTGCATGCTTACAGCCAAAGGCAGAATTTTGATAATCACTTCCTGATTATCCAGTACTGCTACTTTAAGGAGGGCTGGTGACATGGTAGGTCCTCGTGCATCACACCTGTGCTGCTGGTATACAGCAGCACCAGCCCCAACATCCGTTCTGTTTTTCCCACTGCAGTGTGTGCAGCAGCGTCACCACTCTCCTCATCAGGGCCAGAACATCACTGTCTACACAAGGATAGCATTCAGTTCAGATTAAATTTCGCTAGTTTTTGTTTGTTTTTTGTTTGGTTAGTTTAGTGTACATTTGTACAAAGTCTTCAGTTCTTAGTTTATAAATACAGATGTTACTTTGAGGGAGCTCTTGCAGTAGGCAACACTGTTAGAACTAAGTCGCCAGGCGCTAGGATCACACTGAGAACTTCTAGCTCGAGTCTACAGTGGGGGATCACCCCCAACATTGGCACGCTGATGTCTCCCTGTGGATGGGAGGGGTGGTGCCTCAGCCCCACCTCAGTTCTTTTCCGCTGTCAACATGCTACTAATGGACCTTGCAGAACTTTTGCTTCAGTTGACCATCTTTCTTGCTTCCTTTTCAGTTTATCTACAGTATTGTCATTTTTTCCGTTGGCTGAATGTCTTGCCAACTTCTTCAGAGTCCTGCAAATCCAAGTGTGCCTGCAGTAAACAGATTCCAGACAAGGATGGCCATTCCTCCTGGGTATCTGTCTAGCCACAGATCATTGGCACCAAGCCTGACAGGAGTGCCTGAAATTTAACCAGGCCATAATGGAGATGATGCCAGAGGGTCTTGAAGCCTTTCCATCCAGCAGAAACTGGCCGCCATGGAAAAGAGCTGCAGGCCCAGAGTGTATCTTGCTCCCGTGGGCCTCATCAGAGACCTCCACTCCTAAGAATAAACACTGGTGGGACAAGCATCGAGACTGGGAAAGGTCTGCCTTTAGACCGCGGTATAGTCTGGGGCGGTGGCTGATGTTGGGTGTCTCTTTCCCTCCCCCAGCCACATCAACCTTCTTCTCTAGGCTGCCTCTGGCCCCACCACCAGCTTCGATTACAGTGTTGGGTAGCGCCTCTGAGTGTTTGGAGCACTTTTTTCTCCTGTCGCTCAGGCCCTTCACCACTCTGAGCACTCAGCCAGGCGCTCGGCCCAGTTCTCAAGAGCGTCCGTGCACCTCACTGACACCCACCAGACTCCGCTTCCTTCTCTGGATCCTCTTCTAGGGTCCGACAATGGTCCTTCAGACTAGTGCCAGCTGTCACACTCCTTTAAGCTTACAGCCGTGTACACTGGATCCCCACCCCCGGGCACCTCTTGCCTGTCAACTACTGGTGGTCCCCATTCAGGATATTCCACTCTGAGTCTGCAGGACTACAGCCCTCCAGTCCTCCACCCCTCCAGACTGTTGCCAGACTGCGTGCATGGACCTGCTGGTCCTCTTCCTTTGGATCCAGCGTCTCCAACCCTGGCGAGACGGACCCCAGAGGTCTCCAGGTGTCACATTCCTGACCCCCTCGAACCTACCTGGTCCTCCGTTTGATTCTCAGCTGCCATTATGCCCGATTCCCTGGCTGCCCTCTAGGTCCACAGCCCGGCCCTTCACCTCCTTCAGGTGCAACTCTGGGCTACCTGCAGTCACCCGGTCCCTTGGGACCGCAGTCGGTCCTTCCAATGGTTATCCGACTCATAACTGCTTAGATCCTACCAGACACGGTGCTCTCTCTTCTGCTGACTCCTCAGCTGTAGCCAGTCAATTATGGGCTTTATTTAACTCCTGGTGGGAGCCACCCTCCTGTCCCCTGATGCCAGCCCTGATGGCACCCCTGTTGCCCCTACAACGACTCTGGATCCTCCTCAGCTCACTGCTATGGCTCCTCCTCCACTGCTAGGGACTCTGTCCAACACTATGGCGGGCACGGTACTGCCCAGCCCATTACAACACTGGGCTGTGACTACTTTGAGGATTTGCCAGATTCCCTCACTCCTTTCCCAAGGAGATATGGGATCAGGAGACCCTAAATTCCCCCACCGATAACAGAAGACCCTTTCTTTCTGAAGTGATGAGGCTCCTTCAGATGTCACAGGATTGGGAGGCGGAGAAACAGGACCTCAGCAGCACAGTTTGGCTGAGCACCTGCACATTCCAGATGTTATCTCTTTGGTCATCCCTCTCCTTGCGGTGCCTCACGACAATATTACCACCACTGTATGGCAGCAAGCATCTGTTCCTTCCCTGCCTAAGAAGGCAGATCAGCTATACTACACCCGATGGTTGGCCCCATTATCATGGGACCCGCTGCAAATGGCCGCCCATGCAAGGACTATGAAACCCAAGCACCTGGGTGACTTCCTCTGATAAGGAGTTCAAGCAATTGGACCAGTTCAGTAGGTGGGTGCACTGCTCCACTCTAGCCCCGCGCGCCCAAGATTAGGATCCATTAACAGTCCTTCCTGGGCCAGGCTACCAGCATTCTAGAAGCCCTCCCGGATGCCTACTCTAAAGCTCAATTAGAGCAGCCACGCCTAATCTTCCTCCAAAGTCAGCTTCCATGCCTCCTGTGACATGGACGCCTCTGCGCTTGAGCACCATAATATCCATTTTGTGTCCAACACCATGCCTGGCATCACCTGTTGGACTTTACAATAGGCATTCAGTCCTCCATTATGGACACCCCTGTTCTGGAGCTCTGCTCTTTTTAGGTGTGGCGAAGTCGAGGCATGCTCTCCTCTCTACAGGACTTGAGCAGGGCTCTGCATCAGAGCACCACCTCTTCCACACCCAACAGGGCAGGGTGTGCCTGCCCTTCCTTTGACACCCAGTGCAACGATCCACCTGCTTTCTCAGACTAAGGCGTCGGCCTCCCTCGCCTAAAGTTCAGAGTCGAGGGTGACGCGTATCCTGCACCCTCCACGCCCATTGCCCTCACGGGCACACTCCCGCCTCCATATCTAGGATGCTATGGGAGTTGTTAGGTTTCGCTTGTCTCCAACCAAAACGGATGGAGGATGATTTCTCTGTGTGGTAGATTCTCCAGTTGTTCCCTAGGCCACAGCAGCCCTCTTTTTTTTTTTTTTTTTTTTTTTTTGTGGCGCAACGACTTACACCTGAGGGCCCTTTCTTTGACAGGGGCCCAAGTTTTCCTTGAATATGTACAGCAAAGACCTTTTCATGGAACAGATTGGGTGCAGTTACTTTCCTCGTCTCCTCTGGAGGCTGCAGGACATATGGGATCTCTATCCGTTTTGGGGTCTTTTGAGCCAATCCCGGGTGCATACACCTCTGCATGGTGGCTTTCCTGGAGTCCCCTGCTATGAATCCTCTTAGTAGTCAGGCTTTGTGCTCCTCCCTGCAGGACGCATCCATACTTCTCACCTAATCATGTCTCCTCTGCCTTAATTTTTGGGAGGGATGCTACCATGTGAATCCCCTCCCTGTGGCCTGTCTTTGGACTCTAAAGTCTCAACCAGCTGCTGTGCAGGGGTGGCCACAGCCCAGGTGCGGCAGGGATTCTTTGTGACCCTGACCTTGGCCATCTGTGCCTTATAGCCTCTCATCTAAGGCATGTCTGGCACTAAATTCTAGACTATACCCTGCGGTTGCTCCTTCCTCCGGGGATCATCATGCCCTAACTACCCTATGTCCCTCCTGCCCTTCATGCACTGGCTCTGCTATATTATGGCTCTGTAGGGTTTTCGCAGGAACCAGTGCTTCCTTTCCTGACAGTATAGATACCCCCAAGGACAAGCTCAAGAGTTTTCTCCCATAGCGTGCTTCCAGCTGACTTCTTCCCATGGCCACTGAACCTTTGCTGGCATCAGCCCCTATGATTCGCCTGCCATGCTCCCCAGGAGTTTCTGTGGTGGACCCTGTGGGTTCAAAGGGCATTGAGGCTGAGACACCGTTCTCATTTTGATTCGACCCAGTCATGTGCAGTCTCCTTTGATGTGTGGCTCCTGGACGGGTCTCTTCCTGCACATCTAGGTGCCTAGAATGAGTGATGTTGCTCGCCCTTCACTGTTACCGAGGGGTCAGGCAAATGTGGGAGTATGCCATAGAGCATGACCTTCGAGACTCTGTGGAGCAGGTGCCTGGTGTTGGGTCTTTCTGGAGGCCATTCTCAGCTGTCATGAGCTCCAGCTTCCACAGGTGGCATCTGCGCACATCCGTGCTTCTGGCGGGGTGACCAGCATTATCTCGGTTTGGTTCCCATCCAGTGCTGACCCGTCCAGTTGCTGTTCGCCCATCCCTGGACTTGACGCTTCTAGTGAGACGCATTGTTCCCTTTCTTTTGGGGGTGGGGGACGCCCTGTCTCCCTCGTCCTTTTCCCATTTCTCAGAGGGTTCTCTCCAACTGCAGTAAAAGAGAGTAGAAATTACCATTATTGTGCCACATTGGCTGCACCAGGCATGGTCCTCTACTTTCATGTTGGGCAGAGACTCTCATTCTCTTCCCTCTGTTTCATCTTGTTCTTCCTGGTCCGGGGCAACTTACTCCATAGGGTTTTGAGTTCTTTCTCCTTCTCAAATGGCTGCTTGTTGCGTGATCGTCTCCTGCTTAGAGGCCTCTCTCAGGATCTGTTGGGTTCTCATAGGGGTTAGAATGTTGTCCCCAGACCCATATAAACTTTGTGGCTGAAGTCTGTCACCTGGCGGCTTCCAGGGATGAGACCCTTTATGTCTGGTCTACCAGCTTCTGGATGATTCCCCATGTTGGGCCTGAGCCTTGGTTCTTCCCAGTTACCAGTCCATCCCTTTTGCCTCTGTGCCTATCACTTCCTAGTGGGAAGCAGAGCCTCGGCTCCTTGGAGAATGTCCTGCACTTTCTGGGGACATCCTGCATGTCTTTCTTCTTATCGGGTGTTGCCATTACTTCTTATCAAAGTATTTTCCAAGCCCCACATCCTGTTGGGCTGGGGGCTTTACACCCTTTGTTAGAAAGGGACTTCACAACCTCTGTTCAGTTTTACTGTCGGTAATGTCCGAGTTTCCTCTGTACCGGATTACACATCCTCGGTGCGTTGTCCTGTACCTTCTCATTAGAGGGTGAATCTCTTCTCTGTATTCTGATTGTATACTGTTTCCAGAGAGCCTATTCTCTTAGGCCTGGGCTCTCTCGGCAGTCTTGTCTTTTCATCATTTCCTTCGCTCCCTTGGCGGCAGGCGCTGTGATGCTTTTCTGACATCAGTCGAGGGGTTGCCTGGTGCTTCTTGTCTGGCTACGAGCACCACAACTAGTCCCTTCCCAGGGTTGTTTATGGCCACTCCACTGGGAAGATGGCCCAGTCTACAGCTGATCTCAGAGTCATGCCTGCCCAGGATGCTGCACATCGCCCACTGCTGGCTCATTATCGAGGCTGTACTGGCTGCACGTGCACCGCGCAGGGCTGGCCTCCGTGGAGCTTGGCAGGTGGCTCTGGCCCTCTGCAGGGCTCAATCCACTATGATCACCCCGTACCATGAAATTACCCCATGGCTGGGCCAGAGAGAGGGAGCACCGGCTTTTCTCTGCCCTCCCGAGCACAATCCAGAATCGGGCTAGTGTGGAGGAGCATTGGGCTGTCGATGGAACCTGCCCCTCCCTGTATTTTCCACCTCTTTGCTCCCTGGGCCCCATGCATATGCAATGGGCGGAAATGGCTGCATCTCTGCCACCATGGAGGTAGCCTTAGCCTAGAGCCCCTCCCTTTTGACAGCGTGCATGTGCTAATACCCAGCTGCCGCTGGTGTTGGACAAACAGCAGGCTGTATCCCCGAGGAAGAGAGTGGTCTGCAGGCCACTCAATCCTTCCTCATCCTTGCCGACCCCCAAGCCACCAGAGTCCGCTTCTCGAAGTCTGGTCGCCATTGTGGCGTGAGGTGTAGTCTCAGATGCATTTTACTCCAAGCTGTGTCATCTGGGAATAGGGAGGACTCCTCAATCACCCCAAAAGGGACAAATTTGCCAGTATGATTGTGTAACTGGCCTGATGGAGAACTTACAGAAGCAGCTGCGTTCACAATCCTGTAGTAAATTTTCTGGACTCTGTCTTGAGGTTTGTCCATATCCACTTGGCTTTCGACTTACGGAATGCAGAGTCCTTCTCCAGTCCCTCTGCAGAGGCATAGTTGGAGCACCCTGAAAGGGAGCCAGTGGGACAGCATACATGTGGACCATACAGATAGAGGGAGCCAGGCAGGATGCTGGGTGCTGCAAAGTTCCAGGGCCTGTCACAATATGGCTTCAGCCATGGGAAAGCAACCCTTGGGATTCGTCCATTTCAGTATACAAGTGAATGAGTATTTAGCCCATTTCTAGACTTGTTCCAAGGTAGCTATAGTGGACTCTGATAGTAACTGGATTAAGGTGCCAAAGAATGTCCGAGTCATAGTAAGCTCTTCAGCCGAATCACTTGAAAGTATGAGTCCTGGTAGAGTCCCTTGAGGACATGGCTTCGAATCAGAAAATTCTTCAAAGACCACCTATCAACCACTTTCCAACATGAAGCACCCTGATTAGCCTCATCGTGGGTGTGATCTACATAGATAACCAGCCTGACAAGACAGCAGCAGGGAGACTGACAGATCCCTGAACAGTTTTCAGGTGCAGGAGGCTCCATTCAAGTGGCGCCAATGTAGACTGCTGTTGAGGATGAACCTGAACAGGAACAGCCAACAAAGGCCAAGGGAGTAAAGGTCAAGGGGCAGATACCTACACCTCCCAGCAGCGGTCCAGTGCTGCCACATGAGTGCCTCATAGTGTCAGCGAAGAACATTGACTGTGCCACCTCATGGTCCAGCAGGATTGAGTGTGGAAGTGGCACTTGACATCGGACTGAAGGCCAACAGTTGTCTTCCGAAAGTTGGTATAGATCACCTGCTTCAGCAGAGTGACCACAATGGGTCTTCAAAGGCACAACAGCTAATGGAGGAAGTTCCCGACCATTTGTTTGTCTTCCAGGCGGCGTCAAAGAAGCGTGAAGAATGTGATCTTCAAACAACATGAAGTCTTGCTATATTATGACAATTGCAGTTTGTCCCACCATTAGAACTGCTCCGGAGGTGAAATAGTTAACTTCCATGCCAGGCATGGAACTTAGAGCACGAGCTCGGTTAGAAAAGCTCTGTCTGGAATATTTCAAACTGAAACTGTCAGATTCTTTACTCCGTCCCACTGAACAGTCGCTCAGAGATTCTCCTCCTACCGCCGGTTCATTTCTCGGTTTGAGTTTTTCTCCGTTAAATTCAACACGATTATTATTATTTAACCGCAAACCGATCGGTTCAAGCTCTGTCTGTGGTATTGTAAGTAATAGGTTTATTTCTGTGTGGAACTTGTGAATGTTTATCGGTTCGGTTTGAACCGATCAGGTTATTTAAAACTTTATTCTGAAGCATTTAAAAGCTTTTTAGAGTGCGGTTCCCGTTCTTATTGGTTCTAAAAAATGGACTTCATTACGGTTTTCTCCACGACCCGTGACACGGTTGGGAACCGATAAAAAGGTGTCTTGCCTGGCACTGCGGGAAAAAGGGCAAGTTTTGGTTAGGCTGGCATTATGTCTGAGAAACCCAAAGAAAAACGGGCCCACTGGGTTTCAACACTGTGGTGTCTGTGGGGAAGCCTTCAAGGCTGACCCACACACCACATGTGTTTGTCTGGGGTTTGACCACCTCAATGCAGACTGCCAAATTTGCAAGAATTTCCTGCAGCTATCCTAGATGAGAGTTGGTAGGCTCAGGGAGCGAGAGGCCAAAAGTCCGCTGACCGGATGGCCAGCCCGGTTCGTGCCAACGGAGGAGTGCCCTCTGACCAGAGGCGAGACTTCCTCGGTGAACGTAAAGCTGACTCAAAGGAGCCAGTTCCAGCAAAGAGAACTAGAAAATCAGCAGGTGTGGAGTCAGTTCTTCTCTGACTGCTGCAGAGATAGCCAAAGCAATCAAATTGTCCAGTCACTTTCCCGGTTCCGTCGAACCACTATCTGGCAAAGGTCAGTTCGGCGGTTCCACCAGTTCAAGAATATGATATAGAGGAGTTTTATGAACCAGAGGAGGGGAGGATGATTATGAACAGTGTGAATGTGACTTTGAAAGTCTGGATGTGCCCATTGAACCGACATCTCCCCAGACAGACCTTTAGGAGAATCTCCCTTGGCTTTCTGAGTCCCTTCTCATTTTCTGTTTTATAAAAAGTTGTTGAACCTCCAGCTTCCTTTGGAGGAAGCTGTGGATGAGCAAGAGGAGCCTGACTTTGTAGAGATGATGGATATCCCAGAGTCCAGGAGATTGTCTATTCCTTTACATAAATCATTTAGGAAACAAACAATAAAAATTTTAAAAGCTCCTAATTCTGTGCCTCTTGTGGATAAAAGATGGACAGGAGGTACACTTGTCAGGTCCTGATACAGAATTTCTTTCACAGCAATGCAGCCATGTTGGGGTAGTTCAGGCTGCAGCCTGTGATGAGGCTAACATTCCTGGCTTCACATCCTCCTGACAAGGACTCCAGGAAGATTGATGCCATGGCTAAAAACAATACATGGCAGCGCCCTGGGACTCAGACAAGCAAATTATTTGGCTTATGTTGCAAGATACCAGAAATCTAGATGGGATACTGTCATGGCTTTAGCCAAACAGGCTCCTGACCAGCTTGCCAAGGAGCTGGAGCAGGTGGCTGCTGATGGTATTGAGGCATCTAAGGTGCAATTCCATGCTGCAGTGGATTCTAATGATGTATCCTCTAGAGTCATGGCTACATCTGTGGCTTTTGAGATTGGCTTGGCTCAGGTGTATTAGTTTGTCACAGGATACCCAGGCTAAGGCTATGGATTTTCCTAGGTGGGAAATTCTCTGTTTGGGGAGCAGACAGAGAATTATATGAAGAAAATGGATGAATATAGAACCACTTATAGAGTGCACAAGCCAAGGAACGGCAAGCCACTCCTCAGAGGCAGCCCCCAGGGGTAGAGGGCAGGCCTTTTACCAAACCCAGGCCTCTTCAGCTTATGCTCAGAGGGGTTCTTCAGAGGAGAGGCAGACTGGGTACAAGCAGGCCTGCTCCCACCCCTCAGCCTAAAGCCCCTGCCAAACAGGAACCTGATGGGATGCCCAGGGCCGTTCTCCATTACCTGTGAGGGGCAGGCTGGCTTACTTGCCCAGGACTGGGAGTCTTTAACATCAGACAAGTGGGTCCTGGAAGTAGTAAGCCAGGGTCTGGTTCTCAGCTTCAAAAATTTCCAAAGATGAGAATCGGATCTTTCCACCTGCAAATCCTCTAGAGACACTTGCTTTGGAAACAGAAGTCTCAACCTCCTGGCTCTCAGAGCTGTAGAAAGGGTTTCTCCCTACACCAGGGCAAGGGTCTGTACTCCAGGTACTTCCTTACCCCAAAAGACAGGAGAATGGCGGCCCATCCTGGACCTAAGATATCTGAACAAGCACCTTTTAAAACCAAAATTCAAAATGGTGACTCTGGGAATGATTTTACCTCCCTAAGGCCAGGGGACTGGCTAGCTTCCCTGGACCTCATGGATGCCTACTTCCATGTTCTTATCAGAAGCTCCCACCGAAAGTACCTCAGATTCAAACTGCCCTCAGGCCATTATCAGTTCAGAGCAATGCCCTTCGGCCTTACCTCTGCCCCAAGGGTATTCACAAAATGCCTGGCAGTAGCAGTTGCTTATTTAAGAAGGCAAAAGATTGCCATCTTTCCCTACCTAGACGACTGGCTCATTGTGGGTCAGTCTCCAGACCAGGTCAGATCACACTGCAAGTTCAGCAGCTGCTTACCTCTCTGGGCTTTCTTCTCAATCTTCCAAAGTCAGTTCTGGAACCTGTCCAGGTAGTCACCTTTATAGGTGCAGAACTGGACACAAAGCAGGCCAGAGCCTTCCTTCCCTAGAAAGGGTAAGGACCCTGGTGGCCCTGGCCTCCTCCTTCCACTCTGCAGGTCTCTGACCAGCAAGGCATTCCTACAGCTCCTAGGACACATGGCTGCTTCCACAGCTGTAGTGCAAGGAGCAAGATTTCAGATGAGGGACATTCAGTTCCATTTAAGAGCCTTTTGGTCTCAAAGAAGAGATCCCTATCCAAGTTGATCCCAGTGACTGAACCCTGATCCAGGCCCTTCAGTGGTGGCAGGATCAGAGCAATCTGAGACAAGGGGTTCCTCTTCATTCTATCTCACTCCTTGACCCTTACTACAGATGCGTCCCTTTGGGATGGGGAGCTCACATGGGCGACTTCTCTACCCAGGGATTGTGGTCCCTCAGAAATCTCTGTTCCACATCAATCTGTTGGAACTCAGAGCTGTTTTTCTAGCACTTAAGGTTTTTTCTGCATCTGTTCAGAACAAAGTGGTACAGGTCAGACCAGACAACACCACTACAATGTGGTACATCAACAAACAAGGGGCACTTGGTCTTGGCCTTGTGCACCGAGGCAATGAAGTTGTGGTCTCTGGCTTATTCCTGAACACTTCCCTCATAGCAGTTCACCTCCCAGGCAAGGACAATGTCCTGGCAGATGCTCTCAGCAGGATTTCAGGCCATCACGATGGTCACTGGATCCCCGAGTACTGGGGATATGTTTTGCCAGATGGGGCACCCTCAGATAGATCTTTTGCAGCCCCAGACAATCAGCTTCCACTTTTTGTTGCAGGCCCCCAGTGTTGGGCTCAGTCCTCCTGGATGCCTTTCTCCTCGATTGGGAAGGGAAGTTTCTTATGCCTTCCCTTCCCTCTCCTGTTCAAGGTGCTAGTCAAAATCAGATCTCAGCCCTGCAAGATGATTCTGATTGCTCCAGACTGGGCCAGGCAGAACTGGTACCCACTTTTTCTGTCCTTAGCAGTCCATCTTCCCCTGTCTCTCCCAGGAACCACAATCTGTTAACCTGTGCCCAGGGAGAGTTTGGTATCCGAATCAAATCCCTCAACCTCAGGGCCTGGCTCTTGAGGAGTTAGAGTTTGCTGACCTACACCTTTCTCAAGGTGTTCTCAAATCTTGAAAGCTTCTAGGAAGCCTTCCACTAGGGCTACTTATAACTCCAAATGGAAAGGTTTTCCATATGGTGTTCTGGAAGCATATTTCGGAATCTGCTGATTTGCCCACTGTTTGGGACTATATGGTCCATCTTAATTCTTTGGGACTGAGACCAGCTACCCTGAAAGTGCATTTGGCAGCTGTCTCTGCTTTTATTTCAGCAGGGAAGCCTCTCTCTCTTTCCGCTCACCCTGTATTTTCCAAGTTTTTCAGGGATTGCTTCATACTAATCCACCATTCAGGGACCCTGCCCCTGCCTGGGATCTTAATGTTTGCATTGCTCAGCTGATGCAACCCCTTTGAATCTCTGTCTTCGCAGAGCTTAAGTACTTGACTTGGAAAACTGTGTTTCTAGTAGCCATCATTTCTGCCAGGCCATAAGTGAGTTACAAGCTTTGTCAGTGGAGACTGACTTTATTTCCTTTCACAGGGATAAGGTAGTCCTCAGGACTAACAGGAAGTTTTGCCTAAGGTGGTTTCAGATTTCCACCTTAATCAATCTGTTTCTCTTCCAGTGTTCTTCACTGACCATTCCTCCTCTGGTGAGAGGAGGTTGCACAGCTTAGATGTTAAGAGGACCTAAGTCTCTACATAGAGTGTACCAAGGGTCACAGGTTTGACTCCTCCAACTATTTCTCACTTATGGTGAGGTTGGGAAAGGAAACCTGCCACTAAGAGAGTCCATTGCCAGGTGGATTGTCTCTGTATCCACTTTGCTATCAAAACTGGGTAAGGTTCCCCTTCAGGCCTGAGGGCACACTCTACCAGAGGTACAGCTGCGCCTCCAGCTGCTGCCAGAGACATCCCTATCTTAGAGATATGTCAAGCAGCTACTTGGAAAACAGTACACACTTTCACCAAGTATTACTCCCTGGATATCCAGGCCAGGAGGGATGCTCTGTTTGGCACAGCCGTGCTTCAGAGCCTATTCCCTGAGTAGGTTCTGTCCCTCCTCCATGGAGGTACTGCTGTGCAGTCTGCAGTTGTCATAATATAGCAAGACTTCATGTTGTTGAAGAAAATATTACTCACCTTAGTAATGTTGTTTCTTCTAATGGAGTCTTATATTATGACCCCCCAGCCTGCCCTCTTAGAACTTCTACTTTGGGTATGGGGGTGGGCAGTCCAGTGTTGGCACTTATTGATGCCCATTTTATGTTTTCCACCCTTCTTTTTGGGGTGTTTGGGTGTTGTGTTTTATTTTATGTTATCTTATTTTCTGGTCCCCTGACTTGAGTCTTGGTGTTGGGACCAGGAAAATGTGTTAATATTTAAGTAGCCAGTTGGCTGGTGTAGGTTATAGCTTCCACACAGAACCTTGGTGAGTTTTGCTCGTAAAGATCTGACAGTTTCAGTTTGAAATATTCCAGTCGAGTTTTCTAACCGAGCTCGGTTCTAAGTTTCATGTCTGGCATGGAAGTAAACTCTTTCACCTCGGAGCAGTTCTAATGGTGGGACAAACTGCAATTGTCATAATATAGCAAGACTCCATTGAAGAAACAACGTTACTAAGGTGAGTAATTTTTCTTTCTAGGTCTAACGACCTGCAGTGATGCTGCTGCTTGTGCTTTCTGTTGCAGTCAGAAGGGCTCACCCGAAGGTCTGGAGGGTCCATTCACATCTCCCTTAAGTCATCAGAATAATTCCCATTGCTGGCCCCAGCAGGAACAGCACCAAGACCAACGAGGAACTCATGCCCTGGAAATGGCACCACAGTCCGCACAGGGGTTGTATATAGACCCCATGTCAGGAGGGAATGGACAAGGATATGATAGAGGCATACTTAGGATGGCAGAGAAAGGGAGATACTGTTGATGGGGGTTCTTAACATGCCAGATGTTAACTGGAGCACACTTATGCAGCCAAATCCAAAAGCGGGCTATTCTGATGCCCTTCAGGTGGCATGCCTCAAACAGCTAGTTTTGGAACCCACTTGTGAGGGAGCATCTTAGACCTCGTACTCTCAAATGGGGACAGTGAGAGGATCTCGGATCTAGAAGTGGGTAGCCATTTGGGAACAAGTGACCACCAAACAATGTGGTTCATGATAAACTTTGCTACAGAGTCAAGCCATACAAAAGTGAGGGTTCTGGACTCAGGAGGGCTGACTTTGGCAAGATGAGAGAGTGCCTTAGAAAAGCACTAGCAAACAGGCTAGAAGGAGGGTGGAGCAACAATGGCAATATCAAAACTGCCATCACAGAGGCAACAAGCCTTGTGTGAAGCAACTAAACAAATCAAAACGAAGAAAAAGCCACTATGGTTCTCGGAAGAGGTGGTGGTGAAGGTTGGGGAGAAAAGATAGCATTTAGGAAGTATAAGGAAACGAGAAGGAGCAGGACAGAGAACTGTACCATTTAAGGCAGAAGGAAGCAGGAGGGTAGTTAGAATAGCAAAGGCACAAATTGAGGAAAAGATAGCTAACTCAGTCAAGAAGGGATAAAACCTTTATAGGTATATCAGGGGCGTAGAAAGACAAAGGGAGGGATAGTGAGGCTGAATAGAATGGATGGGTGAGCAGAGAGTGACAGTGATAAAGCAGGAATACTGAATGAATATTTTGTTCAGTATTCACAAAAGAGAAGTGGGGAGGTGCCTAATCCAATTAACAGAAGCACTCTGGAGAGGGGTTGATCCTAGTCCTTTCACAGAAGAAAGGGTTCTGAAAGAACTCCTAAAGCTGAAGGTGGACAAAGCAATGGGCCAGATTGAGTTCACCCCAGAATTCTAAAAGAATTTAGCAGAGAACTAGTGACACCACTGACTATGCTTTTAACAAATCATGGGAGGATGCTGTGGTACCTGAGGACTAGAGGAAGGCGGATGTGATTTCCTTCACAAAAGTGGGACCAAGACGGAGGCAGGAAACTACAGACCTGTCAGTTTGACCTCTGTGGTAGGGAAAGTGATGGAATCATTTCTGAAGGAAAGAATTGTTGAGTACCTAGAGGCCAGTGGGCACAGGACCCAAGGCAGCATGGGTTCACAGCGGAAGGTCATGTCAAACGATCTAATTGATTCTTTGACTGGTTGACCAAAGTGGTAGACCAGTGAAGGGCTGTGGACATGGCTTACATAGACTTTAGCAAGGCATTTGATACAGTCCCACACAAAGATTAGTAGTCAAATTAACCAGCCTGGGAGTGGGTCCCAGGGTGGTAACCTGGGTAAAACATTGGCTGAACAACAGGACACAGAAGGTAATTGTAAATGGAGTCCACTTAAAGAAAGAGGGGTTACTAGTGGGGTACCACAGGGTTCAGTACTGGGTCCAGTCATTTTTAATGTCTTTAAGTGATATTGCAGAGGGACTGGAAGGAAGAGTATGCCTCTTTGCAGATGGCACAAAGATCTGCAACAGGGGTTGATACACAAGGAGGAGTGGAAAGGACGAGAAAGGACTTGGCAAGGTTGGAGGAATGGTCAGAAGTATGGCAGCTTGATTCAATGCAAAGAAGTGCAGAGTAATGCACCTGGGAAACAAAACCCAGGGAAGATTACACAATGGGAGGGAGGTAGTAACAACAACAAAAATGGAAAGAGACCTAGGGATAATCATATCAGATGACCTTAAGGTTGGCGAGCAATGCAAGAAGGCGTGTAGGGAGGGCTAGGGGATACTGGGATGTATAGGGAGAGGTATCACCAGCAGAAAACAGGAAGTAGTTATCCTCATGTACAGACAGTTGGTGAGACTCCATCTGGAGTACTGCGTCCAGTTCTGGAAACCCCATCTCTGCAAGGACATAGACAGGATGGAGGCAGTTCAGAGGAGGGCAACTAAAATGTTGCAGGGTCTGCAAGAGAAGCCATACAGGAGAGACTAAAGGAGCTTAGTATGTAAACCTTTGAGGAAAGAAGGAGAGGGGACATGATAGGAACTTCCAAGTACCTCAGTGGAATCAAGAAAGTCCAAGAGGGTAGCATCTTTCAGAAAGATATGTGCAAGATCAAGGGACACAATTTGAAGATAGAGGGGGATGGCTGAGGGGCAAAGTGAGGAAGTATTTTTCACAGGGTGGTGGATGCATGGAACAACCTTCCTGAGGAGGTTGTGGGGTCTAAAACTGCGGAGAATTCGAGTGCATGGGACAGACATAAGGCAGTTTTGTGGGGAGTAAGAAAAATCTGCTTTTGGTTAAGTAGGATTTGCAGCTTAACCTGTAGGTATGGAAATGGGCAGACTAGGGTGGGCCAAGCGGTCCTTATCTGCCGTCAGTCTGTGTTTCTATGCAGCCTTCACCTCTTCCATGAACACAAAGCTGTGCTGTTACCCAGCAGTCAGAGGACAGTTTGTGGTCTTGGCCTTCTACGCCAGCCTGGCCTTCATTCTTCAACGGACACTGGCAGCATGGCCTGATGCTTATTACAGCTTGAGACATCGTATTGATTACCTAAACAGTAAATGCACGGGTCCATGGCAGACTCTGCTGCCTGCACCTGGTGCAGAATTTGAAACCAGTTTCTGCCTTCCATCATCCTCGGTAACAAGTCTGAAGTAAAGCTGAAAATCCCAGAAACATGTTTGTTAGAAAATTCTCCTGAAAACGACTTGAACAATTTGAAATCCTTCAACACTGCAGAAATAAATGTCGATCATCAAGAGGCGAGCCAAAGAACATACCACTTGGGTGGTGGAGAAAGTTAGCTTGAAGACATTCCATTGACTCTACTTTCTCCACGACGACTGCTGGTGTGTGGTTAGGGAAGGGAAAGTACAGTTACGTAAGAACTTGCTGTAACAGTATATCTTCGAGAGGACCTCTTGCAGTAGGCAACATTGTTAGGACTGTGCTGCCAGGTGCTAGGAGCACACAGAAAACGTCTAGCTAATAGTCTACAGGGGTACACCAGCCGCCCCTTTATGGTATAAAGGGGTGTCCCCAACCTCACCTCAGTTTTCCTGCTAGAGACCTGTGAAAAGAAGTGACAGGAGATGGAGGGGTCTCCTTGAGCCACAGAAAAGGTTAATATGAGTGAAGAGAGCAGGGGTTGGAAGGAGGGAAAAATATAGTTTATTGTAAGAGCTCCCTCGAAGATCTGCTGTTACGGCAAGTTCTCATGTAACTGTACTATCTTACTTCGAGGGGCTCTTGCAGTAGGCAACATTTTAAGACAGAGTCCCAAGCAGTGCCAAAAACAAGCAGAGACAACACTCAGGAGGAGGAGAGAGGTCTGCTGTCTGTAAAGTAGGGCAGGAGGCCCTGAAGTACTGCTAGTCCTAAGCAGTAGTTCCTTCCAGAATGAGTCTCCATCAGTGGTTCTGACAACAGATGCATCACTACTAGGTTGGAGGCCCATCTGGGGACCATACAAATCATTGCACCTGGTCAAGTGCAGAGTCACCCAGCACATACACCTGCTGGAGTGGAGAATAGTGTTTCTAGCTCTGCAGGACTTTGCATCCATGATACAGGGCAAGGTGGTTCAGGTCAGACAGACCACACCACCACAGTGTACTGCATCAACAAGCAGGGAGGAACAAGGTCCAACCCTCTGTGCACAGAGGCAATGAAGGTATGGAACCTGGTCTGCTTACTCCAGGCTTCACTGGTGGCCATTCATCGGCTAGGGATGGACAACTCTGGCAGATGCCCTAAGCTGAATCAACCAGGATTATCAGGAATGGACTCTGAATAGGCAGGTACTGGAGGTGGTGTTCAGAAGGTGAGGCACCCAGAGACGGACCTCTTTGTATCCCACGAAAACCACTAGCTGCCACAGCTCTGTTGCTGTCCGACAGCCAGGGCACAGTACGCTGGATGCCCTGACTCTGGATTGGTCAGGAAACTGTATGCCTTCCTCCTTTTCCCCAGATTCTCGGAGTTCCAGTCAAACTCTGATCCCAGCCAGCATCAGTGATCTTGTTGGCACCAGACTGGGCCAGGCAGCCATGGTACTCTGTGCTGCTCTCCATGTCTGTTGTACCACCGATACACCTCCTCGGAGGCGTAGCCTGTTAATCTCCCAGGGAGGATCCTGTACTTGAACAGTTCAAACCTCAGATGCCTCAGGCTCAAGGCCTGGCTCTTGAGGGTTTAAAATGCAGGCTTCCATCTCCCAAAAGTGTGCTAAAAGTTCTGAAGGGTATAGGAAATCCTCCACTAAGAAGGCTTATGCTTCTAAGTGGAAGAGATCCTCTCTGTGATCTGTTAATGATGTAGTACCACACAGGCAGGGGTACCAGCCTTGCAGGACTACCTTATTCACTTGCATTCTTTGGGTTTGCAGCACACTACTCTTAAGGTACATTGGCCTCTGTTTTGGCATATATCTTAGCTGGCACTGGCAAGGGTGTATCTATAGCTTCTAATCCCTTTTTGTTTTGCATTATTTATCTGCCGCCTCCTAGACTCTACCAGCATCTCCTTTGGGCTGTCGGGGACACTTCGCACCTCCGCCCGAGCACCCCGTTGCCAGCTCCCGCCTCACATTGCAACTACTCTACGGGGTAACCCGATGTATCCTTCGCCAGATGGGTTTCTTCCTTCTGGAGAGAGTGTACCTTGACGCTTACCTTTCTTGGCCCTGTGTGCTGCTGAGGTTAGTCCCAGCTGTCCAGGGACTCCGTGGCAGCGAGGGTCCAGGCGGCCATCATCCTGTCGGTCGAGACGCCATTTTTCTTATCCCTGCTCTGCAGTGCTCCCGGGTTCCACCAGGGGCCGGTACAGAACGAGACAAACTCCCCAGCCCTTCCAGGAGAGTAGAGCAGTCTGCCAGATGCTCACCTCTTTCTCCTGCCAACCCACGGCGCCCAGAGTCCGCTCCTGAACTTGGGTCGCCTGTGTAGCGCCCAGTGCCACCGGGCTGGTTCTGATCCCTTTTAAGTTTTTCAGAGGACTGACTTATCTGCACCCCACCTCATAGAGAACCAGTGCCTGCATGGAACCTTTAATGTATGCATTGCCAAGCTCATGGGGCCCCAGTTTGAGCCAATGGACTCCGCCACCTGAAATATGTTACCTGGAAAACATTGTTCAAACATGAAGTCTTGCTGTATTCTGACAATTGCAGTGAGTCCTAGCCTTCAACTGCCCCGAGATGAAAGAGTTAACTTTCCATGCCAGGCATGGAACGCTGAGCTTGAGCTCGCTGAGACTGTCTGTTGCTGTTTGAACTCAACCTGTCAGATTCTTTACTCCGCCTCACTGAACAGTCACTCCAGAGATTTCTCCTGCTCGGTTCAGTTTGTTGGTTAAAGTACCGTTTTCGGTTTCGACCAATTTAAACCGTAACCTATCGGTTCAGTCTGGTATTCTGTGAGTAGTAGATAGGTTTATATTGTTTCTATTCTGTGTGGAACTTGTGAACGGTTCAACCGATTCGGTTTGAACCGATCGTTGCTGCTAAAAAAAAAAAAAAAAAAATTATTTGAATTTCTAGTGTGGTTACTGGTTCTTATCGGTTCTAAAAAACTGGATTTTATTACGTTTTTCCACGATCATAGTGACACGGTCAGGAACTGATAAGAGGGTCTTGCCTGGCGGATTGACCCGGACATCTCCCCAGACAGACCTTCAGGCGTGTCTCCTCCTAGGCTTTCTGAGTCCCCTCCCATTTCATGTAAGGTTACCACCTACTGGTTTTTGACCGAATGATTCGGTTTTCTAGGTCCAGATTTGGTCCTCCTGTTTTCACCATTGCAAATTCGGTTTTTATGGTGGGTCAAGCAGCACCTGTTGGATTCCCACTAACTGTTTCATTTTCTTCTCATCTGAATGTAAGTACCTGACATTTCAGTGTGCTTGCTTGCTTGCAGTGCATGCTAATCAGGAAGTGCCTTCAAGTGCAGGGCACTTAAAGAGCCAAGTGTGTCCCTGTCTTCTCAGTTGTCACCTCTAACTTCACACCAGCAAATTGGAAGATTATTCAGGGAAGGGTAACAATACCAACTTAATTAACACCATAATTTTTCTGAAACTAGACAGGTTCCACATTAGGGTAGCTTCCTGTCCCAGTAAGGACTGTACAATGTGTTTCAGAAACTCTGCCTGCTAATCAAGTTTTATTCAGAAGTAGTACTTTTTCAGTCATTTTGAATGCTCACATGCTTGTAAAATAAATCATGTTAAATCCTTCACCATTTTACTTGCATGGTCGGATTACAAACAAATTCTGATGTCATACAGACCTTTGTTTGTATACCAGTCAGTCTGAGAGTGCAAAGTAGGGCTATTAAGACCATTAGCAGCAAATCAAACTAATCCTTTCCAGGCTGCATTGTGAGTATGGTTTTGACTGCTGTGACAAGGAATACTTTTATACCTTTAAATGTTCACCATTTTTCTTTTATGGTCTGTCCTATATTTTAATATTTGTTACCCCTTTTGCTGTTAAATTAATAATTTTTATTTCATTTCTAGCAATGCTATGACCTCTCTTCAGTAGTTATTGTCAATTTTATACTACTTGGATATTCTAGGAAGACCAATCCAGGCCTTTCAGATGAACAGCACAGAATAATGTGGCCATGTCATGCTAAGCTTCAGAAATGAGAAAAGGAAGAGAGAGAGAGAGAGTAGCTGATGAGATGACAGGAACACAATCTAGATTTGATGGCACTGCAAATTTAGGCAATTTATCAAACATTATTATTTTTTAACCAGAAGAGACACACTAAGCTAAAGCTTTTTACAGGTGCAACCTGAGAGCACAAAGAATTAAGTGATTTGTGTAGGGTCACAAAGTATGCAAGTTTGGGCTGTAGGATTCAAACCCTGGTCTCCAGAATTGCAGCTCAGAGCTTTAAACCACTGTGCTATACTGCCACCACGCTTACATATCACATGTCATGCTCTCTGCTAAGTATGACTGACATGGAAAGCAAAATATGGTATTTAACAGCATAGAATACCTAGAAAATACAAAATCACACATGCCCTCACAATGCAAAGCATCATGGGCTGTATATGCAAATCACCACAGAATGTTATGCTGGTCCAACTTTAAGCAGAATTGCATGGTGCCAAAAGGCCTCTCACACAGTTTGCAAAAGTGATAACAGAAGACACAGACATGTTTCGTCCTACCAAGACTCATCAGTATGCCTCGCCTGTTTGACACCCCAGTGGAATGGACCAGCTACCCTAAGACAGTGTGCCTTGGATATGTTGTGGTGAACCCATTAAAATAAAAACTATTTAAAGAGAAGAACCTCTGTGTGCAAACACTGAGGCAAGGGTTACCCTAAAGGGCATTTGGCTGGGAAGCCAAGTTTCAAGAAAATACAAATCACACATGGTCTCACAATGCAAAGCATTGAATACCTACCACTTTTGAAAACTTCTCTGACATTATAAATAGTAGGATCAATGGGAGGGACAGTAGCACATCTTAAAATGGCAGGTGATATTTGTAATTACATCTCGTCCCACCATTACTGGTGTAGTTTATTTATTTATTGAAAGTTTTACCGAAAAGGCCAGTTGTCAGAGGTGTCCTTATGTCACTCGATTTGTCAGCTGTGCTGTGTACACAGAATGGAAAGTCCCTGAACCCCCCCTAACCCCACCAAATGTTAACACACACTGAAATTTAAAATATTTAAATCTAAATCAAATAAACCAAAATAATCATGATGTAATTTAAAGAAGTTGCACACAATGTTATATCAGCAGCAATTCTGAATAAATCAAGTGAATCAGAGTCCAGCGATGCCCTCATTAGTCATAAAAGGGCGGGGTTAGGGGTGGAGTTTGGGGTGTGGTTTAGTATTCGGTTTTCATCTCATCCAAAGGTGGCAACCCTAATTTCATGTTTTATAAAAAGTGGTTGAAACCCTCCAGATTCCTATGGAAGAAGCTGTGGATGACCAGGAGGAGCCTGACTTTGTGGAAAAGATGGATATCCAGAGTCTAGGAGGCTGTCTATTCCCATACACAAATCTTTTGGGGAAACAGACATTCAAGATTTTAAAGACTCAGAATACTCGCATTTCCCATGGATAAAAGAATGGATAAGAGGTATACATTGTCAGGCTCAGATACGGAGTTTCTTGCACAACAATGCAGCCATGTTGAGTAGTGCAGGCTGCAGCCTGTGACAAGGCAAATATTCCCTTGGCTTCACACCCCCAGACAAGGACTCCAGGAGGATTGATGCCATGGCAAAGAAACAATACATGGCACCATCCTTGGGACTCAAGACAGGCCAATTATATGGCTTATACAGCTAGGTATCAGAAATCTAGATGGGACACTGTCGTGGCTTTAGCTAAACAGGTCACTGGCCAGCTTGCCAAGGAGCTGGAGCAGGTGGCTGCTGATGGTATTGAGGCATCCAAGGTGCAATTCCATGCTGCAGTGGACTCCAATGATATCATCTAGAGTCATGGCTACATCTGTGGCACTTCTAGAGAATGGCTTGGCTCAGATGTATTACCTGTCACAGGATACCCAGACTAAGGCTATGGATTTTCCTGTTAGGTACTCTCTGTTTGGAGAGCAAACAGAGAATTACATAAAGAAATGGACTATAAAGGACCACCTATAGGAGTACCCAGTCCAAGGAAAGGCAGGCCACCCTCAAAGGCAGCACCCCAGAGACAGGGGCAGGCCTTTTCACAGGCCTTCTACCAAGCCCAGGCCTCTCTTCTGCCTATGCTCAGAGAGGGTTCTTTAGAGGGAGAGGCAGAAGGGTACAAGCAGACCTGCTTCCACCCTCAGCCAAAACCCCTGCCAAGCAGGCACCCTGATGGGTTTGCTAGGCCGATTCTATACCACCTGTAGGGGCAGGCTGGCTTGCTTAGTCCAGGACTGAAGTCTCTAACATCAGACAAGTGGGTCCTGGAAGTAGTAGTCAGGGACTGGTTCGCAGCTTGAAAAATTTCCAGAACTGAGAACCAGATCTTTGCACCTGCAAATCTCTGAGGCACTTGCCTTAGAGGCAGAGGTCTCTTCCTTCTGGCTCTGAGCTGTGGAACTGGTTCCACCCTACACCAGGGCAAAGGATTGTACTCCAGGTACTTCCTTGCCTCAAAAAGACAGGAGAATGGCGGCCCATCCTGGATCTCAGATATTTAAACAAGCACCTTTTAAAGCCAAAATTCAAAATGGTGACTCTGGGAATAATTCTACTCTCTCTAAGGCCAGGGGACTGGCTAGTGTCCCTGGACCTCAAGGATGCCTATTTCCATATTCTCATCAGAAGCTCCCATCGAAAGTACCTCAGGTTGAGCTGCCCTCAGGCCATTACCAGTTCAGAGCAATGCCCTTCGGACTAACCTCTGCTCCAAGGGTGTTCACAAAATGCCTGGCAGTAGTAGCTTCTCTGAGAAGGCAAAGGATTGCCATCTTCCCATACCTAGATGATTGGCTCATAGTAGGCCAGTCCCCAGACCAGGTCAGGTTACACTTACAGATAACTCAGCAACTGCTCACTTTCTAGGATTCCTTCTGAATCTGTCAGTCAGTTATAGAGCCTGTTCAGCCCTCACCTTCATAGGTACAGAGCTAGATACAGAAAGGGCCAGAGCCCTTGAAAGAAAGTCGGTGTGTATTGTGCTCAGTGAAGGGTACTGTATCAGCTCACTTTGCTAAACCAGTAGGAGGAAAGAAAGCTACCTGGGGAAGGGGGTGTGGTTTAGACACTATTAAAGCAGGTGAGTCAAATTACAACTTCCTGTTGCTACTTTGCTTGTAGAGCAGAAAGAAGCTAACTAAAAGAAGCTACATTTTCTAAATTTAAAACGTATATCTCAGCAGGAGTCTGTCTGTTAAGATTAAGTAGACAGATAACTTTATTAGAAGTAGAAGGGACTTATCTAGGGTTAAAAATAGAAAAGAAAAGTCAAGTGTATTGTGTGCAGGGAAGGGTACTGTATCAGCTCACTTTGCTAAACCAGTAGGAGGAAAGAAAGCTTACCTGGGGTGTGGTTTAGACACTATAAAATCAGGTGAGTCAAATTACAACTTCCTATTGCTAGCCTTTTTCTTTACTAATTGCCTCCATCTCACCCACCCACAGCCTGTTCTACTTTTATAGCCACTGGATTTGACTGTCAACAGGAACTTCCTGTTTGGCAGTAGGAAGGAAAGGATCATAGAGAAACATTGGTTTTGTCAACCCTAAAGTAAAAGTAGCTCACTCCCCGATTGAGCAAGGAAGAAGGAGGCTACTGAAGAAGATAGAAAGTTGCTGTCCCAGAACAGGAAGGGTGAGAGTTGTAAGGAGAGGAGAGAGTAAGCATCCAGAGAAACAGTAGAGGGACACAAAATCAGACATGATAGGAGTGGTGCAGTGCAATGGCTGTGGGGCGGCAGTGTTCTGGGAGACATTCTGGAGGCTGCGATGCTGCCCTATTTGCAGGCACCTCTCTAGTCTGAGAGAGAGGTTGCCCATCTCCAGGCTGACCTGGCTAGATCAGTGAAACCTCCTCCCCCACCCAGGAGCACAAGGGCCAATGCCACTACCTCAGAGGTTGCCAAGAAAGAGGAGAGGCTGGACTAGGGTGGGCTCAAGGAGGGAGAGGGTGGTGGAACCGAACTGCATCCCTTCAGCTGTACCTCTTCACAATTTATTCGCTTCTGGTGGATAGTGGTTCCTCTATGGAGGCACCTGCAGTGGAGACCAAGGAGCATGCTGGGAACCTTCACAAAGGAGACCCAAAGGAGGTGGCATGGGACGCCACAGGGAAGGAAACAACTCCTGGTGGGGACTCCAATCATTAGGGGTAGAAATGGGAGGTAAGGTGCCTTCCTGGCACCACGGCTTGAGGGACAGGAAGTGAATCCTCAGGATCGGGAGGAGCTGCATGAGGGAGGGAGTCGATGTCATTGTCCACCTGGGGACAAAATGACCTGGCTAGGAATGAGATCTGAGCAGTGCAAGAGGAGTTTGTAGAGTTGGGAAGGGGCCTTAGACAAGTAGCGCATATGGTAACCTCTCTCGGAGGTGCTGCCTGTCTATGGCAAGGAGATGCTAGGGCACTTCTCACCAGGGAATTCAATGAGTGGTTAAAAACTGGTGTGGAGCTCAGGGTTTGGGCTTCATTGGGGACTGGGAAGCCACCTGGAGGAATGCAGACCTGTACTGGTGCGATGGTCTGCATCTGTCCGGGGAACCAGGATCTAGGTGAGGGTTTAAATGCTTCACTGGCAGCATTTAAACTAGCCAAGGGAGGCACTGAAAAGAAGCAGGAAATCCGAGCCTCCACAAAACATGGTGATTAGTGAGGTAAACACCAAGGTACAGAAGTTATTGGGGAGCAGAACAGATTTAAATGTAAAAAAAGGCAAAGGCAGTAAGGACAGAAATGGGGCTAAAAGGGTAAGGCTATCAAAAGTGGAGGGTGATGATACCAATGCCTGTAGTCTGTGTAACAAGCTCCCTGAACTAGTGGCCTTGATGGAAGAGGGTTGCCTGGATATTGTTACAGTCACAGAAACATGGTACACAGAGAACCATGACTGGGATGTTAGCATACACAGATACACAATCTACAGGAGGGACAGGGAGGGTAAGAGGAGGAGGAGGAGGAGTAGCTCTCTATGTAAGGAAGGGATCAAAGCAACAGAACTAAAGAGTAAACAGGGAGCAGATGAGGCACTTTGGGTCACCCTGGAGACAGGAAATGGCACTATTAATCCATATGGGGGTCGTTTACAGACCCCATCTCAGGGGAGGAATGGACAAGGAAATGATAGAAGGCTTTCTTAGAATGGCAGAAAAGGGGAGATATTGTTGATGGGGACCTGAATATGCCAGATGTTAACTGGAGCACCTTTGCTGCAGGCACATCCAAGAGCAGGGTTATTCTTGATGCCTCCAGGGGCATGTCTCAGACAGCTAGTATCGGAACCCACTCGGGAGGGAGCAATCTTAGACTTGGTACTTTCTAATGGGGGTGGAGAAAGAATCTCAGATTTAGAAGTAGGTAGCCATCTGGGGAACAAGCGACCACCAAACAGTGTGGTTCACGATAAACACAGCCATACAGTCAAGCTCATACAAAAGCAAGAGTACAAGACTTTAGGAGGACTGACTTTGGGAAATGAGAGTGTGCCTCAGAAAAGCACTAGCAAACAGGCAAGAAGGAGGGTGGAGGAACAATGGGGAGTGATCAAACAGCCATCACAGAGGCAACAAGCCTTTGTATAAAAAAAAAAAAAAAAAAATCATTAAAACACAACGAAGGAAAAGCCGCTATGGTTCACAAAGAGGTGGCATGGAAGGTTAAGGAGAAAAGGACAGCATTCAGGAAATATAAGGAAACACAGAGGAGCAGGACAGAGAATTGTATCAGTTAAAGCAGAAAGAGGCTGGGAAGGCAGTCAGAATAGCAAAGACCCAAACCGAGGAAAGGATAGCCAGTTCTGTTAAGAAGGGGGTAAGACCTTTATAGGTACATTAGGGAGCAAGAAAGACCAAAGGAGGATACTGAAGCTTAATAAAGGGAGAGAATGTGGTAGAGGGTGACAGTGAAAAGCAGGGATACTGAATGAATATTTCTGCTCAGTATTCACAAAGGAAGAGGAGGGAGTTACCTAAACCAAACAAGAGAAACGCTCTGAAGACTGGGGTCGATACCAGTCCATTTACAGAAGAAAGGGTTCTGAAAGAACTAATAAAATTGAAGGTGGACAAAGCAATGGGGCCTGATGGGATTCACCCAAGAATTCTAAAAGAACTAAGGTAGAACTAATGACATCGCTGACTACTCTTTAACAAATCGTGGAGGATGGGGTGGTACCGAGGACTGGAGGAGGGCAGATGATTCCTCTTCACAAAAGTGGGAGCAGGACAGAGGCAGGAAACTACAGACCAGTTAGTTTGACCTCAGTGGTAGGGAAAATAATGGAATCACTTCTGAAGGAAGAATTGTTGAGTACCTAGAGGCCAGTGGGGCACAGACCCAAGGCAGCATGGATTCACGTTGGGAAGGTCATGTCAGACGAATCTATAGATTTCTTGACTGGGTGACCAAAGTAGTAGACCAGGGAGGGGCTGTGGACATGGCCTACCTAGATTTTAGCAAGGCATTTGACACAGTTTCACACAAAAGATTAATACACAAGATAGCCAGCCTTGGAATGGGTCCCAAGGTAGTAGCCTGGATAAAAAATTGGCTAGACAACAGGGACTTAAGGATAGTAGTAAATGGGTACACAGTGAAGAAAGGAGGGTTACTAGCGGGTACCGGAGGGTTCAGTACTGGGACTGGTCCTTTTTAATGTTTTTATAAGTGACATTGTAGAGGAACTGAAAGGAAAAGTATGTCTCTTTGCAGATGACACAAAAATCTGCAGCAGGGTTGATACACAAGATGGAGTGGAAAGGATGAGAAGGGACTTGGCAAGGTTGGAGGAATGGTCAAATGTATGGCAGCTCAGATTCATTGCAAAGAAGTGCAAGGTAATGCACATGGGAAACAAAAACCCAGGGAAGTGTGCACAATGAGGGTGAGATACTGACAACAGTAAAATAGAAAGGACCTGGGGAATTATCATACCTCTTGACTACCACATTATGAGGAACGTTCCTCATTTTGCTTCAGAAAAGCTCCTGTTCCATATTGTGAGGACTTGTCCCACATTCAGTATTAACATTTTAAAGCAAAAATCTATAGTAAATGATGCAAAATTATATTATTGAAGTAATAACAGATGTTCTGAACTTAAATACAAACATTTGTGTTCTGAGCTTCCTAGGTAAAGATTTGATTAAGGTTCCACATTTTGCTCATTTGTTCCACATTTTGAGAGGCAGTGTTCCACATCTGAGGGACAAAAGGTTGAGAGGTATGGTAATTATATCAGATGACCTAAAGGTGGGCAAGCAATGTGAGAAGGCAGTAAGGAAGGCTGGGGGATACTGGGATGCATAGGAAGAGGCATCATAGTAGAAAACAGGAAGTTGTTATCCTCTGTACAGACAGTTGGTGAGACCCCATCTGAAGTACTGTGTGAGTTCTGGAGACCCCATCTCTGCAAAGACATAGAGTGGAGGCTGTCCAGAGGAGGGCAATCAAAATGGTGCAGGGTCTGCAACAGAAGACATACGAAGAAAGACTAAAGGAGCTTAATATGTATACTCTTGAGGAAAGAAGGAGAGAAGGGACATGATAGAAACTTTCAAGTACCTCAAGGAATTAACAAAGTCCAAGAGGGTAGCATCTTCCAGAAAAGAGATGTGCAAGAACAAGGGGCACAATTTGAAGATAGAGGGGGACGGCTCACCCTGTTTTCTCCAAGTTTTCAAGGGATTGTTTCATACCAGTCCTTCGTTCAGGGATCCTGCCCCTGCTCAGGATTTTAACGCTTGCATTGCTCAGCTTATGCAACCCCTTTGAGCCTTTGTCCTCAGCAGAGCTTAAGTACTTGACTTGAAAACTGTGTTTCTGGTGGCCATCACTTCTGCGAGGCGCATAAGTGAGCTGCAAGCCCTGTCAGTGGAGCCTGACTTTATTTCCTTCCATAGGGATAAGGTGGTCCTAAGGACTAACAGGAAGTTTTTGCCTAAGGTGCTTTCAGACTTCCACCTAACCAATCTGTGTCTCTTCCTGTGTACTTAACTGACCATTCTTCCTCTGATGAGAGAGGAGGCTGCACAGCCTAGGTGTGAAAAGAGCCCTTAGCTATTATATAGAACGCACCAAGGGTCATAGGTTTGACTCTCCAACAGTTCCTCACTTATGGTGAGGTAGGCAAAGGAAAACCTGCCACTAAAAGATCCATTGCCAGGTGGATTGTCTCTTGCATACAATTTTGCTATGAAAAATTAGGTAAGGTTCCACCCTCAGGCCTGAGGGCTCGCTCTACTAGAGGTACAGCTGCTTCCCTGGCTGCTGCCAGGGATATCCCTATTCTAGAAATATGTCAAGCAGCCATCTGGAAAACAGTTCACACTTTCACCAAGCATTACTCCCTGGATATCCAGGCTAGGAATGATGCTCGGTTTGGCACAGCTGTGCTTCAGAGCCCATTTCCTAAGTAGGTTCTGTCCTCCACCATGGAGGTACTGCTTAGTAGTCTGCTATTGTCAGAATACAGCAAGACTTCATGTTGTTTGAAGAAGAAATTACTCACCTTAATAATGTTTCTTCTAATAGAGTCTTGCTGTATTCTGGACCCCCGCCTTCCCCTCTCAGAACCTTTGTTTTGGGATGTGGGTGGGCAGTGGCAGTGCTGGCACTCGGGAGATGCCTCGCTTTTTATCACCCTTTCTTTGGGTGAGTGGGTGTTATTTCAGTTTTGGGTCTCCTGACTTGAGTCTGTTTTGGGACCAAAAATTTGTTATGTTAGTAGCCAGTTGGCTAGTGTAGGTTTACAGCTTCCACACAGGACCTCAGTGAGTTTAGCTCGTAAAGATCTGACGGTCTGAGTTCAAATAGCAACAGATAGTCTCAACCGAGCTCGAGCTCAGCGTTCCATGCCTGGCATGGAAAGTTAACTTTCATCTCCGGGCAGTTCAGGTTGGGACTCACTGCTATTGTCAGAATACAGCATAATTCCATTAGAAGAAACATTATTAAGGTGAGTAATTTTTTCTTCTTGGTGGCCATCACTTCATCCAGAAGGATTAGTGAGCTTCAGACTTCGTGCATCGAACAGAATTACATTTTCATTCCATAGGGACATGGTAGTTCTTAAAATCAATAGGAATTTCCTTCCTAAAGTGGTTTCTGATTTCCACTTTAATCAGTCCATCCACTTAACGTTTTTTCACTGAGCTGTCTAGCTCAAGTGAATGCAGACTTCATAGCCTTGATATCAAGAGAGCTTAGAGATCTTACTTCGAGATACAGCTCTTGCAGCAGGTTACACCATTAGGACTGAAGCGGCGCCAGGACCTGAAATTTTCTAGCTAGCTATCTTCAGCGGGGACCGCCCGACATCGGTCCGCATCCGTCAGGCGTGGTACATAAGGGCGGTCCCGCCAGAATCTCCAGTTCTTTCCCACCGTCACTTGCATGCCTCGGCTCTTCGGTCTCAGTCTAGCGTAGGTGACGCGTGGTTGTTGAACTTCCTACGGAATTTGCTTCACTCAAGAATTTTCTTTGCTGATGTCCTCTCTGACCTCCGGCATACATCAAAGTGTGCTTATGGAAACAGATCCCCTTAAGGACCCTCATACGGCTTAGTGCTCGGTGCCTGGGCCCAGAGCACGACACCCAGGCCTGCTCCCTCTGCCAGGGATTTAATAGCTGCACCAGAACCGCGACAGAAGGCTCTTCAGGCTCCTCCTCGAAGAAAAACTTAGAGCCATGTCCTCTAAAGGAATCCTCCCATAAGCACGCAGAAAAGAAGAGAAGGAGAAGGACCCTTCTAGGTCTCCAACTCGGGTCTCCAGGTCCCAGCTCCGATCTAAGTCGGACCGGTCCCCGTCCAGGGCCTCTTCCTCCCCCAGGCTGCGGTGGCTGTTTCTAGGTCTTCTCAGGCCCCTACCGCCAGGTCCGTCATCCACCCCTAAGGCCGTGGTGAAGTCCGGGAGCGCCATCATTATCGCCACAAGTCGGGTTCCCGCTGTCGGTACCCGACGTCCGTCCTCTTCGGTGCCTCCCAGGAAGACCCTTGAGCTCACCCTCTGAAGAGGCCAGCAGACCAGACGCCGCTCTACCTCCGCCATTCGTCATCACCTCGGAGCTGTCGCCGGCCAGACCGCCGCCGGCTAAGCTTCATCGGATGTCGGGGGGACCGACGTCCGCGTGCCTGGAGAAGAGGGCTCCGCGCCCCACCATCGCCGGGCAGGAGTCTCACGGAGGAAGATCTGACGAGCCCGAGGACCAGACGGGCGATCCCGCCTCGCACAGTCTCCCAGGGCCCTCGCCGTCCAGGCCTCTGCAGAGCCGCCGCTGGACCAGACGTCCACCCTGGCGCCTGAGCCGGCCGGGATTGTCTCTCATGGATGTAAAGGATCTTCATACTGGTGACACCATTAAGAAAGATGTGGCGCCCACCGCTCTTCCTCCTCCTCCTCCGCCCCCTTCACCTGCGGGGTCGGCTGCCCGCCTATCCCTAGGAGTCCAGATCCTCCCAGGCTCGGCATACAAAGAGGAGACTCTGTCAAGATCATCTTCTGGATCACCCAGCCCCAAGAGATCCAGGAGACGCCGACGTTCGCCGTCGACTGAGGATACTGGGATCTGTTTACTCCACTTCAAGATCCCCATCTCCAATCTCAGTCCCTTCTCCGGACCCACGTGAGACACCACGGTCTCTCTCCGGATGACCCCGCTCATGGATATCTTACGCCATATCCAGGAGAACATAGGGTGGAAGCTGAGGAATTAGACCCCAAAGATTGCGCCTGGCCAAATATCTTCGGTAGAAGGACCCCAAGCCTGTGGTGATGCTACCCTTGGTGGACACTTTTGTGGATGTCACTAAGGTCGCAGTGGAAAGCCCACATTCATATCGGGCGGTGCCAAGAAAGCTGACCGTCTATACAAGGCTCCTAGGAGGACCAGTATTTGACGCAACAACCTCTGGCCGATTCTCTGGTCATAACAGCCTCACATGACCGGGTCCCAAAGGCGCAGCATTTGAGCACCTTGCTACTCGACCCAGAATCCAAGCAGTTGGATTCTTCTGGGCAGGCGCACGATGCATCCGCTACCTGTGCCATTAGATCCTTAAATTATCTGACCCACATGGTTCAATTTCAGAACGCCCTGTGGGAACAGGGTCTGGAGGTAGCCAAAGCTACCCGAAGGTGAGCAGAAGGAGGAGATGCTCCAGCTCCTCCGAACGGGTTGAGAGTGGGGACCCAGGTGCTTAGAGCCGCAGTATGATTCCGCGGACTCTTCGCCAGAGTGGCATCTTCAGGCGTTTGTCTCCGGAGACACTCATGGCTCTGTGTCTCCGGCTTCACCCGGACGCCCAGAAGAACATCATGGACGCCCTCTAGGGGAGATGTATTGTTTGGTAATCCTCTCGGAGATGATTACCACCAAACTCAAGAGGCTGGAAAGGCGGTGAGGTCGGTCCAAGCAATGTACCGCCTAGGCTTGGTTCCTTTCTGTGAGGCACCAAGGCGCTTCTGTGGGCAGACACAGAGGCAACAACCCGCCCGCCACACAACAGAGGGGCTCTGGTTTCCGTGAGAACCCAGGTAAGCAGCCCGCCCAGCAGAGGTCAACGATTCCCCAAGGCGACACCCAGCCAGCGGCCCGCCTGCCGCCACAGCATGACTCTTTCCGGCCCCCGCCTCAGGATCAACGGGATGTTATGGTCGGGGTTGCATTAGGAACTTCCTGCCGGGATGGCAGGCGATCACCACCGACGGGTGGGTTCTTCAGTTGGCCAGCATCGGCCACTTTTTAGAGTTCATGAAAAGCCACCCGAGGCTTCCTCTGCTGTCCCGGTGATTCGGCCGTACGGCGCCTAATTTGGCAAGAAGTGCTCGCGCTCCAAACAAGGGGCGATAGGAGTACGTCCGGGAAACCAGAGAGGACTAGGGTATTATTCTCACTCTTCCTGGTTCCCAAGAAAACAGGGGACCTCCGTCCGATTCTGACCTAGCGACCTCAACATGTCGGGTCGCAGACAAGAGATTCCATGATGGTGACCCTTCCGGCCTTATCCCCATGCTAAAGCAAGGCGCCTATTTATGCCCTTAGACATGCAGGATGCCCACCTGCATATCCTGATAGCTCAAGCCGCATCAGAGGCTCCCTAGCGCCTCGAGTTTCTAGGCCACCATTTTCAGTTCGGGCCTCCCTTTCGGACTGTCACCCGCACCAAGGGTCTTTACCAAATGCATGGCAGTCGTGGCAGCATCTCTGAGGAGAAAGGGCCACTATGTGTTCCTGCACTTCGACGATTGGCTTCTCATGGCCGCCTTCCAGCGAGGCGCTTCTGCTCATGATCCAGGACACCCAAGACCTATTTGGATCGCTGGGCATTCTTATAAATCAAGAGAAGTCCTTCTTGGTACCGTCGCAAAACCTGCAGTTCATAGGAGCAGTGATGACACGGTCCAGGGAAGAGCTTTCTTCCGGCCGACAGGGCGGAACGATCAGGTCCCTTATAGGGACTTATCGACGAATCAGACCGCATTTCGAGCCAGGTCGGTCCTTCTGTCTGCTCTCGACACATGGCTGCGGCCATTCCCACAGTCCTCTTGCGCTACTCCACATGCGAATTACGAGTGGATGCTCAAGGCGCAATGGGATCAGAGGCAAGACCATTTGCAGCATCCAGTCAGGATCACAAAATCCATGATTCGAGACTGGCAATGGTGGTTAGCCCCCAGGTCACTCTCCAAAGGTGTCCCATTTGCAGCCGCTGCCCCAGAGATAACCTTACCACGGACGCTTCGGGTCTCTGGTGGGGAGCACACCTAGATGGGGTGAAGTCTCAGGGTGCATGGACCCTTGGAGGCTCATCTCCATATCAACGTCCCAGAAATGAGGGCGGTCCTCTATGCACTTCAGGCCTTTCGTCCATAATTCCGCCTGCACTATCCTGCTTCAGACGGACAACACGGGCGGTGATGTATTACCTCAACAAACAGAGGCGTGACACTCTTACCCTTTGCAGGGAGGTCATGAGAGTGTGGGATTGGGTAATCGGACACGGCGCAAACCTGATCGCTGTACACGCTCCCGGGTGGACAACACGATCGCAGATGGCCTGAGTCGCTCCCAGGCCAGAGTCCACGAGTGGGAACTTCTTCAGGAGGTGGCAGCGGATCTGTTCCTTCGATGGGGAACTCCAGAGCTGGACTTGTTCGCATCCCCATCCAACGCAAAACTGCCCAATTTTTGCTCGCTAGATCCAGGGCCTGGTGTTTTCTGGCGAGACGCGTTGTCCCTCTCCTGGGTGAACAGATTCCTTATGCCTTCCCTCCTTCCGTTGATCCAGAGAGTTCTTCTCAAACCGCGCAGGAGCATGCACGAATGATTCTGGTGGCTCGTTTTGGCCCAGACAGATATGGTTCCCTTGCTATCTCGGGAACCCCCGCCTCCTGCCGCCAGCTCCCACCTACTGTCTTAAGAGAGAGGTCATTGCTTCATCCGTATCTCTGCTCTTTGAACCTGCATGCATGGCTCCTAGAGACACAGCCATTTTATGACACGGGTCTCGCAAGAGGTTGCTGAAGTTCTCTCCGCAGCCAGAAAGCCAGCAACGATGCTACATACGCCATGAAGTGGCGCTGTTTTTATCTATGGTCACGGGCTGTGACCTTTCCCCTTTAGGTTGTCCCGTTGGAGTGGTTTTAGACTACCTCCTTTCTCTATTCCATTCAGGGCTAGCCTACTCCTCTATTAAAGTGCACCTTTGTACTATTTCGGCCTACCACCTGCCGGTGGGCACTGCATTATTGCTCAGCTTGACGCTCTCGGGAGTTTCTTAGAGGAGTGTTGCACCTTAGGCCTCCCATTAAGGACCCAGTGCCTCCGTGGGATCTACTCTTTGTCCTGGAACAACTTACGCCCTCCTTTGAGCCTGCCGCGGATTGCGTAGCCATGCTTTCTTCGTGGAAGACGTTATTTTTGGTTGCCTTACTTTCAGCCAGAAGGATTTCTGAGCTTCACGCCTCATGTGCAAAGAGCCCTATTTGGTTTTCCACCGGACAGAGTATCTCATGGACGAACCCAAAGTTTTTGCCTAAGGTGGTTTCGACACTTACTTTGAATCAGGATATTGACCTTCCGGTCTATTTCCTAATTATTTTAACAGAGGAGAGGCTTTGCTCCACACTCTGGACGCTCACCGCAGCCTGAGGTATTACTTCAACAGAACTAAACCCTTTCGGCTTCTGACCAACTTTTGTCTCTTTTCTCAGAGGATGAAAGGCCAGCTGGTGTCTAAACAGTCTTTGTCCCGCTGGCTTGTCCAGTGTATTTCGTGACTGTTACCAGATTAAACAAAAGCCCTCCCGGGTTCCATCCAGGGTCATTCTACCAGGGTGTGGCCACCTTTGCAGCGCTCAGGAACGTCTCTATTTCAGCTATTTGCGCTGCAGCTACTTGGAGCTCTGTGCATACCTTTATCAGGCATTACAGTCTGGATATAGCCTCTAGGCGTAGAGCCGGTTTTGGCCTAGCGGTGTTGCAAGGTCTCTTGTCCTGAGTCAGGGCTTGGATTGTTTTTTCTCTTATCTCTCGGCCTCCTCCCGGATCTTCTGGTAAGCGTTACTGCTTGGGAATCAGTCCTATGGTGTAACTTGCTGCAAGAGCTGTATCTCAAGTAAGATAGTACAGTTACGTAAGAACTTACCGTAACAGTAGATCTTCGAGAACAGCTTTGCAGCAGGTACCTTTCCTCTTAGAGGAGGCATGGCTCCGCTTTTATAAAAAAAAAAAAGGGGAAGGGGAAACGAAGAAAACCAAAAGAAAGGTGTAGTGATTGAATTAGACGGAGAAATAGAAGGAAATGCTCCTGTCGGGATTTTATCCTTTATTGCCTTCTGACGGCAGATCCTCGGTCTCCCTTCTGATGTCATCCTGCGGCGGGAGTCTCGGCCGGAGAACTAGGGATTCTGGCAGGACCGCCCCTTATGAGCCAGCCTGGCGTCTGAGGCGGGACCTTGCTTAGTGCCCTCTTTGGCTTCCTTTAAGGTACACCTTAAGGGCCCAAGGCCCGTGTTTACTGCAGCAAAGTGGACCTATATTCATGCAGCACTCATACTTTCTGTGGCAGAACTGATTCTGTGGTCATTCTGCTGCAGATAAATTGTCTCAAATAGCATACCTTCAAAGAGATTAAGTGTTACTTAACCCTTGACTGCCTTCATGCAACACTCTGCTACACACTGAAAGTGAAACAGCAGGCCGCTTAACAGTATGTAGTCTTATCACAAATATTATATTACAATAACTCAAACCTGGCACAGCCATGGGCTTCAGTGTTCTCTTAATTAATTTTTCTCCCACCCTAAATCTGATGGCTCATTTGTTCTTCTGGAAGTTGGTGGCCTTTGCTGTTCTCCTAGGTTATAATCAGAGGAGGATACACTGTTAGCTAAAACTACACAGAATGCAAAACCTGCTTGGATTTTTCTGGTTTGAATTTAGTTAGCAGATATAAAGACAGACTCAACTTGATGGCCTTTTTTTTCCCGATTTTGATCAATGTTCTTTACATTATTTTTTAAACTAGGAATATTCCTAACTGCCTTGCAACAAACATGTTAAGTGCAGTGTGCAAATGTGTGTTTGTGGGGGCGGGATTGTTCTCCTATACAGTGAAGGAGGGTGTAACTTGCAGTGTTTATAGGATTTGTTGACTCCTGATTTTTTCCTTTGGGGACACACTAAAAATGCAAGCAAGTCATTCTTAAGCTGGAGTACAGTAACCTTGGCTAGCATGTTCTATTCTCCTTGCAACTCAGGGGTGGTGGTGTTCTTCAGGCAGTGACCCTCATTTCACTTATGTATAACAGCAATCAAACTCCATTCCGATTTTTTCCATACCTGCTTGGTCCAGTTCTAGTATCCCTGATTCTCCAACATTGCTGCAGCTGGGCAATTTGCCTTTAAGAATTGAGCTTGAAGCCACTCATTTCAAGCTGCAGGTTCAAATCTGCCAAGAAATTACTCTCACACTTGAAGGTACAGAACTCGTGCCCATAGATCAAAACTGTGATTGATATCCACCAGTGGGGACAGAGTCCTCTGCTCAGTCTCTTCAGCCAGCCCTACATCTCTGCAGTCAGCTCCTCCGACGATACCTGCCACAACACCGAGATCAATTACACCTCTATGGGCATCACTGAATTTTCTCACTTAACTACAGATCACCTTCCAGTTCTTCCTTCCAAATTTATCTTCCAGGGACTCCGTACACCGTGAGCAGCATCACAATGAAAAGTAACATGGTTGAGCTACCCACACCTACATAGCAAATCATAACTGCTGTGGACCTAATCAAGCTGTGCTACTCTTGTCTCGCCCCACAGTACTGGCTGGATGGAGTTATGTAACAAGCACCTGCATGAGTCAAGATGCCATGTGGCCACTAGCTTTTCAGCTTTGTAAGGGATGGCATCAGTTTTGCCCCCCTTCTAATGAGCATGTATGCCGTATGCCTTTGCCTTGTGTGAATGCGTAGCATACCTAGCATTTCTGCGGCTGTGTGGCTGGTTTTCTGATTTCTGCAGCCATTGCTGCATCCGAAGAATTGCAGAAAACACGGGCCCTGCATAAGGGTCACCTGTCTGATGCCATAAGCTGTAAATGCTACCTTCACTGATTGTAGTAGTCCATCCAAAGTGTGTGTGTATATATACAGTGTTCCCCATTCATTATTTTTGCGTGGTGGGCCACCACCCCTATATTTTACCACCACCCTATTTTTTTATCCATTACTGATTGTTATAAAATCCTCCAAAATTGGCTTTTATTCGCATCCCATTGCACTACTACCCCTGTTCTGATACCAGTCCACTATATTTTACTTAAAATCCACTAATGCACATGTACGGTGCATATAGGAGGTCCAGAAAATAATGCACCTTTGGACTTGATCATCACTGCCACCACCCTATATTTTCTAGACAGTGGGGTTTTCTGGCGAGACACATTGTCCCCTCTTGCAGTGGGAGTTTTCTGTCAGCATTCCCCCATTTCCCTTAATACAGAGGGTGCTGATCTAACTGCAAATGGAAGGGGCCAGTATGATTCTGGTGGCTCCATTCTGGCCTCACCAGATATGGTTCCCTCTGCTTCAGCAGCTGGCAGAGGATCCTCCAGTCTCTCTGCCCCTTGCAGGAACCTGCTGACCCAGGATCAGTGGACCCTGGTTTATCCCAACCTCTGGCCCCTCCATCTGCATGCCTGGCTCCTGAGATCATAGTCATTGACAGGTTTGGGGTGTCTTAACAGGGTGGAAAACGTCCCAATGGCTGCTTGCAAGCCTTCCACTCATGCCACGAAGTGGAAGCGGTTTGCCATCTGGGCTGCCAGGCATTGCTAGACTCTTTCACCTGCTCGGTGAATCATATCCTGGACTACTCAATTTCTTTGTCTGACTCAGGCCTCCAGTATTCCTCCCTCAGGGTCCACCTTTGGCTATTTGTTCTTTTTTCATGAGCCCGTGGGTGACGATGAATGCTCAGCTGGATGTCTCCATTACTTTCCTCAGAGCCATCCTGCACCTGAAACCCTAATCTGTCCACAGTGCCCTGGCTTGGGACTTGAATTTTATTTTGAGAAGTTGACCAGTAGGGGAGGTACCCAAAGACTGGAGGACAGCAGATGTAGTCCCTTATACAAAAGTGGGAACAAAGAGGAAGCAGGGAACTACAGACCAGTCAGCCTCACCTCGGTAGTGGGGAAGATCATGGAAGCACTACTGAAGGAGAGATTGTTGAACATCTGGTTGTCAATGGACTACAGGACCCAAGGCAGCATGGTTTCACCAGGGGAGGTCATGTCAGACCAACCTCGTTGAATTTTTGACTGGGTGACTAGGGAGGTGGATCAGGGAGGGCAGTGGACATGGCCTATCTGGACTTCAACAAGGCCTTTGACACTGTGCCACATAGAAGACTATTACACAAACTGGGGAATATGGGTGTGGGCAGGACAGTAGTGTGGTGGATAGGTAACTGGCTGGGTGGCAGGACACAGAGGGTGGTGGTAAATGGCTTTCACTCCACAGAGGAAGCGTGACCAGTGGGGTACCACAGGGATCAGTGCTGGGACCGGTCCTATTCAACATTTTCATCAGTGACATTACGCAGGATCTAGAAGGCAGAATTTCACTGTTCGCTGATGACACAAAGCTCTGTAATAGAGTAGACACACCAGAGGGTGTAGACGGAATGAGAAGCGACCTGCAGAAACTTGAAGAATGGTCAAGGGTTTGGCAGTTGAAATTCAATGCAAAGAAGTGCAAGATAATGCATATGGGGCACAAAACCCTGGCACAATATATCAGTTGGGGGTGAGGATATAGCATGCACCAAGCAGGAAAGGGATCTTGGGGTTGTCATCTCTGATGACCTCAAGGTAGGGAAACAGTGTGACAAGGCAGCAGGTAAAGCAAATAGGATGCTGGGATGTATAGGCAGGGGCATCACCAGCAGGAAAAGGAGGTCATAATTCCGCTATACAAGACACTAGTGAGGCCCCACCTGGAGTACAGTGTACAGTTCTGGAGACCATACCTACGTAAGGACATAGGGTAGAGAAGGTTCAGAGGAGGGCAACAAAGATGGTGCATGGATTGCATCACAAGTCCTATGAAGACAGGTTGAAGGAACTGAACATGTACTCCTGGAGGAGAGGAGGAGAGAGGGATATGATTGAGACATTAAAGTATCTTACAGGAGGAACAGGGTGCAGGAAAACACTATTTTTAAGCGAAAAGATGTTCCAGGACTAGAGGGCATGGGATGAAGTTGGAGGGAGGATGATTCAGAGGAAACATGAGAAAGAATTTCTTCACAGAACGGGTGGTGGACAAGTGGAACACCCTGCCAGTGGAAGTGGTGGGGGCTGAAACAATCATGGATTTAAGAATGCATGGGATGGACATAAAGGAATTCTAGAGGTCAGGGGTAAGGGCAACAGACTTCTAGGAAAACAAACTGAACTTACAAGCTCAAATGGGCAGACTGGGTGGGCCATAGGCCTTATCTGCCGACACTGTCTATGTATCTATGTATGACCAGGTTCTATGTGACAAGGGCGACTGAATATCCGCGACTGGTCATAAGGGCACACAACCAGAAGGGCGACTGAAAAACAGTATAGTTATTTAATGCGGGGCTTTGACCCCTGCACCCCCTCATGGGGGCTTCCCACCACACCCCTCAATTAGGATTCCTACCTGGGGACGGAACTCGGGAAAGTGGTAGAACAGAGGTCGCCCACATTGTCTGTGCCATTGTGCAGTCGCCCTTATGACCAGTTGCTGATATTCAGTTGCCCACATCACAGGCTACCGCTGACCCTGTCTCCTTTGACAATGTTTATACAGATGGTTGGCAAATTGCATTGTGTTCTGCTACAATAAGTACGGCAAAGAATTGCCTGGTGCTGTCAAAGCTCACTGTGCCAGTGGCATGGCTACCTTGGTGGCTTGTTTCAAAGAGGTTCCTGCTGCTGACATTTTCCAAAGGCAGTCACCTGGAGCAGTCTACATTTCACCAAGCATTACAGTCTGGAGCCTCAGGAGCCCATGCAGGTTTTGGCAGGGCTGTTACAAGGACTCTTAAGTTTATGGAGATCCAGCTTCCCAGACTGCTTAGTGCTTATTTCTTTGTGTTACCTGATGACTGAGATACCCAAGAAGAAGATAGAACAGTTACGCAAGAACTTATCGTAACAGTAGATGTTCATGGGGATCTCAGTCATCAGGTATGATTTCCTCCCACCATCCCCTCTTCTTGGGGCTCCTGTCCAGGACCTGGCTATCTGCTGTATTCTGCTTTTACTTAGAGCTGGGTACCTCTTTCTCTTCTCTGTTCCTCAGGGTATGAGCCTTGCTCCCTTCATCTCTGGAGGGAAAGAACTAAGGAGGAGCAGGCCACCTACTCCTATATAGGGGTGCTGATTTAGACTGTGTGGGCAGCCCCAATTGTACTGCTGAGAATCTTCCTGTGGATTCCCTTTTCTGATGATGAAGGTCCTCCAGTGTTACCTGATGACTGAGATCCCTCAAAGATCTACTGTTACGGTAAGTTCTTACCCAACTGTTGTTTCCTACACCTGTTGAGCCCTCATGGCAGCAGCCATTATGACAGTACCGTGGCCAGACTGCACATGGAAATTTCCCAGCGGACCCTGAGAGTTCAGTGGGATCAGATCAGGTGACCTAGAACAGACTGTAGTCCCGCCCTGTGCACAAAGGGCTGAAGTGGTTGGAACCAGTAACCTGATAAAGGGTTCCTTCCTGATCCTCTCCCTCTCCATATTCTCACAACAGATGCTTCAAGGATGGGCTGGAGTGCATATTTGGCTCCCATCAGACACTGGGCACATGGACCCCAGTGGAGAGCACCTTGCTTATAAATGTTCTAGAAATGCAAACTGTTCCAGCATATACTAGGGCTGTCCAGAACCATGTGTTCAACATGATGCATTTCATCAAAAGAAAGTCCTGTCCCCTATGCAGAGAAGCAATGAGAGTTTGGTATTGGGCTCTGGATTATGGTCTAGAAGTGTCAGCAGTATATGATCTTACTTCGAGACACAGCTCTTGCAGCAGGTTACACCATTAGGACTGAAGCCGCAGGCATCCGGACCCTATGGAAGAATTCTAGCTAGCTATCTTCAGCGGGACGCCCGGCGTCAGGCGTGGTATTACATAAAGGCGGTCCCACCAGAATCCCAGTTCTTTCCGCCCGTCGACTTGTCATGTCTCGACCCTTCGGTTATAGTCTAGCGCCACGCGTTAAGTGCTTTCCTTCGGGAAATTTGAATTCTTCTGGCAAGATTTTCGCTGATGTCCTCCGACCTCCGTCACTCCTCCAAGTGTGCTTGGGAAACAGATCCCTCTGCAGGATCCCATGGGCCCTGCTCCTTCTGCCAGGGGTTTAACAGTCGTATCTGGATCCGATGTCAGAAGGCCCTTCGCTTCTTACTGAAGAGAAGCTGAAGACCATGTCTTCCAAGGAGGAATCTTCAAAAGACCCACAAGCACGCTGGAGAAACGAAGGGAGAAGGCCCTTCCAGGTCCCCATCCAGGGGCTTCAGACTCTCGCAGCTCCGGTTCCAGGTCCGACCGCCTCCCCCAGGGCCAGCTCTCAGCCTCCCCGGCTGCGGTAGAAGCCTTCTTCTCAGGCTGTCCTCTCTTCGTCCTCCAGGGCCTTGGCGAAGTCTGGGGATCGCCATCTTCACCATCACAAGTCGGGTTCCCGCCCTTCGAACCCGACGCCAGGTCAGCTCTTGCCTCCTGCAAGACGCTTGAGCTCACCTCCTTAAAGAGACCTCTGGATCCGACGCCGTGCATCAGTTGTCGGCCTTGCATCATGCACTTCCTGGAGCCGCCGCCGCCAGACGCATCGCCGCTAAGGTGCCCTCAGCGGACGCCGGTGGGGGATCGCGCCGCCTCCTGAGAAGAGGGGCCCTGACGCCTGGACCGACGCCGGTCAGGAGACCTTGACCGAGGAGGATCTAACACAGCCCGAGGACCAGACGGGCACCCCTGTCTCATCGAGACTCCCAGGAACCCTCGCCACTACCCGAGCCCCTGTGGAGCTGGACGCCAGGACCAGACGACTCGCCGGGCCTTTCCTCAGCGGAAGTGAAGGACCTCTTCACTTACTGGTGGGACACCATAAAGAAGGACATGGTTCCTACTCTTCCTCCTCCGGCTCCTGCACCCTCCCCGCCATCGGGTCGGCAGGTCACACCTCCTCCCCGAATTCAGAACCTCCCAGGGGAGACCAGAAAACGGAGACCTCCGTCTAAATCCTCTTCTAGGTCACCCAGCCCCAAGAGACCCAGGAGACACCGACAATCGCTTCTTCGATGGAGGACAGGATCAGAGTACTCTTCATCTAGATCCCATCTCCCTCTCCATCCCTTCTCCGGACCCAGTGAGATGCCAAATCTCTCCAGATGACCCTGTGTTCTCTGATATTATGAGACACATCCAAGAGAACATGGATGGGATGCAGAAGAGCTAGACCCGAAAGGATACGCCGCCAGATATCTTTGGCAAAAAGAACCAAGCCTGTGATGATGCCACCCTTGGTTGACACTTGTGATCGTCACCAAGGCAGCGTGGAAGCATCCACATTCGCTCCGGCGATGCCAAGAAAGCTGATTGCTTGTACAAGGCTCCTAAAGAAGACCAGTACTTGGCTCAGCAGCCTCAGGCCGACTCTCTGGTCATCACAGCCTCACATGACCGGTCACAGAGGCCGCAACATCTGAGCACCCTGCCACGGACCCAGAGTCCAAGCAGTTGGACGTTGGGTAGGCGCCGACGTATGCTTCCGCTACCTGCGCCATCAGATCCTTGAACTATTTGACCCATATGGTTTAGTTCCAGAACGCTTTGTGGGAACAGGGTCTGGAAACGGCTGCAAAACTGCCGGAAGGTGAACAGAAGGAGGAGGTGCTTCAGCTCCTCCGCACGGGTTCGGCAGTAGGAACCCAAGTGCTACGGTGGCGATGCGACTCCAGCGGACTCATCGGCCTGAGCAGCAGCTTCTGGCGATGCTTCCAGAGGCACTCTTGGTTATGCGCCTCCTGCTTACCCTGACGTCCAGAAGAATATCATGGACGCCCATTCGAGGGAGAAGTCTTGTTTGGTAATCCTTCGGAGAAGATTATTACCAGACTTCAAGAGGCCGGAAGGCGGTAAGGTCGTTCAGGCCATATGCCGACCAGGCTTAGTTCCTTTCGTGAGAACCAAAGCGGACGTGGGCGGATGCAGGGCGGCAGCCCCGCCTCCACTACACAACAGAGGGGCTCCGGCTCAGAGAGCCCAGGGAAACAGCCCGCCAGCTGAAGCCAGCATACTTCTAAGCCAGCCCAGTCAGCGGGACCCTCTGCCACCACAGCCTGACTCCTTTCCGGCCCCGTCCCTCAGGATCAACGGGAAATCATGGTCGGGGTCGCTATGTAACTTCCTGCCGGAAGGCAGGCTATAACCACCGACAGGTGGGTTCTTCAGTTGGTCAGAAGAGGCCACTATATAGAATTTGCAGAAAAGCCACCTCGAGGCCTCCTTTGCTCTCCCGGTATCCGGTCAGCACAAATTTCTGATCTGGCAAGAAGTACTGCACTCTTGCAAAGGGAGCGATAGAGGACGTCCCGGAGAACCAGAGAGGACAAGGATGATATTCTCACTTCTTCCTGGTTCCAAAGAAAACGGGGACCTCCGTCTGATTCTGGACCTCAGCGACCTCAGCGTGTCGGGTCGCCTCAAGAGATTCCGTGATGGTGACTCTTCCGGTCTTATTCCCATGCTGAAACAAGACGACTTCTTAGCGCCTCTAGACATGCAGAACGGATACCTGCATATCCCTATAGCTCAGGCGCACAAGAGGTTCCTGCGCCGAGTTCCTCGACCACCACCTTCAATTCCGAGCCCTTCCATTCGGACTGTCATCCGCACCCTGGGCCTTACCAAGTGCATGGCATCGTGGCAGCGCCTCTGAGGAGACAGGGCCATTATGTGTTCCCTATCTGGACGATTGGCTTTCTCATGGCCGCCCAGAGAGGCGTTATTACTATGGTCCAGAGCACCCAGGACCTGTTCCGATCTCTGGGAATCCTAATAAACTACGAGAAGTCTCTCCTGGTACCGCTGCAGAAACTGCAGTTTATAGGGCAGTACTGACACTGTTCAGGGAAGAGCTTTTCTTCCAGACGACAGAGCGGAGCGATCAGATCCCTCATCAGGGAGTTGTTGTCGAACAAGACCGCCTCTGCCAGGTCGGTCCTCGCTGCTGTTACACATGGCTGCGCCATTCCTACCGTCCCTTTCGCAAGGCTCCACATGTGGGTAACTCCAGTGGATGCTCAAAGTGCAATGGGACCAAAGGCAAGACCACTTCCAGCATCCGGTCAGGATCACGAACACCGTGATTCGAGACTGGCAGTGGTGGCTAGTCCCAGGGTCGCTCTCCTTGGGTGTCCTGCTCAGCGCCTGGCCCCAGAGGTAACCCTCACCACAGACGCCTCGGGTCTAGGGGTGGGGGGACAATTTAGACGGGGTAAAGTCCCAGGGTACGGGACTCCGATGGAAGCTCATCTCCATATCAGCGCCTCTAGAGATGAGGGGCGGTCCTCTATGCCCTGCAGGCCTTTCAGTCAGTAATCCCACCGTACTCTTCTGCTTCAGTCAGACAACACGGCGTGATGTATTACCTCAACAAACAAGGAAGCGACTCTTCCCTTTGCAGGGAGGCCATGAGGGTGGGATTGGGCATCAGACATGGCGCAAATCTGATCACTGTGCATGTTCCTCGGGTGGACAACACGATTGCAGACGGTCTGAGTCGCCTCCCAGGCCAGAGTCCACGAGTGGGAACTTCTTCAAGAGGTAGCAGAGGATCTGTTTTTCGATGGGAACCCAGAGCTAGACTTGTTCGCATCCCCATCCAACGCAAACTGCCCAAAATTTTGCTCGCTAGATCCAGGGCCTGGTGTTTTCTGGCAGACGCTGTCCTCCTGGGCATGGACAGATTCCTCACGCTTTCCCTCCTTTCCCTGCTGATCCAGAGAGTTCTTCCCAAACTGCGAGAGAGCATGCAATCATGATCCTGGTGGCCCTGCTCTGGCCCAGACAGATCTGGTTCCCTTGCTGATGCAGCTATCCCGGGAACCCTGCTCCTGCTGCTGCTCAGCTCCCATCTCCTGTCTCAGGAGAAAGGTTCACTAGTCCACTCAGACTTATGTTCACTGAACCTGCATGCATGGCTCCTAGAAACATAGCCATCTTGGGCCATGGGGTCTCTGAGAGGTTGCAGAAGTTCTTTCTGCAGCCAGAAAGCCGGCAACACATCTGACGTACGCATGAAATGGCGCCGTTTTGTTTATGGTCGCTGAAAGACGCGATTTTTCCCCTTTAGGTTGCCCAGTGGGAGTAGTGTTGGACTACCTGCTCTCCCTCTTTCATTCTGGCTCAGCTTACCTCTATCAAGGTGCACCTTGTGCCATTTCTGCCTACCACCTCCTGGGACATCGTACAGTGGCACAGTTGGACGCCTCTCGGGAGTTTCTGAGAGGGTGTTACACCTAGGCCACCCATTATGGACCGTGTGCCTCCATGGGATTTGCTCTATGTCCTGGAACAGCTCACGCCCCCTTCGAACCTGCTGCGGATTGAGTAGCTAGTTTTCTGTCGTGGAAAACGTTATTTGCTGTTACTTCAGCGAGAAGAATTTCTGAGCTTCACGCTCATGTGCATAGAGCCTTATTTAGTTTTCCACCAGGACAGAGTATCCTGAGGACTAACCCTAAATTTTGCCTAAGGTGGTCTCTTCACTCACTCTAAATCAGGACATTGACCTACCAGTCTACTTCCCGAACTACTCGAATAGAGGAGAGGCTCTGCCCACACCCTGGATGTTCACCGCAGCCTGAGGTATTACCTCAACAGAACTAAACCTTCAAACACCATGAAGTCTTGCTATATTAGGACTCTTGCAGTATGCCACTGCACTTGAACTGTCCCGGAGAGGAACAGTTAACTCCAGAGAAACTGAGTTCCACAGCGAGGGCGCTGTTCAAAGTTTCCATCTGGCCAGTTTCAAATGAAACTGTCAGATTCTTTACTCCGCTTCACTGAACAGTCGCCCGGAGATCAGCTCTTCAGCTCGGTCTATTTCGTTCAAGCGGGTTTTTTTCGTTCATTTGAACCGCAAAAGTATTTATTTTACCGCTTCAGTTAAAAGCTCTATCTGGTAAACCGTAAGTACAAATCTTTAAGTCTGTGTGGAAATTCATTATCGGTTCGGTTTTTGAACCGATCGTTTGCTTTGTGTAACGCTTTAAACTATTGAATGGGCTTTAGAGTGCGGTTCTGTTCTTATCGGTTCTAAAAAACCTTGTGTTAAATCTTGGTTTTTCAAATACCCGTGACACGGTTAGAACCGATATGGGTGTCTTGCCTGGCACTGCCGCTTAAAGGGCAAGTTTTTGGTTAGGCTGGCATTATGTCTGAGAAACCCAAAAGAAAACCGGCCCACTGGGTTTAACACTGTGGATGTCTGTGGGGAAGCCCTTGCCAGGCTGCTGACCCACACACCACTTGTGTCTATTGTCTGGGGCTGACCACCTCCTGTCAGACTGCCAGGTGTTAAAAATTTCCTGCAGCCACCCTGGAAAAGAGATTGGCCGGCTCAGGAACGAGAGGCCAAAAGTCCGCTTGACCCGATGGCCAGCCCGTCCAGCACCCACTGGACCAGAGGGAGTGCCCTCTGGCCAGGGCGAGACTTCCTCGGCAAAGGAAGGCTGGTCAGAGGAACCAGTCCCAGTAAAAGACAAAGAAATCAGCCGCTGATCCCTGAAGGGCGGGCTGGGAAGGAGTCATGCTGTGGGCGGCTGAGGGTCCTGCAGGCTGGGCGACTTTGCAGTGCGCGTTGGCCTCGGCCCACGGATGATCGACTGGGCTCTGTGGGAAGGAGTCCTCTGTTGCGGGCGATTGCAGGACTGCTGTCTCTGCATCTGGCCTGAAAAACTGCTTTGGTTCCTGCGAAAGGAACGAGCTTGGGTCTGTACATGGCTTGGACAGACCCTTTTCCTGCCCGGCCTCTTGAAGTTTGGTGAGGACCTTCTCCGAGGACTCACCGCCAAAATTTCTCTGTGGAGCGAGGCATCCAGAATGTTCTTCTGGACGATCAGGCGTAAATCGAGACACAGAGCCAAGAGTGTTCCGGAGGTCATACGCTGAGGCTGCCGTTCTGGCCGTAAGAGTCTCATGGAAGTCGTACGCGGCTACGCAGCACCTGGGTTCCCACGTCTAGCTCCCCAAGGAGGAGTTGCAGCAACTCCTCCTTCTACCCACCTTCTGGCATCTTTTCCGCCAGATCCAGCCCCTGCTCCCACAACGCATTCTGAAACTGGACCATGTGGGTTAAATAGCTGAGGGATCTAATGGTGTAGGTAGCGGATGCATACGTGCGCCTGCCCATAGCGTCCAGTTGCTTGGACTCTGGGTCTGGTGGCAGGGTGCTCAAATGTTGCGGCCTCTGGGACCAGTCATGTGAGGCTGTAATGACCAGAGAATCAGCCAGAGGATGTGATGCTAAGTACTGGTCCTCCCTAGGGGCATTGTACAGGCGGTCAGCCTTCTTTGGCATCGCTGGGAGCAAGTGTGGATGTTTCTATGCTGCCTTGGTGACATCCACGAGGTTGTCCACCAAGGGTGGCACCACCACAGGCTATGGATCTTTTTGCCGAAGATATCTGGCAAGGCATAGTCTCTCGGGGTCAAGTTCCACTGCGTCCCAGCCCATGTTCTCCTGGATATGCCTCAATTTCTGAGAACGATGAGTCATCCCGAGGAGATCTTGGGAGCACACGTGGGTCCGGAGGGACGCTGATTGGAGAAGGGGATATGGATCTGTCCGAGAAGTCCAATCCGTGTCCTCCGAAGGCGAGTGGCGGCGTCTTCAGGGTCTCTTGGGGCTGGGTGACCCTGAAGAAGATCTAGAAGGAGGTTTCCTCTTGTCTGGTCTACCCCTAGGAGGTTCCTCAGGCTCCTGGGGGGGGAAGGTACTCGGCCTGCAGCCCCGGATGGAGTGGGGGGGGGGTGCTGGGGCCAGTGGAGTCACGGGTGGGAACCACATCCTTCTTTATGGTATCCCACCAGTAGGTGAACAGCTCTTTAACCTCTGAAATACTGAGGCCCGATGACGGACCAGGCGCCGGTGGTCAGTCGTCAGGTTCTGGCGTCGGCTCCCCAGGGATTTCTGGTTCAGGGGAGGGTTCCCTGGGAGGTACAACAGGACCGGGTTCGCCCGTCTGGTCCTCGGGCTGGGTCAGCTCTTCCTCCGTAAGCGCCTCCTGACCGGCGTGGGGTGGGAAGCGTGGGGATCTCCTCTACAGAGAGCAGGCGTCTGACCCCCAGCCGGCATCAATCAGTGGTGGCGAAGGCCTAACCGACAGCAGGCGTCTGGCGGTCGTCAGGTCTTGGGACCGGTGGTGCTTGGCCGACGTCGGATCAGACGTCCTTTTGAGCGCAGTCAGCTCCTTGATCTTCCGCTGGAGTGGAGGGGGCAAGGAGACTGACCGGGCGTCGGGGTCCGGGTGACGGGAGCCGGACTTGTGGTGGTGGTGGCGGTCCCCTGACCTCAGCAAGGCCTTGGAAGCTGAAGAAGAAGGCCTAGAGGTCTTGGCCGGAGGAAGAGAAGAACAACCTGAAGAAGTCTTCACCGCAGCCGGGGGAGGCTGAGAGCGGGCCCGGGAAGGGGAGCGGTTGGACCGGGAGCCGGAGCTACGCGAGTCGGAAGCCCTAGAAGGGGATTTTAATCTCACCCTCTCCCTATGCTTTTTGAGTTGTCTCCGGGCTTTTTCAGACAATTCCCCCTTGGAGGCTGAATCCATTGCCTTAACTTTTTCCTCGAGAAGGAACGCTTGCAGGACCTTCAGGCGACGGATCGGGATCCGGCTACTGAATCCCCGACAGAAGGTACAAGCCCGGGTGTCGTGATCTGTGCCTAGGCACTGGACGCAGGCCGACTGCGGGTCTTTAAAAGGGATTTGCTTCCCACAGGCGCACTTCGATGGCTGGCTTTTCACGGAGGTTGGAGAGATCAGATGGCAGACTTCGTAGAAAAAACAAACTTTTCCAATCTGAAGAACTTCACCAGGCGTCACGCGCTAGTAACAGACCGAAGGGTCGAGACATGCAAGTCGATGGCAGGAAAGAACTGGGGATTCTGGCGGGACCGCCTCCTTATGTACTACGCCCGACGTCGGGGCCGGGACCGACGCCTGAGGTCCCCGCCCGAAGACCGTTAGCCAGAAGATTTCAGGTCCTGACGCCGCCGGCTTCAGTCCTAATGGTGTTACCTGCTGCAAGAGCTGTATCTCAAGTAAGATCACCTGAACTCCCAAAGTACTCAGGTGGGCCACTACCACTGCCAGGCATTTGGTAAAAACTCGGGGAGCCGAGGAAAGACCAAAAGGGAGTGCCCGGAATTGGTAATGGTCCCCCTGGAAAGCAAACCGGAGGTACTTTCGGTGTGAGGGACGAATGGGGATGTGCAGGTATGCGTCCTGCATATCCAGCGCACAAAGCCATTGGCCTGGCCAAAGAAGAGGCAGAAGGGTTTGAAGGGAGAGCACCCTGAACTTCTTGTATTCTACACAGAAGTTCAGGGAGCTGAGATGAAGAATGGGTCCGAAATCTCCAGTCTTCTTTGGTACAAGGAAGAAATGGGAATAGTAACCCGTCCCATGAAGGTGAGGAGGAACAGGTTCTATGGGCTGCTTTGCAAGGAGGGCAGATATTTCTTCCCTGACCAAAGGAAGATAGTCCCTTGAGTAAGAGGACTTCAGAGGGGGGTGGCGTGGAGGTTTCTGTAGAAACTCTGTGGAGTGCCCCTCTGCGATAATCTGAAGCACCCATGAATCAGATGTTATCCTCTCCCAACCCGGAAGGTGGAGGGAGAATCTTCCTCCTACCGGTTCCTCCGGGGAGTCCGAAAGCGGTGGGAGAGAAGGAGTCAGGTGGTGTGGGGAAGCGGGGGCCTGGCAGCTGTGGGGGCCCACCTTCCTTGGGGTTTCGCTTGAGGCTGGCTGCGTCTTTGAAAAGGGCGGCGCTGCGGGGGATGGGGACGGTACATAGAATCCACAGATTTCAGGGCTGTCCCCTTCTCCTGCAAGTCAGTGATCTTGACATCACCACCGAAAAGCATTTAACCCCTGAAAGGTGCTTCCTGGATTGCCGACTGCACCTCCGGGACCAAACCTGACAAGCGGAACCAGGCGTGATGCCGAAGACTTACGGCGAACGCAAAGCTCCACCCTGCAGAGTCCACTGCATCGTAGGTCGTCCTCAGAATGTGACAACTGGCCAAACGAGAACGGACTAGGTCAGCTAACTCCTGCTTTACTTGGGAGTCAGGTAAGGAGTCAATCTTAGATTCCGCCTAGGTAAGGATAGCCTTCTGGTAATACCCCATGTGTGCTACATAAGTCAGGGCCCCGATTCCTAGTGTTGAAGAAGTGCATATCTTCCTTCCATACTGATCCAGAAGGCGAGATTCCTTATCCGGGGGAGACGAGCTCAAACGTTTAGCGCCGCTCACGGCCGGTCAGCACACCCTAATCACAACAGACTCTGCACGGGGGTGAGAATCCAAAAAATCTACACCCTCCGGAGCCTGGTATAGCCCGTTGGACTTCCGAGGAAGTGGGGCTAAAGCCGACGGTTGTTTCCAAATAGTGGAAACAAGGTGGGCGTGAAGCTCGATCCAGGGTGGCACTAGAGTAGGGGCCGTAAGGGGCAGGTCCAGATGTTCGGCGACTTTAACCCGCTGAGGATCTGGTTCTAAAGAACGCCACTGATGTACTTCCTGGATCTTCCTGAGCAACTCCGTGAAGGAAGGATCCTGTGGAGGTGACTTCAGAGGAGTCCTCGGCCAGGACTTGGACGAAGAGTGAGGCTCGTCGTCTTTCTCGAAGCATCCCTCGGAGGAATCAGAGAGAAAGAATTGAAGCGGAGCAAGACCCTGACTCGGTTCTGGGGGAGGAACGGTCTTAGGGGGAAATCCCTGGACGCTGGTCCTGCCCCTCTGGATCCAGAGGGAAGAGCTCGAGAACTGAGGTGGAGAGGGAGTGTGCCGTCTCGGGCGTACGGCGGTCGGAGGTGGCACTGTCGCTGTAAGGCAGCTCTCGACTTCTTTGGTGAGCTGAGCCTTGGCCTCAGCCCACAAGGAAACCAGAGTCTCCTGAAGATCCACCGGCAGCCTGGGGGCCGGTGGAGGAAGAGGAGGAGGGGGTTAGTTATATGGATTATATCCATAAGGCACGTATCCGTAACCCGGCTGCGAGAATACTGGTGCCGGGTATTGCGGCGTTGGGTACTGTGGCGTCGGCAGAGCTGGCATCGGGTACTGCAACACTGGATAATGCAGACCCGGGTAAGCCGGCATCAGATACGACGGCGGATACCCAGGTACCGGAGCTGCCGGAGAAGACGGCCCAGTAGGGAGCCCCATGGGCAGATCAACAGTGATAGGCTCGTGGGGGGGTGGGCCCAATGGAAGAGGAATATCCCCCGCCAGCGTCTGAGGGGCCGGCGTTGGAACCAGCGTCCGGGGGGCTGGCTTCAGATCCGGTTCAGTGGGAGGAGGGTCTGACGGCAGAAAAGCATCCCGTGCATCGCCCGGGGACGGAGGAGAAAAGTCCCCGGGGTCAGGTAGGGGCGACTCTGGCTCCCCGGACAGCAGTGAAGGCTGCAGGGAACCTGGGACAACAGATGATGGAGGGTCTGTCATAGGCTCCACACCCAGCGCATGTCGGAGAAGCCGATGTGCGACTTAGGGCTGAATCCCGGCGGACGCCAGAGGAGCCAGCGTCCGACTTAAGGGGTCCTCGTCGGAGGTGGGCCGAGGTGGGAAGCGGCCCGGCCTGAGGGGCACACTGCCGCAGCCGCCTCAAGGGTCGGGCATCTTAGCGGCCTCCCGCGGGTGTCGGAGGAGCAGACATCCGGCTTATGGAGGCGCCGCACCAGCAGGCCGCTAAGCCTGTGGCAGAGGCCTCCTTGCCCGGAGGCTCAGAGGACTCGAACGCCGAGCCGACACCTCCTCCAAAGCCTTGGAGGCTGCCATTGGGTGATCCTCCAGAGGGGACGTTACCTGAACCGCGGCTCCAGCCAGAGTCGCGGATGAGGAGGCCTTCTCCCTGTGCCTTTCCTTATCCCGCTTCTTGTGTCATTCCGGAGAGGTCGACGCCTGCCTAAGCTTTTTCAACTCCTTCTCCATTGCAGACATGTTTTTAAGGAGATGGACTTCCAAAGACTGCTGGCGTTGTCTGCGGGTGGCCGCGTTGAAATGCAGGCAATGCGGGCACTTTTCGACCGCGTGGTTGGGGCCTAAGCAAAAAAGGCAGAGAGAGTGACCGTCCTCGTGAGGCAGTTAGGCGCCGCAAGAGTCGCATTCTATTTTTGGAAGAGACGCCCAAACAGACGCTCACCTGACAAAATGTACTAAAATACTGATAACTTTTGGTAAAACCGACAAAATAACAGGGCTGAGTACTAACCTTACCGTGAGAGCTGCAACGAGCTGACGGCGGGAAAGAACTGGAAGGCGGTCATCCAGGACCGCCCCTTTATACCAACGTCATCTGATGCCGGTCACCTGACGTGTGGGCGGTCCCTCGCCAGGACTGCTAGCTAGAAATTTTTCTGTGGGGTCCTGCCGCCTGCCAACGTCAGTCCTATATGTAATTACCCACTGCAAGAGCCCTCTCGAAGTAAGAGAGTACAGTTATGCAAGAACTTGCTGTAACAGTAGTTCTTCTAGAGAAGCTCTTGCAGCAGGTAATACATATAGGACTGACGCCACCTACACCCAACTCCTACAAAACACTAGCTATCTCTAAATTAAAAGACATATGTAGGTGCTACTATGCCCCCAACGCCAAGTCAACTTCCTAGATACCAAATGGCCCTCTACTTATTAAGCTGAAATGTGTTGCATAATTTAGGGCAAGGTTAAAGCTGGAATGTACTGCATATATAGTACAAGGACTATACAGGGAGGAGGGTAGTACGGAGTCACTCAGGATGCAAATCCAGGATTTCAAAAGAATAGGATTCTTAGAATGGGAGTGGTGTACAGGCCACCATCTCAGATGGAGGAGTTAGACAGGGAACTAGCGGGTCAGATCAGAAGGACCTGCGAGAAGGGTAGTGTGGTGATTGTGGGGGACTTCAAAATGCCAGGAGTGGACTGTAGCACCCCAACAACCAGGAACAGAAGGGAGCAGGTACTGCTGGATGCCTTCCAGGACAGCTTCCTGCTGCAAATGGTCAGTGAACCAACCAGGTTAGGAAATACCCTTGATCTTGTGCTGGCAAATGGGGACTTTGTGAGAGAACTTACAGTGGAGGAACCGCTGTCAGGGAGTGACCACCGCTCAGTATGGCTCACATTGGATATGGGCAAGGAAAGAGTGGAATCTGGCACAATAGTGCTGGACTTCAGGAGGGCCGACTTTGGGAGGATGGGGAAGGAGGAAGTGGTAAAAGGGTACCTGGCCAGAATTCAATCTAGTATGGACACTAACCAGAGGTGGGAGCTCATAAAGCTGGGGATAGTGGGCAACCAAAACCTGCTGCAAAGCCCAGAGCAAGAAGGCTAGGGCTAAGAAACCGATCTGGTTGAGCAAGGAGGTCATGGAAAGGTAAGGAGGAAAGAGCTGCCTTTAGGAAGTACAAGAAACAGGGAGGGGGAGGACAGGGAGGAGTACTGACAGAATCGAAGGAGGTGACAGTGGGCAGTAAGGGGAGCCAAAGCATCTACGGAACTCAGGCTGGTACAAGGCATTAAGAACGAGGAGAAGGACTTTTCAGTACATCAGGAGAAAAGGAGCTGTAAGGACCACATAGTAAGGATTAGGAAGGAGGGGGTTGGGTGAAAGCAGGGTGCAATAAGGCGAAGCATTAAATGAGTACTTCTGTCAGTATTTACTAAAGAGAAGAAGGGGACACCCAAGGTGGGAGAAATGGCAGAAGCGGGGGAGGGTGACAGATGGGAAATCATGGAGAGCAGAGTTAGAGAGGGTTTGAAGGCACTGTGGGTGACAAGGCACCAGGCACAGATGGCATCCACCTCAGGGTACTGAAGGAGCTGGCAGAGGTCCTTGCAGGACCTTTGGCAGACCTATTTAATGCCTCACTACATTCAGGGTGTGTACCTCGGGACTGGAGGATGGCTCATGCGGGGTCCCTCTACAACAGTGGCCCCAAGGATGAACCGGGAAACTACAGACCAGTGAGCCTCACATCCATCGTGGGTAAGCTAATTGAGACTATCCTGAAGGAGAGGCTGGTGGCCCTCCTAGAGGCCAAAGGACTACAGGACAGCAGACAGTATGGCTTCAAACGTGGCAGATCCTGCCAAACCAACCTGGTCGAGTTCTATGACTGGATAACTAGGCAACTGGACAGGGGCCATGCAGTGGATGTCCTGTATCTGGACTTCAGTAAGGCATTCGACTCAGTGCCACATGGAAGTCTGGGAAGGAAGTTAGTAGGCACAGGGGCAGTAAAGCTGGTGAGATGGGTAGGAAACTGGCTGCAGGGAAGGCAACAGAGGGTGGTGGTGGTGGGGAGCTCCACACCCAAGGGCAGTGACGAGCGGTGTTCCACAGGGCTCAGTGTTGGGACCAGTGTTTGGGATATTCATTCCAGACATATCATGGGACATCAAGAGCAAGATCAGTCTGTTTGCTGATGACAGCAAGGTAGGCGGTGGTGGACGCACCTAGGGGATGGCAGGGGTTGCAGGATGATCTGGCAAAGCTTGAAACCTGGTCAGACACCTGGCAACTGGCTTTAATGCCAAAAAGTGCAAGGTGCTGCATTTTGGGATGAAGAATCCAAGGAGGAGTTACCAGCTAGGGGAGTGCAGCTAGCCCAGACAGAGGAGGAGAAGGATCTGGGAGTGCCTATTACAGGGTCAATGAACAGCCTGCACAATGTAGGAAGGCAGCTGCAAAGGCCAATAAATGCTGGGTTGTATTGCAAGGGTATATCCTCGAGGAGGGAGGAGGTGATTCTGCCACTGTATAGGTCATTAGTTAAACCACACCTGAGTACTGTGTGCAGTACTGGCGTCCATATCTGAAGAGGGACGCACATTGAAGGGGTGCTAGCTAGACACAAAGATGATCAAGAGGCTGGGGACTTATACGAGAGGAGGCTGAAGGAGTTGAATATGTACCAATGGAGGAGAGGAGAAGAGAGATAGGGTGACATGACTGAAACCTTTAAATACATGAAAGGAAACACAAGACGGGTACAGAGGGGCTGTTCAAAGTAAGGGAGAGGAGGGCCACCAGGGGCCATGATATGAGACTGGAGCGAGGAAGGTTCAGGAGGGAGATGAGGAGACACTTTTTTACAGAGAGGGTGGTGGTTGGGTGGAATGTGTTACCTGCTGAAGTGGTATGCAGTAGAACAGTGGACTGCTTCAAACGAGGATGGGACAGGACAAGGGGGAGGGTTAATGAAGGGAAAGGGTGGAAGTGAGGGGCAGCTGCAGAATAAGGGGTGCTAGCTGCACATTCGAGCAGACTTGATAGACCTCTAGGTCTTTATCTGCTGGCAAATTTCCTATGTTCGTAAGGACTTCTATTGTGCATACCTCCTGTATTATATATTTTTTTTTTTTCTTTGTTCTACATTTTATATCTCCTGTCTACGTAATTGCGAACTGTATGTGTATGTGCCTCAGGACCTCTTTGTGAATGAGCTTGCTCAATGGAGTCTTTCCTGCAATAAACTTGAACACCTGGTTGCAGTTCTCGGCAAATTCTTCTCTAGCAGAACCAACATGGGATCGCCCCCTGCCGACATCAGCTCCACCCCCAACATCACCATATAAAAGGAGAGAAGTTCCCCACGTGCTCCAGTTCTTGCACGCCAACCAATAGGAAGCAGGATCGTATGAGGCGACCTAAGCAGAAAGTCTGAACACACTTTCTCCCCTGAACAGAAGAGGAAAATGGGCAAAATGGAAGAGGCGGGAAATCATACCTGCTGCAAGAGCTTCTCTTGAAGATCTACTGTTATGGTAAGTTTTTACATAACTGCACTCTCTTACTTTGAGAGGAAGCTCTTGCAGCAGGCAACACATATAGGACTGATTCCCAAGCAGGATAAACTCAAGACAACCCTCGGGAGGGGGAGAAGGAAAAGCAGGGAAACAGGAGCAGGAGGGATCTTCAAGAGACCAAGCCCTGCAAGACCGCAATGCCAAAACCTGCTCTGCGTCTGGAAATGATGTCCAGGCTGCAATGCCAGACAAAAGTGTGGAGTGTGTGCCATGTGGCAGCGGCACAAATGTCTGCCACCGAGACATGCTTCATGGCTGCAAAGGAAGTGGCAACTGCCCTGGTAGAATGAGCCTTGATCGGGCCATGAGCAGACCTGTTATGTTTCTGGTAACAATAAGTAATGCAGGTAACCAGCCAGCACAAGAGCGTCTGCTTGGTAACCGGGCATCCTAAGGGCCTGTGCACGAAGTACGCGAACAACTGGTCGGATTTTCTACACCCTTGGTTCTGGACAGGTAGCAGAGTGCCCTGTGAATGTCCAAGGAATGAAACAGAGCTTCCCTTTTGTTGGAGTATTCCAGATAATACACCAGAAGCTGACCTGTCAATTCAGAATGAGCTCCGTAACAACTTTCTGTAGAAACTTGGGACTGGTGCGGTCGACCCTATCTTTCTGAGCTGGGTTTCATACACATGAGAGCTTGAAACTCAAATATGCCTTGCTGAAGTGATGGCTACCAAAAGCAGAGTTTTCCAGGACAGAAAACGAAGCTCCGCTTCCATGGCCGGTTCAATTGGGGGAAGAGTCAGCTTTTCAAAGACGAAAAGCAGATCTCAAGGAGGAACAGGATCCTGAATCAGGGGTCTGATGTGTTGAATATCGCGCAGAAAAGCCTTCGATACCTCCATCTGGACCACCATCTTACAATGGACCAGCATGTGATAAGCAGAGATGGCGAACAGCTGTACTTTGAGAAAGGAATAACTGAGATCAGACTCTGACAGGGAAAGTAGGTATACTAAAATGGAATTAACTAGACAGACCAGAGGATCCACCACCTTGGCTGTGGTCCAAATACAAAAACGCTTCCACTTAATAGCATAATGGCCTCTGGTAGCAAGCTTGCGCTCTTCAACCAAAGCTCATGCCACCTTGTCAAACTCCAAACCCAAACTAGCTAGGTCTTGACGAGGTCAGGCATGCAGGTGAACAGAGCACAGGTTCGATGGACCAGGGACCCACCGTCGTGAGATAGAAGCTGTGACAAAATTGGAAGAGGAAGCGGAGGCTCTGCTGCTAAACGCTGACGTAACGGGAACCAAATCTGACGAGGCCACAGCGGAGCTATCGGAATTAAGGTGGACTGTTCTGACTGTGCTTTGAGGAGTACCTTCTGAAGCAGAGGAAAGGGGGGGAGGTGTAGCGGAATCTCCCCTTCCAGGAGAGGGACGATGCGTCTTGCCAGAAAGCACCAGGCTCTGGACCTAGCGAGCAAAAACTGGGCAGTTTTGCATTGAATTGAGATGCAAGAGGTCTAGCTCTGATGCCTTCCATCTGGAAAAGATCTGATCTGCGAATCCCTGAAGCAACGCCCATTCATGGCTTGCGACCTGTTCTGCTGGAGAGCTCGTCGGCTCAAGACGCTCTGTGCCCCTGGGACACGAACCACAGATAAGAGCTGATGCCCCAGCGCCCAATCCCACACCCTCATGGCTTCTCAGTAGAGGGGATAAGAATGTGTGCCACCTTGTTTGTTGATGTAAAACATCACGGATGTGTTATCCACCTGGATTAGCAGATGACCCGGCACTGTGGCAAAGGCTAAGGCCTGAAGAGCATACAGGACCGTGCTCAGTTCCAGGACACTGATGTGCAGGTTTTCCTCTATTGGGGACCAAGGAACTCTGGGTCTGATGAGCCCTCAAATGAGCGCCCCATCCCGAGGACGAAGCATCCGTGGTCAGAATTTGGGACGGGGCCCCCGACCTGAAAGGGGACCATGCCAATCCACCAGTGTAACCCCCGCAGATGGGCCCATGATCCCTATCTACGCCCAAATCGCCCTGTGTCTGATCCCACTGGACAGCACGGACCACTGGATGGTCCGCGCGCAGCCACGCCTAGAGGAACTGAAACAATGGTGGCTGCCATGTGTCCCAACAGCCTGAGAAGGTGTCTGTAGGGACCTTTGAAGCTGTAGAGATGCGCTGTGCCAAGACCTTGATGCATCCCGCTCTGCTGGAGGGGAGGAAAACCTTCCTGAGAGGTGTGTCTAAAGAGCCCCCGAATTGGAGCTTCTGGGATGGGAACAGCTGAAACTTGTCCCAGTTGACCATGATGCCCTGATGCTGACACAGCGAGAAGGTGTCCCTGATGGTTTCCAACAAGCGGGCCCTGGAAGGAGCCAGGAGGAGCCAGTCGTCCAAATAAGGGAACACGAACTGACTCATTCTCCGAAGCGCCGCGGCGACCACTGCCAGGCACTTGGTGAAAACCCTGGGGGCTGAAGAGAGACAGAAGGGAAGGACTTTGAATTGGAAAGGTCTGTCCTGGAAACTGAACCTCAGGAACCTGCGATGACTCCTGGCAAATCGGGATATGCAGATAAGCATCCTGCTGAAATCAAGAGGCAGGAAAGTGGGTAGGGAAACCATGCGGAATCTCCAATAAGATACCCATTGGTTTAGTTCGCTGAGATACAGGATGGGTTTTGGGTCTCCTGACTTCTTTAGGATCAGGAAGAAGTGGGAGTAGAACCCTGTCTTTTGGCCACAGGAACCGGCTCAATGGCATTCTTGTCCAGCAGAGATAGAGTTTCCTTCTGGATGAGAACCCTGTGTTCCCTCCGACAGCGTGATTGGTGGGAGGGTCTGTCCGGAGGGATGGCACTAAACTCTATGGAATGCCCAAATTCCACGAGATAGAGGACCCAAAGAATAAAGTGATCGCCGACCGGCTCCCGCAATGAGACGTCTGGGAGAGGTGGGTTGTCTGAATAGTCAGGCGTTGGGAGGGGGAGGCAACTGCTGGTCGAACCTGCCGAGAGGCAGCGGCCGAGGCACCCTGGCCCCTCCTCTGCGACCAAAGCCACCCCGCTGATGGTGTTGCTGATAGCGGAACTGCTGAGGCTGATGTTCCCCACAGCCACAAAAATGAGACTTTCAAGAACGTCCCTGCTTCGGGTGGTTCATGGACTGCACAGTACGGACAGCCTTACCGGAGTGCTATAGCTTTGAAATGATCCTCTCAGAGTAGTCTCCGAAGAGCACAGAGCCTTTAAAGGGAGAATCCAGAATGCTGGATTGAACATCTGGATCGAATCCCGAAACCAAGAGCCAGGAATGGCGCCAAAGGCAGATGCTGGAGGCAGCCGCCCTCACAGAAGTGTCTGCAGAGTCATAGACTGATCTCAGGATGTGGGTACCCAGGTTCGAGCCAGTCTAAATAAGCTTGGCAAGCTCCACCTGTTGAGCGCAGTCTGCCATGCTCTGCACAATCTCCAGTCCTTGCTCCAAAAGGGCGTTCTGGAACTGGACCACGTGTGTCGGAAAGTTGATACTCCTGATGCTGCAGGTGGTAGAAGAGTACACCTTCCGGCCCAACAAATCCAGCTGCTTAGATTCCCTTTCAGGCGGCCAGGTGCTCAGGTGTTTGGGCCTCTGCGAACAATCTCGAGCAGCCAAAATCACCACGAATCAGCGGTTGGGTGTTCGGCTTAAAAGGGTGGTCCTTAGGGCCCTGGTATAGCCGGTGTGCCTTTTGGGCACGTTAGAGGAGGACGCCCAGGTGGCACAGGTGACGCCCTGAAAGGTGTCGACTATGGAGGGATGACCACCGGCTTAGGATCTTTGGCGGAGGTACTTAGCCAACTGCAAACGCCGGTCCAGGTCCTCTGTATTCCAGCCTGTTCCCTAGATGTGCCTCATCACCTCCATGAAGCTGTGTCAGGAGGGGATTCTGAGGTCCCCATGATCTGGGTAAACATCCAACTCAGGGAGGAAGGTCGGGAATCGACAAGAATCCATGGAGAAGCAGAGGGCGAGTGATGTCTTCTCCTCTTACGTCTTCTATTAGGAGAAGCTCCAGGATCTAATCCTCCGGCACCTGGACTTAGTATGTTTTCTGGGTGCAGCTGGACCCTCCCCAGCCTCATCTCCAGAAGGCTCTGAAACCGGAACAGCATCCAGATTTGGGACTATGCCAGTGTCCTGAGTAGGGATAGGAGTGGGGTGAGGCGTGGGTGAAGGCGGGCCCACTGGTAGGTCCTGCTTCATTGTCTCCCACCAGTGGGAGAACAACTCCTTCACCTGTGCCATACTGAGCTAGGGAGACCCAAGCGCAGGGGGAGCAGCCATACCAGAGCCCGCACGCCCGCTGAGATCCACCGTTAGTGTCAGCGATGTTGCCTGTCTTGCAGGTGATTTTTGGGGCGGGGGCGATTGGTTACCTTGTCAGGCTAACCAGCATCTGCTGAGAGGGGTCTCAGAACGGACGCCGGGTTGAGCCAGCATGGCGACCACAGTAACTGGCAGCGGAACAACCTTCGCCAGTGGCGGGTCCGAGGCCGCAGAGTGGCAACAGGGCGCCTGTCTGGCACCGCTTATCCCCGGAGTCCAAAGATGTCCCTCCGCGCCTTAGCTTTGGGACAGTCAGAGTGCCTATGAGATTTCTCTGGCTTGTCTGATGGACGCTGTACCATAGCTGAGGCTGATGGCAGTCGGACTCTCTGGATTTGCGTGGCAGAGATGATGCCCTACCACCTGAAGACCCCGAGGCCTTGCTAGACTCCTGGTCGGCCACAGTAAGATAGGCCAAGTGGAAGGAGGACTTACCTTAGCCCGCTGAAGAAGTCTTCTCCGTTAGCGGATACACCTTGAGAGGCTGGAGGGTTGTCCCGGGGCTTCCAAGACCCAGAAAAGGCAGCTTAAGGGTCGTGAGGCGAGATTCATGCCCCGAGGAGCCGGATTTTGAGGCCGAGTGGGAGCCCATGGACCTGGGCCTAGAGTGGTACCTCTCCCATTCCCTGTGATCCTGATGATTTTCTTTGTGGTGCTTCGTACAAGCGGGCAAAGGGTCAGAGTTCCCCGAGGAAGAGGTTCGCTCAATGGCGGCCAACTTAGACTCTGTGAGAAAGGCAGCAAGAGACTTCAGTCACCGGATGTGCATCCTACTATTAAAGGCCGGGCAATGGAGAAAGGTGCCAATGTCATGGTCAGGGCCTAAGCAGTAAAGACACAAGGAATGGCCATCTTTGGAGGAAATTTGGTGCCCACAGTAGTGCTTGTTAGGGTGCCCCTTCGAAATCGCTGATGTAAGTTGAAAAATCTGAATCAAAATGGTGGAGAATAGAGAGGAGCGATTTGTACTGAACAAGCAGTAGCCGAAAGCGAACTAACCCAAGCCATGCAATGGGAAAGAACTGGAGCACGTGGAACTCCCCTCCTTCACATGGTGACGTTGGGGGTGGAGTCAACTTCAGCAGGGGGGCATTCCCACGTCAGTACTGCTACATAAGAATTTGCCGAGAACCGCCGCAAGGTGGGGTCAGTCCTATATGGTTACCTGCCGCAAGAGCTTCCTCTTGAAGCAAGATATGAAAATTACGTACCTACCGTAATTCTTGATCTTCTCTTGTATCTTCACCACTCATTACTTCTTGGGTGTAAGCGGGCGGCGCTTTCCCGCCACGGAAACTTTTTTTTTGCATAGCTCTAACGGCGCGCTGCCCTGAGACAGACAGCCTTAGCATCTGCCGAGGGCGGCAGTTAGTAGCTACCGACTCCTCCTCCATCTCAGTTCTGTGAGCCGGAGAGGCAAAAATACAGGTTACCACCTGTAACAGGAGTTCTAGGAATGGTATATGTTGTTCATCCACACTATCTGGCAGGTTCCTTGCCGCTTTAAATCTTGCTGGAAGGTCTTCAAGCTGGCTCCTCCCACCCACCCGGGTGGTAAAACTCTCGGCTCCGCCCCACGACGCCAGATCTGGCACGCTGGAAGCTCAGGTTGTGCGTCGAAGCCGGGGAGGTCGGGGGGGGTGGATGAACAACATATACCATTCCTAGAACTCCTGTTACAGGTGAGTAACCTGTATTTCTAGGACATGGATATGTTGTTCATCCACGCCATCTGGCAGACTCCTAGCAGTTCTCCGGGAGGAGGGAGGCAGGCGACACCCCTTAATACTTACTTGGGAAATAAGGATTGAGAACAGAGACCCCAAAACCAGCATCCCGCGTGACTCAAGGTCGATGTGGTAGTGGGTAATGAAGGTGTTTGCCGACTTCCAGGTAGCAGCCCTGCAGATTTCCTGGAAAGGGACGTCCCTGGAGGCAGCCACCGATGCAGCAGTATGGCGGGTAGAATGAGCTCTTATCCCTCTGGGAGGCTCCATGCCCGCCAACTCATAGCAGAGATCTATGCAGGAGGTGACCCATCTGCTTATCGTCCGCTTGGCTGCAGGTCTGCCAGGGGCGGCTTCAGCGTAGGTGACAAACAGCTGGCAAACCTCTCCCCGAATCCCAGCTGTGCGCTCCTTGTAATAGGCAAGCCTTCTAGGGTCCAAAGTATGGAGCCTATATCTCGCCTCCGAGGTGTGATTGGGGTAGAACACCGCAGAGTCAACACCTGGTTAAGGTGAAACTCGACACCACCTTCGGAAGGAATTTCGGTGGGGGGAGGACAACCTTGTCCCTGTGGAAGACCAGGTAGAGACTCGATGCTCAGCGCCTGGAGTTCTCCCATCCTTCTGGCTGACGTGATAGCCACCAAGAAGGCGGTCTTCCACGACAGGTGGGGGAGACCACACCTGTGCATTGGTTCGAATGGCTTGCCCATGAGCTTTGCCAGTACCAGCAGTAAATCCCACGGAGGTGGGGGTTCCCGCACTGGAGGGGAAATGTGATCAAGGCCTTTGAAGAAGCGCCCAACCACCTTCTCCTGCGCCACTGACTGCTCACCGGCCCGCGCCCGGTAAGCAGAGATGGCTGCCAGGTGCACCTTTAGGGTCGTCGACCTAAGCCCTTGACTAGATAGGGACCATAGATAGTCCAAAATGCTGGCCACAGAACAAGAGGAAGGGTCCAAGCTCTTACCCCGACACCAAATGGAAAATCTCTTCCATTTGAAGGCGAGATTGTCTGGTCGACTCTGCCGGACGCCAACGACGCTGAGGACCTCGGCGGAAAGACCCAAGGCCTGGAACCTAGCCGCCAGGAACCAGGCTGTCAGGTGCAGGGATTGAAGGACCGGATGGAACACCTTCCCTGACTGACTGAGAGCAGGTCCGGGAGCTGGAAGCTGCCTCGAGCCTGGAGCTGAGGCTGAGGAGATCTGGGTACCAGAACCGCGGGCCAGTCTGGGGCTATCAGAATCACCTGTGCCTTGTCCTCCTCGCTTTGAGCAGGACCCCGTGAATCAGGGAAAGGGGGAAGGCGAAAGAGGCCCGGGGTCCACGGCCTCGAGAAGGCATCCCCTGCAGCGAACCCTGCTGAGGGAGCGGGCATGAAACAGCTCAGCCTCGCTCTCCTGAGGCAAACAGATCCACCAGAGGTGTGCCCCAGAGGAGAACAGATCTTGTACTACCTCCGCAGGAGAGACACTCGCAATGCAGCCCCTATCTGGCTCAGGGCATCGGAGGCCCCGCCACATGAATGGCTAGGAGATCAGCCTCCAGGCTGCGCACAAGCGACCAGATGCGGAGAGCTTCTTGCATAGAAGCATGGAGCGCGTCCCACCCTGGCGGTTTAGGTAGTACATGGTCGTGGTATTGTCTGTCTGGACTCGGATCACTTGACCACGGAGAAACGGAGCAAAGGCGGTGAGAGCTAGGCGGACCGCCGAGCTCCAGCAGGTTGATGTGACATCGACTCCGGGACCAGAGGTCGCACTCGGTGTTCCCAGATGGGCACCCCAATCCATCAAAGAGGCCGCCGGACGATAGAGAGACCGCCGGCTTGGGCGGACAAATGGGATGCTCTCCTGCAGATGAGATGGAACGGTCCACCACTGGAGAGCTGCCCACATCTCCTGGGTCGCCATCACAAGCTGGTCCAAGGGATCGCAGCTGCCAGACCACTGGCTGGCCAGCCCCACTGAAGGGGGCGCATGTGCCAACGTGTCTGGACGGATCACGCTGGTACAGGCCGCCATGAGACCCAGGAGGCGCAGGAAGTCCCGGCAGAGCAATTGCCCAACCAGAAATGATTGGGCAAAGGAGGTAAGAACCTCGGCCCTGTCTGCCGGGAGCCGACTTGGCTCGTAGAGAGCCGACTTCGCCCGATGAACAGTATCACCTGCTTCGCCTCGAATTCGATTTGGCCTCGCTGATAAGGAGGCCGACCTGAGAGCAAACCTGGAGGCCAGATCTCTGGACCGCTCCACCTCCTGTCTGGAGGGGCTGCTATCAGCCAGTCGTCCAGGTAAGGGCACACCCAGACCCTCGGCGCCACAGGAATGCTGTCACCGCTCATGCATTTGGTGAAGACCCTGGGAGCTAGAGAAAGGCCGAGGGCATGGCTTGAACTCGAATAGGATCCCTCCGCCGAAGCGGAGGAACCTCCGTGAGACGGACGGATAGGGACATGGGGTGTGAAAAAACGCGTCCTGAAAGTCCAGAGAGCAAAACCACACGCCGTGTTCCAGAGATGGTATTATCTGAACCAGAGTGACCATTCTGAAGGTTCGAGACCTTAGGAACTTGTTTAGGTCGTGTAGGTCGAGAATGGGGCGCCAGCCCCCCGTCCGTTTCGGGACCAGGAAATACCTGGACACAAACCCCGGGTCTAAGGGAGGGTCCTCCACCTCTCTTATCACCTCCTTCTGGAGGAGGAGATCGATGTCGGCTCGACGAGCCGCCAGTGAGGCTGGGGACCCCGGAGCCCCCCGAGGAGCGACGGCTCTGTAGGGCGGTGCCTGCTCGAACTCTAGAGGCAGGCCTCTTCCCACCACCTCCAAGACCCACCTGTCCGTGGTAACAGCGGACCAGGCGGAAAGGAAGTGCCGGAGCCGTCCCCCCACGGGGGGAACCAGGGGTGAGGAGACGGGGATGGGGGCGACACCCCTCAGCCCGTCACTGAGCAGGCTTGGAGGAGGGACCGGCCGAGGGACCTCCTGGGCCTTTTCCTCCTTGCTTCCTATTGGAGGAGGCCGACGGCTTGGGTTTGGGGTACCAAGGTCGAGCCTGCTGGCCCTGACGTTGCTGGGCCAGGCACAGAAGGGCGAAATGGCTTAGGCTGAGGCTTACGCCTTTGTCCTTCTCGCGAAGAGACAGAGTCCAAGGTGGCATTGGACCTTTCGATCCTCTGAGGTGACCTTCCACCCAGGGTCAAGAGGTCAGTCCTCAAAGGGAACATCCGCCAACTTGTGCTGGGTATCCGAGGTGAAGGTGGATATCCTCAGCCAAGCCCGCCGGCGCATGGCCACTGCGGTCGCCACTGATCTAGCACAAGAGTCTCCGATGTCGAGAGCAGTCTGGAGCTGCTGCTTTGTCACTGCCCTACCCTGATCCCGCACCTGCTTGACCGTGGTCTGCAGGTCCGTGGGAAGATGGGGAACGACCTCATCCAGGGAGCCCAACAGGGCATGGGAGAAGTGTGCCATCAGGACGGCCGAACTGGCCTGACTAAGGCAGAGAGATGATGCAGCATAGACTTTCCGCCCGGCATAATCCAATTTCTTGGACTCCTTGTCGGGTGGTTTGTCCACGCCTCATGCCTCGCGCGCCGGAAAACGCTGTTCGTAACCAGCCCCTCAGCAGAGGGGTGTTCTGAGAAACCGGACAGGGAACCGGTAGGGACCACGTACTTCCTAGCCATTCTGGCCGAAGGCGCAGGGCAGGAGGCAGGACGCTGCCATAGTTCCAAGGCCGGACCAACAATGGCTTCGGCCACCGGAAAGGCCTCCGTCGGAGAATCCCCTCGGTCCAGAATCTCCGTGAGGGGATATCTGGCCCGTTTGGAAACGGGTTCGAGCTTCATCCCGGTGGACTCCGAGATGAGCCGAAGTAGGCCAAGGAAGGACGAAGGGCTATCGTCCACTGACTGCCCCCCTGAGGACTCCAAGTCCATCCGCCTGGAGAACAAGAAGGAGTCATCTTCAGACTCAGACGAGCTGCCTCGAGCCTGAGACACCCTTCACCTGCCGAGGTTTATCGGGAGTGAGAGTGACCGACAGCCTATGGGGCAGCCCCTGAGCCGACAGAGAACTCTTGGTCGGAGCCCCAACTAACGGCTGAGGAGGCGGCGGTTCCACCAAAATCGGTGGGGCAGCAGTAATAGGCCGAACAACCAGCCTGGGAACAGGCTCCTCGACCACCGCGAGGGGTTGTTTCGGCCGCTCCGATGACAGCCACTTAATGGCCGGTGAAGACGACTGGGTCGGCTTATTCCCGGCCAACAGAAGCTGTTGCCACATAAGCTCTTCATATTTCCGACGCAACTTGCGTCGAAGCCTCCCCTCGTCCGAGGAGGAGGAAGAGGAGGAAGAGCGGCGGCGCCGAGACCGAGACCGCCTATGACGGCGGGACTGGCTGGACCGCGAGGAGGTCCGAGACAGAGAATCTCGCTAGGCCGAGGTCGGCGCGGCGGGGTACCGAGGATCGGTACTCCCTTCGGCTCGGAAGATTGCACCGACGGCTCCGGAACTGGAGGCACAGTCGAGCCGACGGATCCTCAACTCTCACCGGGGAACCGGGAGGGGAATATCAGTTTAATAGCCGACAACTGCCTAACGGGTCGAGAAAATCTCGACCACGTCGTCCGGTGTCTCGGTCAACTGGCCTGACGGGGACCGTGAAACCAGTGGCCAGGCTGAAGGGTCGACAGTCGAAGGCCACTGTCGACTAGGAGGAGATCTTTCCCGCTCCCAAGAGCGTCGACGATGGGACTTACCCTTACTCTTTTTTGACCGAGAAAACGGTCCAGAAGAGGTTGGACCCTCGCCTTTAGTCGAGAGGGTCAGGCAAAGCTCCTTAAAAGAAGCCGAATATGAGGCGCCGAGAGAGAGCGGGACGAATGCCGTGGCCGAAGATGGAGCGGCCTGCGCCGCCTCCTCTTCGAGGGCGATCATCTGCTCGAGCTGTTCCGCAGAGCCCGCAGCCGCGGACACCGCCAATCGGCCTTCGACGGACCGAGGTCTCTCTTCGACGCCCCAACCGCAAACGGGCAGCACGATCTTCGAGGACATAGACCGAAAAGGAAGAGCACAGGTCGCAAGCCTGCGGTTCGTGCTCAAGGCCTAGGCAGTAGACGCACGTGGAGTGAGGGTCTGTCCGAGACATTTTCTGCCCACAGGGGCATCTCCGAAATCCGGGAGTCGATTTATCCATCGCAGCCACGAGGAGAAGACCACCAAAATGTTTTGGCAAAATTGAAACGAGTTTCAAAGTTTGAAGAGTTAGGCACCAAATCTTAATCGCAGAGCGTTAAGGAGGAACCTGAGCTTCCAAGCGGTAAGGAAGATCTGGCGTCATGGGGCGGAGCCGAGAGTTTTACCACCCGGGTGGGTGGGAGGAGCCAGCTTGAAGACCTTCCGGCAAGATTTAAAGCGGCAAGGAACCTGCCAGATAGTGTGGATGAACATATCCATGTCCCTAGAAATTATATTGTGGAAAAAAGAGAAAGCGAGGCAAGATAGCCAAGGGATAGCAAAGGAAGGAAAATAAGCTGAAAAAGGAATAAGCCGATGGAGAATAGACAGAGGAGAGAGTATTCCTGCCCTAAGGGATCGCAGGGCCTCCTTCCGGGCGACTCTAGAGGAACAGAGATAGAGAGAAAGGGAAGGAGAAAGAAAGGATGAAGGAAGCAGAGAGAAGAAGAAAATGGGGTGTTGAGGAGACAATGCCCAACGAAGCATTGCTAGTCGAGAGACTTAAGGCCCGACTTAACAAGGAGCAAGAACTCGCTGGTAGTGCTGGAAGAGAAGGTTCACTGAACCCGCTAGACAGACTAAGGAGGGCAGAGTCTTTGACCTCAACATGCTTGGTCCTTATCCTAGTAGAGGGCTCCTGGACTGATTGAGCAGACCCTTGTTCCGAAGAGCCCAGCTAGGAAAGGGTTGATCCCAGGCAGCTTGTAAGAGCTGCTCAAGAAGGGTATAGAAAGAAACTTAGCCTTTTGAAGGCGGTTTGTAAGAAATATAGAAGAACTCAATCGGACTTGCTATGTCAAGGCAGATAGAGACTTGAAGCTGGCAAGATCTGCCAGCGGCTGACACTGCTTTTCCTGCAGCACTGCTCGCAGAAGGACCCTTGAAAAAAGGCGTCAAGACAAAGCATGACTCACAGGCTTATGAGGAAAACATGACCTGAGAAGCAAGGATTACCTTCAAAGCAGTCTGAGAGAGTTCCCTCAGTTTTAAGAAAATAAATTGTATAACCGCACTCTGCTCCTCTTACTCTGTAAAAAGGGGAGGGTTTCCAGGGCTTAGCAATTGATTAGCAGAAGATTCTGGGACTAGATCACTGCACAGACAGTCAGGCAAAGTCCCTAGGAGTGCCTCGCCTGAAAACATGGCGGTGAGATAGTCGTGCATCTCCCTCACGACCCAGCACTCCTGCAATAAATGCCAACGAATCTTAGAGTAAAGAATTTCCTGGAAACCATTGAGAGAATGGCAAGGACAGAGTTTTTTTTTTTTTGGCATAAAGGCCAATAAGAGAGAGGAACGAGACGGGAGGGGGAAACGCCACAGAAGGAGGCCACTGAGGGGAAGGAGGGTGAGATCAGTAATGATTCATAGTGGATTCCCTGCAGGGGGAGGGCCTCAAACAACTGGTACAGCAACCCACAAGAGACAGAGCTATCCTAGATCTAGTACTGACTAACAAAGAAGGGATCACAGATCTCCAGGTAGAAGGTCACCTGGGGCCAGTGACCATCACATGGTATGGTTCAATTTGGCTACTACATCTAAATCATCCCATTCCAAGGCAAAATATGGGACTTCAGAGGAGCTGACTTTGATAAGATGGCCAACAGAGTTAAGCTAGCCCTGGCAAAAAGAAACACAGGTGAGGGGTACAGGCAAAGTGGGCAAGCATTAAGAATGCAATACTTGAAGCAACATCCCATTGTGTTAGACAGAAAAGGAAGTGCAAAAGAAGAAGGAAACCACTTGGTTCTCAAATACAGTAGCAGAAAAGGTCAGAGCCAAAAGGCTGGCCTTCAGGAAATATAAGGGAACACAGCGGATGAAGATAGGAGGCATACCAAACTGCCCTAAGGGAAGCAGGTAAGGCAGTAAGGCAGGCAAAGTCCCAAACTGAGGAAACACTAGCACGAACAGTAAAGAGGTGACAAGACTTTCTATAGATACATTAGTGAAAGGAGAAAGTCCAGAGGGGTATTGCTAAGCTTAATGGAGAAAAGGGAGCATGTGAGGAGGAGGACCCTGTAAAGGCATATATCCTAAATAGATACTTTTGCTCAGTATTTACTGAAGAGAAGGTAGGGCAGGGCCCACAGCTCAGCATCTGGACACAGGGGGAGGGAGGTGAGCACTACTCCTTCACAAAAGAAAGGGTCCTACAAGAGCTTGCTAAGCTCAGGGTGGATAAGGCAATGGGACCTGATGGCATACATCCCAGGGTACTTAAGGAGCTAAAGGAGGAACTAGCAGAGCCATTAGCAGAATTGTTTAGTGAGTCTCTGAGCACAGGAGAGGTCCCAGAAGACTGGAGAAGGGCTCATGTGATCCCGCTCCACAAGAGTGGTAGCAGGGAGGAGGCGGGGAACTACAGACCCGTCAGTCTTACCTCAGTAGTGGGCAAGATTATGGAGGCACTCCTTAAGGAAAGGATAGTGCAACACCTGGAATCCATAGGGGCACAGGATCCAAGACAGCATGGGTTTACAAAAGGAAGGTCCTGTCAAACTAATCTCATACATTTCTTTGACTGGGTAACCAGAGTGGTGGACCAAGGGGGAGCAGTTGATGTCGCCTACCTTGACTTCAGCAAAGCTTTGACACTGTTCCACATAGAAGATTGATAAATAAGCTGGGTAGGCTCGGGGTGGGTCAGAAGTTGGTCAACTGGGTGGCAAACTGGTTGACGGGCAGAAAACAGAGAGTGGTGGTAAATGGTATACAGTCAGAAGAGATGCAAGTCATAAGTGGGATACCTCAGGGATCAGTCCTGGGGCCAGTCCTCTTCAACATCTTCATTAGTGACCCTGCAGATGGACTAGAGGGTAAGGCTTGTCTGTTTGCAGATGACACCAAGATCTGCAACAGAGTAGATGATCCAGATGGGGTGGGCAGAATGAGAAGAGATCTGGATAAACTAGCAGAATGGTCAGAAGAGTGGCAACTGGGATTTAATGCAAAGAAGTGCAAAATCATGCACATAGGGAAGAGAAACCCTGAAGCCACCTATAGGCTGGGAGGGGAGTTGCTAGCAGTCACAAAGGAAGAAAGAGACTTGGGCATCATCATCACTGATGACCTAAAATCATCAAGCAGACCTCTAAAGCAGTAGGTAAGGCTAGGGGGTGTTAGGGTGTGATAGTAAGGGGTATCACAAGTCGTAAGAGGAGGTAATAATCCCTCTGTACAAGACACTGGTTAGGCCCCATCTGGAGTACTGCGTGCAGTAGAGAGCCACACCTTCACAAGGACATTAACCAAATTGAGGCAGTCCAGAGAAGGGCAACCAAAATGGTGCAGGGACTGCATCAGAAGACATATGAGGACAGATTAATGGAGCTCAATATGATACCCTTGAGCAAAGGAGGGAGAGAGGTGATATGATCGAGGCATTCAAACACCTTAAGGGCATAAACAAGGTGAAAGAGTCTAACATGTTTAAATATAAGAAAAATAGCAGGACAAGAGGACACAGCATGAGATTAGAGGAGGCCGATTAAGGGGAATGTGAGGAAATTCTTTTTCACAGAAAGGGTGGTGGATGCATGAAATGGTTACCACAAGAAGTGGTGGCTATGAATACAGTGCAGGGCTTCAAACAGGCATGGGATAGGCATAAGGGAGCAATACAAATGACTATGAATAGATAGGCCACTGACACAGCAAAGGGCGATAGCACATTTATAAGGTAGAAAAAGAAATGGGCAGACTGGATGGGCCTTGCGGTCCTTATCTGCCGTCAACTTCTGTTTCTATGAATGGTGAAGATACAAGAGAAGATCAAGAATTACGGTAGGTACGTAATTTTCATATCTTCCCTTGTCAATCTTCACCATTCATTACTTCTTGGTGAGTACTAGCCCCGCCTTTGTAGGGGGGAAGGGTAAAACCCGAGGAACAAGACCCCAGCCTCCTGTTGGTGAGAAACAGAAGGGGAAGACCCTGGCTAGTTCAGAGAAAAGCCTAAGTGGGAGAAGAGCTAGGAGGTGCCTCCCGAGGACGTGGAGCGGAGTTAGCCCCTGCAAAAGTCTCCTAGCTCTGGAGGAAAAAGACGGGTCCCGGAAGGCGGAGGCGTATCACCCTCGCCGGGCCAGGGGTGACAACCTTGAAAGACGGCCATGCCATCCGCCCTAATGCAGATCACTGTCCCTCAAGAAGCCTGGAAGCCACCCTCATTGGCGTCAGAAGATGCCCTTGCCTGGGTGTCTTGCCAGCTCCAGGCCTATAGCGAAGAGGGCAACAGCTTGTCTGGTTTGTCCTGTATCAGGCATCGACACAGTTGAGAGAGCATCGACCACAGGTGCCGACTGTAGGCAGCGTGGTGAGCCTGATGTGATGCTATACAAGCAACCGCACGAGAAGAAGAGAACACCCTTCGCCCCCACCAGTCTAACTGAAGAGAGTCCGGGTCCGGTGGGCGGTCGTGCGCCCGGAGGGAGTCTCCAGGTAGACCAAGCCAGAAGGGGGGTTGGGGAGAGTACCTAGAGATTCCGAGGGGGCACAATACCTACGCTGACAATCAGCTGGGGCTGGAGAAGAGGCGGCTGGCGACTGCCAGGAACGGATAGACGCCTCCTGGAAGGGATAGGCCAGGAAGGGTACCACCAAGTGTTGGGCACTGAATTCTCCAAGGAATTCACTGCCTCCATTCGGTATTGTCTCCGTTGTAAGAGATCCGAAGGTCCCTCACCATCCTCGAAGGAATCGCTGATACTCAGTGAAATCAGGCCGGAGGAGAGATGAGCAGGGGGTTACTCTCCCTCAGAGGAGGGAGACGAGGATGATGGAGAGCTGGAATGCTCAGAGGACTCCTGCAGCGGTGGGGAGAGTCGAAAGACCCGCTCATGCATACATCTAACGTATGAGGGGAAGGCCGCTGCAGAACCCCTGAACTGCTCCCAGGATAACGGACCCGTAGGACCGACATGGCCCGGGAGCGGGGGTGGTGGAGGCAGAGATATGGGAGAGGGGCACCTACGAGGAGGCAATTGACCTCTGCCAGGGCTCTGGAATCCGGGGAACGGAGCCCGAGCTGGCGGGGTCCCGGACAACAAACCAGGCCGCAAGACGGAACCCTGAGGAAGCGGAGCCTGGAAGAGCCCAGGGGGAGAACCTCCCCTGTGACGAACTCGGGACTGCATGGATCCAGAAGGGCAGCCCACAGCAACGCCACCGGAGGGCACTCTAGAGCCCCGGAGGGAAGGGCGGGGTTCAGCACTACGGCTCCTAGCCACCCCCCCTGAGGTGGCCAGAGAAGACAGAGGTCCTGTCCCTCAACCCCTCGGACTCCGAGAGAGCCCTCCTCCTTGACTGCATCGCTCCCGCCCCCAGAGGCAGCAACAGCCCCCGGAGGGAGCCTCCCTAGTCTCCACCACGCCACCCCTGGGACTCAAGGCCACCCCAGCCGAGAGCCCACAGGGGAGGACGGAAGGGGACAGGGAAGGCCCGCTGTGCCGCCTCGCACTGCAGGCCACAGGAGACCCCGACCGAGGAATGAGGGTACCAGGATGGGTCCACGCCTGAGTCGCCGGCCTCCGAGGAGACGGGACCAGCAGGACCTCAATACTGGCCACCCCGGGGTCCCCGTGGCAACGGCACGTGCACAGAGGCGGCTGGCCGACCCGAGCATCAGCAACAGCCAGGCCAGTCCTAGCTCTCCCGCGGCACCAGCGAGGCCGCCGGCACCGCTCCCAGCGTCGGAAACCGACCCGGCGCTGCGAGGAGGCGAAGACCAGGCACAGCGCGCGGGGCTGGGGTGCCGCCACCGGCACCGCGCCGTAACAGTGCCGATCCGAACGGCACCGCCGATCACCGGGATCCGAAACAGCCCGGAAGGCGGCGCCGAGGGTCCACCGTGTCCAGCCCAAAAATCATGGGCCTCAACATTGGGGAGCCTGCACCTCCGAGGGAGGTGATTGCCGAGGCGGGTGTCACCGCCGCAGCCCCGGAGGGACCGCCAGCGCCTCTCGACACCGCAGAAGGAGCTCTTCGCAAGATAAGGGAAGTCCTCCTCCGCTGACCGAGTAGGCCCGGGAGGGGACCTTGGGGAAGGGCCCAGAGACCTTACCTGGGAGTCTCGGAACGACGCTGCCTCGAAAGTCGGCAGGGCTTTGCCGAGCTTGAACGCGCTGGACTTTGAGGACAGGATGGTCCATGGAGAAGAAGGCGCGCACAAATCCATGTCATGGTTGGGTCCCAGGCAACGAAGACACAAGTCATGCCGGTCCAAGACGGGAAAATGCCGCCACAGGAGCACGACGACGAAGCGCCGCCTTTTGAAAAACACTCGCCAGAACCGGACATAACGCCAAACAATTAAGGTAAAAAACAGTAGGAAAACACCCGAGGCCTTACAGATAGAAAAGAACAGTCTTACCGTGGTATGAGCGTCGAGTGTAAATCGAGAAACAGAGGTCGGCAAAACCTGCGTGCTTCACAAACTATTGCTCTCTGACGCAGGTGCAGCCTCGACGGCCGGAGAAACAGAACTGAGATGGAGGAGGGTCGGTATGCTAACGCCCTCCGCATAGCATGACGGGCGTTGGTCTCGAGGGCGCCGTAGAGCTAGCTTTAAAAAAAAAAGCTCTTGTGGCGGGTGCGCGCCCGCACACCCAAGAAGTAATGAATGGTGAAGATTGACAAGGAAGATCCAAGGTTACTCCAGTTTTTTTTTTTTTTTTTACAACTTAGTGGTAAATATTAAAATAATTTTTCATTTTATTTTTACACTTGTATGCATAATAAGCATGTCTGCCCGCTTTCTCATATGTGACAAGTGCACACAAACATACACAAAATGTTACAAAACAAATTAAACATACAAAACAATACAATAACAGTGTTCCACATTGAGTGTAAATATAGAGCAGTGGTAAGGGGAGGAGCCACGGGGCAGGGTCACCAGGGGCGAAGCTACCAGTGGGCGGAGTCAGTCGGGATGCAATAAAATGCATAAGAAACAAGAGTAATAAATGATGATCTGGAGACCTCTGTAGTATGCAGTAGCAAAAGAAAAGTGTGATAAATCATACTGGTGAACCTCTGCATTCTAGTTGCAGGCCAGGCAACAGTTTGTGAGAGTCTTGACATTTTGGTGAGGCCATACTACAACTCTTTACTAGTGCCTGCAAGGCCAAGATCGAATCTTCGGTTTCGCAGTCCTGCCCAATGAGCTGCAGCTTCTAAATAAGGGAAATTGTCAACACCAGGGCCCTCAATTGAGTTAAGCAGAAGTGCATTTAGCACACTGGCACTTAATCTATTTCATTCCTGCGTTTTTATTCGATTCAGTGCAGAAAAACCTCTCACAATCTGCAGTTGACATGGGTATCTCATCATTGCCAGTTCTGCCAAAGTAGATATGCTTGGATACAGGTCTATATACTTAGTAGTTAGAGCGTGCAGCCCATCAGAAATAGTCTTAAAGGCCATCTTTTCCGTTAACATGAGACTACGCAGAGAAGCCCATTCCAGTGCAGAACCATTTACATCCACAATAGTAGCATACTGACCAAGAATAATCTCAAGGCTATCACTACCATACCCTTCCAACTCTTCAATATCAACTTCCTGTATCATGCTGGGGTCAAAGATACTGAACGCATCCAAAAGTTCTTTGCTGGAAACCTTGCTCAATTTGAGCAATTAGGGCCCTAATAAACTTGTCATGCACAGAGGTTCTGAAATGATTTAACTGTGGTTCGCTAAATGGCAAGTTCAGGCCATTATCATTCAGGAGTACTAGTTCAGGCGAAATAGAGGAGAAGTACTGACCAGGTACCAGTAGGCGTGCCCTAAGAATCTCTAAAGTGGAATGTAAATGTCTCTTTATATCAGTAAAATTCAGAGCTGATGTTTGAAAGCATTTAGATAAGATGCTAAGGTGTGGAAGTATGTCACACATCATGCATAAAATAGAGAAAAACTCCCCCAGTTTTCCACCATTTTTACAAGGGCCAAAGCTTGGGGATAATGCCTTTTAGAGGCCTCTCTATGCAAGGACGCAATAACGGATGGGAAAATCTTCCTTAGTGTGTCACATGCTGCTTTTTTGCCTGTTTAGGCTTTAAAACAGGGTTTTCCATTGCCTGCTGAATTTCTTTCAGGGCAGCCATGCGAACAGCAGAGTTTTCATAATATTTGTATAAGTGATCTAGTGTTTGATTAAACATTTTAATGGCGTTCACTTCATTTGCTGCTGCCTTTACAGCCAAGGCCTCCCGGTGAGTCATACAGTGATTTTCAACAAGAATTGGGCTGACTTCTTTCAGCTTTTTAGCCACCCCGTTTTGCCTGCCCAGCATAACGGCTGCTCCATCACTGCCTAACCCTGCAAGGTGATTAACAGATTTGATTATCAGAGAACTCCAGCATTTTTTTTTTTTTTTTTTTTTTTTAACAATTGTGTCTGCCTTTCCATCAATTAGTTCCTCAAGTCCCAGGAAATAAAATACAGGTTACTCACCTGTAACAGGAATTCTAGGAATGGTATATGTTGTTCACCCACACTTTCTGGCAGGTATCCTTGCCACTTTAAATCTTGCCGGAAGGTCTTCAAGCTGGCTCCTCCCACCCACCCAGGTGGTAAAACTCTCGGCTCCGCCCCATGACGCCAGATCTGGCCCGCTGGAAGATCAAGTAGTGTGTCGAAGCTGGGGAGGTCCGGTGGGTCGTGTGGATGAACAACATATACCATTCCTAGAACTCCTGTTACAGGTGAGTAACCTGTATTTCTAGGGACATGGATATGTTGTTGATCCACACTTTCTGGCAGACTCCTAGCAGTTCTCCGGGAGGAGGGAGGCAAGGCACACACCCCCTACTTAGGGAATAGAGACTGGAGAACCGAGACCCCAAAACTAGCATCCTGGCGTGACTCAAGGTCGATGTGGTAGCGAGTGAAGGTGTGTGCTGACTTCCAGGTAGCAGCCCTGCAGATTTCCTGGATAGGGATGTCCCTGGAAGCAGCGGTATGGCGGGCAGAATGAGCTCTCATCCCTCTGGGAGGCTCCATGCCTGCCAACCTATAGCAGAGATCTATGCAGAAGGTGACCCACCTGCTTATCGTCTGCCTAGCTGCAGGTCTGCCAGGGGCTGCTTCAGCGTAAGTGACAAATAGCTGGCGAACTTCTCCCCGAATTCCAGCCGTGCGCTCCTTATAGTAAGTGAGCGCTCTTCTAGGTTCCAAAGTATGGAGCCTATATTCAGCCTCCGAGGTGTGACTGGGGTAGAATACCGGCAGAGTCAACACCTGGTTAAGGTGAAACTCCGACACCACCTTCGGAAGGAATTTCGGGTGGGGCACAGGACAACCTTGTCCCTGTGAAAGACCAGATAAGGAAACTCGATGGAAAGCGCCTGGAGCTCTCCCATCCTTCTGGCTGACGTAATAGCCACCAAGAAGGCGGTCTTCCACGACAGGTGAGAGATCGCACCTGTGCATCGGTTCGAATGTCTTGCCCATGAGCTTTGCCAGTACCAGCAGTAGATCCCACGGAGGTGGAGGTTCTCGCACTGGAGGGGAAATGTGATCACGACCTTTGAAAAAGTGCCAGACCACCTTCTCCTGCGCCACCGACTGCTTCCCGGCCCGCGCCCAGTAAGCAGAGATGGCTGCCAGGTGCACCTTAAGGGTCATCGACCTAAGCCCTTGCTGAGAAAGGGACCATAGATAGTCCAAGATGCTTGCCAAGGAACAGGAGGAAGGGTCCAAACCCTTGCCCTGACACCATATGGAAAACTTCTTCCATTTGAAGGCATAGCATTTCCTGGTAGACTCCTTACGGGACGCCTCAACTACATTGAGGACCTCGTCAGAAAGACCCAAGGCCTGGAACTCTAGCCGTTCAGGAACCAGGCCGTCAGGTGCAGGAATTGAAGGTCCAGATGGAACACCTTCCCCTGATTGAAAGTAGGTCCGGGCGAGCTGGAAGCTGCCTCGGGAGCCTGGAGCTGAGGCTGAGGAGATCTGGATACCAGCATTGGCGGGGCCAGTCTGGGGCTACCAGAATCACCTGCGCCTTGTCCCTCCTCGCCTTGAGAAGCACCTTGTGGATCATGGGAAATGGGGGAAAGGCGTAGAAGAGGCCCGGGGTCCATGGCCTAGAGAAGGAATTCCCCTGCAGCGAGCCCTGCTGAGGGGGGCGGGCATGGAACAGCCTCAGCTGCGCGTTCTCCCTGGAGGCAAACAGGTCCACCTGAGGTGTGCCCCAATGGGAGAACAGATCTTGTACTACCTCCGGCAGGAGAGACCACTCGTGAGAGACAGCCCCTATCCAGCTTAGGGCATAGGCCAGGGTGTTGGAGGCTCCTGCCACATGAATGGCTAGGAGATCCGCCTCCAGGCTGCGCACGAGTGACCAGATGCGGAGAGCTTCCTTGCATAGAGGCATGGAGCGCATCCCGTCCTGGCGGTTTAGGTAGTACATGGTCGTGGTATTGTCAGTCTGGACCTGAACCACTTGACCCCGCAGGAATGGAGCAAAGGCGGTGAGAGCTCGACGGACTGCCCGAAGCTCCAGCAGGTTGATATGGCATCGGGACTCCCGAGGGTACCAGAGGTCATGCGTTCTGTGCTCCCCCAAATGGGCACCCCAACCCATCAGAGAGGCAGTCAATAGAGAGACCGTCGGCTCAGGGCGGACAAACGGGATGCCCTCCTGCAGATGAGCTGGAACGGTCCGCCACTGGAGACCGTTCCACATCCCTTGGGTCACCGTCACTAGTTGGTCCAATGGATCGCAGCGTTGTGACCACTGGCTGGCCAGTCCCCACTGAAGGGGACGCATGTGTCAGCGGGCCCAACGGACCACGCTGGTGCAGGCCGCCATGAGACCCAGGAAGTCCCAGGAAGGGCGCGATTGCCCAACCAGAAATGATTGGGCAAAGGAGGAAAGAACCTCGACCCTGTCCGCCAGGAGCCGTGCTCTGGCTCGAAGAGAGTCGACCTGCCCCGATGAAAAGAATCACCTGCTTCGGTCCGAGTTCCGACTTGGCCTCGTTGATGAGGAGGCCAATTTGAGAGCAAACCCGGAGGGCTAGATCTCTGGACCGCTCCACCTCCTGTCTGGAGGGGGCTGCTATCAGCCAATCGTCCAGGTAAGGGTACACCCGGACCCCTCAGTGCTGCAGGAAGGCTGTCACCACTGCAATTAATTTGGTGAAGACCCTAGGAGCAAGGGAAAGGCCAAAGGGCATGGATCGGAACTTGTAAAGGGATCCTTCCGCTCGGAAGCGGAGGAATCTCTGGTGAGACGGACGGATAGGGACATGGAAAAACGCGTCCTGTAGGCCCAGAGAGCAGAACCACACGCCGCGTTCAAGGGGTGGTATTATCTGAGCTAGAGTGGCCATCCTGAAGGTCCGAGACCTTAGGAACTTGTTTAGGTTGTGCAGGTCGAGAATGGGACGCCAGCCCCCCTGTCCGCTTTGGGACCAGGAAGTACCTGAACACAAACCCCGGGTCTGAGGAAGGGTCCGCCACCTCTCTGATCACCTCTTTCGATGAGCAGAGCGATGTCGGCTCGGTGAGCCAATAGCAAGGCTGCGGACCCAGAGGCCCCCCTGGGAGTGACGGCTCGGAAGGGCGGGGCCTGCTCGAACTCCAGAGGCAGGCCCTTTCCTTCCACTTCCAACACCCACCGGTCTGTGGTTACAGCAGACCAGGCGGAAAAAGCAACAGCGGAGCCATCCCCACGGGGGAACCTGGGAGTGGGGTGACGAGGTCGGGGGCGACACCCCTCAACCCGTCACTGAGTAGGCTTGGAGGAGGAACCGGCCGAGGGACCCCTTGGGCCTTTACCTCCCTGCTTCCTATTGGAGGAAGCCACGGGCTTGGGTTTGGGATGCCAAGTGCAAGCCTGCTGGCCCCGATGCTGCTGGGTTGGACGTGCCGCGGGCGCAGACAGACGAAAGGGCTTGGGTTGTGGTCTGCAGCCCTTGTCCCTCTGGGTGGATAAGACCGAGTCCAGAGTGGCACTGGACTTTTCGATCCTCTGGAGGTGACCTTCAACTCCAGGGCCAAAGAGGTCGGTCCCCAGGAAGGGGACATCCGCCAATTTGTGCTGGGTATCCGCTGTGAAGGTGGATATCCTCAGCCACGCTCAACGGCGCATAGCCACTACGGCCGCTATTGACCTGGCGCATGAGTCACCGACGTCCAAAGCAGTCTGAAGCTGCTGCTTGGCCACTGCCCTGCCTCCGTCCCGCACCTGCTTAACCGTGGTCTGCAGAGAGATGAGGGACTACCTCGTCCAGGGAGCCCAACAGGGCATGAGAGAAGTGTGCCATCAACTGCGCCCGGGTAGCGCCGAAGGCCAAGGAGGGCATGGCGTAGACCTGCGCCCGGCGTAGATCCAACTTCTTGGACTCCTTGTTGGGAGGCTTGTCCACGTCCCTGGTGCTTCCGGCATGCCGGAAGACACTGTCGGTAACCAACCCCTCGGCTAAGCGGTGTTCCGAGAAACCGGACAGGGAGCCGGTAGGGACCGCGTACTTCCTTGCCATCCTGGCCGAAGGCTCAGGGCAGGAAGCAGGACGCTGCCAGAGCTCCAAGGCCGGACCCACAATGGCCTCAGCCACCTGAAAGGCCTCCGTAGGAGAATCCCCTCGGTCCAAAATCTCCATGAGGGGTACTTGGCCCGCTTGGATACGGGCTCGAGCTACATCCCGGTGGACTCAGAGATGAGCCTAAGCAAACCCATGAAGGACGATGGGCTATCGTCCAGCGACTGACCTCCTTAGGACTCCAAGTCAACCCACCTGGAGAACAGGGAGGAATTGTCGTCAGACTCAGAGGAGTCCGCAAAGAGCTGCCTTGGGCCTGAGCCACCCTCCACCTGCCGAGGGCGATCGGGAGTGAGGGTGACAGACAGCCTATGGGGCAGACCCTGGGCCGACCGAGAATTCTTGGTCAGGGCCCCAAACAACGGCTGTGGAGGTGGAGGTTCCACCAGAATCAGTGGGGCAGCCGGTTTAGGTCGAGCAACAGGCCTGGGAGCAGGTGCTCTCTGCAAGAGCAAGGGTTGCTTTGGATGCTCCGGTGACAGCCACTTGATAGCGGGAAGGCGGCGACGTCTGCTTGCTCCCGGACAGAATAAGCTGTTGTCTCACGAGGTCCTCATAGCGTCAACGCAACTTGCGTCGAAGCCTCCCCTCGTCCAAGGAGGAGGACGAGGACAAGCGGCGATGCCGCTTGCCGTGGTACCGAGACCGCCTATGACGGCGGGATCAGCTGGACCGAGAAGTCCAAGACCGAGACCACGAACCTCTGCTTTTCTGAGGAGGGTTCAGGGGCAGGGCGGGGGAAACCCGCTCTCCCCTCAGCTCGGAGGGTTCGACCGTGAATTCCGGAACCGGAGGCACAGGCAAGTCCACGGAAACCTCAATCTCCGCCGGGGGAACCGGGGAGTGAGGATTTTCGGCTTCACCGGTCGACAACCCATCCAACCAGTCGAGAAAAATCTCAACTGCGTCGACAGGAGTCTCGGTCAACTGACCTGACAGGGACACCGCGAGGCTAGTGGCCGAATCCGAAGGATCGACCAAAGTCGATGGTCGACTACTCGGAGAGAGGGACCTCTCCCGCTCCCAAGAGCATCGACGGAGGGACTTACCTTTGTGGTCCTCCTTCTTGGACCCAGAGGAAGGCCCTGAAGTTGAAGGTCCCTCTCCCTTAGTGGAGAGAGACAGAGTTCCTTAAAAGAAACTGAATAGGAGGATCCCAAGGAGAGCGGGATAAATGCCGTGGCCGAGGAAGACGAAGATGCGGCCTGTGCCGCCTCCTCCTCGAGGGCGATCATCTGTTCAAGCAGATCCGCCGAGCCCGCCGCCGCGGAAACTGCCAAACAGGCCTCCTTCGACTTTACCGGAGGATAACGTTTCTCGGGGTGCCCAAGTTGCAAATGGGCAGTGTGGTCTTCCAGGACGTAGGCCGAAAAGGAAGAGCACAGGTCGCAAGCCTGTGGGTTGTGCTCAAGGCCCAAGCAGTAGACGCACGTGGAGTGCAGATCCGTCCGGGACAACATCTGCCCGCATGGGCACCTCCGAAAACTGGGAGTCGATTTGTCCATCGCGGCCGTGAGGGAAATAAATGACGAAGTCTTGAAAACCTTAAAAGTAATTTGGGTAAACCAAGAAATAGGAACCAGTCTCTCATAGGCGTTAAGGAGGGAACCTGAGCTTCAAACGGTAAGGAAGATCTGGCATCATGGGACGGAGCAGAGAGTTTTACCACCCGGGTGGATGTGAGGAGCAAGCTTGAAGACCTTCCAGCAAGATTTAAAGCGGCAAGGATACCTGCCGGAAAGTGTGGATGAACAACATATCCATGTCCCTAGAACTCTGAGTTTCCCTTCTTTGCAGTACATACCATACAAAATGAGCTGCTTCATAACAGCAATATCAGTTGTTTTGTCCACCAAATATGAAAAAATCTAGCAGCCTTCAAATCTGTAAGAATTGATCTCCTGACCACCTCACCCAGGCAGAGAACCATTTCTCTGACAGTTCGATCAGAACGATATTTGACAGCATCAGCAATATGTATATTGTCTAGGTATTTGCATCCCAATGATTTGGCGAGATCCAGCAGTGAGCTATATTTCGTTGTGTGAGGCAGCTCATTTTTTATTAGCCAGTACATGCAACAAAGGGATGCCACAAAGCTTCTTGTTCCAGGGTCAGGGCCTGCTGCATTGCTTGCTCTATTCCACCTTTGAAGCCAAATTCTGCAGTTTGCTTCAATTCAGAAGCAACGTGAACTGAACTGTTCTGATGCCTTTTATAGGCATCTTCTCTGCATGTCTTACACCCACTGAGTACCCAAACTGTTCCTGATTTGAGCATCTGTTTATGTTTTATGCAAAATGCAAAACATGCCACCATTTCTTTGTACTCCAACAGTATTTGTTACGCCAGCCAGTATAAAAGCCTGTTGCTCTATGCTTAGGTTTTTTTTCCTGTATAGCAGTAGGTGCAGGGAGTCTCTTGGACATCCTGATCAACTGGACCAACTGGCATTGTCCCAATCATCGACTCACAACTGTCATGATCTTGATCAGGATGTTTCTGTTTTTGAGTTAATTTGAAACCAAAGTTAGTTTCTGCACTGTGTACAATAAAGCTCCCCCCCCCCACTTGTGTGTTTGTCAAATATAGAACGATAGTTTGGTAATGCTGGTTGAGTGAAGCCTCACACAAATATTTTTCTGCTCCCTGAATCAGGGTTTACTAGAACAAGTGACCACTGACGAAGCAAGACTGCACAACTTGACTGGGACAGAGACAGTTAAGGACCCCCCAATTTTTTTTTCTCTCGCACAAATATTTTTCTGCTCCCTGAATCAGGGTTTGGGAAAGAGACTAGACCCCTCGTAGCACAGTTAAGGCAGGAGCCCTGAATTTTTTTTCTCACAAATAGAAACAAGTGACGGTCACCACACACTGACAAAGCAACGGACTGCACAAGGACAGGACTGGCAGACCCCCCCTCGAAGGGGAGGGTCAAGTCAGGGCGTCTGTCCCCGGTGTCTCCTCACAAACACAACTGGCTGTGGTGCTGTATACCAGGTAGTAATATCTGACTGCTGTGCAGAACACGAATTATTTTATTTCTTTACTGCCTGTATATTTATTTTTATACACTGCAGCTCATCAAACACCCACTGTGGGAGACCACACAATGAGCTCTCTCTCTCCCCCTCTCCCCTTTTCCCTTCTCTCAACGACCCACTTCAATTTTTTCAGGACAGATTATTCTAGCCCCTTGCACTGCTTACAGGTCTAATGTTGTAGTTTACAATCCAGAACCACCTACAAGCAGTTACCTAAATATGTGCAGGTCTGACCATTAATCCTAATCAAGTGTGCTGCATCAGGCATGCAAGAAACCAGCAGCTAAAGTCAGTTCAGTGAATTGGACGAGTTCCCATAGAAAATAAATCTTCCAGTGCAGACTGGTGTTTATTTTTTCTTTTACTGCCAGTATTTTTTTTTTTTTTTTTTGCTGCAGTTGCCCTTTCAGTAAAAGGCAGAAAAATTTGCAGGTCTGAAATGCTGGAGAGTCACCATGCAATGAGCACCCCACCCCAAACTCAGTAACACTTCATATACCAGTTAGTTCCGATACTTCAAGTTTTAAAAACAAAATAAAAGGTTTTTTTTTTCCTTTCATCATCAATATTAGGCAAAAGAACTGCACTCAATTACAACTAGCATTTCTGGAGCCAACTGAACGTCTGAACGATTGCAATCCCTAAAGTGGCAGCAGACTAATGGGAGTTACCCAGCAATTCGTAGCAGCTCCATTATAGGCTGCTGGACTGTCACTCCCAGAGGCTTTCTCTCTATTGGCTCCACGGTTTGGTGCCTTAGCCTGGTCCGCTTACCCCATGATCCCCAAACCTGCAGAGAGCTTTACTGCAGCTGCACCAGTCTTGCCTGATCGCACGAATGCAACCGCGAGAGCGTACACATTTAAAGGCAAAGAGTGGCGGCTGGACAATATGAGAGGCGGGTGCCCAGGATTGCGTGGCGGCCCGTCTCTCAATAGTAGTAATGAATGGGGATCCCTGAATAACATTCAATCGATAAACACTACAAAATAACTGTCACAAAACAATCACATTCATCCTTATAATAAAAGTCATCTCCATAAAAGTTTTTAAAAGTAAAAAAAAAAAAAAGTACCCTTAAAGGGACACTGTCAACCCCCTTAGGTCTCAAAGTGTCCCTAGTTTAAAAAATATTTTGTGATTGCCAAAATTCTGTAAAGATAGTTGATATAGCTGGTAGTTTGATTCAGACTCATTTTCTTAAAAAAAGTAAAAAACAGACTACCCAACATACTGGTGTTATCACAGAAAAACAGGTTTGTTTACATTCCTTGATCAACTCCAAATGCATCTTTCCTGGACTTGGGAACACCCACAAAACAGTCTAGCCCCTCACGATGCACTGGGAGATTAGGAGGCTACTGTCTTATGAGTGACTGCACACTGTTTGTGTGTGTTTCCAATGCTCAGGACATATGCAGTACGAACAGGACCAGGACTGTAAACAAAAACAAGGTTGTTTATAAATATACATTGCCATATATTTCAGTTATATTAAGCAAGGCTACAGACAAAACAAAACAGCAGCATCAATGAATTTTAGAGAGGTTAAACAATCAAAAAATGTGGGGTTTCAACTAGAAACAATATGATGAAAAACAGGTTTGCAGTGTCCCTTTAACAAGGTGAGAAGGGAGGGAATTAAAAAATAATGGGGCTGTAAATAAAAAGTACCTCTGCCCAACTGATTTCCTACATAGTGGAATTAAAAAGGTTAATTTACTCTGGGACCAAGTCCCACATTCATTTAATGTCCTAGGAAATAATGAAAAAATAGAATTGGGCAACAAACCCACAATACCCTTAAATAAAAATAGGGCTGACTTAAAACAAACCCTATTGCAGAATATAATACAGCCTGAGAGCCTAATTAAGTCACAGAGTGAATACAGAGGTAGCACCTGTCAAAATCTTAAAATTGAATTAAATTATACCTGGAATCTGCCCAGGATATTATCTGTACTAGCAATATAAATATTAATACTGTAATCTAACAGACTAGAGAAAACTGTGGGTCAAGAGTTTCTAGACCCACTAGTTAGAAAGAAGGGCATATCCTACATAGCATTCCTAATCTTTGATGAAGAGACTGACATAAGAAATTTACATAGGATTCAAAGTCAAATGAAAATCAAGATTGATGCCCAGGTATTTAAATGTTTCAACTTTCTCTATGGTAGCACCCTTCAAATCTACCACAGATGACAGGTGGGGGAGTTCCACCCTGGGTCCAGTGGAATAATATATTAAAACTAAATAACTGACCAACCGGAATTTTACATTCAAAAAATTCCGTAACTGAAAAGAAAAGATTACTCACCTTAGTAATGTTGTTTCTTCTAATGGAGTCTTGCTGTATTCTGACAATAGCAGTGAGTCCCAACCGAACTGCCCAGAGATGAAAGAGTTAACTTTCCATGCCAGGCATGGAGCAGCTGAGCTCGAGCTCGGTTGAGACTCTGTCTGTTGCTGTTTGAACTCAAACAGTCAGATCTTTACAGGCTAAACTCACTGAGGTCCTGTGTGGAAGCTGTAAACCTACACTAGCCAACTGGCTATTAACATCATAACAAATTCTTTTGTCCCAAAACAAAGACTCAAGTCAGGAGACTGAAACACACAACACCCACTCACCCAAAGAGAGGGCGATAAAAAAGGTGGGGCACCTCCCGAGTACCAACACTGCCACTGCCCACCCACATCCCAAAAACAAAGATTCTGAGAGGGGAAGGCAGGGAGGAGGTCAGAATACAGCAAGACTCCATTAGAAAAGACAGCATTACTAAAGGTGAGTAATTTTTTCTTCAAACAACATGAACTCTTGCTGTATTCTGACAACAGCAGACTACCAAGCAGTACCTCCATGGAGGAGGGACAGAACCTACTTGGAAATAGGCTCTGAAGCATAGCTGTGCCAAACCAAGCATCACTCCTAGCGTGGATATCCTGGGAGTAATGCTTGGTAAAAGTGTGAACTGTTTTCAGGTAGCTGCTGACATCTCTAAGATAGGAATATCCCTGGCAGCAGCCAGGGAAGCAGTTGTACCTCTGGTAGTGTGCGCCCTCAGGCCTGAGGGTGGAATCTTACCTAGTTTTTCATAGCAAAATTGGATGCAAGAGACAATCCACCTGGCAATGGATCTTTTGGTGGCAAGACTTCCTTTACCAACCTCACCATAAGTGAGGAACAGTTGGAGGGAGTCAAACCTATGACCCTCGGTACATTTTATATAGTAGCTAAGGGCTCTTTTCACATCTAGACTGTGCAGCCTCCTCTCACCAGAGGAGGAATGGTCAGTGAAGTACACAGGAAGAGAGACAGACTGATTAAGGTGGAAGTCTGAAACCACCTTAGGCAAAAACTTCCTGTTAGTCCTGAGGACCACCTTATCCCTATCGAAGGAAATAAAGTCAGGCTCCACTGACAGGGCTTGTAGCTCACTTATGCACCTGGCAGAGTGATGGCCACCAAAACAGTTTTCCAAGTCAAGTACTTAAGCTCTGCTGGACAAAGGCTCAAAGGGGTTGCATAAGCTGAGTAATGCAAACGTTAAGATCCCAAGCAGGGGCAGGGGCCCTGAATGGAGGATTGGTATGAAGCAATCCCTTAAAAAACTTGGAGAATACAGGGTGAGCTGAAAGAGAAGAGGGCTTACCTGCTGAAATGAAAGCAGAAACAGCTGCCAGATGCACCCTTAATGTAGCTGATCTGGGTCCCAAGCTATTCAGATGGACCATATAGTCGAGGACTACGGGCAGATCAGCAGACTCTGGAAATATGCTTCCCAGAACACGATATGGAAAATCTTTTCCACTTGGAATTATAAGTAGTTCTGGTGGAAGGCTTCCTAGAAGCCTTTAGAATATCCATAACACCTTGGGAGAGGTGTAAATCAGCAAACTAACTTCAAGAGCCAGGCCTTGAGATTGAGAGATTTGAGAATCGGGTGCCAAACCCTCCCCTGAGCACAGGTTTTAACAGGTTGTAATTCCTGGGAAGAGCCAGGGGAAGATGGACTGATAAGGACAATAGGAGAGGATACCAGGGCTGTCTAGCCCAGTCTGGAGCAATCAGGATAGCTTTGCAGGGTTGAGACCTGATTTTGACTAGTACTTTGAACAGGAGAGGGAAGGGGGGAAAAAGCATACAGGAACTTCCCTTCCCAACTGAGAACTAAGGCATTCAGGGGGACTGAGCCCAACACTAGGGGCCTGCAGCAAAAACGGGGAAGTTGGTGATTGTCTGGGGCTGCAAAAAGAAGAGAAGCACTCTTGATGGGGGGGTGGGGGTCGATCCCAGTCCTTTCACAGAAGAAAGGGTTCTGCAAGAACTCCTAAAACTGAAGGTGGACAAAGCAATGGGTCCTGATGGAATTCACCCCAGAATTCTAAAAGAATTAAGGGAGGAACTAGTGAAACCACTGGCTACTCTTTTTAATAAATCATGGGAGGATGGTGTGGTACCAGAGGACTGGAGGAAGGTGGATGTGATTCCCTTTCACAAAGGTGGGACCAAGGCAGAGGCAGAAAACTACAGACGTGTCAGTCTGACCTCTGTGGTAGGGAAGAAAAAATTACTCACCTTAGTAATTGCTTTTTTTCTCATGGAGTCTTGCTATATTATAACAATAGCAGTCAGCCACTGCAGCTGAACTGCCCCGGAGAGGAAGGAGTTAACTCCAGAAGATCTGGAGTTCTACAGCGCGAGGGCGCTGTGCCCAAAGCTCTATCTGGCAGTTTCAAATGAAACTGTCAGATCTTTACGAAGCTAACATCAAAGGACGGAAAGTCTGTGTGGAAAACTACACTAGCCCATGGCTACCTACTAGTAGTAATAACAACAATATAAAGAACAAAAGAAACACTCAGAGCCATAATAACAAAAATTGATGGTATTATGGTTCGCTTTCCACCCTTGACAAGCACATATGAACCCCTTCCCCAAAGACTCAAGTCCAGGAAGGGGCAATATAAATAACCTAAATGAAACAATCTAGATCCTAACCCAAAGGAAAGGGGTAGAGGAAAAACTACAATGGCATGACACAGTGCTTGCCATACCCCTACCCAAGTAGAAGTTCTGAGAGGGCAGGAGGAGGGTGGTTATAATATAGCAAGACTCCATGAGAAGAAAAGCAATTACTAAGGTGAGTAATTTTTCTTCAAAGACCATGAAGTCTTGCTATATTATAACAATAACAGATTAGACAGCAGTACCTCCATGGAGGAGGGTCAGAACCTACTTTGGAAATAGGCTCTGAAGCACAGCTGTGCCAAACCGACATCTCTCCTGGACTGGACATCCAGGGAATAATGCTTGGTAAAGGTGTGAACTGTCTTCCAGGTAGCAGCTTGACAAATCTCCAGAATGGGGATGTCTCTAGCAGCCGCTAGAGGCAGCTGTACCCTGGTGGAGTGGGCCCTCAATCCTGAGGGGGTACTCACCCAGTTTCTGATAACAGAATTGGATACAAGAAACAATCCACCTTGCAATTGTTCTCTTAGTGGCAGGTTTCCTTGCCAACCTCGCCATAGGTAAGAAAGAGTTGAGGATTCAGACCTATGACCTCTGGTGCGCTCTAAATAGTAGCTTAAGGCTCTTTGACATCCAAGCTGTGCAGTCTCCTCTCACCTGAGGAAGAATGCTCAGTGAAAAATACTGGAGAGAGATAGATTGATTCAGGTGGAAATCAGAAACCACCTTAGACAAAACTTTCTATTAGTCCTAAGGACTACCTTATCTCTGTGGAAGAGATAAAATCTTCTTCCACTGACAGGGCCTGTAGCTCACTTATGCGTCTGGCAGAGGTGATAGCTACTAGGAAAACGGTTTTCAAGTTAAATACTTGAGCTCTGCAGAAGACAGAGGCTCAAGGAGTTGCATTAACTGAGCAATGCAAATATTCAGGTCCCAAGGGGAGCTGGTTCCCGAGGAGGGTTAGTATGAAGTAACCCTTTAAAAAACTTGGAGAACACCGGGTGAGAAGAAAGAGGCAGGCTTCCTGCTGACACAAAAAGCAGAGACAGCTGCCAGATGAACCTTCAGGGTAGCTGGTTAAGGCCTAGAGGAATTCAGATGGACCAAATAGTCCAGTAGAATGGGAAGATCAGCAGATTCTGGGATAATCTGCCTCTCAGAGCACCAGATGGAAAACCTCTTCCACTTAGAATTATAAGTGGTTCTAGTGGAAGGCTTCCTTGAAGCCTTTAAATATCCATGACACCCTGAGAAAGGTGTAAGTCAGCAATTCTAGCTCCTCAAGAGCCAAGCCTTGAGGTGGAGGGATTTGAGGTCCGGATACCACACTCTCCCCTGTGCACAGGCCAGTAAGTCGTGGACTCTGGGCAGGCTCAGGGCAGGGTGGACTGCCAAGGACAGGAGCAGAGGGTACCAGGGCTGTCTGGCCCAATCTGGGGCAATCAGAATCACTCTGCAAGGTTGAGATCTGATTTTTACTAGTACCCTGAAAAGGAGAGGAAAGGGTGAAAGGCATACAGGAACTTCCTTTCCAGTCCAACAGAAAGGCGTCCAGAGGACTGAGCCCAGAACTGGAGGCCTGCAACAGAAAGAGGAAGTTGGTGGTTGTCTGGGGCTCGAAAAAGATCTATCTGAGGAGTGCCCCATCTGGCAAAGACAGAACCCAGCACTTGTGGATTCAGAGCCCATTCTATGGCCCTGAGAAATTCTGCTGAGGGCATCCATCAGGACATTGTCCTTCCTGGGAGATGAACCGCTATCAGGGAGGTGTTCAGGGAAGTAGAGACCACAACTTCATTGCTTGGTGCACAAGGCTGAAGACCGAGTGCCCCTTGCTTGTTGATGTACCACATTGTGGTGGTATTGTCTGTCCTGACTTGAACCACTTTGTTCTGGACAGAATCTGAAAACACCGAAGAGCTAAAAGACAGCTCTGAGTTCCAAAAGATTGATGTGGAGCAGAGACTCCTGAGGAGACCATACCCCTGAGTGGCAGGTCGTCCAGGTGAGCCCCCACCCTAACAGGGAGAGCATCCGTGGTGAGGGGAGGAGTGAGAAATGGGAATGAAGGGAACCCCTGTCTTAAATTGCTCTGGACCTGCCACCAGTGGAGGCTAGGATCAGAGTTTGATAACTGGGACCAACTTGGTAAGGGGTCCTTCCTTGAGACCAATAGGCCCTCAAATGGAACTGAATGTCCCTCATCTGGAATCTTGCTCCCTGCACGACAGCTGTGGAAGCAGCCATGTGCCGAGGAGTTGCAGAAAATGCCTTGCTGGTCGAGAGACCCGCGGGGGTAAAGGAGGATGCCAGAGGCGATGAGTCTGTCCACCCTTTCCGAGGGAAGAAAAGCCCTGCCTAACCTTGTGTTCAATTCTCACGCCTATGAAGTTAGGACCTGAACTGGTTCCAGAACTGACTTTGGTAAGTTTAGCAGGAATCCCAGGAAGTGAGAAGCTGCTGGGTGACTTGCAGTGGGATTTCACCTGACCTGGAGACTGACCCACAATGAGCCAGTCGTCCAGGTAGGGAAACACAGCAACCCCTTGCCTTCTTAAGTGAGCCACTACTACAGAGAGACATTTTGTAAATACCCTTGGCGCAGAGGTAAGGGTCAAGGGCATTGCCCTGAACTGGTAGTGGCCTGAGGGCAGTTCAACCCAGGTACTTTCGTGAGAAGGCCTGAGCAGAACATGGAAATAGGCATCCTTGAGGTCCAGGGAAGCTAGCCAGTCCCTGGCCTTAGGGAAGGCAATATCATTGCCAGTCAACATTTTGAACTTTGGTTTCAACAGATGCTTGTTCAAGTATCTTAAATCTAGAATGGCGCCATTCTCCTGTCTTTGGGGTAAGAAAGTATCTTGAATAAAGCCCCTTGCCCTGATGGCAAGGAGAAACCCTTTCCACTGCTTTGCAGTCCAGCAGAGCAGAAACCTCTGCTTCCAAAGCAAGGGCTTCTGAAGGATTTGCAGGTGGAAAATGCCTGGCTCTCATCTTTGGAAAGTGTTTGAAGCTGAGAACCAGACCCTGGCCTATAACCTCCAGAACCCATCTGTCCGTAGTTAGGGACAGCCAGTTCCGTCTGAAATAGGCCAACCTGCCCCACTGGTACAGGAGAATCGGCCCTGGGCACCACCATCAGGGTGCCTGCTTAGCAACAACCTTAGGCTGAGGGAGGGCGGTCTACTTGGTACAATCTGCCCTGCCTCTGAAGAAACCCCTCTGCGAGACAGCAGAGGAGGCTTGAAGTGGTAAAAGGCCTGGAAAGGGCCTGCCCCTACCTCTGGGAGCATGCCTTTGTGGCATGGCATGCTTCTCCTTAGCCTGGGCACTTTTGTAGGTAGTTCTGTATTCATCCATCTTTTTCATATAGTTTTCGTTTGCTCCCCAAAAGAGAATTTCCCACTACAGGAAAATCCATAGCCTTTGACTGGGTATCTTGGGACAGATTAGTGCATCTGAGCCATGCCAACCTAGGAAGCTACAGAAGTGGCCATGACCCTAGAAGAAACATCATTAACATCAACAGCAGTATGAAATTGAACTTTAGAGGCTTCAATGCCATCAGCAGCCACCTGTTCAATCTCACTAGCCAGCTGGCCATGGGCCTGCTTGGCTAACTGCAATACTGTATCCCACCTAGATTTCTGATATCTGCTCACATAAGCCATATAATTTGCCTGCCTGAGTCCCAAAGAAGCTGCCATATACTGTTTCTTCATCATGGCATCAATCTTCCTGGAATCCTTATCAGGAGGATGTGAGGCCAGAGGAATATTAGCCTTGTCACAGGCTGCAGCTTGTACCACACATGACTACACTGCTCAGTAAGGAAGTCTGTACCCGAGCCTGACAAAGTATACCTTCTGTCCATTTTTATCTACAGGAGGGACAGAATGAGGATTTTTAAAATCTTTGTTGTTTGCTTCCTAAATGACTTATGCAAAGGAATAGACAACCTCCTAGACTCTGGAATATCCATCATTTCCACATAATCAGGCTCCTCTTGCTCATCCACAGCCTCCTCTAAAGGAAGCTGGAGGGTTTCTACAACCTTTTGTAAAAAATAAAGAAAGAAGGGGACTCAGACAGAATAGGAGGAGATTCTAAAGGTCTGTCTGGAGAAATGTCGGTTCAATGGCACGTCCAGACCCCCAGCCACACATATAATGATCAAATTCCTCCTCCCCTCCTGTGGTTCATAAAATCCTCAACTTCAAAATCCTGAACCACTGGGACTGAACAGACCAACCTTTTACCAGCTGTTGGTGGTTCTACAGATCCCTGAGACAGTGACTGGACAATCTGAATGGCTTTAGCTATCTCTGCAGCAGTTGGAGACACAATTTTGGACTCCAGACCTACTGATTTCCTTGTCTTTTACTTGGGACTGGTTCCTCTGACCAGCCTTCCTTTGCCGAGGAAGTCTCGCCCTGGTCAGAGGGCACTCCCTCTGGTCCAGTGGGTACTGGACGGGCTGGCCATCCGGTCAGCGGACTTTTGGCCTCTCGTTCCCTGAGCGGCCCAATCTCTTCTCCAGGGTGGCTGCAGGAAATTTTACACACCTGGCAGTCTGACAGGAGGTGGTCAGCCCCAGACAATAAACACAAGTGGTGTGTGGGTCAGCCTTGGCAAAGCGTCCCCACAGACATCACAGTGTTGAAACCCAGTGGGCCCGGTTTTTCTTTGGGTTTCTCAGACATAATGCCAGCCTAACCAAAACTTGCCGCACCTGATGGCAGTGCCAGGCAAGACACCCTTATCGGTTCCTAACCGTGTCACGGGTATTTGAAAAAACCGTTATAATTCCGTTTTTTTTAGAACCGATAAGAACCGGGAACCGCACTCTAAAACCCACTGTACACTTTTTAAAATACAGAAAAAAAAAAAACAACGATCGGTTCAAAACCGAACCGATAATTAATTTTCCACACAGACTTAAACTTTTGTACTTACGGTTACCAGATAGAGCTTTAAAACCGAAATGCGGTAAAAATAATAACTTTTGCCGGTTCAAATGACCGAAAAATACTCGCTTGAACCGAGAATGAACCGAGCTGAAGGAGCTGATCTCCGGAGCGACTGTTCAGTGAAGCGGAGTAAAGAATCTGACAGTTTCATTTGAAACTGCCAGATAGAGCTTTGGGCACAGCGCCTTCGCGCTGTAGAACTCCAGATCTTCTGGAGTTAACTCCTTCCTCTCCGGGGCAGTTCAGCTGCAGTGGCTGACTGCTATTGTTATAATATAGCAAGACTTCATGGTGTTTGAAAGTGATGGAGTCACTCCTGAAGGAAAGAATAGTTGAGTACCTAGAGGACAGTGGAGCACAGGACCCAAGGCAGCATGGGTTCTGGCGGGAAGCTCATGTCAGGCAGATCTAATAGATCTCTTTGACGGGTGACCAAAGTAGTAGACCAGGGAGGGGCTGTGGGCGTGGCCTACCTAGACTTTGAAAGGCATTTGGACAGTCCCACAAAAGATTAATAGTCAAATTAACCAGCCTGGTAGTGGGACCCAGGGTGGTAGCCTGCAAAACATTGGCTGGACAACAGGACACAGAAGGTAATTGTAAATGGAGTCCACTCTGAAGAAAGGGGGGGTTACTAGTAGGGTACCGCAGGGTTCAGTATTGGGTCCAGTCCTTTTTAATGTCTTCATCAGTGACATTGCAGAGGGACTGGAAGGAAAAGTATGCCTTTTTGCAGAGGACACTGAGATCTGCGACAGGGTTCATGCACAGGGAGGCGTGGGGGGGATGAGGAGGGAGTTGGCAAGGGTGGAGGAGTGGTCAGAAGTGTGGCGGCTGGGATTCGATGCGGGGAGGTGCAGGGTGGTGCACCTGGGAAACAAGAACCCAGGGGAAGAATACACAATGGGTGGGGAGGTAGTAACAACAACAAAAAAGGAAAGGGACCTGGAAGTAATCATATCAGATGACCTTAAGGTTAGCAAGCAATGTGAGAAGGCAGTAGGGAGGGCTAGGGTATACTGGGATGTATAGGGAGGCATCAGCAGCAGAAACAGGAAGTTGTTATCCTCTGTACAGACAGTTGGTGAGACCCCATCTGGAGTACTGTGTCCAGTTCTGGAGTCCCTATTCCTAAGGACATAGACAGGATAGAGGTAGTCCAGAGGAGGCAACTAAAATGGTGCAGGGTCTGCAAAAGAAGTCGTATGAGGAGAGACTAAAGGAGCTTAATATGTATACCCTTGAGGAAAGAAGGGGGGGGGGGACATGATAGAAACTTTTAAGTACCTCAGTGGAATCAACAAAGTCCACGAGGGTAGCATCTTTCAGAAAAAGAGACTTGCAAGAACAAGGGGACACAACTTAAAGATAGAAGGAGGGCGGTTCAGGGGCAATGTGAGGAAGTATTATTTCACAGAGAGGGTAGTGGATGCATGAAACAGCCTTCCTGAGGAGGTTGTGGGGTCTAAAACTGTGGGAGAATTCAAGAATGCATGGGACAGACATAAGGCAATTCTTGTGGGGGGTAGGAAGAAATAGGCTGTTGGTTAACTAGGATCTGCGGCCTATCCTGTAGGTAGGGAAATGGGCAGAATAGATGGGCCTAGTGGTCCTTATCTGCCGTCAAAGTCTATGTTTCTATGTTATGGGATCCTTAAAGAAAGTGCTTATGTCACTTCTTCTCTGTTCAGGCAATGTGGAGATAAATCCTGGCCCCTCAATTGCAACTCTCCTCTTCAGACTTTGAAGCTGCCTCAGGGCTTAAAATTATGTTGGTCAATATACTAAGCCTGTCCAAAATTTTGGACAATTACAAGCCTGGGCTGTGCATACTAACCGGATATTATTCTTAGAGACTTGGCTTAATAAGGCTAATACCGATCAACAAATCTTTCTTCAGGGCTACAAACACTTTCGGCAGACAGGGCAACTAGAGGTGGGGTGTGTGTGGTAGTCTGTCAAATCCAAGTACTCTGTCACCGATATCAGTTGTAAATCTCTTCCCAAGGGATTTGAGATTGTTTCAATGAAGCTCCATCTTCCTTCCTCGGAATGCATTACTATCATACGTGGCTAAAGGCCTCTGTCATGAGGCACTGAAATCTTTAACTCACTGAAATCCCTATTTCTGCTGCAAACACAGAAATAATATTCCTGGGGATCTCAGTATGGATTGGTTAACTCCTAAATCACATTGCCTTAAATCTCTATGTGATAAGCTCAGCCTAGTTCAATTAGCTTGGTAATAGGAAGACCACAGTAGTCATAATATAGGTACACGAGTACCACGTCTGGTAGCAACCAGAGATATTTTATTACATTAGTCAGCAGATGTTGCAGGAGACCCCAGGTATATACAGCAAAAGTAGACAGGTCAGACTCAGTCTAGGGGTGACAGTAAGGGCTTGCACCACTCTTGCAAATCTAAGCAAACTGGATATCCTCCATCACCGTGCGCTATGGTTCATTACCAACTCCCCGTACTGCACACACCATTGCGATCTGTACGCAGCTGTTGGCTGGACATCGCTTGCCACCAGATGCCTACTTCACACTGGTCTATGGACCCTCAAGTTGCTTCTGCATAAACTGCAGAGTTATTTATCCTCCCTTATCCACATGTCAGTGTTTACTCACTCAGGAAATCTGACTTCTTATTGCTGGACGCACAGAGGACTTGTACTTCCTTTGGAAAACGAGCCATCGCTTATGCACTTCCCACTATACGGAACCAACTCCAATCCGTGCTGAAACTATCCAGCATTGTCAGTTAACTTGTGCTAAGTTCATCTAAAATAAAAGATATCTGCAACTGTTATCAACCCCACCCACCTTTGCATGTGCGATTTACACTCATGATTAAGTCCCTCCCCACCCACATGGGTGCCTTTTACTTCGTCCACATTAGCATTAGATATAACCCTCACTGTAATCTTGTACCTCCAACTTGCACTACACGACTATAACTACCTGCTCCTCTTCCACCTCCCATTTTGGCTACTTATTTAGTACTCCCGTACTCCTCCCTACCATCCCTCTCATCATTAACCATGTCTACCTCATTTATCCTATCCTGTCGTTACTTAATTTGCCAAGAGTACTTATTATAATTACCAGTGTGATGGCTATATACTCTACCCAGTATCGTTGCTTATCACCATAACATTGTTCATACATCATGAACCAAACGTCCTTCATTGTTTACTGTCTCCTGCTATACCAGATTATGTTAAATCTTACTTGAACTATGTACGCACTTTGAATATTTGTAATCAGTGTTCCCCTTTTAAGGGATGCCTTACTATGTAATGTAATATCTTTATCTATGTAACTGTCCCAGGATCTCCTTTTGAATGAGCTTGCTCAATGGACTTTTCCTGTAATAAACTTGAACATACAGATTCAAACTCTACAGTAAGCCTTTTTTTTTTGCAATCTGAGTGCAGCACTTACAGGCGACTTACCTTGGAGCCATAACAGAACGGAAAACTTGGCAAAAATTATGGTTTTAAGAAAGTCCTGATATTCCCTCAGACTTTAAGCTACTGCAGGGATATTTAACCAAGCAAAAAGGATTCAGTCTGGCCAGACAGCACTGTATGGTGACTGATGCTTCTCATACTGGTAACACAAGTTTGCACTCCCCCCCTCCAGTGATATCCGTCAAGATATATAAATAAAACATATGGTATGACAGCAGTTTCATCGTTGTTTCTTGCAATAGTAGTTATTTATAAAACTAGAAAATGTCAGCAGATTTGCAACTTTCACTGGATTCATGCCTGCTAATGTAGGCAAGCCCTGAAAAAACAGAACTGCAGTGTTAGAACTACAGAATACTGTACTTTTATAACAATGTATTACAGAAACATCCACTTACCTTGGAACCATCTTGTTTTTGACCGTTTAGCTCTCATCTTCAACATCAATAAATCACGGTTAGAAGGCTGCTCTTCAGTGTCACCTCTGGAACTACTGACCTCTTTGGTAAACCCACCATTAGTTCTTTCATAATCTCGACAATTTTTATCTTTGCTACTATTAGAAATATTCTGTTCATCACTTTCATGTTCTGTTGCAGATGATGCATCTGAACCTCCCAAATCCTTACCTCCTGATTTCATACCTGACTAATGTCTGATCTTCTGCATTAACTTTGCCCGCTTCACCAATTCTGTGTGTTCAGTTTTTGTGGTGTTTTTCCAAATGCTTCATATAGGGCTTTTAGATATATAACTTTTGATCCCTCGCCTGATTTTCTGTCTTTCCTCAGACTTCTACCCAAATTATCTTTTGTAGTTTCTTTATTTTCCATATGTACACAGCTGGTAGTAGCACTGGGTTCGGTGTTATGTTTTATCTAAAATAAAGAACACAAATCAAACAACTGTTATCAGTGTTATTAATATTTGTTTTTTTGAGGTTAGTGAAACTAGACAAATAGGACAACCCAGGTCAGAGACATAAAACATTCAATAAACAAGTTACACACATGTGTACATAATAAAACAGTACAAATAAAAATGCTACAAACATGCAGAATGAGTCATCCAAGATAATTTCCCTGAAATTGTCATTAAACATGGTGTTAAACAGTTTCATCCAGTCCCAGCTAGTAGGTGAGGACAGCCATACCAACTACCTGCAGTTCCACTGGAAGTACTGATTCATCAGAATCTCCTCAAGCTAAACTCTTCCCACCGCCTGGGCAGTATATCCTCCAGCTGTCCAGCTTCACCCCGATGTCAGATCCTGCAAGCATAAAGTATGGCTCCGTGTGCCACTTGCCAGGAGAGGCCAGAAGGGTGGTGTGGATGCATATATACCACTTCTACCACTACAGTTACAGGTGAGAAAATACAGGTTACTCACCTGTAAAAGGAGTTCTAGGAATGGTATATGTTGTTCATCCACACTTTCTGGCAGGTATCCTTGCAGTTTTAATTCTTGCCGGAAGGTCTTCAAGCTGGCTCCTCCCACCCACATGGTAAAACTCTCGGCTCTGCACCATGACGCCGGATCTGGCCCACTGGAAGCTCAGGTTGTGCGTCGATGCCGGGGAGGTCGGGTGGGTCATGTGGATGAACAACATATACCATTCCTAGAACTCCTGTTACAGGTGAGTAACCTGTACTTCTAGGGACATGGATATATGTTGTTCATCCACACTTTATGGCAGACTCCTAGCAGTTCTCCTGGAGGATGGACGCAAGGTGCACACCCCCAATACTTACTTGGGAAAGAGTGACTGAAGAACCGAGGCCTCAAAACCAGCATCCCGGCGTGACTCAAGGTCGATGTGGTAGTGGGTAATAAAGGTGTGTGCAGACTTCCAGGTAGCAGCCCTGCAGATATCCTGAATAGGGACATCCCTGGAAGCAGCTACCGATGCAGCGGTATGGCGGGTAGAATGAGTTCTTATCCCGAGCCCTGCTGAGGGGGGAGGCAGGCATGGAACAGACTCAGCTTCACATTCTCCCTGGAGGCAAACAGGTCCACCTGAGCCATGCCCCAGTGGGAGAACAAATCTTGTACTACCTCCGGCAGGAGAGACCACTCGTGAGGCGCAGCCCCTATCCAGCTCAGGGCATCGGCCAGGGTGTTGGAGGCTCCTGCCACGTGAATGGCTAGGAGATCCACCTCCAGGCTGTGCACGAGGGACCATATGCGGAGAACTTCCTTGCCTAACAGCATGGAGCGCGTCCCGCCCTGGCAGTTCAGATAGTACATGGTCGTGGTGTTGTCCGTCTGGACCTGAACCACTTGACCCCATAGAAACGGAGCGAAGGCGGTGAGAGGTAGACGGACCACTCAGAGCTCCAGCAGGTTGATGTGGCATCGGGACTCCCAAAGGGACCAGAGACCGTGCGCTAGGTGTTCCCCCAGATGGGCACTCCAACCCATCAGAGACACATCGGTCGAGAGAGAGACCGCTGGCTCGGGGCGGACGAACGGGATGCCCTCCTGCAGATGTGCTGGAACGATCCACCATTGGAGAGCGTTCCACATCTCCTGTCTCACTGTCACGGCTTGGACCAACGGATCGCAGCGCTGCGACCACTGGCTGGCAAGTCCCCACTGAAGGGGACGCATGTACCAACGGGCCCAACAGACCATGCTGGTGCAGGCCGCCATGAGGTCCAGGAAATCCCGGGCAGGGCGCGATTGCCCAACCAAAAATGACTGGGCAAAGGAGGAAAGAACCTCAGCCCCGTCCGCTGGGAGCCGTGCTCTGGCTCGCAGAGTCCAGCTCTGCCCCGATGAACAGTATCACCTGCTTTGGCACGAGTTCCGACTTGGCCTCATTGATGAGGAGGCCAACCTGAGAGCAAACCTGGAGGGCCAGATCTCTGGACCACTCCACCTCCTGTCTGGAGGGGGCTGCTATCAGCCAATTGTCCAGGTAAGGGTACACCCGGACCCCTCGGCACCACAGGAATTCTGTCACCACTGCCATGCATTTGGTGAAGACCCTGGGAGCTAGGGAGAGGCCGAAGGGCATGGCCCAGACCTCGTAAAGAGATCCCTCCGCTCTGAAGCGGAGGAATCTCTGATGGGACGGACTGGGACGTGAAAGAACGCATCCTGGAGGTCCAGGGAACAGAACCACATGCCTCGTTCCAAGGATCGGATTATCTGAGCCAGAGTGACCATCCTGAAGGTTCGAGACTTTAGGAACTGGTTCAGGTCGTACAGGTCGAGAATGGGACGTCAGCCTCCCGTCCATTTTGGGACCAGGAAGTACCTGGACACAAACCCCGGGTCTGGAGGAGGATCCGCCACCTTCCTGATCCTCTTTTTCGAGGAGCAGGGCAATATCGGCTCGGCGGGCTGACAGCGAGGTTGCGGACCCCGTGGCCCCCCGAGGGGCGACGGCTCGAAAGGGTGTGGCCTGCTCAAACTCCAGAGGCAGGCCTTTTCCTACCACCTCCAACACCTAGCGGTCCGTGGTGATAGCGGACCAGGCAGAAAGGAAGTGTCAGAGCCATTCCCCCATGGGGAGAACCCAGGGGGGACTGACGAGGCTGGGGGCGGCACCCCTCAACCCGTCACTAGGCAGGCTTGGAGGAAGAACCAGCCGAGGGACCTCCTGGGCCTTTACCTCCTTGCTTCCTGTTGGAGGACACAGCCGGCTTGGGTTTGAGACGCAAGCCGCGAGCCTGCTGGCCCTGTTGCTGGTGCTGCTGGGCCGGTCGAGATGCAGGGACCAAAGGACGAAAGGACTTCTGCTGCTGATGGCAGCCTTTGTCCCTCTGGGGGCGGAGGTGACAGAGTCCAGGGTGGCACTGGACTTCTCGATCAGCTGGAGGTGTCCCTCCACTCCAGGGCCGAAAAGGTCAGTCCCCAAGAAGGGGACGTCCGCCAACTTGTGCTGGGTATCCGCCGTGAAGGTGGATATCCTCAGCCACGCCCTGCGTCGCATGGCCACTGCGGCCGCTACTGACCTGGCACAGGAATCATCTATGTCCAGAGCAGTCTGAAGCTGCTGCTTCGCCACCGTCCTACCCTGGTCCCGCACCTGGCGGACGGTGGTCTGCAGGTCAGGCGGGAGATGAGGAACAACCTCATCCAGGGTGCCCAAGAGGGCATGGGAGAAGTGTGCCATCAGCACGGCCAAGCTGGCCTGTCGGAGGCCGAGGGAGGACGCAGTGTACACCGTGCGCCCGGCAAAGTCCAGCTTTTTTGTTACCGGAACGCCGGAAGACGCTGTCGGTGACTAACCCCTCGGCAGAGGGGTGCTCCGAGAAACCGGCCAAAGAGCCGATAGGGACCGCATACTTCCTGGCCATCCTGGCCGAGGGTGCAGGACAGGAAGCAGGCCGCTGCCAAAGCTCCAAGGCTGGGCAGACAATGGCCTCAGCCACCGGAAAGGCCTCCGTGGGAAAATCCCCTCGGTCCAGAATCTCCGTCAGGGGATACTTGGCCTGTTTGGACACAGGTTCGAGCTGCATCCCAGTGGACTCAGATGAGTCGAAGCAGACCCAAGAAGGACGATGGGCTATCGTCCACTGACTGGCCCCCGGAGGACTCCAGATCGCACTGCCTGGAAAACAGGGAGTCGTCATCGTCTGATTCTGAAGAGTCTGCAAAGAACTGCCTCAGCCCTGAGCCACCCTCCACCTGCCGAGGACGGTCGGGAGTGAGGGTGACCAACAACCTGTGGGGCAGGCTGTGACCCAACCAAGAATTCTTGGTCGGTGCCTCCGACTTCGATTGTGGAGGTTCCACCACAATCGGTGGAGCAGCTGGTTTCGGCCAAGCAACCGGCCCTGGAGCAGGCAACTTGACTAACGAGTGGCTGCTTCAGTCGTTCAGGCGACAGCCACTTGATGGCCGGGGTCTTGGCTGGGGTCGGCAGAGCCCGGACAACAGCAACTGCTGCAACATAAAGGTCCTCGTGGCGCCAGTGCAACTGGCATGCAGCCTCTCACCCGAGGGGCGAGGAAGCGGTGTCGCCGCTTACTTGATGTCCAGACAGAGACTGCGATGGCGAGGCAGCTGGACCGAGAAGAGGTCGAGACAGAGACCTACAGCGGGGACCGAGGGTGGGTCTGGGAAGGGCGGGGTACACCCGCTCTTCCCTTGGCTCGGGCACTAACAGGGGACTGCGGCCCAGAAGGCACAGGCAGCTCCTCGGTATCCACTGGGGGGGGGGGACCAGTGAAGGAGGGTTTTCGGCTTCTCCAGTCAACAGCCTGTCTAACGGACCAAGAAAAATCTCGACTTCTTCAACGAGAGTCTCGGCAGGCTGGCCTGACGGGGGCACCGTGAAGCCAGCAGCCTCAGCCGCAACCTCAACCAAAGTCAACGGTCGGCTGTTCGGGGAAGGGGACCTCTCCCACTCCCACGAATGCCGACGGTGGGACTTACCTTTTGACTCCTTATTCTTGGGCCTAGAAGAATGTCCCGAAGGCCCCTCTCCTTTCGTGGAAAGGGACTGACAAAACTCCTTGAACAAAGCTGTATACGAGGAACTCAGAGAGCGGGATAAATGCCGCGGCCGAAGAGGAAGATGCGGCCTGGGCCGCCTCCTCCTCGAGGGCGATCATCTGCTCGAGCTGATCAGCCGAGCCAGCCGCCGGACACCGCCCAGAGCCTCTTTAGATTTTACTGGCGGAAGCGTTTCGGGTGCCCAAACTTCAATTGGGCAATACGGATCGTCAGGGCGTTGGCGAAGCGGCTGGCTTACGCCGGCCTCGGGTCATGATCTAGGCCTAGGCAGTATACGTATCGCGGATGCGCGTCCATCCTGGACATTTTCTGATTCGCATGGGCGTCTCCGGAAGCTGGAATAGATTTAGTCCATCGTAGCCGCGAGGGAAGATGAAGACCGAAGTTTAGAAAACTTCGAAACCAATTTCGGATGAACCGAAGAGTTAGGCTCCAGTCTAAAACGCAGAGCGCTAAGTAGGGAACCTGAGCTTCCAAGCAGTAAGGAAGATCTGGCGTCATGGGGCAGAGCAGAGTTTTACCATCCGGGTTGGTGGGAGGAGCCAGCTTGAAGACCTTCCGGCAAGAATTAAAGCGGCAAGGATACCTGCCAGAAAGTGTGGATGAAAAACATATCCATGTCCCTAGAACTCATTTTTCTAGGGGCATGGGTATAGTTCCCTATCCGCACACAGGAAGACTTCAGCAATCCACTGGGGGGCAAAGCGCACCCCTACTTGACCAACTGACTGAAGAACTGAGGTCCCAAAGGCAGCCTCCTGATGTGACTCAATATTGATGCTGTAATGGGATGGGCTGAATTCCAGGTGGCAGCCTAGAAGATTCTCTGAATAGGGTCGTCCCTGGAAGCAACCACCAAGGGGTGGAATGAGCCCTAACCTCTACAGGAGGCTCCCTACCAGCAAACCTGCAGCACAGGTCAATGCAGGATGTTATCTACTTATCAATTTTCACCTTTGCTCCCAGTCTGTCAAGTACAGCTTCAGCATGTTACAAACAGCTTGAGAGCCTCACCCCAAACTCCAGCTGTGCACTCCCCACAGTAGGACAGCGCCTTCGCAGGTCCAGAGTATGGAGCCTGCAGTCAGCCTCTAAAGAAAGACCATTAAAGTATGCCAGTATGTTAATAAACTGATTTAATCTCCAATATTATCTTCGGTGGAACTTTGGATGGAGGCGAAGGAGGACTGACTTTGTGGATTACTACGCAAGGACACTCCACCAAGAGTACCTGGAACTCAATGATACTTCTGGCTAACAGAATAATGACCACCAAGAAGGCCAACTTCCATGACAAGTGTGACATCTCACAACTGTGCACAGGCTCAAATGGCTTACTCATAGCACAGCCAGCACCAGCAGGTCCCACAGAGGTGGTGATTCATGCACCACAGGGGACAGGTGGTCAAGGCCCTTAAAAAGCACCTGACCACCTTCTCCAGGACCACTATCGGCATACCAGCCTGCACTCTGTATCCAGAGAGAGCTGGGGCACCTTGAGGGCTGTTGCTCACAGCTCTGACTGGGAGATGGAACAAGGCTACTAAAGGATGCTAGAAACAGGTAATTAAGGGGATCAAGTTACATGCCCCGACACCAATTGGAAAACTGTTTCCATTTAAAGACGTAGCACTGGCTAGTTGGCTCCTTACAGGAAGTCCCCACAACATGGAACACAGCTCCGGAAGGCCAAAAGCAAGGAACTCTAGCCACTCAGGAACCAGGCTGTGAGGTGCAAGGACTGAAAGTCTGGGTGTAGGACCATCCATTGTTGTCTGGTCAGCGGTCCGGACGAAGAGACAACCGCCACGGAGGCCTGCCGCTGAGGCTGAAGAGATCTGGTTCCACAACTGCCGTGGCCAGACTGAAGCTCTCAGGATCATCTGCACCTTGTCCTTCTGGGCCCTGACCACCACCTTGTGGATCAAGGGGAAGGAAGAAGAGGCGAACCGGTCCAGGAACTCACAACGATATCTCCATCAGTGTGCTAGGCTTTTTTTTTTTTTGGGAGGGCACAAAACAGCCTTAGTTTTACATGCCTCCAGGAGGCAAACAGATCCACCACAGGGGTTCCCCACAGGGAATAGATGTTTTATCACTCCTGATGTAGGGATCACTTATGCTACATCTCTCCCAGCCAGATGAGAGCTTGCCAGCTGACTGTACACTGTGGCAACACAAATCACCAGGATATCTGCACCAAGGCTGCATACGAGGATCTGAGTGCAGAGGGCCACTCGACACAAGGGAGTGGATTCTGCCTTTCCCATTTAGGCAGAACATGGTCCTAGTGTTGTCTGGACCTGCACAATCTAACCCCTGAGCAGAGGGGCAAATTCCATCAGAGTTAACCACACTGTATAGGAACTCCAGCGGGTTGACGTGGTGACAGCTCTCCCTGGGTGAGCAGAACCAGAGGGTTGTGTAGTCCCCCAGGCGCGCTCCCTATCCCACCAGAGCGGCACCTGTCGTGAGCATGATGGACAGTTCTAGATGACCAAACAAGACCCCTTCCTCCAGATGTTCCGGATCAGCCACCACTGGATGGCTGCTCTGCATGGCATACATCATCGGCTGTGTCAATCTGACTGGTTAGCCCAAGTGGCCCGAGTGCTGGGAATCACCAATGGATCAACTCCCACTGCAGTCATTGCATTCATCAACGGGCCCAGTGGACCACACTGGTGCAAGATGCCATGTACCTCGGCAGCCGCAAGAAGTTCCAGGCAGGGTGCAAGACCCCAACCTGAAAAGATCGGTGGGGGGAGGCAGAATCCTGTGCCCGTCCACAGGAACACAGGCCTTAAGACTGCAAGGAGTCTAGTTCTGCCCCAGCTAAATGAATCGCCTGCAAAGGGATCAGTTTGAACTGGCTGGGTTGACCAGCAGGGCCTAGATCACTCCACAGTCCCCTTGGACAGGAAGGGATACACACTGATGCCCTTGGGTTGTAGAAAGTCAGGTCCCACTGTCACGCACTTGGCAAAGACCCCTGGTGCAGACAAGAGGCCGAATGGCATGACCAGGAACTGATAAAGAACCCCCCCCCCTCGTCTACACAGAACTGACGGTACAGTCACTGGAATGGATGGACTGGGATATGGAAGTGTGTGTCCTGGAGATCCAGGGAGCAGAACCATATGCCCTGCTCCAGGGATGGTATAATCTGATTCAGTGTTACCATCAGGAACTTGCACTTCTTCATGTACTGATTAATAACATGCAGCTCCAGTATCAAACAGACTTTGACGGCAGATAAGGACCGCTAGGCCCATCTAGTCTGCCCATTTCCCTACCTACAGGATAGGCTGCAGATCCTAGTTAACCAACAGCCTATTTCTTCCTACCCCCCACAAGAATTGCCTTATGTCTGTCCCATGCATTCTTGAATTCTCCCACAGTTTTAGACCCCACAACCTCCTCAAGAAGGCTGTTCCATGCATCCACTACTCTTTCTGTGAAATAATACTTCCTCACATTGACCCTGAACCGCCCTATCTTTAAATTGTGTCCCCTTGTTCCTGCAAGTCTCTTTCTGAAAAATGCTACCCTCTTGGACTTTGTTGATTCCACTGAGGTGCTTAAAAGTTTCTATCATGTCCCCCCTCTCCCTTCTTTCCTCAAGGGTATACATATTAAGCTCCTTTAGTCTCTCCTCATACGGCTTCTCTTGCAGACCCTGCACCATTTTAGTTGCCCTCCTCTGGACTGCCTCTATCCTGTCTATGTCCTTGCGGAGATGGGGTCTCCAGAACTGGACACAGTACTCCAGATGGGGTCTCACCAACTGTCTGTACAGAGGAATAACAACTTCTTGTTTTCTGCTGAAGATGCCTCTCCTACACATGCATACCCCCAGCCCTCCCTACTGCCTTCTCACACTGCTTGCCAACCTTAAGGTCATCTGATATGATTACCCCCAGGTCCCTTTCCTTTTTTTGTTGTTACTACCTCCCCACCCACTGTGTATTCTTCCCCTGGGTTCTTGTTTCCCAGGTGCATTATTTTGCACTTCTTTGTATTGAATCCTAGTTACCATACTTCTGACCATTCCTCCAACCTTGCCAAGTCCCTTTTAATCCTTTCCACGCCTCCTTGTGTATCAACCCTGTTGGATTTTTGTGTCATCTGCAAAAAGGCATACTTTTCCTTCCAGTCCCTCTGCAATGTCACTGATGAAGACATTAAAAAGGACTGGACCCAATACTGAACCCTGTGGTACCCCACTAGTAACCCCCCTTTCTTCAGAATGGACTCCATTTACAATTACCTTCTGTGTCCTGTTGTCCAGCCAATGTTTAACCCAGGCTACCACCCTGGGTCCCACTCCCAGGCTGGTTAATTTGACTATTAATCTTTTGTGTGGGACTGTGTCAAATGCCTTGCTAAAGTCTAGGTAGGCCATGTCCACAGCCCCTCCCTGGTCTACTAATTTGGTCACCCAGTCAAAGAAATCTATTAGATTCGTCTGACATGACCTTCCTGCTGTGAACCCATGCTGCCTTGGGTCCTGTGCTCCACTGGCCTTTAGGTACTAGACTATTCTTTCCTTCAGAAGCGACTCCATCACTTTCCCTACCACAGAGGTCAGACTGACAGGTCTGTAGTTTCCTGCCTCTGTCTTGGACCCACCTTTGTAAAGGGAAATCACATCCGCCTTCCTCCAGTCCTCGGGTACCACACCATCCTCCCATGACTTATTAAAAAGAGTAGCCAGTGGTTTCACTAGTTCCTCCCTTAATTTTTTTAGAATTCTGGGGTGAATTCCATCAGGACCCATTGCTTTGTCCACCTTCAGTTTTAGGAGTTCTTGCAGAACCCTTTCTTCTGTGAAAGGACTGGGATCGACCCCCCTATCAAGAGTGCTTCTGTTAATTGGATTAGTCACTTCCCCCTCCTCTTTTGTGAATACTGAGCAGAAATATTCGTTCAGTATCCCTGCTTTTTCACTGTCCCCTTTGCCCACCCACTGTTCATTCTATTCAGCCTCACTATCCCTCCCTTTGTCTTTCTACGCTCGCTGATGTACCTATAAAAGGTTTTATCCCCCTTCTTAACTGAGTTGGCTATTTTTCCTCAGTTTGGGCCTTTGCTATTCTGACTTCCCTCCATGCTTCCTTCTGCCTTAACTGGTACAGCTCTCTGTCCTGCTCCTTCTGTGTTTCCTTATACTTCCGGAATGCTATCTTTTTCTTCCTGACTTTCACAGCCACCTCTTTTGAGAACCATAGTGGCTTTTCTTTCGTTTTGATTTGTTCATTTGCTTCACACAAAGGCTTGTTGCCTCTGTGATGGCAGTTCTGATAATTCCCATTGTTGCTCCACACCTCCTTCTAGCCTGTTTGCTAGTGCTTTTCTGAGCACTCTCCCATCTTGCCAAAGTCAGCCCTCCTAAAGTCCAGTACCCTCACTTTTGTATGGCTTGACTCTGTAGCGGAGTTAACGTGAACCACACTGTTTGATGATCACTTGTCCCCAGATGGCAACCCACTTCTAGATCTGAGATCCTCTCACTGCCCCGTTTGAGAGTACGAGGTCTAAGATTGCTCCCTCATGAGTGGGTTCTGAAACTAGCTGTCTAATGCCTGCCACCTGTAGGGCATCAAGAATGGCCCTGCTCTTGGATGTGGCTGCAGCAAATGTGCTCCAGTTAACATCTGGCATATTCAGGTCTCCCATCAACAGTATCTCCTTTCTCTGCCATTCTAAGAATGCCTTCTATCATATCCTTGTCCATTCCTTCCCCTGACATGGGGTCTGTACACAACCCTGTGCGATTGTGGTGCCCTTTCCAGTCTCCAAGGTGACCCACAGTGCCTCCTCTCATCCCGTTTACTCTTTTGTTCAGTTGCTTTTATCCTTCCTTTACATAGAGCTACTCCTCCCCTCTTCTCCCCTGCCTGTCTCTCCTGTAGGTTATGTACCCTGGTATGTTAACAACCCAGTCATGGTTCTCTGTGTACCATGTTTCTGTGACTGCTCACGATATCCAGGCATCCCTCTTCCATTAAGGCCATCAGCTCAGGAGCTTGTTGCCCAGACTATGGGCATTGGTACTCATTACCCTCCATTTCCTGATGGCCTTACTCCCTTTTGCCCCATCCCTGTCCTTCTTGCCTTTGTCACTTTCTCCATTTACCCTGCCCTTCTCCCTATCAACACCTCTATGTTGGTGTTTGCTGCACTTACTACCGTGATTATTTTGGGGAGCTAGGATTTTCCTGCTCCTTTCCAGTGCCTCCCCCCTTGGCTAGTTTAAAAGCTTGCCAATGAAGCATTTAAACCTATCACCTAGGATCCTGGTTCCCCTCCCGGCCAGATGCAGCCCATCATGCCAGTATAGGCCTGCATCACTCCAGGTAGACCCCCAGTCCCCAATGAAGCCAAGTCCCTGATCTCTGTTCTATGTTTCCAGTATGGTGCGCTAGCTCCCCCCATTCATTTCAGGACCAGGAAGTACCTAGACATACACCCCTGACTTGCCAGGGTGTCCAAGACAACAACCAGCTATATCCTCTTTTGCAAGGAGCAGAGCGATGTCCTCCCGCAGGATGGAGAGCATGTCCTACGACACAGAGGACTCCAAAGGAGCATGGCATCAGTAAAGCGGACAAGCCTCAAAACAAAGCAACTCCTCTGTCTACCACCTCTAATACATAGACACAGGATTTACCACCCCCCACATTACTTAGTAATCAGCCTCCCATTCTCATTCTCCTATCCTAGCTATTTAGCTTTTACTCCAGCAGAACCAACGGTAGTGGGATTCGATCCTTAGCAGCAGCAGCCTGGCTCATTCATAGCCTGTTGCTCTACCCACTAGGTCATACTGTCTAATTGTTTTCTGCTGTAGTGTTTCACTTGTACCTCAACCCCCCCACCCCCATAAAGGGTGTATTAACACCTCCTTATTCAGATTTTTAATCCCTAAGCTTTACAACAACTCTAGTTCATGGACCTTAAATACAAAAAGGCTTTGGTATGTACCGTTTGCTCAGGAAGGGCTCTTGGGATCAATCATTGTAGGTACTGTAAGATCTGTTGGGATCTGTTACTGTGGGAGTACCCTGGGTACTACCGAGAGGAAGGGATTCTGTTTTAAGCACCATATACTGTAACTTGATGGGCCTTAAGTGAATTTGATTATTTGTTGGTAAGTCGATACAGTTGCCTTAGAGGGATTGCAGGCTTGTGCAGCTATGGATCACAGCTGGGAGCAAATCTGTGCAATTATTATAGACCAACTGTGCAGCTACAGCTCTCAGGAGCATAACTGCATGGAGGTATAACTACTAATTGTAGAAAGCATAACGGCTAATTTAATGACAGATAACACAGATGACACATGGGATATCAGGGCAGAAAGGGAAGGCGGAGGGATGCTCAGCAAGGGTAGGGTGATATCAGAGGGGGCGTAAGACCAAGGAGAATAGTGGGGTGTAATGGGTGTGGAGCACCAGTGTACATGGACACACTGTGGAGAATGGGGTGTTGCCCTATTTGTAGGAGACTGTGGTACCTGAAAGCAGAAATCTCGCCTGCAGGCAGCGGTGTACTGAGCTGGGATTTGGGGGCGCAAAGGAACTACCAATGGACAGAACAGACTGGATTGCACAAATGAGTGGTACTCAGGAGTAACTACTTGGGGCAGGGCTCCAGATAAGATCCTTTGTGATGAGTACTGTACTCCTCATTTTGAAACTGAGGTGAGTAAAACCAAATTCAGATGCGTAAAAATGCCTGGATGGAAGGGAGTGAAGAATACATTTTTCAAAACAATGTCTTTCTAGATAAGCATTTGTCAGTGCCAACAATACTCCAGATAATGTTGGAAGGTAGGAGTAATTAACTTAACAGTTTTAAAATATAGTGAGTAAAACAAAACGGGGATGCATACAAGTGCTGTAAATCTGGAAAAAACTGCTCCTTTTGAATCACCAGTCATGTTATGAAGCACTATTCTGTGACATGTGGAACATTTACAAATGTTGGATAAGTACTGGCACTCATTAAAATTTTTTTTCTGATGAGTATTTCTAAAAGGTGGTGAGTAAAATAGGTTGGTACACACCTTATCTGGAGCTCTGACTGGGGATTTATTTGGTAGATTGAAAAACAGCAGATGTCAGGGAAGACAAGGGGATGAAGGGGACATTCTACAAGGTTATACAAGTAATGGAATTGGTGCAGCAAGTGGCATTAAATTTGCAAATTGAGGTGGGGTTTATTTGGCTAATAGGTACTCTCCCTTAGAAACTGGAAGGACAGGAGCAAGCAAAAGGCATATGAAAAAAAAAAAAAAAGAGGATAGCAGCGGGGGGGGGTTGGAGGGAGGAAATAAGTACTAGAGGGACAAGTCAAGGTGGGTGGAGGAAATGAAGGAGCTACAAAAGTTAGTATGGGGACCATGGAAGGGGATAACAGAGAGGAAGTACTATAGGGACAGGTCAAGGAGAGGGGCGATAACTGAGGAGCTATGGAAGTTAGAATGGGGGACCAAGGGAGGTGATAACAGAGGAGTCATGGTGTGCAGGCAAGGAGGGGAAGGGGATGGATGGGGTTGGGGAGGACGGGATGGAGCAGGGAGGGATAGGGACAGTATTGTCACCCCGGAAAAAGGAACCTTTTGGGCCCAGTGGGCCTACCTGGTCAACAAAATGAAATAAAGTTTTTCTTTTGGGGAGGGTGAAACGGGGAGGAAGAAAAAATGTGCATTTGAGGGAAGCAGTGGGGTAGTGGGATATGCAAATCTTTTCTGCAGAAAGATCTAAGTCACCTCGGGAGTACAGGAGAAACGAGGTGTGAGAGGACACTACCAGGGGGAATAGGAGGATTAAACAAGACAAAGCGCGCAGGGGGAGGGGGACCTTCTCAGAGTGGGCAAATTGAGGGTAGCAGTGTGGTTAAACTTGGGGATTCAATCATTAAAGGTATAAAACAAGGAGGGAAGGAGTGAGGAGCTCTATCCTGGTTAAGCACATTCTAGGCATGATGGCACATGAGGCCACGAACATAGTACACCCTACAGTGAGGAAGCTAGGAGGGATCCCCCACATAGTAATGCACCAAGGAACAAACGATCTGGAGGGAAACAGTGTGCAGGAGGTACAAGCTAGGTTTACAGGACTGGCCAAAATTTGTCAAAATAAGGGGAGCACTACTGCATTTTCTGAAGTCCTGCACTTCTAGGTCCATCACGGACAGAAAATTAAGGAGTTATATTTTTGTATTTTATTTAATAATAGGATTACAAATACCTTTGAACTAAGGGTTCTTTTACAAAGGTTTCGCGTCAGCAATGGGTGCAAGCAAAACAGAGGTAAGATACAATACAAGATCAGGAGGTTAACAAAGAAGCAAGCAGTGGTAAGATATAATACAGGTCAGGAGATTAACTTAGTAACAAAAGACAGTACACGTATATAGATAAGCACAGTAGCAAACAGTCCGTGGCAAATAACGCACAATTAACAATATGGGTGTGTACATATAGCAAGACACAGATACAAATGAAAACCATCCTAGGGGTGACATAAGTGGAGCAAGGGGTAGGTAAGGATTTGACACTGTCATAAGTGCAAGAACAGAAAGATAAGTGCTAGGTAGTCTGAGGGTGGAGCAACAAGAGATAGTGTGATAGGGAGGGGGAGACAGGAGAAGAGAAGAAGAGGGGATGGAATGGTAAGTGAGAGGGGGTAGAATGGTAGGTGGGAGTGGAAGAGAGACAGGAAGTAGCAGGGAAGGGAGGGTAGAAAGAGAGGAGGGAGAGTTGAAACAAAGCCGCAAGCCAAGGCAGAGCAGTCAACTGCCAAGGTCAGTGAGGTGCTGGCAGAATTTACATTCAAATGGGCCAAGCTTGTTTTCAGCTGCAATTTCAGAGGGAAGGTTGTTTAGCAGCAGGGGCACCCTGGTGTGGAAAGCATGTTGAGCCTGGTTGGTATGGCAGAATGGAACGATAAACATTGGTTTGAGGGAACTGTGCGTAAAATGTGCAGTGACTGCGGGCAACATTAAGGCACGAGTTGCAGGGGATGTGAGGTTAACACAAATTTTCTTTAGCCAGTAGGCAGGTCTGGTAGGAGAGTCTACTATTTAGATCGAGCCAGCTGGATTGCTTGTAGAGATCAGAGGTATGCATATGCTTCCCTGCATCACTGAGAAGTCTACAGCATTTAAGGGCTGCCTTGACCCGTTTTTAGGGTGGTATCTATGGCAGTTCTGTAGAAGACAAGCCCGTAATCAATGACGGGTAGGACTGAGGCAGTCATCATGGCTACGTGAATAGCTTCTTTGGTAAGACAGCCACGGTGGAGGTAGAGGACCCAAATTCTTGAGTTGATGGATTCTGAGATGTGTTGAACATGCAAGCTGAAAGACACTGTGCAATCAAGGGACATACCAAGGTAGAAACATAGAATTTGACGGCAGATAAGGACCGCTTGGCCCACCTAGTCTGCCCATTTTCCTACCTAACAGATAAGCTGCAAATCCTAGTTAACCAACAGCTTACTTCCTCCTACACCCCCACTAGGACTGCCTTATGCCTGTCCCATGCATTCTTGAAGTCCCCCACTGTTCATGACTCCACAACCTCCTCAGGGAGGCTGTTCCATGCATCCACAACCCTCTCAGTGAAAAATACTTCCTCCACATTACCTCTGAGCCATCCCCCTCTATCTTCAAATGTCCTTGTTCTTGCACATCTCTTTTCTGGAAGATGCTACCCTCTTGGACTTTGTTAATTCCTTGAGGTTCTTGAAAGTTTCTATCATGTCCCCTCTCCCTCCTTTCCTCTAGGGGTATACATATTAAGCTCCTTTAGTCTTTCTTCGTATATCTTCTGGTGCAGACCCTGCACCATTTTGGTTGCCCTCCTCTGGACAGCTTCCACTCTGTCTATGTCTTTGTGGAGATGGGGTCTCCAGAACTGCACATAGTACTCCAGATGGGGTCTCACCAACTGTCTGTACAGAAGGATAACAACTTCCTGTTTTCTACTACTGATGCCTCTTCCTATGCATCCCAGTATCCCCTGCCTTCAATGCTGCCTTTTCATTATTTGCCCACCTTTGAGGTCATCTGATATAACTACCCCCAGGTCCCTTTCTATTTTACTGTTGTCAGTATCTCACCCCCATTTGTGTACACTTCCCTGGGTTTTGTTTCCCATGTGCATTACCTTGCACTTCTTTGCACTTGAATATGAGCTGCCATACATTTGACCATTCCTCCAACCTGCCAAGTCCCTTCTCATCCTTTCCACTCCATCTTGTGTATCAGCCCTGTTGCAGATCTTTGTGTCATCTGCAAAGAGACATACTTTTCCTTCCAGTTCCTCTGCAATGTTACTTATAAAGACATTAAAAGGACCGGTCCCAGTACTTAACCCTGCGGTACCCCACTAGTAACCCTCCTTTCTTCACTGTGTATTCCATTTACTACTACCCTTTGCGTCCTGTTGTCTAGCCAATTTTTTATCCAGGATACCACCTTGGGACCCACTCCAAGGCTGGCTATCTTGTGAATTAATCTTTTGTGTGGGACTGTATCAAATGCCTTGCTAAAATCTAGGTAGGCCATGTCCACAGCCCCTCCCTGGTCTACTACTTTGGTCACCCAGTCAAAGAAATCTATTAGATTCGTCTGACACAACCTTCCCATCGTGAATCCATGCTGCCTTGGGTCCTGTGCCCCACTGGCCTCTAGGTACTCAACAATTCTTTTCCTTCAGAAATGATTCCATCATTTCCTACCACTGAGGTCAAACTAACTGGTCTGTAGTTTCCTGCCTCTGTCCTGCTCCCACTTTGTGAAGAGGAATCACATCTGCCCCTCCTCCAGTCCTTGGGTACCACCCCATCCTCCCATGATTTGTTAAAGAGAGTAGTCAGTGGTGTCACTAGTTCTACCCTTAATTCTTTTAGAATTCTTGGTGAATCCCATCAGGCCCCACTGCTTTGTCCACCTTCAATTTTATCAGTTCTTTCAGAACCCTTTCTTCTGTAAATGGACTAAGTATCGACCCCGTCTTGAGTGTTTCTCTTGTTTGGTTTAGGTAACTCCCCTCCTCTTCCTTTGTGAATACTGAGCAGAAATATTCTTTTCAGTATCCCTGCTTTTCACTGTCACCCTCTACCCACATTCCCTCCCCTTTATTAAGCTTCAGTATCCCTCCTTTGGTCTTTCTTCGCTCCCTAATGTACCTATAAAGGTCTTATCCTTCTTAACAGAATTGGCTATCCTTTGCTCAGTTTGGGCCTTTGCTATTCTGACTGCCTTCCCAGCCTCTTTCTGCTTTAACTGATACAGTTCTCTGTCCTGCTCCTTCTGTGTTTCCTTTATTTCCTGAATGCTGTCCTTTTCTCCTCAACCTTCCTGCCACCTCTTTTGAGAACCATAGCGTTTTTTCCTTCGTTGTGTTTTATTGATTTACTTTACACAAAGGCTTGTTGCCTCTGTGATGGCTGTTTTGATCACTCCCCATTGTTCCTCCACCCCTCCTTCTTGCCTGTTTGCTAGTGCTTTTCTGAGGCACTCTCTCATTTTCCCCAAAGTCAACCCTCCTAAAGTCCAGTACTCTTGCTTTTGTATGGCTGTGTTTATCGTGAACCACACTGTTTGGTGGTCACTTGTTCCCAGATGGCTACCCACTTCTTAATCTGAGTTTCTTTCTCCATCCCCATTTGAGAGTACCAGGTCTAAGATTGCTCCCTCCCGAGTGGGTTCCAATACTAGCTGTCTGAGGCATGCCCCCTGTAGGGCATCAAGAATGACCCTGCTCTTGGATGTACCTTCAGCAAAGGTGCTCCAGTTAACATGTGGTATATTCAGGTCCCCCATCAACAATATCTCCCTCTTTTTCTGCCATTCTAAGAAAGCTTTCCATCATTTCCTTGTCCATTCCCTCCCCTTGAGATAGGGGTCTGTATACAACCCCCATATGGATTGTGGTGCTATTTCCTGTCTCCAGGGTGACCCAAAGTGCCTCATCTGCTCCCTGTTTACTCTCTAGTTCTGTTGCTTTGATCCCTTCCTTTACATAGAGAGCTACCCCTCCTCCTCTTTTACCCTCCCTGTCCCTCCTGTAGATTGTGTATCCTGGTATGACGACATCCCAGTCATGGTTCTCTGTGTACCATGTTTCTGTGACTGCCACAATATCCAGGCAACCCTCTTCCATCAAGGCTACTAGTTCAGGGAGCTTGTTACACAGACTACGGGCATTTGTACTCATCACCCTCCATTTTTTGATAGCCTTACCCCCTTTTAGCCCCATTTCTGTCCTTAGTGCCTTTGCCTTTTTTTTTTTACATTTAAATCTGTTCTGCTCCATAATAACTTCTGTACCTTGGTGTTTACCTCACTAATCACCATGTTTTGTGTATTTAAGGTATTTAAACTTCTGTACTTGCTCAAGTGGCTGTTCAAGTTCATTATATATGGTGAAGTTTATGAATCTGTATTTGCTGTGAGAGCTATGGAACATAATGGACTTTTTTTTTTTTTTGGTAATTCAACAACAGCTTATGTTGGAGAAGCTAGGTTTCAGCTAGGCCGAAGTTTGTCTGTAGCACCTTGGATAGCGAGACGGGGTCAGTAGGGGAGGAAAAGAGGACTGCATCGTCGGCATAAAGTATTAAGTTATTATTGAAAGCTGCAGGAAGAGTACTGATGAAAACGCTGAAAAGTCGAGGGCCAAGGATGGAACCCTGGGGCACACCAGAGAGGACAGGAAGGGCACTCAAAAAAGAGAGTCTACGATTTTGACTTTTTGGCTCCTTGCTGAGGTGTAGATTTCAAACCATTTGATTACATCATTAGGTAGTCCAAAGGAGGAGAGTGAATGCAGCTGGAGCTGGTGGTTCACAGTGTCAAATGCCTTGGTCAAATCAATGAACACTACACCCAGTAGGTAGCCAGTGTCAACTGCCTTATGAATATGGCTGGTGAAGTCAAGCAGGGCGGTGGAAGTACTATGGGCTTTTTCTAAAGCCATGTTGTTGCAGACAGAGTAAGTTTGATTTGTTGAGGTGTTCGGACAACTAGTCAACTACATATCGTTCCAATGCCTTGGAGAGTAGTGGGAGGATAGAAATATAAAATTTATGTATCTACCGTAATACCTGATCTTTTGTATCTTCACCATTCATTACTGCTGGGTGTAAGCTGGAAGTGCACACCCACTACGTGAGTTTTTTTTTTTACTTTTGGAAGGAAGAGTCAACGCCTACGGCACCACCCACAAGAGCAATGCACTATGTGGTGTGCAAGGGGCGGCCGTTAGGCACCACAGACTCCTCCATCCCAGTTCTGTTAGCCGGAGAGGCGAATAAAAGAACAGAAGAATAAGAACAATGCAAGAGAGCTGAGGGACAGTAAAAGGAAACAAACTGAAAAACAAATAAGCCTATAGAGAACAGGAAAGAGGAGAACCCTATCCCAAGGGACTGCAAGGCCTCACTCCTGAAGGAGAGGGGGATGTTGGGAGGAGGGAAAAATTCTGCCAAACTATCAGTTAAACTGGCTTAAAGGTTTATTAGCTCGGAACCAAAGGGCAAGGAAGAACAGATCCCTTCAAACAAAACTGACCTAAAAGGTTCGACCTTTGCTTTTGTACAGCTTGATAAACGAAAGAGATTTCCTACACCTCCCGCCATCCTGAAACCCATCACTCAAGCTGAGAGCTCACAGACTGCCAAGGCAAACAATCTGTTCCAGAGGGAGAGCGTCTAACTAAGAAAGGGGAAAGGGACCCCACTAGCACACATTGTGTTCGGTTGGGAGAGAGAAGGGGCATTGAAGCCCTAAGGAGGCACCCCCCCTCGGTAAGGTGGACAGAGATGGAGAAGGAAACTCATTCCAACCCCCTGAGAGGCAGAGGCCAAGAATCAGATCACCAGTTCCAGAAGGTAATTTTTTTATTTTTGTTTTGAAAATGGGCTAGAAAGACACTGACTAGCACCACAATGGTGTACGCAGGACAAGATCCAGAGATACCAGCGAGGTCCAAGAACCAAGGAACAGGACAGTTCAAGAACTTTTCTTGTCAACTGGTGATTGAACTAACCTGGCCTAGGGAAAAAAAACGGTGTCAGAAGGGACACCTTCAAGGATAATCAGAAAGAGTTCCCTCAGGAGAAAGATGAAGCTCTACTCGCTCTCCTTCCTCTCCAGAGTTATGTTACCTTCTTCTGAGAGAAGAATGGAAGACCCGAATGCTAGGGGATATAGGCTCTAAAGGCCATGAAAGGAGGAAGGGAAGGAAGGGCGGAGGGGGCGCCCCAGAAGGAGGCCCATGAGGGGAAGGTGGGTGGGATTCAGTAATGAATGGTGAAGATACAAGAAAAAATTACTCCCCTTAGTGATGTTTCTTCTAGTGGAGTCTTGCTGTATTCTGACTATTGCAGTGATCTCCAACCACTCAACTGCTCCTGAGAACAAAGAGTTAACTTTCCATGTAGGGCATGGAATGCTGAGCTCGAGCTCGGTTGAAGCCTCTGTCTGCTGTTTAAACTCCAACCGTCAGATCTTTACGAGCTATACTCACTAGGCGTTCTGTGTGGAAACTGTAAAACTCACACTAGCCAACTGGCAACTAAATTTGTTAAAAAGTTTTTTTTTTTGTTTCAAAGCAAAGACTCAAGTCAGGAAACCCAAAACACAACACACACCCAAAATAAAGGAGGGTGAGAGGGGCATTTCTAGGTGCTAACACTGCTTCTGCCCTCCCACATCCAAAAACCCAGGGTCTGGGGGGAGGTCAAAAGAAAAAATTACTCACCTTAGTAATGTTGTTTCTTCTAATGGAGTCTTGCTATATTATGACATATGCAGTGAGTTCCAACCTTCGAACTGCTCCGGAGCTGAAAGAGTTAACTTTCCATGCCAGGCATGGAACTTTGAGCTCGAACTCAGTTGAAAACTCTATCTGTTCTTCAAACTCAAACTGTCAGACCTTTATGAGCAAAAACTCACTAAGACTGTGTGGAAGCTGTAAACCTACACTAGCCAACTGGCTACTAATTATATAAACATTTTTTTGCTGCCAAAACAAACACTCAAGTCAGGAGACCCAAAAAATGACAAACAACAAAGATCACGCCAAAAAGGAGGGGTGAAAAACAAGGTGGGCATCTAAGTGCCAACACTGCCCTGCCCACCCACATCCCAAAAGTAAAGGTTCTGAGAGGGGCAGGCGGGGGAGGTGGGGGGGAGAAGGTCATAATATAGCAAGACTCCATTAGAAGAAACAACATTACTAAGGTGAGTAATTTTTTCTTCAAGCAACATGAAGTCTTACTATATTATGACATATGCAGACTACACAGCAGTACACCTCCATGGAGGAGGGACAGAACCTACTTAGGAAACAGGCTCTGAAGCACAGCTGTGCCAAACCGAGCATCACTCACAGCCTGGATGTCCAGGGAGTAATGCATGGTAAAAGTGTGAACGGTTTTCCAGGTAGCTCCTTGACATATCTCCAGGATAGGGATGTCCCTGGCAGCAGCCAGAGACGCAGCTGTACCTCAAGTAGAGTGAGCCCTCAGGCCTGAGGGAGGAACTTTACCCAGTTTTTCATAGCAGAATTAGATACAAGAGACAATCCACCTGGCAATGGATCTTTTGGTGGCAGGTTTCCCTTTGCCAACCTCACCATAAGTGAGGGAGTCAAACCTGTGACCCTTGGTACGATCTATGTAGTAGCTAAGGGATCTTTTGACATCTAAACTGTGCAACCTCCTCTCGCCATAGGAGGAATGGTCAGTGAAGTACACAGGGAGAGACAGATTAAGGTGGAAATCTGAAACCACCTTAGGCAAGAACTTTCTGTTAGTCCTGAGGACTACCTTATCTCTGTGAAGAGAGATAAAATCAGACTCCACTGACAATGCTTGCAACTCACTCATGCGTCTGGCAGAAGTGATGGCTACTAAAAACACAGTTTTCCAAGTCAAGTACTTAAGCTCTGCTGAAGACAAGGGCTCAAAAGGGGGTTGCATAAGCTGGGCAATGCAAATATTAAGATCCCAGGCAGGGGCAGGATCCCTGAATGGGGGGTTGGTGTGAAGCAACCCTTTGAAAAACTTGGAGAAAACAGAATGAGCTGAAAGAAGAGGGTTTACCTGCTGATAAGAAAGCAGACACGGCTGCCAGGTGCACTTTTAGGGTAGCTGGTCTCAGCCCCAAAGTATTCAGATGGACCATATAGTCCAGGACCGTGGGTAAACCAGCAGATTCTGGAGGAATATGCTTTGCAGAGCACCATATGGAAAATCTCTTCCATTTGGAATTATAAGTAGCCCTGGTGGAAGGCTTCCTAGAAGCCTTCAGGATATCCAATACACCTTGGGAGAGGTGTAGGTCAGCAAACTAACTCTTCAAGAGCCAGGCCTTCAAATTGAGAGATTTGAGGTTCGGGTACCAAACCCTCCCCTGAGCACAGGATAACAGATTCTGATTCCTGGGAAGACACAGGGAAAGGTGGACTGCTAAGGACATAAGAAGTTGGTACCAGGGCTGTCTGGCCCAGTCTGGAGTAATCAGGATCATCTTGCAGGGTTGAGATCTGTTTTTGACTAGCACTTTTAAGAGGAGAGGGAAGGGGAGGAACGGTACAGAGAAGCTTCCCTTCCCAACTGAGAAGGAAGGCATCCGGGGGACTGAGCCAAACACTGGGGGCCTGCAACAAAAAGGGGAAGTTGGTGATTGTCTGGGGCTGCAAAAAGATCCATCTGGGGTGTGCCCCATCTGGCAAATACCACCTCCAGTACTAGGGGATCCAGAGTCCATTTGTGATGGCCCTGGGAAATCCTGCTGAGAGCATCTGCCAGGACATTGTCCTTGCCTGGGAGGCGAACTGCTACAAGGGAGGTGTTCAGAGAGTAAGCCAGAGACCACAACTTCATTGCTTTGGTACACAAGGCCGTAGACAGAGTGCCCCCTTGCTTGCTGATGTACCACATTGTGGTGGTATTGTCTGTTCTGACCTGAATAACTTTGTTCTGAACAGATTTGGAAAAAACTTGAAGTGCTAGAAAAACTGCTCTGACTTCCAACAGATTGATGTGGAGCAGAGATTCCTGAGGGGACCACAATCCCTGGGTAGTGAGGTCGCCCATGTGAGCTCCCCACCCCAAGAGGGATGCATCTGTAGTAAGGATTAAGGAGCGAGATTCAGGGGAGAAGGGGACCCCCTGTCTCAAATTTGCCCTGGTCCTGCCACCACTGAAGGGCTTGAATCAGGGTTCGAGTCACTGGGATTAATTTGGTTAGAGGGTCCCTCCTTTGAGACCAAAAGGCTCTCAAATGGAACTGGATGTCCCACACCTGAAATCTGGCTCCCAGCACTACTACTGTCGAAGCAGCCATGTGTCCCAGGAGCTGGAGAAAATGCCTTGCTGGTCGAGACACCTGCAGGGTGAAGGAGGAAGCCAGAGAAATCAGGGTCCTTGCTCTTTCCAGGGAAAAGAAGGCTCTGGCTTCTTGTGTGTTCAGTTCTGCACCTATGAAGGCGAGAAGCTGGACAGGTTCTAGGACCGACTTTGGAAGACTGAGAAGGAAACCTAGAGAAGTTAGCAGTTGCTGAGTTACTTGAAGATGTAACCTGACTTGGTCTGGAGACTGGCCTACTATGAGTCAGTCATCCAGGTAAGGAAAGATGGCAATTTTTTTTGCCTTCTTAAATGGGCAACTGCTACTGCCAGGCATTTTGTGAATACCCTTGGGGCAGATGTGAGGCCGAAGGGCATTGCTCTGAACTGATAATGGCCCGAGGGCAGTTCGAATCTGAGGTACTTTCGATGGGAGCTTCTGATGAAAATAGGCATCCTTGAGGTCCAGGGACACTAGCCAGTCCCCTGGCCTTAAAGAGGGTAGAATAATTCCCAGAGTCACCATTTTGAATTTTGGTTTTAAAAGGTGCTTGTTTAGGTACACGAGATCCAGGATGGGCCGCCATTCTCCTGTCTTTTTTGGGGTAAGGAAGTACCTGGAGTACAATCCTTTGCCCTGGTGTAGGGGTGAAACCCTTTCCACAGCTCTGAGAGCCAGGAGGGTAGAGACTTCTGCTTCTAGGGCAAGAGCCTCTGATGAATTTGCAGGTGGAAAGGATCTGGTTCTCATCTTTGGAAATTTTTTGAAGCTGAGAACCAGTCCCTGGCTTACTACTTCCAGGACCCACTTGTCTGATGTTAGAGACTCCCAGTCCAGGACAAAGTAAGCCAGCCTGTCCCCTACAGGTAGTGGAGAATCGGCCCTGGGCACTCCATCAGGGTGCCTGCTTGGCAGGGGCTTTAGGCTGAGGGGTGGAGGCAGGTCTGCTTGCACCCCATCTACCTCTCCCTCTAAAGAACCCCCTCTGTGCATAAGCAGAAGAGGAGGCCTGGGCTTTTTAAAAAGGCCTATGAAAAGACCTGTCCCTGCCCGAGAGACTGCCTTTAAGGAGTGGCCTGGCTTTCCTTGGCCTGTGCAGTCCTACAGGCGGTCCTATATTCATCCATTTTCTTCATGTAATTCTCTGCTTGTTCCCCAAACAGAGAGTTAACCATGACAGGAAAATCCATGGCCTTAGTCTGGGTATCCTGTGACAGGCTAGTACATCTGAGCCAAGCCATTCTACAGAGAGCCACAGATGTAGCCATGACTCTTGATGACACATCATTAGAGTCCACTGCAGCATGAAATTGCACTTTAGATGCCTCAATACCATCAGCGGCCAGCTGCTCCAGCTCCTTGCAAGCTGGCCAGGGACCTGCTTTGCTAGAGCCAAGGTGGTATCCCATCTGGATTGCTGGTATCTAGCCACATAAGCCATATAATCTGCCTGTCTGAGTCCCAAGGATGCTTCCATGTACTGTTTCTTTGCCATGGCATTAACCCTTCTGGAGTCTTTGTCAGGGGGGTGTGAGGCCAAGGGAATATTTGCCTTGTCACAGGCTGCAGCCTGCACAACCCCCATATGGCTGCACTGTTGTATAAGGAACTCCGTATCAGAGCCTGATAAAAGAATGGACAAAAGGTATACATTATCAACAGGAGGTATAGTGTAAGGAGTTTTTAGAATCTTTACTGTCTGTTTCCAAAAAGATTTATGCAGAGGAATACACAGTCTCCTAGACTCTGAGATATCCATCATTTCTACATAATCAGGCTCTTCTTGATCATCCACAGCTTCCTCCATAGGGAGCTGGAGGGTTTCAGCCACTTTTTTATAAAACATAAAATAAGAAGGGAACTCAGAAAGCTTAGGGGGAGACATTCCTGAAGGTCTGTCTGGAGAGATGTCCGGTGCAATGGGCACATCCAGACTTTCAAATCCACATTCATTCTCCTCAAACTCCTCTTCCCTCCTCTGATTCATAAAATTCCACTAAATCATACTCCTGAACCGGTGGAACCGACCGAACCGTATGCTTACCTGATGGTGCCGGTTTGGTCGGAACCGGGGAGAGTGACTGAACAATTTTAACTGCTTTAGCAATTTCTTCAGCGGTTGGAGAGGAAAGTTTTGGCTCCACACCAGCTGATTTTCTAGTTCTCTTTGCCGGAACCGACTCCTCAGAGTCAGCTCTCCTTTTGCCCGAGTAAGTCTCGCCCTGGTCAGAGGGGCACCTCCTGTTCGGTTTCAACTCTAACCGCTGGCCATCCTGTTCAGCTGACTTTTTGCCTCCCTCCTGAGCCGACCAACCTTTTATCCAGGGTAGCTGCAGGAAAATTTTTACAAATCTGGCAGTCTGCATTGAGGTGGTCAAACCCCAGACAATAAACACAGGTGGTGTGGGGATCAGCCTTAGCAAAGGCTTCCCCACAGACACTACAGTGTTGAAACCCAGTGGGCCCAGTTTTCCTTTTGGGTTTCTCAGACATAGTGCCAGCCTATCCAAATTTTGCCCATTTATGGCAATCCGCCAAGCAAGACTCCCTTATCGGGGCCCAACCGTGTCACGGGTTGTGGAAAAAAACATAATGAAATCTGTTTTTTTTTTTTAGAACCAATAAGAACCGGGAACCGTACTTCTAAAGATAGATAATGTATTCAAAACAACTTGATCGGTTCAAACCGAACCGATAAAACCATTTACAAGTTCCACACAGAAAGTAAATGTAAAACCTATCTAGTACTTACAAATACCACAGACAGAACTTGAACCGACCGGTTGCGGTTTAAATTCGGTTAAAAAACCGAAAACTTAATACTTTAACCGACAAAATGAACCGAGCAGAAGGAGCAATCTCCGGAGCGACTGTTCAGAGAGACTGAGTAAAGAATCTGACAGTTTGAGTTTGAACAACAACAGATAGAGTTTTCAACCGAGCTCGAGCTCAAAGCTCCATGCCTGGCATGCAAAGTTAACTCTTTCACCTCCAGAGCAGTTCGAAGGTTGGGACTCACTGCATGTGAGTAATATAGCAAGACTTCATGTTGTTTGAATACAGCAAAACTCCATTACAAGAAAACATTACTAAGGTGAGTAATTTTTTCTTCAAACATGAAGTCTTGCTGTATTCCGACTACTGCAGACTACCAAGCAGTACCTCCACGGAGGAGGGACATAACCTACTTTGGGAAAAGGCTCTGAAGTACTGCTGTGCCAAACCGAGCATCACTCCTAGCCTGGATATCCAGAGAGTAATGATTGGTGAATGTATGGACTGTTTTCCAGGTGGCTACTTGGCAGATTTCTAAGATAGGAATATCCATAGATACATAGATACACAGACAGTGTCGGCAGATAAGGGCCTATGGCCCACCCAGTCTGCCCATTTGAGCTTGTAAGTTCAGTTTGTTTTCCTAGAGGTCTGTTGCACCTTACCCCCGACCTCCAGAATTCCTTTAAGTCTATCCCATGCATTCTTAAATCCCGTGATTGTTTCAGCCCCCACCACTTCCTCTGGCAGGGTGTTCCATTGTCCACCACCGTTCTGTGAAAAAATTCTCTCATGTTTCCTCTGAATCGTCCTCTCTCCAACTTCATCCCATGCCCTCTAGTCCTGGAACATCTTTTTCGCCTAAAAATAGTGTTTTCCTGCACCCTGTTCCTCCCTGTAAGATACTTGTATGTCTCTATCATATCCCTCTCCTCCTCTCCTCCAGGGAGTACATGTTCAGTTCCTTCAACCTGACTTCATAGGGACTTGTGATGCAATCCATGCACTATCTTTGTTGCCCTCCTCTGAACCTTCTCTACCCTGTCTATGTCCTTACGTGAGTATGGTCTCCAGAACTGTACACTGTACTCCAGGTGGGGCCTCACTAGTGTCTTGTATAGCGGAATTATGACCTCCCTTTTCCTGCTGGTGATGCCCCTGCCTATACATCCCAGCATCCTATTTGCTTTACCTGCTGCCTTGTCACACTGTTTCCTACCTTGAGGTCATCAGAGATAACCCCAAGATCTCTTTCCTGCTTGGTGCATGCTATATCCTCACCCCCCAACTGATATATTGTGCCAGGGTTTTTGTGCCCCATATACATTATCTTGCACTTCTTTGCATTGAATTTCAACTGCCAAACCCCTGACCATTCTTCAAGTTTCTGCAGGTTGCTTCTCATTCTGTCTACACCCTCTGGTGTGTCTACTCTGTTAGAGCTTTGTGTCATCAGCGAACAGTGAAATTCTGCCTGCTAGGTCCTGCGCCATGTCACTGACGAAGATGTTGAATAGGACCGGTCCCAGCACTGATCCCTGTGGTACCCCACTGGTCACTCTTCCCTCTGTGGAGTGACAGCCATTTACCACCACCCTCTGTGTCCTGCCACTCAGCCAGTTACCTACCCACCAAACTACTGTCCTGCCCACACCCATATTCCCCAGTTTGTGTAATAGTCTTCTATGTGGCACAGTGTCAAAGGCCTTGCTGAAGTCCCGATAGGCCATGTCCACTGCCCTCCCTGATCCACCTCCCTAGTCACCCAGTCAAAAATTCAATGAGGTTGGTCTGACATGACCTCCCCCTGGTGAAACCATGCTGCCGGGTCCTGTAGTCCATTAACAACCAGATGTTCCACCAATCTCTCCTTCAGTAGTGCTTCCATGATCTTCCCCACTACCGAGGTGAGGCTGACTGGTCTGTAGTTCCCTGCTTCCTCTTTGTTCCCACTTTTGTACAAGGGACTACATCTGCTGTCCTCCAGTCTTTGGGTACCTCCTGTTTCCAGTGATCAGCTAAAAGGATAGCCAGAGGTTCAGCCACCACCTCTCAGTTCTTTAAGGACCCTGGGTGCACCCCATCTGGCCCCATTGCTTTATCAACTCTTATACTTCCAGTCCTTCAGGACCCTTTCTCGTGTAAAGGGACTTATGTCCATTTCTGCACCATTCTCACCCTTGTACTCCTTCAGACCCATTACCCTCCTCTTCCTCAGTAAAGACTCAGCAGAAATACCTGTTCAGTATGTCAGCTTACTGTTATCCTCACGCTGCCCCATCCTCCCCTTCAGTCTCACTATCCCTCCCTTTGTCTTTCTTTTTTCACTTATGTACCTGTAAAAGGTTTTGTCCCCTCTACCCACTGATTTTGCAATGTGTTCTGTCTGAGCTTTGGCTTCCCTTACTGGCCTCCCTTTGCTTCTCCTGGTACTTCTCCCTATCCCCTTCTGCCTGCGTCTTTTTGTATTGTCTGAATGCAATCTTTTTGGCTTTCACTTTCTTTGCTACCTCTTTGGAAAACCATAATGGTCTCCTCTTCCTTTTCCTCTTGCTAACCTGCTGAATACATAATTCTGTTGTTCTTGTAATCCCAATTTTAAATACTACCCACTGTTCCTCAACCACTGATTCCTGTCCCATTCCCCTTAATGCCTCTATCAAGTATCTCCCCATTTTCCCAAAGTCTGCCCCCCTAAAATCCAGGATACGTGTTTTTGTGTGGTTTGGTTCTGCTCTTTCTGTGATTTCAAACCACAATGACTGGTGGTCACTGTTTCCCAGGTGCTCCCCACTGTTACCCCATCACACTGTCCCTGTTTGTGAGCACAAGGTCCAGTATTGCCTTCTGCCGAGTTGGTTCCATGACCAGCTGCTTGAGGAAGGCACCCTGAAGGAATCCAGGATAAATCTGCTCCTAGTTGATGCTGCTGCTGGGATGCTCCAGTCCACGTCTGGAATATTGAAGTCTCCAACCAGTACTACCTCACCCTTGTCTGCCATCCTTTGGATGGCTAGCATCAACTCCTATCTGTTTCTTCCTCCTGGGCTGGTGGTCTATAGACCACACCTGTGGATGGCTGGCCCCATTTTCCTTTCCAGCTAACCCACAGTATCTCCCCATTTTGTTCCTCCTGGATCTCTGTGGCCCTTATGTCATTTTTCACATACAGTGCCACCCTCCTCCCTTCCTGCTCTGTCTCTTCTGAATATGTTGTAGCCAGGTATGGCCATCTCCCAGTCGTGGTTATCATTACACCACGTTTCAGTGATGGCTACAATGTCCAGGTCTGACTGCACCATGACAGCCTCTCAGATCTTCCATCTTGTTGCTAAGGCTCCTGGCATTTGCACACATGGCTTTCATGATTTGACCTCCCTAGACTGTCTCACTGTTCTACTCCAGCCCCTTCCTTGGTTGTCATTTATCCCTGGTTCTCCTTGCTGTCTGCCCATCTGCTGAATTTTGCCCTTTCTGCTTATCCACCTCTTGGGCACTAATCTCCATCTTTTGCACACTGCTTTGCAGAGATAGCCACTCCTCTGGTTCACTGGTTCCACTGCTAGCTGTGGGGGTGACAAGAAGGTACCCTCCTTGCTGGCCTGCCACCCCCCTTTGCTAGTTTAAATGCTTGTCAATGTAGCATTTAAACTTATCATTGAGTGCTTGGATTCCCCTCCAGGATGGATGCAGGCCGTCAGGCTTTAACAAACCTCCATCCCTCCAGGTGCGTCCCCAGTCACCAAAGAATCCAAACCCTTCCTCACAGCACCAGTTCTTCAACCATGAGTTAAAGTTCCTGGTGCATGCACTCCTATGCTCTCCCTTGCCTATTACAGGTAGTACTTCTGAGAAAGTGACTGAAGTAGCTACTTGCTCGAGACCCCTCCCCAGTTTCCTAAACTCTTCCTGAACTTCCTTTGGCTCCCCATTTGCCAGGTCATTAGTACCTAGGTGGATAATGATATCCAGCTCACCCTCCCGTCTTGCCTTCCCAGTGATCCCCAGGAAGCCAGGGAAGCAGCTGTACCTCTAGTAGAGTGAGCCCTCAGGCCTGACAGTGGGGTTCTACCAAATTTTTCATAGCAGAATTGTATACAAGAGACAATCCACCTGGCAATAGATCGTTTACAGGCAGGTTTGCCCCTACAGACTTCTCCATAAGTGAGGAACAACTGGAGGGACTCAAACCAGTGACTCTCTGTGCGCTTTATGTAGTAGCTAAGGGCCCTTTTTACGTCCAAGCTGTGCAACCTCCTCTCTCCAAAGCAGGAGGAATGGTCAGTGAAGAAAACAGGGAGAGAGACTGATTTTTTTTTATTTAGTTGTTTAACCAGGTATAGCACACCAAGCTGAAAGCTTTTTTACAGGAGCGACCTGGGAGCACAAGGAGGTTAAGTGACTTGCTCAGGGTCACAGTATGCAAGTGGAAGCTGTGGGATTCAAACCCAGGTCTGGTCTGCTGGATGTCACCAAATTTGCAGCTCACAGCCTTAGACCACTGCGCTATACTGCCTCCTAAGGTTAAGGTGGAAGTCTGAAACCGCCTTAGGCAAAAGCTTCCTGTTAGTTCTTAGGACCACTTTATCTCTATGGAAAGAGATGAAATCAGGCTCCACTGACAGGGCTTGCAATTCACTGATACGCCTGGCAGAGGTAATGGCTACCAAAAACAGTTTTCCAGGTCAACTACTTAAGCTCTGCAGAGGACAAAGGCTCAAAGTGGGGTTGCATAAGCTGAGCAATGCAACCATTAAGGTCCCAAGCAGGAGCAGGGTCTCTAAGAAAAAATTACTCACCTTAGTAATGTTTTTTCTAATGGAGTCTTGCTATATTATGAGATATGCAGTGAGTCCCAACCTTCGAACTGCTCCAGAGGTGAAAGAGTTAACTTTCCATGCCAGGCATGGAACGCTGAGTTCGAGCTCAGTTGAAACAGTCTGTTCTTCAACCGCAAACAGTCAGATCTTTACGAGCTAAACTCAATGAGGTCCTGTGTGGAAGCTGTAAACCTACACTAGCCAACTGGCTACTAAACATAAGAACACATTTTTTGGTCCCAAAACAAAGACTCAAGTCAGGAGACCCAAAAAATGAAAACACCAAGTCACCCCAAAAAAGGAGTGGTGAAAACAACAAGGTGGGCATCTACTAAGTGCCAACACTGCACTGCCCACATCCCAAAAACAGAGGTTCTGAGAGGGGCAGGCGGGGGGGGAGGTCATAATATAGCAAGACTCCATCAGAAGAAACAACATTACTAAGGTGAGTCATTTTTCCTTCAAACAACATGAAGTCTTGTATATTATGACATATGCAGACTACACAGCAGCACCTCCATGGAGGAGGGTCAGAACCTACTTAGGAAATAGGCTCTGAAGCACAGCTGTGCCAAACTGAGCATCACTCACAGCCTGGATGTCCAGGGAGTAATGCTTGGTAAAAGTGTGAACTGTTTTCCAGGTAGCTGCTCGACATATCTCTAAAATAGGGATGTCCCTGGCAGCAGCTGCACCTCTGGTAGAGTGAGCCCTCAGGCCTGAGGGAGGAGCCTTACCCAGCTTTTCATAACAAAATTGGATACAAGAGACAATCCACCTGGTAATGGATCTTTTAGTGGCAGGTTTCCCTTTACCTACCTCACCATAACTGAGGAACAGTTGGAGGGAGTCAGACCTGTGACCCTTAGTATGTTCTATGTAGTAACTAAGGGCTCTCTTCACATCTAAACTGTGCAGCCTCCTCTCGCCAGAGGAGGAATGGTCAGTGAAGTACACTGGAAGAGAAACAGATTGATTAAGGTGGAAATCTGAAACCACCTTAGGCAAGAACTTCCTGTTAGTCCCGAGGACCACCTTATCTCTATGACAGGAGATAAAATCAGGCTCCACTGACAAGGCTTGTAATTCACTTATGCATCTGGCATAAGTAATAGATACCAGAAACAGTCTTCCAAGTCAAGTGCTTAAGCTCTGCTGAAGACAAAGGGTCAAAGTGGGGTTGCATAAGCTGAGCAATGCAAACATTAAGATCCCAGGCAGGGGCAGGGTCCCTGAATGAAGGGTTGGTGTGAAGCAATCCCTTAAAAAACTTGGAGAATACAGGATGAGCTGAAAGAGAAGAGGGTTTACCTGCTGAAATAAAGGCAGACACAGCTGCCAAATGTACTTTTAGGTAGCTGGTCTCAGCCCCAAGGTATTTAAATGGACCATATAATCCAGGACTGTGGGTAAATCAGCAGATTCTGGGGAAATATGCTTCCCAGAGCACCATATGGAAAACCTCTTCCATTTGGAATTATAGGTAGCCCTGGTGGAAGGTTTCCTAGAAGCCTTCAATATATCCATTACCCCTTGGGAGAGGTGCAGATCAGCAAACTAACTCTTCAAGAGCCAGGCCTTGAGATTGAGAGATTTGAGGTTCGGGTACCAAACCCTCCCCTGAGCACAGGTTAAGAAGTTGTGATTCCTGGGGAGACACAGGACAGTAGGAGTGGATACCAGGGTTGTCTGGCCCAATCTGGAGCAATCAGGATCATCTTGCAGGATTGAGATTTGATTTTGACTAACACTTTGAACAGGAGAGGGAAGGGGGGAAAAGCATAGAGAAACTTCCCTTCCCAAATGAGAACTAAGGCATCCAGAGGGACTGAGCCCAACAGTGGGGGCCTGCAGCAAAAAAGGGGAAGTTGGTGATTGTCTGGGGCTGCAAAAAGATATATCTGCGGGGTGCCCCATCTGGCAAATATTACCTCCAGGACCAGGGGATCCAGTGACCATTCGTGATGGCCCTGGGAAATCCTGCTGAGAGCATCTGCCAGGACATTGCCCTTGCCTGGGAGGTGAACTGCCGTAAGGGAGGTGTTCAGGGAGTAAGCCAGAGACCACAACTTCATTGCTTCGGTGCACAAGGCCGTAGACCGAGTGCCTCCTTGCTTCTTGATGTACCACATTGCGGTGGTGGTGTCTGTTCTGACCTGTACAACTTTGTTCTGAACAGATTTGGAAAAAACTTGAAGTGCTAGAAAAACTGCTCTGAGTTCCAACAGACTGATGTGGAGTAGAGATTCCTGAGGGGACCACAGTCCCTGGGTAATGAGGTCACCCATGTGAGCTCCCCACCCCAAGAGGGATGCATTTGTAGTAAGGATTAAGGAGTGAGACTGACTGACAAAGGGAACCCGTTGTCTCAGATTGTTCTGATCCTGCCACCACTGCAGGGCTTGGATCAGGGTTCAAGTTACTGGGATCAATTTGGTTAGAGGGTCTTTCCTTTGAGACCAAAATGTTCTCAAATGGAACTGGATGTCCCTCATTTGAAATCTTGCTCCCTGCACTACTGCTGTAGAACCAGCCATGTGCCCCAGGAGCTGTAGAAAATGCCTTGCTGGTCAAGAGACCTGCAGGGTGAATGAGGAGGCCAAAGAGACCAGGGTCCTTGCCCTGTCCAACGAAAGGAAGGCTCTGGCTTTCTCTGTGTTCAGCTTTGCGCCTATGAAGGTGAGAAGCTGGACAGGCTCTAGAACTGACTTTGAAAGTTTCAGAAGGAAACCTAGAGAGGTGAGCAGTTGCTGAGTTATCTGTAGATGTAACTTGACTTGGTCTGGAGACTGGCCTACTATGAGCCAGTCGTCCAGGTAAGGGAAGATGGCAATTTTCTCCCTTCTTAGGGAAGCAACTGCTACTGCCAGGCATTTTGTGAATACCCTTGGAGCAGAGGTGAGGCCAAAGGGCATTGCTCTGAACTGGTAATGGCCTGAGGGCAGTTCGAACCAGAGGTACTTTCGATGGGAGCACCTGATGAGAATATGGAAGTAGGCATCCTTGAGGTCCAGGGACGCTAGCCAGTCCCCTGGCCTTACAGAGGATAGAATTATTCCCAGAGTCACCATTTTGAATTTTGGTTTTAAAAGGTGCTTGTTTAAATATCTGAGATCCAGGATGGGCCGCCATTCTCCTGTCTTTTTTAGGGTAACGAAGTACCTGGAGTACAATCCTTTGCCCTGGTGTAGGGGTGGAACCCGTTCCACAGCTCTGAGAGCCAGGAGGGAAAAGACCTCTGCCTCCAGGGCAAGAGCCTCCGATGGATTTGCAGGTGGAAAGGATCTGGTTCTCATCTTTGGAAATTTTTTGAAGCTGAGAACCAGTCCCTGGCTTACTACTTCCAGGACCCACTTGACTGATGTCAGAGACTTCCAGCCCTGGACAAAGTAAGCCAACCTGCCCCTTACAGGTAGTTGAGAATCGGCCCAGGCAACCCCATCAGGGTGCCTGCTTGGCAGGGGCTTTAGGCTGAGGGGTGGAAGCAGGCCTGCTTGTACCCAGTCTGCCTCTACCTCTAAAGAACCCACTCTGGGCATAAGCAGAAGAGGAGGCCTGGGCTTAGTAAAAAGGCCTGCCCTTGCCCCTGGGAAGCTGCCTTTGAGGAGTGGCCTGCCTTTCCTTGGCCTGTGCACTCCTATAGGTGGTTCTATATGCATCCATTTTCTTCATGTAAGTCTCTGTCTGCTCCCCAAACAGTGAATTACCCACAACAGGAAAATCCATGGCCTTAGTCTGGGTATCCTGTGACAGGCTAGTACATCTGAGCCAAGCCATTCTGAGAACTGCCACAGATGTAGCCATCACTCTTGATGACGCATCATTACAGTCCACTGCACCTTGGAATTGCACCTTGGATGCCTCAATACCATCAGCAGCCACCTGCTCCAGCTCCTTGGCAAAGTTGGCCAGGGACCTGTTTTGCTAGAGCCATAACAGTATCCCATCTGGATTTCTGATATTTAGCAACATAAGCCATATAATTTGCCTGTCTGAGTCCCAAGGATGCTGCTGTGTACTCCTGGAGTCCTTGTCAAGGGGGTGTGAAGCCAAGGGAATATTTGCCTTGTCACAGGCTGCAGCCTGCACTACCCCAACATGGCTGCATTGTTGTGTAAGGAACTCCGTATCAGAGCCTGACAATGTGTACCTCTTGTCCATTCTCTTATCCACAGGAGGTATAGTGTGAGGAGTTTTAGAATTTTACTGTTTCCAAAAGATTTATGAAAGAAATAGACAGTCTCCTAGACTCTGGGATATCCATCATTTCCACATAGTCAGGCTCCTCTTGATCATCCACAGCTTCCTCCATAGGGAGCTGGAGGGTTTCAGCCACTTTTTATAAAACATAAAATGAGAAGGGGACTCAGAAAGCCTAGGAGGAGACACTCCTGAAGGTCTGTTTGGGGAGATGTCCGGGTCAATGGGCACATCCAGACTTTCAAATCCACATTCATTCTCCTCATACTCCTCTTCCCCCTCCTCCAGTTCATAATATTCCTTTAAATCATACTCTTGAACCAGTGGAACCGGCCAAACCGTACGCTTACCTGATGGTGCCGGTTCGGTCAGAACCGGGGAAAGCGACTGGACAATTTTAATCGCTTTGGCTATTTCTTCAGCGGTTGGAGAGGAAAGTTTTGGCTCCACACCAGCTGATTTCCTAGTCCTCTTTGCTGGAACAGACTCCTCAGAGTCGGGTCTCCTTTTGCCCGAGGAAGTCTCGCCCTGGTCAGAGGGCACTCCCTCCGGTTCGAACTGGCCATCCGGTTCAACTGGACTTTTTGGCCTCCCTTTCCCTGAGCCTACCAACTCTTTTCCAGGGTAGCTGCAGGAACATTTTTACAAATCTGGCAGTCTGCATTGAGGTGGTCAAACCCCAGACAAACACAGGTGGTGTGGGGGTCAGCCTTAGCAAAGACTTCCCCACAGACACTGCAGTGCTGAAACCCAGTGGGCCCAGTTTTTCTTTTGGGTTTCTCAGACATAATGCCAGCCTAACCAAAATGTACCAGTTTATGGCAATCCGCCAGGTAAGACCCTCTTATCAGTTCCCAACCGTGTCACGGGTCGTGGAAACAACCGTAATAAAACTTTTTTTTTTTTTTTTAAGAACCAATAAGAACCGGTAACCACACTCTAAAAGACAGATTAATATATTTTAAACCACCTGATCGGTTCAAACCTAACCTATAAACCGTTTACAAGTTCCACACAGAATAGAAATCAATGTAAAACCTAGCTAGTACTCACAATACCACAGACAGAGTCTGAACCGACGGTTTGCGGTTTAATTTCGGTCGAAAACAGAGAAAAACAATACTTTAACCGACAAAATGAACCGAGCAGAAGGAGAAATCTCCGGAGTGACTGTTCAGTGAGGCGGAGTAAAGAATCTGACGATCTGAGTTTGAAGAACAACAGACAAGAGTTTCAACCGAGCTCGAGCTCAGCGTTGCACGCCTGGCATGGAAAGTTACCTCTTTCACCTCCGGAGCAGTTCGAAGGTTGGGACTCACTGCATATGTCATAACATAGCAAGACTTCATGTTCTTTGAAAAGGAGAATTGGTGTGCAGCAATCCCTTAAAGAATTTACAAAATACAGGATGGGCTGATAGAGAAAAGGGCTTGCCTACTGACAAGGCAGAAACAGCTGCCAGATGCACCTCAAGTGTAGCTGGTGTAAGTCCCAAGCCATTCAGATGAACCATATAGTCCAGGACTGTAGGCAACCCAGCAGATTCTGGAGAAATATGCTCATCAGAGCATCAAATAGTGAACCAATTCCATTTGGAGTTGTAAGTCTTCCTGGTGGAAGGCTTTCGAGAAGCCTTAAGGATATCCAGAACCCCTTGAGAGCGGTGCAGATCAGCAAACTAACTCTTCAAGAGCCATGCCATGAGATTGAGAGATTTGAGGTTCTAATACCAAATCCTTCCCTGAGAGGATGTCAACAGGTTGTAATTCCTGGGAAGAGACAAGGGAAGGTGGACTGCTAAGGACAGCAACAGTGGGTACCAGGGCTGTCTGGCCCAGTCTAGAGCAATCAGACTCACTTTGCATGGTTGAGACCTGATCCTGACTAGCACTTTGAACAATAGAGGGAGGGGGGAGAGCATACAGGAACTTCCTTCCCAATTCAGAACCAGAGCATACAGGGGTACTGAGCCCAAGACTAGGGGTCTGCAACGAAAGAGACGAAGTTGGTAATTGTCTGGGGCTGCAAAAAGATCTATCTGTGGAGTGCCCCATCTAGAGAAAATCACTTTCAAAACTAGGGGATCTAGGGACCAATCGTGGTGGCCCTGAGATATACTGCTGAGAGCATCTGCTAGGACATTGTCCTTCCCTGGGAGGTGAACTGCTATCAGAGAGGTCTGCAGGGAATAGGCCAGAGACCACAACTTCATTGCTTCTGTGCACAAGGCCGTAGACAGAGTGCCTCCTTGCTTGTTGATGTACCACATTGGGTGGTGTAGTCTGTTCTGATCTGGACCACCTTGTTCTGTACAGATTTGAAAAAAGCTTGCAGTGCCAGAAACACTGCCCTGAGTTCCAAGAGACTTATGTGAAGCAGAGATTCTTGAGGTGACCACAGCCCTTGGGTGGTAAGATTACCCAAGCAGGCTCCCCAGCCCAAGAGGGGGGGCGTCTGTGGTGAGGATTACTGAATGAGACTGAGTGACAAAAGGAACTCCCGGTCTTAAATTGTCCTGATCCTGCCACCACTGTAAGGCCTGGATCAGGGTTCGAGTCACTGGGACTAGTTTGGTAAGGGAATCCTTTCTTTGGGACCATAAGGCTCTTAAGTGGAACTGAATGTCCCTCATCTGGAATCTTGCTCCCTGGACCACTGCTGTAGAAGCTGCCATGTGGCCCAAGAGCTGTAAGAAGTGCCTTGCTGGATGAGACACCTGAAGGGTGAATGAAGAGGCCAGTTGTATAAGGGTTCTTGCCCTCTCCAGGGGAACGAAGGCTTTTGATCTTATTGTATCCAGCTCTGCCACTATAAAGGTGAGAAGCTGTACTGGCTCGAGAACTGATTTTGGAAGGTTGAGGAGGAACCCTAAGGAAGTGAGCACTTCCTGAGTTATTTGCAAATGTGACTTGACTTGGTCTAAAGAGACTGACCCACTATGAGCCAGTCGTCCAAGTATGGAAAGATGAAGATCTTTTTTCTCCTTAGGAAAGCAACCACTACTGCCAGGCACTTTGTGAACACCCTTGAGGCTGATAGGCCAAAGGGCATTGCTCTGAATTGATAGTGGCCCGAGGGTAACTCGAACCTGAGGTACTTTCTGTGGGAGCACCTGATGGGAATGTGAAAATAGGCATCTTTGAGGTCCAGGGAAGATAGCCAGTCCCCTGGCCTTAGAGAGGGTAGAATTATTCCCAGAGTCACCATTTTGAATTTTGGTTTTAAAAAGGTGCTGGTTTAGATATCTCAGATCCAGGATGAGCCGCCATTCTCCTGTCTTTTTGGGGGTTAGGAAGTACCTGGAGTACAATCCTTTGCCCTGTGTAGGGCAGGAACCCTTTCTATGGCTCTGAGAGCCAGGAGGGAAGAAACCTCTGCCTCTAGGGCAAGGGTCTCTGATGGATTTGCAGGTGGAAAGGATCTGGTTCTCATCTTGGGAAATTTTTTGAAGCCGAGAACCAGTCCCTAGCCTACTACTTCTAGGACCCACTTGTCTGATGTTAAAGACTTCCAGTCCTGGACAAAGTAACCCAACCTGCCCCCTACAGGTATTGGAGAATTGGCCTGAGCAGACCCATTAGGGTGTCTGCTTGGCAGGGGCTTTAGGCTGAGGGGTGGAAGCAGGTCTGCTCATACCCAGTCTGCCTCTCCCTCTAAAGAACCCCCTCTAAGCATAAGCAGAAGAGGAGGCCTGGGCTTGGTAAAAGGGCCTTTGAAAGGGCCTGCCCCTGCCCCTGGAATGCTGCCTCTGAGGAGTGGCTTGCCTTTCTTTGGCATGAGCACTCCTATAGGTGGTCCTGTACTCGTCCATCTTCTTCATGTAGTTCTCAGTCTGCTCCCCAAACAGAGAATTACCAATAACCAGGAAATCCATGGCCTTAGCCTGGGTATCCTGTGATAGGCTAGTATATCTGAGCCAAGCCATCCTCCTAAGGGCTACAGATGTAGCCATGACTCTAGATGAAACATCACTGGAGTCCACAGCAGCATGAAATTGCACCTTGGATGCCCCAATCCCATCTGCAGCCACCTGCTCCAGCTCCTTGACAAGCTGGTCAGGGGCCTGTTTAGCTAGAGCCAGCACTGTGTCCCACCCGGACTTCTGGTATCTAGCTGTGTAGGCCATATAGTTAGCCTGCCGGAGTCCCAAAGATGCTGCCATGTACCGTTTCTTTGCCATGGCATCAATCCTCCTAGAGTCCTTATCTGTGAGGTGTGAAGCCAAGGGAATATTTGCCTCATCACAGGCAGCAGCCTGCACTACCCCAACATGGCTGCATTGCTGGGAAAGGAACTCCGTGTCCGACCCTGATAGGATATACCTCTTCTCCATTCTTCTGTCCAAAGGAGGTATGGAATTAGGAGTCTTTAGAATTTAAATTGTCTGTTTCCCAAAAGATTTATGGAGGGAATGGACAGGACCTATGAGGAGAGGCTCGAAGAGCTAAATATGTACACACTGGAAGAGAGAAGGGACCGGGGGGACATGACAGAGGTCTTCAGGTACATGAAGAGGGTAAATAGGGAGGAACAGTCAGGGTGCTTCGAAGGAAGGAGGAGGGGGCCACTAGAGGGCACGGGTGGAAGCCGGAGGGGGGGGGAGATTCAGGGGAGAAAGGAGGAGGTGCTACTTCACTGAGAGGGTGGTGGAGCCATGGAATGCACTGCCTAGGGGGCTGGTGGAGGCAGAGAGTGCAGTGGAGGGGTTCAAGAGAGGGTGGGACAGGTACAGGGGAAGGGTTCTGGAAGCAAAATCCAATGCAGCAAGAATATTCGGAACTGGGAAGGGAGAAGCCAGAGAAGGCGAGGGGGACAGCAAGGTCAGCACCCAGGGTGGGGGCTGACCAAACGAGCAGACACGAAAGACCGTTAGGCCTATTCTGCTGGCATTTTAGTATGTTAGTATGGAATAGACAATCTCCTGTACTCTGGGATGTCCATCATCTCAACAAAATCAGGCTCCTCCTGATCCTCTACTACTTCTTCCATTGGAAGCTGGAGGGTTTCATCCACTTTCTCGTAAAACAAAGTGGGAAGGGGACTCAAAGCCTAGGAGGAGAAACACCTGAAGGTCTGTCTGGGTCAATGGGCACATCCAGACTTTCATAATCACCATTATCATTATCCTCATACTCTCCCTCCTTCTCCTCTTCATAAAATTCTTCTAAAGTATAATCCGGAACCGAGGGAACCGACCGAACCGAGCCCCTGACAGATGGTGCCGGTTCGGCCGGAACCAAACTTAGTGATTGAACTCTCCTTGTCGCTTTGGCTATTTCATCAGCGGTCGGAGAAAGAACTTGTGGATCCGAACCGGCTGATTTTTCCCTTTTCTTTCTTTTAACCGTAAGAGACTCCTCAGAATCGGTTCTCCTTTTGCCTGAAAAAGTTCCGCCCCGGTCAGAGGGCACTCCTCCTGGTTTGGTCGGAACCAAACCGGGCTGGCCATCTGGGTCAGCGGACTTCTCGACCTCCCTTTCCCTCAGTCTACCTACTCTCTTATCCAGGGTAGCTTTGGGAAAACTTTTACAAATTTTGCAGTCTGAATTGAGGTGGTCAAACCCCAGACAACAAACACAGGTGTTGTGGGGGGATCAGCTTTAGCAAAGACTTCCCCACACACACTACAGTGTTGAAACCCAGTGGGCCCGGTTTTTGTCTTGGGTTTCTCAGACATGGCCAATCTAACCACAACTTACCCTTTTTCGGCAATCTGCAAGGCAAGACACCCTATCGGTTCCTGACCGTGTTATGGTCTTGAAAAAAAAACGTAATCAAATCTTTTTTTTTTTTTTTTTTAAGAACAGATACAGACCAGTTACTACACACTAATAAAGATGGAAGTTTATTTATTTTTTTTTCTAAACACAAACCTGATCGGTTCAAACTGAACCAATGTTTACAAGTTCCACACAGAAACTAATACAAAACCTATCTAGTACTCACGCTACCACAGACAGAGACTTAAACTGACAGGTTCAGTAGCAGAAATTTGGTCAAAACAGAGCGAAAAACACAACACTTTAACAGACTTTTTTTGAACCGAGTGAAGGAGAAATCTCCGGAGCGACTGTTCAGTGAGGTGGAGTAAAGAATCTGATGGTTGGAGTTTAAACAGCAGCAAACAGAGGCTTCAACCAAGCTTGAGCTCAGCGTTCCATGCCCTGCATGGAAAGTTAACTCTGTTCTCCAGGGCAGTTCAAAGGTTGATGATCACTGCCATAGTCAGAATACAGCAAGATTTCATGTTGTTTGAAATGTCCACTAGGGGGATATCTCTAGCAACCGCTAGAGATGCTGCTGTACCCCTGGTTGAATGGGCCTGGAGGCCTGCAGGTGGCTGTTTACCCACTTTGCTGAAGCAAAACTGAATGCAAGCTACAATCCATCGTGCAATGAATCGTTTTGTGACAGGTTTTCCATTCCCCGCATCTCCATAAGTGAGGAAAAAACTGAGTTTGATCCTGTCTGACTTTTTTTGTGGTCAAGGCAGTAGTCAATTGCACTTTTCACATCCAGGCTGTGCAGCCTGCACTCACCTGAGGTGGAATGATCTGTGAAAAAGACTGCCAAAGTAATAGACTGGTTGAGGTGGAACTCTGATACAACACTGGGCAAATTTTCTGTTAGTCCTCAGGACTACTTTGTCTCTATGGTCAGCAAATGTAACCAGGTTCTGTGGACAGTGCCTCAAGTTCACCGATCCTTCTAGCAGAAGTACTGGCTACCAGGAATACCATTTTCCAAATCACATATTTGAGGTCTGCAGAAGACATGGGCTGAAAAGGGGGCTGCATAAGCCGGGCAATACAAATGTTTAGATCCCACATCGGAGTGGGCTCCCTGAGGCAGAGCTAGCAGCCCAGCATGAAAGACATGCTTTGGTGAGCTCCTCCACGGCAAAAGTAAAAACTTAAGAGGAGATTCTACTATATTCAAACTAAAGCCACTAATATCCAGTACTGGGAAATACTCATTTTGAATGATGGGCCGAACACGAAATACTCAAAAACAGGATCAAATGGCAGCGAGACCACATCAGCTCAGGGGCCCGTTCTGCAGCTGAATGACACATGTGGCTCACTAGCATCCCTGGAATCCCTACAAGCAACAGTAAATGCCCCAACAAGCTCTATCCAACTACTGGACAAGAAATCGGATTCTTATACAGAGAGTCTAGTAAATACAGGTTACACACCTGTAACAGGAGTTCTAGGAATGGTATATGTTGTTCATCCACACTTCTTGGCAGGTATCCTTGCCGCTTTAAATCTTGCTGGAAGGTCTTCAAGCTGGCTCCTCCCACTCACCCGGGTGGTAAAACTCTCGGCTCTGCCCCATGATGCCAGATCTGGCCCGCTGGAAGCTCAGGTTGTGCGTCGAAGCCGGGGAGGTCGGGTGGGTCGTGTGGATGAACAAGACATACCATTCCTAGAACTCCCTGTTACAGGTGAGTAACCTGTATTTCTAGGGACATGGATATGTTGTTCATCCACACTTATTGGCAGACTCCTAGCAGTTCTCCGGGAGGAGGGAGGCAGCGCACACCCCTACTTAGGGAATAAAGACTGAGAACCGAGGCCCCAAAACCAGCATCCTGCGTGACTCAAGGTCGATGTAGTAATGGGTGATCAAGGTGTGTGCTGACTTCCAGGTAGCAGCCCTGCAGATTTCCTGGATAGGGACGTCCCTGGAAGCAGCCACCGATGCAGCAGTATGGCGGGTAGAATGAGCTCTTATTCCTCTGGGAGGCTCCATGCCCGCAAACTTACAGCAGAGATCTACGCAGGAGGTGACCCACCTGCTTATCGTCCGCTTGGCTACAGGTCTGCCAGGTGCGGCTTCAGCGTAGGTGACAAACAGCTGGCAAACCTCTCCCCAAATTTCAGCCGTGCGCTCCTTATAATAAGCGAGCACCCTTCTAGGGTCCAAAGTATGGAGTCTGTATGCGGCCCTCGAGGGTGTGATTGGGGTAGAACACCGGCAGAGTCAACACCTGGTTAAGGTGAAACTCCGACACCACCTTCGGAAGGAATTTCGGTTGGGGGCGCAGGACAACCTTGTCCCTGTGGAAGACCAGGTAAGGAGACTCGATGCAGAGCACCTGGAGTTCTCCCATCCTTCTGGCTGACGTGATAGCCACCAAGAAGGCGGTCTTCCACGACAGGTGAGAGAGTTCACACCTGTGCACTGGTTCGAATGGCTTGCCCATGAGCTTTGCCAGTACCAGCAGTAAATCCCACGAAGGTGGAGGTTCTCGCACCGGAGGGGAAATGTGATCAAGGCCTTTGAAAAAGCGCCAGACCACCTTCTTCTCCTGCGCCACCGACTGCTCCCGGCCCGCGCCCGGTAAGCAGAGATGGCTGCCAGGTGCACCCTAGGGTCACACCTAAGCCCTTGACTAGAAAGGGACCATAAATAGTCCAAGATGCTTGCCAAAGGACAGGAGGAAGGGTCCAAGCCCTTGCCCTGACACCAAATGGAAAATCTCTTCCATTTGAAGGCATAGCATTTCCTGGTCAACTCCTTACGGGACGCCTCAACAACATTGAGGACCTCGTCGGAAAGACCCAAGGCCTGGAACTCTAGCCGCTCAGGAACCAGGCCGTCAGGTGCAGGGACTGAAGGTCCGGATGGAACACCTTCCCCTGATTGACTGAGAGCAGGTCCGGGCGAGCTGGAAGCTGCCTCAGGAGCCTGGAGCTGAGGCTGAGGAGATCTAGGTACCAGAACTGGCGGGGCCAGTCTGGGGCTATCTGAATCACCTGCGCCTTGTCCCTCCTTGCTTTGAGAAGCACCTTGTGAATCAAGGGAAATGGGGGAAAGGCGTAGAAGAGGGCCGGGGTCCACAGCCTCGAGAAGGCATCCCCCTGCAGCGAGCCCTGCTGAGGGGGGCGGGCATGAAACAGCCTCAGCTTCGCGTTCTCCCTGGAGGCAAACAGGTCCACCTGAGGTGTGCCCCAGTGGGAGAACAGATCTTGTACTACCTCCAGCAGGAGAGACCACTCGTGAGATGCAGCCCCTATCCGGCTCAGGGCATCGGCCAGGGTGTTGGAGGCTCCTGCCACATGAATGGCTAGGATCCGCCTCCAGGCTGCATGACAGTGACCAAATGCGGAGAGCTTCCTTGCACAGAAGCATGGAGCAGCGTCCCGCCCTGCCCGGTTTAGATAGTACATGGTCGTGGTATTGTCCGTCTGGACTCGGACCACTTGACCCCGGAGAAACGGAGCAAAGGCTGTGAGAGCTAGGCGGACCGCTCGAGCTCCAGCAGGTTGATGTGGCATCGAGACTCCGGCGGGGACCAGAGGCCGTGCGCCCGGTGTTCCCCCAGATGGGCACCCCAACCCATCAAAAAAGGCATCGGTCGATAGAGACCGTCGGCTCGGGCGGACAAACTGGATGCCCTCCTGCAGATGAGATGGAACGGTCCACCACCGGAGAGCGTTCCACATCTCCTGGGTCACCATCACTAGCTGGTCCAATGGATCGCAGCGTTGTGACCACTGGCTGGCCAGTCCCTACTGAAGGGGGCGCATGTGCCAGCATGCCCAACGGACCACGCTGGTACAGGCCGCCATGAGACCCAGGAGGCGCAGGAAGTCCCGGGCAGGGCGCAATTGCCCAACCAGAAATGATTGGGCAAAGGAGGTAAGAACCTCGGCCCTGTCCGCCGGGAGTCATGCTCTGGCTCGAAGAGAGTCGAGCTCTGCCTCGATAAACAGAATCACCTGCTTCGGCTCGAGTTCCGACTTGGCCTCGTTGATGAGAAGGCCGATTTGAGAGCAAACCTGGAGGGCCAGATCTCTGGACCGCTCCACCTCCTGTCTGGAGGGGGCTGCTATCAGCCAATCGTCCAGGTAAGGGTACACCCGGACCCCTCGGCGCCACAGGAAAGCTGTCACCACTGCAATGCATTTGGTGAAGACCCTGGGAGCTGGAGACAGGCCGAAGGGCATGGCTCGAACTAGAGGAATCCCTCCGCCGAAGCGAAGGAATCTCGATGTGACGGACGGATAGGACGCGGAAAGAACGCAGCCCTGCAGGTCCAAGACAGCAGAACCACACACCGTGGTTCCAGGGGTGGTATTATCTGAGCCAGGGTGACCATCCTGAAGGTTCGAGACCTTAGGAACTTGTTCAGGTCGTGGGTAGGTCGAGAATGGGCGCCAGACCCCGTCCGTTCGAACCAGGAAGTGCCTGGACACAAGCCCGGGTCTGAGGGAGGTCCGCCACCTCCTGATCACCTCCTTTTGGAGGAGGAGAGCGATGTCGGCCCGACAGTGAGGCTGCGGACCCCAAGGCCCCCCCGAGGTGCGACGGCTCTGAAGGGCGGGGCCTGCTTGAATTCTAGAGGCAGGCCTTTTCCCACCACCTCCAGTACCCACCTGTCCGTGGTAATAACGGACCAGGCGGAAAGGAAGTGCCAGAGCCGTCCCCCCACGGGGGAAACCTGGGGTGAGGTGAATGGGTTGGGGGCGACACCCCTCAGCCCATCACTGGGCAGGCTTAGAGGAGGGACCAGCCGAGGGACCTCCTGGGCCTTTACCTCCCTGCTTCCTGTTGGAGGAAGCCCCAGGCTTGGGTTTGGGATGCCAAGCCCGAGCCTGCTGGCCCGGACGCACCGCGGGCACAGAAGGACAAAAGGGCTTAGTCTGTGGTTTGCGGCCTTTGTCCTTCTGAGCGGAAGAGACAGAGTCCAAGGTAGCATTGGACTTCTCGATCCTCTGCAGGTGACCTTCCACCCCAGGGCCGAAGAGGTCAGTCCCCAAAAAGGGAACATCCGCCAACTTGTGCTGGGTATCCGAAGTAAAGGTGGATATCCTCAGCCAAGCCCAACGACGCATGGCCACTGCGGCCGCCACAGAGCTGGCACGAGTCCCCAATGTCTAAAGCAGTCTGGAGCTGCTGTTTGGCCACTGCCCTGGTCCCGCACTTGCCTGACCATGGTCTGCAGATCCACGGGAAGATGAGGGACGACCTCATCCAGGGAGCCCAACAGGGCATGAGAAAAATGTGCCATGAGGACGGCCGAACTGGCCTGGCGAAGGCTGAGGGAGGACGCAGCATAGACTTTTCGCCCGGCATAGTCCAATTTCTTGGACTCCTTGTCAGGAGGTTTGTTCACATCCCTAGCGTTCCCGGCACGCCGGAAAACGCTGTCGGTAACCAACCCCTCAGCCAAGGGGTGTTCCGAAAAACCGGACAAGGAACAGGTAGGGACCGCATACTTTCTGGCCATCCTGGCCGAAGGCGCAGGGCAGGAAGCAGGGCCCTGCCAGAGCTCCAAGACCGGGCCCACTATGGCCTCAGCCACCGGAAAGGCCTCCGTAGGGGAATCCCCTCGGTCCAGAATCTCCATGAGGGGATACCTGGCCTGCTTAGAGACGGGTTTGAGCTTCATCCCGGTGGACTCCGAGATGAGCCGAAGCAATCCTAGGTAGGACGAAGGGCTATCATCCACCGACTGTCCTCCTGAGGACTCCAAGTCCATTCGCTTGGAGAAAAGGGAGGAATCGCCTTTGGACTTGGAAGAGTCTTCAAAGAGCTGCCTCGGGCCTGAGCCACCCTCCACCTGCCAAGGTCGATCGGGAGTGAGGGTGACAGACAGCCTATGGGGCAGTCCCTGAGCCGACCGAGAATTCTTGGTCAGAGCCCCAAATAACGGCAGTGGAGGCGGAGGTTCCACCGGGATCGGTGGGGCAGCTGGTTTTGGCCTAACAACCAGTCTGGGAACAGGCTCCTCAGGTAAAATGAGGGGTTGTTTCGGCCGCTCCGGTGACAGCCACTTAATGGCTGGGGAAGGCGTCGGCGTCGGCTTGTTCCCGGTCAGAAGGAGCTGTTGCCACATGAGGTCCTCATATCGTCGATGCAACTTACGTCGAAGCCTCCCCTCGTCCGAGGAGGAGGACAAGGACGAGCGGCGACGCCGCTTGCCGCGGTGCCGAGACCGTCTATGACGGCGGGATCGGGCTGGACTGGCTAAGCAGTCCGAGACAGAGAACCTCGGCTTTCCCCGAGGACGGTGCGGGGAGGTGTCGTGGGGAACCGGCACTCCCCTCAGTTCAGAGGGTTCAACTGAAGGCTCCGGAACCGGAGGTACAGACAAGCCAACAGGGTCCTCAACTCCCACCGGGGGAACCGGGGAGAGGGGATTCTCGACTTCTCCTGCCGACAACCCGTCCAACAGGTCGAGAAAATCTCGACCATGTCGACGCGAGTCTCGGTCAACTGGCCTGACGGGGACACCGCGAGACCAATGGCCAGCCAAGCGGTCGACCCGAAGTCGTATGACCGACAACTTCGGAGAAGGGATCTTTCCGCTCCCAAAGCGTCGACAGTGGGACTTACCCTTGTCTCTCTTTTTGACTGAAATGGTCCAGCAAGTTGGTCCCTCACCTTTAGTAGAGAGGTCAGACAAAGCTCCTTAAAAAGAAGCTGAATAAGAGGCACCGAGAAGGCGGGACAAATGCCATAGCCCGAGGGTAGAAAGCGTACGCCCGCCTCCTCTTCGAGGCGATCATCTGCTCCGAAAGCTGATCCGCCGACATCGCGCCCAGCGAACCGCCGACCGGGCCTCTTTTGACTTCACGGGAAAATAGCTTGGGACACCCCAGTTGTAAAGGCAGCGGTCTTCGAGGATATAGGCCGAGAAGGAAGAGCACAGTGCAAGCCTGCGGGTCGTGCTCAGGCCTAAACAGTAGGCCTGCGTGGGTGCAGATCTGCCGAGACATCATCTGCCCGAGGGCATCTCCGAGATGCAGAGGCGTTTGTCCATCGCAGCCATGAGGATAGAAGACCGAAGTCTTTTAAGCAAAAAAACTTTAAATTAGGAAAAATCAAGGTAGGAACCAGTCTTATCGCGAGGCGTTAAGGAGGAACCTGAGCTTCAAGCATTAGGAAGATCTGGCGATCATGGGGCGGGCGGAGTTTTACCACTGGGTGGGTGGGAGGAGCAACAGAGACCTTCTGGCAAGATTTAAGCGGCAAGGATACCTGCCAATAAGTGTGGATGAACAACATATCCATGTCCCTAAAGTACAGGTTATCTCACCTGTAACAGGAGTTCAAGAGATGGAATATATTGTTCATCCACACTAACGAGGTTCCTTGCCCACATCCATGCAGGAATCTGTAGCCAACCCCACCACCGGGTGTGCTCTCGACTCCCTTATGTTTGCTCAACCCTCTGGAAGCCAGGTTGTGTCAGCTTGAGGAGGTCAGGTGGGTGCGTGTGGATGAACAACACTGCCATTCCTAGAACTCCTGTTAGAGCGAGTAACCTGTATTTCTAGGGACATGGATATGTTGTTCATCCACACTGTCTGGCAGACTCCTAGCAGTTCTCCGGGAGGAGGGAGGCTAGGCGCACACCCCCAATACTTACTTGGGAAAGAGAGACTGGAGAACTGCGGCCCCAAAACCAGCATCCCGCCGTGACTTGAGGTCAATGTGGTAGTGGGTAATGAAGGTATGTGCAGACTTCCAGGTAGCAGCCCTGCAGATATCCTGGATAGGGACGTCCATGGAAGCAGCCACCGATGCAGTGGTATGGCGGGTAGAATGAGCTCTTATCCCTCTGGGAGGCTCCATGCCCGCCAACCTGTAGCAGAGCTCTATTCAGGAGGTGATCCACCTGCCTATCATCCGTTTAGCTGCAGGTCTGCCAGGTGCGGCTTCAGCATAGGTGACAAACAGCTGGCGAACCTCTCCCCGAACTTCAGCCATCCACTCCTTACAGTGAGCGAGTGCTCGTCTACGGTCCAAAGTATGGAGCCTATACTCGGCCTCCGAGGTGTGATTGGGGTAGAACACCGGCAGAGTCAACACCTGGTTAAGGTGAAACTCCGACACCACCTTCAGGAGGAACTTCAGGTGAGGGCACAGGACAACCTTGTCCCAGTGGAAGACCAGGTAGGGAGGCTCGAAGGAAAGCGCCTGGAGCTCTCCCATCCTTCTGGCTGACGTGATAGCCACCAAGAAGGCAGTCTTCCACGACAGGTGTGAAAGATCACACCTGTGCGTTTGTTCGAATGGCTTGCCCATGAGCTTGGCAAATACCAGCAGTAGGTCCCACAGAGGTGGTGGTTCTCACACTCCAGGGAAATGTGGTCAAGGCCTTTGAAAAAGCGCCCGACCACCTTCTCCTGTGCCACCGACTGTTTGCCGGCCCACACCCAGTAAGCAGAGATGGCTGCCAGGTGCACCTTAAGGGTCGTCAACCGAAGCCCTTGCTGAGAAAGGGACCACCGGTAATCCAGAATGCTTGCCAAGGGACAGTCAGAAGGGTCCAAGCCCTTCCCCTGACACCAAATGGAAAACCTCTTCCATTTGAAGGCACAGCATTTTCTGGTCGACCCCTTAAGGGACGCCTCTACGACGTTGAGGACCTCGTCAGAAAGACCCAAGGCCTGGAACTCTAGCCGCTCAGAAACCAGGCCGTCAGGTGCAGGGATTGAAGGTCCGGATGGAATACCTTCCCTGACTGACTGAGATCAGGTCCGGACAGGCTGGAAGCCGCCTCGGGAGCCTGGAGCTGAGGCTGAGGAGATCTGGATACCAGAACTGGCGGGGCCAGTCTGGGGCTACCAGAATCACCTGCGCCTTGTCCCTCCTCGCCTTGAGAAGCACCTTGTGGATCAAGGGAAATGGGGGAAAGGCATAGAAGAGGCCCGGGGTCCACGGCCTCGAGAAGACATCCCCTTGCAGCGAGCCCTGCTGAGGGGGGCAGGCATGGAACAGACTCAGCTACGCATTCTCCCTTGAGGCAAACAAGTCCACCTGAGGCGTGCCCCAGTGGGAGAAGAGATCTTGTACTACCTCCAGCAGGAGAGATCACTCGTGAGACGCAGCCCCTATCCGGCCTAGGGCATCTGCCAGGGTGTTGGAGGCTCCTGCCACGTGAATAGTTAGGAGATCCGCCTCCAGGCTGCGCACTAGGGACCAAATGCGGAGAGCTTCCTTGCATAACAGCAAGGAGCGCATCCAGCCCTGGCGGTTCAGATAGTACATGGTCGTGGTGTTGTCCGTCTGGACCTGAACCACTTGACCCTGTAGAAACGGAGTGAAGGCGATGAGAGCTAGACTGACCGCTCGGAGCTCCAGCAGGTTGATGTGGCATCAGGACTCAGAGGACCAGGGCCGTGCGCTCGTGTTCCCCAGATGGACACCCCAACTCAGATCGTCGGAGAGAGAGAGAGAGAGACCATCGGCTCGGGGCGTACGAACGGGATACCCTCCTGCAGATGAGCTGGAACGACCCACCACTGGAGAGCGTTAAAGAGTGAGACTGAGTGACAAAGGGAACCCCTTGTCTCAGGTTGTTCTGATCCTGACACTACTGTAGGGCTTGGATCAGGGTTCGAGTTACTGGGATAAACTTGGTTAGAGGGTCCTTTCTTTGAGACCAAATAGCTCTCAAATGGAGCTGAATGTCCCTCATCTGAAATCTGGCTCCTTGCACTACTGCTGTAGAAGCAGCCATGTGTCCCAGGAGCTACAGAAAATGCCTTGCTGGTCGAGAGGCCTGCAGGGTGAATGAGGAGGCCAGAGAGACCAGGGTCCTTGCCCTGTCCAAAGGAAGGAAGGCTCTAGCTTCCTCTGTGTTCAGTTCTGCGCCTACAAAGATGAGAAGCTGGACAGGCTCTAGAACAGACTTTGGAAGATTGAGAAGGAAACCTAGAGAGGTAAGCAGGTGCTGAGTTATCTGAAGATGCAACTTGACTTGGTCTGGGGACTGGCCTACTATGAGCCAGTCGTCCAGGTAAGGGAAGATGGCAATTTTTTGCCTTCTTAGGTAGGCAACTGCTACTGCCAGGCATTTTGTGAATACCCTTGGAGCAGAGGTGAGGCCAAGGGCATTGCCTGAACTGGTAATGGCCTGAGGGCAGCTCAAACCTGAGGTACTTTCGATGGGGCTTCTGAGGAGAATATGAAGTAGGCATCCTTGAGGTCCAGGGGCTAGCCAGTCCCTGGCCTTAGAGAGAGGTAGAATAATTCCCAGAGTCACCATTTTGAATTTTGGTTTTAAAAGGTGCTTGTTTAAGTATCTGAGATCCAGAATGGGCCGCCACTCTCCTGTCTTTTTTGGGGTAACAAAGTACCTGGAGTACAATCCTTTGCCCTGGTGTAGGGGTGGAACCCTTTCCACGACTAAGAGCCAGGAAGGTAGAGACTTCTGCCTCTAGGGCAAGTGCCTCTGATGGATTTGCAGGTGGAAAGGATTTGGTTAACATCTTTGGAAATTTTTTGAAGCTGAGAACCAGTCCCTGGCTTACTACTTCCAGGACCCACTTGTCTGATGTTAGAGACTTCCAGTCCTGGACAAAGTAAGCCAGCCTGCCTACAGTGGTGAAGATGACCCTGGCCACCCCATCAGGGTGCCTTGCCTGCTGCAGGGGCTTTAGGCTGAGGGTGGAGCTAGGTCTGCTTCGTGCCAGTCTGCCTCTCCCTCTAAGAACCCCCTCAGGGCATAAGCTGAAGAAGAGGCCTGGGCATGGTAAAAAGGCCTATGAAAAGGCCTGTCCCTGCCCCTGGAAGGCTGCCTTTGGGGAGTGGCCTGCCTTTCCTTGGCCTGTGCACTCCTATAGGTGGTCCTATACTCATCCATTTTCTTCATGTAATTCTCTGTCTGCTCCCCAAACAGAGAATTACCCACAACAGGAAAATCCATGGCCTTGGTCTGGGTATCCTGTGACAGGCTAGTACATCTGAGCCAAGCCATTCTGCGAAGAGCCACAGATGTAGCCATGACTCTTGATGACACATCATTAGAGTCCACTGCAGCATGGAACTGCACCTTGGATGCCTCAATACCATCAGCAGCCACCTGCTCCAGCTCCTTGGCAAGCTGGCCAGGGACCTGTTTTGCTAGAGCCATAACAGTATCCCATCTGGATTTCTGGTATCTAGCAACATAAGCCATATAAATTGCCTGTCTGAGTCCCAAGGATGCTGCCATGTACCGTTTCTTTGCCATGGCATCAATCCTCCTGGAGTCCTTGTCAGTGGGGTGTGAAGCCAAGGGAATATTTGCCGTGTCACAGGCTGCAGCCTGCACTACTCCAACTTGGCTGCATTTTTGTGTAAAGAACTCCGTATCAGAGCCTGACAATGTGTACCTCTTGTCCATTCTCTTATCCACAGGAGGTATAGCATGAGGAGTTTTTAGAATTTTTACTGTCTGTTTCCCAAAAGATTTATGTAAAGGAACAGACAGTCTCCTAGACTCTGGAATAGCCATCACTTCCACATAGTCAGGCTCCTCTTGATCATCCACAGCTTCCTCCATAGGGAGCTGGAGGGTTTCAGCCACTTTTTTTTTTATAAAACATAAAATGAGAAGGGGACTCAAAGCCTAGGAGGAGACACTCCTGAAGGTCTGTTTGGGGAGATGTCCGAGTCAATGGGCACATCCAGACTTTCAAATCCACATTGCTCTCCTCATACTCCTCTTCCCACTCTCCGGTTCATAAAATTCCTCTAAATCGTACTCTTGAACCGGTGAAACCGGCCAAACCGTACGCTTACCTGATGGTGCCGGTTCGGTCGGAACCGGGGATAGTGACTGGACAATTTTAATCGCTCTGGCTATTTCTTCAGCGGTTGGAGAGGAAAGTTTTGGCTCACACCAGCTTATTTCCTAGTCCTTTTTGCTGGAACCAACTCCTCCGAGTCAGCTCTCCTTTTGCCTGAGGAAGTCTCGCCCTGGTCAGAGGGTCAGAGGGCACTCCCTCCGGTTCGGTTGGAACCGAACCGGGCTGTCCAACCGGTTCAGCAGACTTTTTGGCCTCCCTTTCCCTGAGCCTACCAACTCTCTTTTCCAGAGTAGCTACAGGAAAATATTTGCAAATCTGGCAGTCTGCATTGAGGTGGTCAAACCCCAGACAATAAACACAGGTCGTGTGGGGGTCAGCCTTAGCAAAGACTTCCCCACAGACACTGCAGTGTTGAAACCCAGTGGGCCCGGTTTTTCTTTTGGGTTTCTCAGACATAATGCCAGCCTAACCAAACTTACCCGTTTATGGCAATCCGCCAGGTAAGACCCTCTTATCGGTTCCCAACCGTGTCACGGGTCGTGGAAAAACCCGTAATAAAATCCGTTTTTTTTTTTTTTAGAACCGGTAACCACACTCTAAAGGACAGATTAATATATTTTAAACAATCTGATCGGTTCAAACCGAACCGATAAACCGTTTACAAGTCCCACACAGAAAGAAATTAGTGTAAAACCTATCTAGTACTCACAAATATCACAGACAGAGCTTGAACCGACCGGCTGTGGTTTAAATTCAGTCAAAAAAATGAGAAAATAATACTTTAACCGACAAAATGAACAGGGCAGAAGGAGAAATCTCTGGAGCAACTGTTCAGTGAGGCGGAGTTAAGAATCGGACAGTCCGAGTTTGAAGAACAGCAGACAGAGTTTTCAACCGAGCTCAAGCTCAGCATTCCATCCCTGGCATGGAAAGTTAACTCTCACCTCCGGAGCAGTTTAAAGGCTGGGACTCACTGCATATGTCATAACATAGCAAGACTTCATGTTTGAATCGGTGGGGCAGCAGGTTTCGGCCGAACAACCGGCCCAGGCTTAGGCATCTCAACTACGGTGAGGGATTGTTTCGGCCGCTCGAGTGACAGCCACTTGATGGCGGGGAAGGCGTCTGCGACTTGCTCCGGACAGAGTAACTGCTGCCACATCAGGTCCTCATTGGCGTCCGGCGCAATTGCGCGAAACCTCTCTTCTTCCAAGGAGGAAGACAAGGACGAGCGGCGGTGCCACTTACCTCGGTGCCGAAACAGAGACCGCCGATGTCTGCGGGATCAGCTGGACCGAGAAGAAGTCCGAGACAGAGATCCTCGGTGTTTCCAAAGACAGGTCTGGGAAGGAGCTGGGGACACCCGCTCTCCCTCGGCTTAGATGCTTTAATCGGGGACTGCTGCACCAGGGGCACAGGCAGATCCTCGGTCTCCACAGGGGGAACGGTGAAGAAGGGTTGTCTGCCTCAGTCGACAACCCGTCCACGGTCGAGAAAATCTCGACCCGTCGTGACGGTGTCTCGGCCGACTGGCCTGGCGAGGGACACCGTGAAGCCAGTGGCCTTAGCCGCAACCTCGACTGAAGTAGACAGTCGGCTGTCCAGGGAAGGAGACCTCCCCCGCTGCCACGAACGCAGACGGTGGGACTTACCCTTAGAGTCCTTCTTTTTGGACCAAGAGGAATGTCCCGATGGCCCCTCTCCCTTCGTGGAAAGGGATTGGCAAAGCTCTTTGAACGAAGCTGAATACGAGGTACCCAGAGAGAGTGGGATAAATGCCACGACCGAGGAAGAGGATGATCGGCCTGGGCCACCTCCTTCTCGAGGGCGATCATCTGCTCAAGCTGCTCAGCCGAGCCAGCCGGCTAGCGGTGACCGTAACAGGCCTCCCTAAAACTTAACCGGGTGGTAGCCTCTCTCGGGCCGGCCCAGCTGTAACCAGGCAGCGCGGTCCTCCAGGACACTGGCCGAAAACAAACAGTAAGACTCACAGGTCTGCGGTTCGTGTTCTAGGCTGAGGCAGTAGATGCACGTGGAGTGCGGGTCTGTCCTAGACATCTTCTGCCCACAAGGGCACCGCCGAAATCTGGGAGTCGATTTGTCCATCGCAGCCACGAGGGAGAAAGTTGAACGAAGTCTTGAAAATTTTAAAAATTAGTTTCAGACGAACCGAATTAGGATCCAGTCTATCACGCAGAGCGTTAAGGAGGGAACCTAAGCTTTCAAGCAGTAAGAAAGATCAGGCGTCATGGGACGGAGCCAAGAGTTTTTACCACCCTGGTGGATGGGTGGGAGGAGCCAGCCTGAAGACCTTCCGGCAAGATTTAAAGCGGCAAGGAACCTGCCAGACAGTGTGGATGGACAACATATCCATGTCCCTAGAAAGGCAGAATCTACTGTGGAATCAATGACTCCAGTAATGGAAGAATTAACTCACACATCAGGCAAAGCTCTAGCAGCAGTGGCGAATTCACTGAAGGAGCAAAGCCTCCTGAAGGTCAGAACTGAACAGTTAGAGAACTCTGTCAGGACACCCAATATTCAAGTTCTCGGAATACCAGAGGGATTGGAGGGGGATGATCCGGTAAGCTTCGTGGAGAGATGGATGCCAGAGACTCTGGGACTGGGGTTTGCTCTGGTAATTGTGAAGGTGTACCGGATCACCCCTAGACTGGTTCGAAATCTGGAGGAAGGCCTGCGCACCATGCTGATGGTGACTCAATCTTCCAACATGAGGGACAGGATTCTAAAGGCTGCAAGGGAACAAGGAAGAATAGAGTACAAAAGCGCCAGATTATCTCTCCCCCCCCCCCAAACTACTCCTTTGCTAGACGAAATCGGAGGAAAGCCTTTCATGGCGTGACCCAGAAACTGAGAGAAATGGATATCCCCAACTGACTGGGTTTTCCAGCACAACTCCAGTTTACCCTGCATCAGAAGATGTATGTATTTACAGATCCCAAAATGGCAGGGGCCTGCATTGTGAAAGTTCACTCTCGGGTGGAAGTCCAGAACTGAGACAACTCCAACTCAACTGAAGCGGTAGGAACTGGTGACTGAACTGTAAATACTTTGGGGAAATACTGCTGCTCTTGAGTCAGGGGGCCTTTAGATGAGGGCTATTACCATATTTTAGGCCCTTGCCATTTGAGCCATGATCTTCAGAAATCTGCCAGGCATTAGCTAACTTGAAGATCTGATTCCTTGTTGAACTGCGAGTCTTGTGCTTCTAGCTAGGACTCCCAAAGTAAAATAAGGTTCAATCTATTTCACCAACTTGTTAAAACGTTGTTTGACTGTTTGAATATGTTGTAAAATATGTTTAACGTTTAGTATTAAGGTGGTAACTGAGTCATATGAGCTCAGAGGTGACTTACGGGGCAGTTTGAGCATGCAACACAAGATGGGGATTGTTAATGTGAAGCTCGATATTCCATGGCGATCTGATGAGATCGGATAGTCTGGGATTTTGCGAAGCTCAGCTGAATAACAATGCACAAGCTATGCCATTGTACACCCCTATATTGTTCTTATTACAGTACCACTGAGTATATGTTTAATGTAAGGGTGCTAAAGCTTTTTCACAATGCTGAGTGTACTGTTCAGCTCATACAAAAGTAATTCTTATGCGTTTGCGGTGGAGGTGTAGCCTTATCAAAGGACAAATAAGTAAGGTCTTTTTATTGTAGAACATTAAGATAGGCTCAGATTAGCCTGGTAAGCAAATCCTGTATAGATATTTATAGTAATAAAACAAAGATAGCATTGGCTGCATTATGCTCCATTCAGAGTTGAAAGTTGTGATTTAAAAAAAGTTTAAGTGTTTAGTCACCGAAGTGGTTAAAAGAAGAATAGTGCATCATTTATCCTGTAATAACATTGTGATTGTTGGATCATTCTGTGGCGATTCTAGCAATCCTTTATAAAATTGATGAAATTCTAATAAAAACAAAGTTTAAAAAAAAAAAAAAGAGGAGTGGGCTCCCTGTGTGATGGGTACAAATGCAGCAATCCCTTAAAGAATTTCTTGAATACTAGCTTTGAAGCCAAAGAAGGAGACTTACCTTCAGATAAGTAAGCTGAAACAGCTGCCAGATGCACTCTGAGTGGAAATCTTTACACCAGTGGAATGCAAATGGGCAATATAGTCCAGAACTACAGAGAGACTAGCTTGGGCATGGTCTATACCCCTGCCTGGACACCAAATTGAAAATCTCTTCCATTTAGAAGTGTAGGTTCTCTCAGTAGAAGGCTTCCTAGGTTCTCTCAGGATATCCATAACCCCTTTTGAGAGGTTCAGTTCTACATACTCCAAGTCCTCAAGAGCCATGCTTAGAGTCTGAGGGAACTGCAGATTGGCATACATGATCCTGTCCTGTGAGGATGACAGCAAGTTGCGTCTCCTGGGAAGACTGGCTTGGCTACTGACAATGATAGGATCATGGAGTGCCAAGGCTGTCTAGCCCAGTCTGGAGCAATGAGAATCATTGATATTGGTTGAACTCTGAGTTTGTTCACCACTTTCAGTATCAGAGAAAAGGAGGGAATGCATAGATGAACCTCCCTGTCCAGTCCAGCAGAAGTGCATCCAGAGGGACTGTGCCCTTGATGGGAGGCCTGCAGCAATACTGTGGGAGCTGGTGGTTGTCTGAAGCTGCAAACAGATCCACCTCTGGGGTGCCCCATCTCCTGAAGATGGTCCCCAAGACCTATTTGTTCAGTGACCACTCATGGTGGTTCTGGTTTATTCTGCCAAGGGCGTCCGCTGAGACACTGTCTTTTCCTGGGAGGTGGACAGCTGAAAGGGAAACATTCAGAGAGTATGCCAAGGCCCACATCGTCATTGCCTCTGTGCAAAGAGGCTTTGACCTTGTGCCCCCCTTGTTTATGTAGTACATGGTGGTTGTATTGTCTGTTCTGACCTGAACCACCTGTCCCTTTACCTGACTGACAAATGACTGAAGAGCCGGAAGAACTGCTCTGAGTTCCAACACGTTGATCTGCAGGAGATTCCTGCTTTTTCCATGTGCCATGTACAGTGTGATCCCCCAGGTGTGCTCCCCATCCTAGGAGGGATGCATCTGTCGTGAGTACCAGAGAGGGAACCAGCTGCAAGAAAGGTACTCCTTGCCCGAGACTGCCCCTTTCCTGACACCACTGTAGGGCAGGGAGAAAAGTGACTGTGACTGAAACTAGCTTTGAGACAGAATCCCTTCTCTGAAGCCAGTGATCCCTTAAATGAAACGTCATCTGGAACCTGTCTCCCGACACTGTTGCTGTGGAAGCTGCCATATGGCCTAGCAATTGCAAGAAATGCCTTGCTGGCCTGGAGACATGAAGTTTGAAGGAACTGGCCACTTGGATAAGGTTGTCTACCCTGTCCTGAGGAAGGAAAGCCATCCCTTTTTTTTCTGCCTATCCAGTTCTGCCCCTATGAACCCGAGCAGCTGAATTGGTTCCAGAACAGACTGTGGTACACCAAGAATCCAGGGAGTAGAGAGTGTCTTGTGTTATTGACACAGCCTCTCTTACTTGCTGTTGTGACTGGCCTACTATAAGCCAGTCGTCCAAGTAGGGGAACACCGACACCCCTTGTCACCTTAGGTGTGCCACTACCACAGCCATTTTGTGAACACCCTTGGAGCAGATGTCAGTCCGAAAGGCACTGCCCTGAATTGGTAATGGCCTGATGACACCCTGAACCCAAGGTACTTTCTATGTGACCTTCTGATTGGGATATGAAAGTAGGTGTCCTTCAGATCCAGGGATGCTAACCAGTCTCCCCAACTTAGGGTGGGTAGTATGTTAGCCAGAGTAACGGTCTTGAATTTTAGTTTTGACAGATGCTTGTTTAAGTATCAGAGATCCAGAATGGGTTGCCACTCCCTCGTTTTATTTTGAGGAAGTACCTAGATTACAGGCCCAGCCCTTTTCGGTTGGAAGGGACTGGTTCTACTGCCCTTTGCAGCAGAAGGTTTGAAACTTCCTCTTCCAGCAGGGCTGTTTCTGATGAGGAAGAGGGTTTGAAGGCTCTTGGCCTCAGCTTTGGCACTGCCTTGAAGCTGAGAACAAGTCCCTGGCCCACTGCCTCCAGGACCCACTTGTCTGTGGTGATATTTTCCCCATTCCTAAAGTAGTGGGCCAGCCTGTCCCCTACTGGAATTGGGGAGGCGACCCGAACAGTCTCCTCAGGGTGTCTTTTTGGCCTGTGCTGCTAGCTGGACACTTGGGCTAGTATGGCCACTGTCCCTTCTGCCCTTGAAGTATCCCCTTGGCTATAACTGCAGTAAAGCCAGAGGCTGGAAAAAAAGGCCTATAAGCAGGTCTGCCTCTGCCACCCCTTGCATGATGCTTCTGGGGGTTAGAAGCTCTTTCCTTTGCTGCTGCACTCTTGTATGCAGCCTTGTATTCATCTATTTTCCAGGATCGCATGGGAAATCAATGGCTTTAGTCTGGGCATCAATTTTTTTTATTACTAGGATTACAAATAATTTTGTACCACGGGTTCTTTTACAAAGGTTCCGTGTCAGCAATGGGTGCAAGCAAAACAGTGGTAAGATACAAGATCAGGAGGTTAACATAGAAGCAAGCAGAGGTAAGATACAATACAGGTCAGGAGGTTAACTCAGTAGCAAAAGAGAGTACATGTGTATAGACTAGCACAGTACCAGTCAGTAGCAAGTAACGCACAATTAACAATAGGGGTGTGTATATATATATAGCAAGACAGATACAAATAAAAACCATCCTGGGGTGACAAGTGGAGCAAGGGGTGGGGGATAAGAAGGGTAGGGGAAAAGGGGGTAGGCAGTTAAGGATTTGACACTGTTGTAAGTGCAAGAACAGAAAGGTAAGTGCTAGGTAGTCTGGGAGGTGGAGCAACAAGAGATAGGGTGATAGGGAGGGGGAGACAGGAGGGGAGGAGAGGAGCGGGACGGGGTGGAATGGTAGGTGGGAGGTGAGAGGGGGTAGAATTGTAGGTGGGGGGTGGGAGAGAGACGGGGAGTAGCAGGGGATGGAGGGGCGGAGAGAAGTGTGGAGGGTAGCAAGGGATGAGAGAGGAGGAGGGAGAGGTGAAACAAAGCTGCAAGCCTAGGCAGAGCAGTCACAACTGCTGAGGTCAGTGAGGTGCTGGCGGAGTTTATGTTTGAATAGGCCAAGCTTATTTTCAGCTGCAATTTCAGGGGGAAGGTTGCTTAGCAGCATGGGGCCCTGGTGTGGAAAGCATATTGAGCCTGGTTGGTACAGCAGAATAGAACGATAAACATTGGTTTGAAGGAACTGCGCATAAAATGTGCAGCGACTGCGGGCAATATTAAGGCACGAGCTACAGGGAGTGTGAGGTTAAGACAAATTTTCGTATCCAGTAGGCAGGTCTGGTAGGCAAGTCTACTATTTAGATTGAGCCAGTTTGGATTGTTTATAGAGTTCACAGGTATGCGTATGCTCTTCCCTGCGCCAGTGAGAAGTCTACAGCATTTGTTAAGGGCTGTCTTGACCCATTTTAGGGTGGTATCAATGGCAGCTCCGTAGAAGACAAGCCTGTAATCAATGACAGGTAGGACTGAGGCAGTTATGGCTGCGCGCATAGCTTCTTTGGTAAGACAGCGATGGTGGCAGTAGAGGACCCCAATTCTTGAGTTGACGGATTCTGAGATGTGTTGAACATGCGAGCTGAAAGACATTGTGCAATCAAGGGTAAGACCAAGGTATTTAAACTTCTGCACTTGCTAAAGTGGCTGTTTAAGTTCATTATGTATGGTGAACTTTATGGATCTGTATTTGCTGTGAGAGCTATAGAACAGCATGGACTTTTTCTTTTTTTTTTTGTAATTCATCAACAGCTTATGTTGAGAAGCCATGTTTCAACTAAATGAGGAATTAAGTCTGTAGCACCCTCGAGGCGAGACGGGTCAGTATGGGAGGAAAAGAGGACTGTATCATCGGCAGAGAGCATCAAGTTATTATTGCAAGCTGCAGGAAGAGTATTGATGAAAAGGCTGAAAAGTAGAGGGCCAAGGACGGAACCTTGGGGTACACCAGAGTGGACAGGAAGGGCACTAGAGAGTCTTGACGATTTTGACTTTCTGGCTCCTTCACGAGAGGTAGCTTTCAAACCATTTGGTTACATCATTAGATAGTCCAATGGAGGAGAGTGAGTGATGCAGGTGTTAGTGGTTCATGGTGTCAAATGCCTTGGTCAAATCAATGACCACCGCACCCAATAGGTGGCCAGTGTCAATCGCCTTATGAATACACCTGATGAAGTCAAGCAGGGCGGTGGTAGTACTATGGGCTTTTCTAAAGCCATGTTGTTGCGGACAGAGTAAGTTATATTTGTTGAGGTGTTCAGACAACTGGTCAGCTACAATTCGTTCCAATGCCTGGGAGAGTTGTGGGGGGATAGAGATAGGGTGGTAATTAGAGAGAAGAGACCTGTCACCACTTTTACGAACAGGTGTGACCACTGCTGATTTCCAGAGCTGGGGGAACTGTTAGAGAGTGAGAGATTCAGAAGTTTAGTGAGAGGTTGTAGGACAACGTCAAGGGAGAGGAGTCTGAGGTCAAGGGTATCGCTCCTGAAACTGGCTTTGCTTAGCACTTTAAGATATCTTTTAGCTTCAGACATGTATACCCTCTTAAAGTAGAACGGGGGATATTACTGTGGAGATTGATTTTATTATTGAGGCACTGCCAGGCAGAGTTGTCAAATAAGTTTTTGGGGGTGCAGGACACTGCTAAGATCAGTAAATGAGAGATTAACCGAGTCCACTATTTCTTTGGGGTCCTGTAAAGTGGAACCATTAACCTCAATTATAGTGGGGGAGGATTTGCTTGGTTTACCCGTGAGGCTCTTGATGTTCTTCCAGAACAGTTTGCCATTTCTCCAGGAGTTAGTAAGTTCCTGGTTGTAGAAGACTTGCTTGGCTCTTGTGTCAGATTGGTGGTTCTACGCCAGACAAACCTCCTAAGCAACACAGCAGATGCAATCTGCCTGGATGCAGTGTCAGAGTCCACTGCTATCATGAACTGCGTCTTAGCAGCTTCAATACCCCTTTTTGCAGCTTCCTCCAGGTCAGCAGCCATGGAAGGAGGAACTGCCTTAGCAATCTGCAGCACTGTGGACCACATTCTTTTGGTACCTGGCTATATAGGTCATATAAGATGCCAGCCTAATAGCCAGTGAAGATCCCAAGTATACTTTTTTTTAAGCTATATAATCCACCATCCTAGAATCTTTGTCTGGGGGGTGGAAGACCAGAGGGATGCCAGCTTTGTCACAAGCTGCAGTCTACACTACACCTTCATGACTGGGATGCCCAAAAAGGAATTCAGCCCCCGTCTTCATCACCAATACTTCTTGTCCACCTTCTTGTGTGCCGGGGACAGAAGTGGTGCCTGTAATACCCTCAGTCTGCTTGCTCAAGGACTTATGGAGGGGCAGCAACAACCTCTTTGATGGAGGCACATCCATCATTTCTTTATAGTCCTCTTTCTCCTCATCCTCTATGGACTCCTGGGATGGGAGGTCAAGGAATTGAGCAACCAGTTTCATGAAAGAAAAATTACGATGTAAAATCCTCTGTTCCCTTGTCAGGGGAATCTGGTCTGTGAGGATCACGGGAAATATCCGGAGCAATGGGATCCCCAAAATTCTCATCATCCTCATCTTCCTCCCCATACTCAGTCCTCATAATGCTCCACACCTTGGTCTATTAAACTGGGAGCTGGATTTGAACCGGGAGTTTGTGGTAGCGGCTGCTTGCCAACCAGAACCAAGGACTGCAGAGACTGAATTATTCTGATCATGATAGCGATCTCTTCAGCAGCAGGAACCGCAGTCTTTTTCAGTTGTGGTTCCTGATGCTTTTCTTTCTTTTAACCGCAACGGCCAGTTCAGCAGCCTTGTCAGCTGTGCTGTTTTTTGATGAGGAACTATCGCCCCTTTCAGAAGGCAGCTCCTCCAGTTCAGGAAGAAGAGGAACCGGTTGCTCAGTGGCTGAGTTAGCAGCCTTCTCAGCCATCCTTTCCTTCAGTCTTTTCAAATGCCTTTCAATGGTAGACTGAGGAAAATTACTGCAGATTTCACACTCTGTCTGCAAGTGGTCAGACCCCAAACAGAATAAACAAAATAAGTGTGGATCAACCTTTGCAAAAAGTTCCTCACACCAGGTACAGTGCTGGAAACCTGTAGGTCCTCTTTTTTTTTTGTTTCTCTGACATAACCACACTAAACACTTTTTTCCCGGTTACGCAAACTGGACAACAAAACCAGGAGTTACCCCGACTGAAATTCAAACAAACCAACTATACCTAGTCCGAACAAAACGATTCAACTTAAAACAGTAATAAAACTAGAAAGGGAAACTGTCTTCCCCTCGGTTAATGAACCAGGGAGGAAACGGCCACAAGCTCCCCTGCCCAGCACATGAATCCCGGCCAGAGTAGCACCTCGAGTTGCTGCCCAGGCTCAAAACGGAGCAGAACTGTTACTTTTGTGCCTGATTTTGAAAGTTTTAAAACGAACCAGCTAAAACTATTTGTATTTGCCTGTAACTGTATTTAAAAGCTTAGAGTCACTGCAAGCCCAGGACCTGTGTTCTATCTGAAATCCCCCCACCCTTCGCTGGTATTACTGAAATAGCCTCTGCCCTCGGTTTTTTTTTTATTTTTTTTTCACCCAACTTCTCCATTAGCTCCTTATATTGTTTTGCCACTAGAGGGAGCCTGATTAAGTTCGAGCAATTTGCTCCCAATACCTCACTTGTCACATTTTACTGCTCTCTAGTAGCTGTTTTCACTGGTGATTTATATTAAAGGAGCCCTCTGCTGTCTCTTTCCTCTCTACCTCACTCCTTTCTCTGAGTCAAAAATGTCCCCTTCTCCCTCTAAGCGCTCCTCATGGGAATACTTTACCTTCCTAACCTCTTTGAGCTTTACTGCTTGAACACATAAACAGCTTCTGCCAAATTCTTATACTCAGTTTGACTTCTACTACTCCAACATGCTTGCTACTGCCACTCCACTACCTCTACCCCCTGCTCTAATCAGCAAGCGTATTAGCCCAATAGTCAGATACCTTCTGCCTTCATCTAGGCAGCCACCCTGCATGTCTATCAGGGCCTCTCCATCACCCCCGCTATGGTTACTAACCCTATCTCTTATACTATCCGGCGACATTGAGATCAACCCTGATCCATCTCTCGTCATGTCACCTTGCCCCCCCGCCACCACTTCCTAAAACCAATGGACTAACTTACCACCTGAATGCTAGGAGCCTTATGGCCAACCTCCTGACCTCCAGGCTTGATCTATACTTACGCCCGGACGCATTCGCCATCACAGAAACCTGGCTTAAGCCCACAGTGCCTGACTCTCAGTGCCACTTTCCTGGATACAGCATGCTATATCAACCGTCCCTGGCACTAAAAGGGAGGTGGCCTTGCCCTCTACTTCAAAACTCACCTAAACATTACCCTTCTGCAGGACCCCTCCTACCAAACTGAAATCCTGCACCTTACTGCTTCTTGGGGTGTAAAGAAACTCCATATTTTTGTACTTGTATCCCCAAAAATGCTACACAAGGCATCACTGAACTCCTAGGGTTTCTGCCTACAGTTACAGGCAAGAATGACATTATCTGCCTTGGTGATTTTTAACCTTGACTGGTCCAAGAAAAACTCAGCTAACCTATCCTCCTTAGCTAGCAAGGCAAATCTATCCCAGCTCATACATGAACCCACAGGGTCTCACGTGGAGCAACAGCAGCCACCCTCCTTGACTGGATACTTACTAACAGGACGGAATATGCTGCCTCAGCCAGTGCGCTACCTGACACAATTAGTGACCACTATCCCATCTACTGTGTCTGGAACACTGTCATTCCTCCCCTCCCTGCTAAAACTGTAACCTTTCCTAATCTCTCCCGCCTAAGTCATGAGGACTTCTTAACTGACCTTAACCAGGTTGACTGGTCCCCTCTCTACCAAACAGAGGACATTAACATAGCCACAGAATATTTCAACTCCGTCCTCCTCTCTCTTCAAAACCTTCACATCCCGGTCACCACACGTAGGATGGCAGGGAAAGTAACCAAGTGGCTAACACGCCCCCTGCTTCAACTTCTCAAATCTAGGGACAAACTTTGGTCCAGGTGGAAGATCTCCCACCTCCATGCAGACTTTGAAGACTATCGTGCATTACGTAACAACTGCAAAAGACAAAATGTGTGCCAAAAGCACCTACTATAGGAACCTCACTAATAACATCCTCTACAAATCTCATGAGGTACTGGTCAACATTAAGGACATTCTCAGCCGACAAGCAACAGAATCCAGCTGACATGAACATTCAAGGTGTTCACTGCACCAACCATGACACCATTGCCAACGCCTTCAATGCCTCTTTTTCCTTCTCTACCAGTCGCCACTCTAACCAGCCCACAACCCGACTGTCCCTCTCCTCCTCGCCCCTCCCACCCCTCCTCGTTCTGGCTCCAACCACATACCTCGAGTTCGAAGTTACTTAACTCCCTCCCGCACGCTGGGGTCAAGGGCCTGAGGGCATCCATCCTGCATACTTAAGCAGTATGCACTCCTGGCTGACCAGACCCATCACCTGGCTTTTTAACCTCTCGATTTGTACGTCTACTGTCCCATCCACCTGGAAAACTGCCAGAACCATCCCTATACACAAAAAGGGTGATGTCAAACTCATGTACAACTAATGTCCAACTACCGCCTTATATCTCTTCTGCCCACTCTCAGTAAGCTGCCTGAAAAAATAGCCCACCGCCAGCTTGCTACTCACCTTGACATGTTTAATCTTCAAACCCCGTGCCAACATGGTTTCCGGCCCGGTCACAGTACCACCTCTGCACTTACAAATGACATCAGAAATAATACGGACCGTGGCCTACTCACTGGGGCTGTCTTTATCGACCTGTCTAAAGCCTTCGACATGGTACACCATCCTTTCATGCTAAAGAAACTCCAATCTATTGGAGCATCTGACAAAGCCCTCTCCTGGTTCCATAGCTATCTTGACAATCGGACTCAGGCAGTAGCATTTCACAAGGCCCTTTCTTCCCCCCTAAACATCTCCCATGGAGTTCCCCAGGATCCACTCTGGACCTCTACTCTTCTCCTCTTCCTAAATGATATTCCCCACCATGTCCCCGCATAGCTGCACCTTATGTACACAGATGACCTTGTTCTCTACTCTGGGTCAAAATCGGTTGCTGCCATCAACTCCACTCTCACTAATGACTTCCACCCTGCAGACCTGGCTCTCTAGCAACCACCAAGTCCTGAACCTCGAAAAAAACCTGTGCTATGCTATTCGGATCCTCTAAGAAACTGTCTGCCCCTGCGAACAGGCTCCAGGTTCAATGCCTTGATGGCTCCCTCTTCTTAAACACGGAGTCCTTCAAGTACCTTGGGGTCACTTTGGATCCCACACTTGACCTGTCTCAACATGTCAATATGGTGTGCTGTGCCGTCAATGCTAAAATTGGCGGAGCTTATCGCGTGCGCCACTCTTTCCACTAGACTTTCTGTTGCGAGAGGTATTCTCTTACCCCACCTCCAATATGCTCTGCCCCTCCTCTTTGCTGCAAACTCTGCTACACTCCACAAATGGGACACTGTCTACAACAACATCTGTAGATTCGCCTTAACTGCCCCACGTCTTACCCATCATTGTCTCCTTTATGCTGGCTTAAATTGGCCGTCACCTAAGGATATTCGAGCCTACTCCCCTGGGCTGCTTTATCAACTCCCTGTCTAGACCTCCTTGCCCTATCTATCTTGCCAACCTCCTGACTCCTGCCTCACACACCCGTACCCTCAGGTCTTCCTCTGTCCCCATGCTCTCCACTAGACCTTGCATAACAAAAATGGGTGAACAGGCATTTGCCCATTTTGCTCCCAAATTCTGGAACTCACTCCCCTTCATGGTGAAAGCTTCAGCCTCCCATCGAGAATTCAAAAACTCAATGTTCACCCACCTTCTAGCCTCTGGCCAATGCAAATGCTCTTAATTTGCTTTGTCCCACTGCAGGCTGTCTGGTCTGACCCTGAGTACTACACTAATGTTCTCCCATGCAATATGCTTGTCTAGGTGGCTATGAACCTTGATGTCTTTACTGTCCTCAGCTGTCTTATGGTTACCCTAATTGCTTTATTTTACATCCTTATGATCTATGCCTAAAATGTACCCTTATGTATCTATTACTGTGCTACCCAATGTATATCTTGTTTTGCTCTTGTACACCTATATTATGTCTGCATTTCTGCATATTGTAACCAATGTCCTGTGCTCTCCCGGGTCGTGCCTGAAAATAGGCAGGTCTGTTGCCTAGCGCACTTACTAGGTTACCAAAAGCTAATAAATGAGCGATCACTTACCCTTTACCGACTAAAATCTAACCACCACCTGAAAGACAAGGACAGTGAAAAGAATACCAAATAAAATAATTTGACTGGTAAATAACCAATAAAAAAACAAGTTTCTTCAAGCAATGAAGGAGAGTTCTCCGGAGAAGTCTTACTGAGGCAAGCAGAGTAAAGAATCTGATAGTTTAGAAGGGTTTACCAGGGACAGTGGTTTGAAAACTGAGCTCGAGCCTAGCATTCCATCATTATCATAGGTTCTATTAACCATGTCGGCTCCGAGGCAGTCCTATGGCGAGACCATACTGCCTAAGTCAGAATACGATAAGATTTCCTGGGGTTTGAATCTATGGAGTTATAGTGGATACATACATTACAAATACACAGTTGGATTACAGCAGTAGATACTGGTATTGCAGATAATCAATGGTAGGTAAAACTAAGGAACATAATACAAGAAACATGTGAAAATTAATTTGGTTGGACATACAATTTTGGTAAGCAACAGAAGTGCTAGCGAGCTGAGAAATGCAGCTCAGACAGGGCGACTAGCAGTGGAGGATAAAGAACAGGGCAGGAAGATTACAGGGCTATGAGTTTTAAGTGCAACAGATACAGGGCTGGTATTAATACAGTGGAGTTGAGTGCAGTGAAGTTCAGTGGGAGGGGAGGGGGGGAAGAAAAGTGGAGAGGGGCAGGGGGGAGATATATGCTAGGTATTGTCCCCTGCAAGATGCAGAGAACCAAGCCAGGGGTAGGACTGAGCAATGAAGGTGGGGTGGAGAGAGGAGGCAGAAGTAGAGAAGTGTGGGGGCAGGAAGGGACATATATACTAGGTACCACCCCTGCAAGATGCTGAGAACCAAGCCGTGGGGAGGAGGAGGAAGGGAGGAAGGAGAGGAGGAGGAGAAGAAGAAGAAAAATGGAGAGGGGGGGTGCAGGGAGGGAAATATGTGCCAGGTACAATGATAGAGCCTTGAGAGCCCGGGTGTGACAGTCTGTCCAATGCAGAGCAGCGTTTAAGGGGCGAGTCAGTGCCATGCCGGTCATCAGCCAGGCTGATCATAACAGAGTTTCGACGTGCTGGTCGGACACATCCTGTACTTGAAAAGAAAAACAGCCAACCCAATCATGGATCGGCTCCTCCCTTTGATCTACACTGCTTAGCAAGCTGATCTGTCATGAAAGCCTGCTGAGGAATTTGAAACATCTAGGAATATCCCCACTGTTGCAGATGCCAGCTGTAACAAGGAAAACCATCCATCGATGTCTGTTGCTGGCACCCGTAACTCTCCCTCTCACTCGACCCTCCCTCAGCACCCACCACCCACACAAACATAAAACTGACACTGTGGGTGCCCAATCCTCCAGTGTTGCCACCTAAGCAAAACCCCCGCAGTCTGCTACCACGCCATTCCCAATTCGCGATCACATCTCTAAATGGAGTGGAAGCCCCAGAAGGCTTGTCCATGGCTCAGCACACTCTAGTTCAGCTAAACAGATTTTTAAAAAGTATTAAAGCTAAATGAAGTGAGGGCTTAAAGTTACAGAAATCAGAGTATTAAACTCAAACCATGATACGGAACACGCACGATTGTATGTTCTATCCCTTCATTTCATTAGCCATCCATCAATCTCTGCTACTACTGCCACTATAACTGTCCCACCCACCAGACCCTCCTCCTCAGCACCCACCTCGACAAACTTAACACTTACACTGGGGGTGCCCAATCCCCAGTGTCATGACCTGAAATAACGAAAACCTTTCCTCAGGTTTTTTTTTTTTTTAAATAAATCCTGTAAAACGAAAACCCATTGATGTCTGTTGTACCCATTACAGTCATCCCACCCGACCCTCCCACTCAGCACCCCCCCAAAGGCCCTTACTCAGCGGGGGTCCAACGACACAATCTTCTATGGACCGTAGATACATCTTCACTATTCAAAGCTAGACAGCGAATGGAAGAAATCTGGTATGCAGTTCAGTGGGGTTTTGAACTTGGTGGCATAACTTGGCCATTTTTGCCCCAAATTTTCAACATGCCTTTTTGGGGACGCCACCTCGTGAACTGCAGTGAAATTAGGTAAATCTGTCCAGAAAGGTGACTATGCAGTCTCTGTGCAAAAAAAAAAAAAAAAAATTAAATCACCTTTCAAGAAGAAGCTGAACACTTTGGCCCTTGTTCATGAGGCGTGGTCATAAGCAGGCTATGTTGAAAATGTGCAGTGTAAAAAATACTAAAAACAGAACCTATGCTGAATTTTGTGAACGCAGGCTCGTAAATGTAGATAATTTTCTATATTTTTACCCCAAATTTTCAACATAGCCATTTCTTTGCAGCATCTCGTAAATACAACAGCTGTCATTTTTCAAATCCTAGCCTAAATGTGTTTTTGCTGTTCCTACGTGAAATAACCTTTCAGGCATAAGATGAAAATTTTCTTTTCACTAGTTCATGAGATGGATTCATAAGACGACTAAGTTGACAACTGGGGACAAAAATATTAAAAAATAAAGTTTAAGCCGGTGTAGAAATTTGCTAACGCAGGCTCCTAGCTTTGGTAATAGAAGAAAATCAGCATTTATATAGCGCTTTTCATACAGTGTATCCCAAAGCACTTTACAAGCAATGCTAGACTGGTAGTGAAGTGACAATTTGAAGTGGCAGCCATACTGCACAACATTATGGCAATACATAACTCATAACGTGCACCACAACACATCTAGTAACCCAGGGCTTCTATACTAGTGGCAAACATCCGGCATTGACAAATGCTTGTTTTTATTGCAAAAAAAGATATTTTGGGACTTCTATTAATTACTGAAAAGTTTGATTAAAACAGGGTCTCTTCCCCCAATATTTCCTCTGTTCCCATTATTATCCCACCTGTTAAATCAAAATTCTCAAATCTTTGACATCATAACCCATTGCTACAGGCATGATTTTAAACTCTATGCACAAGAGATTTCTAAAGTCACATGAAGCAGATCACAACTTCAAAGCAGGAACAGAAAAGAATGGAATGGCAAGAAATTCAAACTGTTTAGGAACTTTGAGACTTCAGTCCTACCAATACCAACAGTACTACTTCTGCAGAAATCTGGAAAGTCACTTTAAGCACCATTTTATTTTATGAAAAGATCCCAGTGTTTTTAATGAATCAATTTAAAGACGGAGGTGCCACTGCTTAGAACCGGGGCAGATGGAGGTCAAAATAAAGAACAGTTACACAAGAAGTTACCATCATGCCATACTTATAGAACTATAGCCGCCAGGCACTAGAATCACACGGAAACTTTTCTAGCTATCAGTCTACAAGGGGGCGCCCATGACAACATCAGAAGACGTTGCTCCTCCCATATCAACGTAGGCGGCCCCACACCCTCCTCGGTTTTCCCACCGGAGACCATATACAGAGGATCTCCTGCTGGCGAACCAGGAGAAAAACATAGGTTCCTACCATAAAGAAAGATGAAACACAAGGTGAACTGTACTGGAAAGAGACACAAATAAAGAGAGACAACGCTGGCCTTTCAGGCTCTCTCCTCTCAAACAAACTGCATTCTGCAGTTTGGTAAGCAGAACAAAGAGAAGCTGCCAGACGCTCACCCTCCAAGCAAGGTACAGGTTGGAACCCTGAATTCTGGCATCCACCCATGGAGAATATCACTTGCCCCTGTTTGCCAGTGTTTTTCACACTTTGTGCAGAAGTCCTCTAGGAACTGCTGCCAAGAAATTATTGCTAGGACTGACCTCTGCTTGACATGTTTTTGATTTCTCACTTTAAGTAATGTTTAGTCTGATGTGAGAGATTTCTTAACAGTTGATTTAAGTTTTGAGAGAGGTCTTAATGTACTGTGATTTTGCTATCTGCCCTGGGCACTGTGCTCCTTCTCAGAGCTGCAAGTCTGTGGGCTGCACCCTTGACCTCGGTGTCCCATTGAGGCTGCTGCAGTGCCCCCACTCCAAAAAAAAAAAAAATCCGCTTCAGAACCTCCCTGCCCATTTTTTGCTGACTTTTCCATTAGCAGATACATAACCTTTAGCCACTAGAGGGCCCAGTTATAAGCACACTTACCCAATCCAACACAACGTAGTTCCTGTCTCATTTCACTTATTGTGTGGTCAGTCTATCACTATTCATCTGTCTTTGCCACTCCCTCTTCTACCGACTGATACTGATTTTTCCCCATTTGCAGCTTACAGTCTTTTCGCCCACTAAAGGGGTTTCTCTCCCCCCCCCCCCCAACCATTCCAAAGTTGCTCTACATCTCTTTCCTCTCTACTACTCCTGGCACTCTTCCTTTACTGCTCAGCTGCTATGGGTACCTACACTCCATTACTAAGTCTGTTCTCCTTCACCCTCTTGGTACAGACCTCACACAGACTGGAGCACCTTTTCCACACCTAGGCACCTCATCCCCAGACTACCCCACAGTGACTCAGCCCTCCCCACCCTCGACACACCTGTGACCCCCCAAACACTCCCACCCTGCCAACACCCTCACTCCCTCCCTCCACCCCTCCAAGGCCTGACCTGACCCAGCTCTCCTGCAATTCCCACCCTTTGCACTTTATCCCATGCACTCTGATTCTAAAGTCCTCAGCTGGGTGTCGACTCAAGGGTCCCCATCGCCACCAGCCACTAACCAGAATAATTACACTGCTTTTATTATCTAGTAATGTACACCCAAACCCAGGACCTATTGCTTCCAGCCCTTTTAAACCCTGTACGGCAACTGGCCTCCACTTTGCATCCGTAAACATTTGCAGTCTCCTAAAGAAATCTGCTGCTCTCCAGTGCTGGGTCGTTCAACATCAACCTGACATAATTGCACTGGTAGAGACTTGGCTCTCCAAATCCACCCCCGACTCCGCTATCACTCTCCCTGGATATACCATCTACAGTGAAGACCAAGTAGGCAAACGCGGCAGTGGTTGCGCACAACTCACACGGGACCCCCTTATAAGTCAGGCACCCCAGCTCCTAAACTTGATTATGGAGCCCAAGCCCTCACCTTAAAAATCACACCTGACCCCGCCCAAGGCCCTCTCTTCCTCATGGTCTCCTATGTACCCACAAGGAACCAAAACCAAGCGGTCCAGTCCCTCACTGACCATCTCACATCTCTCCTTCACAAAGTGGAGCAAGTCATCCTAGGTGATCTCAATGTTAACTGGCTTGCCTTCAATGCCTCCCATATAAGGGACTACTTTGCTGCCCTGGATATGTCCCAGTTAGTCACCCAGCCCACCAGATTCAACCACTCTACTGGCACCAACACTCTACTAGATGTTATATCTAACCGCCTCTACAAAATCCGGGATATCACTGTCCTCCCCAACTCTCTTAGTGATCACTCCCCAGTCCTCTGTCTCTGGTCATCCTCCACTCTGAAGTAAGTGTCCCAGGCCACTCTACGCTGCCGTTTACACCCTGGCGGCCTCAGAAAATCAAAACAATACCTAGCCTAGACTGGTCCCCTATCCAGCACACCCCTGACATTGACTCAGCTCTTGACCACTTCACAAATGCCTTCTGTAAGGCTTGTGATCTTTTCGCCCTTCCCCTCAACCAGGATCCGCTCCAAAAAATGCAGTGCCCCATGGATCACCCCACCACTCCTCCAGAGACTCAAAAACAGAGAATCACTGGCACACTGCTGTAGAATCTGGAAAGGCGTCCGACAGACAGGCCTACAACGCAGAACACAATAAGTACACACTTGGGCCATTAGGCGAGCCAAGGCAGAGCACTACCAGACCACCCTCACTTCCACCTGTGGTTCAGCCCAGACCTTCTGGGATAATATGAAAGAGCTAAATGGAAAGTCCCCCCCCCCACCATCTCAGCTCTCCATCAATGGTATCCCCACCACAGATCCACTCCTCATAGCCAACTGCCTTAACACTGCCTTCTCCGACCTAAGCTCGGTCCTCCCCAGCAGCTTCTTTGACCCAATCCCCACCTCTCCCCCTCCAGTCCTGCATCGCCCACCATTCTACCAGCACACCCTATCCCACCCAAGAAGCCAGATCACACCTGCTAAAAGCCTTAGGCAGCAATAACCCCAGCAGTGACCCCCCTCGACTCCAGGATCCTCTGTATGGTCTTAGACGAAGTCCTAGTCCCCCGACTGACCTTCTAAACTGTTCACGCCCGGACCAGTTCCCAAGTGCTTGGAAAACTGCTGAAATCACACCCACACATAAGAGTGGGGACCAATCCACCGCCAACAATTACCGGCCCATCTCCATCCTCCCCCAACTCTCTAAAGCCCTTGAGAAACTGGTGTTGATCCAGCTCTCTGAATACCTAACCATGTATGATATATTCTGTGCCCAGAGCAGCACAGTTTCCGCCCAGGACACAGTACAACCACGGCTCTCCTGGAATTCTTCCAACTCCTGCATGCCGCTCTCGACTCTGGCAGCCTTGCAGGAGTAGTGTTCATTGACCTCCCCCAAGGCCCTTGACACTGTCTGTCATCACCTTCTACTCGACTCTCCACCAACTTCGCTTCTCTGGTGGTCCCATTTCCTGGTTCTCTAGCTACCTCTCTGCCAGATCCCAGCGTGTCAAGATCAGCGGCTCCCTCTCCAGCACTCTTCCCATTCCCTCCGGGGTCCCTCAGGGCTCCATCCTGGATCCAATACTTTTTAGTCTCTACCGCAACACCCTCCCCAGCTCATGTACCGTTAAAATGCTCCTCTATGCAGACGATGCAGTCCTCATTGCCTCACATCCCACCTCCCTCCAATTATCCCTCTAGCAAGCTTACAACCAAGCCGAAAGGTGGTTCAGAGACTGCAGACTGATCATTAACCTAAAGAAAACCAAATCAATGCTCTTCTCTCACCACCAAAATAAAGCTAAAAATAGCCCCCTTGATTATCCCCAGCAGTCTGCACCCGCTAGAACAAGTGACCACATACAAGTACCTAAGCATCACGTTAGATACTGCCCTCTCCCCCTACACCCACATTAATGCCCTGTCAGCCGTCATTAACTCTCAAATTGACCTGCTATACCGGCACAGGGACTGCCTGCCTCGGGTTGCCCTCAGGCTGGCCATCACCTCCTCCGTCTTGTCCCTTGGGGACTATGGCTTGCCCATCTACGCTGCAGCTGACAACACTGCCCTCTCCAAAATCCAACTCTCCGTCAGTAAGGCCTGTAGGCTCCTGACCGGTGCCCCCAGCCAAACTCACACCTGCCTTCTCTATACTACCACCAATCTTCTCAACTTTGAGGAGCAACTGCTCTACCAGACCTGCCTTCTCGCTAAGAAATCTCTGCTAGGACTCTGCCCCCGGTCTCCACCTCCCTACAGTAGCCATCTTCGTCCGTCACCACCCATAGCTCTGTTAAGGCCACTTTCAAGGTGCTCAGAACAAGACCTCTCTTGCCCAGAGATCCTTCCTCTACCGAGCCCCCACCTGGTTGAACTCCCTCCCTAGCTGAATCTCCAACTTGCCAAAAATTGGCTCCTTCAAAACAGCCCTTCGGAACCATATCTTTAATACTCGCTGTTGTAGCTGCAACTAACCCCCTGTTGTAACCTGTGGTTCCCGCCCGCCTTGCCCCCTGGCTCGACAACGCCCACTGGACAGCCTCTCCCTCCCCCAGACCTACCCTTTCCCTACTAGGTCCAAAAAGGGATGTAACCCACCGTCTTCTTTGAGGACCTACTATATCCATGAATGTAACTCACAATTTTGTAACATTATGTAACCTAAGTAACAAACTACTACATTATGTAACCTAAGTATCTATGTTAAATGTTCCGTTTACTGCACTTGTGATGTTATCCTCTGTTTTATCTGCACTGTAATAACAGTCTTGATGTCTGGCTCCCCCACTGACGACAAGGTGCCTTTGTAAAGGAGTCTCTGACTCAAAAGGTTGTAAACCCGATTTGTAATGAATAAAAAAATAAACAAACTAAGGCCAAGGGGGACGGGGTGGGACAGCATGCTCTGGTGCAAGAGATTCTCTCGAAGATCTTCTAAACGCAAGTTGTTACATAACTCTACTACCTTAGTCAATAGCATCTCTTACATCAGGTTACACCTATGGAATGAGTCTCAAACAGCTACAGACAGAGAAACAGTCTGAGTGGCTTCAGACTATAGGCCTAAGACAAGAGGCCTTGAAGCACAGCCAGGCCGGAGCCTGCCTTTCCCCTAGAGGCAATGTCAAGACTGTAGTGTTTAGTGAAAAAGTGGACTGCACTCCAGGTTGCAGCAGCACAGATCTCAGCAGTTGAAACATTCCCGAACCAAGCAACTGAAGTGGCCATGCCTCTGATCGAATGACCACAAACGCCAGGAAGTTTCTGTAACAGAAGGTAATATAGCTGGACAGCTATTTGGACAGGCACTGTTTAGAAACTGGTACACCCTCTTTCCATAGATGAAAGAAAACAGCTGCAAAGGACTGCCTGCAGTTTTTTGTACATGTGTATAGCAACGCAGAATTCTATGTACAATCTAAGGTTAAGATGAGGAAGGATGGGGGGGCAGCTGTGAGATGAGGGGCTAGCTGCACAATCGAGCAGACTCAATAGACCGCAAGTCCTGCTTTTGCTGGCATGTTCGTAGGCGTGGAGCAATGCTTCCCATGGATTGGCATGCTCTGGATAATAAACTGGCAGGTGGATGGTTTGATTTAAAGTAAACTAAAGACACCACCATAGGAAGAAAAGTACAGTTACGTAAACCTACCGTAACAGTAGCTCTTCGAGAGGAGCTCTTGCAGCAGGCTATAACCTTCAGGATTAACGCCTCAGGAATTAGGACCCACCAGAAAAATTCTTAGCTAGCAATACCCAGCAGGGACCCCCCCCACAGTATAAAGGGGCGGACCTAGCTCCACCCCAGTTCCCCCATGAAGACACGCGAACGGGCCCTGACGAGAGAAAGAAGAAAAGCCTGTAGATGTTCAGTACACCTCATTTGTGAGATGGAGGGCGGGAAAGCAGCGCCTGCTGCAAGTGCTCCTCTTGATCTACTGTTACGGTAAGTTCTTACATAACCGTACTATCTTACTTCGAGTGGGAGCTCTATAACCATTAGGACTGAATCCTAAGCAGTCCCACGCCAAGGAGGTGCCTAACCCTGGGAGGTGCAAAGATGGGATGATGCTGGAAAACAGCAACTCATGCTAGAAGTCCCTGAAGGAATGCTAAGCCGAATCCAGCACGGTGTCTGGATGCAGACTATAGTGCTTCACGAAGGTGTGCACAGAATTCCAAGAGGCAGCCGCACATATGTCTCTGATAAAGACATTCAATGTGGCAAAGAAAGCAGAGACTCCCCTGGTGGAGTGACTCCTAACCAGGCCCGGAAGGGGTTTGTTGTGCTTTTCATAGCAAAAACAATACAGTGGACAAACCACTTAGAAATAGTCTGCTTAGACACTGGGTTGCCAGAGTGTTGTGGCGTGAAAGCCACAAACAGTTGCTCAGATTTACGGTGTGCAGCTGTGCGCTTAATGTGGTACCTCAGCACCCTATGAACGTCCAGAGTGTGAAGGAGAGCTTCTTCCCTACTGTTAGGAGAAGAAAAGTAAACTGGAAGGTTAACAGACTGGTTGAGGGTCAAGGCCGAGACAACTTTTGGAAGGAACTTAGGATTCGCTCTGAGGGAAACCCTTTCCCTGTGAAAAATCAGATATGGCTCTTTACACATCAGAGCCTGGAGCAGGGAAACTATGAGCTGAGGTAACAGCAACTAAAAAACAAACTTTCCAGAAAGGTAACAATACAGTAGTGTGGTGGGTAGGTAACTGGCTGGGCAGCAGGACACAGAGGGTGGTGGTAAATGGCTGTCACTCCACAGAGGGAAGTGTGACCAGTGGGGTACCACAGGGATCAGTGCTGGGACCGGTACTATTCAATATCTTCATCAGTGACATTGCGCAGGACCTAGAAGGCAGAATTTCACGGTTCGCTGATGACACAAAGCTCTGTAACAGAGTAGACACACCAGAGGGTGTAGACAGAATGAGAAGGGACCTGCAGAAACTTGAAGAATGGTCAGGGGTTTGGCAGTTGAAATTCAATGCAAGGAAGTGCAAGATAATGCATATGGGGCACAAAAACCCTGGCACAATCTATCAGTTGGGGGGTGAGGATATAGCATGCACCAAGCAGGAAAGGGATCTTGGAGTTATCATCTCTGATGACCTCAAGGCAGGGAAACAGTGCGACAAGGCAGCAGGTAAAGCAAATAGGATGCTGACGAAATTCTTCCTCACGTTTCCTCTGAATCGTCCTCCCTCCACCTTCATCCCATGCCCTCTAGTCCTGGAACATCTTTTTCGCTTAAAAATAGTGTATTCCTGCACCTGTTCCTCCCTGTAAGATACTTGTATGTCTATCATATCCCCCCTCTCTCCCTCCTCTCCTCCAGAGAGTACATGTTCAGTTCCTTCAACCTGTCTTCATAGGACTTGTGATGTAATCCATGCACCATCTTTGTTGCCTCTCTGAACCTTCTTCTCTACCCTGTCATGTCCTCACGTAGGTATGGTCTCCAGAACTGTACACTGTACTCCAGGGGGGGGCCTCACTAGTGTCTTGTATAGTGGAACTATGACTTCCCTTTTCCTGCTGGTGATGCCCCTGCCTGTGCATCCCAGCATCCTATTTGCTTTGCCTGATGCCTTGTCACACTGTTTCCCTACCTTGAGGTCAGAGATAACCCCAGGATCCCTTTCCTGCTTGGTGCATGCTATATCCTCATCCCCAACTGATATATTGTGCCAGGGTTTTTGTGCCCCATATGCATTATCTTGCACTTCTTTGCACTGAATTTCAACTGCCAAACCCCTGACCATTCTTCAAGTTTCTGCAGGTCCCTTCTCATACTGTCTACACCCTCTGGTGTGTCTACTCTGTTAGAGCTTTGTGTCATCAGTGAACAGTGAAATTCTGCCTTCTAGGTCCTGCGCAATGTCACTGATAAAGATGTTGAATAGGACCGGTCCCAGCACCGATCCCTGTGGTACCCCACTGGTCACACTTCCCTCTGTGGAGTGACAGCTATTTACCACCACCCTCTGTGTCCTGCCACCCAGCCAGTTACCTACCCACCACACTACTGTCCTGCCCACACCCATATTCCCCAGTTTGTGTAATAGTCTTCTACATGGCACAGTGTCAAAGGCCTTGCTGAAGTCCAGATAGGCCATGTCCACTGCCCTCCCCTGATCCACCTCCCTAGTCACCCAGTCAAAAAATTCAACGAGGTTGGTCTGACATGACTTCCCCCAGGTGACACCATGCTGCCTTGGGTCCTGCAGTCCACTGACAACCAGATGTTCCACCAGTCTCTCCTTCAGTAGTGCTTCCATGATCTTCCCCACTACCGAGGTGAGGCTGACTGGTCTGTAGTTCCCTGCTTCCTCTGTTACCACTTTTGTATAAGGGGACATCATCTACTGTCCTCCAGCCTTTGGGTACCTCCCCTGTTTCCAGTGATCGGCTAAACAGGATAGCCAGAGGTTCAGCCACCACCTCTTAGTTCTTTAAGGACCCTGGGGTGCACCCCATCTGGCCCCATTGCTTTATCAACTCTTATTACTTCCAGTTCCTTTAGGACTCTTTCTCATGTAAAGGGACTTGTGTCCACTTATGCAATATTCTCACCCCTTGTACTCCCTTCAGACCCATTACCCTCCTCTTCCTCAGTAAAGACTGAGCAGAAATACCTGTTCAATATGTCAGCTTTACTGTTGTCATCCTCCACGCGGCCCCCATCCTCCCCTTCAGTCTCACTATCCCTCCCTTTGTCTTTCTTTTTTCACTTATGTACCTGTAAAAGGTTTTGTCCCCTCTACCCACTGATTTTGCAATGTGTTCTTCTGTCTGAGCTTTGGCTTCCCTTGCTGACCTCCCTGCCTCCCTTTGCTTCTCCTGGTACTTCTCCCTATCCCCTTCTGCCTGTGTCTTTTTGTATTGTTCCTTCGGGTTCTCAAAGTTCTGGATCTTCTCCTGCAGTGTCAGAGTGTGGATTACCTCAAACGCCTGTAAGACCTGGACTGGATCTGGCACGTGAACTTTCCGATGCCTCTCGTTCTTTCGCTGCATCTCCTCCTCGTTCACCAGAGGATGTTTCAGCCACCCTACAAGCTGCAGGATAGATTCTTTCCGATTCAGGGCACTGGATATCGGGCCCCTCTCTAATATTATCTTCACCAGTCTCGATTCAAGCCTAACCACCACCGGTCATTCCTTCCGATCCTGTGCCTTCTCCACAACTTCTGACAAACACTTCAAATAACTACTCTAACTCCCCTTTACACTTCCCTTCAGAGCTTCGCTTTTCCAACACTCCTGCTCCTATTCTAGGTGGCCCTGAACTTCCACGACCGACTTCACCAATTCCTTCGACTTCTACTGCTTCATTCCAGCCTCCTGCAGCCCCACTGAACTGATTAAAGACATCAGATAAGAAACCTTATGCTTCTCTTTTTCACCAACCTATATATCCAGCTAAGCGTCATAATGCTGTTGGGCTTATCTACAAAGGGGGTATGCCAGAGTTCCCAGACAGGAGATTTGTGGCCAAATCTTTATTAAAAAGGCTCTATGAAGTTTTTTGCCAATGAAATGTACACACTTATCCATGTGTCTGGTGAATCTACTTTTGATGCGAGTTTTAAAATGAAGTTTACAATGGTTCTGGGCACAATTTCAAATGCTAAAATCTTCTCCATTGTGGGCTCCCTTTGTGGCAATTCTCCTGACCAGACCTGAATACAAAATGGTGTCTGTTCTCTTCCGAAATTAAGGGGTTAGTGTCACCGACCTGACCTACTGGCTAAAACAAAGGTGTTCAGTTTTAGGTTCCCCAGAAGCCATATTTGGACTGGAAGGTGAAGGTTATGCTCCACGTTACAGACACTGGTCTTAGTCATCTCCCCAATATTTTAAGGTCGCGACCGTGGCGTCCTATTTTATGCAGGACAACCTAAGGCATGCTACAAGTGTGGTTCCTGTACACACTTAAGCAGCCTGTGCGATCAGGTTAAATGCAATCTTTGTCAAGAACTGGGGCATACTAGTGGAAAATTGTCTTAATGATCCCAAATGTAATCTTTGCAATTCAACTGGACATACATATCAGATGCACCTGGGCTGCACACAGTCCGCCTCTGCTGAAGCTGAAGAGCTAAGATTACTGATAGCAGTAGGTCAAAAAATACCCCCTCCCCGAGACCTTGTGAGGTTTCTGTTGCCCCCTCCTTTGGATGTCCCAACTCTTGTGCACATGCAGCAGTTACCAGATAACCCCCCATGCCACTTGACGATGTTGCTCAACCCTCTTTCCTGAAGATTTCAGAAGAATCTTCCTCACCGGTATGCCCTCCCCGGTTAGTAAAAAGATCCTCTAAGAGGTCTCAGAAGGCTGACCAACCCGCTTCTAAGTTATCCAAGACCTCGGAGCTTCCACTGAGCAACAAATATGAGGCCCTGCAACCCTCCAACCTTTCTGACGCTGATTCAGAAAGCTTAACTCTCTGGTCTTCCTAGGTGGATCTACATTCCGAAACAGAAATGCATCCTTCTCCTGTAGGCACACGTCGTAGATCACAAAGCCTCCCTGAAGACTTTTCTTCTACCTTATTTTTTCACCTTATCTAAAAGTCTTCCCTACTCTTGGGTTCATTTAATGAGAACAGTATCAAAAATCATAAACGAAAATGTTCGGCACCATCTTATTTTCAGTACAGTTCCTTACAGATTATCTTTTTACAAGATACTAGACTGCATACTATTGCTGAAATAGGACAGGTAACTAAACTGTGGTATACTGGACCTTCTCATTGGTCCATAGGCCCAGATGTCTGCTCTGGGGTTGGCATTTTGTTTGGTTCCAGTTTGAAGGTACATCTTCTCAAACTTATAGATTTAATTCCTGGGCGTGTAATGATTCTTGATACTAGAACGCATAATTCTTATTGTAGGTTAACCAATGTCTATGCTCTGCAGTCTAAAGCAGATAGAGTTTCTTTATTGAAAGACATTCAGCCTTATCTGTCGTCTTCCCAGGCTATTATTCTGGGTAGGGATTTTAACTGTGGACTTGACAAATGTGACAGGGGTGCTCAATCCACTACTACTAAGATATGCTGTGATAGGTCTACTTTTAAATATTTTATTTCCCTGTCACTTTAAAAGATGCCTATTTGGCTACCCATAATGCTGTTCATCCCACATTTCAGAAGGGCCATTTGGCTACAAGATGATATTTTTTTTCCCCCTTTCTTCATTTTTATCTGTTTCCTCCATTAAAGTTATAGAAAAGGAATTTTTGGATCATAAGCTTTTGCACCTCTGTTTGGGGACTACGGTAACATTTCCTCAGGGTCCTGGATATTGGAAACTGAATTTTTCCCCTTTTATCCCAATCGTCCACAATACAAAATCTTCGGTATTTTGCAGCTCATAAATGGTCTGTCTGATTTGTTTGACTCTCCTGCCCTCTGGTGGACAGACGTCAAGCTGGATTTACAAAAACTGTCGAAATCACATAGTAAACAAATCCATTATAATGCTTGATCTCCACCAACGGAAACAGTTACAGAAACTGCAGTCTTTATCCAGGACTACTACCCATGATTTTAAGGAACAAATTCACATACTTCAACAAGACATGCAAGCCCTTCATCTGCGCCAATCAGAAAGCTTAAAATATCAGCATAGTTTTGGGATAAAAGGGAAGGCCGCAGTCCTCTACCCTTATCTACACTGTTCCACTATTATCAAATGTTAGGTGATGGATTGTCTTAAGGCTTCAGGCGGATCTGTCTATACGGACAAACAAAACATATTTCACATAGCAACTCAGCATGTTTCTTTTTTTTTTCTACTTATTCTTGCCCTGCTATTGCTTTTGAAGATACATTGCCATCTTCTCATATCCCTGTCTGTCCTTTTTTATTGACTGAATTGACAGCCGATATTTCAGCTACAGAGGTGGAACAGGCAATTAGATCCTTGCCTACTAATAAAGTCCCTGGTTTAGATAGATTTACCTCCAAATTATATAAGCTTCTTGGCCCACTGCACTCTAAGAAACTGGCAGTGGTATTCACCTTTCTTCTGAATACAGATTCTGTTCCTTTGGACATGGCCAGTGGTCTTTTCGTTTTTTTTTTTTTTTATAAGAAGGGTGATAGAACAGACCTAACTAATTGGAGGCCCAGCCTTCTAAACACCGATTTCAAAATACTTACCAAAATTTTACATACTAGATTGTTACAAGCAGCTTTACATCTATCTCATCTCCCCCACTCAAACATGTTCTATACCAGAAAGGAAGATGAGCGATCATCTACTTCTTTGAGAACTTACTGAACGAGATAATGCTGAAGGCTTATGAGGATTTTTACTTTATTTATATAGCTTTTGTTTACCAGGTAAGTACACTAGACAAGTATCATGCCTATTTTTAGGAATGACCCAGGAGAGTACAATATGAGGAACAACAGTCAAGGAGACATGGCAAAGAGTACAGTTTTTTGTCACAGTAAACAAACGTGGGAAATACATAATTTGACGCCAGGAGAAACATACAGTAGTAAGCACATTTCAGAGTATACACTCTAGACTAGCTAGTTCAACTGACAGATATATACAGGTCTTCATACATAGGAGTGGAGCATAGCTCAAGGACTGGATTGGTCATAATATAACTTATAACATTGTCGTATACACCCCCTAGGCTAGTTGGATCGCGGACAGGTATATACAGCTCATCACATTTTTTCTAAATATGCACGTTACAAACAGAAACACTTGGTAGTACAAGTTTCTACCAAGTGACCAAGGTGCAATATGTCATGGTTAGCCTACGACCGTGGAGCAATAATGGGTGTAAAAATGCCCAAGGCTTTTTAGGCAGGAGTAGTCAGAAGTCATTGACACAATGGGGAAAATATCTCCAGGAATTCAATGGAGACACCCTGGGGAGGTTCAGACAAAACAATTTGACACTTTACTCTAGGGAGGTTTGGGGCAGTCACACTCTGATGCTAGTTTTAGGAAACCCCACAGGGAATTTCGAAAACTCAGATAGGAGGGGGCTGCTCGGATATCCACAGGCAGCGAATTCCAGAGTCTGGGCGCACTTATGGCAAAGTCCCGATCCCCCATGAGGGTCCGGGTAGGAGGGACTTTGAGCATCCCTGATGTGAGAGACCTAAGTTGGTAGGGGGTGGGATTTAGTTTAGGCAGAAGCCGGGCCAGCCCCTGGGGGGGTGCTAGTTCTGATCACTTTCCCAGAGAGGCAACCCAAACCAAAATCAAGGCACCTAGCTGGTGAGAGCCAGCAGAGTTTCTCATATAGCTCACAACAGTGGGTGAGTCGGGGGCAGCCAAGGCAAAACGACAAATGTTATTGTAAGCAGTGTACCACCGGGTGAGATGCGTCTTTGGAGAGCGAGCAAATAGGTGCAGCCCATAGCTGATGGAGGGAAGGAGCACACCCTTCGCTAGGGCAAGCCTGGCTGCCGGTGTGAGGTTATACTTGGTCCTATAGGCCAGACCCAGTTTGCAGTTTGCCGCCCTGCAGATGTTAAGGATATGATTACCTATGTCAAGTTGAGGGTCAAGTGTTACCCCCTGATATCTGATGGAGCTCACTATGGGTAGTGAGGATCCATCTGCGCTGGTGACATGTAAGCAGGCCGATGGGGCTTTGGCTCAATGGCTAAAAATCAAAGAGCATAGCCTGTGTCTTTCAGGTTCAGGACCACCTTGTGACTAGTAACCCATGACAATACCCTGTTAAAGTCATCGGTCAGGTTCTGGTTTAGAGTAGTGGCATTCTGGGAGTGAGCCAGGATTACCAGATCATCTGCATACATGGTGGCACTACAGCTGGCAGTAATCATGGGAAGTTGATGAAGAGGAGGGGACCCAGTACCGAGCCTTGAGGCACTCCGGAGGTCACCGGTAGGAGCTCAGAGAGGACTTTTTTGAAGCAGGTACGCTGCTTTCTGCCACGTAGATAATCCATTAGCCATTTCATGGCATGGGGGGAAAGGTCAAGTGACCACAACTGTGCACCAAGCAATTTGTGGTCAACGAGGTCAAAGGCTTTGGACAGGTCGATAAATATTGCACCAGAGAGTTTGCCCTGGTCCACTGCTGTCCAGATACTTGATGTAACCAAGATTAAGGCTGTGTTGGTGCTGTGTCCCTTACGAAAGCCGTGCTGGGCTGGGGACAGAAGTTCATGAGAGTGGATATATTCCGAAAGCTGCTCAGCCACTACCTTTTCAAGGAGCTTGCTAAGGGTTGGGAGAATGGCAATCGGTCGATAATTGTCAGGTACTGTAGTTTTGGATTTCCTTGCTTCAGTACAGGGACAATCCTCGCCTCTTTCCAGATGTCTGGGATGGTCCCCAGACCAAAGGATAGGTTGAAGATAAAGGCTACTGATGAGGCAATGTGTGCAGCACCAAGCTTAAGGAGTTTAGGCTCCATGTTGTCTAGGCCAGGACTGGAGTACTGGGAGAGGCCAGCTAGGCGTTTCTGCAAGTCCTGAGGTGAAACATTTGACGAGGAGGGTGACCCTCCAGCAGAGTGGAGAGAAGGAGGTGGGACAGGGCCTCATCAGGTAAGAAGAGGGTTGTGAAGGCAAAGAGGTCAGAGAAGTGATTATTTAGGGAGTTGGCAATAGTATGGGGATTACTGCAGGAGACTCCATTTATGACCATGTCCGTAACCCCCAGATGGGAGGATCTGCTAACAAGGGATTTAATCTCTCTCCAGAACCTCCTGGGGTTACTGGCAGAGCTTAGTAGGGCGGACTTGCAGAAGTCACTCTTTGCTGCCCTGATGGCCTTTTTGCACTTGTTCCTGAGGTGTCTGTACCTTTGAATAACCATGGTATCACTGGTACCTTTGGAACGAGCCCAACACATCTCTCTCCCGCATCTGGGCTAGGAGATTCCCATTTAACCAGAGGGTATCGGACCCCCTCACCCTACGGGTGACCTTGGAAGCATGCTTGTCTTGCAAGGCCCCAAAGGTGGAGAGGAAGTAAGAGGTTGCTGCCAAGGGGTCAGTGGCACCATACACCCCAGTCCAGTCAGTAACTCTTAAGTCTTCCAGGAACTCCTCAGTATTGAATCTAGAGTAGTTTCTGACATGCATAATTTTGTGTGGAATTTTGGGGCTTGGAATTTTCCATACAAAGAAAACCGGTGAGTGGTCAGAGATGGAGTCAGATAATGTACCCGCTGATGAGATCCTGTAAGGACGATTAGACATGATCCAGTCCAGTAAGGTGCTGGAGGATCCATCTGCTGTCCGCCTAGTTGGTTCCTGGATGAGCTGGGTCAGGGCAAGGTTAGCAAGCAGAGGCTCAAACTGCTTAACATTACCACTATCCCAGTTAAGGTTTACATCCCCCAGGATTATGAGTTTGTTATCCCAGACTCTGGGACCAATTTTGTCCATGAGGTGAGTTAATCCAGGTAACCCACCCTCGGAGGATTATAGGTGACACCAGGTGCAGTTTCTTTGCGTCCCCAAGTAGCAGTAGCACATGTAGCAACTCACAGGGGACACGTTTGAATCCTGGTGGGCAATTTGGGAGATTTTTAAGTGGCTCTTATGGTAGATTAGTATGCCATCCCCACCTCTTGCCCCCAGCTCTGTCCAGTCGGGTGAATTCATACCCCCATTAGATCAGAGACAAGCTTTCGATACCATTAGGCATGCTTACCTGTGGTCTGTACTAGAGCAATACAGTATCCCAAATTCCTTTATTTTTTGGCTGAAATCCATTTATAAGGTAGCAACAATATCCCCACTTATCAATGGCTGGGTAGGCCCAATGATTCCAGTACATCGTGGAGTTCGACAAGGCTGTCCTCTCAGACCCCTTCTTTACGTTTTTGGTATTGACCCGCCTTTGTGGGCTTTGAACTCTGCCCCTTCCCTGACATGTACAAGCGGACACTTACTCTATTCCTTATATTGCCCTGGCTTATGCAGACTATCTCACAATCTTGGCTGGAGATGCAGCTTCTGCGTCACAGGCCATGACCATATACAAATCCTTTGGATTCTTATCAGGATCCTCCCTTAATACGACAGAAAGTGTAGGGAGACAATTTGGCAAGCCTCCAATCCCTTTCCCCTTCAACAGCAGGAGTCACATTGTCCCGGGCCCCAATTACAATTTAAGGCATACAGTTTGGATACCTAGCCTTGGACGTCCAGAACTGGACTTCTAAACTTTCTCAAGCTCAACAGTTAGTTGGACGTCTACTGCTACCTTGAATTTCTTCTGACAGCAAGTATTTTTTAATTTGTGTACACTGCCAGGCTGAACTTCTCCTGTTAGCAAGCTCTTTTTATTTTATATTTGTGGAAATTACTCGAGCAGGGAGAGTGCTCAGAAAATACCTGTAATCTTTTTTTTCCCCCAAAATCATTTTTCTTATATTTATTTTTAGCTTGTTTGATTTATTATTTTTACTTTTGATGTGTATTTATTTGTTTAGTAAATATCTGGAAACATCCCCCATTGATAATCGTGAGAGATCTCTTTGGAGCGTCGTTTTTCAAATTTTTATATTTCTTTTAGTTTGTTACTGATAGTAGCACTAGGAAGTGAGAGGACTGGGTGTTTTAAAATTGTTTTTGTTAGTTTTATATGTTTTGTCCCACAGGTAGTAAGAGGACCTTCGGGCTAAACATAGTTTGTGGTAGGAGGTTAGGCTTCTAGAGTAAGTTATTTAAATTAGTTATTTGTTATTCCTTGTAGTAGGTATATAGTAGATTATTTAGTTGGGAGGTGTATGAGGAGAAGCTCGAGATAGGCTGCAATTACTAGGGTTTTATATTATGGTTATTTTAGATTGTGTAGTCAGATTTAGATTATATTGTTAGGTTGTGGGCCTGGGATATGTGCCAGTTTGTTATCCCCCGGTCATGCGCTATTCATCCTCCGCTCTCCAAGCCCTCTTCCCTTTCTGCCCCCTCCCATGGTGTTTTTTTTCCACCTATCAACGTTGTCGGGCTTTGGGTATTACCCATTGGGGGGGGGCGTGAACAGTGGAGGCTGGAAGAGCAGGATGTTCTCATTAGGGTTGTTAAACCCAGAAGACACCCTGGAGTGAAGTGGAGCCTAGAGCGTGGGTCATCTTGTTTGGTCCCCATATCCAAGGACACCATCGTTGGTGATAGGCAGGTGGTCGGGGCAGCCCAGGAGTTCTGTCCAACCCGGGTGCTGTGCAATGCCAGATCTGTTAGTAACAAGACCGCAGTGATTTTCAATCTTGTTGGGTCGACAGATCTCGCTTGCATCACTGAGACCTGGCTGGATGATAATGAGGGCCCAATATTTGAGGCCGCAATTCCAGCCGGGTATGCAGTGATACACCGCCCGACGTTGGACCGCCGGGGGGGGGTGTTTGCGGTCTGTTTCAAGACCAAATTGGAATTCAGTGTTCCAGTTGAGGAGGCCAGTTCATTTAAATGTGCTGTAGTAGCAGGTGCGGGCTATAGAATTGCTCTCATCTACCGTCCACCCGGAGATGGGAAGCAATTCCTTAAGGAAGTGGCGGACTTCGTCATTGATATGGCATCTGAGTCGCCTAGGCTGATGGTCTTGGGCGACTTCAATGCCTGGATCGACGAACCCTTGCAATTTGGACAACACTTCCTCCAGTTGATGAACTCGCTGGGCTTGACACAGGTGGTTACTACTGCCACTGTAAGTGTGGCCATTCTCTTGATCTGGTCTTCCTCCTGGGAATCGAGGCCTCTGACGTGGGGGTGTAACCAGTCGGGTGGTCTGATCACTATACTGAGAGGTTCAATTCTGGCACCCCCTTGTAGGCTGACCTCTGTGGAGATGGTCAAGAACTGACCTTTTCGGACTATTACTTCCGATGGCCTTGCTGCATTGTTTGACCTATCACAATTTCCTGTGCATTGCAAGGATCCAGAGGCTTTGGTCTTGGCATGTAACAATGCTATTATCTCAGCCCTGAACTCTATTGCTCCAGTATGTGTGCGTCCTCTCTCCCTCCAACCTCAGGCTCCGTGGTTTGACGGAGTCTTGAGGAAGTTGCAGTGACTTCGACACAGGTTAGAACGTTGTTGGCAGAAATCCGGCTTATATGCCGACCATCTTAGAATCAATAATGTTCTAGCAGTCACTCAGTCAGAAATCTCTCGTAAGAAGGCAGAGTTCTTGTCCGGGGAAATTTCTGCTGCTCAGAATCGACCAGCTCAGCTTTTCAGAACTGTGGACAGGCTGTGCAACCCAGCCTGTCTGCAGCTCCGAAGAGCCTTTTCACAATTACAATGTGATGAGCTTGCTTGGTTCTTTGCTGATAAGGTGGCTGACATTAGGTTGGAGAGCCACTTGACATTCTGTACGAGTTGCTGGGGACAGAGCTTGGTCAATATCCCTCCGTTTTCTTGGAGTACCTTCAGCCGTCCGGAAATTGTGGATGTTATGCGGATTGTCCGGGGGTGCGCCCTACATGCTGTAGTTTAGATCCAGGCCCTATATCGCTGATTATGGGTTGTGGTGATTCTATCGGCCCGGTTCTGGCACAGATAGTCTGGTGTTCCCTCGACTCTGGTGAATATCCCTGCTCCTTGAAAGAGGCAGGGGTGACACCTTTGTTGAAGAAAGCTTCTCTGGACCCAGACTCTCTTGCAAAGTACAGGCCTATCTCGAATCTCCCCTTTGTGGGGAAATTGATCGAGAAAGTAGTGGCTGCTCAACTGGAGAACCATTTGACCATCCACAGCACCTACGAACCTCTCCAATCAGGTTTTTGAAAGAAGCATAGGACAGAGACTGCGCTGGTTCGGGTGCTCGATCTCCTGATGGCGAGAGACCAGAGAAAATGGTCCATTTCGGTACTTTAAGATCTGTAATCAGTTTTTATTTCTTTATTTATTAAGCATCAGTTTACAACCTTTGAGCCAGAGGCTCGTTTACAAAAGTACCTCATCACAGAGAGAACAATACAGTGATAACTTGGTACAGAGAGACAGTGTACCTTTTTTTGAGGATACAGGACGACAAATGACAATGTACAACATACAGGATTGGTGAAGTTAACACTGTTCAGGGAGATAACATCAGAGACACAGGATATCAATACAGTGTGTTTTAGCGGAGTCAACAGTGAGGTAACAGGAACCAAGGGTAGAGAAGGTACGGATTTGAGCAGTCAACAGGGGGCTTTGTCCGAGAGTGAGCAAGATAGCTTAGAAACAGCAACATCTGCGAGTAGTTAGAAGGTGGTTCCGGAGAGTAGTTTTAAAGCAAGAGATTGTGGGGGTGTCAGATACTGGCAGGGAGGGACTTGTACCAAGGAGGGGCACAGTAGAGGAAGGCTGTTGTCCATGAGAGGTCTCTGGTTCTAGGTACTCTTCAACTTGGTTTTACAGGAGAACCGTGTTGAAGCTAGTGAGTTTACATGGTGGATAACAGCAGTCAAACCAGGAGGAGAGAGCCCAAGGAGAGTTTTTTTGGTAAGGATGCAGGTTTGATACTTTAGACGTTCATCAAGATTAAGCAGATTTGCCTGGGAATAAAGATGGCAGGTATGTGTAAGTCTGGGAGCACCTAAGATTAGTCGACAAGCCTTATTTAAGGTGAGGCGGATTTTGTTTGGTCTGGTCAGCAGTCCGTAGACTGGTAAGCCATAGTCAACAAGTGACAGAATGGAGGACATAATGCGAGTCGAGGGCATCCGGGGGTGGAGACAGTGTTTGTTATGGTGAAGGATTCCAACCAAATATTGGTGGTGGAGGCTAGACGAGATATGAGAATGGAATGTGAGGACAGGGTCAAAGGTTATCCCAAGGTATCTATGTGTAAACTTGTTTGAGTGGGAACATAGAGCTGGCGAAGACTTGAAGTTGGAAATTACTAGCTTTGTTTTGGGGGTGGGAGAAGATCATAGATTTGGTCTTTTTAAGATGGTAGCTACCGGACCGATGTCGGTCCGAAGACTGGTGCTGGCTACGGGACAGACGTCGGGAGTGGGAGCGGGCCTGTCTAGGACAGTGGGACCGGCTCCTGGACCAGGGCCAAGACCGGTGACAGCTACCCGATTGTGAGGGGTGCCGTCAATGGTCCTCAGACCAAGACTAGGAACAAACCTTGGAGGACTGGCGCGGCAGCGGGTGCTCAAGGGTCTTCCGCGAGGAAGGAGCAGGAAGGCCTTCGGGTTCAGTCTTGTCTGGCTGGTCAGCGAGGTCCAGCTTCAATGAAGACGGTCCTTTTTTAACCAGACTCCACCAGGAGGTGAACAGCTGCTGCAGCTGATCCTTGTTAAGGACCGTGGCTGCGGTCCATGGAAAGGAGACAGTGAAGCCGGATCAGGCAGGTCATGGGAGGGCGAACCTCCCTCCGAACCATAAGAGGCAGAAGATTTATGAGTCCCCAAGGCCTCTTCTGCCATGGGGTCTTCCACCACAACAACCTCTACCGGTGTCTGTACCACGGGAGTCTGTGCCGGGGTGACCTTCTCACCCGGCGGTTTGCCTGAGTCGAGTAAAGCAGAGACTTTCTTGGGCAGGGCCGTAGCTTGTGCCAAAGGGGTCTGGGGAGGTAATCAGTAGAGGAGCCACCTTTGGTTTGGGCTTATCCCTCAAAAGTTCCTGCCTTGGCTGGCTCCGGTTTCTTGGCAGGAGGGATCAGCACCTTGGAGCCTTCCGGATGCTTGCAGCGATCCCAAGCCCGTGGAGGGATAGGCCTTCTTGTGAGAAGAACGGGAGCGGTGATGGGACTGGCTACGGTCCTTTTCGCTGGAGTGCTTACCGGGCTTGTCCCGCTGTTTGTCGCCTCCCCCCCCCTCCCCCCGAGGTGTGCAGAACATCCATGTTCTTCTCCAGAAGGCGGGCCTTTGGGCCTTCAGGCGCCCCACCTCATCCTGCTGGAAACCCTTGGCAGATGGAGCAGGACACAGACGGTCTGTCCCAAGCAAAAAAAGAAAACACTGTGTGGCCATCTTGTGATGGGATCTGGTGGCCACACTGGCACCACTTCTTGGGCCCGGAGACAATGACATGCGCTGGACTGGAGTCAGAGGACAAAGTGTGGGGGGAAAAAAATAAATCAAATACCCAACGAAAAGTAGACACATTCAGAGAAAATCCTCTTTTTGCTGGGTTGGATAGCCAGAACTTCCCCAACATGAGCGGGTCGTGGCGGGAAAAGAACTAGGGTGGAGCTGGGTCCACCCCCTTTAACACCGTGGCAGACGTCAGGGTGGAGCAGACGGGGGCAGTCCCTGCTGGGCATTGCTAGTTAAGAATTGTTCCGGTGGGTCCCAATGCCTGCGGCGTTAGTCCTAATGGTTATAGCTTGCTGCAAGAGCTCCCACTCGAAGCAAGATCTTAGGATTCATATGCAAAGACACCCAGACTTTGTGGAGAACTAAATAAGGAGGCCCACACATCAGAGCCTGATGCTTGGAAATCCTTCGACCAGAAGTAATAACTGAAAGAAAATAAAAACATGTTACTCGCCCATAACAGTAGTTCTAGGAGTGGTATATGATTTTCATCCAAACTTCTGTCAGTGTTCCTTTCCCCTTTAAATCAGCCAAAACGTCTTCAAGCTGGCTCCTCCCAACCGGGTGGTAACTCCCCTAGCACTGCCCCATGATGTCAGATCTTACCCACTGGAAGCGAGACCCACATGCCACTTGCCAGGGAAGGCTGAGTGGGTCAGTGTGGATGAACATCATATACCACTCCTAGAAAGTACAGTTACATAAGAACTTAGCATAATAGTAGATCTTAGAGAGGAGCTCTTGCAGTGGGCAATAACACTTTGGTCCTAGTGCTTGGTAGCTCAGTCCTCACAGAAAACTTAGCTGGTAGTGTTTGGCGGGGGACTGCCTATCCGGCATCACGTGACCAACGTTAGCCCGGTGCTCTACAGTGGGCAGTCCCCACGCCCACCTCCAGTTCTCCCACCACAGACCTAAGAAAGGGTGCGACAGGAGAAGGAGAGGGCTCCTGGAACCACTAGAATAGGCTGAAAAGCAACAGTGACCTACTACAAGAGCCTCTCTCAAAACTCTGTTACAAAGGGTGGGACAAATCAGGTAGCCAGGTGGCCAATGGCTATTTAAATTGGGTCTGGCTACCATATTTTTATTGGTCAACTTGGCTACCTGCCTACAAAGTGATCTTTGAGCCCTTAAAAAAAGATGCCACTACAAATATTGGATTGGCTATCAGATTCTGAAAGCTAGTGGCCAAATTAACTACCAGCTCACAAACTGATTTGTCCCACCCTGCTGTTACATTAAGTTCTTACGTAATTGTACTATCTTACTTTGTGAGGGCTCTTGCAGTAAGCAACAACACTTCAGATGGAGTCCCAAGCAGTGTAATTCAGGCAAAGACTGAACATGGGAGACAGGATAAAGCTCTGCAGAAGAAGCAGGGAATCAAGACAGAAGGCCCTGAAGGATGGCTAGTCCAAAGCCTGCCCCGAGTCGAAAGACAATGCCCAGCCACTATAATGCTTAGAGAAAGAGTGGACAGAGCTCCAAGTGGCTCCCACACAAATCTCTGCGACAGAGACATTTCTGAAACAAGCAGTAGATGCAGCCATGCCTCTGGTTGAGTACCCTTTAACTTCCCCCAGAAGGGGTTTGTTATACTTCTGACAAGAAAGAATGCAGTTGCTAACCATTTGGACAAACATTGTTTTGAAACTGCAGTGCCCTCTCTTTCGGGCTCAAAGGAAACAGAAAGCTGATGTGTTTTGCAGATTTATTTCAACAGATGTGTAATAATGCAAAATTCCATGCACATCAAGTGTGTGCAGAATGGCCTTCCATTGGTTAGGATGCTCAGGGTAATACACTGGCAAGTGTATAGTCAGATTCAGCATAAAACTCAGAAACTAACTTTGGTAGGAACTAAGGATTTGTACACAGAGCCACCTGGTCTCTGTGGAAAATCAAATAAGGCTCCTTACACATAAGGCCTGAAGCTTGGAAATCCTTCGAGCAGAAGTAACAGCACCGAAAACAGCACTTTACAAGATGGATAGCACAGGTCGCAACTCAAGACATAGGGAGTTTCTCATGGATTAAGTTCCGATCCCACGGGGAACAGGGTTCCTCACCGGGGGTTTTATGTGGAGAATTCCCTTCAGAAAGGTAAGGGATACCTCCAAATGAGCCAAGGTTTTGCCTTCCACCAGAGTGTAGTAGGTGAAAATAGCGGACAAATTGATCTTCTGCAAGGAATAGCAGAGTCTCAGGTCGGAGAGGTGCAGCAGATACTCTAAAAGACCTGCAGAACAGAGCACGAGTAGGGGTCCCCAACCCTTGGTAGTCGCCCAGATAGAGAATCTCTTCCATTTCTTCACACATGTGGTTCTTGTAGATGGCTTCTTTGCCTCTACAAGGAATATGGTGACCCTGGAGGAGACTCTGAAGCCGCCAAGCATGCAGGTGAAGGAACCTGAGGTCCGGTTGGATCAGCCTTGCCCTGATCCAGAGTCAGAAGGTTCTGGCACAGGGGAAGAGGCACCGGAGGCTCCACCGCTAACTTCTGGAGCAGAGGGAACCATATTTGACAAGGCTAATATAGAGCAATGAGAACCCTTGAGCTGCTCCTGCTTGCAGTTTGAGGAGCACCCTCTGCAAGAGTGGGAAGGAAGGAAAGGTGTACAGTGACCTCCCCTTCCAGCAAAGAGACAGCATGTATCTCCAGTAGACACCAGGCCACGGAACAAGCGAGCAAAACTTCAGTAGTTTTGCATTATATTGAGGGGCGAACAGACTGAGGTCTCATCCTCCCCAAAGATGGAATATGCTTTCGGCTACTGACTGCCACAGCTCCCACTCATGAGTCCTTGCCTAGGTGAGGTTGAGACTGTCCTCTAGGATGTTCTGGGTGCCTGGGATGTGTACTGCTGACAGCTGGAGCTGAAATGCCCAATACCCACACTCACATCACTTCCCTACATAAGGTGCATGACCGAGTGCCTCCCTGTGTGTTTAGGTACCAGACCACACACAGACTGGATCAGGAGTGGTCCCGGGAGCAGGAGAAGCTGGAAGACCTGCAGGGCATACAGCACCACACGCATCTGCAGCATGCTGATGTGCAGCAGGAGCTCCCGCTGAGACCAGGATCCCGGAGTTATGTGGTCTCCTAGATGTGCTCCCCAGCCCTAATCCATAGTTAGGGACTGAACTGGCGAGGGAGGCTGAAAGGGGATCCCTCTGCAGAGATTGTCCAGATCCTGCCACCAAAGTAGATCCTTTGTCATCGGGCTGGACACGAGAACCCTGTGGTCCCAGTTGTCTGACCTCCGGTTCCACTGAACCCTAAGAGTCCACTGCGTAACTCGCATGTGGAGCTGAGCCAGGGGTACTGTAGGGATAAGCCACCGCCATAAGGCCTAAGAGGCAGAGGACTGTTCTGGCCATAGTCCAGTGGCTGGAGGCCACAAGTCGAGCTAGTCTCTGCAGCGTTTCCACCCTGTCTAAGGGAAAGAAAGCCTGACCCTGTGCAGTATCCAGAACCGCCCCAATAAATTGGAGGCGCTAGGAAGGAGTAAGGTGAGATTTGGGGTAGTTTACTGTAACCCCTAGCCTGTGGAACAGATCCATAGAGGCGCCACCAGGGCGTGCCTTATCAGGGCTGACAGGAGCGTCATCGAAGGAATGAGACAAAGTGGCCCTGGCACCATAAAGCTGCTGCCACCACCACTAGGCAATTAGTAAAAAAAACCTGGGTGCCGAGGAAAGGCCAAAGTTGAGAGCCTTGAACTGAAAATGCTCCCCTTGGAAGGAAAACCTGAGGAAGCAGCAGTGGGCAGGGAAGACAGGAATATGCAGGTAAGCATCCTGCATGCCAGTGCGCAGAGTCAGTGTCCCTAGTGGAGTAACAGCAACAGTCCTGGGAGTGTCAACATGCACAACCTTTTGTACTCCATGTACAGGCTGAGCATGCTGAGGTTCTCCCATCCTTTTGGGGACCAGGAAGAAGGTGGAATAATATCCCCTTCCTTCCTGCCTCAGAGGAATGTGCTCTATGGCAGATTTCTGCAGTAGAGCAGTAATCTCTGATGAGTGGAATGTGACCCTGCAAGTAATAAGAATGACCTGGAGGATTTTCTGGAGAGATCTCCAAGAATTCCAGCATGTGACCTTGAGCTATGAGCGGAAGCACCCAACAGTTTGTCATGATCGCTGTCCACCGGGACAGGTGACTGGCGAATCTGCCTCCTACTGGCTCCTCCAGAGTGGTTGGTGGAGAACTGGGGGCGGGGGATTAGAGCCAAAGAGGGAGCCCAGCATTTGCCCCATTTGTGGGCTGCTGCCTCTGCTGGCATCATTGCTGCAAGCTAAATGGCTGCTTATGCTTCAGATTAGTGCGATAGAGGCAGTGCACTAACCAAAGAGCCTTTCCACATTCCTGCAGGTCAGTCATGATGTCCTAGACGTCCTCTTCAAAGAGCACCAAGCCTCTGAAGAAAGCATCCAGGACAGACGCTTGGACATCCTGGGCGAATCCAGACACCCGCAACCAGAAATGTCTGTGGAGACATACTGCCATTGCCATGCTTCTCGTGGAGGAATCGACTGTGTCATTAGCACTGTCAGTGGCTCAGTAGTTAGCACACTCTTCTCCGAGGCCAGGAAATCAGAGGGCTGTGGGTTCAGTTCCCACATCTGACACTTGGGTTAATATCCCAGTACTGACACTGTAGTGCAGCATGAGAGGGTGCTTCACTTCTGAGGTGCAGTTTTTCGGATGAGACGTTAAACAGAGGTCCCATCTGCCTGGATTGGTGGTAGTTCAGGTGGATGTTAAAGATCCCATGGCACTTATCGAAAAGAGCACGGGAATGTCCCCAGTGTCCTGGCCAAGTTTCCCTCATTCACTAAAAAATACCACCAAAGCTTAATCTGGCTCAAGGTTAGTTGGCATTCATCTGTATTCCCCTCCCCCGGGTCGTGCCTGAAAATAGGCAGGATTTGTCTAGTGCACTTACCTGGTCAACAAAAACTAAATAAATAAATAAGTCGGACAGATGATTTCTGCAGTCTTGGCAGTTTGTTCAGTTTTGGTCTTGGCCTCAGTCTGGTAAATCCTTAAATTGAGCCTTCAGCTGTCCCAATATGGACTTCTGATAAATTACGTCGCCCATAAGGTCTGTTAACGTCCGCAAGGCCAAAGCAGATGACGAGTAGATCGTACTGCCAAACTGGTCCAGTTGTCTTGACTCCTTATCTGAAGGGGAGGTACTCGTGCTTCAGCTACTTGGAGCAGCCTTGAGCTACATTGATGACCACCAAATCAGCCTTTGGATGGTTTGCTAGGTGGTCTCTCCCTCTGGGGCGTAATACAATCTGTCCGCCTTCCTTGCAAAGGCCGCGACAGACCGCTTTAGCCAAATAGAGGTGGCAAGGGCATCATGGGGCCCCATCTAAGGGAGGGGGATAAGAAGAGGGTCGCGCTCTGAAAGGACCAGATGCTCCACCAACTGCCGACACTGGAGGTCTTGATCCTCAGTTTTCCAGCTGCTGGCCTCCTGGATTTTCTGGAGGACGTCCATAAAGGAGGGATCCTCCAGGGGAGACTTAAGGGTCTCCTTCGGTTTAGGCTTCTCTGGCGTAGGGAACTGGAGACCGAGACCTTCAGTGGGGGACCTCTCCGAGGGTCCTCCTGCCCACGACCCTGAAAGTCCGCCACGGTGGCACCCACTGTGTGGCCCGTGGATCAGGGACAAGGAGTCCATGAGCGATAATGACTGTGGCACAGGGGTTGGCATGGGAGTCACAACCGGCTGGCGTCGGTCTAGTACCGAGACCAACTGGTTATTTGCTCTGTGCCACCAGGAGTCAAAGAGGGCCTCGTAATCCAGCTGAGGCTGTGGAGGAGGAGATGGAGGAGGCAGATATACCAGCAGTGTGTAGACCGTCGGAAAGTCCGGAGTTGAGTATCCCGGCGTCTGGTATCCCCGTGTTGGGTACCCAGGCATTGGATGATCTGGCGTTGGGTTTGGGTAGCATGGTGTCAGGTACCCTGGTGTTTGATAACCTAGCATAGGATAGCACAGCATGTGGGTAGCCTGGCAAGGGCCCCCGACAGCAGAGCAGAAGGACCCAGCTGAGGCCTGGAAGGGCCTGGTTGAGGACTCGAGGGGAGGCTCGAAGGCCCAGGCTGAGGGTTATCCAGCCTTGGACCCACAGGAAGGATTGGTGTTGGCCTTGGAGGAGCAATGGACACCTCAGGTGCTGGGGCGGAGCCACAGACCCAGACGGGCTGGCAGGCTGGGAGGCTCCCAGGAGGGTCCAACGTAGGGCTTGCTGATGCTGGTCGTTCAATCGGGTCAACTGGCGGCGACTCCTCCAGCTCCAAGTGGGTGGAAGACTCAGAAGGGCCCACTGGGAAAGAAGAAGGGTCTCCGAAGTGGGAATTCCTCTCAGGGAAGCTGCAGCCATAGTGGCAGCTGTCCCAAAATCCCATGACGGACCTCAAGTTGGGGTCAGACGGGAGCACTAAGACTGTGTAGATGTCAGCAGAACCAATGCCCAACTTACCAGCCGTTCCACCCGCATCAGACCCAGGCAAAGTTTTGACTGGCCTGACTGGGGCCATCTCCAAATACTCGGTTACCAGTCCAGGTGGGAGAGCTAAAGGCAGCTCACAGGAGAGTGGAGCAGGTTTGACCCGGAAGAGCACTCTCCTTGCTGGTAGAGGGCTGCTCATCGGCCAAGGTCTCTGAAGAGTCTCGCAGCTTTGATGGAGACAGATCCCGGTTCCTGTCTTTGTCCAGTTTGTGTTTCTTCAAGGAAGAAGAACTTTGCACCTGCTGCAGCTGCTTTTCTATGGAAGCTGACTTTTTTCAGGACATGGGCTTCCAGGGCTTGCTGACTACGTTTCCATGTGGCCTGGTTGAATTTCCGGCAGGCCTCACAGCCCTTTGTGTCGTGGTCTAGCCCCAGGCAGATTAGACACGCAGTATGGCAGTCGTTCTCCGGTATCTGCTTGCTGCAGGTGCCTTTTTTTTTGTGGGACTCTGACAGAGTTGGTGAAGATATGCAATCAGATGTCAAAATACATTTTTTTTTTTTTAAATTTACTATGCTTTTTCTTGTGGGGCCGGCCATCGATATCCGCCCTGATCACCACACCCCGGACTTCCACCTCCCATATGGCTTGCGCTCTCTCGGTCACCCTGGCTTACCTCCCAGAGGTGGTCGTCACGGCACTACCTTCCCAAGTACAGCCGCTAAACTGTGGCTGGGAGAGCCGGGTTAACTGAAGCCTCACTTCAACGGACGGGGCCGGCTGCAGCGCTTTTTCTTCCTTTGTAGGCTGGGGCAGGGACGTGCAATGATGTCCAGCGTCCATGCCTCCATGAGTGTCTCTCGTGCACAGCGCACCCGAAGACAGCAGTCCAAGGGCGCTCAATCCTTCTCTGACTACTCTGGTCTACTCCCGAACCCCGGTCGCCAGTGTCGCAAGCGGAAATCCAACCGCTGTGCTGGCGGGCCGGCAAAATAACGAACTTTTAATCGAAACATAAGGAAATTCAAAACAGTATACTTCTTGAAAATGGTGGTCAACTAGCAGCAGTCCGCAAAGTACAATATGTGCAGGTAGACAGCAGGGAAAAAACTGGAGGCAGATGTGGGGGCTGCCCACTATATAGCACTGGGCTGGTGGTCATGTGACCCCAGGTAGGCAGTCCCCCACCAGACACGGTTAGCCAAGTTTTCTGTGTAGTCCTAGCGCATGGAGGCTCAGTCCTAAGTGTTACTGCCTCCTGCAAAGACCCTCTCAAAGTAATATCAGTACATACTGACTAGTCGCCAAAGTTTGGGGGGGCGCACAACGTTTAAGTCTGTTGCTTCCAGCAAGTAGTGCAAAGAAAATCCTCCTGGGAACAGCAGAAGTCCACAACAGCCACCAGAACAACTACACCCCGATAAGCAATACAATGGGGAAGGGCGGAGAGGACCCAGTCCAAGTGAGTAAAATAGAGAATTGCTTGCGATTCCAATTTTCCATTTTCCTCCATATGTCACTGTGGGCCCACCTATGTATCTGCTAGTGAGGTAGACAAGAAATAGGTAGCTCTTTTAACCACCAAAGGGCATGGGGATCAAGACCTATCAGGTCGCTCTCAGAGGGTCATCTGGAAGGGTGCTATTTGATCCCCTACCTATCAAAGAGGGAGTACCTCAGGGCTCAATTCTCGGTCCCCTCTTGTTCTCTCTCTTTATAAATGACCTCAACCCTCACTGCGGGGACAGCTCTGTTCAATACGCAGATGACACAGTAATCTTCCCCCTCTATGGAAAATCTGCCGGAACCAGGTCTGCTCCTCCAAGCTGACCTAAAGGCATTGGAGGCCTGGCTTACATCCAACAAAATGGTACTCAATGCAGGCAAAACGAAAGCTATGCTGTTTGGTCCTAGACCCCTTGGGCAGGACAGGTCCAAACTCCTACAGCTAACCTCTATAGCAGGAAAAAGTATAGATGTGGTGGACACCATACAATACCTTGGGCTAAAAATTAACCAAGGTCTCACCTTCAAGTCCCACGCAGACCAAATAACCAGGATCATCCACTGTAAACTTGGCACCGTGTACCGTCTAAAAGGCCAGCTCATCCCGGGGGCAAGATGGGCAACTGCCTCCAGTGTCTTGCTCTCAACACTTACTTCCGCTGCCCCAGTACTACAGTGTATGCCTAAGCAAGAGCTCAACCGGCTACAGGTTCTGTATAACAAGGTTGCATGGTTCGCTACCCAGAATCACCCAAGAATCCACCCCGCGACACGCTTGCCCAACTACAGTGGCCTTCCTTTGCTTTTTGACTTCAGTACCCCCTACTCTGCCTTTTGTTCAAATTACTGAGCCCAGCTGCCCCCCCTAGCCTAAAAGGGACTCTCTCCCTCAGCCACAATGCTTGGACGCTCAGGACCTCAGGTCAGACTCTACTCGAAACCCCCAGAGTCAGGACAAACGCCGGTGCCAGATCCTTCTTTTCAGCCCCCTACCTGTGGAATAATCTTCCACCTTCTGTACAAGAAGCCCCCTCTCTACCAATCTTTCATACTAGGCTCAAGGCCCACATGATTGAGACCAGCACTCGTCACTGTCTAGGAACAAGTTAGTCTTCCCCCTATCCAACAACCAATGCCTACCCCCTCCCTTTGTCACCCAGACTACAAGGCTTGGCCTTGTCCCAGTCAATCACTACTTATGTCATGTGTGTTTCTTACTGACTCACTATTTGACTGTTTAACTGCTTTTACTGTAACCTGGTTAACAACTGTACTCTCTGTAACAAGTTGTACCCGACACCTGTCATGTGTACAGTATCCCGGGTCACCCCTGAAAAAGGGACCTTCGGGGCTCAGTGGGCCTACCCGGTAATCAAAATTTAATAAATAAATAGGATGGTAGTGTTGCTGCTGGTACTGAGACACAAGGGCATTCTTGAAATTCATTCAGACATCAAAGGGAGAGAAGTAACTAGTCCATAGAAATTACAGGAATTAACCATAAATGCCATACCCATAGCAAAATTAAAGCCTGGACTAAAGGAATTATTGGGTCAACTGCAACTGAGGATTAGCTGACAATGCAATTGGTTGATAAGTAATCCGGACTTACAACTTTTATGGACTTTGTTTTTCAAACTTTAACATCAATGTGGTAATATATTAAGAAGCATTTTAGAAGTGTGATAGTGATAGAACTTTATAAGTGACCAGATAGAAAGGATAGTGTTCCTATGGCTTTTGCTCAAGTTTAGAGATATACTGGACATCTTGTATTGTGTATATTGATTAGCTGGGACAAGTTGTTACTTGACTGGCTTAATTAAATACCACAACTAAGGTACATAATTGACAGTGATTGAGCGATTATAGTTTTGAGATATGGTGATTGAGGTACCAATCAGTAACCACTAACAAATCATTAGGGATACAGTTAAATATGTCTGATCTGGACTCACTGGAAATGACCACAGAAAAAATGGATGAAGGGGATATAAAAGAAATTCATACGGTTAACATACCAGCAAAGACGGTGAAAATTGGACAGGGAAATTAGAGCAAAAAAAAAATCAAACAACAAAAAAAGCAAAGTAGAAAAGATGAAAAGGACTTTGGGCTGGCAGTATAGCCTAGAGATTAGAGTAATGAGCTGTGAATGAGCTTGGTACCTGCAGACATGGGTTTGATTCCCACAACCTCAACTTGCATACTCCGAGACTCTGAGCAAGTCACTTGACCAGCCCAAAGCTCCCTGGCCGCCTCTGAAAATAGGCACTGGTGCCTAGTGGGCCTTACCTGGTTAACAAAGACTAAAAATAAATAAAATTCCTGGCGCTAGAACAGTGACCAAAGTCCCCGCTTGATCTGCCAAACTTTTAGCATGCTGCTCTTAGTCACTCTCAGGCCTGTGTCTCAGGGATAACTAGGCCCACGGCTGTCCCTGGCTTCAGAAATCCTACAATCCACCACACAAGATGGAAAACTAGTCCGACCTGGGTCCTCAAGCCAAGACCACAATCGTAACTGCCAGGCGTTAGGTCCTCACAACCAGACACACAGACGAATAAATGTGTTTCTTCGGCTTTACACAGAAAACCTCAAGCTCCTCTTATGCCACACTGTCCAGCCCCAATATTTCTCCCTCGTGCCGCACAGTCCAGCCCCAATATTTCACCCTCGTGCCGCACAGTCCAGCCCCAATATTTCACCCTCGTACCGCACAGTCCAGCCCCAATATTTCACCCTCGTACCGCACAGTCCAGCCGCAATATTTCACTCTTGTACCACACAGTCCAGCCGAAATATTTCACCCCCACTCCACACAGTCCTGCCCCAATATTTCATCCCACTCAACACAACACCTCTCTACGACACTCCACCCAGTTCTCCAGGCAATAGTCCTACTGGCTTTCTTGACAACAGTCCTCACCAGTCACTTTGACTCCCAATAAATTCTCTCAGCAGACAGATGGATCCTGGTTCCTAGTCCTGCTCCCAATTGCCATCACTTTACTCCCAGTCTCCCCTGGACCTCAGGACTCGAAATATTAAGTTTTCTACCTTACAAAAAAAAAAAAACCCTCAAGCCCCTACTACTCGTCACTTTGTTTTACCCTGCCTACACTATACCGCTCTGTCTAAAACCTGCCTATTACTATTTAAAAAGTTTGCTTTGTATTTCGTGAAACGAAGCAAACTAGTGGAGTTCAAGCTTCTCCAAGAAAAGGATTCTTCAAAGTAGTTCTCTACCGAACGTAGCTAAACGCTAAGCACAGGCGGATGGCAGTCCAACCTGGCCACCATCTTGCTCTTGGGCTCTCCTGTCCTCCTGCCTTTTAAGATAGTTGTCTGTATGTCCTTCATATATTTAACCTTGACCTTTTTTAGGTTGGACTTGCAAGAGTTTCACGACTTCCTGTAGGCCTGATATTCTATGCTGCTTTGCAGCCTTGGGCTGTGCCATTTACCCTAGTAGGGTTGCACATTACCCATATGTACCAGTCACCCACTGACAATGTGTAGCGCTACAGAAATCCTATTTACGAAAGCACATGCTGAAATGCAGAGTTTCTCTTTAAGGCCTAAGACGGCTGACAGTGCCCCTTTAGCATTGTCACAATATATACAAACATACAATTTAGAAATAAAAAAAAAAATGGTTCATCCAGTTCATATATCAGTTTAGTGGGAATTCCCTGCCACATGTCATGTTCAGTGGGGTCGTGCTTTGAACCATTTTTACAGCTGGTTGGGCAGAATAGACTGGGAGGTGCAGTAACATGCTTAAGGTCACACAGTGAGTTAGCAGCCCTGGTGTGTCACGCCTGTGCTCTAGCCATAAACTTACTCTTGGCAGGGACTTGGAAGGATAAAGTATTAGTTTTTCTTTTTTTTAGTTTATCAGTACCTTTTCCTTACAAGATTCCACTTCTGGCGGCACTGCTGGGCAACTTTGATGACTGCCGCCTTTTTGAAACAAGTCTTTACTAAGAAAGGACCTGGTATTTTTACGTGCTGGGGTGCCTTCATAATCAACAGGCTGTGCTCTCTTAAAAGTGCAAGAAGAGGAATCCCCTGAAGACAAATGATTTTTACAACTCGAAGCTCTAGTGGAATTGGGCATGTGATTTTCAATGTTTATATTCTGTTTCATATCCGGCTGATCATGTTCCAAACAGCTTGCTGCTCTGAAAATTCTTTCTTCACCCTTTCTCACTTCAGAGAAATCTGAATGCTCAATGGTCCTTTCACTGGTGCACTTCCGGTATTTGGTAGGCGAGCTGTCTGTACTATTCCATATGTACTTCACCTTTCAGCTGATATTTGGATCCATTAGTGCTGCTGAATACCTACAGAAAAACTGTCAAAACAGTAAAGTTAATCTCTGCAGTAAAGAGGGCCTCCCAACATGAAACAAAAACCTACAATAGTCTACGACAGGAAGCGCCTGACCAGCAGCCTGAGACGTAATCTTTGTTTCTAATTTCACACTGGTAAGTTTTATACTGTCCTCACACAGATCAACAATGAATGATGATAGCCATCAAGAAGAATTAAACATTTAAAACTCATTTTTCATCTGGATTACATTTATGTACAATATTTTGGCGATAAACTTTATTATGATTAACATCATTGTACTCTGACTTGCTGCAATGCGGTCATTCATTTATACTTATTTTGAAGTTTACCAAAGAGAATATGCTAGTTAGATCACTATACAAGGCAATAATGTAACTGTTGAGTAACTAAAGTAAGAGGTGAAGGCCGAACACTATCTTCACGAGAGTCACATTACTGCAGAGGATAGTGACCCAGCCAGCACAGTGTAGCTATTATGCTTCATGTGTTTGCTGCTGTGAACACAGAGCTATCAGAATGCAAGGAAGATGTTAGTACTGTCATTTTACTGACAATAAAATCATTGTTGTGAGTTGCCAAGGAATAATGTGTGTGTAACCCTGGCCTCCGATTTGAGAAAAGGGTCTACGAGTAGTATAATTTTAGATATAGTATGTTCCTTGAGTTGTTCTTGTATTATGTTCTTATACTCACTAACCATGACAGCTGCTCTACCTTCTGTTACTTAACTGTGTATTCTATTACTCCTTCCTGTTATTTTCCCACTGATTTGACATTCTTGTAATCTGCTTTCTGTGTAACCTTCCAGGCCATACCAGAAAGCAGACCTGAAGTCTACTAGTGTGCATACCCAGATCAATAAAAATAAAAATTGAAATTCTAGAGAAGCACAAACATGTGTCATTACAGAATAATAATCCCAAAACAGTAGTAAGTCTTCAGAATAGTATATAATAGTATACAGGAGTAAAAAGTTCGGAACAGGATTTTTTTTTTTTAATTTCTAAACATTAACATTAAATTTCTTCACATTTTCTGGAGCTGGAAGGACACTACTATCTTCAACTGCGAGCTGTGTGAGAAATTCTATATTGCACTTGATATCTGCAACAAACGTGCACTTTTGCTTAATTCTGTGGGAGGTGAAACTAACTACCCTTGGTAATTGCTTTTTATTCACATATTTAGTGTTTAACCAAGAAGGGGCTTGCAAACTGTTTATCTTGTTAGTAACTTCAGAAGGATTTAAATACTGCATTTAGGTAGGTCCTTGAGGTAGCTAGATTGTCTACTAGGATTTTCTGACAGTTAAACTATTTTTAAATGAATTACAGGTGGCTGAGGAGTTGAAAAGAAACTTGCAAACTCTGCTTATCTTGGAAGTAACTTCATAAGTGTTTGAATACTGCATTCTGGTTGTCCCTTGGGGGTAGCTGGATTGACTAGGATTTTGGGACAGAAACTATTTTTAAATTTACTGGTGCGTAGGAGTCTGTGATAGTTAAACTCTTTTTAACAAAGTTATTGTGGTTAAGGAGTGGTCATAGAAAAACCTGCAGTGTGAAACAGAGGGTGGTGGATCTAGGCTTACATTTGTTTGTTACAATTCTTAAGATTTTCAGTGCAGGAAGAGTTTAAAGCACAGCTGACTTATTTTGGGGCTGACAGCTCTCACAGCACAAACCACCAGGCCTGTTTTGGGGCTGGGGAGGTTTACCTGTGTCTGACTTGGATGTGTGGATTTTTCTCTGTTTGATTAGCAGGGTATTTTCTCTGTCAAATTGTTGTGTAGGCATCTTGCTGACAGGAAGGCACTCATTGCAGCAGTGGGTCAGAGCTTTTAGCTGATTGTTTTGTGAGGGCACAGTTTAGGCCCAACCCCTTCCCACCCTCACTCACCCCACCCACCCCTGAAATAGTTCCTATACCTGGGGTTCTGACATTATCTCAAGAGTGCAAGGTGCATGTCACTGTCATATCCTCTCTAGCACACTGCACTGACAATATAAGCATACACATTGTATAATATAAATATATATCTGTTTCTATATTACAAACCAATCACACACACACACACACAAATATAAAAAAAATGTGGGGAGTAGTGCAATGTAATGGCTGTGAGGCAGCAGTCTTCCAGAAGTCTTTCTGGAGGCTGAGATGCTGCCCTATTTGCAGACAACTGTCTGTCCTGAGGGAGGAAGTTGCCCGTCTTCAGGCCACACTGGACAGTAGTCCGGGGACCCTCCCAGGCCACACTGGACAGTAAGAAGGAACCTCCCCATCCAGGGGAGCACCAGAGCCACCACCACTACCTCAGAGGTTGCAAGAAAGCACAGCTGTTGGACCACAGTGGGCTCAGGGAGGGTGAGGATGGTGGAACAGAGCACCCAGTCAGTTGTTCCACACCACAATCCATACACCATTCTGGGGTAGCATAGCTCCCCTATGGATACACCTGCAGAGGAGACTAAGGAGGCTGAGGACAACTGTGACAAAGGAGGCCCACAGGAAGGAGGCAGAGGACACCACAAGGAAAGGAAGCAGCTCCTGGTGGGGGACTCTATTAGGGGGATAGAACTGGGGGGAGCAGGGAAAACTGAAGTAAGGTGCCTGCCTGGTGCCATGGCTTAGAGAGACAGGAAGCGCATCCTCAGGATCACGAGAACAGCTGCACGGGAATCTGAGCTGGATGTCACTGTCCACCTAGGGACAAATTACTTGGCTAATCATGAGATTAGAGCAGTGCAGAAGGACTTTGTAGAATTGGGAAGGGGCCTAAGACAAGTAGCACACACAATATCCTTCTCTGAGGTGCTGCCTGTCAATGGCATGAGTGAGGCGAGGGTACTTTGCACCATGCAGTTTAATGAAGGGTTGAAAAAATGGTGTGGAGCACAGGGGTCTGGCTTCATTGGGGACTGGGGTTCCACCTGGAGGGACACCAGCCTATACTGGCAGGATGGTCTGCATCTGTCCAGGAAGGGAACAAGTCTTTTGAGCAATCGGTTTAAATGCTTCATTGGCAAGCTTTTAAACTAGTCAAGGGGAGGCACTGATAAGCAGCAGGAAAATCCAGCCTCTCCCTACAAAACAGGGTACTAAATGAGAAAAGACAGAGGTGGTCAGTGGGGATGCTGCAAAAGAAGGTAAAGCCATCAAAATGGAGAGCAATGAGTACCAGTGCCCGTAGTCTGAGTAACAAGCTTCCCGAATTAGTGGCCATGATGGAGGAGGAACATCTGGATATCGTGGCAGTCACAGAAACATGGTACACACAAAACCATGACTGGGACATAAACATACCAGGATACACTATCTACAGGAGGGACAGCGAGGGTAAAAGAGGAGGAGGAGTAGCTCTGTACATAAGGGAAGGAATCAAGGCAACAGAACAAAAGGGAAAACAGGGAGGAGAAGAAGCACTATGGGTAAATTTGCAGACCGGCAATGGAACCACAATCCGCACAGGGGTTGTATACAGACCCCCTTCTCAGGGGGAGGAAATGGACAAGGAAATGATAGAAAGAATACTTAGAATGGCAGAAAAAGGGGAGATATTGCTGATGGGTGATCTGAATATGCCAGATGTTAACTGGAATGCAGTTGCAGCAAGCCACTTCAAAGAGTGGGGTTATTCTAGATGCCCTACAAGGGCATGCCTTAGACAACTAGTATTGAGCTCACTGAGAGAGCAATCTTAGACCTGGTTCTCTCAAATGGAGATGAAGAGAGGATCACAGATGTAGAAGAGGTAACCATCTGGGAACTAGCGACCATCGAACAGTGTGGTTCACAATAAACACAGCAATAGAGTTAAAGCCATACAAAAGGCAAAAGTACTGGACTTTAGGAGGCTGACTTTGTCAAAATAGGCGAGTGCCTAAGGAATGCACTAGGCAAATGGGCAGGAAGGGGAGGTGGAAGAACAATGGGAATAATAAAACTGCCATCACAGGGTAACAAGCCTCGTGAAGCAAATTAACACAAACGTTGTAAGAAACCACTATGGTTCTCAAAGGAAGTGGCAGTGAAGGTTCAAGAGAAAAGAAAGCATTCAGGAAGTAAAAGGAATCACAGAAGGAGCAGGACAGGGAACTGTATCAGTTAAAGCAAAAGGAAGCTGGGAAGGCAGTCAGAACAGCAAAGGCCCAAACCGAGGAAAAGATAGCCAACTCTGTTAAGAAAGGGGAGATAAAACCTTTTATAGGTACATCAGGGAGCGAAGGGAGGGCTAGTGAGGCTTAATAAAGAGGAGGGAGGGTGGGCAGAGGGTGACTGTGAAAAGGCAGAGATACTAAACAAATATTTTTGCTCAGTATTTACAAAGGAAGAGGGGGAGGTACCTACAACAAACAGCAGAAACACTCTGGATACAGAAGTTGATACCAGCCCATTTACAGAAGAAAGGGTTCTGAAAGAACTCTTAAAACTGAAGGTGGACAAAGCAATGGGGCCTGATGGGATTCATCCCAGAATTCTAAAAGAACTAAGGGTAGAACTAGTGACACCACTGACTACCCTCTAACAAATCATGGGAAGATGGGGTGGTACCCGAGGACTGGAGAAGGGCAGATGTGATTCCCCTTCAAAAAAGAATTGTTGAGTGTCTAGAGGCCAGAGGGGCTCAGGACCCAAGGCAGCATGGATTCACAGCGGGAAGGTCATGCCAGACAAATCTGATACATTTCTTTGACTGGGTGACCAAAGTAGTAGATCAGGGAGGGGCTGTCGACATGGCCTACTTAGACTTTAGCAAGGCATCTGACAGTCCCACACAAAAGATTAATATATAAGTTGGCCAGCCTGGGAGTGGGTCCCAAGATGGTAGCCTGGGTAAAAAATTGGCTGGAGAACAGGACACAGAGGGTAACAGTAAACGGAGTCCACTCTGAAGAAAGCGACATTGCAGAAGGACTAAGAAAAAGCACGTCTTTTTGCAGATGACACAAAGATCTGCAACAGAGTTGATACACAAGGTAGGGTGGAAAGGATGAGAAGGGACTTGGCAAGGTTGGAGGAATGGTCAAATGTATGGCAGCTTAGAATCAATGCTAAGAAGTGCAAAGTAATGCACCTGGGAATCAGAAACCCAGGGGAAACAGAAACATAGACTTTGACGGCAGATAAGGACTGCTTGGCCCATCTAGTCTGCCCATTTCCCTACCTACAGGATAGGCCGTAGATCCTAGTTAACCAACAGCCTATTTCTTCCTACCCGCCACAAGAATTGCCTCATGTCTGTCCCATGCATTCTTGAATTCTCCCACAGTTTTAGACCCCACAACCTCCTCAGGAAGGCTGTTCCATGCATCCACTACCCTCTCTGTGAAATAATACTTCCTCACATTGCCCCTGAACCGCCCTATCTTTAAATTGTGTCCCCTTGTTCTTGCAAGTCTCTTTTTCTGAAAGATGCTACTCTCTTGGACTTTGTCGATTCCACTGAGGTACTTAAAAGTTTCTATCATGTCCCCCCTCCTTCTTTCCTCAAGGGTATACATATTAAGCTCCTTAGTCTCCTCTCATACGGCTTCTCTTGCAGACCCTGCACCATTTTAGTTGCCCTCCTCTGAACTACCTCTATCCTGTCTATGTTCTTGCGGACATGGGGTCTCCAGAACTGGACACAGTACTCCAGATGGGGTCTCACCAACTGTCTGTACAGAGGAATAACAACTTCCCGTTTTTTACTGCTGACGCTTCTCCCTATACATCCCAGTATACCCCCAGCCCTCCCTACTGCCTTCTCACATTGCTTGTTAACCTTAAGGTCATCTGATATGATTACCCCCGGGTCCCTTTCCTTTTGTTGTTGTTACTACCTCCCCACCCACTGTGTATTCTTCCCCTGGGTTCTTGTTTCCCAGGTGCATTATTTTGCACTTCTTTGCACTGAATCCTAGCTGCCATACTTCTGACCATTCCTCCAACCTTGCCAAGTCCCTTTTCATCCTTTCCACGCCTCCTTGTGCATCAACCCTGTTGCAGATCTTTGTGTCATCTGCAAAAAGGCATACTTTTCCTTCCAGTCCCTCTGCAATGTCACTGATGAAGACATTAAAAAGGACTGGACCCAATATTGAACCCTGCGGTATCCCACTAGTAACCTCTCTTTCTTCAGAGTGTGCTCCATTTACAATTACCTTCTGTGTCCTGTTGTGCAGCCACTAACAAAACCAAAAATGGAAAGGGACCTGAGGGTAGTTATATCAGGTGAGCTAAAGGTGAGCAAGTAATGTGAGAGGGCAGTAAGTAGGGCTGGTGGGATACTGGGATGTACAGGGAGAGGCATCGCCAGTAGAACAGGAAGTTGTTATCCCTCTGTACAGGCAGTTGTGTGAGACCCTATCTGGAGTACTGCGTGTAGTTCTGCAGACCTAATCTCCGCAGAGACAGACAGGATGAAGGCAGTCCAGAGGAGGGCAACTAAAATGGTGCAGGGTCTGCACCAGAATACATATCAAGAGACTTAAAGATCTTAATATGTATAGCCTCAAGGAGAGGAGGGGGGCATGATAGAAACTTTCAAATACCTCAAGGGAATCAACAAAGTCCAAGAGGGTAGCATCTTTCAGAAAAAGAGGAGTGCAAGAACAAGGGGGCACAATTTGAAGCTAGAGGAGGGACGGCTCAGACGTAATGTGAGTATGTATTTTTCATGGCGGGAGGGTTGTGGATGCATGGAACAGCCTTCCTGAGGAGGCTGTGGCGTCAAAAACAGTGGTGGAATTCAAGAATGCATGGGACTGACATAAGGCAATTCTAGGTGGTGGAGGTTGGAAGAAGCAGGCTGTTGGTTAGCTAGGAGCTGCAACTTATCGATTAGGTAGGGAAATGGGCAGACTGGGTGGACCAAGTGGTCTTCATCTGCCATTAAATTCTACGTTTCTATGCAACAGCAGGCACTGAATCTGGAGAAACGTTGTTATTTTAATTTTTATTTCAGTTAGCAGCTCTTTACATGACCATGGGAGAGCGAGTCTGGTCGGAGCGGTTGCTTTCAAAGTCCGTAGGACAGTCTGTTGTGGGAAGTTCATCTGGCCTTCAGTGATCTCCGTGGGATTAGTGAGCAGCTGACATGAGTTTAGAGGGGGCAAAATGGCACAGTAACATGATGGGATTTTTTTTTTTTGAAGAGTTTGTTTTTACACAGCTGGGCTGCAGGTAACAAGTAGCTGGTGTGAGTGCTAACGGGCTGCCATCTCCCAAGCATGTGCTTCCGGATGCAAGTTTGCAGCGAGACTGGGGGAATCTCTTTTGTCATGAGACAGCAAAACTATCAGAGAGTACTGGGCCATTTATCCATCTGTAAAGATGAAAATCTACTCTCTAGGTGGCAGGCTTTATGTTGTAAAACTTGCAGACTGTCCAGGGAGGTAACGGCAGCACTTCTGAGGTAGGACACTGGAGTGTAGAGGGAGTGACCACTACAGAACCTGGAGAGAGGGAGTGAATGTCACAGGAGCCAGAGGATGGAAGAAGCAGCCGTTACTACTTTTTTTTTTTCTCTTAAATGAGTTGTTTTAGGAGGCAGTATGTTTTTTGGTTTGCCATGGTGGCATGCACACACTTCGTGATTGCGATCAGTGGTTTAAAACTCCCGCTTTACCACTGCGGTTTAGCGGGAGTCAATACGGCGGCTTTTGTGGTTGATCTTTTTTTGGGGGATTTGATGGTCTGGTACTCTGCAATCGAGATGCGACGGACAGGCACCTTTGCCATGGGTACATCAAGTTCAAGTTTATTATTACAGGAATTACTCCACTGAGCAAGCTCATTCACAAGGAGGTCCTGGATTTCAAACAATACGACGATGTACATGATCTTATACAAGGGAGATTTGGATAGTACGAGTAAACAGCAATGGCAATGATAAGGTACAACTTGGATTGTTGCAAATAACTGATACATTACATACAAAAAACTAACCACTAATGTGCACATAGATGAGACAGAGTGAGACAAGTCTTCACTGGGGGCAGAAGGAAAAAAAGAAAAAAGTGAAAACAAGGGCTGTAGATATCACAGAAGAGGGTGGTAGGTTCAGAGGGACAAGAATGTTGTATACAGAGATGGGGTACAGGGAGGGGGCCTAGGAGAGAGAGGTGACTGGGGTAGGGAGACAGGCAGGTGGAGGAAGGGAAGAAGTGCTAGGAGGCAGAATGGGTAAGGGGGTTGGGGTAGGAATAATGGGTGAGTGGGGCAGATGGGTGAGAAGTTAGGCTGGGTGGTTGGTGGGGAGACAGGGATAGGGTGACAAGCACAAGGGAAGGTGAGGATTCATATTAGCTTAGCGTGAAGAGCAGCGGCAGACCACGTCAAATGCTTTCTTGGCTAGGGACTTAAAGCAATTTAACATGACTATCTCAGTAAGCTTCATTTTTTTTTGCAGCTGGTTCCGTATAGATTAGACAAAGAAACTAATAGCACCTCTGCCCTGATTAGTACGTGTCCTGGGAATGTCTAGGAGCACAAAGTCTGAGGTGCGCAGTGCATACACGTTGTGAGACTTGTGCACTAGGGAGCATATGTACTGAGGTAACTTGCCAGTCAGCAGTTTCAGAGTCCACTGCCCAATATGAAATATACGCCTGGTTGATAGTGAGGTCCAGTTCAAAGAAGAGTAGAGGGTACAATGGTGTGTCCTGGCCGGAGCATTTAGTATGAAACGTAATGAAAGATGGTACAGGACATCAAGTTTGCGAGTGTGAGTTGGTGCACTGCAACTGTAAACGATATCCCCATAGTCAAGACAGTAAAAGGAAAGACAGCTACACCTCCACTATAGCGGTTGTTGACAAATTCAACCAAAGTACTCACAGAAATGAAAATTACGTACCTACCATAATTCTGTGCATCTTCACCATTCATCACCTTTGGGTACAGTGGCCTGAGGTCACGACCACACGGGAGCCCCTTTTTTGGATGGGCGGATTGACGCTGCATGGCCTCGCAGGTTGACCGTTAGGTGTTGTAGACTCTCCGCCAGTTCTGACGCTACAGAGTAAGAAGGGTTGGGAGGGAGGGACAAGAAAGTCCAAAGGGACAGAGAAAAGAACAGATATAGAAATAAAGGAGAAATAAATGACTGAAAGGACAAAACAAGCTGGAAAAACTAAGGGAATTGGGAGGGCCCCAATCTCTGGAAGTAGAAGAGGAGGGAGGGTTAAGGAATTTAGAGAGATAAAGATGTGGGGGAGAGAAGAGAAGGGAACACACCCTGGAACCTTAACCCGTCTCCACATTGTATAGAAACCTCGAAGGAGTAGCCAGAAGGCTAAAATGCCAGAATTCAAGGCACAGAATCACTGGCAACAACTCCAACATAAGCAGAATCGGCTATTCTGGAAGTTAAGACAGGATACAGGGAATACCTCCCCCTCTTGAAATTAAATTTTTGGTGTAAGAAACCTAGTTTCTTAAATTAAATTGAGGTTGTTTCCAAAGGACAAGGAAATCAAAGTAGAGCTGACGGGGAGAAGAGGAGAAAGAACAGAAAGAGGGCAACTACCAACCTCCACCCCACGGGGGCCAAGGCACTGAGGAAGGAGCACCCCCCCATCCAGACCACTCTCCCCTTACAGAAAAATATCCTCCTATGTGCCCAAGATCACCCCACTCCTGACTAACAGAAAGGAGGGGGGCACAGAGAGGAAGGGGGAACTCAGACTGAGGTCCCAGGGAGATGGAGGGTGGGACTGTGATGAATGGTGTGAAGATACTCAGAAAGATCAGAATTACAGTAGGTACGCAAGTTTCATATCTTATCTGTGTCAATCTTTACTATTCATCACCTTTGGGTGAGTGCTTAAACCCCCGAAGGCTTTAATCCTAAGGGACTAAGTCCCTTTAGCTCTCAGTGGGTGGCACACCAAGAGAGAACCTTCACGGGTCTGGAGAGATTAGAGAGTGGGGAGAGTGAGACGGGAAACACCCCCCCCCCCCGGACAGGATGGGAAGTTTCCCCAACAGACGCCGTCTCACTGTACAGGAGAAAAGGTAGGTTCTTTGGTGAGCGGAGTTAATCACCCTCACCGGGCCAACGGTGACAACCGGGAGAGACTTAGCCATGCCGTCCGCCTGGTGCAGACTGCGGTCCCTACGACCCTGGTAGCTACCTCACTGGCGTCATACAATGCCCTTGCTTGATGCCTTGCTAGCTCCAGGCCACGTTCAGAGAGAGCAATGGTTTGTCTGGTTTCCTCCATGTCAAGCATCGAGGCTAGGAGCTGACCTAGCCTAGACCACAAGAACCTATCATGGGTAGCATAGTGGGCCTAATGAGCAGATATAGAAAGCAGCAACCGTGCAGAGTAAAAAGTCCTCCTACCCCAGAAGTCAAAATCCATGGAGTCTGCATCTGGGGGCCGGTTACGGTGAAGGGTGCAAAGCCCATCGGGGGTATCCAGTTGAGTCAATCCTGAGCTAGGATGAGGCAAGTTACCTGAAGACTCCGGGGGAAGGGGCCACAATACCTTTGGCAGAGATCCCTAGGGGTTGGGACTCCAGAAAAGGGTCTCTGCCAGAAGCGCATCGACGCCTCCCTAAAGGAAGCAGGCCAGGGGGGCACCACAAGGGTGTCCGCACTGAAACCACCCAAAAAGGTACACAAATGCTCTGGATTGTGTTGAGTGGGTAGGGTGATATGCAGGTCCTCCAACATCCTCACGAGAAAATGCTAATACTCAGCAAGATCAACAGCTGAGGAGATGTGGACAGACTGTTCCTCATCTCCTGAAGAGGAGGATGAGGAGTCAGGGGACCTCAGAGGTTGGCTGCTCAGGGAGAGGTTTAAAAACCTGTCTGTCCATGGCCCTAACATACGAGGGAAACTGAGCAACCAAAGCTCTGAACTGCTCCCAGGAGAGAGGACCACTTGGACCAAAGATGCCTGGGAGAGCAGGAGAATGAGGCAGAGGAGAGGAGGCAAAGCAGACAACAGGAATCTGCTGTCCTCCGCCTGGGCTAGAGCGTACCTGGAGCCACAAGAGAAAAGGTAGTTCCAGAAAACTCCACAGCCGAAAGCTGGTTACCCATACTGGAACTGCCTAGGCTGTGCCCTGAAGAATCCTCCCTTTGAGGTCACCAGGGCCATTAAAAAGTCCAGAAGAACGGTCCCCTACCCCTAAAGAATGGGGCCCTCTCGAAGAAACCAAAAAGGAAGGGCGAGGGTCTGCGCTACGACTTCTCCCAGAGTCCGTGTGGGCTCCAGAAAAAGGTCGCGCATCAAACCCACATCCTCGAGCCCTTGAACCGGTGTTCCCTCCTCTCGAAAGAGCCAGCCTAGGCAGCCAACAACCCTGGTCAGCCCTCAAGAAGCCATCCAGGAGTCAGCACCTTCCCTCCTGAAGGTGCTCCTATCAGCCCAAAAGTTGGGCGATCCAGGCACACCACCAGAAGGGGTACCACCACTGAAGGATCAGCAAACCCTCACCCCCGGGTCCAGGCTGCAGAGCAATGGTGGCCTGCACCACTACCTGCTGGTCAGCACACCCCGACCATGGTCCCGGGAGTCAATGTCCTCTCCTCAGAGGGGGGGCTGGTTCCGGACTGTCAAGGACAGTACCAAGGTGTCCACATGAGCAGCCAACTCCAAAGAGTCAGACTGACTGACTCAGTCCGATTCCCCCTCCGAGGAGGTGGAGATCGAAGTTCTGTGCCAAACGGTGCGTGGACGCCTGCTGCCATCCCGAATGAAAGGGGCACCAGACCTAGAGAGTGCACTAGAGTTGGCACAGAGGTCCTCAGCCGCACCGCGAACAGTGTGGGAAGAAGACATGGCGTCGATGACGGCAGCAGCATCCAAGACGGAGCCTGTCATGGTGCTGTCCCAATTCATGGTGCTTCAAGCGGCGCCAAGGCCAGAAACGGCGCAGATGACTGCCCCAACCATGCTCCTGGAGCCACAGATGGCACTGAGATCCGAGCCCTTCACGGCGCTGTGTCCTTGCTTGGCACTGCAAGTGGCTCCAGAGCTGGACATGGCACCGTGCTCAACCACGGCGCCAAGGTGAGAAACAGTTAAGGACAGCACCGTAAAGCCTCTCATGGCGCCGTGAGCACCATCAGCACCGAACGGAGCTGACAACAGCAAATGCACCTAGCGATGGACCAGTGCCGATGGAGCTATCAGGGCCCACAGCGTAGAGGACAGCACCAACCTAGGCCTTCCAGACTGAGGGTACGACACCAGGGGAGCCTTCAACCCCAAAGGGGCGATTGCCAAGGCCTCCTGCACCACAGAAGGGACTTCTGCAACAATAAGGTTACTAGAAGCAGAAGCCCCCCTCCTCCTCTGTCCATATAGAACCCGGAGGGGACCCGGAGGAAAGGCCGAGAGAGTGTGGCTTGGCCAGACAAGTGCGCGCCTATCCCCCAAAAGTCAGCGGAGCTCGTCCAACTTTCCACGCACATTGTTCAATGACACCACAGTCCATGGAGAAGCAGGCGTCACACGAATCCATGTCATGTAGCAGGCCAAGACACACGAGGCAACTGTCATGTTGGCCGGTGACGATACTTATGGCCGCACGGGCACAGACACTTAGGGGGCCATCCCGTCTTCATAGTTTTCTTACCCCCGGATCAAGACATGACCTACGGAAAAACCACCACCAAGCAAGACCAGACGTCGCAAAATAAAAGAAAGGAACAGTCTTACTTTAATTCCAGGCGACGTCGAGTGGAGCGAAACTGAACCGGCAGGAAAAGGTTCAACTGAACGGAGTCGACGGACTATGAAACTGAGCCGAAGGCTTCAAGATAACCTGCAGGCCTCACACAGCAGAGCTACCCATGAGGTGTGACCAACGGCAGGAGACCAAGAACGGGAGGGTGGAGTCGACAACACCCAACGGCCAACCCACGAGCGCCACGCAGTGTGTCGGCCTCGAGGGCAGCGCCAATGGTGCATCGACTCCACCCATCCAAAAAAAAACAAAACTCCTGCACGGTCGTGACCTCCAGCCACTATACCCAAAGGTGATGAATGGTGAAGACTGACACAGATAAGATCAGTAGTCAGCTCGAAGCTACTCAGTATGGGACACATGGATCAAGTCCTGATTGGAAAGTTCCATAAAATCCAGACTTTATTAATCCACAAAATGCTGGTCCAAAAAGTTAATTAAAACAGACACAGACTCCACATGCAATGGCTGTCTCCCTCCCCACAGGAGTGCAACTTACAGGTCAAAACATTTTCACACTTTTACCATCACGCTTCTCAGACTGGTGAGATTTGATTGCAACAATATAAAGGTTAAAATCCTTAAAGTGACATGGTTCCATACCAAAAAAGGATATATGTAAATCAAAACAAATCTGAAAAAAGTCTAAGACAGGCCACCTAATGTGCAAATAAATTAACCTATATGTGCTATACATATATTTCTATTAAAAAACTAACTTATCCAGGGTGCATTCCAAAGCAATGAAATAATTCAGTTGTCAATCAGAGATGGAAATTTGGACAATAAAATTGAGAAGAGACCCCTTCTGGCAATCCATAGTGAGAACAACAGAATGTCCAGGATTGAATGAACATTTTCAGCTGGCCCCTTAGCCTACGAATACTTAAGGTACCGGCAAAATAGGCAGAGGAAGACTGATTAATAATTCCTGAAAAAGGACAAGAATTGAAGTCCATTACCCATATTCCTCACACACTGCTTTCCTTCTCCATCTCCTCCATCCCTCCCTTCCTTCCCCTTTCGAAACACAAAACCCGCCACCTCGCCCTTTCTCCTATTTTCTCCCCTTTCTTCCTTTCCCCTGCTCTCCTTCCTTTCCTTTTTCTTTTACTTCTCTTTACTTTGTTCTTTATCTGGTAGCACTGCTGGATATATATATGGATTCAGACAGATCTGTAGAAGAAAGCAAATTCATATTAATAATGACGACGTCATGTTTTTCATAAAAAAATTAGCATAATATTTAATACATAATTTGAATTTAATTTAAATTTAAATGCAATAACAATTACAAAATATCTGTGAAGACTGGATAACATCTGGAGTAGGGATAATGTAAATTTGGGAAAGAAAACTAATCTTAGAAAAACGTACCGCATCTTGCCCATTTCAACTGTGTGAGCTAAACTATAAAGAAGTTGAAGACCCTCTACTTAATTTGGACATTAAAAAAAGTGCAGGGGATGATGACCTAGAACCTTCTTCCTAAGATTAGGATATGCCCATCTCTCTGCCCCCATTCTTCATATCTTCACTCTCTCCATAACATCCGCTACTGTGCCGTCCCGTTGGAAATCCACACATATCCTCCCAGTTTAAATCTGGTGACCCTTGCGATGTGAATTACAAACCTATCTCCATCTTTCCTATCCTTTCAAGTTTTTGAAAAAAAAACTTATCCATAACCAATTAAAAATGCATTTGGAAACTTCTTCTCATTAACCCAGCTCAATCTGGCTTCCGGGCAAACCACAGCACAATCTCTGCCCTAGCAAAAGTAACCAATGACTGGATCTCTGCTATAGATGACAAGATAACTGGAGCAGTCTTCTTGGATCTTAGTAAAGCTTTTGATACTGTTGACCACAACTTGCTCAACTGCCTCATTAACTTGGGTGATACGTCCTCCACTACCCAGTGGTTCTCCAGTTACCCATCAGGGAGATCCCAGAAAGTAAAAGTCGATGGCTCATTCTCTGTCTCTTTGCCAGTTGTCAGAGGAGTCCCCCAAGGCGCCATTCCAGGCCCTATCTTGTTTTCATTGTACATTAATGACCGCGATTCCAACATAAGTACATCTAATCTGCATTTTTTTGTGTTTGACACTGTGCTGTATACCTCTGGCGCAACGTTATCTGAAGTTAAGGGGGTGCTTCAAGCTAAGCTTGCCCAACTTGAAATTAACCTAATAAAGGCAAACCTTCTGCTTAATGCCAAGAAAACCAAAGTCATGATATTCTCTCGTAGTACCCCCACAAGCACCTCCAATACCCCGCCTAAAGACTTTATACCACATTAAGCAAACCACTGGAAGTAGTTTCCAAATTTAAATATCTGGGTATCTGGATTGACAATAAGCTCTCTTTTAATGACCATATAGAGGACTTATCCAGGAGGCTCAAAGCCAGGTTAGGCTTCTTCTTTAGAAATAGGCTACTCTTCCCCCTCGAGATTCGAAATAGGCTTGTTCAGGCTACTTTTCTTCCCCCTTCTTGACTAAGAATGTAATTTACTCTTCCACTACTCTTGCTAACCTAAGCAAACTGGACATCCTCTACCACCGTGCATTACGGTTTATTACCAACTCCCCTTACAGTTCGCACCACTGTGATCTGTACGCAGCTGTTGGCTGGACATCTCTCACCACTAGACGCTTGCTCCATGCTGGTCTCTGGACCCTTAAGTTGCTCTTGCACAAACTACTGAGTCATCCATCATCTCTCATCTGCATTTCTCACAGTGCATACTCTCTAAGGAAATCTGACTTTGTTCTGCTGGACATACCTAGGACACAGACCTCCTTTGGTAAACGTGCTATTGCACATGCTCTTCCCTCTATTTGGAACCAACTCCAAACAGTGCTAAAACTAACTAGCATAGTTTCAATAAACTTCTACAAAGAGCTAAAATAAAAGATATCTGCAACTGTTATTAAGCACCTTCCCATCCTCATGTGTGCCATATACATCTAAGTGTAAGATCATTGCCTTTATGCATGCAGCTTACTTTTGTTCGCTGTATCATTTAACCATGACAATTACACTCTCAGCTTCTGACTTCCAAGCTGTAACCACTACTGAAAGCATCCACACCTGCCACTCTTCCCCATCCCATTCCTGGCTCTCTCTTCGTATATATTACTTCCTCACTTATCCAAGCCTCGTTGCTTTGTTATCCTTATTCCCTGTTCGCTGCTCAATATACTAAATTTATTTATTGCAAACACCAGCTACCATGTCTTGTACTGATATGTTACCCTGAAGTGACCTATACTATGCACTGTATGTCTCCTCATTATCTTTGTCATCCAATGTTATCTCCTTTTATGTAATATCTTGCGGTATTAAGTGTATGTCAGAGTAAAGCACAGTCCCACAGGAAATGGTAATTTTAATAATTTATTTTGCTGCCACTCCTGATGTGTCAGAATATATGAGCTTGTACTCTGTGATAGAGTGTCCAAAATGGTGGCGCTTTACAGATTCAGTTCTATAGACAGTCTTTTTTAATTTCAAAATTTCTTCTTTATTTAAATATTGGGAAGCCTCAACGTTTCACCAAGTGTCTTGGCTTTATCAAGAGATGCCCTTTTGTATAAATACAAATAAATATAATTAGACAACTGTCCACAACCACCAAAATATATTAAAAAAATTTAAATATGCATAATCATGTATCGTATAAACACTGATGCCACTTTTCAAATTAATATTTATAATTCTTTCCTCTTAATGTTAATTATTTTCGATCCTAAAAGAAAAGTGACAAATGTTATCACCCATCCTAACACCTTTAAAATATTCCAATAGGGAAGATCAAAAGAATCCAAAATGCCAAAAAAACATTATACTTCAATATTCCATTTGTCCTATTAAATTATTTGTCAATACCTGCATGTCTCAATATTTTTGTCTCTTGCTTTGTTACTTTATGTAACCTCATTTATTTTCTGTTTCAGTTAGTATTTCTCCATATCATTTTCATGCCTGAAATCCAAACCAAAATTGCTTACCATTTCATTTTATGCAATCCAGATTTCTATCATAATGAGACCTGTTTGTGCTGAATGTGTCAGATATTCCTTACATAAGACATCAACATATATTCGATTCCATGATGCTCTTATAATGTGATGTACAATTTTCATTTGTAAAAGTTTCTTAATGTATCTTTTAAATTCTTGAAATAGGAAAAACTATTTTCTCTAAAATATCCATGGAAACAAATATTCGCTTTTCAGTACCTATATCTGCAACCAACTTCTGAGCATAAATGTCACAATACATGAAAGTAACCTAAAGCCAACTCCTGAACGCATAAGGCATAACTTTTTCGTTCTGATTTTTTTACCATCGTTATCCTAATCAGTAAAAGCGCAGTTATAATTACATGACAAGCCCATTTGAAATGCATTTCATTAGTGTGTCACTCATTTCTTTTTAAATACTTCACTTAACTCTTACATAGCTGTTGCTATCTATTCATCTTAATCCCACTAGGGTCATCCTCCCTTCAGGGACCTGCCCCTGCTTGGGACCTTAATGTTTGCATTGCTCAGCTTATGCAACCCCCTTTTGAGCCTTTGTCCTCAGCAGAGCTTAAGTACTTGACTTGGAAAACTGTTTTCTTGGTGGACATCACTTCTGCCAGACGCATAAGTGAGTTACAGGCCCTGTCAGTGGAGCCTGATTTTATCTCTTTCTACAGAGATAAGGTGGTCCTCAGGACTAATAGGAAGTTTTTGCCTAAGGTGGTTTCAGATTTCCACCTTAACCAGTCTATGTCTCTTCCTGTTTTCTTCACTGACCATTCTTCTGGGGAGAGGAGGCTGCACAACCTGGATGTGGAAAGGGCCCTTAGCTACTACATAGAGCACACCAAGGGTCACAGGTTTGACTCCCTCCAACTGTTCCTCACTTATGGTGAGGTTGGTAACGGAAAACCTGCCACTAAGATCTATTGCCAGGTGGATTGTCTCTTGCATTCAATTTTGCTATGAAAAACTAGGTAGGATCGCACCCTCAGGCCTGAGGGCTCACTCTACCAGAGGTACAGTTGCTTCCCTGGCTGCTGCCAGGGATATCCCTATCTTAGAGATTTGCCAAGCAGCCACCTGGAAAACAATACACACTTTTACCAAGCATTACTCTCTGGATATCCAGGCTAGGAGTGATGCTCTATTTGGCACAGCAGTACTTCAGAGCCTATTTCCAAAGTAGGTTCTGTCCCTCCTCCATGGAGGTACTGCTTGGTAGTCTGCATATGTCAGAATACAGCAAGACTTCATGTTGTTTGAAGAAAAAAATTACTCACCTTAGTAATGTTTCTTCTAATGGAGTCTTGCTGTATTCCGACCTCACCCCCCCGCCTCCTCTCTCAGAACCTGGTTTTTGGGATGTGGATGGGCAGTTGCAGTGTTGGCACTCGGGAGGTGCCCCCCACCCCTTGTTTTCTCACCCCTTTAGTTTGGGTGTGTGGGTGTTGTGTTTTATTTCTTGGGTTTCCTGACTTGAGTCTTTGCTTTGGGACCAAAAAAATCTTATTATATTTAGTAGTCAGTTGGCTAGTGTAAGTTTACAATTTCCACACAGGACACCCAGTGAGTACAGCTCGTAAAGATTTGACGCTTTGAGTTCAAACAGCAACAGACAGAGTCTCAACCGAGCTCGAGCTCAGCATTCCATGCCTGTCATGGAAAGTTAGCTCATATCCAGGGCAGTTCAAAGGTTGGACATCACTGCATATGTCAGAATATAGCAAGACTCCATTAGAAGAAACAACATTACTAAGGTGAGTAATTTTATCACACAGTTCCTTGAAGAATGAAGCCCCCTATCAGCTATATCTCAGGCTAAAGTGAGTGTGCTGAAAGAGTGCTGGAGGAAGACGACTGTCCTTGTAAGGATGGAGTTCCAATGGGGTCTTGTTGAGGGTTCTGAGGACCCGGTTTATTTTCCAAGGTCAGAGGATGGCTCCACCCTACCTGGGGAAATCTAGTGCAAGAGCCTTGGCCTTCGTAGAAATGGAATCTTGAAATTAGGGGAATTGGAGGAAAGTCGTAAATGAACTTGCTGGGTCCCCAGGCTAGGGTGAAGGCATACTATGCTATGGACTGCTCGACCCTAATTAGAAGGCAGAACTGGGGAATTTTGCGGCTTCACTTGCCAGTGGAGAACTACCTGTAGGTGGTTTCCCCCACCACGAGAAAGAGGAAGGGGCTGACCTTTAGATCCCATTCCCCTGGGAGAACATCCCAACTTAGTCGATCCTCCATGATGTTCATCCACCCACTGGACGAGCAAGCTCACCCGGTGACGCTCCACCCACTGGAAGAGCAAGCTCACCCGGTGACACTCCGCCCACTGGAAGAGCAAGCTCACCCGGTGACACTCCGCCCACTGGAAGTGCAATAGGGTTTTCTTGTACTATCCAAGAGCTCATGTCCCTCTCTGGTGACATGTGCAGATCTGTTTCGGATCTTGAAATGTCAGGCGGTATCTTCAGGATGTCGATGTTTCAGTGGGTCTCAACCCTCGACTACTTGCCAGCACCGAAGGCTGGCATCAGCAAGAATTCTCCTGGCAATGGCCTTGAATGCATGCACTCCGCCTGATGGCGCAGGTTTGACTGGCCATATGTTTGAATCTGCTGGCCCTGCTGACCTTTGACTAGAACCCTTGATGCAGTCAGTTCGACTGATAACCAGCACCCATGGAACAGAGACTGCCAGGGAGCCCCTCATCCCCGTAAGCTGTGTGTGGGTGTGGTCCGAAAGGCATTAGGCCGCTTGGTCTTTGCTGAAGAGAACCCCGAGTTCCCTGCACTTAGCATCCATAGGTAAAGTCTTTAATTTGAGATGGTCAGAAGATTACTCCTCAATGATTCAGGTGCTTGGATGGTGGCAAAGAGCTCTACTGGTGGTCAGGAATCCTATGGGTAAGAGGCATTGGGTGACCTCAGTCACTGCCAGAGTTATTTGCTTGTACTACAGGACACTGACCAGAGTGCCGCCCACATAGAAGATGTAAAAATGCACCTGCCAATCTGCTGAGACTAAGTGATCTGCCCGACGGAATACCCCTGAGAATGGATGCAAGGGTACTCATCTAGACTGTCCTGTGGTGGATGAATTCGCTCAGACATTTGAGGACCCAAACAACTTGGCAAACTCCAGACAGATTTGGGGCTATGCTGGGTAGACCATAAATGTCCAGGTACCTTTTTGGTACTAGTCACTCACTGCCTGCTCCAGCCTGTAAATAGTCTGTGAGTGTTTGGAGCGTCAACATATTTTGTGCAGATAAGGAAGTGAGTACCATGTGATGTGGGAGGACCCTGCTTAACACACTCTGGCACCCACCTGATCACAGGAGTGTAAACCCTTTCCTTGAGAAAGCTGTAAAGCTTGCCCCCTACCCGAGGATGGGTCCTGGGCTTTTACTGTGGCCTTTCCAGCATCTCAGATGCCTCTTCGCCTGCTGGGTGAGAGAGATGACACAGTATCATCTGCCAAGGCACATTTAATTTGTCTTCCGAGTATGTATGGGCTTGAATACTCTAACTGGATCCCTACCTCCAGGGTCTGTACCTGCTCCTGGATTGTGGTAGTTAGGTTTTCATCATTTCCCTGGATTCTTTTACCGCCCCCTTTAAAAAGATGATCCGAATGGGAGAGCTCCCTTGTAGGGGGCATCTACCTAGTGTGCCTTGGCGACCTGTCCGCCTGCCATCTTAGGTATGTCAAGGTGAGTTAAAGCATGGCCCTTGCTGCACATCTGGCAGCCTCCTTTGAAATATCTGCTGATAATGCAGAGAATAGCCGAGCTGTAGTTGCTGCAGCTTGGGCTTGTTTACCTCTGGCTAGTCAGCACGCTGGAATGCCAGGAAAGTGGCCCATGGTATTGTGGCTCACGCTGAAAACATGTTGACTGGGCTTGCTTGTATCCTCACGTTGAAAACAAGTTGGCTGTGCTTGCTTATATCTAGCTCATCAGCACGCTGGAATGCCAGGTCAGTGGCCACTGGCAGTCCAGCTCATGCTGCAAACAGGTTCTCTGCGGCTGCTTCAAGGGAGGTTGTGGAGGACTAAAAGTCTCTTCAAGGGATGCATCCACCTTCGTATCCCCTGGGTCCCACAGAGAAGCCACAACCCCAGAGGTAAATACATATATATGTTCTCTTTGTGTGGCAGCAGATGCCAGTCCGAGTGCTGGTTGGAGGTTTAGGAGTTGGCAAGACCAGTTGGAGGATTAGGAGTTGACCAGGGAGTCCTCAAGTGAGACTCCTCATACGTCTAACATACTAAAATGCCAGCAGAATGGCTTAACGGTCTTTCGTGTCAGCTTGTTTGGTCAGCCCCCACCCTGGGAGCTGACCTTGTTGCCCCCCTCACCTTCTCTGGCTTCTCCCTTCCCAGTTCCGGATATTCTCGCTGCATTGGATTTTGCTTCCAGAACCCTTCCCCTGTACCTGTCCCACCCCCTCTTGAACCCCTCCACTGTCTCTGCCTCCACCAGCCCCCTAGGCAGTGCATTCCATGGCTCCACCACCCTCTCAGTGAAGTAGCACCTCCTCCTTTCTCCCCTGAATCTTCCCTCCTCCAGCTTCCACCCATGCCCTCTAGTGGCCCCCTCCTCCTTCCTTCGAAGCACCCTGACTGCTCTTCCCCCATTTACCCCCTTCATGTACCTGAAGACCCCATGTCCCCCCGGTCCCTTCTCTCCTCCAATGTGTATACATTTAGCTCTTCGAGCCTCTCCTCATAGGTCCTGTCCCCCAAGCCCCAAATACTTTTGGTTGCCCTCCTCTGGACCCTCTCCAGGAGTTTGATGTCCCTCTTTATGTGCGGCCTCACCAAGCAGTTATACAGATAGAGTATCACCTCCCTCCTTCTGGAGGTGATCCCCCTAGCGATGCATCCCAGCATCCTGTTGGTCTAAATCAAATCAAATCATCTTTATTTTTATACCGCCTTTCAAAACCAAGGCACTGTACATAATCATATACATAAAGATAACATTTTAAAAACAGGCATTAAAACAAATCATCCGTTGCTAGGAAAAGCTAAACTAAATAAATATGTCTAACTCCATTTTAAATCTATCGACAGTTGGGCAGTCTCTCAACCAACGAGGTAGAGAATGCCACAGGGTTGGTGCTGAAAAAGCAAAAGCACAAGATCCTGATGTCTTTAAACTAACCCTGGGAATCTCCAGCAATCCGTTGGTGGGATGGAGGGGGCAGAAGGGTATCAGGAGATCTTTCAGGTAACTGGGTCCCTGATCATGTAGGACTTTAAAGGTTAGTAAACCAACCTTAAAGGTGATCCTCCACAAAACAGGTAGCCAGTGCAGTTCGCGGAGCACAGGTGCAATATGACTGGTTCTAGAAGTCCCAGTCAAAAGCATGGCTGCCGCGTTCTGCACCAGCTGGAGGCGGCGGATATCAACCCCAGGTAGCCCTAAGTAGAGGGAATTGCAGTAATCAAGACGGGTAGTGACAAAGGCATGGACCAATGTTGGGAGATCACCCAGAGGAACCAGGTGTTTCACCCGGGCGATATTCCTCAGATGGTAAAAAGAGCATTTGCCGACAGCTGTCATCTGAGATTTTAGGGTCAAACCATCATTAAAAATAACACCCATGTTACACACCCCTGGTCGGAGGTAGAGAGCGACATACCACCAAGTAATAAGCCCGATGGTTGTCCAGCTCCCAAACTCGCCCCCGGATGACCTGGGTCCACTACCAGCACCTCAGTCTTGTCCGGATTCAATCTCAGCCAGCTGGAACTCATCCAAAGTCTGATCTCAGCAAGACAGTTATCTAGCATGGAGTGCGCATCATCTTGTCCAGGCAGAAAGGAAAAATACAGCTGAGTCACCTACATAGCAGTGAAAACCCAGACTGTATCGCCTGATATCTCCCAATGGCAGCATATACACTGCAAACAACATGGGGGCTAGAATGGAATCCTGCGGTACCCTACAAGGGAGTGAATGAGCGCCAGAGGAATTAATTCCAGTGGCAACTCTCCGAGACCCGTCCGTGAGGTAAGAATGGAACCATTTGAGGACTGTACCAGACAGCCCACAAAAGTCTAATGAAGTAATCTAGGTCATTTATGGTTAAGTTTCTGGGTGGAGAGCCACAGACAGAAATGCCACCCAGTAGCCCCGCTTCCTCTGGGGGGAGGGGAAGAGACTAACCGACCTCTGCAGGATTTGTGCTACTAGTATGGGCCTTCTTCCTCTCCTATGGTGCCGAGAGGAGTGATGTCCATCCGGTCTGAAGATTGGGGATAGGCATAGGGATAGCTTCCCATGGACCCTATGAATGAGACGGAGGCATAATGGTCGGGGCATGATGAGTTCCGGGCGAAGGCCCTGATAGGCTTGCCTATTATGTCAAGGGCTAAGCCTGCTGGAAAACCACGCTGCCCCTTGAAGGAGGAGAAGGGCTGATAGGTTTGCGTTGCACGGGACTGGTTCCTGCGATAGCAGGGTGGATGACTCCGGACTTCCTCTGACCTTGTAGCTGTTTCACTTAGCTAGCGAGCCAGAGAAGGTAACCGGGGGGGGGGCTATGTCTGTGGCACTGTCCACCCCATAAGAATTTGGACTTTGCTCCCAACAGCCCTTGCAGACATTTTGTACTGGATAGTAAGAGAAGAGCCCTCGCTCTGGTCAGTTTCCCTCGTTGTACATCCAGGGGCCTGATGGGTAGGAAACTCAGTAACGGGCTATAGAGTGGACTGCCTGAGCCCTCTTAGCTGTCGGAGAGGGATAGCACGGCTGTTCCTGAGACAAAATGGAGCCCCTGCTACTGTGGAGTGCTACCGTTCCAATAGTGCCCCCGATGAGGCTCTTCCTGAGCTAAAATGAAGCCCCTGCTACTGTGGAGCACACCGCTCCAAGGAGTGTTCCCGCTAATGAAGCCCCTGCATGGAAGAGCGTTCCCATTAATAAAGCCCCTGCTACTGTGGAGCGCTCCCGCTCTAGTAATGCCAAAGAGGAGCAGTAGCACTGCTATCCCTGAGCCCAAATGAAGCCCCTGTTGAGAAGTGTGATCACTGGTCCGATTCCTACACCGATCGTCGGCGAGCCAGAAAACGGCTTCTGCCTGTGCCTTCCAAGGGGCTGAGAGTGGCTCCTGACCAGAGTTGGAAACCCCTGCCCGTTTAGGGACTGCAGCACAGCTCATCCCAAGCTGAAATTAAGATCCTCCTGCTGCTGCGAGGCCAGAAAACCGCTTCTGCCTGTGCCTCTAAATAGAATGTGGGGCATGATCGCACCTAGCAGCTTCTCTCCTGCACGACGAAGAGCCTGCCAGGAACGCTGCGTTGGTGGCCTAAGCAGCAGGGCTGCCGGCGAGAGAAAAAAAGCGCGGCTCTCCAAAGCTGAAAATGAAGGTGCCGCATGAGGGGTCCTGATGCCTGTGACATGCCAGACTCTGGTGCTGGCAGCGGGAATCTGGATCAGAAAAGGAGCCAGACTGTCCATTCTGCTGGGTTGGAGCAGAGAGGGAGAAAAGTAGAATCCTGTTCCTAAGGAGCCAGACTGTCCAGCATGCGGGGTTGGGTCTGGGCTGACCTCTGAATCCAAGAAAGAAGTAGTAGTAACCCTGTAGAGTGAATCCTGTCCGCCCCAAGTAATGACCATTTTGGGGGTGGGGGGGTGCGTGCCTCCAAGTGCGGGAAAGAGAGAAGGGTTCCAGTCTGTTCAGCAACACTGTTTAAGTTTCCCCTTGCCAATACTCCTCTTAACCAAAAATGAACTGCACTTACAGTTTGGTGTCTTCAGCTCTGCCATAATAATGGCAGAGCCCCTGCAGAGAACCTGCCTCATGGCAGGCAGGAAGTAAACTGAAAGTGACAGGATGCAGAGGGGAGGATCTGGTCCTCTTGCAGAGACCTTTTTCCTGCCTGTCACGTGGTTCCAGGAAGGACCTCTCACTAGTTACGAGCCTGGAAACCAGCTTAGGAGACAGAACAATAAATATCACACCACAGTGTGTTTTAAGCCTGTAACTTTGCCTCGTCTGAAGTTTATTCCCACATGCTGTGACAGTGGGATAGTACTGGTTGTTCACAGAAACAAGGGGGAGACCAGTACCCAGATACCAGCCCTGGTATCCAGACATGGGGGCAAAGAGCAGGATTCCATATCTCCAGGATCTCGTGGATGCCAAGGATCTGCTGAAAAAGGGGGGGGGGGCTTACCGGTGTGCATACCAGAGCCCAGGTGAGAAGAACTGGAGAGGAGCTATTGCCTGGATTGGAGTTTGATGGAACGCGGAGGTGGACCAGGACTCTAGAGAGGTGGAGCCACCACTGCCAGGTGCTGATAGAAGGTTCCCAACTAGAGGATTTCATGGTGGAGGAAGAGGACCGGGATCCATGGGTTCTAGAGAAGGAGGACCACCCCCTGATGGAGACTTTGTTGCCAGCCACTTTCGAGATCCCATTGTTGCCCATTTTTCCAGACTGCTGCTACTTGGAGGATGACAAGATGAAGGCTCCAGGTAAGACTGTTTCACGACATATGCATACTGGGGTTAAGACTACAAGCAATAGGGTTACCACCTTTTAAGAAGCCCAAAGTGGGACATTTCTAACTGAAACATGATTTTTTGCAGGATAATATATAACCTCAATCAACACAATAGTCTTAATTCTGATTATTTAGAGAAAAAATCTAACTGTTGTAGTTTTTTTTAGGTGTTCCCTAGTGTTTCGTATTATTTTAAAGTATATTAGTTAAGGTACTATAGTTTTTGCAAAAGTTAAGAGAAAAATCTGAAAATATTTTTCTCTACTGTAACGTCAGGACATTTAGTATTTTTCATGTTTTTTCGCAGGGCTCAGCTGCTCAAATCAGGACCGTCCTGCAAAAATAGAGACAGGTGGTAACCCTCACAAGCAAGAAGGAAGAAGCCATTGAGGCTGAAGGGACCTTTTCTTGTTCAGTTACAACTGAAGCTATTAGCAGTATTTACAGTACTGACTGGGGTAGATTGGTCTTGGGGATCTGGGTGATATGGGATGAAATGTATGAACCCCGTGATGTTTAAAATGAATACTGCTTTTAGGGCTGGTGCTGAGTTAAGTCAGTTGAGGATAACAGAACGATGTAAGGGTTGAAAGGAAACTCCTGGTAAGTTACAAATAAGGGCTGAAAGGAAACCCCAAAGGTTTGAGGAGTAAGGACTGGCTGGTTGATGTTCAGCATGAGAAGGTCTCTTGTCTACCAGAATATATATGAAAGGGAAATGGATAAATGAAATTTATGAAACAATTACTAGAAATGTATATCGTGTAAGAAATGTCTATACTGTAGGACACAAAATGAGTAACCTAGGGTCATGGAAGATCTAGGTATGAGGTGGAACCTATGATTGGGCCAGAGTGGAAACAGTGTGTTAGAATGGGGTTAGAGCTGGCTACAACTGCCCCAGGAGAAAGTTGTGGTATAGGCCTGTACGGCCGCCCTGATAGCTAGATGGAGAAAGCTAGTAGTCGGCATAAAACTGCTGTGTATTACTTCCTCTTTTTTAATGTACTGATGAAGGTACGACAGTGGGTGCACTGGGTTCTAAAACGATGCCAAGTCATGGGTGCCTGATATTACACGTGAAATGTCAGAGTTGTAGTAACCAGAGTGGAATAGTTGGGGAGTAGACAGTCACTACAGAGTGAAGTCCTCCGAAAGCATAGATGGGTACTGTGCCGAACTGTGACAGCCCCAGGGTAATATAAAAGTATTGTCATATTGCAGTAACTTGGACTTCCGGTGACGTTACGGAGATAACAGCAAGCAATTGAGAGTGGCTCCCCACCCACTTCGCTCAGGGAAACAGATTAAATCATAAAAATATTGCAAAAAAGCATAAGAATGGCATCTACAGGACGTACAAAATAAGTAAAAACCAAAAAATTGAATTCATTTATCAGGTGACAGAAGACAGACTTCAGCAACCAAGAGGCTGAGCAGAAGCCCTTCACCGGCTAGTACAGTAGATACGGAGGAGGAATCCCATCAATTGTCTCAATCGCGGTTTGAACAACTGTTCAAAGAGATTCGGGAAATGAGAGCCGAGACAAAGCAAGAATTTCGGAACCTCGACCAAAAATTTCTCATATAGAGCAGCGAGTAGAAGCGGCAGAAGACCAGATAGCACAGAAAAAGGACGGCGCAACTCAAACAGGCCTGATACTACCAGCACTAATGGTCCAAACCGAAAGCTTACCAGAGAAAGGCAGAGACCTCGAAAGCCACTCTCGGAGAGAAAATCTTAGACTATATGGCCTCCCCAAGGGAACAGAGACAGGTCAACGGTCAGATTTTCTGACAGATCTAATGGATATCTTGCACTTACCAATGGGGTATCAAATATTGAAAGGGCTCAAACAGCGCTGCAGCCTAAACCTGCAGACGAAAAAGCCAGACCACATTCGATCATTATCAAGTGTAACAGCTATAAAACGAAAGATGACGTTCTGCTAAGGGCATGGAGACAGAAAGAAGTCCGTTATCGAAACGGACTGTTTTTCGATCATAATTTTCCGCAAGAAATTCAACGGCAATGCTTACAATACTCAGATATAATAAAAATATTAAAAGCCAAGGGTCTCTGTTTCCATACACCCTACCCAGCTAAAATTCATATTTTCTGTCCTGAAGGAATTAAAGTATACAACTCACCAGAGGGGTTATGGTGGAGAAAGGTTTAATGGAGCTTCAGGCCACAGCAAACAAGAACTCGAGTTCCCAGAAGGCATCGGAGCGTTCCATGGATTGGGCAGTTTCACTGGGGAGGAGGAAGAGAGGTTGCAACTTCGACACGTCATCTGCTGCACCTCTGCAGGCGATGAGAATATTGCTCCAGAAACTCCAGGAACAGAGTAAAGATATTCAAAAAGACTCCCAGGACTGAACAAAATCTGGGGAGGACCCCTGATATTTTTTTTGGATTGGGTAAGACACCTTTTGGCGACTACATTTCTTGGGCTGAATAAGGTCCTGATTGCTCCCGGCTAATCCAGACTCTAAAGCTGCCAAGTAAGACACTTAATAGAAGGCAGACAGACCCATCTTCTCACTGCTAGTGAAGCTTTCATATGGGACTGATTAGTGGACTAATGTAAACGTTATGTTGGAGCGCTGCTGCTCAGTCTTACTTGTTCACTAGCATATTCAACACCGCTTACAGGCACAGCAAAAAGATATGCCTGTAGATTACTGAAGCTGTTTAAATGGCTAAAAATAAGCAGTATTACTTTATACGAGGTTTGAAAATGGTTGATTTGATTTGAGATGTTTCAGATTGGGTGGGCTGGGGGTGGAGGTCACAGGTTGCGGTGTTACAGTTTTCTTTTTTGACATACACTTAGTGTACAATAGAGCCTGAATAATACATCTAGAGGCTCTCGAGGAGGATCGCACGTGGTGTGATAGCTCTTACTCCTCCATGCTGGTGATTCCAGAGAGTGTGGGGGAGATTATTGTAACAGAAACCCTGATTAGACGACTAAAGGGTTTCCATTGTTGGAAGTACAAATTTGTTTAGTATTTGTTCTTAATGTAACTGTTCTCACATCAGTCTGTAGTTTAGACGTGGTGTGGCAATGTTTAATATATCTTAGGTTGTTAATAATTCGACTTTGGGGATTTGGCCTTTGTGGAAGGGACGAAAATATTATGGGAGAAGCTAGGGGGGCTGATAATAGGACAATAGAAACGCAGCATTTTTTTGAAATACCAATTAATCCAAACTGATAAATGGATATGGCAGATATAACTACACTATCTTTTAATGTTAACGGATTAACGCATCCCATCAAATGTAGAATGTCCTTTTTGCGAAAGTCCCAGGCAGCTTTCATAATGCTTCAAGAAACTCATCTAAACAAATGTAAGCATGAGAAACTAAAAAAAATCTGGCTACCAAACAACTGTCTCTTCCTCGTATAAGAAGGGTAGAAGATGGGGTGTAGCAATTCTTATACTTAACAGTTGCCCTTCTGAGGTGATTGACTCGATTAAAGATAAAGAGGGATGCTGAGCCGGTTTAAAGGGTAAATGTCATGGCTCGACAGTCACTTTAGTTTCAGTGTATGCACTGCCAGGTTCATAATTCTCATTTTACAAAGATTTTATTCTTCAAATTTCTGACTGGGCAGAAGGTTATCTTATAATAGGGGGGAGACTCAAATTTGAGATTAAATGCACATATGGACACATCTGGTGGGGTCGCCAGAGAGGAGTGTGGTACGGCAAAGAAAGTAGTAAAATTAATGGGGGAATTAGCTATGTCGACACTTGAAGACAGATGCATAAGGGAACCAAGCAATTTTTTTTCTATTCTGCGGCACATAAAACAAATTTTAGGATTCCCAGCCAAATGCCCTTTGGGGTAACCATTGCCTCAGTGCTTACACACACAGGTTCTTTGTCTTTTAAATATTTTTTTGTTTTAATTGGGTTCACCACAACATAACCCAGATAGACCATCTTAGGGTAGCTGGTTCATTCCACTGGGGTGTGAAACAGACTAGGCATTAGCAGTGTCAGTGGCTCAGTAGGTAGCACACACGCCTCTGAGGACGGGAGATCAGAGGGCTGTGGGTTCAGTTCTCACATCTGGCACTTGCGTTAATATCCCAGTACTGACACTGTAGTGCAGCACGAGAGAGGTGCTACACTTCTGAGGTGCCGTTTCGGATGAGACGTTAAACCGAGGTCCCATCTGCCTGGATTGGTGGTAGTTCAGGTGGATGTTAAAGATCCCATGGCACTTATCGAAAAGAGTAGGGGAATTTCCCCGGTATCCTGGCCAAATTTCCCTCATTCACTGAAACTACCACCAACAGCTTAATCTGGTTCAAGGTCAGTTGGCATTCATCTGTATCCCCCTTCCCCGGGTCGTGCCTGAAAATAGGCAGGATTTGTCTAGTGCACTTACCCGGTCAACAAAAACAAAACAAAAAAAATTATACTGATGAGTCCTGGTAGGACGAAACACATGTCTATGTCTTCTGTTAGCACCCTCTGCAAACTGTGTGAGAGGACTTTTGGCACCATGCATTTCTGCTTAAAGTTGAACCAGCATAATATTCTGTGGTGATTTGCATATGCAGCCCATGATGCTTTGCACTGTGGGGGCATGTGTGATTTTGCATATTCTAGCATAGACTACTTTTTAATGCCTAGAGATATTACAGCAATGTGCACAGATTCCTGGAATGGTGACATTCTTATCAGACCACGCCCCAATTTACTCAAAATTAAAAATAGGTCCCATTCGGCGTTCCACTTTCTGGCGGCTGAACCTCTCCGATACGTGATCAGGAAAATAAGGATACGATAACCACGGTAATAGGACACGCAGTAAGAGATAATGCAGATCCAGATATTGATCCTTGGATCTTATGGGATACAGTGAAAGCAATAGTACGAGGAAAATGCATATAAATATCGTCCAGAAATAAGAGTAAGGTAAGCACGAAGGGAGGGGCTTAAGGAGCAGACAAGGACTATGGAAATACAACAACAATTAAACGTAGATGGGAAAATTATTAAAGAAATTAAAGAAGGAATCGCTGGAAATTCTAGACTACCAAGTCAAGCAAAAACTACTTTATTTACTCCAGAGATATTAGAAGGGCAGTCCAAGGGCACTTCGACTCTTAACATGCAGGCTTAGGCAACGAAGAACTAGGGCTAGTATCCCAAAAATATTAGACTCCAAAACAAAAACATGGACATATAATGTTGAAGGGATTGCAGAAACATTTAAAAATTATCAAACCTTATATAGTAAGGGGGCTAGCCCTACTCCAGAGGAAATCGAAAAGTATTCAGCACCCCTACAGGTACCCAAAATTTCAGACCAGCAGAGACAGGGTCTGCTTTCCCCTCTTACAACAGGGGAGACACAATTAGAAATATCTTGCTTAAAGACAGGAAAATGTCCCGTAACTGACAGGCTCCCAAATGAATTTTATAAAAGTTTCAAATCAGTAATAGTACCTCTACTCAGGGATGCATTTAATGCCCTCTGGACGGAGGAGGGCAGTGGTGCCCCATCTTGGAATCAAGCCATTGTTTCTGTGTTGCCAAAGCCAGTCAGGGACCCCACTAAATGTTCTTCATATAGGCAGATTTCAATATTAAATACTGACGGGGCCTTTGGCCCGGAAGTTGGAGAGGTTTCTCCCAGACATTATACATCTTGATCAAACCAGTTTTGTCCCAGGTAGACAGACCTCAGACAACACAAGGTCTGTAGACATAACTGAACAACTCCAACTATCAGGGATACCGGCTTATGTGAGGAGTCTGGACGCAGAAAGGGCCTTTGATCAAATATCTTGGACTTTTCTGAGGGATACTCTGGCTGGCTTTGGCCTCCCGGCTGTTTTTGTGGACTTGATTTTCAAGCTATACGAGAGCCCAACAGCTTATACAAGAGCTAATGGACATATATCTAGCCATTTTAGGCTAGAGAGGGATACTAGGCAGGGCTGTCCCCATTGCTATTTGCTATGTATATTGAGCCTTTGGCTCAAAGCATAAGGGTGAATAACCGGGTAACTGGCGTGGTGTTGGGAAACAACCCACAAGATGGCGCTTTATGCCGACGATGTTCTGTTGTACCCAACAAATCCGACGGTATCACTGCCTGAAGTCTTTGAACAGATTAAAGTTTTCTCTGCCCTTTCGGGGTATGCCTTGAATTGGTCAAAACCAAAAAAGTCTTGGTATTGTCAGATACAGTCCAAGATCCCATTAAACTAGCATACCCTATGAAATGGGATTGTGAGGTCATTAAGTACCTGGGAGTTAAGCTGGTAAGTCACCCTCTACACTTTTTGCAGACAATTACCCAGCCCTGATGAAGCAAATAAGAGCAGATTTACAGAGATTTACTACTACTACTAAAATGCCAGCAGAATAGGCCCAACGGTCTTTCATGTCTGCTCGTTTGGTCAGCCCCCACCCTGGGTGCTCACCTTGCTGCCCCCCTCGCCTTCTCTGGCTTCTCCCTCCCCAGTTCCGGATATTTTTGCTGCATTGGATTTTGCTTCCAGAACCCTCCCCCTGTACCTGTCCCACCCCCTCTTGAACCCCTCCACCGTCTCTGCCTCCACCAGCCCCCTAGGCAGTGCATTCCATGGCTCCACCACCCTCTCAGTGAAGTAGCACCTCCTCCTCCTTTCGCCCCTGAATCTTCCCCCCTCCAGCTTCTACCCATGCCCTCTAGTGGCCCCCTCCTCCTTCCTTCGAAGCACCCTGACTGTTCCTCCCCTATTTACCCTCTTCATGTACCTGAAGACCTCCATCATGTCCCTCCCGGTCCCTTCTCTTTTCGAGCCTTTCCTCATAGGTCCTGTCCCCCAAGCCCCAAATCATTCTGGTTGCCCTCCTCTGGACCCTCTCCAGGAGTTTAATGTCCCTCTTTAAGTGTGTCCTCCAAAACTGTACACAGCACTCAAGGCTCGGCCTCACCAAGCAGTTATACAGAGGGAGTATCACTTCCCTCCTTCTGGAGGTGATCCCCCTAGCAATGCATCCCAGCATCCTGTTGGGCTTGGCTGCTGCCCTCCTACAAGTCTCAAGAGTTGTTCCATCTTGACATCCACCACCACCACCCCCAGGTCCCTCTCAGCCATCGAGACTTGTAGCATCTCCTCCCGGGTGTACACTTGGCTTGGGTTTCTGGCCCCCAGGTGGAGTACCTTGCATTTCCCTGCATGGAACCTCAGCTTCCACTTTCTAGACCATCTTTCAGAGCCTCAAAGTCCCCTGTAGGGCCACCCTCCCCTCCTCCCCATCCACCACCGCCCCCAGTTTTGAGTCATCCGCAAAGAGACTCATCTCACTCCTGATTCCTGTCCTTATGTCAGAGACGTAGGCGTTTAACAGTATTCCCTTTCTAGTCAAGACTACAAATAATCGAGACGAATGTTATGCCAAGACTGCTATATTTATTTCAGGCAGTCCCATGCATGGTTTCTCAGAAGGAATCTGAGGTATGGCAGAGTTGGATAATGGCCTTTATTTGGGGGAAACAAACATCCCAAAGTAGCTAAAAAAGTTATTTTTATCAAAACAGGAAGGGGGAAGAGCCTGTCCACATATAAGCAGCTATTGGGCCGCTGCCCAATAAAACAGGCTTTGCTGTGGGCCCATAAGGGTTATCAAGCCCACTGGCAGCAAACTGAACTGCATTTAATGGGGACAGCACAATTGTGTTCCAAGCTTTTTGACCCTCAGGGTCGCACTTCTGATTTAGGGGAACTCTTGACCTCAGTAAGAGCAACACTGCATGGATGGTACCAGGGTATTAAAAAAGGTTATACGAAAAGAAAGATTTGGAAATTGTTCATTACTGACAAGACAGTCCATATAATTTCTTTAATTGGTACCAAAGACAGGCTGCTGTAGGTTTTGTTGCAGTCTGGCAACTGCTCCAGGGGAGCACAGTATTACCTTTCGAAAGAGCAAAGGAATTGTTCGCCTGGTCAGAAAATGATCTATCAACTAAGAAACTTTGTTAATGGGAAGTTGCAAGAAGATATTCAATATGAAGACCTTAGACCTTTTCCCAGGGTATCTGAAATTATCTGGGAATCTACACATGGTAAGGGGGCAATAACAATGCTTTACTGAAACCTGATAGACCAAATGCACAGCACAGCCTTACTACAAAAAAGATGGGAGCAAGAGTTGGAAATACAACTAAACCAGAAGAAATGAGAACTGGCCTTTAGAAGTAGTTGGTGAACCACTTCAGCACCAATGTGGCAGGAATTTGCCTGGAAGATTAAAGTAAGGTATTTTTTTTTACTCCAGGTAGACAGTTTAAGTTGGGTTCCAGAACCAATGCTCTGTGCTGGAGAAGATGCGGCTGTCTCCACGCACACATGTCACATCTTTTCTGGTTATGCCCAGGTCTCCAAACATACTGGGGTACCATAAAACAACACTTGACAGGAATATTTGGAACAACAGAAATGGGCCTGGAAAATATAATATTAGGTCTTTGCCCAACAGTCATTAAGGGAAAGAAGGGCAAAATTTATGGGCTGTGCTGTGCATTGTGGCTTTGATGGGCATAAAGTAATGGTTACAGAAGTCCTCCAGAAATCAGGGAATGGATGGGAATAGTCAGCCAAATTCAAATTATGGAAAGAAACACTTTTGCTGCCAATCATTGTATAGAAGCATATACAAATAGATGGACTCGGACTTTTATAAAGATAGGATGTAAATATAATATAAATAAGTTACCTCTACCTTCCCCCACCTTACCCCTATTTTGTGTTTAGTAGTACTACCACAAAGAATCGGTTTTAAATCAATGTTTATGTAATATTAAAATATTTGAATTTCACCTTACCCCAAAGGTATAAGTTGGTGTTCTATAATTTAATTTAAAAGTTAACGATTTTGATCGGTTAACAAGCACTGTATATAAACTGGAAAGTGTATAACATTTGTATGTAATATAATACGGTTGTTTTATACTAGCAACATTTGATAATGAGCTTGTCTATGACAAAATCTGTAAATTACAAACCAAAATTACTACTTTATACTGAAATACTTTCAATAAAATAAGTAAAAAAAACATATTGCAGTAACTTGGTATGGTGGACAATACTAAACAGCTGAATTAAGGGACCCTGGGATGAAGCTCTCATAGTAGGTGACAAAGTTTCAACCAACCCCCATTCTACTGTTTTGGTAGAATATTTATGACAGAGGGGGGTTCTTGAAAAACCAGTACAGTTTTGAGAACTGTTTTTTTCTTGAGGGAGGTGTGTGGCGGAGTTAGGCTACACACCCTCAGCTGTGACCGATGGATCACTTTTCTATCATTTCCTAGCTACCAAACTTTCAGTTTCACAACAGTCAACGTTTTTCTCTTTGCTTTTCTTCTTTTCCCCCTACCCTAGGTTGGCCACTTAGCGTAGCTCTTTACTATCCCTACTAAACTTCCTACTAGTTCTCTCTTCATTCTTTTTCCATCCATCCAGTCCCTGGAATGATGGCAAACACCTGGAGAGGTGGTGTGTAAAGTGCATAAGTGCATTTTGTGCACAAAAAGCACGACAACTATTTTAGTTGGCAGGAATGAATGCAGTTAATAAAGCCTTTAAGAAAAAAAATAATTCAGAAGTCATAACAAGCTAATCAATTCATGATCAGTACAGTTATACAAAATCGTTAAGGTATTGTCATAAATTCATATTATCATGGTATCATAGTAAAAGCCAGCAGAATAGGCCCCAATGTCCATCGTGTCTGCTCAGAAGCTAGCTCTCACAGGGAGCCTCGCTCCTCCACCCCATGGTGGTCTTCCCTGGCCTCAGTTTTCCCGCTGCATCTGTCCCAACCCTTCTTGAATCCCTCCACTGTGGTCTCTTCCACTAGACTCTTGGGCAGAGCATTCCATGGTTCCACCACCTTCTCGGTGAAGAAGTGTCTCCTGCGCTCCCCCGTACTTGCCCTCATCCAGCTTCCACTCGTGCCCCCTGGTAGTTTCCCCCCTTCTTGAGCCTGGACGCTTCCCTGGATCCACCCTTATTTCTCCCCTTTCTATATCTGAAAGCCTAGATCATGTCCCCTCTGTCCCTCCTCTCCTCCAATGTGTACAGATTCTCTCCTCATAGGTCCTACCCTCCATGCCCTGAATCATCCTGTCGCCCTCCTCTGGACCCTCTCCAGCAGCACTATGTCCCTCTCAAGATAAGAGTCTGTAGAACTGCAAAACAGTACTCAAGATGTGGCCTAACCAGGGCACTACACAGAGGAAGGATCATCTCCCTCCTCCTGGAGGTAATCCCCCAGTTATGCAGCCCCGTATCCAGTTTGCTTTTGCTGCAGCTCCTCGACGATTCTCAGAGTTATTCATTTGGCTGTCCACCACTATCCCTAGGTCTCTCTCTCGCCCGATGTGACTTGCAATGAGGTTCCTCCCAGGGTGTATGCATGTCCCGGGTTTCAGACCCCCAGATGCAGCACCTATATTTCCCTGCATTGAACTTCAGCCCCCACTTCCTTGCCCACCCCCACAGGGTATCAAGATCCTCCTGCAAGGCCTCTCTCCCCTCCTGCCCATCCGCCAGTGCTCCCAATTTTGAGTCATCCGCAGAGAGACTCAACCTACTCCTAACACCCCACCCTATGTCAGAGACAAAGGAATTGAACAGGAGTGGTCCCAAGACTGAACCCTGGGGAACCCCTCTGACTACTCTCCTGGGGGAGGAGACTATCCCTCCAACCACCACTCACAGTATTCGCCCCATAAGCCAGTTCTCCACCCACCTGAGCAACTCCCCACCCCACCCCCATCCCCCCAGCTTTGTTAGCAGGTCATTGTGGGGTACAGAGTCGAACGCCTTACTGAAATCCAGATAGAGGACGTCCACCGGCCTATGTCAGTCCAGGGCACCCGTCACCCAGTCATAAAACTCCACCAGGTTAGTCTGGCACGACCTCCCCAGTGCAAAAACCATACTGCCTGTCATCCAGGTGCCCCAAACTTTCTAGCTGCCCCCCAGCCTCTCCCTGACAATGCTCTCCAAAGCCTTGCCTACCACAGACGTTAGGCGAACAGACCTATAATTCCCCATTTCTTCACTGGACCCCCCTTGTGGATAGGCACCACATGAGCCACCTTCCAATCCTGAGGCACCCACCCTGTCTTCAGGGAGATGCTGAAGAGTGAGGCCAGTGGAGCCGCCAGCACATCAGCTAGTTCCTTCAGCACCCTTGGATGCAGTCCATCTGGCCCTGGTGCCTTCTCAACCTTTAATGACGGGAGGGTCTCCTACCCTATCCGCAGTGATTTCACCCTTCCATCCCACCTCCTCATGCATCCTCTCCTCCCCTTCTAGATACGACCCATCCCATCCCTTCAGTCTCCAACTGACCTGGTTCAGTGGGCTCCTCTACCCTCCCATCGGGTTGGAAGGATCCCCCACCTCCCACGGTAAAGGCAGAGGCAATGTACTCATTTAGCACCTCTGCTTGTTCCCCAGCTTCCTGTGCACATCCCCCCCCCCGTTCTAATCCTGCTGATCTGTGCCCTCACTTTTCTTCTCCCCTATGCACCTACAGAACCCTATAGAACCCATTACCCCCACAGATATCCCAGGCCAGGTTAAGCTCCTTGTTCGCCTTGACCCCTCTTACCACCCTGGTGACCTTCTTAGCCAGGAACATACTCTTCCTCTCCCTAGCCCTGCTTGAGTGCTTTAAGTGCACGTAAGCAGCCTCCCCCCCACCTCACCGCCTCCTGCACTTCCCGAATCCACCAACATGGCTTACTGGCCCTACACTGCTTGCGCAGGCCCTCGAAGCCTCCTGCACCCCCTTCTTAATGGTCTCCCACTAGCTACCAGCATCCACGTCTGGCCTTATCTCATCCAAGCACCCCTTAAGTATCCTTCCCATGCCCTCAAAGTCCGCCGCCCTGAAATCTATTACTTCTGTGTTAGTGTGAATTTCCTCTCCCCCTAGGAACACAAGAAACCAGACCGTGACATGATCACTGCCTGCCAACGGGCTGTTCACCTCCAGGCTCCTTATCTGGTCATTATCTGCTAGGATAATGTCTGGAATCAGATTCTGCCTAGTAGGCTCCCCCACATGCTGAACTAGGAAGGCATCCTGGAAGACATCCATCAACCTCTGCTCCCTGGCCACCAAGGATGTCAGTGCCCCAATCCGCCCCCGCATGTTCAGGTCGCCCATGATCACCACCCTGCCCTTTCCAAGGCCACACTGACCCCTGATATTCTCAGCCAGATCATCCTCCAGTTCTGCTTCCATTGCGGGGGGGGGGTCCGTACACCTCCCCCATTTTTAATCTTTTACCCCCATTTGTAAGGTTACCCAAACTGCCTCCACATCTCCCTCTGCCTCCTCCATTCCACTAACTACGTCATTTTTGACCATCAATGTCACCCCCTTCCCACCCCCTAACCTTGCTAAACATTGTGTAGCCCTCTATATTTAGGTCCCAATCGTGCCTCTGGGTGGCCCATGTCTCAGTAATTGCTGCCATATCTGCTGCACCCTCAAGTAGCATTGCCTGGAGCTCTGGCATTTTATTGCCCATGCTCCTGGCACTGATCAGGACCATCCTCCCCAGTCTTCTCAGCCCAGCGCAATCCCCAGTCTCTCCTCCCCACTCAGTTCCCCCGGTCTTTTAACGCTACCAGCAGCCCGCTTTGCATGGTCTAGTCCTGAACCCTCAAGCTTTCTTGCTGGGGCTTTCAGTCTTTCTATCCCTCCCCCCTTTACAAACCTATTATAAACGTGTTATTGTATGAAACTAAACAAAAAACTGGTACACTTTATAACAATGCTTAGTCATTATGAATCCGATATAAAGAGAGTCAATATCTATTGAGATATACACTGTACCTTTAATTGAACCAGGAAGTCTCCTGGAACAAACTCCCTTGGTTTTAAAACAGCATGTCCAGACATGAAACTAGAAAGAGCTTAGTCAGGTAACCCCACCAAAGAGATATAAAACCTCTTCACGGAGTTTAGTTCAGTCGAAAGTGAAGAAGAGGTGTGCTACTGTAGACAAGCTATGGAATGCAGATAAAAATGGTCTTAGGAGCTCTAAGATCCATAACTTTATTACGCGAGAACCTACTGATGTTAAGTAGTGATTTTCTTTGCAGATATTTTTGTGCGTTCTCATTTATTTTTCTAATTTTTGAAAAACAAAATCACACCACGATGCGTTTTAAACCCGTAAATTTGCCTCGTCTGAAATGTATTCCCACACGCTATGACAAGGACACAGAGGATAATAGTAAACAGAGTCCACTCCGAAAAAAGGGGAGTTACTAGCAAGGTACCGCAGGGTTCAGTACTGGATCTGGTCCTTTTTAATGTTATTATAAGTGACATTGTGGAGGGACGAAGGAAAAGTAAGGCTCTTTGCAGACAACACAAAGATCTGCAACAGGGCTGATGCAGGGGTGGAAAGGATGAGAAGAGATTTGGCAAGGTTGGAGGAATGGTCAAAAGTATGGCAGCTAAGATTCAATGCAAAGAAGTGCAAAGTAATGCACCTGGGAAACAAAAACCCAGGAGAAGAGTACACAATTGTAATGGGTGGGGAAAGAGCGGTACCAACAACAAAAATGGCAAGGGACCTGGAAGTCGTCATATCAAATGACCTAACGGTAAGCAATGTGAGAAGGCAGTAAAGAGAGCTTGGGGGGGGGGCGGGGGATACTGGGATGCATAGGAAGAGGCATCACCAGTAGAAAACAGGAAGTTGTCATCCTGCTGTACAAACAGTTATTGAGACCCCATCTGGAGTACTGCGTGCAGTTCTAGAGACCCCATCTCTGCAAGGACACTGACAGGATGGAGGCAGTCCAGAGGAGGGCAACTACAATGGTGCAAGGTCTGCACCAGAAGCCATACAAAGAGAGACCAAAGAAGCTTCATGAGTATACTCTCAAGGAAAGAAGGAGGGGACATGATAGAAACTTTCAAGTACTGGAAACGAATCAAAGTCCAGGAGGGTAGCATTTTTCAAAAAAAAAAAAAAAATTGTGCAAGAACAAGGGGACACATTTTGAGGATAAAGGAGGAATGACTCAAGGGCAACGTAAGGAGGTATTTATTCCCACGGAGAGGGTGGTGGACTCAAACAGCCTTACTAAAGAGGTTGTGGGGTCAAAAACAATGGGGGGATTCAAGAATTCATGGGACAGACATAAGGAAATTCTAGTGGGGGAGAATGAAGAAGTAGGCTGTTGGTTAACTAGGACCTGCAGCTTATCCAACAGGTAAGGAAATGGGAGGACTGGGTGGGCCAAGCGGTCCTTATCTGACATCAAAGTCTATGCTTCTATGTTTAATCGAGCAGCCATTGATGTGGGGTGTTTTATAAGACCCCAGGATCGTCGACGAGGGCGCTAACAGAGTCCTTTGAGGTAAGTCGTCACTTGAAAAGAGAATGGTCAACAGGCCTGAAACCATCACGGAGCGATGGCTAGATACCCATAGAGGGTGAGGAGCGTTGGAAGCTGCATATGCACCCGGAACCAGAGGTGTCGTCAGCCAGGGAAGAGAGGAGACCACAAACATTGACAGTGTAGAAGACGATGTTACAGTGGCACTCTTCTCAGCACTTAACAAAAAAAAAGGTAAGTACTTTTTGCTCTGTGTCTTTTTTTCTCCCCAGTCCTGATCCTCTGCGTCCCCAATGTGACACACGCCCAAGTCAGACCCCCACAGGACACCCCACCCTACCAGTCGCCCATTACCACCTGCCACCAGACCTCCATCCAGTGATGGGGAGAATACAGATGGGCGACCCACCCGGGAGAGAAGAGCCAACAGTTGATCCTGCTTCCGACCCCCTGCCGGCATGCCACTGACCAAAGTCCGTTCCCAAACCCGGGTCACCGGCGTGACGCGAGGTGCACCATCCAGCGCCTCAACCCTCAACACCACCGGGCCAGCTCAGTTTTGGTAGTGATCAAGCTACTCGAAGACGGCATGGCAGAAACGCGATTCGTTTTGCTGGCACGTTTCTTACTGGGATCCTGTCCCGTTGCAGAATAGGGCTCGCCAACAGAGCAGTGAGACCCAGAGGAAGACGTTGAAGACTCCGAGTTTGGAGGGTTGCTGCTGCTCCAGAAGGGCAACCTTTTGCTTCATGAGGAACCCACGAAGCTGCTGAAGACTTCCATGTTTAGTGGCCTTGTTGAACCTGTTACAAAGGATGCAATCCCTGGTGTTGTGTTCAGGACTAAGGCACCGAACACAGATGTCGAGGAGGTCCTCTGTAGCAATTCTGTGACCAGAGGTACATTTTCAGAATAAGAGATCAGAAAACATTAGTAGATAAACCCATTCAGAATGAACATTTGGTTCAACATACTAAAATTCCAGCAGAATAGGCCTAATGGTCTTTCGTGTCTGCTCGTTTGGTCAGCCCCCACCCTGGGAGCTGACCTTGCTGCCCCCCTCTCCCTCTCTGGCTTTTCACTTCCTAGTCCCAGATATTCTCGCTGCAATGGTTTTCGCTTCCAGAACCCTTCCCTTGCACCTGTCCGACCCCCTCTTGAACCCCTCCACCATTTCTGCCTCAGTCAGCCCCCTGGGCAGCACATGCCATGGCTCCACCACCCTCTCCTCCTTTCTCCCCTGAATCCCCCCTCCTTCCTTCGCAGCACCCTGTCTGCTCCTCCCCTATTTATCCCCTTCGTGTACCTGAAGACCTCCATCATGTCCCCCCGGGTCCCTTCTCTCTTCCAATGTGTACATATTTAGCTCTTCGAGCCTCTCCCCAGAGGTCCTGTCCCCCAAGCCCCATATCATTTTGGTTAGAAACATAGAATGTGACAGCAAATAAGGACCGCTTGGCCCACCTAGTCTGCCCATTTTCCTACCTAACAGATAAGCTGCAGATCCTAATTACCTAACAGCTTACTTCCTCCTACCCCCCCCCACTAGGACTGCCTTATGTCTGTCCCATGCATTCTTGAATTCCCCCACTGTTCTTGACTCCACAGCCTCCTCAGGGAGGCTGTTTCATGCATCCACAACCCTCTCTATGAAAAAATACTTCCTCACATTACCTCTGCGCTGTCCCCCCATCTTCAAATTGTGCCCCTTGTTCTTGCACATCTCTTTCTGGACCCTCTCCAGGAGTTCAATGTCCCTCTTTAAATGTGGCCTCCAAAACTGCATGCAGTACTCGAGGTGTGGCCTCACCAAGCAGTTATACAGTGGGAGCATCACTTCCCTCCTTCTGGAGGCAAGCCCCGTAGCGATGCATCCAAGCATCCTATTAGCCTTTGCCGCTGCCCTCCTACATTTTTTTTTTTTAAAAACACACACACAGGAGAGACCTGGGAGCACAGTGAAGTTAAGTGACTTGCTCAGAGTCACACAGTATGCAAGTGAAAGCTGTGGGATTCAAACCCAGCTCTGGTCTGCTGGATGTCACCAGATTTGCAGCTCAGAGCCTTACACCACTGTGCTATAATGCCTCCCTACATGTATCCAAATTGTTCATCTTGACATCCACCACCCCCAGGGCCCTCTCTGCCATCAAGACTTGTAGCCCCGGCCCCCCCGGTGTACACTTGGCCTGGATTTCTGGCTCCCAGGTGCAGTACCTTGCATTTCCCTGCACTGAATCTCAGCTTCCGCTTTCTAGATGACCTTTCCAGAGCCTCCAGGTTCCCCTATACAGCCACCCTCCCCTCATCCCCATCCACCACCACCCCCAGTTTTGAGTCATCCGCAAAGAGCCTCATCTCACTCCTGATACCCTTTCCTTATATCAGAGACGAAGGGGTTGAACAGGAGGGGCCCAAGGATCGATCCCTGAGGGACTCCACTAATGACCCTCCTTGGGTATGAGACTATCCCGCCAACCAGAATCCTCCATTACCCCAGGATGAATCCATGCTGTCTAACGTCCAAGAACCCCAACTTTTCCAGGTCCCCCCAGTCTCTCCTTGACAATGCCCTTCATCACCTTGCCCACCACCGATGTCAGGCTGATGGGCCTGTAGTTCCCTGCCACCTCCCTTGATCCCCCCTTGTGGATAGGCACTATATGTGCCACCTTCCAGTGCTGGAGCACTCACCCTGTCCTCAGAAATGCTAAAGAGCTCCGCCAAGGGTTTTGCCAGGACATCCGCCAGTTCCTTCAGCACTCTGGGATGTAATTTATCCGGCCCTGGTGCTTTCTCCATCTTAAGGAACCTGAGGGCTTCCCTCACTCTGTCTGCCGTGATTTCCACCTCCGCTACCTCGTCCCTGCCAGTGATGCCTCCCCCAACCTGCCAATCAGTAGGGTCTCCCCTTCTCAGTTTCACCGTCCTCCTTCCATGTATGATTAAGCCCCCCATTTCCTTAGTGAAAACTGAGGCGAAGTACTCATTTGGTACCTCAGCCTACTCCCCCGGGTCTTGTGCCCATCCTTCCCCTGTTTTAATCCTGCTAATCTACCCCTTCACTTTTCCCCAGTGTATCTAAAGAACCCCTTGTTCCCTCTCCCAATTTCCCTGGCCATGTTCTTCTCCTTCCTTGCTTTAGCCGCCCTCGCCACCCTAGTGGCCCTTCTGGCCATCGGCTCGTACTCCCCTGGGTCCCTTTCACTCCTTGAGCATTTGAACTGCCTACAGGCCGCCTTCTTTCCCTTCACCACCTCCTAAACCTCCCTGGTCCACCAGCAGGGTTTTTGGGCCCTACCGCATTTTCGTCTTACTCTTACGCAGGTGCGGGTAGCATCCGGCACCCCCCTCCAGATGATTTCCCACCTACTGTCAGCTTCCATGTCTGGCCCAATCCCATCCAAGTGCTCTTTAAGGATCCTTCCCACTTCCTTGAAATCCACCCCCCTAAAGTCAGTTACCTCCATCTTTGTGCAGCCTTCTACCCCTTCTAGGTTCAGGCAGAACCAGACGGAGGCATGGTCGCTCCCCGCCAATGGGTCCCCTACCTCCAGGTCCCCAATCTGGTCACTGTCTGCCAGAACCACATCCAGCATCTCCTCCTCCCTAGTCAGTTCCCCCACCTGCTGAGTTAGGAACACATCCTGAAAAACATCCAACCTCTGTTCCCTGGCCACCGAGGATGTCAGTCTCCCAGTCTGTTCCTGGCATGTTTAAGTCCTCCAACACTACCACCCTTCCCAATCTGCAGTGTCTCACAACATCTGCCACCAGACTGTCCTCCAGCTCCTCTGCCACGCAGGGGGTCTATATACCACTCATTTTTACTCTCTGCCCCCCCTTGTTAAAGGTGACCCAAGTCGCCTCCTCCACTCCTCCTATGGCAATGCAGTTTTTGACTATTATTGCTACCCCTCCTCCATGAACATGGTGTAGCCCTCCAGGTTCAGGTCCCAGTTGTGCTCTGCGGTGGCCCAGGTCTAAGTGACCACTGCCACATCCACCTCTCCCTCAGTTAGCATCCCCTGGAGCTCAGGCATTTTACTGCACAAGCTCCTGGCATTTAGCAAGACTACCCTCCACCCTTTCCCTATACTTCCATTTCCCCTGCTCATGTTCCCGTGGGCATTTTGTCTTCCCCTGGTCTGCACTTTACCAGCTGGCCTTTTCCTGCATTCCTCCAGCTCCCGGGGTGAGACAGAGTTCTCCTTTATCGGACCAGCCTCGACAGCCTTTTCTCCCATCCCTCCCCCTTCACAAGTTTAAACCCCACCTTTCACCAATGAACCCCTCTATTTTCAACTTAAGGATTTCCTTCTCCCTCCGAATTGAGATGGAGCCTATCTCTAGCAAACAGCCCCTTATGCTCCCAGGTCTCCCCCCAATCCCCTATCAACCCATACCCTTTGGCCCCACACCACTCCCTAAGCCACTGGTTTATCACCGTAATCTTCCTCTTGTGTTCCCCACTAGCCCTTAGCACCGGCAGGATTTCCGAGAAGGAAACTGCGCATCCTATATTATGACAGACACGGGTAAGCTCTCTGAACCTTGCCTGCATCTCTAGCTCACTATTTCCCTCAATGTCATTGGTCCCCAGATGGACCAATATGTCCGGGGAACCTCCACAATCCTTTATCAGCTGATAAACCTCATGCCTGGTCCTGTGCACAGTTAGTCCAGGGAAGCATTTTGTTCCAACCAGGCAAGCTTCTCCCTCCCCATCCCATTTGATCTCCCTGATCATATAAAATCGCCCAACAGGAGCACTCTGGCTGCCCCTTTTCCTCCATTCCCCCCCCTCCATGTCCCTCACCCTTTCTACGGGCCCCTCCCCCCAGCCGGCTCCTTGCCCTCCCCCTATCTGGGGGCCACCTGCCATCCCCTCCTATCCTGTGCCTCTCATCCTCCCGAGCATCCTTCTGTACCTCGCTAGTCCCACCATTACTGCTCATGACTGGTCCTTCTCTTCCCCCGCCCCCCTCATCTGCTAAACTAGCCTGGCTCGTCCTCACTTCCTTCCTGTCTCTGTTCAGCCCCTCCTTGCTGGTCGTGTTCCCCTGGCCTAAACCCTCAGCTCCCTTTACTGTATCCTCCGTTTCCTTCTCCTTGCCCTTTCCTCCCAACTGGTCCTTTTTCTTGCACTTTCCTCCCTCTACCCCCTCAACCTCCTGCTTTGATCCCCTGCTCCCATCTTCCCGCATTCCAAGTTCCCTCCATTCCTCCTGCTATCCAGCCCCCACCTCCTGCCCCCAACTCCCTTTCCATCTCTAACCGCCCCAGTCATGGCTACATCGCCCCCGCATCCTCAAGCAGAAGAAGAGAACTGAAGTGGTTACTGAGCTTAAGGTCTAGATCCACCTTCCCCCATTGCTTCGTTCTGACCAGCCTCATCCATCTGCCCAATTCCCTGAGAATTTCCTCTCTTTGGCCCACATCTGTGAGGGTCCCTAGTTACCTGCCTGCTTCCTTCATATTATTCTCCTTTGCGCCCATCTGCCAGGGTCCTTATGCGGACCCCCCGAGTACTCTCCTGCACTCCTTTCATGCCCCCTAGTGCTGGTGTAAACCCCGGGAGAGCCCCTGCCCTATTCCCAACCATATCTTTCCCCAGCTGTCGCCCAATTCCCTCAACCTCCTCCCTGAGCTGTGCCAGCTGGCAGCACACTTAGCGACCACCGAACTTCCAAGCCCAGTCCAGTATCATGGCTGCCCCACACCCTGTGAACCCCACCACGCTCCCAAAGATGCCAGCCCTAATGACATGTGGTCCCATCCTCCTCCAAGTAGGTTTCCTTGGGTGAGCCACCAGGTTCCCCACTAGTCCAAGATTTTTAAACTTGCAACACTTGAGTGGCAGAACTTTTCCCCAACCCGACTATTAGCCTTAAGAATTTGCAACTCCCTAAACTCCTCACTCCCAGCCTTTAAGCTCAACCCCCAGTGGCTCTTCTGTATTTAAGAAAGGCTAATGCAAGGGGTGGGTAGGAGGGCTTTTCAGAAAGTTCTTAAGGAGTTAGGCCAATTTTAAACACAACTTACAAACAACTTACAGAAATTTATGACAATGTTAGCTTTCCAGAACCTCATCACATTTTCAAACTTCAACTGCTACCTCTGCCCTACAAAGAAGACTTAAAATGCTTCAGTGAGAATTTTAAACAGAGATTAACTGAAATGCAAACAACCTTGGTTGGCTTGGATTGGTCGGTAGAGCTTTTCGTCAACAACCGTTAGGCAGAGCACCGAAAGACTTGTCGCATGCAGGTTGCGGTTGAAAAGAGCCAAGGAGTAGCTGGGACCTCCCCCTATTATATTGCCATACTGACACCACATGGTAACGTTAGGGGCAGTCCCACGGTCAACTGCTGAGAAGTTATCCAGAGGAAATGACACCTGTGGTTGATATCCCATGTGTCATGACCTGCTGCAAGCGCAGATCTACCAGTAACTCAATGTACACACTGTATTCCCCCTGTGTCAGTATGTTTTGTAAAACTGATTTACTTCTGCCTTTGTAACAAAGCATGGGGACAGAGAAAGAGTTGCTGTCGGCACCTTTCCCAGTACTTTTGACTCATACATAAATTACCCCTTCTTGCATCGATTCTGTAAGTGCAATTCATTACTGTCCTCTGCAGTTAGTTTCTGTATTCTGAGCTCCTAAAAATTGCAGGGTGTACCAGAGCTTCTGTAGCAAGCCTGGTTTTCTGTGGACTCAGGGCTGTACTGCTCACATTACTCTATGGTACAAGAGCAACTGTCACATTGCAGTACAGTGAAGTAGCAGCAGTTTTGCAAGGGAAAACTACATCATTAGGTGTACACACAGTACTATGGCCCATCTTCACCAAGATACCGTTAGCAATTTTTCTGCTAAAATCCTTATGCCTTGTCAGGACATTTTTTTGTAAAACTAACGTCTGTTTCTAACAAAGCACAGGGCGTGAGAAGATCGAGTTGATGTCAGCCAAGATAGTGGTCAGTTTATACACTGGTGTGATTAGTGTCTATACCTTAATCATTTGAAAGTAGTAATGCCGCCTTACCCAGGCTATACTGCTGCCTTCCACATCTTTCTGTAATAAATCGCCTGGCAGTCACCCCCGATCAAAAATCCCTTACTGCTCCTCCGTCCCACAGCTCCCCAACATCAGCATGGCATCGGAGAATGCCGTAGACCAATTCTGGTACCATACAATACAATGTGTTTAGATGTGCTATATGCACTGCAGAGGTGCCTTTAAAAACTGGGGCTCATTTCCAGTGAAATTCTTGTTTGAAAAGTGAAACTGAGATTCCAAGTATGCACTGACCAGCGGTTTATATGGTACCAAACTTAGCCTTCGGATTTCCACGGTGCCATGCTGATGTCAGGGAGGAGCGGGACAGAGGAGAAGTAAGGGATTTTCAATCAGGGTGACCGCCAGTCGCTTTACTACAGAAAAACAGTATGGTATGAGTAAAGTGGCATTACTGCTTTCAAATGATCAAGGTATAGACACTAATCACACCAATGCATAAACTGAAGGTTGTCTTGGCTGACAGCAACTCTATCTTCTAACTCTCCATGCTTTGTTAGAGAGTCAGTTTTACAAAACCAAAAAAACATACTGCCAAGGCATATGGATTTTGGCATAATGCATTGCTAACAGTGTGTCTTGGTGAAGAGGGACCACATTAGGTACACCTAGTAATGTAATTCTCTCTTGCAAAACTGCTTCCGCCTCTTGAGACCTTCCAAGTACTTAAAGGGGATTAACAAGACAGATAAAGAAGGGATATTTAAGTTGGGGGGAGGACATGAGAGGACATTGTCTTAAGACTGGAGGGGGAAGATACAAGAGAGAAATGAGGAGACACTTTCACTGAGAGGGTTGTGGTGGAATGGAACTCTGCCAGAGGAGGTGGTATCCTGCAAGACAGTGGGGGGATTCAAAAGGTGATGGCACAGGGTGAGGGGTGGGTTACTGTAAAGGGGGGAGTGGCAGCTGCAAGGTAGGGGTGCTAGCTGCACATTCGAGCAGACATAATAGACTACATGGCCTGTTTCTGCTGGCAAAGTTCATATTGAGTACTGGTAGTTTTCCCTTGCAAAACTGCTGTGACTGCACTGTACTGCACTGCACAGTGCGTCACTCATCTGTCCTATAGTGATGTCATTAGTCCAGCCCTGGATCCACAGCAACACCAGGCTTGCTATAGAAGTTCTGGTATACCCTGCAATTTTTAGCAGCTCAGAATGCAAGAACTAACTGCAGAGGACAGTAACGAAATACAATTCCAGAAACAATGCCAGCAGGGGTAATTTATGCATGAAAGTCAAAAGGACTGGGAAAGGTGCTCTTTAAATCCCATCTAAAAGGTGATGTCGCAGTAAGGCTGCAAAAGAGATCTCGCTAGGTCTTTTGCCCCCAGGGATTTGGAAGATACTCGCACCTCACTGTGTCCATCACCCAAGTAGTTCGGAAAAGTTTAACATTTTCTGTCCCCCACTGCCAGACTACACAAGAACAGCGCTCCAATAAAGTAAGAGCCTCGAACTGGTTCAATTCTCTCCCTCTGGAAGTCACCAGCACTGCCATGCTTGGCACTTTTAAGCACAAACTACCCCAGCATTTTGTGGCTAGTACATCCTGGGATTGCTTTCACCGGCCACAGTCTCCTCCCTACCCATTATACAAATGTCCACCCTTAAACCTTTATTAATCCCTAGTTATTACAACCTTCCTGTACAACTATCCCTCTTCCTCTGTACTTCTACCCTTATTACATGCCCCTAACTTTACCCCTTACTCCCTGCACCACTACCTTACACTTATCCACACCCTATTCCCTCCCCACTCAGTTTCTCCTTTACCCATCTACCTTCCCTTCCTCACCTGCTATTACCCCCCTTAAACCACATCTCTGTTCTACCTTTCATCTCCTCTCTTCCCTGCCCTCCTAGCCCCACCTAACAAAGCATCTGAGCTGCCATCCTCATCCCTGTTTTTCTTAGAATCCAGTGCTGCTCTCTGTACCAGTAACTCCTTCGGTAACTTCCCCCAGTCATACAATGCACAATGCCTGGTGTACTGTTCCACTGATAATCAACTGCTGTACAAACCTGACAATGCCAATTTGGCTGCTCCCTTGTATAAACTACTGCATGGCATGTATTGCTGTTAGTTCTTGTCTACTTGTCCTGATACCTTAACGTGGAACCTTTGTAAAAGAGCCCTGGCTCAAAGGTGTACTTCTGATTTCTTAATAAATAAAATCAATGAAAAAGTTTTGGAGGGAATTTGAAAAATGACACCCATTATGTTCAGAAAGTAGGATAAGGACAAGGGGTATGTTGAACACATTAGTGGCCAAAATCTGCAAAAATAAAGTTATGCGCAAAAACTGGAACAATTCAACATTTCCTCATAACTTGGCAGTTTTTTCACATTTTGACCTCACATTTTCAGCAGTCTTTTTGTGAGCACTCTTTCTGAACATAACGGGTGTCATTTATAAAACAGTGGCAGAAGCATCACTCTGTACCACAAGTATGAAACAAACTTTGGCCAGAATTTGAAAAATGGCAGTTGTCACGTTGATAAGGTAGTGAGAAAAAGAAACAGCTATGTTGAAAATCTAGGTCAAAATACTGAAAATGACCAAAGTTACGAGCAACCTTTTTTTTTTATAATATAAATACATTTTTATCCCAAATTTTCAACACAGGCATAGTTTTTACGGGTTTTTTTTTGGGGGGGGGCACAGCAAGTTGATCATGATATGATCAGCTCTGCATGATGGACAGTACTACGCAAATCAAAGAAACAGCCACCCTACTGTATGACTGAGCAGGCTTTTTCCTTTGAACTTTGCAAAGTTTCTGCCTAGCAAGATCAGAACAGTGTCAAGATCGGCCTCGCTGATAACTGGTCTGACACCGACGAGCACCTTGCAGACTGTCCTGCACTGGACCAACAGTGCCTCAAAATACATTCTCATACCAATATATTTGTTCTGCGCAAGCACAAGGAAACAAAGCAAATGTATGGCGTGATCCTCCTCCAGTGCAGAGAGATTACCTGTTAGAGGAGATTATTTTTTTTTTTTTTATCACCTCATGTCACCCTAATCATTTCACCCAGTTTTATAATAAATCTAGGGACATCAGACTTTGGATATGGATAGTAAAAATCTAGCCACTGATCCAGTACAAGATACCTGTATTGTGGCCTCATTTCCTAGTATTGTTGCACTTGTACGTGCAGTCACAGCTGTGCGCCGTTTCAGAGAGAAGGCAGCTATTAGACCACCAGGGAACCCTTGGCAATGGGGCGGGGGGGGTGTAAGACAGTGAAACTACTCACTGCAAAGAAGGCCATCATGACATGTGCCATGCATGTGTTGCAATGCCACTGTATGCACATCTGTACCAGCACTGCACTCAGAGACATCTCCATCCCTCCACCCCACACTGTTAAGTTTGCTGACCCATAAACACTTAGGGCCAGATACTCAAACTGCGCTCTTCTTAGGCTGCCCATGCACGCTGCAAAATTTTTGCTGAGGTGTGGTCAAGCGATATTCAAAGGAGTTGCGTTATTGAGCAACTCTCTGAATATCACCCCTGGCCACAGCCACTGTGCATGGTGCAGTGGATCTTCGCCACCGCCAAGTTGTCCAAGTGGAGCATTCAACTTATGAGTGGCGCCAAGTACCATTGCACCATGCGAAATCCCATATTCAAAAGGTGACATGCAAATGGGGCCATAATTCATGCATGGGGCCATTTGCATCTGATTATGGCCCCATTTGCATGCTATTAAGCATGCAGGTGCGCCGATCCCTAGGACTTGCGCCTGGCACCCTGCCAGGCAGCAGCCATCGGGCCGGGCGCTCTCGCCCGATTGCGGGCAAAAGAGTGAAAATCCCCACCACCACCCCCACCAGCCCGACCGCAGGCTGCATTAGTTTAAAACAACCCCCTGCAGCCCGATCGCGGGCATAGTTTAACCCCCACCCACCAGCCCGATCCGCAGCAATGTGTCTCTCCCCAAACACATCCCTGGTGGTCCAGTGGACCGTAGATCCCATCGCTGGGATGTAAACATTAGACCCCCCAAAATAGCCCTGGTGGTCCAGTGGACCATAGATCCCATCGTGGATGTAATCATTACCCCCCAAAAAAACATAGCCCTGGTGGTCCAGTGGACCAAAACTCCGATCAGGGGATTGTATATTAAACACCCCAACACATCCCTGGTGCCTAGTGTCCCCCACCCACCATGAAGCCCCACCACCTCAGCAGCCGGGCAGGCGGCAGCATCCCACCCGCCTGCCGCCCCGACTACTGCACAGTAGGGCTGCACGCCCATGGTGCAGAGTAAGAGCCACGGGCATGCAGCCCATACCATACAAGACAGTCCAGTTTTAGGATGGGTAGGGCTGGATCGCTTACTGGTGAGCAAGAGCTTGACATGCAGCCCATACCGTGCAAAGACAGTCCAGTTTTGTGAATGAATATTCATTCACAAAACTGGACTGTTTGATGTAGAGGCTGCACACCCATTGGCTTTCGTTTGCACCAATGGGCGCGGCAGCCCTACTGCAGTCAGTCAGCGGGCGTGGTGGGATGCTGCCGCCCGCCGGGGAGTGGTGGTGGGGCTTCATGGTGGGGGGACACTAGGCACCAGGGATGTGTTGGGGGTGTTTAATAATTACATCCCGTGATTGGGAGTTTCGTCCACTGACCACCAGGGCTATGTTTTGGGGGTTATTAAACTTACTGCCGTGATCGGGCATTTCTCCTCTGGACCACCAGGAATACGCTGGGGCCACACCGCCGCCCGCGATCAGGCTGGTGGGGTACACCATGCCCGCGATCGGGCCACTGGGGGTGGTTGTGAGGATTTACAACGGGCGCCCGTGATCGGGCCGCGGGGAGGGGCACAGAGACTGGATTAGGGCCAGTCACAGGTGGCAGCTGCTGTGCTGCCTCTGCAATACAGCAGCTCACCTGTGGTGGCACTGCCGACTTAAACCTTTTTTTTCTGGCGCAAAGTCATGTAGGCACAGGTTGGGGGTTGCGCCTGCACAGCCCGGATGAATATCGGACTGTGCAGTTTATGCATGGTTCTTCCCCCTCCAGTTGAGCATGCATTCATTTGCATTGCGCTGTTGCTCAGCCTGTTTTCAGTGGCGCAACTGCCTACTGCTGAATATCGCAGAATGGAGCAAGTTCGGACTTGCGCAGGCGCAACCCTTTTGAATATCTGGCCCTTAGTTGGTAGGGCACCAATGTGGACACAAAACATTAATTTTGAATCAACCCATATGAACCAAAAACAGGACCATAAGAATTTCTTAGATTAGTTCTGTACGCTGCTGTTGTATATTTAAAAAAGAAAAAAACAAGCCTTCAGCTCCAACTGGGTTTTCAACACTTGCATTTACTTTGAGAACTTTATACTGCTCAAGTAAGCACAATCAAAGTTTTTTTTTTTTTTTTTTTTTTAAGAATGAGACCCCTGCAATTGTGTGCCTCCCCCCACCCCAAAAAAAAAAATCATGTTATGAAAACCTCTGCAGCGAGACTTTGAATATCCAAAAAGGTGATTTTACTGACTGGAAAGAGCATCCCTGTACCATTTCTGTATATCAAGTGATGCTTTTAGGTCTTGAGAAAATAGCGCTAAGAGATTTTGCAAACAATACAGTTCCTGAAGGTAATAACATACTAACACACTAACAGCCAGCAGAATAGGCCAAATGGTCAGTCTTGTCTACTCAAAAGCCAACAACCTAATGGCTGCCCGCCTCACTCCCCCCCAGCCCCTAAGAGTATCTTCTCTAGATTCAGTTCCCCCTTGAACCTGTCCCACCCCTTCTTGAAGCCCTCCACTGTGCCCTCCTCCACCAGTCTCCCAGGGAGCGCATTCCACAGCTCCACCACCCCTCAGTGAAAAAATGCCTCCTACATTCCCCCCTCTCCAACTTCCACCCATGGCCCCTGGTTAACCTCTTCTTCCTCAGCCTAAACAACTCCCTGGTTCCGCTTCTAATTAATCACTTTACATACCTGAAAACCTTCATCATGTCTCCCCTATTCCTCCTCTCCTCTCCTCCAGTGAGTAAAGCTTAAGCTCTTCCAGTCTTTCCTCATAAGGCCTCCCCTCCATGCCCCGAATCATCCTGGTCGCTCTCCTCTGCACCCTTTCCAGCAGCGCTATGTCCTTCTTCAGATGAGGTCTCCAGAACTGCACACAGCACTCAAGCTGCGGCCTGACCAAGGCATTATAGAGAGGGAGGATCACTTCACCACTTCTGGACATAATTCCCCTGGCTATGCAACCCAATATCCTGTTTACCTTGGCTGCAATTCTTCTATAATTTTTCAGTTATTCATTTTAACGTCTACCACCACTCCTAAATCCCTTTCTCCTAATGTTGCTTGCAGTGTGACCCCCTCCCCGGGGTGTAATGGTTAAGTTTTATACATTCAGATGCCCTTGTTTTCCTTTAAGTGTCCATTCTGCAGTTTGTTTTGAAGAAGAGGCATCCTCAATTCACTTCAGGAGACTGGACTCGGGTAGCTTGTGCTTGATCCCACCAGAGACAGGGCAATTCTAGATCTAGTAATGACCAAGGAGGATCAAATCACAGATGTCCAGATAGAAGGGTAACTGGGATCCAGCAATCACAGCATTGTGTGGTTCAGCAAAGGGACAGAGACTCACTCAAGTCATACTAGAACAAAGGTTTTGGATTTAAAAAATGCCGACTTCGCTGAAATGGGGAGGGGCATCAAAAGAGTCCTGGAGAGAACGGGGCAGGAGAGAGTGTGTGGAAGAACCGTGGAAGCGTCTAAAGGAAGCCTTACTGGAAGTAAACTGCATCAGACTGGTATACAAAGGCAAGAGAAGAAGTAAGCCACTGTGGTTCTCGAAAAAGGTGTCAGTAAAAGTCAGGACAAAAAAAAAAAAAAAAAAAGGGGCTCAGGAAATATATGGAGACCCAAAGGGAGGAGTACCTAGAGTGTCTAAGGGAAGCAGGAAAGTCAATAAGGAGAGCAAAGCCACAGACTGGGGACAGTTTAGCAGAGTCAGTTAAGGAAGGGAACAAAACATTCCTCCGGTACATCAGCGAAAGGAGGGAAAAATAGGGGGTGATTGCAAGGCTCAGGGGAGAGGGAGGAGAATGCAAGGAGGGTGACATGGAAAAAGCAGAAATATGAATATTTGTGTTCGATATTCACAGAAGAGGGGGAGCAGCAAGAGCCAGAGCAGTGGCCAAGGGGGTGAAGAGGTGGACATACTAGTCCATTCACAGGGGAAATAGTCCTGCAGGAGCTCGCTAAGCTGAAGGTGGACAAAGCGATGGGACCAGATGGCATACACCCAAAACTATTAACAGAACTGTGAAGGGAGATAGCAGAACCTCTGGCAGCCATGTTCACGGAGTCATTCAACACAGGGGAGCTACCACAGGATGGAAGGAGGGCACATGTGGTCCCTCCACACAAATCCAGCAGCAGGAAGGAGGTGGGTAACTACAGGCCAGTCAGCCTCACCTCAGTAATAGGGAAGATCATGGGGACATTGCTTAAAGAAAGGATAGTGGGGCATGTAGAAGCCATTGGAGCCTAGGAACATAGGCAACACAGAGTCACAGAGGAGAGGTCATGTCAGACAGATCTGGTTGATTTCTTCAACTGAGTGACAAAGGAAGTAAATCAGGGTGGGGCAGTGGACGTCACTTTACCTTTATATCAGCCAAACCTTTTACACCGTCCTCATAGGAGGCTGATAAGCTGGGTATGGGGGACAGGGTGGTTAACTGGGTTATAAACTGGCTAACATACAGGAGGCAGAGAGAGGGGTGGTAAATGGGGTGGTCTGGGGAGAGGGGGTGACCAATGGGGTGCCACAGGGATCGGTCCTGGGGCTAGTCCCGTCAGTCTTCATTAGACACACTTCAGAAGGGCTAGAGAGAAAGGTCTGCCTGTTTGCAGACGACACCAAGATCTGTAATAGAGAGAACACCTGGGGGAGAGATGAGGAGGGACCTGGTGAAGCCTGAAAAATGGTCTGAGGACTGGCAACTGAAGTTTCATTCAAACAAGCATTTGTCAATGATGAATGTTTCCTTGCATGGTTTATGTGGCAGGTGTGTATTGTGTTAGTTGAACTTCTGGTGGGAGGGAAAGCCAGCCTGAACTATGTTTTGACAAGTTGTCATATTTAGGACGGTATTTGAATACAGAAGCTCGGGTAATAAGGTGGCTATGTTGAAAATGTGGGGTGCATTGCCGGCCCAGTGGCGCTAAGGGTTGAGGCGCTGGATGCCACACCTCACACCATGCTGGCGACCAGTGTTCAGAAATGAGCGCAGGCCGCAGGGAGTTGGCAGGGGAGAAGGAATGAGCGTCCCAAGGACAGCTCTCCTTTTCCGGGGAGAGGGCCAACACAATTGTTGGCACATGCCTGGCCCCTAGTGGCAGACGGGGGCTGGCACATCAAAGCTGCAGACATCAGGTCAGAGGCGGGGCAGAAGCCTGATGGAGTGTCCCCCCGTGGGTGGCACCATCACCAGTATCCTTGCACACTCTGCCACTGAACGGGAGAATCTGGGAGGAAAAAAGCTCACAGCGGATGATGGAAGGAGCTCGTAGGTCTCGTCCCTGATTAGTCACAGCGCCAACTGGGCCCCCCCACCAGGAAGTAAGCCCTGGGATTAGCTGGTCGGCATCAGCTGGTGGACGCTTGGGGAGGGGGCTGGGCTGGGGCTCCCTCCACAGAAGGCTGTGGAGCAGGAGTACAAATTATTAAAAAAAATCTGGGGGAGGTGCAAATATTTAAGATTTCTGCAGTTACTAGCACGCGTACCAAAACTGCAACAAATGGCCATAACCTTGTCATTTTTTCATATTTTAACCATAAATGTTGAACATAATAATCACCCCACCTCATAAACCATGTAGATAAAAAAATGTTCAAATCCATGGGAAAACAGCATTCCACACCACAGGTGCGACAACAGATTATAAGCAGGATGTGAAAAATGACACTTGTACTGGTCATGAGGTGGTATGATAAAAAGGCTATACTGAAAACTTGGGAGTGAAAATGTTAAAAATGACCAAAGTTACATGTGTGCGTAGAAAATTTTGAATGACCAAGTGTAACTCGGCCATGTTTTGGAGTTGTCTCACCAAGTTTTCAACAAGGTCTTTTTGGCACCCCACCTCACGAAAAGTGCCACTGTCATTTCGTTGACTTATCCGAAAAGGTGATTTCGTATAGCGACCACGCCATTCTGCACCGCAAGTGCGAAAACACATTTCAGGCAGGATATGAAAAATGACCACTGTACTGTTCATAAGTAGATGCAAAAAAAAATGGCAGCATTGAAAATCTGGAGTGAAAATATTAGAAATTGAAGTTAAGAGTGTGCATAGAAACTGCGCAATGCACGCTCATAACGCAGTCATTTTTTGGAATGTTCTCACCAAATGTGCAACATCACCTCATGAACAGTGGCATTGTTTTGTTAATTTGTCCAAAAAGGTGATTCCGCACAGCAACCGCAAAATTACCTTTCAGGACCGAGTAACAAAATGACTGAGTGTGTTCACGAGGTGGGGTCCCAAGAACCCAATGTTGAAAATCTGGAGCCAAAATTCCTAAAAATGGTTAGGATATCAACTTTTATTTATTTTTTTTTTTGTTGACTTTATGTTCCTACCTCACCATCCCCTGGACTCTCTCCAGTGTGATTACTGGGGGTCCAGCTTTCTCCTGCTTTGTCTGAAGTCCCTCTCACCTTCCTCCGATGTGACACACACACACACACACTGCCCAGACCGCCCCACCCCCCGGTTCAGAGTTCCCCGGGATGGGACCACCAAATTCTTCCATGGCGCTCTATCTAGAATTTGATAGAGCGGCTAGACAAACAAGATCAGCGGAGGTGAGGGACCAGACGGTGGGCGTGGGTGCGGAGACCCTGAACCCACCTTCGCCTACCAGGTATTGGGCAGTTTTCCTTGGTTCCTCCCCTACTACCATGCACTGACATCAGCACGCGAGGGGGACACTCCCACCCCCCATCCCACAGCCAATACCCCACTGACTAGCCCTGCCAGTGGTGCAATGTCCCTGGCCACTGCCAGGAGCTGCCACCAGGCAAGGGATCCCCTAGAACTCACCCCAGGAGAGGAGAGAAGTCCTCCAGATGCTAAATCCTTTCCTCCCGTCGACCCTCGGTGGCCTGAGCTCGCTCCTGAACCTGGGGCACCGGCATGGCGCAAGGTGTGGCATCCAACGCCTCAACCCTTCACACCACCGGGCAGGCAGAGATATCAACCCAAGTTGAAAACCCCACTGACTGCCATTATATGGCTCTTACGTTCGATTCTTCAGTTTGCCGGTCGGCTTTGAAGAGTGCAGACATGTCCCGGTCAGGAGAAGATGACAGTGCTGACTTTTGGAGACAAGTATGGGGTGAGGGGAACCACAGATGTACATTAGCAGGTGGGTCAGAAGCAGTAATCCAGTACAAGGGTTTACTGGCAGACTAGATGGGCCAGGCAGTTCTTATCTGCCGACCATTTCTGTTTATATAAAGAATTAATCCAGTTATTGCTTTCCACCCACCTTTATTCTCAACAGCTAATGCTTTCATACAACCTTGACAGTTTAGAAAAATCAGTCACACCATTCTTCGTAGTTGTAGATTGTGCAAAGGCCACTGCTACACAGGCTCCCACCCTTCTCTTAGCTAAATTAGCTGCTGTGGGTCTATCCGACCGGATAGTCAGGCCGTTCAGTCTCTGCCTCTTAGATCAGCTCCAGCCGAGTCCAACTGGTGACGTCTTAACCACCCTCCTGCCCACCAAGTCTGCTGTCCCCCATGGTTCCATCCTTGGCCGAATCCTCAATCTTCTCACATGACATCCCCTCCACCTGTGTTTCTTCCTACAGAGATATGTATGCACATTACACAATTCTATTTTCTTCAGGTGTCTTGGTCCCCAAGCTGGATTTCTCACTAAATTAGGACATGGATAAAGTCCGGCATTGGTTCCATGCTAACCAACTCTCACTTAAAAATGTAACAAAACAAAAAAAGCTGTCACTCATATTTGGCACTAGAGAGAGATCAGCAATGCTGCAACATACACCTGTCTGCTGAACTCTAGATGGCAACCTACTTGAACAGGTACCCCACTTCTGAGTACTTAGGGGTGTGGCTAGAAAAGAAGCCTAGCTTTTCCACCCATACCGACACCATGTACGAGAAACTTCACCCCAAGCTTGGTGTGCTGCACCAAAACAAATACCTTCATTTCCCTGTCCCCCGTGATGATCTTACCAGTGTCTGGCTATGCAGATGTCGTGTACAGTGCTGTACCCAAGTGCAGACTTGCCAGGCCCGATCCCCTTTTATCATTCCTTCTGCCAGTTTGCCCTTAGTGCTCCATCTCTCACCCATCACTGCTCCCTATATGCTAATCTCTCTCCTCTCAAGGCCAGACACCTCACACTGTTTCTCCTTCATGGCCATACCTTGCTTCTGTTTCCACTTACCTCTGCTCTTTGCCCTGCCAGACCCTCCTCCTACCCCCACAATTCATCTGCTGCCCATTCCTTTTGTATCCCTCACTGTAATGCCATAATAGGCCAGTCTGCTTTCCCTATCAGACTTCCTACACTGCAGAGCAGCCTCCATCTCCCTCCCCCCTCTCTCTAAAACCACTCTGACTGATGCACTACACTAAAGCATGCACCTGCATGTAGTCTTCCTCCTCCTCTCCACAGCGCAACCAGGGGTGTGCAAATCCTACTGCCCCCTGTCCAGGGCAAGTAAATTTCTTTGAAGAGCCAAGTACAGAGAGCTAATTTCATTGTAATTCATAGGGGCAAGTGAAAATTCAGCTAGTCATGGCTGGGCAAGTCCTAAAAGGTTTTGATTTGACACCCCCAGTGCAACAATCCATGTTGTATCTCATCCCCACTTTTACTGTTTTATAACTACTTGCCTACTATATAGCTTACAGTTCAATATACGCTGCAGTCTGAATTTTAGGCCTCACTGGTTCTGTACTATGCCTTGTTCAACACTGGCAGTGCAGCGCTTTAGCTCTCAACCTGGCTACACCATAACTGACATGCATGTACTGTTTTTACACTGTGTGTCTTTCTCTGGAATTCTTTACTTGTACTTTTTTTGTTCTACATATTCATGCATGTACTTATTGTCCCTGTGTTACTGCCGTTCCACTCCCCCAGACTGCACCTGCAAACAAGCCCCGACTCCGTGTGCCTATCCTGGTAACCAAATCAAATTTTAAAGGAATTCATACATTTCAGAGCATTCCTGAATAGCACGGAATGGTGTCCGATGTTATGGAATAGCTCAGAAATATACAGGAAAGATAAATAAATAAGCAGAAGCCACTGGAGAGTGGGGACAATTCATATTTTTTGGGCACTGCAGTTGAGTATTTGCCAAACTAATGCTCAATGCAGATCTGAATAAAGGAATAAAAAAGGACAACTGGAGGTCATGTAACAATATACAAACAAATGATTTCCAGTTCAGGGTTCCCCAGAGCCTGCAGATTATAAGGCATTGCTTGTGATGATTGGGTCGAAGGCGTATTCCTTGGGCGGGGGCCTTCTGCACCGTATGTGTTTCAAAGTAAGGTTTAAAGCACCGGTATTAAAACCAGGCCAGCAGTGCAACAAGGGATCATTTTGTAAGATTTTATAAAACAATTAGGCAGATGGCTACAAATAATGGTTGGTAATCAAAAATGGAGAATAAAAAATAAATATAGGGTGGTGGACCACCCCACTAGTGAATGGGGAAAGACTGCCCCCCTGGAACCGTATCAGTCTTTAGAGATTGTATATGTCTAGGTAATAATGTTAGCGTCGTCGCATGCATCATCCTTACTGGCTAGAACTTAAGGCGGAAACACATAAAAAAAAATTAAACAAGATAGTCACTTTTAAAACTCGACAATCTGGGAACCATGAATCCCGACATGAAATGCGTATAATTTTAGTCTTCAATTTCATAGCTAAAAATGCAGCGCTGCAGGTCGGAGAAACTTGCTCGAAAAGCCGTATGCAGGCGCTCTTCTCAGCCTACCTAGCTGCTATGGGGGATTCTCGCTGCATATAGTACAATGCCCCTCCATAATCGGGTCTTTTACAGCTATAACGATACACGCTAACCAGACCCTGGGACCACTTTCATTTCGTTTTTCTCCGTCCAGCAACCACCGTTACACATAGCAAACTGCGAGCGGTGCGTGCGCGTTTCCAACATACTTGTTCACTGTCTACTACCTACGACTCGCGGTTAATAACGGTGGAAACCGCTAGTGCTGCAAAACCGGCGTCAATTACAAGGATTGCAACTACTCATACGATGCAACACGGGAAGGGTGCAGAATTCTACACAGGCAAAGGGGGGGAAAAAGCATAGGATAGCTATTTAAGTTTTCCAGTTTGACCTCTTCCAAGCTGCGAATATCCGAGCTTTGTCTTTATATGCTGACTTGTAACTTCACTGTTATCCTTCGCTGCCTTTTCCAACAGTACGCCTTTACCTGATATATAAACGCTTCGCAACTCCCAAAACCACCTTACGCACCAACTCGCGTCTTCTCTCTCTCACGCCCGACTTTCCAACAACAGTGTTCCCGCCCACCAGCCACACCAACCGTCAGGAGAGTTCATTTGTTGAATTAGCGCAGGGGGCGGAGAGGGGCATGCTTAAAAATGTACGCAAGGAAATGTGGCCGAGTTTACACGGCATCGCATTACAGAAAACGACATTCTATAACAACCGCTGGGCCTGAGGCGCACGTCTGTACATATCAGCAAATGATGGGGCATTGATGTCGTCACATTATCATGTTGATGCTTGCACCCCGCGTCCTCCCTGCTCTATAAAGTAGCTCCAGCTCTTGAGAGCATGCTCGAGTCGCTGAGGTGCGACGTACGTGGCGGGAAGACAGAGTAGTAATTTCGTCAGGACAAGTTGTATCCTTCATAAACATCTGAACTGGTTCATTTCAGCAGTAAAACGTGGGGCTGTGGTTTGCAGCTCAAGTATGATGACTGCTTAACTTCGTAGCTCTGCCCCGGTTGGACTGTTTTCAATGGTTTGCCTCCTCTTCTGTGCAGTTATTAGTTTTCTTTTTGAGTGAATTTAGGAGCACTCTGTTGCTGTTACAGCCTCGGGTTGTTATTCTTAGTTTCCGAGTTCCCCAGCTGTGACAGTAGTCTGCCTAGCTCATTCTCGTGCTCTGGCCTACTTAACTGTAAAGCATAGGGGACAGTGCTGTATCCTTGGACCACGAGACATCGCAGCACTCCTCCCATCAGGCTCCCTACCAAGGAATACATTGCTGTTTTGCTGGAGACTTTGGTAGCTGACATCACTGCCATCAAGCTTATTATGAACACTACTACATCGATCATAGCTGCACTTCAGGATAAAATGAATGCTGCAGAGCAACCTCTGGCTAACCTAGATGATACAGTTTCTCATTTTGCAAAGGCTAGAGGATCACGAACCGGCAACTGTGGTGGAGAACCGAGTTTCTTGATAACCATAGTTGCTGCAGCAATCTCCGGGTGCTCAGTGTTCCTGAAAAATCCAAGGGCACTAATCTTACTGCCTTAGTATCCGATCTACTCTCTCAGCTTTTATCGCCAGCCTGGAGGTGACCCCTCGAGAGTCACTGGGCATATCGTGTTAGGACCACTACGGCTGATCAGGCCCAGACGCTCTGTCCTATTGTTTGTTCATGCATGTCACCATTAGGTTTAGGGCTCTGAGCTGCAAACCTGGAGACCTAGGTTTGAATCCCACAACCCCCACTTGCATACTGTGTGACCCTGAGCAAGTCACTTAACTTCCTTGTGCTCCTAGGTCACACCTGGAAACAAGCTTCGCTTAGTGTGCCTTTCCTGGTTAAACAATTTCCCCTTTACCTTTCCCTATTAAATGCTCCTACTCCAAACAGCCAAAGAGAAGGGCAGTCTTATTTGAAAGGGTGCTAGAATTTATCACTACCCCGATTTCTCCTCTGATGTGATTCAGAAACGCCAAGAATATATTCCTATGTGGTCGGTCCTGAGGAAAACCGGCATTCTACAGCACTTCACGGGGCCCTCTAACTTTATTTATAAAAATGGCATGCTATATAGATGTGGCACCTCTCATGACTTATGGGCCTTTATGCATCATTTTTGGACCCAGCTCAAAATTGACTCTCCTCCCTAGACGTTTGTGGTGGGACTTGGACCCTGCACCACTTAAGACCTCGCCTCCCCAGCGGAATCTAGTTTCAGATTTTGACTCAATGCGTGGTTCACATGGTCCTTCAGAGGAGCATCCTTCTACAGCAACCCCTAAGGAGCAGGGGGCATGTGACCCACAATCCTTTCATCAAGGTGTTCAGGACTCTCAAGCCCTATCTGCACTTGTGCTGTTAAACCATCACCGGTGTGCTGAACCGTTACAGTTCTGTGGTAAAATGGTATCACATCCGCACTAGTAATGGTTTAATTGCCGTGTTTGAAACCAATCTCAAGAGCTTTTGAGAGGTGGTCTTGAGATTGGTAATGGTATGAACAGAAGACGTTTTATCTTACCAGTGCTGACGGGCAGTCATAATTGCTCTCCTCCGTGTACGATGGGATTGCTGACTTCAGAAGGCAAACAACCATTTCACAGAACGTTTCAGACATTTTTCGCTGCGCTAGTGTGGACAGAGGATTATAACAGCCTATCTACTTCTTACCTCAGCAGAAGAAAGTGTGGATGTACTGAACCGGTAAGCCACTGTAATGATTTCAAAACTGTTACAGTGCAACAGAGCATAGTACGGACAGGGCATCAGCGGTCTTACCAACAGACAATCCTGCCTCCCTCTGGAGTCTGCCCTCGCTTAGATCTCATCAGTCCAGTTCGGGTTCTTACTTGGCTCACTCTTCCCCTTCTTCTCCACCTGCAAAAGCTGCTCTCAAAGACCTTTTGGCTTTTGCAGATGAGGCGTTGGACTGGCTTTCCTATGTGCAATCTGTTGCTTTGCAAAGTGACTCCCATCCTATCCAATAGGATCATGGACAGAGTAATGAGCTGGACCTGATGGATTTTGAACATGATGCCCCAGTGAATGCTCTGCTTCCACAGGCCATTTCTTCAGACTTTTGGATCTCGGGGGACGCACCTCCCTGATGTCTTTGTATAGTGTCAAGGACCTTACTATTATTTTTTTGTTGTTGATTTATTTCCCCCACGCCTAACTGCCCCTCCTCACATTGCCGCTGGCCATGCTGGCCATCGCCTTCCAACATTTGAGGCGCTCAGTTACCTGGTGAAGCCGGAAACCTGCTTCATCCTGCCAGTCGGCTTCTTTCTCCTTCTGGTTTTGTCCCGTTGTCCCCGGAGACAGGGAGGCATGCAATGGCGCTCTATGGCCGAGCCGCACGTGGCACACCAGGCAACTAGCTTGGCTCCACCAGTGAGCCCCAGTGCGCTGGCCCCCAGCCACCCTAGGGGCCAGTCATGTAGCAGACTCATCCCCACCCCTCCCGGGAGAGGAGAGTTGTCCTTCTTGATGCTCGGGATCTCTCCCTCCCAGGCAACCCGCCGCAACACAAATACGGGTCACCAGCATGGCAGGAGGTAAGGCTTCACTGCCTCAGCCCTCCACGCCACTGGGCCGGCTAAGGACCTTACTATTATCAATACTAATTATTGGTTATGCCTTTATTGTGCTAATTATTAGTGCCTAAGTTTTTTTTTTTTTACCTCTATGCTAATATCTAGGGGTGGGCGGATACCATAATTTAATCGGATACTGATATCTGCATCACAGTATTTGACCAGATCCGGATATTTATCTGGTTGGATACAGTGATGGAGTAATACAGTAGTAATGATAAAATGGTACGCCAACAACACACCACACAATGTCAGAATTCATAAATCTAATAAAAATGTAAGTAAAGTTAAGTAAAAAATAAATAACATAATTAAAGTAATCCTAACATATTTTTAAAAGTTGTTCATATTCTGCTTTATGAACAGCAACATGTTTTCATTCTTAGATGTGAGCCGCGAGCTCGTTTCTGTAATTATATCACTGGCCACACTAAAAATTCATTCACTGGGCACACTGGTAGGTGGAGCTGCCAGGTTCCGCTTTGTAATGTTAGTAAGAGCTGGAAATCGGTGTCCTTGCATTTTCCAGAATGTAAGTGCATCAGGTGTACTTTTTTGGGGGACCAAATTTTCTGCCAAGTACATGCCAAGCTTCTGATTGCAACTAGACACACCACCGATTACTAAAGCTGCAAGAGAAAAGAAAACCTAATATTGCTACGCAGTGCACTGTTCTGTTAACCAAAAAAATGGTACTAACTGCTATCAAATGCTGAAATATTTTTTTTACTTACTGTCTTCTGGGATGGAATTTTTCTGTGAGAAGACATTCCATGGATCATTAGTGTCACGGTCACGCTCGATTGATGTTTGGTGGAGTGGTTGTTTAGTTTAGGTTGTGACTGCTCTTCCACAAGTTGTTTTAGTTCTGCTCTGGCAAACAATTTACTGCACTCGATGTGGAAAAAATGCAGCTCGTACCTGATATCCAGTACTGTTGCCACAACAACCTCCCTCATCGACTCGTATTGCAATAAGCTGGTGTTAATTCATTCAGTCATTGCATTTTTTATTGTTTGCAGCCCAGGCACCTTAATACTCTCAATAGAGTGAAAAGCACCGTGGAAGTAGGGATAACATCCAAGGCACATGTGCTATCTGCGCTTAAGCATTTTGTTTCTATTTCAAAGGGGCATAGTAATGTGAAGACATTCTCTGATGGAGACCATTGTGAGTAACTGAATGTTCTGGTCTCACACTCTGCAGCATAAACTCTTAACACTCGCCGTTGCTCCAGTAACCTCTCAAGCATGTAGAAAGAGCTGTTCCATCCTGTGGGCATGTCCTGCATCAAGCAATGTTCTGGTAACTGGAGGGTCTTTTAAAGCTCTTGCATTTTTTCAGATGCAGAGTGCCTAAAGTGCCCCACAATTGCTCACCCAGTGGCTAGTAACTTCTCTACTGAACGCTGCTTAAAAACTGAAACATAAATAATCAGTTGCAGTGTGTGCGCTAAACAGCCAGCATTTGGAACATCACTGAGTTTTATGGCTTTTGTTATGTTTGGTCTATTGTCCACTATAACAAGATGCCTTTGAGTACCCTTTATCCCCCATGTGTCAGGAACATTCAGAAAATCCTTTGAAAGATTCTCCCCTGTATATCTCTCAGTGAGATGCTTTAAAAATAATAGGGCAGACCGTCTGGTTGGGGAGTTATCTATCCAGTGTGCTGTCACTGGTAGGTAGGAGATGATCGAGCAGGCAGTACTCCAGGTATCTGTGGTGAAGGAAAAATGTTGAATCCTTGCCAGCTCATCCTGCACCCTGGCCCTTAGCTTGTTGTACATTGCAGGGATTATAATCTTTGCAAAGTGACCCCTTGATAGCAACATATAGCTCTGTTCCAAGACTGCCAATAGCATTTAAATCTACTGCTCTTCGCTATAGAAAACGGTTGCTCATCTGCAGCTATCATTTCTGCAACAGCATTATTAACTTCAATTGCTCTGGGATGGACACTAGGGAATGGGTTAGTACAAGCAAAACATGATTCTCTGGTTTGGCTCTCCCTTTTAATTTTTTTTTGGCTGGTAGTTCCTGCAGAGATTCAGCTTGCCTTGCTAACTCAGTCCTAGCTTTTTCAATTTGCATGTCCTCATACTCATTCCGATGCTTGTTTCTTAAGTGATTTAGTAATCCAGAAGTTCCAAAACATCGGACTGAGGGCCCCCTGCTAATGAAAGTTGGAGTACGACAGAGACAACATTTTGCCTTCGAATTGGTGTCACCATCCACCGTAAAATACGTTGAGACTAAACTTTTTTGTGACATGTTAAATTTCTAACTCGCAGATCAGGCTCGCAACTTTGAAGTATTGTGGCAGTACGTTCGCACCTCGCATCTAAAGCTGAAATGGATCATCTGACTGTTACATGAGATGCTACTAAGTACTTTACATGTGCTTATGTCAATTAAGTAATTTAATTATATGAACATGCTGAGGATTAAGTATCAAACATATTGGTTAAGCATCAGTAACTTCAGTGACAGGGTGGGAAAATTGCCACTTGCTGTTCACAGGAAAATATTCTACTGGATCAGGATATGTAAAAAATTGTGTTATCCACTTGGATGTAGTTATCGAAACAGTTATCTGCCCACCCGTACTAATCTCCCATGTTTTATATACATTTTAGGACCTTTCTGGTTACTTGATGGACATCGGCCTGATACTACGGCGCAGCCTCTTCTAGTGCTTTTCTTTTGGTGCTTTTTTGTACTGCCTTGCAGGGTACGCCCCTTCCCCCTTCCTTCTCTTTTACTGCTCTTTTTTTCTCGGGGCTATCTTTTACTCCCACTATACACTCCATTTACTCTTTTTCAATCCCCCGATTTCTGTGTTCTCTTTTTTTCTTCTTTTTTCAGTTCTTTCTTTGCATAGTTATTCCTCCCCATCGGAGGCAGCTCTCTATCCTTGTGAGGGTCTTGGATCATCCATAGAAGGGCGGACTGACCCCTCCGGTGTTTGTTTTGAGGTTCGGCACCTGATTCATGGATAGTTTGTGTGCTAAACCTGACCAGGGAAGATCAGTCAGTCAGCGAGTCTCGTCTCTACGCCCCCCAATCAGTGCCCCTATTTGCAAGGCATGGAAGTCTTTGTATCTCCTTCCAGCGAATAGCATGGGTAAACCTTTTTAGATGTAGGCAAGGCAACATTTATTTAAAAGACACCCAATCCCGGAGGCTCTGGGTGCCGTACAGATAACTGTAATCAAATCTGTAAATGGAACAGATTAATCAAGAAAGGCCTGGGTGAATAGGAGGACCTTAAGGCGGGCCTTGAATACCTCCAAAGTAGGGTTCCCCTTAACCCCAAGGGGCAGCGATACTAAAAGCTCTGTCGCCAGACGGTTTCATCCTGGGAATCGCCAGGGGGCCCCACAGGTGGAACAGAGGGTGCAAACCAAGAGAGCAGGTGCAAGCAGGTCTAACAGACAACCAGGGCCCTGACCATGTAGGGCCTTTAGGTGAGAAGACCCACCTTAAAGAGGATCTTCCACCTGACCAGCAGCCAGTGCAACTCACGCAACACCAGTGTTATATGGCAGAATTTTGGCTGCCCAGTAAGTAACCAGGCAGCTGCGTTCTGCACTAGCTGCAGTCTTCAGAGAGATTCTCCCACAACCCAGAGGTAGGTAGAGCGCATTACAGTAGTCAAGTCTTGATGTAACTAAGGCATGCTTCAAAGTGGGAGGGTCCAGAGGCGGAGCAAGGGGCTTTACTCTGGTGACATTTCTGAAATGGAAAAAATAGGAACGGATGGTGGAAGATATCTGCGCCTCCATCGTCAGACTCCTATCTAGAATGACACCAAGATTTCGCACCCTAAAGGAGGCCTTCAATAGAACAGATCCCAGAACAAGTCCAGGCTCCAATTCAGAGCTCATTCTGTCACGAACTCTGTTCGACTCCACCACCAATACCTCCATCGTATCAGGGTTTAGTCACAACCAGTTAGAGGCCATCTAGTTGTTGATCTCAGCAAGGCAGCTATTTAGTACTTCTACCGCATTGGATGTTCCTGGGGCAAAGAATAAGTATAGCTAGGTATCATCAGCATAGCAATGAAAACCCAAGTCATACTTCCTAATGATCCCTCCCAGGGCTGGCATATACACTGCAAACAGCATTGGGGCTAGCACCAACCCCTGAGGTACTCCACAAGACAGGGGGCTAGGGGTGGAGGAGAAATTCCCCATCATGACCCGTTGCCTCCTGCTGGTTAAAAAAGGACTCAAACCAGCAGTTGACAGAGCCAGCCCAGTGAGTCCACAGAGTTCCATGAGGCAGTCAATCAACACACAATGGTCCACAGTGTCAAATGCTGAAGAGAGATCAAGAAGAACAAGAATTGTCCTTTCTCCTCGATCTCTGGCCCTGAGGACATCATTCTGCATCTGAACAAGTGCGGTTTCTGTGCTATGCCTCGCTTGAAACCCCAACTGGAAGGGTACGTATAACTCATGGGTCACAAGGTGCTTCTCCAACTGAAGCGCCACTACCTTCTCCGCAGTTTTCATCAAAAAGGGAAGGTTGGAGGTAGGTCAATAATTTGCCCTAATCTCCAGGTCCAAAGATGGTTTCTTTAGGAGTGGTCTTACCAATACCTCCTTCAAGGCATCAGGAAAGACCCCTTCAGACAAAGAGCACTGAACAATTGGAGCAAACACGGGGCCAACAGCGGCGACACTTCTCATCAAGAAACGTGTTGACACCAGGGCCAGTTCACAAAAAGTGTGCTTCAGATTGGTCACCACCCCCTATGACCTCACTTACCTCCACTGATGTAAACTCCCCCAACCAGGCAGAGTGCACTCAGAATACTTTGGGCGACCACTGCCAGCTATGGCATTGCTGACTGGGGGAACTGCATGCCGGATACCAGACACTCTGTCCAAGAAGAATCAAGTAAACTCTTCTCATTGAGCATTAGAAAAAAACCTTCGGCTGTAAACAGCCTGGATGAAGTAGTCTGTCCACAGTCGGAAAAAAGTGCAGCTGTTCAGTTCTTCCTGGCAGCAATCTGCCTTCTTACAGTTGATTGCCCCCTGGTATGCATTATAATGCACACACAGGGCCAGTTTGTCCTCCTCTAGGCTGGACTTCCTCCAGCAGCGCTCCAATCTCCAACCCATTCTCTTCATCTCCCCGAGATCCCCATCAAACCACGGGGACCTCAGGTAAGAAGATTTGGGTCATACACGGACAGGTGCGAGGGAGTCAATGGCATCAGCTAGCACTGTATTATAGGAGCCCACCATGGTGCCAATGCCTCCAACACATGCACCTCCCACACCAGATTGATAAGCTACTGCCAAAAAGCTCTCCAGGGTCAATCCCCACAAAGGACAACAGCTTTTCATCTCTGTAGGGGGCTGGCATCCGGTGAGAGCCCCACACTTGAGCCACACTGTGCAGTGATTGGACCATGCCACCCGATCAATCTTGAAATAATTTATCTCAAGCCCCAGTGAGATCACCAGGTCCAATGCATAGCCGCCCTGGTGTGTCACAGCAGAAACAACTTGCAACAGGCTCAGCGATTACATAGTCTGGAGGAGGTTATGGCCAAGCTGAGAAGATTCGTCATCGGCCCAAACATTGAAATCCCCCAGGACAATACATCTGGGGGCTTCCAGTGTTTCACCAACGATGAATTCAGCAACCTCCTGCAGGAAATTCCCAGAGAATCCTGCAGCTTGTGCCTAGACCCCCACAAACAGCCACACATTCAAAAGAACCCAGGGTTCTCATTAGGTGCACGGTGAAGCCCAAGTCGGATCTAAAACAAATGGCTGCCCAACCGCCCCTGCGTTCCTCTCTGGGGCAGTGCACCACAGTATACCCAGAGGAAATGGCAGCCTCAAAAACTGGGCCAGCATTGTCCCCAATCCAGGTCTCCGTGATGCAAGCCAGATCGACCGAGAAAGTCAAGGCCACAATAATTGCGGTCTTGTTCCTAATCAATCTGGCACTGCATAGCACTGCCCTCAGGTGATTGGTGGGCAAAGCAGACCCTCATGTTACCTGGCCATTCGGTCTGGTGAACTCCCTGGAGACAGACACCAAACACATCTGGCCTCTCTCTTGTGCCTATTGTAAATCAGGGCACTTTCTGGACCCAACAGTCTCAATCCTACCACCCTCCACCATGCACGGGGCTCCCCATCATCCAAGATCATTCTGGCCCCTCCAAATTCCTACCTCCTGGCAATGTCTCACAGTAGTGTCAGAAACCGGGAGGCTGGTGAAGGGCCATAAGTCACACAGAAGGGACTTCTAAATAGCAAATGTAACTAGTCTAGCAGTCTACTTTTACTGTGTTTCTTATACGGTATTACTGTTTAAGTTGTGCATATTGGTTCTTTTTGGAACACTTGGAGTTTCTTGTTCCTGTTATTAGGTATAGTTACTGTGTTTAAGGTTGATTGTCCTAACTATAGCTACTAATTGGGAGACTAGTGTTGCAGTTCAATATTGCTTTTTAATTTTTTACTGTTGGCATCAGAATATTTAGATTTGTTATTACTTGTTGCACTGGGATTCATACTGTTTTTTTTTTGTATATTTCCCCATTAGAGTAATAGCTTTGGCTTAGTGTGCTTTTCTTAGTTAAACAATTTCCCCATTCCCTAATTAGAGTAATATTGCATTATCTGTTGGGTGACCTTGTCTGTTTACTGCTACACCATTACTTCTCCTGGAATGTGAATGGGCTTAACCACCCAGTTAATCAAACAAGGGTTCTGCAATCTAAAATCGTTATGGGTGGATAGGGCACTACTCCAGGAGATGCGTCTCACTGCCAGAACCGCCTCCTGGATGCATAAAGGTTGGGTGGGTCAAATGGTTCATAGTTCTGTTGCCTCCAGTAAATCGAGGGGCACTGTGATTTTGATTCATCGTGCTTTACCATGGCAAATTGTCCAAATGGCAACAGATGATGCCAGTCGCTGGCTTATAGCCAAGTTTTTTGCTTATTGTTTCTGTTCTGTTTGACGACCCAAACTTCTTCTTCCCTTGTTTATGCTAGGCTTTGACAGATATACAAGTTAGTCCTTTTGTCCTTTGATAACTGGAGGGGACTTAAATCTTGCTCTTGACCATTTTTAGACAAGTCTAAACCCACTTCTGACTTACACCCTGAATCCAGAGCCACCTTGTTGGACCTTATGAATGAATGGTGCTTGATGGCTATCTCGTGGCTTGTTCACCCGATGGACCAAGACTTTTCCTTTTACTCTAATATGCATGACTCCTTTAGTTGTTTACACTATTGGCTGGTCAGCAACTTTGTCATTTCCTGTAATATCGATTCAACGCTTATGGTCACATTATAATTTCAGACCTTGCCCTAGTGACCTTGAGCTTTCAGTCTCCTTCTTCTGAGCCATTTTCAACCCATTGGCCATGTAATCCTGCAGTACCGCGGGGTCCTGTTTTCTGTGAGTAGATTTGGAAAGAAGTCTAATTTTTACTTTGAGACCAACACCGCTGAAGATGTTGGGCTGGGGGTTGTATGGGGGGTGTTTAAGGCCTTCTTGAGGGGACGCATTTTCTCTTATTCTGCTCATAAACAGAAGGAGAAGGAGGCAGAAATATCAGAACTGACCCAGTCCTTAGCCCTATTACAGCATAATTTTAAGCAGTGCTCTTCACCTAATCCTGCTTTGCATGCTGAAATGTTGGGACTTAAAATATAAATGTAATACACTTCTTTCATGTAAGACTGACTGACAGCTTCTCTGTACCGCTTATTCCTTGTAGAAATCGGGCGAGAAGAACAGCAAGCTCTTGGCATATCGCCTACCTAAACAGCAAGTTGATTCCCAGATTCCTGCTCTGCAGTGGCTGGATGGATCCATTACCACATCTCCCCAAGAGGGTAACGATACTATGAAACAGGTTTACCAACAGCTTCACTCCTTGACCACACCCCTACTTACCTTATCCACCCTTCAGTCCTATTTGGGGCCTGCTCCTACACCATTGCTTTCCCTGCAGCAACAGGAGGAGCTGGATGCACCCCTCACTGAAGCTGAGGTCCGCTCAGCATTCTTGGCCCTTGCTAAAAATAAAGTTTGCGGACTGGACAGTATTACTGCTGATCTTTACCAACTAATGTTGGATATTATTGTCCCTCCATTATTTGCTGCTTTACAGGAGGTGTACCAGGGAAACGGCTGCCCCCCCCCACTCTCTGTGAAGCAGTCATAACTCTCCTTCCTAAAAAATCTGACAATGCTTTAGACTGTGCTAATTATCATCCCATTTCCCTTATATCCATAGATGTGAAGATACTGGCCAAGGCCCTTGCTTCCCATTTAGAAAAGGTGCTCCTCCCCCCCGTTCTAGCCATCCCAGGTGGGCTTTTGAAGGGGCAAATCTGGTGCAGATCATGTGTGTACCCTCCTCAGTTTGAAGATCTTTGCCAAATCTGCCTCCCATCCTATGGCAGTGTTTAAAATAGACTTTCAGAAGGCTTTTAATTCTGTTACATGTGCAGTGTTTTGGAGCTTTGTGGCTTTGGCCCATATTTTTGCTCCTGGATTCATGTTCTGTACCATTGTCCGTCTGCGGTTACACTAACAAATTGTACTATATCTTCTACATTTCTTTTACGGCGATGCACCCAACAAAGGTGCTCTCTCTCTCACCTCTCTTGTTTCAAAATAATAGTTTTTATTCATATTTTCAGTTAGAACAGTGCAGCATTACTTCATACAGGTCAAAGTACCAATTCCATGCAAACAATACATCCATACATCTGGACAATGAGCTTATTAGCTTTGGCTATCTAATACATTCCCATTATTTATTTATTTTTTTTAAACTTTATGTTTATTGATTTCTCTTAAAACATATAGTTCCATTTCACAGTAGCCATACTGTATATCGGCAGATTGATACAAAAAGAGCTTGTATATCAAGGATATGTTAAGGCATATAGGTTACGAATTTGGGGGTATTTCAACAGTACTCTAATTAATATTCCATATATAATACTCCCACAAGCTACCCTTCTACAAGAAAGGTGGTCAGTCCAAGTATTATAGTTCAAAAATAAATGAGTACTCAACATCCAGTGCTGATTAGACCCCTTTACCAAACATGTGAATCCTAGGAATGTTAGTGTGCCCCTACACACTTTAACAACTTAAGACCCTGAGAAGAAAATATTTTTGTACATTTACAGCATGCTATAGAGATTTGAACTTACACCCAAAAAGTATAAAACCCCCCCTTTGATATAATCACATCATGTATTAAGCCCTGTTACAAACTCATAAGGCGCTCCAGGTCCATAATTTTAAATTAAGAGTCCCATTTTAAGTTTACTGGTATTATAGAAAGTCCATGCTGCTACGACAAACTCCAAGGGTTCAAGTCTGTACTTTACCACCCCTTTCAGGTATCTTCATCTTCTGATTCCTGGTCTGAGTCAGTCGAGTTCTGGTTGCCGCTCCTGAGGCCTCAAATTCGCGCTGGATCTGCTGCATGCGTTTACCTGCTTCTCCTGGATCTAAAAATTGAAACATATGACCCCCATAGTAGATTCTTACGCGTGCAGGCATCATCAAGGAATGGGTCACCCCCAAACTCTTAAGAGTGGCTCGAACTTCTTAAAAACACTTTCTACAGGCCCTTGTAGTGTAGGAGAGATCCAAAAAACAGTGTAGGGTATGTCCCTCAAAGTTGAGATGATCCAAGTTGCGAGCCACATGTAGGATCCATTCTTTCACTGTTGAACTCGCCGTCACTAACAGAGCTGTTCAAGGCATTTCTTTCTGAAATCCCGCAGAGTGAGGGGTTATTCGGTAGGCCTTTATAAAATGTACCTCCAAGTCTTGTTCCAAGTGTAGGGCAGTAGGAAACCATGACTTTAGGAAAGAAAGGAGATCGGGTTTTTGGTCCCCTCCGGCAGTCCTATAATTCTCACATTTGGTGCCCTAGAAGCGTTCTCCAATGCCTCAAGACGATAACAGAGCTGCCCATTTTCTTGAGTTAATTTAGCTGCTGTAGACATGGCTTCTATTGCCTGGGATTCAGCTAAGGATGCAGTTTTGGTGGCACTCTCTATTTTTTGGTCTTGTTCCCCAAGTCGTTGTAATACTGCCTCCACCTTACCATCTATGGCCTGCATGGCTGTCTGTAAAGCTTTCCAGGGCGGCTCACCAGAACTGATAGCTGCAGTATTAGGCGCGGCCTGTTGCTCTACTGTAGCTTGTTTTTTTGCGCTGCCAGGACCGGTTTTATTCATTCGACCCATGATCAAGTTTAGTATCTAGAGCTGCAGAACGATGTCAGGAGTCCAAAGATATGGGTTTTTTTGTTCAAAAACTCTCTGCAGTTGTAAAAATTTAAGATTTATACCGTTTAGTTGCAGAGCAGATGGGAGCCACGTCTATTCAGTATAAGTGCTCAATAGCGCCTCCCTACATTCCCATTATTAAATCCCCAAGCATCATATCACATTTAAAATCTTATATCGTGGAGACAAACATCTGTTCTCAATGTATATTCCCCAAAGTATACATGGAACCATTTAAGTAAGTATCCATTTGTCTTAGGTAGAAGAAGGAAAGAAAGGTGAGAGAGGAAAACCAGAGGAGTATAAAAGGAAAGGAAGAAGTAAGCCATGAATAAAAGTATAAAAAGAATAGGAAAAGTGCCTGAGATAAGTGTGTGTGGGGGGGGGCCTTGAAGGGGCCGATCAGGGATGTAATGAACCTCGACCTGCTGTTCTAACCATTTGACACCTATAAATCTTGTGTCCTTATCAAACCAGCTTGGCCAAAACCTGTAGAATGTTTTTTATGTTCTTAAACACTTTAAAATGTAAAAAGGGGAGCCATCTCGTCTTTAATTTATATAGACTGGTTCTCAGTTTTGCTGTGAGTTGCTCCATTTGCATGATTTTTAAGCAGATGGAGTACCATGATTGTTCTTTTTTTTAAATTTATGTTTATTATATTTTATCATACACATATACAGTATAACTTAGATTCATACTAAATCGTATCTTTACATTACATCTTAATAAAAGATTTCATCACTTACAATGATCAGGAAATATACTAAACTATCTGGTTATGACTGTTTCACCCAGAACGACATACCCCCACCAAACAAAAAAAGGGGGAGGGGAGAAGGGAGACAAACATTTAATTAAGGAACAAAGGACGGGTCAACTCTTGAGTGATAAAGAATCCACCCCTGCCAATATTGTCGGAATTTCTGTGAACAGTCTTCAATCTTGGCTGTAAGACTTTCCATTTGATAGATTTCCAGCATTATGGATCTCCAGTCTTGGATAGTAGGGGATTGTGTAGACATCCATTTTCTCGTAATGGCCTTTTTGGCTGCTAGGAGCAATATAGGAAGCATGGTCTTGCACCATCGGGGGGAACGGTCTGGATAGTGAGAGGCAGTATTGCGCAGTGGTCTAAGGTTCTAAGCTGCAAATCTGGTGACATCCAGCAGACCAGACCTGGGTTTGAATCCCACAGATTCCACTTGCATACTGTGTGACCCTGAGCAAGTCACTTAACCTCCTTGTGCTTCCAGGTCGCGCCTGTAAAAAAGCTTTCAGCTTAGTGTGCTATACCTGGTTAAACAACTAAATAAAAAAAAAATATTGAAAGTAAAACTATTTCTCCTGTCAATTCTACCGGCTCCACCAAGCAGATAGATAATTCTGACTGGAGCCCACACCAAAAAGGCATTAGATAAGGACAACTCCAAAAAATATGACCCAGCCCAGCCAGCCTACTTCCGCAACGTCTCCAGCAGTGGCCAAACTCAGGAGGGAGGAATTTAGTTAAAATTTCTGGGGCACAAAAATACCTCAGTCGGACTTTCCAGGAATATTCCCGCCAGCATATAGAGGCGGTCACCTTAGTGGCTGGCACCATGGCCGAAGTCTAGTCTGACCACTGAGCTTCAGATGATAAGTCCAAATTCCATTTTTCTAGAATGCACTTGATTGAATTACCCCCTGAGTCTCTCAAGGCTCTATAGATGTTTCCTATGAGGTGTCCACCTTGCTTCCCCTTAATGGAATTGATAAAGATTTTTAATAGTGGTGGAATTGGGGTGGGGAGTTCAGCCATTAGTGTCTGGTGTCTGAGTATGTAATTCCGTACTTGAAGATATCTAAAGAAGTCAGAACCTCTAAGACTATAGATATTTTTAAGTGTCTCAAATAGCAAGATCCCCTTCTCATCTAAAAATTGAAACAAGTGAGATAACCTGAGTTGGTGCCACTGAGAGAATGCCTGATCCATGTATGAAGGTGGGAACAGATAATCCTTAGATATTATCTTACAATAATCATAAATAGACATTATTTCAAGTTTTTTCCTTAGGCCATACTATATGCAGAGAGTGTTAGCTGTAATCTGGGTAAAATGTTGTAGGGATGTAGTATGTTTCGTGGAAGAAAAGAGAATAGTAGTAATGTCATGCATATCATTCAAGGTAAACTCTAGGGTTTTCCAGGGAGTTGAAAAGCTATCCAGAAGCCAATAGATAATGATTCTGAGAAAGGCAGCTTGGGCATATAACTTAAAGTCTGGCAGGTTTATGCCACCCTGAGCCATGGAAAGGTGAAGAATAGATAAACAAATCCTCTGGCGTTGTTTACCCCAAATAAACTTCTAAACTAGTCTGTCCCAGGATTTAAAATAAAAGGAGGTAGGGAAGTATGGGATGTTTTGAAAGAGATATAAAAGCTGGGGAAGAATATTCATATGGATAATCTCGACCCATTGGAAAAAGATCAGTGGTAAAATAGACCACCTTTCTAAATCCCGTTGCATGGAAAGTGTCAATGGCTCATAGTTTATCAATTCCAAAACCTCTTTGTTCAAGGGAATGAATATCCCCAGATACTTAATCCTCGTGGCCCTCCAATGAATGGGAAAAAGACAACGAAGATCCTTCATTGGAGAGAAGTTGAAAAGAAGGGCCTCCAACTTCTTCACATTTAACTTAAAGCCTGCCAGAGTTTCATATCTGTGAAGAATTTGCCAGACTGCCAGAATAGATGTTTCTGGAGATAAAAGGGTCAATAGAACATCATCGGCATACATATTGATTTTGTGGTGTCATTGCCCTAAGGGAATACCTCTGTCTTAGGAGCAGTTCTAACTGCCGTTCCCAATGGTTCCATATATAATGTGAATAGCAGCGGAGAAAGAGGGCAGCCCTGGTGGGTTCTCCTGTGTAAACCAAAAGGAGGAGATATGCACCCATTCACTCTGACATATGCCTGAGGGTGGCATACAAGTTCCGTATCAATTTTATAAAATACTCCGGGAATCGCAACCTCGACAGGGTGTCCCACAAAAATTGCCAGCTCACCCTGTCGAAGGCCTTCTCTGCATCCAGAGCAATAACTGCCACTGGAATCTGGTGATCACAGATGTATTCCATGAGAATCAAAGTGCAACAGATATTGTCTGTTGTGTTTCTGTTTTTTATGAAACCAGACTGATCCGAGTTAATTAGGCTGGGTAAGATTCCTTGTAATTGGGAAGCCCATATGGCCATGAATAATTTATAATCAGTGTTAAGAATTGAGATGGGTTGGTAGGAAGACGGGTTAGTGGGATCTCCATTTTGTTTCAGTAGAGTGGCCATCGTGGCATATGCCCATGAGGGGGAGGAGGAAAACCTTCCTGCACCTCTTTAAATGTGGAAAGCAATTGTGAAGAAATCTCATTAACAAATTGTTTGTACCATTCAGTCAGGAATCCGTCGGGACCAGAACAACGATTTGAGGAAAGGGATTGTATCCCCAGTGAAAATTCTTCAGGTGAAATGGGAGATTCCAGAACTGTCTGCTGTGCCGTCATAAGAGTGGGAAGGGGAAGGTCTCTTAAGAAAGATAATCTTTCTGCCGGAGTGGATTGGTCATCTTTTTTATATAGGTGTTGATAGAATGTTGTAAAAGAGTGTAAGATATCCTCCACCCTGTGAGCGATTAGACCAGAGATTGGGTGTTTCATTTTAAGCACCGTAGTGGAGTTCTTCTAACCCCAAATGAGTTGGGCTAATCTACGGGTTCCCCGCCACCCTCAAAATTGGATTGTTTTAGGTATAATAGAGCCTGTTGAATTTTGATGTCTATCAGTTGTTGTATTTGTGCTTTGGTTTCCCGGATCTTCTGGCTGACCACCCGATCCCCCTCCGTAAATAATAACTGAAATGTATTTAAATGTTCTAGAAGCATGTTATATTTGGTCTCTAATTCCTTTTTTCTCCTAGACGCATATTTGACGGTCTCTCCCTTGACTGTGGCTTTTAGGGCGAGTAGTTCTCCCTAATGAAGAGAGGGATACGGGCCTTAATTCCGTCCACATAGTGTCTGTCTTTTAACAGAATTGGATTAAAACGCCATAATGTATGTTTCTTCTCCTTCCCCAGATTAAGTTTAAGAGTAAGAGAATGATGATCTGAAAGGACCATCGGGCCTATGGTGATATCTTGTATCTGACCTAGGTGTTCACAAGTGGCCCAAAAATAGTCTAACCTGGAGTAGGTATGATGTCTGTTTGATAAAAACATATACCCAGGGTTTGTGGGAAACAAACAACGCCAGGCATCTATTATGCCTATATGTGCCATAGTACATTTGAAATACTGTGTTGTGTTAGATTGGTGCCGGTGAAGTGGATTAGAACTGTCTATATGGGCAGACATGGCAATATTTAAAACCCCGCCAAGGATAAGCTGACCCTTTAAAAGATCCATCATCTGCATCACCATTTTCTGTACGACCAAGGGTTTAGACAGTGGGGGCAAGTATGCATTTACTAAGGTCACCTCCTGATTATATAGTCTCCCCTGCAAAATGACAAACCTTCCATCGGGGTCCAAGTAGGTCTGGTTAATGTCGAATGAAGTAGAGATCAAAATTAAAATGGCTGTCCCCTGACAACAGCCCCACCCCCCGATGAGATGATGCAAAGACCCTATATCCCCCAGCTTAATTTGGCATGTCCCTCCGTTGATAAATGCATCTCCTGGAGCACATACAAATCCGCGTTCTGCTTTTTAATATACTGCATTAAGCGAGAACACTTAATGGGGCTGTGCAAGCCATTAACGTTCCGGGAGCAAATTTTCACTGGTGACGTAGCCATATTCTAATCCATGTTTTTATGTCTTTTGCCCCTCCCCCCGCGCAGGAGATCAGTCCTGCCAAGTGACAGGACCAGACCCCACGAAAGGTCAAGACCACGCAAGAGGAAGCTGTCCTGCTATTTCCAGGCCATTCCAGAAAAAATAAAGATACTTTAAAAGTTACATTCCTTGTGCATATGTATCTTTTTTCCCTCACTTGTAACCCACAACAAATCCTCATAATCCTCCAACCCCACATCAATAATAGACAACGGCCAATTGGCCGAAACAAGACAAATGATTGACTTTGATCAGTAAGTAATCCTCCAGACCCACCTAAATTAACTTCTAAAGGACTATCTATAGCCCCCATCTTCATTTATCAAATCCCAAATAGCCCCAACTCCACTTGTATAAAACCAAATAATAAACCTATCAATTATGTACACACCAACCCCCAAAACCTTGGGGCATATAACACAGTAAAAAACACAGTAAAAAAATCAATTCAGAACTAGTGACTTCCAAAAAGGAAGTGCCCATCCATAGGCACTTGTAGTAGGCCTCAGGCGAATCCCAAAAGGAAGACGCGGTGAGGCTTGGGCACAGCTTACCCTCTTCTACCGTGGAAAACCACCAAAGGGATTGTAACAACACCCAATAAGTGAGGATACCAAGAGGGTAAACTCCACTCTTGTGGCCCGGCATTTCCCCCAATCTTAGATATCACCCCCTGCCAATCGTTCTATCCTCTCCCCCCTCCGCTTAAGTAAACTAGATATCTTGTTCCCCATCTTCCTTATACCCAGTCTCTAAAGCAAAATAATAATATAAAATCAGAAGTGTCATAAATAGTCTTCTACCTATTAAACCTTATAGTGTCATCTAAATAGTCATCCTAAAATCAAAGAATATATTTTGTTAGTTCCCCCTTCCCGTACAATAACATCACAAAATCAGAGCAGAGACCCCGGTAAATAATGTCCAAGCCCAATAAGAGGGGTGTGATTTGATAAGGGGTCTCCGATAACCTGCTGCAGACAAGCTTAAGTACTTAATGTGAATCTGTCCCTTCCATAAGGTGTATAACAGATTCTATTGAGATCTTCAGAAAAGCAGACCCCATGGTCACCCCGGGGGGATGGGGTTATTCCCCCAGCCAGATCCCCCATCCCCTCCGGATAACCCCCCAGACCTACCGGCCCACACTGCAACCCCCCCAGAAAACACTGGGGGAGCCAGGATCAGCGGAGCAGAGCGAGGCAAGAAGGCTAAGCCACTTCCGGATCCAAGGCAAAAGGACCAATTTTTAAATCGGAGCCAGTCGGCCTGGGAAAACCCCCGCCATCTAATGACTACCCCAAATTACTCTATTATTCCTATCTCCCCCAAAATGCAGTCCTTAAGGCTATTTTGTGCAGCTGTAGTAAGGTCAGTGACTGCTTGGGGAAATATCAATAGGACAAAGCTTTAAGCCCGGATCTGAGCATCCTCGTCCCCACCCACCCCTCCACCAAACCGGCGCGGCGCTACCAGGGCCAAGAGGGGGACCCAGACAATAGGGAAATGAGAAAAAAGACCATCACGGACTTACCATCCCCCCCCTCAGGTAGCTAATGTGGGATACCGATACTGATGGATCCTATCCAGCAAGTCCTCCATTGAGAGATCATGCAGATGTTCGTCAGGGTTTGATCTCCCTGTTGCTTTGGGCCTCGTGAATGCTGCTGGTCATTCCTTTATTATGCCCTGAGACATCAGGTCTGAAAGCGCTTCCTGGGCAGAAGAATAAGATGCCAAACCAGAGGGGAGAATCACCACCAGTTCTGCTGGATACGGAGTGCGAAATTTAATTCTCTGGGCTCGCAACAAGGGAAACAGAGGGGCATATTCCTGCCTTAATTTTGGGGTACGTGGTGCATAGTCGTTGTCCAGGATCAGGGGGTTTGAGCCCAGCATTGTGCATCCTGCCTGCCAGGCCTTCTTAAGAAGCTGCTCCTTGGTGTGAAAGCTTTGAAATCTAATGACGAAAAATCTCGGTCTCGCATCCAGATGAGTTGGTTTCAGACTAAGAGCATGATGTGCCCGTTCAATATCGATCGGGAATTCCAGGTCTAGATTTAAGAGTAGTCAAAGCAAATAATCCGAAAAAGCAACCGGATCTAATCCCTCCTCTCCTTCCGGCAGGCCAAATACACGAATATTTTGTCTTCGACTCCGATTTTTATTATCTTCCTGTCTGGCAGCCAGTTAAAGCAACTCTTGTAATGTGTGATGAATCCTTTTCTCCATATTCTCAACCTTGTTTGTATTGGTCATAATGCACTGATCTGCTGCACCCACGCGCTGTTGAAGGGCCCCAATCTCCGATTTGATTTCGCCAGTAGAGTCCTGCATTTCATTGCGAAAATCAGAGATTGCCTGAAGTATATTTTCTCCCATCTGGAAATCTGAAGCTTTCTTTTTGCTCATTTTCGATGAGGGTGTCGTTATTTTCCCCGGGACGGGGTCCTTGTTCTGCTTTATTTAATTCTGCTCTGAGATACTGGGTTTCTCATGTTCTTCCAAGTCGGAAAGCGGTAGAAAATGATTATGCTGTGATTTCGCCATCAAAATTAAGGGGCTCAGTGAATTACATTCGCAGCAGAACCTTATTCCCCTGTAAATTTGCTTGTTTTAACTCGAGAACAAGATTAATTTATTTTTAGTATATTTGTAATGTGGGAGGGTTACTCGGTTGATGTTCAGTTGTCCATGCCGGAACCGGAAGTCCGAACACCATGATTGTTCTGTGGGCAAAATGGAGGATAACCAGCATTTGGTGATGGCCTTCAAGGCTGCTGCTAATAGCATATGAAATAAAAGAGTTTGTGATTTTGTCAATGTTGCCCTGTGTATAAAACCGAACAGCCATGTTTCCAGTGATGCTGGAAACTGAAAATCAAATATTTGATTAAAATTCAGTCGGATTTGATCCCAGTAGGATCTTATTTTACCACAGATCAAAAAAATATGTATATGAGACCCTACCTCACCACATTGTCTCCAACACAAATTAGTATTGGGTGTCTTTAAGTGCTGTGTAATTGTAGGGGTCAGGAAAAACCTAATCACTACCTTTCTTCGAAATTCCCTCAAACATAATGCACCCTAGGTGCTATGCACTCCCGCCCAGATCATTGCCCAGTCCTCTTCTTGTTGTCAAATATCAGCTTCCCTTTCCCGTTTAACAGCAATGTCGGGGGGGGCAGGGAGACCATTGTGCCTCCAGTCCCTGCACCAACTTAGATATCAACCCCTTATCAACTCTTTGTGCTATCAATGTTCTCACCAATTCCATCAGAGTCAGTGCTTATATCACCCCGTGAACCCAACCCCTTCTCTAATAAATAATGTCGAATTTGTAGGAATCTAAAAAAATCCTGTGTGGGTATGTTGTACTTGTTACTTAGCTGCTGAAAGGAATTTAAAATTCCACTATTCAGGAGATGTTCTACCAGGTATACCGTCACCGCATTGAAACCCTGACGGCAAAAACCACCACAGTGACAGGATTCGGCCAAAATCCACCTGTCTCTGTGACTGTCTCCCACGGCCAGGGGATTGCCTCGTAGGGTGTTTTGCCCCTCCCCGGTCCAACTCCAACTCGGAGTTGGGATCCTAGAGACTGGGAGGGTGTGGGGGCAGAGCCCCCCCACATGGGGTTCGGGGGGGCACAGTCCCCCTGCTGGAAACAGGAGGCATCCCCGACACTGCATTGCTGACACTCGGCAATGCAGCTGTTGCTGTCACTGTCGGGGATGTCTCTACAGCCGCTGTCACTGTGGCATGGTAAAACCATTCTACCCTTGTTAAGCCACTTCTAAACCATCTGGTGAAACCTATGTCCAAATGAAGTGATGCAAAATCTAGACAGGCCCATAAAGGGGTAGAGGGACAAATCCTCAATGGGACCTTCAATTTCCTAGAAATAGTTAGCCAGTCCAGCTTGACTACACTTGACCATGTGTTGTTAAAAAATACTTTAGAGAGCCCCCCTCATCCATGTACAGCAGGTCCAAAACCCACAACCGGGGAGTAGAGGTTCTCTCCATGAGAGTCCACGTGGGTGGATCCTGTCTTTCATGGAATTTTACCACCGCTCCCAACTGAGCTGCCCAGTAATATTCTGAAAGTCTGGCATACCCAAACCCCCTGTCTTCTTGGCTCTCAACAAGGTAGACCACTTAATCCGTGGTGGGTGGTGTTTCCATATGAAATGTGAGGACTTCAATTCTTTCCAGAGGGAGTTAGGAAGTATCAGAGGGAGAGCTGAAAAAAGAAAAGAAACCTAGGCAGTACATTTCATACAAATACATTCCAATCTGCCTGATAGAGAGAGAGGGAGAAGGTTCCATCTATGATAATCTCCTTGTACCCTTTGCAAAAGTTTGCAATAATTGATATTATACAAGCTATTAATGTCCCTGGGTATTTGGATAACAAGGTACCAAAAGCTGTCTTTAACCCTTTTATAATTACAATGTCTGGGAAGAGGGAGATGGCTCTTTGCCAGTAAAGGGAACATCTCGGTCTTTGCATCATTAGCTTTAAAGCCAGAGATTTCCCCAAATTCCTCCAGCATAGTTCCCAGGAGGGGGATAGTGTGATCCAAGTCAGAGATATATAAGAGCGCATTGTCTGCATAGAGAGAAATTCGGATTTCCATCTCCTCCACCCCAATCCCCTTATATTCCTGAGATTGTCGGACCAGAGCTGCAAATGGCTCCATGCTCAAAGCAAAGAGAGGGGAGAGAGTGGGCATCCCTGCCTGGTTCTTCTTTCTTTTCTAAAGTTTTCTGATGTAATACCATTAACTTTGACACAAGCTTTTGGGGTGCTATATAAATTAGCCATCCAATCAAGGAATTTTTCCCCAAATCCAAATTTGTGAAGAGTGCTGTTTAGGTAAAGCCAATCTGACCTGTCAAAGGCTTTCTCTGCATCTAGCAATGACCGCATTAACAATCTCTGGGGGAGGGAGTTAGAAGCTGCAGTGGTATTAAGGAGAAGGCAGGTATTATCATGTATATTGCGTCCAGGGATGAATTTGGTTTGGTCGGGGTGAACTAGGAAAGAGATGATAGCTTGCAATCTATTACTAATCAGTTTGGTAAAGATCTTAGCGTCTTGATTAAGAAGAGATATTGGATGGTATCCCTCACAATCTGTCAGGTTCTTACCTGGTTTAGGGATTAAGGAAGTACGAGCCTTGCTCCACGTGTCCGGGGACTCAGCAAAGGTGTGATCTCAGGGGAAAATTGTTTGAAAAATTCCGCAGAGGATCCATCTGGCCCCGGGGGGTTTCCACTTGGTAGGGATTTGATGACTGCAAGGATCTCAGTTGCAGAGAAGGGGCATTCAAGGGCTACCCTTTGAATGTAGGTAGGTCCACCCATTCTAGAAATTGAGCTATCTTTTGGGTGTGATCAGTGCTCCTCTCTTCCTTATAAAGGGCAGCATAATATGCAGCAAATTCCTTAGCTATTTTTTAGGTTTAGTAATCAGCATACTGGGATCTGTTACTGAATTGATTTTGGTAATGTATCTCTCGGCCTGTTGTTTCTTAAGTCTGAGGGCCAGTAATTTGCCCGCCCCCATAATATCTCTGACTTGTAAATCTCAATGAATTCAGAGCTCTACGGGTTAGTAATTGGCCTAGAGTGTCCTTTGCCATTTTTAATTTCGCTGAGACCTTCATGTCCCGAGATTCCTTGTGCTGTGCCTCAAGGGCGGAGATCTCTATGCTTTTCGTTATTTTAGCCTTATGCTGTTTATTCAGGTAAGCTGAGTAACTAATCAATTTCCCCTGAAGCACAGCTTTCAGCCCATCCCAAATATATTTCAAAGTGGAGCCAGTCTCCCTGTTCTCCTGTACATAGTGGGTTATAGTATCCTGACTGGCCTGCCGGAAAGATCCGTCGTTCACCAACCCTGGGTCATATCTCCACTCTCCGCCTCCCACTCCCTCTTGATTCCAAAAGATCTGTGCTTGAACCATGGAATGATCCAAAAAGGTGACCAGATTAATGGTCACTTTATGAAAATAATGACTCCTTGTTTTCCAGGTGTAAATTCGATCCAGTCTAGAATAGGACTGCGTTGCTGGTGCAAAAAAAGTAATATCCCGAGCAGTTGGGTATAACCATCTCCAGGCATCCAACATCCTCCTCTCCTCAACCAAGGTTGGAAAGTGTCTGGAAGTGCTGTGGGGTCCCCCCCCCAACCAAGGTGGGTCCTTGTCCAACATGTAGTTTTCTACTACATTCCAGTTTCCTAACATGCACAGTTCTGCAGGAGGTAGCAAAGCTATCCGGTCAAATAAAGAAGTGAAGAAGACACCAGAGGAGGGGGTAGGTACATATGTTGAGACAATATTAATAGGTCTACCCCTCAGTTCCCCGAGAGGATGACCTATCTGCCCGTGCCGTTCGTCTATACTCCCGTCACTTGAAATGGCAGTCCCCTCTTAATCAATATGGCCATGCCTGCCCTGGTCAGGCTAGGGTGGGAATCTGCATATACTACCTCAACCCACATGTGGCGCAGCTTCTCATATTCACTGTTTGACAGTTTTGTCTCCTGTAGACACCCAATATCACAGCCTATCCTCTAGCTCCTGCAGAATTTTAGTGTGCTTTACAACATTGTTAATAGCCTTTACATTTAGTGTGCAAATGTTAAGAATACCCATTATCTCATTTAGCAATAAACTGTCATCCCCTGGTCCCCTCTTCTCCCCTACAATCTCCTCCCAGGCCCACAGAAGATATAGAGATAGATTTTTTATCATAGATACAGTAGAGTAAAACCAGAGGACTTAGCCTGTTTGAAACTACAGGGAAAACATTTAAACTAATGTAACATCGTTTAGGGAACATGGAGGTGTCCCCAAATGTAAAACAACTGTGTGTAGTTCACCGTGGGGAGCTTTCTTAGCCAACAGGCTTATGGGAGCCCCCAAGCATGGGTGTCTCTCATAATTCGAGAGGGAGAGGGGTTAAAAGCACCAATGCACTGAGAGAGAGAGTCTCCGACCTACACTGAAGTCCCTAGCTCTCCTCCTCCTCTAGGTTGTTATTAATGGCTAGGCGGCAAAAGCACGGCACCCCCCCACCAGGTCTAAGATTCAACATACAAAACACTTCAACAGTCATTTAAGCCATGCCATCCGAGTAACATGAGTAAAAGAACGTTAAAAAAAAAAAAAGGTCTAGCCTCCAGCCTTATTTAGATGTCTATATACCCAGCCAGACAGAGTACGTGTCAGGTATGTCTTCAAGATAATCAGTTGGGAGGCCTAGTCAGTATGCAAATAAGATGAGCAAATGATGTATAAATAAAGCAAATCCCAAGAGTCACAGTGAATGAGCACTAGTCTGCTTAACAGGACCACGCCAGAAAAGTTCTCCGAAGTGAGGGTTAAAATCAACTACTCCCCCATTTTTCAAGCACTGGCCCTTTGATCCTGTTATCATTTCAGAGGCCCCCATATTCATGGGCCTTTCTACAAAAATTAAGATGTGCCCAAGATCTGGTAGAAAAAAGAAAAGTGCTTTCAGATAATCCACATCGCTGTCATTACCCATAGACAAAAACTGAACTGTGAAGGCTCCTCGTGCTGTCGCACTGCTGTTGCACAGAGGTGTTGGAATAGGATCCTCCCACTGGAAACCCATCTGTTCCACTCAGTTCTGATTCTGGAGCACACGCCATGTCCCTCCAAAGGGAGAGCCCATGGAATGAACACTTGGAGCTCAACAAAGAAATCCTCCTCCTCTTCCCCCGATAAGTCCCCCAGTCTGTCAGAAGGGACTAAAGTCAGATTTCAGGTAAAGATACCATTTAAAGCACATCATTTGTTCATGTGCTTCGGGAGTAACCATTTCGTGATGTCAGCATGGAGAGGAAGTAAGGTATCTACTCTTCACCTGCTTGTCTTCCTTGCCGCTGGGGCTAATTGCTGCAATCTTTTGGGAATCTCTTGGTTAGCCAATTCCTCACTGATATCTGGAACCAGGATGTTCAGGGCATTCAGTTTAGGTGCAGCCTGTAAGTGGAATTCAAACATTTGGATCCTTTCTGTGTCTTGCAACCAAAGTTAGGCAGGATTGCGCAAGAAAGCCTTATAACCCTTGTCCCGGAGGGATTTCACCACTGTCAGCACTTTTTTCATTTCACCATCATGTGGGGTATTGGTCTATATAAAGTCACTGGCCATCGATATTGAGATTTTTCTTCTCCTAAGGAAGTTTGAGTATTTTCTCTTTAGTAGTGTATTTCAGAAAACGATCCAGGATAGCTCGTGGAGGGGCTCCAGGTTTATACTTAGGTGCTAAAGTACGATGTGCCCTCTCAATTTAAAGAGCAAAATCCTCTGGTAGGTCCAACTCCTAACGCAGCAAAGAGTAAAGGAAAGCAATCATGTCGACATGTTCTGAACCCTTGGTCATGCCTGATATGCAGATGTTTTGCCGACAGGCTCTTGCCTCTGCGTCCTCTGCTCGAAGAGTGAGCTCCTTCTCCTGCAATTGTAAGTGAGCCAATGAGCGCCCATATGCCATATTCTTATTTTGGATTAGGTTCAAGTGCATCTCCATTGTCGTTGTCTACACTTCCAACTTTTTGAAATCTGTTTGCAAACCTGAGATTTTTGCATCAATTCTATGCAGGATCTTGAGTATGCGGTTCCCATCCGCTTTGGTGAATATAGAAGCAGAATTTGAGTTGGGCTCAGAGCCAGAGTCGTCCTCATCAGCCGAAGCCTTCAGTAAGGAGGAGCACAACATAGCCAGGCTCACATGCCGTGAAGCCATTTGTCACATAGACGTGCAATTAGAGATACCCATATCTTTTTTTTTTTTTTTCCATCTCTTAGACGTTTCCCTAAGTTATGAGTCGTGTTTTGGGGTGCAATCTGATGTCATTTGGCTGCAGATATGCCCATTAAAATGACCCGGTGGGGAGAGTAGCGGGGCTAAGATGCCATTTGGGGTTGCGCTGGAACTGGAAGTCACCTCTCTTGTTTCTGTTGGCGTTGGACCCGCCTTCAGGTTGGTAATCAGACGTATCTTATCCACTCACATACAGATGATTTACTGCTCAGTTTGAAATCCCCCTTGCGGTCCCTTCCCCCTATCATTGCCACCATCCTTCAGTTTACTGCCCTCTCTGGGCTGTCAACATGTCTAAAACTATCCTAGCACCTTTGTGCAATACCTCCTTCCATTTGGGGCTTCAGTTTAAATCGTCTGGTCATGCATTTAAATATCTTGGGGTCCAGATTACTTATCGGTGGACAGATCTCATTTTCTCATGCAACCCTTCCCCTCACCAGGAGCGGCATCTTGCAACCAGCACCCCCCCCAACTTGTACACAGACAAGGCAACAAACCACAAGTTGGCATAAACAAAGGTACCCCCCTGGCTTTATGGTAAATACCTGGCTCGGCATCTAAGAGGTCAGGAGGTTAGAATGCAAAATAACATTTATATTTACTCCAGGGGTGCTGTGGAGCCCGAGCCAGATGGTTGCAAGGATTAGCAGCTCTGCAGAAACTACGACTTAAAAGACAGTTTCTACATTTTATAAGGCAGTTAAAACATAGAAAGTGGCAGGATAGACAATCGGAAGACCAGCTGTATCGCTATGGGCAATCCAAGGAAGGATAAATCTTCCCAGGAGGGAGCAAAGAGCAAACAAAATGTACCCCCACTCGCCACGAGGTCTGCTCAAGGCCCTGTTGCCTCTGAGACTGAGATACCGTATGAGGAAACTCTTCAAAGTCTGGGAATAAAAATGAATCGTCTTATTTCCTCAGTAGAGGGCCTGGCTTCTCGATTTGACTCCTTAACCAGTAGAGTAATTGTGTTAGAAATGGATGTATCATCTATTAAATTAGAGACTGAGAAAGCTGGAAAATGCTCAGAATCAGCCCTGGGAGTGACTGCAAAACTAATTAAAGAAAATACCCATCTCCGTGCAAGGCTAGAAATGCTGGAGAATCAGGCAAGGGTGAACAACTTGAGAGTGCTTGGAATCCCGAAGCAAGCAGAGGGTGACCATCTGCCTTTATTCATGTTGGAATGGCTGAAATCGCAATTTGGGCAACACCTTGCTGAGCGGAAGATCTATATTCAGAAGGCCTGCAGGGTCACAACAAGGAGTCGTCAAGTAAATTCAGAAGTCCCCAGGGCTATTGTGTTAGTCCTCGATGGAGTCGGAACTAGAGATTTCCTCCTTTCATTGGCCAGGCAGAAGAGAACTTTATTATGTGAAGGGGAAAAGGTCAGTCTGTATCTGGATCCTAGTTACGTGACTCGGCAAAAGAAAAAGTGGTTCGATGGAGTGCGATCGATATTGAGAGGGGCAGGAGTCTCGCACAGTATGATTTTCCCGGCTCATTTGAGAATCGCGCATCAGGGGAAAATTTATATTTTCACTGATCCACAAGAGGCCTGGAAGTGGATCCGGAGACATGTGCCAGCTAGTCGCCTTCGTGAACATGTATCTCAGTCTTTCTCAGAGGATGAAGAAGAAGATGGTGTCGCAACCTGAACACTCTTTAGTAACCAGTAAGAATATTTTCAGAGTGAGCGAACAAACTTTAAGTTGCCGAGAACTATAAGTAGCTGAGAACTTTTTGGTTTGGGACTATAGTTTATAAATTGGTTTACAAGTGTAAATGGGCTGGTTAAGTTTTATTTTGCATTTAGTCTCTAGGAAACCTTTCTTCATAGTAATGACAGGACAGTGATACAGTTAAGAGACAGCCATCTTGTAACTAGAATGCCTTAAATTGAAACGGGTATTTGAAATGTAGAGCTTAATCCTTTTGTGCTTCAGTACCTTGTGCTACTTAATAATATGATGAAGCATGATTTCTCATTTTCTTTTATAAGAAGAAAAGTTTGGCTAATAATCTAGCCCTTGGGCTATGGAGTTTTTATATGGAAATATATTCATGCTGCTCTTGGGTTCCTGATCACAGCAAATTATGGATGGAATATAGTTAATGGTTTATTTAAATTTGTGGGAACCCCCCGATGATGTATGTTAAAGATGTAGTACGGATATTCTATTTATGTTTATCTGTGTGTGTATTAAGAGGGGTGGCGCCCTCAACGGAGTATAAATCTTTTATGTATGTACTTCATCAGTGATATGTAATGTGTATAACATTGACAAACTCAATAAATATGAAATAGAAAAAAAACATTTATATTTACTCCGAGTTCTGGGAGAGAGGTGCCTGGGCTATGCTGTGTCTCCTATCTGAGGGGGCCCCATAAACATTTTACTCGCACTCAAGAATGGAATGTCCAATACCAGAAAATTGGGATTGTATCATATGGCTTTATTTTCTGACAAAGGTGGCAGGCAGAAACTGGGTGTTCCCTCAAGTTTGGCTACTGCCATTACAGAACGTAGAACCTTGCATCAAGAACACTTTGCTTTCTCCAAAACAAAACAGACAGTATTGGCATTTCACACATCTATGTCTCTGCAGAATGAGATGTCTATCCCTCTGTCTCGGGATCTCTAGACTTTCTTTTCCCTAAGTGTCTATTACGTGGGGGTTGCCATACACTTTAAATTCAAAATCCTCCTGACAAGATGGGCTACATTAACACCTGCAGAGCAAACTATGCCTTTTAGATAACCAGTTAGCTCTGACCAGAGCTCCAAGTGAGGGTCTGCCCACTCTGACCCCAGCCAGCCTCTGCCATTCCTTCCAGGATACGCATTGGATCCTTCAATCCCACATGGATTGCTGAAAACCTCCACACACAGAAAATACATTCACATTCAGCACATCTTTGTGGTGAAACTGGGGTCCTGATTGGTATAATCTAGCCTTGTCTTGGGCATATACACCAGCAGCCGACTCCCTTAGAACACTGCCCATGTAACTGTACTCACGATTTGTTTGTCCCTCTGTTACAGAGATCAGGCTTGAATGAAAGAAAAAACCTTTTCTTCCCTTGAAATCCATAGCTTTTTGTCATGAACTCTCTGTTATTGCTCTGGGCAGCTGGACAATCTTCTGGTCCCTCAGGGGATTGCCCCTAGGAACTCACTGATTTCTCAGTCCTATTTTACTCTCACAAAAATGACCCGCTGGGGTCCTGTTGACACAGGTCTCCACCACTTCCTGTTGACAGGCTGCTGTCTCACTCTCTAGGGTGAGAAAAATGACCAGAGGTACCTCACCTAGCCTAAGGGAAGCTGACAGTCACCTCTACACTCAGAGCGCCATTCTGGACACTACACTACTCACTGACCAACTGAACCCAAGATTCTAAACTCCCTGCCCTGCAGCTGCCAAAGGGTTATGCTGCTGTGAGAGTTCTAAATGACATCACTCATTTTTTACCTAGCCTAGCTAAGTAAATAATGAGCTGTTTGCAGAGGATTTCTAAAAATCCTCTACAAGCTGCCCAGAGACCCTACCTGGTCTAACACTGATGGGATTCTAGTCACCCCAGGGACTGGGTGGTCACACTCGAATTACACTCTTCTTCCCTGAAGTCTATCTCAACATCTCTACACAACTTAATTTCCCCCCTTCTTGCAATTATACTTAATTCTACTGCCTCCACCACCTCCATGCCATTCCATACTATTGGCTACTGACTCGCAACCTGTTCTCGCATGTCCTCATGCAGCTGAACCATCTCTGTGTATAACTGGAAATGATTAAGCCATGCTAATGTTAAGCGCTTATGTTTATATAATGATATAGCATATATATATATATATATATATATATGTGAGGGGTAAGGGGCAACAGACTTCCTGGAAAACATAAACTGAACTTACAAACTTAAATGGGCAGACTGGGTGGGCCATAGGCCCCTATCTGCCGACACTGTCTATGTATCTATGTATCTGTTACTCTGAAGCACTTATCGTAACCTCATATGTATGTTTATGTGTTGTACTGTATATCCAAACATGTATGCTAAGAAGAATATTAAATATGTTGTTACTCCCATTCCCCTGTTCCCTAATGCAGGCATGCAACATGGACTGTCTGTATATATCTGTTATTCTTAAGCACTTTAAATGTAACCAATATGTATGTTTATGTAAAGTATATCTAAGTATGTATGTATGTTGAATATTAACTACTGTATATTGTTGTTCCCACTCCCTATTACCCAAGGATGCACCTGGAAATGAGAAAAGTGTTGCTCAGTGTGCCTTTCCTCTTGAAACTTTTCAGAAAAATAAATAAATACTCTCGGCCATCAAGCATGATATTCAACATTGGCGTAAACTGGGACTATCTTTGCTAGGTAAAGTTGCCACCCTCCAGATGTTCACCCTACCTACATTTGCTTATTTTTTTTGGTAATCTGCCCCTTGCTATCCCTTCTTCTATTTTTTGCTCTGTCGACCACATTGTCAGTCTGTTTCTTTAGGCCAGTAACACCCCCCCCCATTTAAGCCAAGTAAAGCTTCAGGCTCCCTGGGCCGGGGTGGCCTTGGCCTTCCATGCTTTGAAGGATACACAGTTGCTTATCGAATGGCTCAGACTAACCGGTGGTTTAGACCACTGTCGCCAGATGTTCCAGAATGGGTTCTTTTAGAGGCAACCTTGGCACGGGTACCCTGTCTTAACTTACTCTTTGGGCACAAGATGTGGCAGAAATTCTCCCAGTGCATCCTGTTATTGCTTTGACTCTTCATGCTTGGGGCACCTGCATGTCCCTCACTGCTGTTCCCCCAACAGCTAGGCTTACCCCTAGACCTTTGACATATCTTTAGGATAACCCTTTTATCCTTATTGGTGGCAAATCTATTCATTGGCCTGTTTAGGCCAATAATAACATTAGGCTAATTGCAGATATCTCCATTCCTCACACTGACGATCTTTTTTCCTATCAACAACATCAAGATAGGTATCCGCTTCATAAGTCTGACTTTTGGTGATATGTACAGTTACAAGCTGCTATTCATGTTTATGGAAAGCAAACCATTTCTCAGCTTTCTTGGACCTGGTTTGATAATTTTTATGGAGCTACCAGTACTAAAGGCTGAGCAGGCAAAACATATTGCTTCCTTTGTGAGGTCTTGTCTTTGGTTATAACCCATTGTAGGATCAAATGCAAGAAAACTGGATACATCTCTTGGATGATGAGTGGCTTGCTGCCAGTCATCTGACTCACACATATGACGCATAGGGGAAACGCCAGACCTCACCCACCAACTAACACACTGAAATCTGGCCAATGGAAAATCATGTACACAAATGCTTGCAGTCTGGGAAACAAGATCCCAGACCTGCAGGCAATAATGACAGAGGCTAAACTGGACAGCATAGCAATTGGTGAGACATGGTTTACCAATAACCACACTTGGGAGACTTCAGTACCTGGCTATGTACTGTTCAGAAGAGACCGAGGTGCAAAAGGGGGGGGTGGAGTGGCCCTGTATGTCAATGAAAATATCAAAGCTACAGAAATATACAATACACATAAGGAGCCAGAAGAACTGTGGGTCGCCCTGGAAACAGGAAATGGGACAGCCATACGAACTGGGGTTGTCTACAGACCCCCAGACCAGGGGGAGAACATAGACACATTACTGTTATAAGATATACAAAACATAACAGCTAAAGGGGAGATTCTGATAATGGGAGACTTCAACATGCCAGATACAGATTGGTCATTGCCAGCAGGAACATCTGCCAGAACTAGACACATGGTGGATTCCCTGCAGGGGGAGGGCCTCAAACAACTGGTACAACAACCCACAAGAGACAGGGCTATCCTAGATCTAGTACTGACAACAGGGAAAGGATCACAGATGTCCAGGTAGAAGGTCACCTGGGGCCCAGTGACCATCACATGGTATGGTTCAATGTGGCCACTAGAACTAAATCATCCCATTCCAAGGCAAAAATATGGGACTTCAGAGGAGCTGACTTTAATAAGATGGCTTACAGAGTTAAGCTAGCCCTGACAAAAAGAAATACAGGTGAGGGGTACAGGCAACATGGGCAAACATTAAGGATGCAATACTTGAAGCAACATCCCATTCTGTTAGAGAGCAAAGGAAGTGCAAAAGAAGAAGGAAACTACTTTGGTTCTCAAAAACAGTAGCAGAAAAGGTCAGAGCCAAAAGGCTGGCCTTAAGGAAATATAAGGGAACACAGTGGGATGAAGATAGGGAGGCATACCAAACTTCCCTAAGGAAAGCAGGGAAGGCAGTAAGGCAGGCAAAGGCCCAAACTGAGGAAACACAAGCAAAAACAGTAAAAGAAGGTGACAAGACTTTCTGTAGATACATTGGTGAAAGGAGAAAGTCCAAAGGGGGTATTGCTAAGTCAAAGGAGATAAGAAGGGGGCGTGTGAGGAAGAGGACCACATAAAAGCATCTATCCTAAATAGATACTTCTGCTCAGTACTTACTGAAGAGAAGGTAGGGCAGGGCTCACAGCGCAGTACCAAGGACACAGGAGGGAGAAACATAGAAACATAGAATTTGACGGCAGATAAGGACCGCTTGGCCCACCCAGTCTGCCCATTTCCCTACCTAATGGATAAGCTGCAGATTCTAGTTAACCAGCAGCCTGCTTCTTCCTACCCCAACCCCCTAGAATTGCCTTATGACTGTCCCATGCATGCTTGAATTCACCACTGTTTTTGACTCCACAACCTCCTCCGGAAAGCCGTTCCATGCGTCCACAATCCTCTCTGTGAAAAAATACTTCCTTAAATTACCTCTGAGCCACACTAGTCCCTTCACAAAAGAAAGGGTTCTACAAGAGCTTGATAAGCTCAGGGTGTACAAGGCAATGAGACCTGATGGCATACATCCAAGAGTACTAAAGGAGCTAAGGGTGGAACTAGCAGAGCCATTATCAGAACTGTTTAGTGAGTCTCTAAGCACAGGAGAGGTCCCAGAAGACTAGAGAAGGGCTCATGTGATCCTGCTCCACAAAAGTGGTAGTAGGGAGGAGGCAGGGAACTACAGACAAGTCAGTTTTATCTCAGTAGTGGGCAAGATTATGGAGGCACTCCTTAAGGTAAGGATTGTGCAACATCTGGAATCCATAGGCGCACAGGCTCCAAGACAGCATGGGTTTACAAAAGGAAGGTCCTGCGTCTCATAGATTTCTTTAACTGGGGAGCAGTTGATGTCACCTACCTTGACTTCAGCAAAGCTTTCAGTACTATTCCACATAGAAACATAGACTTTGATGGCAGATAAGGACCACATGGCCCACCTAGTCGTCCCATTTCCCTACCTACAGGATAAGCTGCAGATCCTATTTAAACAACAGCCTAATTCTTCCTACCCCCCACAAAAATTGCCTTATGTCTGTCCAATGTGTTCTTGAATTCTCCCACAGTTTTAGACCCTACAACCTCCTCAGGAAGGCTATTCCATGCGTTCACCACCCTCTCTGTGAAAAAATACTTCCTCACATTGCCCCTGAGCCATCCCCCCTCTATCTTCAAATTGTGTCCCCTTGTTCTTGCACAACTCTTTTTCTGAAAGATGCTACCCTCTTGGACTTTGTTGTCCCCCCCTTTCCTCAAGGGTATACATATTAAGCTCCTTTAGTCTCTCCTCGTATGGCTTCTCTTGCAGACCCTGCACCATTTTAGTTGCCCTCCTCTGGACTGCCTCCATCCTGCCTATGTCCTTGCGGAGTTGGGGTCTCCAGAACTGGATACAGTACTCCAGATGGGGTCTCACCAACTATCTGTGCAGAGGGATAACAACTTCCTGTTTTCTACTGGTGATGTATCTCCCTATATATCCCAGTATCCCCCCAGCCATCCCTACTGCCTTCTCACATTGCTTACTTACCTTAAGGTCATCTGATATGATTACTCCCAGGTCTCTTTCCATTTGTGTTGTTGTTACTACCTCCCCCCAGTATGTAATCTTCCCCTGGGTTTTTGTTTCCCAGGTGCGTTATTTTGTACTTTTTTGCATTGAATCCAATCTGCCATACCTCTGACCATTCCTCCAACCTTGCCAAGTCCCTTCTCATCCTTTCCACTTCTCCTTGTGTATCAACCTTATTGCAGATCTTTGTGTCATCTGCAAAGAGGCATACTTTTCCTTCCAGTCCCTCTGCAATGTCACTTATAAAGACATTAAAAAGGACTGGACCCAGTACTGAACCCTGCAGTACCCCACTAGTAACCCCTCTTCCTTCAGAATGGACTCCATTTACAATTACCTTCTGTATCCTGTTGTCCAGCCAGTGTTTTACCCAGACTACCACCCTGGGACCCACTCCCAGGATGGTTAATTTGACTATTAATCTTTTGTGTGGGACTGTGTCAAATGCCTTGCTAAAGTCTAGGTAGGCCATGTCCAGAGCCCCTCCCTAGTCTACTACTTTGGTCACCCTGTCAAAGAAATCAATTAGATTCATCTGACATGACCTTCCCGCTGTGATCCCATGCTGCCTTGGGTCCTGTGCCCCGTGCCCCATTGGCCTCTAGGTACTCAACAGTTCTTTCCTTCAGAAGTGATTCCATTATTTTCCCTACCACAGAGGTCAAACTGACAGGTCCGTAGTTTCCTGCCTCTTTTTTTTTTTTTTATACTTTATTTTTAATTTTTCGTATGTAAACATACATGTTAGTTGCATATCTAAGACAATCCAAGTACAATTTTTGTAACAGAGGTAGGGAACCCCCACCTTTAATCAAAGGATAGATGCGTCTCAGATATATTGATGCCACATTGAGGGGTATACTAAAAGACTATGTAAAGCATTCTAAAGCAATTCCAGCTTTGAGCTATGTTACTGAGCCCAAGAGCAGTGTGACTAATTGCATATATACTTAAAAGTTCCTTGGAAAGTCCAAAAAATCGTGTCCCACAATGAGACTTGATGCGTCACACTAACATCTAAAGTAATATAAAAGACCTTATTTTGTTATAGGCAGCATTATCCTTACACAGTGCCCCAAGCTATTAGAAAAGGAAAAAAAACATTAATCATATGATTAACTAGCAATTTGATCCTCCTACAATAACATTATAGGGCTGTAAAATAAGTAGCTTCATTAATCGTGCTCTGTTAACTTAAATCTTTTACTGAAAAAGCCCTATTAGACCAAGAACATATTAACTATAGGGCTTCCAGAGGATCTATTACTTTAGACCACATCAGTTCTTAAGTCAATACGAAATAGAGATCAGCCTTCTTCAGTCTCAATGAGATCCAGATCACCTCACTCAGTTCTCCGCTTTGATGTTTGGAGCTAATGCCCATACGGGAGACCCATTTGTTTGCATCTGCTGGATCGAAAAACACCCATACCTTATCTTTATGTACAATTCGGAGCCTTGCTGGGAAATCAAAGCATGCATAATGTGGGCCGCACACAGCATCTTCCTGGTTGGATCAAACTTTTTGCGACGCATCCTAGTGGCATAACTAATATCCAGAAATAAGTAAACAGTTTGATCGTCCTGCAAAATCGAGCTCACTCGTCTGGCTAAATTCAAAATTTTATCCCAGGTACCGATTCCATCTGTGATCACTAGTAGTGTACTCGGGACCTCCGAGCTATCTTTGTATCTTGGAGTTATACGATACACTTTATGGAGTACAAATTGCACATTTTGCCCTTCAGGTAACAGTTTCTCTCCCAGCCAGTCCTGTATAAACATGAGGGGATGATCCACCTCTATCCCTTCAGGAAGTCCCAAAATTCTTATGTGGGAGGAACGGGCCTGATTCTCTAAAGTTTCCAGGCACGCTCAAAGATGCACATTTTCCTTGACTACCAGAGTAGTTGTGGCAGCTGTAGACTCCGATTGTCTTTTCATGTCGGACATTCAGATTTTCAGTCCCGCTACCTCCGACTCGACCACTGTGATTCTGTTATTACAGGTATCCATTTTTACGCTCAGGTCTGTAATAGATGCAATTATTTGTTGAAGTTTAGTCCTGATCAAACTCATAGTTTCTTCTGGCTCCTGTGAAGAAGTGGACTGTACTTCATAGCTGGGCCGTGTGGGCTGAGATGTCTGCCCCGATTTTTCTCCGATTCCTCCACCCTTTTCTCTCTGAGGATTACCCATTTAGGAATTAAAGAGTTCCTCAATCCAATACACTGAAGGTATCTCATAAATATTTGCTGTAAAGTAGTACTCTTAATGATTTAATGGCGTATTGTTTAGGAGCTATGTATAAGTGCTGCCACCAAGCTTGGGCTCCACAGCACCCCCCCACCTCTGTCTTGCTCCCACTTTTGTGAAGGGGTATCCCATCTGCCTTTCTCCAGTCCTCAGGTACCACACCATCCTCCCATGATTTGTTAAAAAGGGTAGTCAGTGGTGTCACTGGTTCTCTCCTTAATTCTTTTAGAATTCTGGGGTGAATACCATCAGGCCCCATTGCTTTGTCCACCTGCAGTTTTAAGAGTTCTTTCAGAACCCTTACTTTTGTGAAAGGACTGGGATCAACCCTCCTATCCATAGTGCTTCTGTTAATTGGATTAGGCACCTCCTTCCCCCTCCTTTTTTGTGAATACTGAGCAGAAGTATTCGTTCAGTATCCCTGCTCTTTCATTGTCCCTTTCTGCCCACCCACTGTCCATTCTGTTCAGCCTCACTATCCCTCCCTTTGTCTTTCTACACTCCCTGATGCACCTATAAAAGGTTTTATCCCCCCCTTCTTAACCAAGTTGGCTATCTTTTCCTCAGTTTGGGCCTTTGCTATTCTGACAACCCTCCCTGCTTCTGTCTGCCTTAACTGGTACAGTTCTCTGTCCTGCTCCTTCTGTGTTTCCTTATACTTTTTAAATGCTATCTTTTTCTCCCTAACCTTCCCCGCCACCTCTTTTGAGAACCATAGTGGCTTTTTCTTTCATTTTGATTTGTTTATTTGCTTCACACAAAGACTTGTTGCCTCTGTGATGGCAGTTTTGATGTTTCCCCATTGTTGCTCCACCTCTCCTTCTAGCCTATTTGCTAGTGCTTTTTTAAGGCACTCTCCCATCTTGCCAAAGTCAGCCCTCCTGAAGTCCAGAACCCTCACTTTTGTATGGCTTAACTCTGTAGCTGAGTTTATCATGAATCACACTGTTTGGTGGTCACTTGTTCCCAGACAGCTACCCACTTCTAGATCTGAGATCCTCTCACATCCCCATTTGAGAGCATGAGGTCTAAGATTGCTCCCTCAGGATTGGGCTCCAAAACTAGCTGTCTGAGGCATGCCACCTGAAGGGCATCAAGAATGGCCCTGCTTTTGGTTGTGGCTGCAGCCAAGGTGCTGCAGTTAACATCTGGCACATTCAGGTCCCCCATCAACAATATCTTCCCTTTCTCTGCCATCCTAAGGATGCCTTATATAATATCCTTGTCCATTCCCTCCCCCTGACGTGGGGGTCTGTATACAACCCTGTGCGGATTGTGGTGCCATTTTCAGTCTCTAAGGTGACCCACAGTGCCTCCTCTCCTCCCTGTTTACTCTTTTGTTCAGTTGCTTTTATCCCTTCCCTTACATAGAGAGCTACTCCTCCCCCTCTTCTCCCCTTCCTGTCTCTCCTGTAGGTTGTGTACCCTGGTATGTTAACATCCCAGTCATGGTTCTCTGTATACCATGTTTCTGTGACTGCTACGATATCCAGGCATCCCTCTTCCATCAAGGTCACCAGTTCAGGGAGCTTGTTGCCCAGACTATGGGCATTGGTACTCATTACCCTCCATTTCTTGATGGCCTTACCTCTTTTTGCCCCATCCTTGTCCTCATTGTGTTTGTCATTTTCTCCATTTACCCCTGCCCTTCTCTCTATCGACATCTCTGTCTTGATGTTTACCTCACTTACTACCCTGATCTTTTGGGGAGGCTAGGATTTCCCTGCTCCTTTCCAGTGCTTCCCCCCTTGGCTAGTTTAAATGTTTGCCAGTGAAACATTTAAACCTATCAGCTAGGATTCTGGTTCCCCTCCTGGACAGATGCAGACCATCATGCCAGTATAGGCCTGCATCCCTCCAGGTGAACCCCCAGTCCCCATTGAAGCCAAATCCCTGAACTCTGCACCAGTTTTTCAACCACTGATTGAAATCCATGGTGTGGAGCACCCTAGCCTCACCCATGCCACAGACAGGCAGCACCTCCAAGAAGGTTACCATGCATGCTACTTGTCTAAGGCCCCTCCTCAACTCCACAAACTCTTCCTGAACTGCTCTGATCCCTTTCTCAGCCAGGTCATTTGTCCCTAGGTGGACAATGACATCCAGCTCCCTTCCCTATGCAGCTGCTCCAGCGATCCTGAGGATTCGCTCCCTGTCCCTCCAAGCCATGGCACCGGGCAAGCACCTTACCTCCCTCTCCCCTTCCTCCCCTAGTTCTACCTTCCTAAAAATGGAGTCCCCTTCCAGGAGTTGTTTCCTTCCCCTGTGGGGTCCCATGCCACCCTCCTGTGGGTCTCCTTTGTGGAGGTTCCCAGCATCCTCCTTATTCTCCACTGTGAGTGCCTCCATAGAAGAACCACACTTTGTCAGAACGGCATATGAATTCTGGAGAGGTACAACTGGAGGGATGCACCTCTGTTCCACCATGCTCACCCTCCCTGAGCCCACTGTGGTCCAACCGCTCCTCTTCCTTGGCAACTTCTGAGGCAACAGCAGTGGCACTCATGGTCCCTGGGTGGGAGAGGAGGCCCCACGAATCCTGGGCAACTTAGCCTGGAAATGAGCAACCTCATCCCTCAGCCCAGAGAGGTGCCTGCAGATGGGACAACACTGCATCCTCCTGAATGTCTTCTGGAAGACTGCTGCTCCACAGCCACTGAATTGCACCACTCCTATCATGTCTTATTTCTGGCCCCTTAACTGTTGTATGGAATACTTATTCTTTCCTCTGTTTTTTTTTCTCCCTGCTTACTTACTGCCTCTGTGCCCTTTAAGCTCCTGATCTTCTTGTTCTGAGACAAGAAGTTCCTATATTTCTCAGGAGTCTCCTTCCTCGCTCAGAGTCAGCCCTCCAGCAGCTGGGGGAGGCGGAGAGCTACTCTTCCTTCTAGGATGGTGAGTCTTTGGTGGCTCTGTGATCACTCACTTCCTGCTCCCGAACAGGACGTTCCTGTTTTCAGTCAAATCCTGTGCCTATAAAACTAGAACTGGTTTAGGGTGGGGGGTGGTGGGAAGGGAAAGTCCCAGTAGAGAAGTTTAGTTATAATAACAGCAGCTCCTTCCTCCTGGTGTCTCTGCCTGTTCTATGGCAGAAGCTATCTAGGGCAGTATTTAAATCTGGCTTTAACCTGGCTTCCTTCTAGCTAAGCCACTCCCCCTACTTTACAAGTATTTCTACACTTAGTTAATGACACAGATAACAATTCCCTTCAGCTACCTGAGACAAACACCTAGACAAGCTCCTAGATAACTGCACAGATAACACTTCACTTCAGCCAACCCAGACAAACACACTAATCTTTTTTTACCCTAAATTGAAGGTCCCAGTACTAGAGTTCTAGTTCTTTAGTCCCAGTACAGAAGTTTAGTTATAATAACACCAGCTCCTTCCTTCTGGTGTCTTTACCTGTTCTCTGGCAGAAGCTATCTAGGGCAGTGTTTAAATCTGGCTTTAACCTGGCTTCCTTCTAGCTAACCCCCCCCACTTTACAAGTCTTTCTACACTTAGTTAATGGCACAGATAACAATTCTTCAGCTACCTGAGACAAGCTCCTAGATAACTGCACAGATAACACTTCACTTCAGCCAACTCAAACACTTTTTTTTACCCTAAATTGAATGTCCCAGTAGTAGAGTTCTAGTTCTTTAGTCCCAGTAGAGAAGTTTAGTTATAATAACAGCAGCTCCTTCCTCCTGGTGTCTCTGCCTGCTCTCTGGTAGAAGCTATCTAGGGCAGTGTTTAAAATCTGGCCTTAACCTGGCTTCCTTCTAGCTGAGCCACTCTCCCTACTTTACAAGTCTTTCTACACTTAGTTCATGACACAGATAACAATTCCCTTCAGCTACCTGAGACAAACACCTAGACAAGCACCTAGATAACTGCACAGATAACACTTCACTTCAGCCAACTCAGAAGATTGATTAATAAGCTGGGTAGGCTCAAGGTGGGTCAGAAGTTGGTCAACTGGGTGGCAATCTGGTTAACAGACAGAAAACAGAGAGTGGTGGTAAATGGTGTACAGTCAGAAGAGATGCAGGTCACAAGTGGGGTACCTCAGGGATCAGTCCTGGGGCCAGTCCTCTTCAATATCTTCATCAGTGACATTGCAGATGGACTGGAGGGTAAGGTTTGTCTGTTTGCAGATGACACCAAGATCTGCAACAGAGTAGATGATCCAGATAGGGTGGGCAGAATGAGAAGAGATCTGGATAAACTGGCAAAATGGTCGGAAGGGTAGCAACTGAGGTCTAATGCAAAGAAGTGCAAGATCATGCACATAGGGAAGAGAAACACTGAAGCCGCCTATAGGCTGGGAGGGGAGTTGCTGACAGTCACAAGGGAAGAAATAGACTTGGACATCATCATCACAGATGACCTGAAATCATCCAAGCAGACCACTAAAGCAGTAGATAAGGCTAGGGGGATGTTGGGGTGTATTAATAGGGGTATCACAAGTCGGAAGAGGGAGGTAATAATCCCTCTTTACAAAACACTGGTTAGGCCCCATCTGGAGTATTGTGTGCAGTACTGGAGACCACACCTTCACAAGGACATTAACCAAATTGAGGCAGTCCAGAGAAGGACAACCAATATGGTGTAGAGACTGCATCAGAAAACATATGAGGACAGATTAATGGAGCTCAATATGCACACCCTAGAGCAAAGGAGGGAGAGAGGTGATATAATCGAAACATTCAAACACCTTAAGGGCATCAACCAGGTGAAAGAGTCTAACATGTTTCAATATAAGAAAAATAGCAGGACAAGAGGACACAGCATGAGATTAGAGGGAGGCCGATTAAGGCGTAATGTGAGGAAGTTCTTTTTCACAGAAAGTGTGGTGGATGCATGGAACAGCCTACCTCAGGAAGTGGTGGATATGAATACAGTGCAGGGCTTCAAACAGGCATGGGATAGTCATAAGGGAGCAATACAGATGAGTATGAATAGATAGGCCATTGACAGAGCAAAGGCTGATGGCACATTTATAAGGTAGAAAAAGAAATGAGCAGACTGGATGGGCCTTGCGGTCCTCATCTGCCGTCAACTTCTATGTTTCTATGTTACACATCGTGTTGCAATCCTAAAAGTTGTTTGCTCCAATTTAAACTCATGTTGGTATAGTATAGGACAGCTCAGGTCCTTCAATCCATAACTCTTACTACAGAGTCATCCTGTTGGTGTTGTTCTCAACCTACTGCTGGACATTTGCATATATTATGGAGCTGTCCATGCCTTTCCTTGTGGTAGGGTGCTATCCTTTCAGATTGTGCCAAAGTTTTACATATGTCTATCCCTTCCCACCCAGAACTAGTCACAGTAGGTCTTGCTTCTCGCTTTCCTTCACTCCCCCACCACCCACAACAGCTGCACTGGCCGGTAGCAGTACTGCTGGAGGCCAAACAGTTACTCATTACCTCCTGGAAATCTTCCTCTCCTCCTTTGATACTTCAGTGGCATTCTGGTATTTCCTGTCTTGCCCTTTTTGATAGACTGACGTTGCTTACTTCTGGAAGATGTGATGCTTTTTATAGCAAATGGAACTCTTTCTGTAGCGCTCCACATTGTCAATGAGTAATTCTTACAACTGGGCATAGTGCACCCCTACCAGGGGAATGGCACAGCCCAAGATTTAGAATGTTGGGCACCTGAGAATTCCATGCACTAACGGCAACTCCCTAGTTGTGCAGTGCCATTCGAAGGGGACAAAGCTACTTTCTCTTCTCTAAAAATTTCAAGATTTAAGACTTTAGTTGGGGCTGCATTTCTGCTCTGCAGGTTGGGGCTACCTGTTCTCAGGGAGCACCGCTAAATTTAAATCATTCATGTTAAGGTGCAGCTTTAAAACTGAATAACCTGCCTTTTTTTTCTCACTCCCTATGTGGACTGGGAGCCACTTCTACCCTCCCAGAGTGTTTTCTATGGCCTCCTGTTACTATCTTTTAAAAACAGAAAAAAGGTGCCTCAGGTAAGTACAGAGTCATTTCTTGGGAGTGCAGGGGCTCTGAGGAGTCACCCGTCTTTAGCATCAATTCCTTGCCCCCTCCCCCCCAGCTTGAGTTTTTGGGGGTGTTTCTGTGTTTTCTGCTAAAGTTTTTTTGTGATTGCCAACTTGTGAGGTGTTTTTGTATTGTCCCGCTTTAACCTCCATTTGTACAGTTGCTCAGTCATCATTAGAACTGAGCATGTGCTTCTTCATCATTATAGTTCCCCCCATTAGGCAGGGGAATGCAAAGTTCATGCATGCTCGCACACGGGCACTCACACCCCTGTGAGCCTAGAGGGCAAGCACACACTCTGTTATAGCTTTTCAAGCTGCTGAAAAATTTTTACAGTTGGCTGGCAGTTTGTGTTTTTTCACATTTCAGTTTAAAAATCTGTCATTCAGTTGTGTAGCAACAACCTTAAAGACAGTTTAAAATCAAAGTTTTCTGTCACAGTTTTCTCTGTCTTTGGCACCATGGCTTTCAGGAGACCATACATTTTGAAATGATGTAAGACTTGCAGAAGGGTGATGAGGCCCTCTCCCATGGGTACATATTGTCCTCATTGTGTTGCCCAGTATAATATTTCTTTAACAGTTTCACAAGTTTCCCCCAGCTGGTCCTCTGACCTTGGGGGGGGGCACCTGGTCTGTCACTTGGCAGTGGCAAAGCAGAACTGCGTAAAAATCTCTGGTTGCTCCTCGGTGAGCTTTTGAGCCCCTATGTCCCACAGGACATCCCAGCAGATACATCCGACCCCAAACCAGGCCCCTCAGATCACGGGGGCCCACACAGGCATGTCCAGGTGTGACACAGCAGGAGCAGGCCGTAGAATAAGATATGCAGGCAGATCCCAACCCTGACTCATTGGAAGGCCAGGATGATGATTACGGGGATCTTGGGGAAACACCTGACCTTAAAAAATTACTTTCAAATGAGGAGGGCATCCCCTCTGAGGAGGAGGTTGAGGAAGGAGAGTGGACAGAACCCAAGACCAGGATACCGATGTCACAAACACACTTCTGGGGGCTGGGTCCACTGAACTTACAGTACCCACCCCTAGATACAGTCTGCAACAGGGAGAGTCAGGAAATACCCTCCTCGTGTCCTTTTAGAGTGCTCACTGATTTCACGACTATATACCCACCATGAGGGCCTAGGGCTTCCTCTTTATCTGGGTAAGGGTAAAATACAGTCTTGAGTCTGTAGACAGGAGAGATTCCTCCTTGGCTGCTGTGCTGGGGAAGAACTCAGGCATTACAAGCTCTTCGGGGCTGTCCTCATAATCCTACTTACAGTATGTATTCTCCCACACAGGTGCAAGAACCTTTTTCAACCCCCACAGACCCCTCCAGAGACCTTGTGTACTTTCTCTACTTAGGTCCCCAGATTCCCTGCCAGGATCCAAGACTTTGGTAGTGTGTCTGGCACCTTAGCACTGAATAGGTGTGTCACAGATTAAATAAACCCTTCCCAAAGTCTCATACACTACAAATCACACCCAGGCAGAGATACTTTAAAAATAAGAGCAAAAACCTTTAATAATTACTTAAATAATTAACATACAGAACATACAGATAAAACATTTACAGTAAATATTTGGTTGCAGGATAAATACGAAAAAAATTGGAAAAATACATACAAAATGCACTGGTGAACTAATGGAATAATTTCTACCCTTTCTGTAGAGAATCAGAGTCCAGAATATAAATGAGTTTTGCAAAGTCCCTCTTTCACCCTGCTGAGTTTCAGAGTCGCAGTGTTGTTGCAGTGGTTCTTCAGTTGTATCTGTCAGTCTTCTCTGGGTCAGGGCATTTGGCTTGTGCCCAGAATCTCTGTTGAAGACAGGTTTTCATAGTCACTTCTCTATTCTGAAAAACTGGCCTTCTGATTGGCTGGTGGTCTTAGTATTCCAGGTTCACTGTTCACCTCTAGGCCAGCAGGGGTCTCTCCTGCTCCTTCACAAAATTTTAAGTGAACCTAAAAAAGTTTTGTTTTCCCACATCCTCAACTTCCTGGTTGGCTTTGATTTATGTTGCCTTCCTGCCACTATTGAAATTGAAATAGACCATAGCAGTTCCCAGAACCCATCAATAGGGTCCCCAGACTGGTCATATGCATACCCCTGCTCAAAACCATTTTCTCTTTGATTTAAAGTTTTATGACCAGAGGAGATGCATTTCCATGTCCTGTCATTTTATGACACCTTTGCCTTTGCCTTTGATCAGCTTACGAGGAAATTCCAATTCCCTTTGAAATATAACTCTTGTCCATCTCTAGGCAAGATTTTGTCCCAGGCAGATGGGATGTCAGACATTGGAATACACATTGCTCTTCCAAATTACCTTTGCAGAAAAGTGGGCAGCTTTTCTGACAAACCTATGTTCTGGCCTTTTGGGAATCAAACATAAATAAAATCACACATAAATATGACAACAGTGGCCAAATTGCCACATTCCTCCCTCCTAAGACTGAATTTGTAGGAACACGCTCCTATTGTGTGGCAGGGTTTCCACAATTGTGTTACTGTTCTAACTGGTGAGATAGGCCATCTGTGTTTGCATTGGCAGAGCCTGACCTGTGAGTAATGGTCATGTCATAGGCCTGCAGGGAATTACTCCATCTGAGGAGCCGTCCATTTGTTTTGCCCATCTGATTTAACCATACAAAAGGGTTGTGGTCGATCTATACCTCAAAGTGCCTCCCATAGAGGTACGGCTCTAATTTCTTCAGGACCCATACCAGTGCAAGGCATTTCTTTTCTACCATGGAGTATGCCTGCTCCCGGGGAAGTAGCTTCTTGCTAAGGTACACTATCAGGTGGTCTCTTCCCTGATTGGATGTCTGACTGAGGACTGCTCCAATCCCCACATCCAAGACATCCATCTGTACTACAAACTGCCTGGTGTAATCTGGACTGGCTAGCACAGGGACACTGCACAGTGCCACTTTTTAGCCATGCAAATGCCTTTTCACAGTCTGGATCCCAGTTTACCTTTTTGGGCTGTCTTTTATTTAGCAAGCCATGTAGGGGAACTGCCAGGGTACTGTAATTTGGCACAAATGTTCTGTAGCACTCCGCAGTCCCTAGTAAGCTCCTAACTTGCTTTTGGGTTTCAGGCGTGGGCTATGCCTCTTGCCTCAATATTTGCTTGGTTTGGATGGAGCTGCCTCCATCCCACTTTATGGCCTAGGTATGTCACCTCCACCATAGCCACCTGACACTTTTCGGCCTTTACAGTGAGCCCTGCCACCTGCTTCCTGGTTAAAACATACTTCAGATGGGACAGGTGTTCTTTCCAGCTGGTACTGAAAATGGCAATATCATCCAGGTAAGCCACTGCGTACTCTTCAGAACCCTGTAACACCTGGTTGACCAACCTTTGGAATGTGGCAGGGGTGGTCATCATTCCAAAAGGCATTACCCAGAATTAAAATAATCCTATTGGAATGATGAAGGCTGACTGTTCTCTAGCTCTGGCAGTTAAATCCACCTGCCAGTACCCTTTTGTTCAGTCAGTTGTGATAAAATATGTCATGCCTCCCAGCTTGTCTAGTAGCTCATCCATCCATGGCATTGGGTGGGCGTCAGACTTCATGACTGCACTGAGTCTACGATAGTCCACACAAAAGCGAGTAGAGCCATCCGGCTTGGGGATGAGGACTGGGGCAAGGCTGAGGGACTGTCGGATTTCTGGATTATCCCTACGTCCAGCATTTCCTCCACCTCCCTCCTGATGTCATTCAGGATGGCCTCAGACACCCGGTGGGCTGTCTGTCAGTTGGGCACTTGCTTCCCTTTATAGAAACATAGAATTTGACGGCAGATAAGGACCGCTTGGCCCACCCAGTCTGCCCATTTCCCTACCTACTGGATAAGCTGCAGATCCTAGTTAACAAGCAGCCTACTTCTTCTTACCCTCCCCAGAATTGCCTTATGACTGTCCCATGCATGCTTGAATTCCACCACTGATTTTGACTCCACAGCCTCTTCCGGAAGGCCGTTCCATGCATCCACAACCCTCTCTGTGAAAAAATACTTCCTTAAATTACCTCTGAGCGGCCCCCCCTCTATCTTCAAATTGTGCCTTCTTATTCTTGCACACCTCTTTTTTTGAAAGATGCTACCCTCTTGGACTTTGTTGATTCCCTTGAGGTACTTGAAAGTTTCTATCATGTCCCCCCTCTCCCTCCTTTCCTCGAGGCTATACATATTAAGCTCCTTAAGTCTCTCTTCATATGTCTTCCGGTGCAGAACCTGCACCATTTTAGTTGCCCTGCTCTGGACAGCTTCCATCCTGGCTCTGTCTTTGCGGAGATTGGGTCTCCAGAACTGCACACAGATGGGGTCTTACCAGCTGTCTGTACAGAGGGATAACTTCCTGTTTTCTACTGGTGATGCCTCTCCCTGTGCATCCCAGTATCCCCCCAGCCCTCCTTGCTGCCCTCTCACATTGCTTGCCCACCTTTAGGTCATCTGATATGACTACCCCCAGGTCCCTTTCCATTTTTGTTCTTGTTAGTATCTCACCCCCCATTGTGTACTCTTCCGCTGGGTTTTTGTTTCCCAGGTGCATTACCTGCACTTCTTAGCATTGAATCTAAGCTGCCATACATTTGACCATTCCTCTAACCTTGCCAGTCCTTCTCATCCTTTCCACCCCACCCTGTGCATCAACTCTGTTGCAGATCTTAGTGTCATCTGCAAGAGACATACTTTTCCTTCCAGTCCTTCCACAATGTCACTTATAAAGACATTGAAGAGGACTGGTCCTATCTGAACCCTCGGTACCCCACTAGTAACCCTCCTTTCTTCTGAGTGGACTCCATTTTACTATTACTCTCTGTCCTATTCTCCAGCCAATTCTTTACCCAGGCTGTCATCTTGGGACCCACTCCCAGGCTGGCTAACTTGTATATTAATCTTTTGTGTGGGACTGTGTCAAATGCCTTGCTAAAGTCTAGGTAGGCCATGTCCACAGCCCTCCCTGATCTACTACTTTGGTCACCCAGTCAAAGAAATCTATCAGATTTGTCTGGCATGACCTTCCTGCTATGAATCCATGCTGCCTAGGGTCCTGTGCCCTCTTGCCTCTAGATACTCGACAATTCTTTCCTTCAGAAGTGATTCCATCATTTTCCTATCACTGAGGTTAAACTAACAGATCTGTAGTTTCCTGCTTCTGCCTTGCTCCACTTTTGTGAGGGAATCACATCTGCCCTCCTCCAGTCCTTGGGTACCACCCCATCCTCCCATGATTTGTTAAAAAGGGTAGTCAGTGGTGTCACTAGTTCTACCCTTAGCTCTTTTAGAATTCTGGGATGAATCTCATCAGGCCCCATTGCTTTGTCCACCTTCAGTTTTAAGAGTTCTTTCAGAATCCTTTCATCTGTAAATGGGCTGGTATCAACTTCTGTATCCAGAGTGTTACTACTGTTTGTATTATGTACTTCCCCCTCTTCATTTGTAAATACTGAGCAAAAATATTTGTTTAGTATACGGCTGCCTTTCACAGTCTCCCTCTGCCCACCTCCCTCCCCTTTATTAAGCCTCACTATCCCTCCCTTGGTCTTCCTTTGCTCCTGATGTACCTATAGAGGTTTTATCCCCTTCTTAACTGAGTTGGCTATCTTTTCCTCGGTTTGGGCCTTTGCTGTTCTGACTGCCTTCCCAGCCTCCTTTGCTTTAACTGATACATTTCTCTGTCCTGCTCCTTCTGCGTTCCTTGTACTTTCTGAATGCTTTCTTTTTCTCTTGAACCTTCACTGCCACTTCCTTTGAGAACCATAGTGGTTTCTTACATCGTCTTGTTTTGATTATTTGCTTCACACAAAGGCTCGTTACCTCTGTGATGGCAGTTTTTATTATTCCCCATTGTTCTTCCACCCCTCCTTCCTGCCCATTTGCTAGTGCATTCCTTGGGCACTCACCCATTTGGCAAAGTCAGCCCTCCTAAAGTCCAGTACTTTTGTCTTTGTATGGCTTGACTCTATTGCTGTGTTTATTGTGAACCATACTGTTCGATGGTCAGCTAGTTCCCAGATAGCTACCCACTTCTACATCTGCAGTCCTCTCCATCTCCATTTGAGAGAATCAAGTCTAATATTGCTCCCTCTCGAGTGGGCTCCAGTACTAGTTGTCTAAGGCATGCCCCTGTAGGGCATCTAGAATAACTGCACTCTTGAAGTGGCAGCTGCAACTGCACTCCAGTTAACATCTGGCATTCAGATCACCCATCACAATATCTCCCTTTTTCATACCTTTCTAAGTATACCTTCTATCATTTCCCTGTCCATTTCCTCCCCCTGAGAAGGGGGTCTGTATCCAACCCCTGGCGTATTGTGGTGCCATTGCCTGTCTCCAAATTTACCCACAGTGCTTCTTCTCCTCCTCCCTGTTTACCCTTTTGTTCTGTTGCTTTTATTCCTTCCCTTATGTAAAGAACTCCTCCTCCTCCTCCTCCTCCTCCTCTTTTACCCTCCCTGTCCCTCCTGTAGACAGTGTATCCTGGTATGTTTATGTCCCAGTCATGGTTTTGTGTGTACCATGTTTCTGTGACTGCCACGATATCCAGATGTTCCTCCTCCATCAAGGCCACTAATTCAGGAAGCTTGTTACCCAGACTACAGGCATTGGTACTCATTGCTCTCCATTTTTTGATGGCTTTACCTTCTGTTGCAGCATCCCCCACTGACCGTTCTACCTCGGTCTTGTTCTCATTTAGTACCCTGTTTTGTAGGGAGAGGCTGGGATTTTCCTGCTACTTGTCAGTGCCTCCCCCTTTGACTAGTTTAAAAGCTTGCAAATGAAGCATTTAAACTGATTGCTCAAAAGACTTGTTCCCTTCCTGGACAGATGCAGACCATCCTGCCAGTATAGGCTGGTGTCCCTCCAGGTGGAACCCCAGTCCCCAATGAAACCAAACCCCTGTGCTCCGCACCATTTTTTCAACCATTCATTAAACTGCATGGTGCCAATTACCCTCACCTCCCCCATGCCTTTGACAGGCAGCACCTCTGAGAAGGATACTGTGTGTGCTACTTGTCTTAGGTCCCTCCCCAACTCTGCAATGTCCTCCTGCACTGCTCTAATCTCATGATGAGCCAAGTCATTTGTCCCTAGGTGGACAATTACATCCAGCTCAGAATCCTTGCAGCTGTTCTCGTGATCCTGAGGATGTGCTTCCTGTCCCTCAAGCAATGGCACCAGGCAGGCACCTTACTTCAGTTTTCTCAGCTCCCCAGTTCTATACCCTAATAATTGGAGTCCCCCACGAGCTGCTTCCTTTCCTGTGGTGTCTCTGCCTCCTTCCTGTGGGCCTCCCTTGTGACAGTTGTCATCAGTCTTCTCTGAGGGTGCATCCATAGGGGAGCTATGCTCCCCCAGAATGGTGTATGGATTGTGGAGTGGAACAATTGACTGGGTGTGCCTCTGTTCCATCCTCCTCACCCTCCCTGAGCCCACTGTGGTCCAACTGCTGTGCTTTCTTCGCAACCTCTGAGGTAGTTGTGGTGGCGCTAGTGTTCCCTGGATGGGGGAGGTTCCCTTCCTACTGTCCAGTGTGGCCTGGGGGAAGGTTTCCTTACTACTGTCCAGTGCGGCCTGAAGACAGGCAACTTCTTCCCTCAGGGCAGATAGTTGTCTGCAAATAGAGCAGCATCTCAGCCTCCAGAAAGACTCCCAGAAGACTGCTGCCCCACAGCCATTACATTGCACTACTCCCCACATGTTTATCTATTTTTTTTATTTGTGTGTGCGCGTGTGTGTGTGATTTGTTATACAGAAATATATATATTATACAATGTGTATGCTTATATCGTCAGTGCAGTTTGCTAGAGAGGATATGACAGTGAACTGCACCTTGCACTTGAGGAAATGATGTCAGAACCTCAAGTATAAAGGAACTATTTCCAGGGGTGGGTGGGTGAGGGGTGGGAAGGGTTGGGCCTAAACTGTGCCCTCACAAAACAATCAGCTAAAAGCTCTCACCCACGGCTGCGATGAGTGCCTTCCTGTGAGCAAGATACCCTACACAACAATTTGACAGAGAAAGTACCCTACTAATCTTTATCTACATCATGGGTCGCTAAGGGGGTTCATCCGAGCTGAGGCGACAGCTTGATTGTCTCCACTGAGGACTCCCACTTGCTTTCCTCTTGCAAGTCCAGGAGGGGATCTTCCTTGTCCATCTCCTCCCCAGGACTACACACTGCAAACACCTTGTCAAACCTACTTACATATGGCTTCATCATATTGACCCTTGCAGGGTTCTCTGCTTCCTGAAGGGGAGAATGGCTCTTGCTTCCCCACTCCTTCAGTCACCCCCTCAACTCTCCCATAATTGCCACTCTTCCCACCCTACCCCATTCCTCCTGTACTTTCATCTGCCAGCTCCCCATCCCCTTTCAAGGTTCTCTGCATCCTGAAGGGGGTGAAGGCACCCTCTCACCAACTTTACCCCGACTCTTCCTTACTGCCCCTATCCACTTCATACTATCCCAATTAACCCTACCCTTAGTCCTTGCTCCCTCTTTCCACTCCCCCTTTCCTCCCCTATCTTTTCTACTATGGCCCTCTTGTCTCCTTGCAGGGTGCTCATCATCCTGGGGGGTGATGGCTTGTCTTCTCTCCACCCCTCCCTCTCCCTCTGCCTCACACACCCACACCCTAGTACCTTGCATTCTAGGCTAATTCAGCTAGCACTTGGCTACTAACTTCCCAATTTATGCACTTACTTCCTAAGGCCTCCTCACACTCTTAGAGTACCAACATTATAAGCGTCCAGTCTCTCCACACTGCTGCTTTTGTATTTATTGCCTAATATAAGTCTACTGTCATATCCAAATAGGTTGCTGCTCTGCTCACCATGAGCCTTTGATGTAACTTATGTTCATGTTTTTATTACTCTGGTCAGTAACTGTAATGCATTTTGATCTGTATGCTGCACTTGTACTTAAGTACCTAATACCTGGTTATTGCGTGTAATGGCTATAATTCTTTTCATCTGTTTCTCTCAAATGTTGTCTCAAGCTTCTTCCTTTGTAACCCTTCCCCCTGAGGACACATCTGGAAACTAGTTGTTTACAGTTCATGTTGCTTTCCTGGTGAATTTCTTATAAATAAATAAAATAAAGTAATAAATAAAAAATATTGACATGGTGCATCTTATGAGTATGTCTCCTGTTAGGCAGTTCCACAATATACCTGTAGTTCACATCATGGAGCTGTCGGGCTACCTTGTATGGTCCCGCCCACTCGGCCACAGCTTGTGCTTCCAGACTGGAATTAGGACCATTACTTCCTGGCCTGCGCAGTACAAGCGAGCTTGGCTCTGCGATCGTAACAGACTTTTTGTTTTTTCTGGGCAGCTGACAGGTTGGTTTGGGCCACCCCCATTATCTCCTTCAGCTTCTTCCTAAACTTAAAGACATACTTCACTATTGGAGTTCCCTGGGTGGCATGCTTGCCTTCCCAGTCTTCCCGGATCAAGTCTAGGGGCTCACGCACCCTATGTCCATATACGAATTTGAAGGAGGAGAACCCTGTCAACTCTTGGGGCACCTCCCTGTTGCAAACAACAGGTGGGGAAGGTATTTCTCCCAGTCCCTCCCATGTTGTTCAGCAAACACTTGGAGCATTGTTTTTAGGGTACCATTAAATCATTTCACAAGCCCATTGGCTTGTGGGTGATAAGGTGTTGTGTGTCTCTGCACCACCTCACACTTCTTCCACAAACACTTCAGGTCTGACATGAAATTACCCCCTTGATCAGAGATAACCTCCTGCGGAAACACGACACAGGGAAAAAATCCCTAGTAAGGAGTCTGCCACTTTGTCTGCCTTAACTGAGCAGAGGGCACCCGCCTCTGGGTATTGTGTTGCAAAATCAACTGCCGTCAGGATAAACTATTTCCCAGAGGAGCTTGGGGTAAGCAAGGGTCCCACAATATCCATTCCTACCTTCTGGTATGGCTTCTCCACAATGGCAAGGAAATTAGGGCAGCTTTGTTTTACTACCTGCCTTCCTTATCTGTTGGCACTGGTGACAAGACCTGCAATATTCCTTCACCTGCTGGGTGAAGTGGGGCCAATAGAAATTTTGGGCTAATCACTGTGTGGTGCGAGCGATGCCCAGATGTCTGGACATAGGTTCATAGGTGTTGGATACAAGTGCAGTAGCCACAAAATAGCCATGTGTGGACTTTCCACTTATCAGTGGAAAAATTCCCATTTTTTTATTTCCTATATGTTGGTCAAGTAAGTACTTAAAGGATGTCATACTGTCAACGCTTACCACCACAGTGGAAGTTTATTCCATACATCCACAATTCTCGGGTTAAGCCACCTTCCTCTTTTGGTGGTTTTATACTTTTTTCCCTTTAGCTGAAAAGGATGAGCCCTGGTTGCCCTACCCAGATTTATTTTTCTGTGTAATCCAACTGATTCTCAGAGTATGTCATTTCTTAGTGCCTTATATACATAATAAAGTTCTCTTGTTTTGTGATAAACCATAGAGTACATCCCTAGTTCCTGTGACCTGACCTGGTATGCTTTATATTTTACTTTTTTTACTCTCTTGGTTAGTCTTCTCTGGACTCTCTTAATTGTTTTGCTATTACCAACACTTTGGGGAGCACAAAAAGGAGCACCATACTCAAGTTCTGGTCTGACCAAAGATCTGTACAAAGGCAACAGAACCTCTTCACTTCTAGTCCTAATGTTCCTTAAGATGTTTCCTATAATTTTACTTGCATGTTTTGCAGCTTTTTTTAAATTCAGGTTTATTGCATATTCAGACAGACGTGCATAGTTTACATCTGATTTGGACTTTCTTAATGAATTCCAACTCTAAATCACAAAGTTCAGCTTCTATCAGGCGTTCTTCATAACTATTACAGTAGGTAGGTTCTAGCATAATAATGACAGTTTTAAGCTGTTATAATCCCCTATCCTTATTGTTAAGGCAATAATTCATTTGCCTTATATATTGTGTTTTATCCTGTTTCTCAACCTTAATGACCTTCTAGTCTGTCTGTACCCTCTGGTGTAGCCCCTTCCCTTCCCTTCCTTCCGCTATGGGTACCAAATTTCCTTGCAACATCATCCAGGGTGTCCATCTGCCCACAAAACTGTGTGTTCTGAGATTGATGTTATGGGTCAATTCTTCCATGTTCTGGCTCTCTTGGACAGTAGTTAGCCGATGTTGGACAGTGGGGGGGGTGTCTGCGCTGAGCCATTTTCTCATTATGGCCTTGTGCGCAGATGTCACCAGGCCATTCCACAAGTAAATGTTGTCTCTCCCCTGACTTCCCTGGGTAGCACCCCCAGAATCAAATTTTGGACCTATGGTTTCTGGAGTTGAGAATATCTCTTTTAGTCTTTGTATGATGTCTCTCCAATATTGTGCTAATTTTGGGCATGGCCAAAGCAAATGGAGGTGATCCGCCCTTGTTTCTTGGCAACCCCTCCAGCATGTCAGTGGGCAATTCTTATCCCATTTACACTTAGTTACTGGGGTGATGAAAAACCTGACTCTGGTTTTCCATTCAAACTCCCTCCACATTGGGGAGCATGTGATTTTATATATTTGGGTGTAGCTAACTTCCCAGTCCTTATCCATTAATTGTATGCCTAGTTCAAGCTCCCACTTTTTGGGAGGGATGTGGTGTGGCCTCCCCTCATCCCTTAAGGCCCCATAAATGGCTGAAATGTGCCCTCTTCGTCTCTGCAGGCTCATTATCTCTTCCACAAGACCCACTAGCCCAGTTTGGACCAGGTCCTGGCCTTGTTCACTCTGTAGTGTTTGTATATGGGTTCTGACCTGCAGGAATCTAAAATGGTCTGATTGCCACACAGAGAACCTTTCTTTAATCTGTACAAAGTCCAAAATGGTATTCCCTTCCATAAATTGTTTTAATGTGTATAAACTCAACCTTTCCCTCCTTCTAAAGGTGAGGTCTTGTTTTTTAAGGGGAGAAACTCCCAGTCCCAGACAAACCATCTCATGAGCCATAATTTGTTAGATAGTTTATGTTTAGACCAGAGGCATTTTAATGTCCTTAATGTGTTCCTTACTGCAAATAACAGATTATTATTGTCCTGGTTAAGTGATTCTGGCATTGCCATTTTGGCACCCAGAGGTACCCCCTCTGTGGAGACCACTTCAGTTGTTTTCCAGTGGGCCTTATAGTCCCATGTAGACCACAGCAGAGCCCATCTTATTTGAGTGGCTAGGAAGTAATCCTCTAAGTTAGGAACATCCTCCACCCTCCCAATTTTTTGTTAGATTGCATAACTGTGTTCTTAACTCTGAGCCTCTTGTTGCTCCAAAGAAATTTAACGATCGTTCTTTGCCAGATTTTAAATTGGTTGTGGTAGATTCTCAATGGTAGACCCCAGAATAAGTAAAGGTATTTAGGCGGGACATTCATTGTAACTGACTGGATTTTCGAGTATGGGGTAGATTCAGTAAGTCCCACTTTTTGATGTCCTGTCTGATCTGGGTTATCAGGGGCTCAAAATTAAGCGCATACAGGGCCGTTAGATTTTTAGGAATTTGGGTACCAAGATATTTTATTAGCATTTCACTCCAAAGGGATCAATTGTTTTATTTTGGGGCAGGGTTATAATAACATTGAAGTAGCTCTGTTTTGTGTTTATTGGGAGAGTATCTGGAGTATCGACCAAATCTATCCAGAAAAAAAAACAGCTTAGGGATAGATCTGTCTGGGTTAGTTATGTACATCAAGATGTCATCCACATAAAGAGATATTTTATGCTCTTCCTCCCCAATTACAACTCCTTCTACCTCCTGATCCTCCCTTATAGCCTGCACCAAGGGTTCTATGTATAGGGCGAAGAGCAGGGGTGACAAGGGGCAGCCCTGTCTGGTACCCTTGCCCAGGTCAAATCTCTGCAAAACTCTTCCATTCACCCTCACACATGCCTGTGGGGAGGCATGGAGGGCCTTCGTGGCTCCCAGAAAAGTTACAAGAAATCCCATTCTATGGAGGACTGCAAACAGGAAAATCCAAGTGACCCTGTTGAATGCCTTTTCGGTGTCGAGGCTCATAATACATGTGGTGGTGTGCTGCTTGTTGATTGTACCTATTATATTAATAGTTTGTCCTACCCCTTCAGGGGCTTGTCTGGCTTCTATGAACCCCAGTTGGTCCGGGTGTATTATATTTACTAATATGGGATTAGGCGTAGCAGATATTATTGCAGTGAAGATTTTATAATCCACATTTAATAGTGATATCGGTCTGTATGAGCCACAGTCCTTTAGATCCTTCCCCTCTTTTAGGAATAACAGTAATTTTTTTTTTTTTTTTAATTTAGTTGTTTAACCAGGTATAGCACACTAAGCTGAAAGCTTTTTGACAGGAGCGACCTGGGAGCACAAGGAGGTTAAGTGACTTGCTCAGGGTCACACAGTATGCAAGTGGAAGCTGTGGGATTCAAACCTAAGTCTGGTCTGCTGGATGTCACCAAATGTGCAGCTCAGAGCCTTAGACCACTGCGCTATATTGCCTCCTCTGTAATGGTAGTGTAGTTCCACGAGGGGGAGACTACTGTACCTTCCTACCATACCTGATTGTATATATTCTTAAGTAGAGGAGTTGTTTCAGCTGTGAAGGTTTTACATAGTTCACTGCCAAACCCATGAGGTCCTGGACATTTACCTACTTTAAGATTCTTAATAGTGCTAATTATTTCAGGTTGGGAAATCGGTGCTACCAGCACCCGTTTCTGGGGCTCAGTAAGCTTGGGTAATTTTAGCCCATGTAAGAATTCCCTAGTCTCCTGAGAGTGAGTGTCTTTTGGTGTCTGATAAAGCCTTTTATAGTAGGTTACGAAAGAATCTACTATCTGTTTCCATTTATGTGAGACTTGTCCTGTAACCAGGTGATGGAGGCCTGTGATGTTGGCTTGTGCCGCCCACTGTCTCAGGCCGTAGGCCAACAGCCAGGTGGCCCTCAGGCCCCCTTCATAATAAGATTGCTTTATGTATTGCAGGGCCTTTTCTGTTTCAACTCTCTGTAGCTTCTGGAGCTTGTTTTTAATGTCTTTTATCTCCATTTCTCTTAACCTACACAGCTTGGGTTTTTGTTGCCCTTCCAGACTTTTAAGTTGTTGTTTTAACTCCTCTAGTTGTTTACCCCTTTCCCTCTTTTTGTAAGTTGCTATGGATATCAATTTACCACTGATCATTGTTTTTACCGTATCCCGTAGAATTTGTGGGGTTATGTCTGAACTATCATTTGTTTGTACTGTCTGCTCAGTTACCCTTCTGTTCTCTTCCTTCACCTCTTCATCTTTTAAGAGGCTGGTATTCAATCTTCATTGCATAGGTTTTTTGGGGAGCTGCAGTTCTAAGTCTACCATAATAGGCTGATGGTCCGACAAAGTTTCCATTCCCACCCACATGGAACTAAATATATGAAGGTCTTTAGCATACGTCAAGAACATATCCAGCCTCAAGTACTTTTTATGTCTCGAGGAGTAGAAGGTGAAATCCTTTGTTGCTGGATATTTCTCCCTCCATACATCCACTATACCTATGTCCACCATCAACCTACTAAGTGATCTAGCTGTCCTGTCATTAGGTGCTGGAATGCATGGGGTAGAATCAAACACTCTGTTCAAGATCACATTCCAGTCACCCCTCACTATAAGGACTCCTTTTTCCTTTTCAGTAGTTAATTGAAAAAGTTCTGAAAAGAAGGAAATGGGTGAGCCTGGAGGGGCATAGACATTTAAAAGGGTGACCATCGTGTCCTGTATCCTCTCCAACACCATTACATATCAGGCACCCTCATCCATCACTATCTCCTCCTCAAAGGGGAGAGAAGGAGACAGAAGTATGGCCACTCCCCTCTTTCTGCCCTTGTCCAGGGATGCATGGAATAATGTTGGAAATCCCTTGTTCTTCAGTTGCTGGGTCTCTTTCGGTGATAAGTGTGTCTCCTGTATGAAATTAATATCACATTTCTTATCTCTCAGGAATTTTTGTAACTGTTTTCTCTTTATAGGGTGATTTATGCCATTCACATTATAGGATAACACTCTGGAGCTAACATGAGCCTTGTTTGGGTCCTGAATATACATTTGCAGGAATATTCTTTCTTTTCTTAGTGGAAGTCTCTCCACCTCTCCTTTTAAAACTAATTATTTTCACTTCCCTAGACCTACTTTTCTGATTATGCCTATTCAACCATGTTCTGTTGCTGAATTTTGTTTTTTAGATTTAGTATTGTGTCTCCTATTATACGTCATCAATAAGAAAAACATTTTGGCCTTTAACTGCAGGCCAACAATATAATTAACCGGTTTCCATTTTCTCCCGTTAGGTGGGGGTGTAATCTTATTTATAACAATCAACTTGCTGTAACTCTTAAACAAAACTTTAAAACTTGGAACTTGTCAAAGTCAAAAGCTACCAGGGGTGTCCCCATCATCAGGCCTCTTTGGGCCCCCAGGAGTGGACCTGCCCCCATGCTAGAGGTCTGCAAACACCTGTTGTATACCCAGTTTGTGCCGTAGACACTCATTAACTGGGCACCTGTTTCATATATTTTGGGGTTCCCCCATAGCTGCTTGTACTTCCTAGGTCAGCCCAATTTACCAGATATAGGCTAGTTTGTGTCCCCTTCAAAACACTTTGCCCCTTCTGATGGTATGAGCAAAACCTCTTGTGAGGGCAACTGTTGAATGTCTCCCAAGCCTCAGAGGTGTGACCAACGTCAGCAGCAGTAGCAAAAATGGCTTTAACATGACACATTTTAGCCTATATCCCTCCCTTCAATCCCGTCTGAACTTAAGACAACCATCTTGTACATTATAGAAGATAGCTCAAGCCATCTCCTTATTCAAGCTGGTTTAGACAATGTGGTCATGATTTTCCCCTTTGTCTGGCTTCCCTCCCTTTTCTTCATCCTTCTCCCCCCCCCACAAGTCCACAATTTAAACCATGTTCATTTAGTTTTGTCTCCAGTCTACTTGGGAACAATTAAATGTTGAGCCCTTAATAGGGAGCCGTGACCTTTCAAATCCAAAGTTGCAGGCTTCCTGTGACCTGTTATGATTCAGTCTGTGCAGAAGCAACATTCGTATAGGGGACAGTGACAAAGATGAGGCTGACCGGAAGTCCTCCTCCACTGCAGCGGCTGTGATTCTGCCTGCGTTGGGTGTTCCATTCCTCGGTATGCAGATAGTCCAACCCTCCCTCCCTCACAAAGTAGAGCCAGTGCCCGCTTTACCAATTATAATTAAAATGAGCAGTACCTCAGTCAGAGTGAACAAGAGAGAGTGGGGTCACTGCTCCAGCAGTCCCAAACCTCATGATGGTGCTGGCTGTGTAGATCAGGGCCCTGTGTCCAACAAGGAGGTCTCCATTTCATCCTGGTTGTCTGGCTTCCGGACATCTCGGGACATGATACCAGCGAGTTGAATTGGTCAGGTGTAGGCCTCAGAAAGGTGGAATTGTTGGTGTGTAGATTCGTTGGCTGCGACAGGCTAGGGTTGATGTGACCTGATGGTTCCTTTACGAGCCACCAACCATGCAGATCATCATACAGTAGTAGCACTGAATTTGTCAAGCAATTTTGTGAGATTCCTTATTTATTCTTCACAAAATTTAGGGAAAAAAATCCTCTAAAATTATTTTTGTTATACCTAAGGAGAGAGGCAAGGTCCTATTACAGTACTTAAGTGCCATCTGGTAGATTTTCAACTACACTATCAGATGAGAGCACCCTCTCTGGGTAGCAGTGAACACACTAACAAACACAACAAAATCCCTAACAAAAGGTTTCAGAATTCTCAATAGGGATTTTTAAAAATCCTTAAAAATCACTTGAGTAATTCGGCGCTACTACTGTAGTTCTTTTTCAAGGTGCTCCTTCTCCAGTTGGGGTGCTGCTACTCCCTGGTCTTCCAGGAACCTCAATACCACCTCCAGGTCTTCAAATGTTTTGGTGCCCTGGCTAGTTTCCACTCTTAATCTTACGGGGTACAGCATCTGTGCCTTTAAATTCTTGGCCCTTAATTGCTTTAAAACTGGCCACATGGTTCACGATGCCTACTGTACCTGGGTGATATAATCATTATCTTTGGTGATTCTGTCCTTCCTATAAGAGATTGCTCACATTCTTCATGCCCTGCAGAGGATTTCCTCTTTGATGCCATAGGAAGTAATTTTAGCAATAAAGGACCTTGGATGAGCCTCTGGGTTGGAGGGCCTCTGGGCCAAAGAACGGTGAGCCCTGTCCATTGAGAGTTCAAAATCCTCTGGTACCTTTAAGGATTCTCTCAGGACCTTTTGCAGAAAAGTTATTGTGTCAGCTGCCTCTTTCTTGCACCTTCAGGGATGCCATACACCCGGAGATCCTGACGCCGAATTCGCCACTCGAGATCATCCAATTTGTTCATCAGTTCCCTCTCTTTGGCCATGAGAAATAGGAGAAGACGGTTGTGTCTATCAGTCTGCTCGATCACTTTGGTGAGTCCCAGCTCAAGTTTGTCTGTCCTACTGTATGTTCGATTCTCCCAATATTCACTCTCAGTTCTGTCACAGAAGTGTCTATTTTGGCCACTGTTTTGGCCATTTGTAATATGGATTTGACTAGCTCGGAGCAGTCGTCTTCTGAGCCGGTTGCAGACGCCATGCTTGCTTCTACCTCGAGGGGTCCCAATGTTCAGGCTGTTTTTCTCCCTGTAGCATTAACTGAAGTTTCTGTGCTGGGGTCTGGGAGCCCCTAGATAAGATTGCCTTAGAACGTGTTGCTTTAGCCACCGATTGCATTTTGAAAAACTGATGGATGCCTTTAGATTATTAGTAAGCTAAGCTGCCATAGAGCCGCTGACGTCACCAGAAGTCCGCCATGTTTTGCAGCTTCAATATTGTGTTTTTCAAAGCTTAATTTATTGGAGATTATTACCCCAAGGTCTTTTTCATTATCAGTACAGGTGATAATCTTATTATTTATTATGTACTGTGCTTTGGTGTTATTATACCCAAAGTGCATAACCTTGCACTTATTTTCATTAAACTTCAGTTTATGTTTAATTGCCCAGTTCTGTAGCACATGCCACTGATTCTGAAAGCTTGTTGTTGATTCTGTATAATTCACGATGGCCCCCACTTTCATGTCATATGCATACTTGCAGAGCCAAGACCCCCCCACCCCCACCGACACTTGCATTGTAGAGACGAAGATATTAAATAGTAGGGGTCCCAATATTGATCCCTAGGGCACCCCACTGGTAACCCTTCCCCAACTGGACAGATAACCTCTAATTTGAACCCTCTGGGTTCTATCCTCCAGCCATGAACTTATCCAAGCCATAAGACAACTAGTTATCCCAAGTTCCTCGAGGGACTTCTGTAACATTTTGTGTGATACAGAATCAAATGCCTTCGTATAAGCAAGGTATACTACATCCATGGGTAAACCCTGATCCAGTGCCTGACTCACCGATTCAAAGAAGTGTAATAGATTACTTGCACGTGATCTCCTAGGGACAAACCTATGTTGTGAGACATCTACAGATTACAATTGCCCTACATTTTCTTCTAGAAATTCTTTGATGAAACTCTCCATAACTTTTCCTACAACTGACGTAATGCTAATTGGGCGGTCATTTTCAACCTTTGCCTTATCTCCTGACTTATGAGTGAGGGTAATATGTGCTATCCTATACTCTTTCAGCACTCTCCCTTCCCTTAGTGATTTGTTGAAAAGCATTGATTGTGGGTCAGCCAGTTCCCCCTGCAAGAGTCTTAAGGAACCTTGGGTGAAGTCCATCAGGACTACATGATTTATATTTATTTAGGTGTTTTAATTTATTGCAGATCTGAGTGGCAGTGATGTCTGTATGCCATCTACAGTTTCTAACATATCCTTCTGTTTTTTTTATTTACTCCTTCCTGATCCTGGAAAACACTCAGGAAATATTTGTTGAAACTGGTAGCCATGTCCACCCTTTTATCAATTATCCTGTCACACTCCTTTAGATTAACTATTTGTTTTTGTCCATTCCTCAGGTTCCCAATGTAGTTATAAAACTGCTTACAGTAACATAGAAACATAGACTTTGACGGCAGATAAGGACCACTAGGCCCATCTAGTCTGCCCATTTCCCTACCTACGGGATAGGCCGCAGATCCTAGTTAACCAACAGCCTATTTCTTTCTACCCCCCACAAGAATTGCCTTATGTCTGTCTTATGCATTCTTGAATTCTCCCACAGTTTTAGACCCCACAACCTCCTCAGGAAGGCTGTTCCATGCATCCACTACCTCTCTGTGAAATAATACTTCCTCACATTGCCCCTGAACCGCCCTGCTTCTATCTTTAAATTGTGTCCCTTGTTCTTGCCGTCTCTTTTCTGAAAGATGCTACCCTCTTTGACTTTGTTGATTCCACTGGGGTACTTAAAGTTTCTGTCATGTCCCCCTCCCTCTTTCCTCAAGGGTATACATATTAAGCTCCTTTAGTCTCTCCTCATCGGCTTCTCTTGCAGACCCTGCACCATTTAGTGCCCTCCTCTGGACTGCCTCTATCCTGTCTATGTCCTTGCGGAGATGGGGTCTCAGAACTGGACACAGTACTCCAGATGGGGTCTCACCAACTGTCTGTACAGAGGATAACAACTTCCTGTTTACTGCTGATGATGCCTCTCCCTACACATCCCAGTATACCCCAGCCCTCCCTACTGCCTTCTCCGTTGCTTGCTAACCTAAGGTCATCTGATATGATTACCCCAGGTCCCTTTCCTTTTTTGTTGTTGTTACTACCTCCCCACCCATTGTGTATTCTTCCCTGGGTTCTTGTTTCCCAGGTGCATTATTTGCACTTCTTTGCATTGAATCCTAGTTGCCATGCTTGACCATTCCTCCAACCTTGCCAAATCCCTTTTCATCCTTTTCACGCCTTCGTGTATCAACCCTGTTGCAGATCTTTGTGTCATCTGCAAAAAGGCATCTTTCCTTCCAGTCCCTCTGCAATGTCACTGATAGAGACATTAAAAGGACTGGACCCAATATTGAACCCTGCGGTGCCCACTAGTAACCCTTTCTTCAGGTGGACTCCATTTACAATTACCTTCTGTGTCCTGTTGTCCAGCCAATGTTTTACCCAGGCTACCACCCTGGGACCCACTCCCAGGCTGGTTAATTTGACTATTGATCTTTTGTGTGGGACTGTGTCAAATGCCTTGCTAAAGTCTAGGTAGGCCACGTCCAGAGCCCCTCCCTGGTCTACTACTTTGGTCACCCAGTCAAAGAAATCTATTAGATTCGTCTGACATGACCTTCCCGCTGTGAACCCATGCTGCCTTGGGTCCTGTGCTCCACTGGCCTCTAGGTACTCAACTATTCTTTCCTTCAAGTGACTCCATCACTTTCCTACCACAGAGGTCAGACTGACAGGTCTGTAGTTTTCACCCTCTGTCTTGGTCCCACTTTGTGAAGGAATCACATCTGCCTTCCTCCAGTCCTCGGGTACCACACCATCCTCCCATGATTTATTAAAAGAGTAGCCAGTGGTTTTACTAGTTCCTCCCTTAATTCTTTTAGAATTCTGGGGTGAATTCCATCAGGACCCATTGCTTTGTCCACCTTCAGTTTTAGGAGTTCTTGCAGAACCCTTTCTTCTGTGGAAGGATTGGGATCGACCCCCCCTATCAAGAGTGCTTCTGTTAATTGGATTAGGCACTTCCCCCTCCTCTTTTGTGAATACTGAGCAGAAATATTTGTTCAGTATTCCTGCTTTTTCACTGTCCCCCTCTGCCCACCCACCGTTCATTCTGTTCAGCCTCACTATTCCTCCCTTTGTCTTTCTACGCTCACTGATGTACCTATAAAAGGTTTTATCCCCCTTCTTAACTGAGTTGGCTATCTTTTCCTCAGTTTGGGCCTTTGCTATTCTGACTTCCATTCCTGCTTCCTTCTGCCTTAACTGGTACAGCTGTCTGTCCTGCTCCTTCTGTGTTTCCTTATACTTCCAGAATGCTATCTTTTCTTCCTGACTTTCACAGCCACCTCTTTTGAGAACCATAGTGGCCTTTTCTTTTGTTTTGATTTATTTGCTTCACACAAAGGCTTGTTGCCTCTGTGATGGCAGGTTTAATAATTCCCCATTGTTGCTCCACACCTCCTTCTAGTCTGTTTGCTAGTGCTTTTCTGAGGCACTCTCCCATCTTGCCAAAGTCAGCCCTCCTAAAGTCCAGTACCCTCACTTTTGTATGGCTTGACTCTGTAGCTGAGTTGAACGTGAACCACACTGATGGTCACTTGTCCCCAGATGGCAACCCACTTCTAGATCTGAGATCCTCTCACTGCCTCCGTTTGAGAGTATGAGTTCTAAGTTTGCTCCCTCATGAGTGGGTTCTGAAACTAGCTGTCTAATGCCTGCCACCTGTAGGGCATCAAGAATGGCCCTGCTCTTGGATGTGGCTGCAGCAAATGTGCTCCAGTTAACATCTGGCATATTCATGTCTCCCATCAACAGTATCTCCCCTTTCTCTGCCATTCTAAGAATGCCTTCTATCATATCCTTGTCCATTCCTTCCCCCTGACATGGGGGTCTATACACAACCCCTGTGCGGATTGTGGTGCCCTTTCCAGTCTCCAAGGTGACCCACAGTGCCTCCTCTGCTCCCTGTTTACTCTTTTGTTCAATTGCTTTTATCCCTTCCTTTACATAGAGAGCTACTCCTCCCCCTCTTCTCCCCTACCTCTCTCTCCTGTAGGTTATGTACCCTGGTATGTTAACATCCCAGTCATGGTTCTCTGTGTACCATGTTTCTGTGACTGCTATGATATCCAGGCATCCCTCTTCCATTAAGGCCACCAGCTCAGGGAGCTTGTTGCCCAGACTACGGGTATTGGTACTCATTACCCTCCATTTCCTGATGGCCTTACTCCCTTTTGCCCCATCCCTGTCCTTTTTGCCTTTATCACTTTCTCCATTTACCCCTGTCCTTCTCCCTATCGACACCTCTATGTTGGTGTTTGCCACACTTACTACCGTGATTATTTGGGGGGGGTTAGGATTTTCCTGCTCTTTTCCAGTGCCTCCCCCCTTGGCTAGTTTAAAAGCTTGCCAATGAAGCATTTAAACCTATCACCTAGGATCCTGGTTCCCCTCCTGGACAGATGCAGCCCATCATGCCAGTATAGGCTTGCATCATTCCAGGTGGACCCCAGTCCCCAATGAAGCCAATCCTCAGCTCCACACCAGTTTTTAACCACTGATTAAATCCCATGGTGCGGAACACCCTAGCCTCTCTATGCACAGATGGCTAGCACCTCCCAGAAGGTTACCGCAAGCGTATACTTGACCAAGGCCCCTCCCCAATTCCACAAACTCTTCCTGCACTTCTCTAATCCCTTTGTTAGCCAGGTCATTTGTCCCTAGGTGGACAATGACATCCAACTCCTTCCCCTGTGCAGCTGCTCTGGCAATCCTGAGGATTCGCTCCCTGTCCCTCCACCATGGTGCCAGGCAGGCACCTTACCTCCCTCTCCCCTTCCTCCCCCAGTTCTACCTTCCTAACAATGGAGTCCCCCACCAGGAGTTGTTTCCTTCCCCTGCAGGGTTCCCTGCCACCCTCCTGTGGGTCTTCTTTGTGGAGGTTCCCAGCATCCTCCTTGGTCTCCACTGTGGGTGCCTCCATGAGGAACCACACTTTGCCAGAATGGCATAGGGATGTGGAGAGGTACAACTGGAGGATGCGCCTCTGTTCCAGCACCTCACCCTCTCTGAGCCCACTGTGGTCCAACCGCCTCTTTCTTGGCAACCTCTGAGGCAATGGCAATGGCACTGGTGGTCCCTGGATGGAAGAGGAGGTCCCACAAATCCTGGCCAACTCAGCCTGGAGATGAGCAACCTCCTCAGCCCAGAGAGGTGCCTGCAGATGGGACAACACCGCATCCTCCAGAACATCTCCCAGAAGACTGCTGCTCCACAGCCACTGCACTGCACCACTCCAATCATGTCTTATTTCTGGCCCCTTAACTGTTTGCAATCCTTACTCTTTCCTCTGTTTTTTTTCTCTCTCCTTACTTTCTGCCTGTGTGCCCTTTAAGCTCCTGATTGTCCTGTTCTGAGACAAGAATATCCTATATTTCTCAGTAGACCACTTACTTGCTCAGAGTCAGACCTCCAGCAGCTAGAGGGGGCTGGAGAGCTACTCTTGCCCTTCTAGGATGGTGGGTCCTTGGTGGTTCTGTGATCACTCATGTCCTGCCCCTAAACAGGAAGTTCCTGTTGTCAGTCAAATCCTGTGCCTATAAAAAAGAACTAACTTTGGGTGGGGGGGGTGGAGGGAAGGGAAGGAGGGCAATATAGTCCCATCAGAGAAGTTCAGTCACACAGCAGTCCTTTCTCCTGGTGTCTTCTGCCAAGCTATTAGCAGAATATTTCTAAGGCAGTTTTTAAATGTAGCTTCCTTCTAGCTAAGCCACTCCCCCTACTTACCAGATCTTTCTACAAGTAATTTAAACCTCACAGCAGTTAAGTCCTTTCAATCACCTGCGATTTACACCTAGATAACTCTTCAGATACCCATTCAGTTCAGTTAACCCAAACACACACTTTTTTTTTTGTTTTGTATGTTAGTTTTTTTTTACCCTAAATTAAAGGTCCAAGTACAAAAGTTCTTCTACTTTAGTCCCAGCAGAGAAGTTCAGTCACACAGTAGTCCTTTCTCCTGGTGTCTTCTGCCAAGCTATTAGTAGATTAGCAGAATCTTTCTAAGGCAGTCTTTAAATGTAGCTTCATTCTAGCTAAGCCACTCCCCCTACTTACCAGACCTTTCTACAAGTAATTTAAACCTCACAGCAGTTAAGTCCTTTCAGTCACCTGAGATTTACACCTAGATAACTCTTCAGATACCCATTCAGTTCAGTTAACTCAAACACACTTTTTTTTGTTTTGTATGTTAGTTATTTTTTACCCTAAATTAAAGGTCCAAGTACAAAAGTTCTTCTACTTTAGTCCCAGCAGAGAAGTTCAGTCACACAGCAGTCCTTTCTCCTGGTGTCTTCTGCCAAGCTATTCAAAAGGTAAGTAACTCGTTCAGAGTTACACAGTATGCAAGTGGAAGCTGTAGGAATCAAACCCAGATCTGATTTATTGAATTTCACCAGATGTACAGCCCAGGGGCTTAAGCCACTGCACTATATTGCCTCCCTTGTCAGTTGTCCTTTTTATTAGAAGCTAATTTCAGTTCTGCATTTGCTTTTCTAATAGCCCTTATACATCTTTGAACTAATAGCTTATATTTATCCCACCTTTCCTGAGTTGGATTGGTCCTGTATTTCCTGTATTTTTTATCTTTCTTATTTACCATTTTGCATATCTTATTAGTAAACCATTTAGGGATTCTTCCCTTGCTATTATATTTCTCTGTTAACGGAACTTGTTTGTTTGTACAAGTCTGTATTTTGTCATTTATTCTTTCCCAAGTGTCTTCCAGGATTAGATTTTCTAATTCATATTTCCAATCCTAGTTATGCAGGACTTGTTTGATTTTAGTGTAATCTGCCTTTGTAAAGTTTCTTATTTTAGTTTTACCAGCTATTTTTATTATTTCTTCTGAAACAGAGCAGGTGACCATGTTGTGGACACTGGTTCCCAGAGGTTAGATAACACTGACATTCTTTATCATCCCATCTATTTTATTAAATATTGGATCCAACACATGATTTTCTCAAGTGTTTTCCAATACATATTGTTCCAGACTGTTATTAAGCATATTTCATGAAATCTATCTCCATGTTGCCACTGCCTTGTAGAAGGTCCCAATTTATTTTGGGAAAATTGAAATCATTCATCATAGTACAGTTTTCACTAATCTCAATACTATCTATCAAGTTCATAAAAGTTGCATTTTCAGCTTCCATTAAATTTGGGTAACGGCAATACAATCCCAGGGTAATTGTTTTTCTCCCCATACTAAATTTAGTCCACGGTTGCTCTACATTTGTGTTACTTATATCCTGAAGATCGATTATATGGGCTAGCTATGTATAAGCCCTCCCCCTTCCCCATTCTTATCTTCCCTTGCCTTGTCTTCGTTATGCCACAAATGTCGATGTTATCCTTGAGCACTAAAAGTTTTAACTCATCAATCTTATTCTAAATGCTTCTGGCATTAACCAGTAACATTTTAATTTCCTTACCTTTAGTAACCGTGGTTAGTGCAATATTCACAGACTTCCTATGTGTCAGTGGCTCAGTAGGTAGTGCACTCACCTCTGAGACCAGGAGATCAGAGGGCTGTGGGTTCAGTTCCCACATCTGGTACTTGGGTTAATATCCCAATACTGACACTTTAGTGTGACATAAGAGGGGTGCTGCACTTCTGAGGTGCCGTCTTTCGGATGAGACGTTAAACCAAGGTCCCACCTGCTTGGATTGGTGGTAGTTCAGGTGGATGTTAAAGATCCCATGGCACTTATGGAAAAGAGTAGGGGAATTTCCCCAGTGTCCTGGCCAAATTTCCCTCATTCACTAAAAATACCACCAACAGCTTAATCTGGTTCAAGGTCAGTTGGCATTCATCTGTATTCCCTTCCCCCCGGGTTGTGCCTGAAAATAGGCAGGATTTCTCTAGTGCACTTACCTGGTCGACAAAAACTAAACTAAACTAAAACTTTGATATCATTCTCACTCCCTACAGTATCCCATCTTCCCTCAGAAGTTAAACTAACTTATTTTCTATTTGTGCTCTAAACATCTGTCCTAATTCGATGCTTCCCTTCCTATTCAAATGCAGTCCGTCTTTACTATAAAATGAAAGACTATTATTAAAAACTTCCCAAAATGTTATACATTGGGTCCCCTGCATAAGACACCATCTTCTCAGCCAATTATTAAACCAAGTAAATTTCTGATTTATCTTTGCACTGGCCCTGGGAACTGGTAGGATCTCAGAGATGATTAAAGTGCCATTAATGTTCTGTATTATGTGTTCAGTTTTCATGTATTCTAATTCCCTGTCACAACCCCACTTAGCAGGTCAGGCCCTCTGCTCCCACAGTGCCAACCTCTGAGTGCAGTATTGTAAACAGTTAACAGAACAGGGTAACCCTCCTGTTTGTTTTTTGGGTTCGAATCAACCTTTGGTCTCAAGTTCTGGAGGGATTCAAACTGTGAACCTCTTGCTAGCGTACCCAATGTACAGACTCAGATAATTCTGCTCTTTGGGGGGCCAGATATATTTTGCCTATGGGCATCTAACCAGGTGTACAAACTGAACCCTTAAAAACTCTATTAAAGATCTCAGAATGAACTCTTACCTTCTCCCAGTTTGGTAAACCAGTAAGCTATGCACAGTGTCAGTTTTAACCATATATGCTTCACTTGTCAAAGAAAGAATTTCAAAGGCACACCAAGTAGTCTCTTGAAATAAGAAGTTTTACTTAAAATAGATAAAAAATATGTAAAATGTATATACAGAACAATATATTACAAAACATACAGTCTTTTAAAAGAATAAGGTTTAAAAGTACAAATTCCTACCACAGTACACTTAGACTTGTCTCTCTAATATATACCTCCTAACAGTGCATGAAATAGATGTTGTTTTCAAGAGAGTCCAAACGAGATTGTCTCTAAAGGTCAGTCACAGCATAATTATAAAAAACTGTCTTGAACCTGCCTTCTCCATGATGTCACCCAGCTCCTCCTCTGTTTATTAAAAATTATACAATCAGGATGTCATATACTTCAGAAGGTAAATTAAATAGGTGACATCAGCAAAAACTAATTTTCCCACATGACTTCCCAATGAAGTCTGTGATTTTCCAGTATCTTCTTTCATCCAGGATCAGTTTCCTGCTTTCACAAAGACATCAAAGAGCTTTTTATGACTAACTGTTAGATCTCATTGAGGTGTAATGTGCTTTGTAACACCAGATGAACTTAACCGGGCTTCCTCTGAAGATGCCATAAAATGGATAAATTTTAGTTCTTGGCTTCAAACAACCCAGACCCTAAATAAGGCTATAAAATGGGAGTTTTTGCAAGTTAATCACCTTACAGAGATCTGCTGTTTAACATATCCTGTCTTTTAAACTGATACGGGGGATGGTGATAGGGGGGTCATCCCACAGGCTGTCTCAGCATGTCTTATGAGAGACACTCAATAACACATTTTTATATTACAAAAAGCACAGAGTAATCAGAGCCAGCTGCCCAAGTGTCACAATTTAGTATATTTCAAATAGTTTGTTCCTGCAAGTATCAATACTATGGGCTTGTCTTCATTCTTTTTAACTATTTTGGTGGTAAAGAAGACACATCCAACAGTTTGGCCCCAGGCAAGTAGATACTTGTTACAAGTTCTTTATGATTCTTTGTTGTATAAGCATCAGTGTACTTCACTCTCGAGTCCCCTAAAACATACACCCTTTTGGTTTCCATATCATGTACTTCTGTAGCATTTTACATTTCCTTTGCTGTATCACTCCTTACCCTTGGGGAGAACAAGTTACACATTGTATGTGCCTACTACCCTCCAAACAGTGGCCAGCCTGGCCTTGATGAGCTACTAAACCAAACTGCCACAATATCTGGAAAAAAACAAAGTACTCATTCTTGGGGACATAAATCTGAACTGGCTGGGGAAATGCCAAGCCACATCTTTCTCCAAAATTCATTGTCACAACTTTCATCAGCTAATCTCTGAACCCACCAGAATTGCTCCCCACTCTAACTCTAGCACTCTCATTGACTAGGTGCTAGCAAACCATACAGAGCACATCTCAGCTACTGGCACACTCGCTGATGCCATCACAGACCACTTGCCTGTTTTTTGCATATGGAGCATGGGGGTTGCCCCTCCACTTAAACCTCGCTTTATTACATTTTGCAACTTTGCAAAATTTGATCTCCAAGTCTTTCTGAATGATTTATCTAATGTTGATTGGACTGCACTATACAATGCACCCAAGGTGCAAGCTGCCTTTGACTTTTTCCTCTGTAAATTCAAGGAACTACAGGATAAACACTCCCCACTTATACCATGTTGAATCAAAGGCAGACAAACTAGGTGGTTAAAAAAGGATCTACTCACCAAAATAAAAGAGAGGGACAGAAGCTGGAGTTGTTTTAAGTCCTCCATCTCCAAACTGATTACCACACCTACAGAACACAGCGAAATACTTGCAAAAAGGCTATAAGAAGTGCTAAAAGCTCCTACTGAGATTGCTGTTGTTTTAATTTACTGCTGCCTGCTGCACACACTGTTTCTCTGAGAGGATTCCCCAGAAAGATACCCAAAGGACAGCACAAGTGTGAGAGACTGTGTTGTTTCTAGCATATCCTTAGGATATTGTTTTACGAACTGTCACTGCATAGGGGGCTTGGGGGAGCTAATTGATGAAGTCACCTGTAGAGGCAGAGACTGAGGGGGTTTAAATTCCTTTGCCACTTGCAAGCGTGAGTGTAGTGTGAACATTGTGAGTGGTGCGAGTGCCACTCCATATATAAAAAGTGTTTCGAAGTATAATTTGTGCCTCTGCTTTTTTGTACTCTAGGTGGTGAGAGGGTCTGGGGGTTTGATCTTTACCAGACTTCATCCTTAAATGTTTTGATATGTTAGTAATGCTTTATAACCTGGAAATAAGCTAATATATAGAGTCACATTACAAACTGAATACAGGTTGTATTATCCTACTTGTGTATTTAAGGTAGGGGTTTTTAAACTGCCTAACTGCTTGTTAATAACTATAACCTTTTTAAACTAGTGATGCACCAGGGTTATTTAGGGGGGCCAGGGAGGGCCAGGATAGTGTACAGGGCATCCCTTCTGTGTGATTTACAGACCTTCACCTGCCTCTCAGTTTCTGATACTACTGTAAGACATTGCCGGGAGGTGGGGATTTGGAGGGGCTGGGGTGATCCCGGGTGTTGGGGAGCCCTGTGCACAGTGGAGGGTGGCAGGATAGAGATTGTTAGGTCCAGAAGGTGCCCTGGATGATGACGGGCACAGGAGAGAAGCCAGACATGTTTGATGCCTGTCCCCAGGGAGTCCACCAGACGGAGTGGTCAAGTAACCCCAGGGGCTGCTTTACCCACCAATCCCCTGAGGGCAGTGCTATGCAATACCAGATCAATTAGGAACAAGACCACAATTATTGTGGACTTGATTTCCTCGGTCAGTCTGGTTTGCATCACAGAGACCTGGGTTGGGGATGATGCTGGCCCAGTTTTTGAGGCTGCTGTCCCAGCAGATCGATCAGGAACAAGACCATAATTATTGTGGACTTGATTTCCTCAGTTGCTGTGGCTTGCATCACAGAGACCTGGGTTAGGGATGATGCTGGCCCAGTTTTTGATACTGCTGTCCCACCTGGGTATATTGTGGTGTACTGCCCCATAGAGGAATGTAGGGGTGGTGGGGTAGCCATTTGTTTTAGATCTGACTTGGGCTTCACTGTGCACCCAGTGGAAACCTAAGTTGTTTTGGATGTGTGGCCATTTGTGGGGGTCCGGGCACAGGCTGTAGATTTTCCTTATTTACCGCCCGTCGGGGCGGTAGGGAATTTTCTGCAGGAGGTTGCCAAATTTGTCGGAGGCAAAATATTGGAAGCTCCCAGATGTATTGTCTTGGGGATTTCAGTGTTTGGGCTGATGATGAATCTTCATGGCTTGGTCATAACCTCCTCCAGATTATGTCATCAATGGGCCTGTCGTAAGTTGTTTCTGCCATGACACACCAGGGTGGCTACATGTTGGACCTGGTGTTCTCACTGGGGCTTGAGATAAATAATTTCAAGATTGATAGGATGATATGGTCTGATCACTGCATGGTGCAGTTCATGTTCAGGGCTCCCACTGGATGCCCTCCCCCTACAGAGATGATGAGCTGTCGTCCTTTGCGGGGATTGACCCCATTTTTTATTTAGCGGCAGCCTGTCTATCTGGTGTGGGTGATGCATGCGTTGGAGGCATTGGTGTCAAGGTGAGCTCTTATAATAGAGTACTATACAACACCATTGATTATCTCACACCTGTCCATGTATGACCCAAGTCTTCCTTCCTGAGGTTCCCATGGTTTGATGAGGACCTCAGGGAGATGAGAAAGGGTCAGAGGTTGGAGCACTGCTGGAGAAAGTCCTGCCTGGAGAGGACAAACTGGCCCTATGTGTGTATATAATGCATACCAGGTGGCAATCAGCCATAAGAAGGCAGTGTTCTTGTCCAGGGAGATTGCTACTGGGAAGAACTGACCAGCTATACTTTTTCGGACTGTGGACAGGCTACTTCGTCCTGCTTGCCTACAGTCGAAGAAGATTTTTTCCAATGCTGAATGCGAAGAGTTTGCTTGATTCTTATTGGACAGAGTGTCCAGTATCCAGCAGGGAGTTCCTCCAGTCAGCAATGCTATAGCTGGCAGTGGCCATCAGAAGTGTTCTGAGTGCACTCCGCCTGATTGGGGGAATTTAGTCCAGTGGAGGTAAGTGAGGTCATTGGGGTGGTGGCCAATCTGAAGCACACTTTTTTACAAACTGGATATGGTGCCAACGCGTTTCTTGATGAAATGCATCAACACCATTGGCCTAGTGTTTGCTCTAATTTTCCGGTGTTCTTTATCTGAGGGGGTCTTCCCTGATACCTTGAAGTAGACATTGGTGAGATCACTCCTAAAGAAACCATCATTGGACCCGGAGGTTAGGGCAAATTACTGACCTATCTCCAATCTGCCCTTTCTGGCAAGGATTGTGGAGAAGGTAGTGGCGCTTCAATTGGAGGAGCACCTCGTGACCCATGAGTTGTACAAACATTTCCAGTTGGGGTTTTGGGTGAGGCATAGCACAGAAACTACACTTGTTAGGGTGCAGAATGATGTCCTTAGGGCTAGAGATCGAGGAGAGAAGACAATTCTTGTTCTCCTTGATCTCTCCTCAGCTTTTGACACTGTGGACCATTGTGTGTTACTTGACCACCTCAGGAAACTCTGCGGACTCACCGCCACTGTCATCTGCTGGTTTGAGTCCTTTTTAACCAACAAGAGGTAATGGGTTGTGATGGGGAACTTTTCCTCCACCCCTAGCCCCTATCTTGCGGAGTACCTCAGGGATTGGTGTTAGCTACAATGTTGTTTGAAGTGTCCATGCTACCCTTGGGGGGTCATTAGGAAGTATGGCTTGGGTTTTCATTGCTATGCTGATGATACCCAGCTATACTTATCCTTGGCCCCAGGAACATCCAACGCGGTAGATGTGCTAAACAGCTGCCTTGCTGAGGTGAAGGACTGGATTACCTCTAGCTGATTATGACTGAACCCTGATAAGAAGGAGGAGGAGGTATTAGTGGTGGAGTTGAACAGAGTGCATGATAGGATGGCCTCTGAATCAGAGACTGGACTTGTTCTGGGATCTGTTTCATTGAAGGCCTCCACTAGGGTGCCAAATCTTGGTGTCATTCTGGATAGGAGTTTGACTATAGAGGCGCAGAAATCTTTCACCATCTGCTCCTGTTTTTTCCATCTCAGAAATGTCACCAGGATAAAGCCCCTTGTTCTGCCTCTGGACCTCCCCTCTTTGATGCATGCGTTAGTTACATCAAGGCTTGACTACTGTAACGCGCTGTACCTCGGGGTCGCGGGAGGATCTCTCTGCAGACTGCAGCTAGTGCAGAATGTAGCTGCCCGGTTACTTACTGGGCAGCCAAAATTTTACCCCATTACACCAGTGTTGTGGTAGCTGCACTGGCTGCCGGTCTGGTGTAGAAGAAAAAATTACTCACCTTAGTAATGTTGTTTCTTCTAATGGAGTCTTGCTATACTATGACATATGCAGTTTGTCCCAGCCTTAGAACTGCTCTGGAGGTGAAAGAGTTAACTTCCATGCCAGGCATGGAATCTGGAGCGCGAGCTCGGTTAGAAAAACTCTGTCTGTTTATCTTCAAACTGAAACTGTCAGATCTTTACGAGCAAAACTCACTAAGGTTCTGTGTGGAAGCTGTAAACCTACACTAGCCCACTGGCTACTAAAATATTAGCACATTTTCCTGGTACCAACACCAAGACTCAAGTCAGGGGACCCAGAAAATAAGATAAGATAAAATACAACACCCAAACACCCCAAAAAAAGAGGGGTGGAGAACACAAGATGGGCATCAATAAGTGCCAACACTGGACTGCCCACCCCCATCGCAAGAGTAGAGGTTCTGAGAGGGGCAGGCTGGGGGGGAGGTCATAATATAGCAAGACTCCATTCGAAGAAACACCATTATTAAGGTGAGTAATTTTTTCTTCAAACAACATGAAGTCTTGCTATATTATGACATATGCAGACTACACAGCAGTACCTCCATGGAGGAGGGACAGAACCTACTTAGGAAATAGGCTCTGAAGCACAGCTGTGCAAACTGAGCATCCTCCTGGCCTGGATGTCCAGGGAGTAATGCTTGGGAAAGTGTGTACAGTTTTCCAAGTAGCTGCTTGACATATCTCTAAGATAGGATGTCCCTGGCCGCAGCTAGGCGCAGCTGTACCTCTGGTAGAGTGAGCCCTCAGGCCTGAAGGGGAACCTTACCCAGTTTTGATAGCAAAATGGATACAAGAGACAATCCACCTGGCAATGGATCTCTTAGTGGCAGGTTTCCCTTTCCCAACCTCACCATAAGTAAGGAAAAGTTGGAGGAGTCAAACCTGTGACTCTTAGTACGCTCTATGTAGTAACTAAGGGCCCTCTTAACATCTAAACTGTGCAGCCTCCTCTCGCCAGAGGAGGAATGGTCAGTGAAGTACACTGGAAGAGTTATAGATTGATTAAGGTGGAAATCTGAAACCACCTTAGGCAAGAACTTCCTGTTAGTCCTGAGGACTACCTTATCTCTGTGAAAGGAGATAAAGTCAGTCTCCACTGACAAAGCTTGCAATTCACTTATGTGCCTGGCAGAAGTGATGGCTACTAGAAACACAGTTTTCCAAGTCAAGTACTTAAGCTCTGCTGAAGACAAAGGTTCAAAGGGGTTGCATCAGCTGAGCAATGCAAACATTAAGATCCCAGGCAGGGCAGGGTCCCTGAATGGCGGGTTGTGTGAAGCAATCCCTTGAAAAACTTGGAAAATACAGGTGAGCAGAAAGAAGAAGGGCTTTCCTGCTGAAATAAAAGCAGAGACAGCTGCCAAATGCACTTTCAGGGTAGCTGGCCTCAGCCCCAAAGTATTTAGATGGACCATATAGTCCAAAACTGTGGGCAAATCAGCAGATTCTAGGAAATATGTTTCCCAGAGCACCATATGGAAAACCTTTTCCATTTAGAGTTATAAGTAGCCCTGGTGGAAGGCTTCCTAGAAGCTTTCAAGATTTCGAGCACACCTTGAGAAAGGTGTAGGTCAGCAAACTCTAACTCCTCAAGAGCCAGGCCTTGAGGTTGAGGGATTTGAGACTCGGATACCAAACTCTCCCCTGGGCACAGGTTAACAAATTGTGGTTCCTGGGGAGACACAGGGGAAGATGGACTGCTAAGGACAGAAGGAGTGGGTACCAGGGCTGTCTGGCCCAATCTGGAGCAATCAGAATCATCTTGCAAGGTTGAGATCTGATTTTGACTAGCACCTTGAACAGAAGAGGGAAGGCATAGAGGAACTTCCCTTCCCAATCGAGAAGGAAGGCATCCAGGGGGACTGAACCCAACACTGGGGGCCTGCAACAAAAAAGCGGAAGTTGGTGATTGTCTGGGGCTGCAAAAAGATCTATCTGAGGGGTGCCCCACCTGGCAAAAATTAACCCCAGTACAAGGGGATCCAGTGACCATTCGTGATGGCCCTAGGAAATCCTGCTGAGAGCATCTGCCAGGACATTGTCCTTGCCTGGCAGGTGAACTGCTATGAGGGAGGCGTTCAGGGAATAAGCCAGAGACCGCAACTTCATTGCCTCAGTGCACAAGGCCGAAGACCGAGTGCCCCCTTGTTTGTTGATGTACCACATTGTAGTGGTGTTGTCTGTTCTGACCTGTACCACTTTGTTCTGAACAGATGCAGAAAAAACCTGAAGTGCTAGAAAAACGGCTCTGAGTTCCAACAGATTGATGTGGAGCAGAGATTCCTGAGGGGACCACAATCCCTGGGTGGAGAGGTCGCCCATGTGAGCTCCCCATCCCAAAAGGGACGCATCTGTAGAAAGGGTCAAGGAGTGAGATTGAGGGATGAAAGGAACCCCCTGTCTCAGATTGCTCTGATCCTGCCACCACTGCAGAGCCTGGATCAGGGTTCGAGTTACTGGGATCAACTTGGTTAGGGGATCTCTCCTTTGAGACCAGAAGGCTCTCAAATGGAACTGAATGTCCCTCATCTGAAATCTTGCTCCTTGCACTACAGCTGTGGAAGCAGCCATGTGTCCTAGGAGCTGTAGAAAATGCCTTGCTGATCGAGAGACCTGCAGAGTGAAGGAGGAGGCCAGGGCCACCAGGGTCCTTACCCTTTCTAGAGGAAGGAAGGCTCTGGCCTGCTTTGTGTCCAGTTCTGCGCCTATGAAGGTGAGTAGCTGGACAGGTTCTAAAACTGACTTTAGGAGATTGAGAAGAAAACCTAGAGAGGTAAGCAGCTGCTGGGTAACCTGAAGGTGTGATTTGACTTGGTCTGGAGACTGACCCACTATGAGCCAGTCGTTTAGGTAGGGAAAGATGGCAATCTTTTGCCTTCTTAAGTGAGCAACTGCTACTGCCAGGCATTTTGTGAATACCCTTGGGACAGAGGTAAGGCCAAAGGGCATTGCTCTGAACAGGTAATGGCCTGAGGGCAGTTCGAATCTGAGGTACTTTCGGTGGGAGCTTCTGATGAGAACATGGAAGTAGGCATCCTTGAGGTCCAGGGAAGCTAGCCAGTCCCCTGGCCTTAGGGAGGGTAAAATCATTCCCAGAGTCACCATTTTGAATTTTGGTTTTAAAAGGTGCTTGTTCAGATATCTTAGATCCAGGATGGGCCGCCATTTTCCTGTCTTTTTTGGTGTAAGGAAGTACCTGGAGTACAGTCCTTTGCCCTGGTGTAGGGGAGGAACCCTTTCCACAACTCTGAGAGCCAGGAGGGTTGAGACTTCTGTTTCCAAAGCAAGAGTCTCTAGTGGATTTGCAGGTGGAAAAGATCTGATTCTCATCTTTGGAAATTTTTTGAAGCTGAGAACCAGTCCCTGGCTTACTACTTCCAGGACCCACTTGTCTGATGTTAAAGACTCCCAGTCCTGGAGGAAGTAAGCCAGCCTGCACAGGTAATGGAGAATCGGCCCTGGGCATCCCATCAGGTGCCTGTTTGGCAGGGGCTTTAGGGTGAGGGGTGGGAGCAGGCCTGCTCGTGCCCAGTCTGCCTCTCCCCTGAAGAACCCCTCTGGGCATAAGCTGAAGAGGAGGCCTGGGCTTGGTAAAAGGCTGGTGAAAGGGCCTGGCCCTTCCCCTGGGGCTGCCTCTGAGGGTGGCTTGCCTTCCTTGGCCTGTGCACTCCTATAAGTGGTCCTATATTCATCCATTTCTTCATGTAATTCTCTGTCTGCTCCCCAAACAGAAATTTCCCACAACAGGAAAATCCATGGCCTTGGCCTGGGTATCCTGTGACAGACTAGTACACCTGAGCCAAGCCATTCTACTGAAAAGCCACAGATGTAGCCATGACTCTTGAAGATCGCTCATTAGAATCCACTGCAGCATGGGATTGCACCTTGGATGCCTCAATACCATCAGCAGCCACCTGTTCCAGCTCCTTGGCAAGCTGGCCAGGGGCCTGTTTCGCTAAAGCCATAACAGTATCCCATCTGGATTTCTGGTATCTTGCAACATAGGCCATATAATTTGCCTGTCTGAGTCCCAAGGATGCTGCCATGTATTGTTTCTTTAGCCATGGCATCAATCCTCCTGGAGTCCTTGTCAGGAGGGTGTGAGGCCAGGGGAATATTAGCCTTATCACAGGCTGCAGCCTGCACTACCCCCACATGGCTGCATTGCTGTGAAAGAAACTCTGTATCAGGACCTGACAAAGTGTACCTCCTGTCCATCTTTTTATCCACAGGAGGTAAAGAATTAGAAGCTTTTAAAATTTTTATTGTTTGTTTCCTAAACGATTTATGTAAAGGAATGGACAATCTCCTGGACTCTGAGATATCCATCATTTCCCTATAGTCAGGCTCCTCTTGTTCATCCACAGCTTCTTCCAAAGGGAGCTGGAGGGTTTCAGCAACTTTTTTATAAAACAGAAAATGAGAAGGGGACTCAAAAAGCCTAGGGGAAGACTCTCCTGAAGGTCTGTCTGGGGAGATGTCCGGTTCAATGGGCACATCCAGACTTTCAAAATCACATTCACACTGTTCATAATCCTCCTCCCCCCTCCTCCAGTTCATAAAACTCCTCTATATCATATTCTTGAACCAGTGGAACCGGCTGAACCGACCGTTTACCTGATAGTGGCGGTTCGGATGGAACCGGGGAAAGCGACTGGACAATTTGGATCACTTTGGCTATCTCTGCAGCAGTTGGAGAAGGAAATTTTGGCTCCACACCTGCTGATTTTCTAGTCCTCTTTGCTGGAACTGGCTCCTCTGAGTCAGCTCTTCGTTTGCCAAGGAAGTCTCGCCCTGGTCAGAGGGCACTCCCTCCGGTTCGGTTGGCACTGAACTGGGCTAGCCATCCGGGTCAGCAGACTTTTTAGCCTCTCATTCCCTGAGCCTACCAACTCTCTTATCCAGGGTAGCTGCAGGGAAATTCTTGCAAATCTGGCAGTCTGCATTGAGGTGGTCAAACCCTAGACAATAAACACATGTGGTGTGTGGGTCAGCCTTGGCAAAGGCTTCCCCACAGACACTACATTGTTGAAACCCAGTGGGCCCGGTTTTTCTTTTGGGTTTCTCAGACATAATGCCAGCCTAACCAAAAACTTGCCCTTTTTCGGCAAATGCCAGGCAAGACACCCTTATTGGTTCCCAACCGTGTCACGAATTGGTGGAAAAAACCGTAATGAAATCCATTTTTAGAACCGATAAGACAGGAACCACACTCTAAATGTATTAAAATAAGTTTTAAAACAAGTTTTAAAGCAACCTGATCGGTTCAAACCGAACCGATAATCACATTTACAAGTTCCACACAGAAAAGGAAAACCTGTCTATTACTTAGATACCTCAGACAGAGCTTGAACCGACGGTTTGCGGTTGAAATAAATATAATCGGTTTATTTAACGAGAAAAACACTTTTAACCAGAGAAATGAACCGAGCAGTAGGAGGAATCTCTGGAGCGACTGTTCAGTGAGGCGGAGTAAAGAATCTGACAGTTTCAGTTTGAAGATAAACAGAGTTTTTCTAACCGAGCTCGCGCTCCAGATTCCATGCCTGGCATGGAAGTTAACTCTTTCACCTCCGGAGCAGTTCTAAGGCTGGGACAAACTGCATATGTCATAATATAGCAAGACTTCATGTTGTTTGAATCCTCTTTAAGGTGGGTCTTCTCACCTATAAGGCCCTACACAGTCAGGGCCCTGGTTATCTGTTACACCTTCTTGTACCTGCTCTCTCGGTTCACCCCCTCCGTTCCTCCTATGGAGGCCCTAGTGATTCCCAGGACAAGGTTGAAATCGGCTGGCAATAGGGCCTTTAGTGTCGCTGCCACCGTCCTGTGGAACTCGCTGCCCCTTGGGGTTAAGGGGACCTCTACTTTGGAAGTATTTAAGGCCTGCCTTAAGGCCGTCCTATTTGCTCAGGCATTTTTGTATTAAGTTATTAGAATTTATGGCTTTGATTTGATTATAGCTGTTGGAAAGTTGATGTTTAGTTTATTGTCTATGGGTAATGTGTATATGAAGTGTTATTATTTATGTTTTTAATTATTTCTGTGTTTTATTGATCTACTTTTGAAAATGTGTTTACTTATTTGTACGGTGCCCAGAACCTCCAGGATTGGGTGTCTTTTAAATACATTTTGCCTTGCCTTGCCTTGCCTTACTGTAAAAATCTGTTAGTAAATGCCCCAGGAGACACAAAAAAGTTCTGGTCTCATATCAAAACTTTCCTGGGCTCTAACCGCTCTTCGACCCCCACTGATATGACCCTTAACGGAACAAAAAACTGCAATAATCCTCAGACCATCACTAATTTCTTCAACAACCAGTTCTCCAACCTAACCAAATACACTTCCTCCTTCCCAGTGTCATAACACACCAGAGCTCCTGCTGCTTCTAGCTCTGATGCTACGGCCCCCTCTTTTCACTTTAAAGGCATCACGCGATTGGATGTTTTAAAACTTCTCAGCTCTATGTCTAACTGCACAGCCACTGGATCCAATGACATCGAACTTAGGTTTCTGAAGATAGCTGCACCACTCGCAGCTGCTCCTCTTGCTAAAATTTTCACCCTCTCCTTGTGTCAAAGCCATGTCCCAGACATCTGGAAGATAGCCAGAGTGACTCCAGTCTTTCAAAAAGGTGACTCCAAAGATCCCTCAAATTATAAGCCCATAGCAATCTTGTTGGTTCTTAGTAAAATTCTAGAGAAACTAGTCACGACGCAAACTGTTGAATTCCTTCTCAACAATGACCTCCTTACTACTGCCCAGCATGGTTTCCGCAAAGGCCACAGCACCTCCACTGCCCTGCTTAAATTCACCACAGACATACTCTCCGCTATGGATTTGGGCCTTCTCGCTGGAGTGGTTTTTATAGACATGATAAAGGCCTTTGATGTTGTAAACCACTCCATTTGTCTTGACACCTTGTGATCTATTGGATTTGCACCAAATGTAGTAACCTGGTTCAGCAATTATCTATTGAATAGAATACAAGTTGTAAAGTTCAACTCACATCTCTCTGACCAGGCAACAGTGTACATTGGTGCACCCCAATGTTCCATTCTGGGACCATTCCTAGTCTCAGTATTTATTAGTAACATCATTGCACAACCTCTCCTCCTACTGTACAGGATTGGAAAGCACTGGTAGCATCAGTTAAACAATTTTAGAGCATTACCCTTTCTCTTAAACAAATGTTGCCCCATATAGGAACATATGGACAAGATGGGAATTAATGGAAGAAAATACCTGAATACAAGGGTTCCTCCATGAAAGTGTAACAGGCCCCCCACACCCCCATTTCTTTGTTTTCCTATTGGCCCAGGTCGGACCTTCATTCCCTGATATTTAGGAGAACTGCTATTAAGAAAAATGCTGAAACCATGGTCAGTCCATAAACAAAGGTCTTTATTGTTCCAGCAATACAAAGTTTAGTTTCCAAGGAGGGACATAAGAAAGCGAAGGAGATTGGGTTGGGAATGGATAAAGATGAGGCTGGTAGCCTTTGGGGTAGCAGAGTAGAAATTTAATTCTACTATCCATAAGAGAAGTAATTCCAGTAGATCCTTGTAGTATCTGAAAATAATCAAAAGTGGAATTAGTACTACAATAAGATTATCTTTTTTAAAGTTATTTGTAATAGTTTTCTTAATAACATACAAATATACTAACTTTAAATGGACTTCTTATTTGAAAAGAGGGAGGCAAAAGAAAGAAAGAAGCTAGAAGAGAAGAAAAGCAAGAATGAGCTATTACACTTTTATTTTTCTTGTTTTTAAGTCTTTCTTCCCTTATGAAAAAGAGGTAACACAGGAACAGATATTCTTTCAAGAAGAATTGACATAAATGTCTTTAATTGATACAGAGACTGTAAGACATATTATGTACCTGTCAAATTCTTAGACTGATTTTATTTAAAACCTGTAATGAGATATAAATCCAGCAGGAAATGTGAATGAATAGTATTTCTAAATTAAGTCTATCTATATAAACTTGAGCTGAATAAAATTAAAAGTATATAAAAAAAGTCATTGCAGATCTTACCTCCACCTCCTCCCTTCTCTATGCTGATGATATAGTTCTCTATGCTAGTTCTAAAAATGTTTCTGACATCAACCTACGACTCTCCTCCGACTTTCAGAAAACCCAGGTGTGACTCTCTAATCATAAGCTTATCTTGAAAGACCAAAACACAAACAATGTTATTTGGAGCAAACTTAAAACTTAAACTATGTCAGACCAATTTTAGAGTCTCCAGATAGGATGGCTTGCCTATTGATGTAATGAACTCCTTTAGGTACCTAGGGATAATGCTAGACTAATCCCTTAACCTCGATCTCCACATACAGAGCATGTGTAAATCTGTACATTACAAACTTGGCATGGTGTACCAAACTAGTCATGTACTTACCACTACTGTGAGGTTGGCCATTGCCTGTGGTATACTCCTGCTTACTCTGACTTATGGAGTTGCAACATTTTCTGCCATACCTGAGTCTACCCTCCACCGCTGGGATGTCACCTACAACAATATATGTTGCTCTCCCCCTACTCCTCTAGCCAACCATTCCCTCCTTTACACTGATCTGAACTGGCTATCACCCTATGCCACCAGACTATACCCTCTTGGCTCCCTTGTTGATAGCATCATAAGGTTTCAAAATCCCAAAGCTTTGACAGACTTATTGATTCCGCTTACCCCCACCTACGCCCTGCGCTCAGCCGATAGATCCCTCATAAGTGTCCCCAAGTGCAACACATCCAAAGGTGCCACTGCCTTTTCCCACCAAGCTTCCCAGCTTTGGAACACACTCCCTCTCACTATTCACCAAGCTCCCTCTCATACAGCCTTTAAAAAAGCGCTGTGCAGCTATCTTATTTCCTCGAGTCAGTGCTCATGCTTTAAACCCCATAGTCCAGTCACATCCGCCATGTGTCATTTAATCCTGCTACCTCCCTGACTGCCTTGTCTCCCTTATCCTGTTTGTTGCCTCTCTTCCTCACTTACCTGTACTTGGCTACCCCCCTGCCCTCTCCCTTATTCCTGCCTGCCCCCCTACTTCACCCTATGCTGCCTTTCTCTGCCCTGCCTTACCCCTTCATACCTTATATTCTACTCCCTGTCTGCTTATGGTATAACTCTTCTTCCTTCTCTTTCAAATGGACATATGACAGTCTCCCATTATAATCCATGTCCCTCATGTGCTTTGCCTGAAATGTTTCTGTCTTGGTCTACCCCCACCATTGTTTATGCTCCCTTGGTAATCCATCCCTAGCCTAACAGTTATCCCCCACCTCTCTACATTGTTCTTTGATAACTGCACTAGCACTTACTGCACTTGCCTGTTATTGTCCATTTTATAGTTAGCCCTTATTCATGTTTTAATTGTACTTGCAATTGTTGTATTTGCCTGTTACCTTGCTGCTATTCTACCTAGCTGACTATTTCACTGTCTTGTATCCTTGCTGTAAAACACTGATGTATTGCTTCACTACCCTGTAGCCTCCCGGGTCGTGCCTGAAAATAGTCATTTCTATGGCTAGTGCACCTTACCCGGTAAACAAAAACTAAATAAATAAAAATTAAAACAAAATAAATGATCACTTTGTAGCCTACTTTCTCCTGACAGTTGCTCCTGAAGTTGATTTCGGCTTGTCTCAGTTTTCATCCTGCTTATTGTGAACAGCTTCAGTCTCCCTTATCTGATACACCATAGTTGTTCCCACTGTTGCAAAACTTTCTTGAGCCATTTCCAACAACTCCGTCTGATTTTCTACTGTTTCTTCTAGATTTAATAATGAGGCATATGTATTTGAGATTGGAATATTAAAATTCATTGCCTTCTCCCTTTCTTACTATTACTTGTACTGGCCTGGTATTCCCATTCATTTTCCCTCTCAGTACCACTCCTGTCTCTTTTCTGACATGCCTCATTACTCGTGTTCTGTACTTCCTTGTTTACTCCCTCAAGTGAACTAACTTGTTTGTAGCATTTTAGTTCTAGCTCTAGTCTCAACATTTTCACTTTCAACTCCTTTATTTCATGACATTGTTTACATATATATTCAGATAAACCTGTACTCTCTTCCACACTAAACTTGCTACATTCCTTCCATTTAATACCAAGTTCTCCACTTTTTAAGGTAACTATATAGCTTACCATTTTGATAATCTGCTCTTGCTAATACACAGTAAAGGAACTATCAGCCTCTGAGAATCTCACAGATTTACCACAGAGTCTTAATCCAGCGAATACACAAGTTAGAAACTCACTGTTACTGCTCAGAGACTTGTGGCTTCTGCTCCCACTTCCCTGCTAAACACACTTAAACATGCGCAACCGGTCACGTGCTGGGCGCCTGAGTGAATGGACGGGTAGATGTGACACGGAGTGAATCGCAGCTTTTTAAATCTGTTTGAAATAGTTTTAAAACTACTGTCAACTAGTAAATTCAGGCGGGGGTTATTCATATAAGTGCCAAGGCCATCTGGTTTAAAGAGAAACACAATCGGACGAAATCGTAAGTTTTTATCACTTAAAAGCTATCGAGGAGTAGCGTCATGTCACTAGAGCTGGCCAACGAAGCGCAAGGGGGGGTTCAAACCAACGGATTCATACATAATATGGACATGTCAGCTATATGCTCTTTACTACAAAACATCTCAGTAGGACAGTTAGAATTAAAACAGGATATTGCTGGCTTGAAATTAATAGTAGACTCCATCAAAACTGATTCGGAGAAGACTATTGACAGAATTGTGGAAGCGGAGACTAGAGTAGCGGCTCTGTAGGAATCAACATTTCACCTAGAAGAAGATTAAATTTTTATGCACAGACAGTTTCAATTAATTTGGCAGAAAATAGGTGACTTACAGAACTGAGGTTGCAGGAATAATTTACATATTGTGGGCATACCAGAGGGGGCTGAAGGCTCTAACATTATTAACTTCTTACAAGGTTTGTTCCCAGGTTTACTAGCACACGAGTGGAGATGGCCACTAGAAATAGAAAGGGCTCACAGATCTTTATCTCTGAAACCCAAATCTGGCTCCCCCCCCAGACCCATAATAGCCCACTTCCTCCGTTTTTCTGTCAAAGAAGATATCCTGAGGCTATCTAGGGAGAGAAAGGCGCTACTCTGGCAGGGTCATAGGATTTCTATATTTCAAGATTATTCAGCTGATGTGGTATCCCAAAGAAAGGCATACTCTGAGATTAGAGGGGTCTTGAGACAGCATAATATCCCTTACAGAATTAACTACCCAGCGGTGTTAGTGCTAACTTTCAATGGGGTTTCACATTCATTTAAATCTCCTGTTGAAGCATGGGTATTTATCGAAAATAAAGTCAGGCCCAACCGAAATAGCCATTACAAATTCGAATCATCGTTGGATTCTATTAATCGAACGCTTCAAGAGACCTCCCATGAGCCACCTTCAGAACGCAGAGTTAATCAAAGTTCTAGACCAACGGAGAATCCCAGAGCCAAAACAAATCTATTGAATTATCGCAGAGGCAAGAGTGGAAGACAATAAGCAGAAAATGTAAAGGACTTAGAAGGGGCAGGCAGAAGTCCACAACTTTTTGTCCCAAAAGTGCTGTCAAAAAAAATCCATGGAGATTCTGCTGTCAAACAAATTCTCTGAACTCAGCAACATGGAAATCTCCATAGTGGACCATAGCGAAGATCAGCCAACCAGAGCAAATCTCCTTCCTAACCAATCAGATTCTTCCTTCCTGTCTGAGGCAGCCAGTATCCCAGAACCTCCTGGTACCCTCTTACACTCTATGGTCGATGGCTACATTGGTTGTGCTCCTCCACAGAAAGACTCTATTTAAGCTTATTACTAGTATTACAACTTTATGCTGTTGTGATATGTGGGGGGGGGATGGGGGATTGAATGATGTCTGGAGTTATGCTTCCTCGACTCCCCAGAAGATCCCTCACTGTCCGGTAAGTTATATGCCATATTCAGTTCTAAGGATTCCTGACAGAAGCTATCTAACTTGTTGCAGCATCACTCTATGCAGTAATCGAATTTAAGGTTAGCTCCTTCTCTTTCTTTGAGGCGGATTGTCTAGCTAACACAATTATTTAGGTTTGTATTACTTGTTTTGTGGAAATTTCTAATGCCAAAATAAGGCATACATTGTGTTTGGGTCTAATGTTGAAACTATTTATACTATAACCCTTTTTACTTAATTTCTGTCAATAAGGAAAGATAAATAGATTTTTGATTGTTAAATATAACCTATGATCCTACAAGGTGCCCTGTTAAGATTCCTTCTCAAGTATGCCCAGTATAAATAAAGCAAGATTACAAAATTACATTATAGTCAGAATTATGCCTTGGGGTATTGGAGTTTTTGACTCCACCTTGTTGCTTCAAGTTAAGTCTGTCGACACCTATGGTTACCTTTCCCCTTCCCCCACTCTTCCCCTTGGGTGTGTGGTGTTTATTTTATTTTTTTGTTTGTTTGTTTTTTTCTCTTCTTCCAATTTCTATAGAAAGATGCTTTATTTGTACTAACTGTTCATAACTCAGGGTGGCACTTGGAAATAGGTCAGGAGTGCAAACCAATAAATGGGTTGGGGCATTCCAAATTGTGGCTGATCCCTTTATAAATACAGGTGTTCCTTGGGGCTGTTAATTCAGCCCTTATGACGCCATGTTGTCAGGGGGTGATGCCAGCTGCTGCTGTATATGATGCCCCTGTACTTCTGACCCACATGGTTCTCAGGAAAATATTTTCAAGTTGATGATGCTACTGGTTTTGGACAGGGTACAGAGCAATTTCTAGTTCCATTATGGTTACATTGATCTAAACACCCTCCTTTGTGTTTTCTACTTTAGTTCTAGCTACTTCCATCTCTACCTGTACCTATTCTCTTAGGCTGTCCTTTTTTTCTATATCACCATGAGCTTGGTATTATTTGTTTTTATAGTCTCGTCCATATTTATGGAGTTGTCAGGGGTTAAATACCTTATAGCTGAATTCACTAGTTCTAGTCCATACTCATCAAAACAGCTTGACCGATCCATGAAACAAAGCCTTTGGGTTTCCAGGCCATGTGGATCAAGGGTTATGTTGAACTATTGTTTAGTAAGTTTATGGGTTACTAGTACCCCCATTATTTTAATAGTTTTATCTATTCTAAAATGTTTTAGATTAATCTTGTGTGTGAATACTAAATATAATTTACTTTTAAAGCCTTGGCCCCATTGCACTGCTAAGATTTCTATGTTCATCTTAGGTTTAGAGTCTATTTGTTATTTATGGGGCCAGAGGCTACTTCAGTTAAATGAAAATGCTTATTTAAAGTTTAAAAGGGGGGTAGTTTGTGTAAATATAGGGTTGAAACTATACAATGCATGTGCTAGATTGTTAAGATTCATAAACTACTATGGCAGGCTGTATGGCGAATTGTAAATGTACATCTTGGAATGTGAAAGGTTTAGGCACTCCAGTTAAGAGGAAAAAGGTTTTAACCCAGTTACAAAGGATGAAGGCTGATATAGCTCTATTGCAAGAGACCCATTTACTGAATGAGGAGGCAGAAAAACTAAAGAGAATGTGGGTAGGAGATGTATTGTATTTCATAACTCAGTTAGTGAAAAACAGAAGGGATTAGCTATTCTCATTAGGAAATCCCTAAATTTTTCAATGACTTCTCATAAAACAGACTCTTTTGGTAGATGGCAAATTTTGGAAGGGAATCTCACCATTTGCAACATTTATGCTCCAAATGGGGATTCCTATTCCTTTTTTTCTGAATTTTTTTATATGGTCAGCTGTATTCCGAACAGCAACATTATAATGGGGGGGACTTCAACACTGTTTTAGACCAATGGATTGATAGAAGTAACCCTAAGATTAACAGAATGAGGGACAAAAACAGTGAGATGATCAGGGACAGAATGAAAGATTTAGGTATTTCGGACGCATGGAGAATGATGCACCCCACTCAAAAAGATTACTCATTGTTTTCACATAGGCACGGCTCATATAGTAGGATTGAAATGTTCCTTTTGTCGAATGGTCTGCTAAATAATATGCTAAATGCTGATATTGGTCCCATTATAATATCTGACCGTGCTCCCATTTCTATTGTTATTAACTTGGGCCAAGAGGACACACAATCTCTCCATTGGAAATTTAATTGCTCTTTACTGAAAGATGACAACTTTAGACCCTGGATTATCAAGGAGTCAGAACAGTTTTTTTTTGTATAATAATAATGGGGAGACCTCAAAAGCTGCCCTGTGGGAGGTGTTCAAGGCGTATATTAGGGGCAGAATTCTGAGTTACACTTCTTTAAAAAAAAAGAAAAGGGGGAAAATACTCGCTCAAAGAGAAAAGGAACTTTTGGAGTTGGAAAGATCCCATAAATCAGATCCCGGAGGTAACAAAGACTGTTTTAGGAAAATAACTCTACTCAGATATGAAATAAATAAATTACATATGGGGAAGGCGGAGTTTGCTTTATATAGAACTCAACAAAAATACTGGGAGTCAGGAGAAAAGGTGGGCAAGTTATTGGCGTACAGGCTTAAACAAATGCAAAATAGGAATAATATTCCTAGTATTAAGGATTCTGCTGGGAAGTTACATAGTAAAACTATTAATATCAACAAGGTATTTACAAATTTTTACACAGATTTATATAAAAGTAAGACTGTGAATAATAAGGGTCTAATTAATCAATTTTTAGATAAAGCCAAATTACCTAGGATCTCAGAGATACAACAGCAGTTGTTAGATAAAGAAGTCTCGATTCAAGAGATTAAAGATACAATTGATGGGTTACCTAATGCCAAAGCCCCGAGTTTTGATGGATTGCCTGCTGAAATATGTGTCATTCTGAAAGAGGTGATTACCCCTAATCTACAAAGTGTGTATACAGAATCTGAAATTAATGAAGGTCTGCCTCCCACAATGACTGAGGCAGTCATAACTGTCCTTTAAAAAAAGATAAAGACCCACTAGATCCTGCTAACTATCGTCCAATCTCCCTGTTAAATATGAATTATAAAATTTGGGCAAAGATTCATGCTAATAGGTTACAACAGGTTATTGGGAATCTTATACATAGAGACCAGGTGGGTTTCATTAAGGGGAGAGCAGGATTTGAAAATATAAGAAGATTACTATCTACAATATGGATGGCCTCTAGAAATCAGGAGTCTTCTGTACTATTGGCATTGGATGCTCATAAAGCATTTGACTCTATTGAATGGAGTTATCTAACCGAGGTACTTGTGGGTTTTGGCTTTGGTGACATCTTTAGCTCACGAATCAAAACATTATATAAATCCCCTATGGCTACTATATGTACGAACAGAGTCTTATCTGGGAAATTTACTCTGGAAAGAGGGGACTAGACAAGGATGCCCTATTTCTCTACTACTTTTTATTCTAGCTCTAGAACCACTCTTACAAATAATTAGACTAAGTAAAGACATTACGGGGATTACATTCCATAACTTGGAATATAAAGTTATTGCTTACGCTGATGACCTCCTTTTATCCCTTTCTTCTCCTTACAAATCTATAAGCTCCATTATGAGGTTATTAAAGGAATTTAGAAGAATCTCAGGGCTATCTATTAATTGGGCTAAATCTGAAATGCTCCCTTTACAGGGGAATAACATTATACTCAAAGATTTATGCTCACGTTATAACTTGGTGTGGAAAAATAACTGCATTTCTTATCTTGGCATTATTATTTCAAATAATCTAAAGGATATGTTTGGGTTAAATATTAAACCCCCGGTGGAATCTATGAAATTATCCTTGGATAAATGGGTCAAACTTAACCTTTCCTTATGGGGAAAAGTCAATGCTGTAAAAATGATGCTAGCACCCAAAATATTATACTTTTTAAACATGGTACCACTACATATTACATCCAGATGGTTTAAGAAAATTGATAGAATGTTACATTCCTTTTTGTGGGAAGGGAAAAAGGCAAGACTTAGTTTAGATAAAATCAAGAAACATTGGCTTCAAGGGGGCATGGACCTTCATGATTTCAAAAAATACCATCAAGCCTTCCTATTTAAACAAACTTGTCAATGGCTACTTCCAGAGAATAATTTAACTTTATGGGTTAAATTTGAACAAGATAGCATTTCCCCACACCTATTACATCACTTAATTATAGGTGCCCAGCCAAAAAGTATTGATTCCCATCCCTTTTTAAGGAATTCTGCCAAGTCCTTATCCCAGGTTATGAATCAAATAGCTGAGGGCTCTGTTCCTTATCAATATTCTCCGATATGGAGAAACCCAAATCTTAAATGGGATAGAAAAGTGTTAATTAATCCATTATGGGAAAATAAAGGGATCTTTTTAATAAGAGATATTATTGATCCACTCACCGGGACCTTAAGGTCATTCTCAGAATTAAGAGGCAAATATGGTTTACCCTACACACAATTTCATTTTTATTTACAGTTAAGAAATGCATTACAATCATCAATGGAGGACTACTTCATCCCCTCCACCTAGTCAGAATTCAAAAAAATAGTCACATTGGCAAATTCCAAAGGGGGTGGTGGGAAACTGTGTCAAGTATTAAATAAATCCGGGAATTACTTAACAAGTAAATCCAAGGAACGGTGGGAGAATAGCCTAGAATGTCATATTCATGATTCATCTTGGAATTTATTATGGAAAAATGCATACAAATCCAGTATGGACCTTCAGGGTCAATTAGTACAATTTAAAGTATTGCATAATTGGTATTATTCTCCGGACAAACTCTTTGCTTGGGGTCTCTCCTCAGATAGCTGTTGCTGGAGGTGTGGGGTGAAAGAAGCTGACCTTCTACATATGTTGTGGAAATGTTCCACTTTAGTCTCAGGGTGGGTAAGAATTTGGGAGACATGCAAGGACATCCTTCAAAGATATTTCCCTTTTGATCCAGGGATATTTATTTTAGGTAATATGGAGTCTTTAGTCTTTCTGTCATGTCTGGAAAAAAGGTGGCTGTTGGTAGCTCTATTGTGTTTCAAAGGACTTATTTTATTACATTGGAAGGATACACGTCCACCAGACCTGCAGGAATGGATCAATTCTCTAGCAAAAGTAGCCATCAACGAGTGGATTAGCCATCTTAATAATAAGACACTACATAAATATGAAACTAATTGGGCAGCCTTCTTTTGCTGATTAGATAAGAATTGAGTTATTACTTCAGGTTTAATGTTTTTGTTACAGTAAGAAGTATGTGACATGCTTTTTGGTAGATCTATGATAACCAATTTTATTCACCCAATACTCAAAAATGGTCTGTTGACAGTAGTTCCAAGATTTTATTTAAGAATGTTGTTAATTGATAACATTTGTATGAAATGATTTGCTATACCCTACCTAAAGTGATCAGTTTCATTATATGTATACTTTGGAAAACTAAATAAAAATTGTTTAAAAAAAAACCAAAAAAAAACCATGCGCAACCAGTCACGATATCCCTGGGGAATGACAAGTTGCCTGCCCATCACTCCACCCTCTGTCCTCACATCCTGTGCATACAACAGTCTATTGTCCCAAAATACCCTATGTCTCATGTCACCACCCTGTGTCCCACCAGATTCTGCACAAGCCCTCAGCCTCTCCAAACTAGGGTCAGTCCTCTGAGCAGGTGCAGAATCTTCACATTTTCCCAAAGCATAGAACATGTCCCCCTCAATTCCTAAACTGGGGTCCTTACCTCTAGAATCAGGGCATTGGGCTAGCAGTATAGCCTAGAGTAATGAGCTGTGAATGAGCTTGATATATCCAGCAGACCTGGGTTTGAGTCTCTCAACCTCCACTTGCATATTGTGTGACTCTGAGCAAGTACTTAACCAGCTCAAAGCTCCCGAGTCATCCCTGAAAACAAGCAGTTGTGCGGCGTGCCTAGTGGGCCTTACCTGGTTAACAAAAAATAAATATAATTCAGAGTCACTGCCATCCCTAACTTTCTGACCATTTGTTACCCCTCCCTCCTCAGAGTAACTTTCTGTAGCTGTTTGGGGAATGGCTACTTGGGGAAGTCCTACCTCCCTTTCACTATTCTCCCTTTCAGGAGCCACAGGCTTTTCACTATTCCCCCTTTCAGGAGACACAGGCTTGGGAACCAGCCTTCTATTCTTTTCCACAGGGGCTTCTATGGGATTCAGAGAATTACAAGTGGCCTTAGCCATCTGACTGTGGGTAACCGCACACACCACCCCCTGCTGGAGATTGTTCCTTATAATCACATCCAGGGCAAAGTTGTCTGCCACTGTCACTTTTTGCACCTTCTCTCCTGTCTCACCACAATCCAGGAGAACACTAGCTAGTGGCAGAGTTTTCTCCTCTCCCGTGAATTCCCTCACAGTTACAGACTGATCTGGTATAAGTTGTTCAGGCCCAACCAAATCCCCTTTTACCAGTGTCCTTTAACCCTTGGGTCTGCACCCCATTTACAATAACCGGGTGTATGTGCTCTCTTATGTTTACAGGTATACCCTCAGGGATACACAGTGCACCCACCTCCTCTTGAGGGACACTCTGTGCCTTTTTAGAACACAGTCTAGCAAGATGCCCTGGCTGCTGACAAAACCTACATTCATTACTTTTTTTATTCAAGAACTCCCTTTTTGGTAACTTGGGGCTTCTCCCTTTCTGCAGAGGCAGGGAGAGTTTTAGCTGCCGGAAGGCATGCTTTTCCATTTTGCCACTGCAGCACCTGCTCCCCCACTTCCTTTCAGAGCAGGCCTGCTCCTGGTATAGTGGGCCAAGAGCTCAGCAGCTTGCCCAGCTGTTTTAGGATCCCAGTCCTCTATCTAGGTTTTCAGCTACACTGGGCAAGCCCAAAAGAACTGTTCCAAAAAGCATATCCTCCTCAGTTTTCCCCACAGAGTTTGATTTCACCCTGTCCCACCAATGTTTTAAAAACTGATGTCGCTTTGTGGAGAGTTTCTCAAAGCTTATTTCAGAGCTATTTCTGAGCTTCCAAAATTTAACTCTGTAGGCCTCAGGAGTTAGTCATACTTTTTCAGTAAAGCCATTTTAAAATTTTCATAGTCTTAACTGTCCTCATTGTCCATTTGGCCTAGCGCCTCATGCCCCTTGCCAGTAAGCAGTGGGGGATAGCTGAACGCTCTAGGCCTCCTTGAGTATCTTGGCCTGGATACAGATCTTTTCAAATGAATTCAATGATGCATTCATGTCCTTGTCCTCTTTAAATTCTGCTATTAATTTGGAATTTAATTTATACCCCAGCCCTGGAGTTTCAGGTTCACCCCTGCCACTTACCTGCCCTAGTGCTGGCAGTTGAAACTTCAGCATCTCCAGTTCAAATTCTTTTTGATGTTGCATTTCCTGCATCTCCATTTCAAACTTTCTCTGCTCGAATTCCCTCTGCTGCTGGGCTTCAAAACTTCTCTGTTTCAGTTCCCTTTCTTGCTGCTTTTCTGCAATCTCTAGTTTCCTCAACTCCAGCTGCAGCCTGATTCTTTCCAGCTCCAGCTCTGTGGTGACCTTTCTCCTGGTGCTGTGGCTGTAGGTTCTCTCTGGTCTTGCTGCCCTCCTCCCTGGGACTGGATACTACAATGGCCCCTGGCACCCCCATGCCCAAGGCCTGGTCCCTTTCAATCACTGGCTGTGACTCACTGCCCCAGGCTGTTGCCTGTTCATTGGCTGCCACAAGGACTTCTATGAGGTGCTTCTTACTGTACCCAATCATACTGGACCCTCCTCTTCTGACACAACTGCCTTAGCTGACCTATAGTGTATTCGCTGTAGTTGGAAGCCATCTTCTTCCTTAAATACTGTACTGCTACACTAGCTTACAACAGAAAAAACAGGATAGGGAACTTTATACTGTAACCAATTTTTTTTAGATCTCTTCCCTGTTTGCGTGTGGTTTGTTTACAGTTTATCAGTCTGATACAATGGCCTTGAATCAGACCGCTATGCCACCAATATCTTCACTGCTGCACCAACTATCTGTCACAAACCCACTCCTGGGGGGTCAGGTCCACTGAGCTAACAGTACCCACCCCTAATTGCAATCCGTGACGGGGGAGTCAGGAAATACCCTCCTCCTGTCCTTTTAGAGTGCTCACTGATTTTACAGCTGAACACTCACCACAAGAGCCTAAGGCTTTCTCTTTATTTGCGTAAGGGTAAAATGCAGTCTTGAGTCTTTAGCAAGGTGAGAACCCTCCTTGGTTGCTGCACTGGGGAAGAACCCAAGCATTACAAGCTCTTTGGGGCTGTCCTCATAAATCTACTTATGTCTTGTCCCACATGGGTGCAAGAACCTGGTTCAAACCCCACAGACCTTGCTTACTTTCACTACTTAGACCCCCAGATTCCCTTCCGGGATACTTGTCTTTGGTAGCGTGTGTGGAACCGTGGTACTAAACAGGCGTGTCACATATTGAATAAACCTTCCCAAAGTCTCACACACAACAAATCATTCCTGGGAAGAAGTACTTTAAAAATTAAAGCAAAAACATTGACTAATTTCTTATATAATTACCATAAAAAACATATAGACAAAAGATGTAAATATTTGGTTACAGGATAAATACCAAAAAGTTGGAAAAATACACACAAAACACACTGGTGAATTAACTGGATAATTTCTACCTATTCTGTAGAGAATCAGAGTCCAGAATATAAATGAGTTTTGCAAAGTCCCTCTTTCACTCTGCTGGGTCTTAGAGTTGCAGTGTTCTTGCAGTGGTTCTTCAGTTGTATCTGTCAGTCTTCTCTGGGTCGGGGAATCTGGCTTGTTCCCAGAATCTCTGTTGAAGATGGGTATTTATAGCCATGTCTCTAGTCTGAAAAACTGACCTTCTGATTGGCTCGTGGCCTTAGTGTTTCAGGTTCACTGTTCACCTCTAGGCCAGTAGGGGTCTCTCCTGCTCCTTCACAAAATTTTAAGTGAACCTAAAGAGAAACAAAAGTTTTGTTTTTCCACATCCTCAACTTCCTGGTTGGCTTTGATTTATATTGCCTTCCTGCCATTATTGAAATTGAAATAGACCATGGCGGTTCCCAGAACCCAACAATAGGGTCCTCAGACTGGTCATCTGCATACTCCTGCTCTAAAACCATTTTCTGTTTGATTTAAATTTTTATGACCAAAGGAGATGCCTTTCCATCTCCTGTCATTTTATGACACATTTGCCTTTGATTAGCTTACCAGGGAATTCCAATTCCCCTTGAAATGTAGCTTTTGTCCATCTCTAGGCAAGATGTTGTCCTAGGCAGATGGGATGTCAGACACTGGAATGCACATAACTTTTCCCAATTACCTTTGCAGAAAAGTCGGCAGCTTTTCTGACAAACCTATGTTCTGGCATTTTGGAAATTAAACATAAAAAAAACAAAATCACAGATAAATATGACAATAACGGCCAAATCGCCACAACCAATTCCGCCTCTCTTTGATAATAAGTTCTTGTCCTTTTTGATAGGTGAGTCATGTAAATCTTTACAGCTGAAGTCTGTGGAGACACTGGTGGTTAATTCAGTTTTGTCAGCTTCCTCCTCTGCTCCAAAATGTTTCCCAGGTTTTCTCCACTGTGACCAAATTATTGAACAGGAATGGACAAATGTGGATGAGAGAAGAAATCTCCCAAAACCAAGAACTAGGAATTATCCTTTTTATAGGGGAAAGGTCTCACAAGTGGAACCCACCCTAGCATACAAGACTGTTTAAAATTTGATAAAACACACTACCATTCCAAAGGAGGGGGCTCTGGCATGATCAGATTCACATGACAAGTGGACGGATACCTCATGCAAGAGGGCTTTTGCCACTTCAGGCACAGTTGTACCTCCTATGCTTCATTTATTGTTGCCAGAGCCTTGAACCTCTGGGTCAGTACGCTGACCAACTACATCCCTCCTGATTCAGAGGGTGTGAGTATTTTTCAGTTGGTGGCCATGGCAGCCTCATTCCTTGGGGATTCTACAGTGGACAACTTATGCTTGTCAGCCCACTCAGCCTACCACACTGCATTGGTCATGAGGGCTGTTTGGCTCAGACATTAGTCTGCTGATCAGTCTTCAAAGACAAAACTGTTTGGTCTTCCTTTTGAAGGAAGTTTATTATTTGGTTCTGGTCTGGATTCTATCTTGCAGGATAAGAAGGGCCACCTCCCACTGTCAAAACAGCAACGCAAGGCCACATCTCCTCAACGAGGCCAGGCGATGGCTGGCACAGACAGTCCCGGGAAGGGTTTTGTCCCTTTCAGAACAGAGATACCTATTCAGGCAATAGAGTATATGACAGAAGAGGCTCCTTTCCCAGGTGCAGCGAAGGAGGACCAACATAAAGGCCTTGTACCTCACAATGATGGTACACAGGCCCATCCCTGCCCCCTTCCCCTTGGTGGAAGACTTCAGGAATGTCTTGCAAGATGAGCCCAAACAATGTCAGACATCTGGGTTCTGGAACTCCTTCACCTAGGCTATGCCATAGAATTCTCAACTGTTCCCTCAAGGAGACATTTTTTGCTGTTCCCTGTTTCAAAGCAAGTGGCAAAATGCCAGGTGGTGTCAGACACTCTGACCCATCTCATTCAAATCAGGGCTGTAGTTCTGATTCCCCCAAATGAGCAGGGTCAAGGGTTCTGCTCCTTTTACTTCATAGTTCCCAAGAAGTCCGGGGGGTTCAGGCCCATTTTGAATCTGAAGCATCTGAACAAGTTTGTGCACCACAAGATGTTCAAAAATGGAGTCTCTGAGGAAGATAATCTGGATTGTTCAACTGGGGGATTTCTTAGCCTCAATAGATCTGATGAATGTTTACCTTTACATTCCCATCTGTCAGTCCCACCAGAGATACCTCAGGTTCTTGATTCTGGGCAAACATTTCCAGTACAGGGCTCTACTGTTTGGCCTTGAAACAGCCCCTCGAGTTTTCTCAAAAGTATTGATTGTTCTGGTGGCTCAACTATGACAGGAGGGTCATCATGTCTACCCTTATCAGGATGATCTGCTCATTCAAGCACTAACGATGCTTCTTGCAAAGAGGTGGCTGTCCAGGACCCTGGAGATCCTGGAATCACATGGCTGGATGGTGAACAAAAAGAAGAGCTCCTTTGAGCCATCGCAGTCCTTGGAGCACTTGGGGGTGATCTTCGACACAGAAGTAGGCAGAGTGTTCCTAGCACCCTCCTGGGCAGAGATGTTGCTGTTGCAAATACTGCTATTGGAGATAGGTAGGAAAATGGGTAGACTGGTTGGGCCAAGTGGTCCTTATCTGCCGTCAAAGTCTCTGTTTCTATGGTGGCTCAGGATTCAGTTCTCAGCATTGGCCCACACTCTGCTGTGGATTCTGGGCCTCATGGTGGGAGCAATAGACTTAGTTCCCTGGGCCCGCTTCCACATGCGGCCACTTCAGACAGGGCTACTGATGGCCTGGGATCTATCATCAGAGGACTATCAAGCCAGGATCATCTTCACCCCTCAGTGTCTTCACTCCCTGAGTTGGTGGCTGAATGTGCAGAATTTCAACAAGGGGGTTCCACTGGAACTACCATCGGAGGGGGTGATTCTCACAACGGATGCAAGCCTGCATGGCTGGGTAGCAATCCTGGGCCAACTTCCTACTCAAGGGATTTGGTCACTGCAAGAACAGCATCTCCACATAAATGTCCTGGAGATGCGGGTGGTTCACTTAGCTCTGCTTCATTTTCAGTCCAGACTGAGAAACACCAGAGTTTAGGTGCAGTCAGACAATGCAGCCACAGTGGCATACATAAACAACCAAGGAGGCACAAAAAGCATGGTAATGCTTCAGTGAACTGGGCAGAGGAGAATCTTTTCTCTCTGTCGGCAGTACATCTGGTGGGGGAATTGAATGTTTAGGTGGACTGGCTAAGTCGCAAAGATGTTCACCCCAGAGAGTGGCAGTTAAACACAGAGGTGTTTGCACTGCTAAACAATCAGTTCAGGCAACCACAGATAAATCTGTTTGCTTAAAGCCACAATGCTCAGACCCACAGGTTCTTCAGTCAGTATTGGTGTCTCACGTGGAGGCAGTGGACACCCTGACTTAGGTGTGGTCCTTCCACAGAGCATATGCTTTTCCTCCACTGCCTCTCCTCCACAAAGTCTTAAGAAAAATAAGACACTCAAGCGGAAGCTTTCTTCTGATAGCCCCAGAGTGGGCAAGAAGACCGTGGTTCTCAGATCTAGTGAACCTAGCCCAGCAAGCTCCCTTACACCTTCTAGTACAAAGGGACCTCCTGCCGCAAGGCCCCATTCTCCACCTGAACCCAGGAACAATACATCTCGCAGCCTGGCTCCTGAAAGGAGGAGACTCTTAAAATTAGGTTCCCCCCCCCCCGAGGATAGTTAAAACCTTGATGGTGGCAAGAAAAATCTCTACTTTGGCTGTTTACACCCCCGAGTCTGGAGCACTTTTTCTTCTTGGATTAAAGAGGAAGGAATTAAATCTTTGAAAGCCTCCATTGCTCAAATCCTGGAGTTTCTTCAGGATGATGTAGATAAAGGGCTGGCATTGAGCACTCTGAGAGGTCAGGTTTCCACTCTTGGAGTTTCCTTGAGTTTCTTCCTAGTGACAAATAGAGAGGTTGTTCATTTTCTGTGTGCGGTTGGCAGATGCCAACTGCTGTTTTGATCCCCGGTTCCCCCATGGGATCTTAACTTGGTTCTAAAAGCTCTCTGTGTTAAGCCTTTTGAACCACTATCATCCATGCCACTGGATGTGTTGCCCTGTTTTTTAGTAGCCACGTGTTCAGCCAGGAGAGGGGGTGAACTTGAGGCCTTGTCTCATAAGGAGCCTTACCGTATCATGCATAAGGACAAGGTGGTACTTAGGACTGTTCCGTCCTTCATCCCTAAAGTGGCCACGGCTTTTCATGTGAACCAAGAGAGTTGCCTTCCATCCTTCTGTCTGCATCCTTCTCACCCTAAAGAGAAGGAGTTGCATAAACTGGACCTAAGGCAGGCAGTTAGCATCTATCTTAAACGTATGGCTGAATTTCGTAAGTCAGATAGTCTGTGCTTTTTGGGGCAGCCAAGCAAGGACAACAGGCCTCTAAACCCACCCTAGCTAGGTGGGTACAGGCCTGTGTTGCTAAGGCCAATGTGACTCTTATCATGGCTCACTCCACCAGGGTACTGGCAACTTCCTGGGCAGAGAGGGATGAGGCCACAGTTTCAGAAATATGCAAGGCAGCTGTGTGGTCCTCAGTCTACCCTTTCATGACCACACACATGCAGTGGGGCAGGGTGACTCTCTCCACCTCCATGGAGGCAGTTCTACGCCCTGTGCATGGGTCCACCCCATTCTAGCATCCTTTTCTGTTAGTTTCTTCATTGTCAATGGGATCCGCCCAGGAGCATGGCTCCTGAGGGAGAATCTTATCCTGCATACTTGGAGAGAGGTCTATTTTTTAGTAAAATCACCTACGTGGATCTCTCTCTATTCTGCTGCACTGTACTCTGATAGGTATCTTATATGTTGATTTAGTAATTATCTGCAACTGCCAGTTAATAGGTTTCGTTAGTTAATTAAGGTGTGTTTCCTGTTGCAGTTTAGTTCTCTGCCTTCTAAAAAAAAGACAAAGGGCACATGTCTCATCATATATTAGCTTCCATTCACAGATGGGTGACTCCTGTGAGACGTGTTGGTGAATGGTGCAGAGACTGCATCAGAAGACATATGAGGACAGATTAACAGAGCTCAATATGTATACCCTTGAGCAAAGGAGGGAGAGAGGTGATATGATCGAGGCATTCAAACACCTTAAGGGCATTAACAAGGTGAAAGAGTCTAACATGTTTAAATATGAGAAAAATAGCAGGACAAGAGGACACAGCATGAGGTTAGAGGGGAGCCGATTAAGGGGGAATGTGAGGAAATTCTTTTTCACAGAAAGGGGTGGTGGATGCATGGAATGGCTTACCACAAGAAGTGGTGGCTATGAATACAGTGCAGGGCTTCAAACAGGCATGGGATAGGCACAAGGAAGCAATACAGATGATTATGAATAGATAGGCCATTGACAGAGCAAAGGCCAATGGCACATTTATAAGGTAGAAAAGCAAATGGGCAGACTGGATGGGCCTTGCGGTCCTTATCTGCCATCAACTTCTATGTTTCTATGTGTTGTGCCTGTGAACTATTCTTACTACTATGTTGTTTTCACTACAACAAGAGCTGAATACTTCAAACATCCTTTTTGGGTCCATGAAATGCATCCCTTCTCCGAATATCGGACAGGAAGGTAAGACAGTTTTTTTATTATTGTAAATATGTGATTGTTTTTTGATTGGATATACAGTATGTGTAGCTCTCATGGCACTGCTAAGAAGTAACTGGGGAGTTTCTGTTAGTGCATGGAATCCTCAGGTGTGCAACATTCTAAATCTTGGGCTGTTCCAGTCCCCTGGTAGGGGTGCACTATACCCAATTGTAAGGATTACCCATTGACAATGTTGGATCTAACAGAAAAAGAAATTACAGTAAGTATAAACTTAATTTCTTCTTCCTCCTCCACTCACACCTCTGTACTGTGCCTCTCCCCCAGCCTAACAATCCTGCTTGTATTTAGATCCCAGAATTCCCAGTGGATTGTATTGTATTATTAATTAGGCACTATCATATCTCTGTTACTTATTTCCTGTTGTTAATGCTGTGGACATTGGGAGGGCTAAAAGCCCAAGGTTCGGGGGTGGGAATAGCTACTCCCACATCCCCTATTTAACTGCAGCATTTCCGTTACTCAGTTTCTAGTGTTTTGGAATCTCACATTGTACTCCTCGATTAGTGCTCCTGCATTGGTGTTTCCCCGTGCTCTTTTTTTATACTTATTTTTTTTTTTTGGAGAAAAAGATTTTTTGCAGTGATACATTTCATACAATGTTAAAAGAAAATGTTATACTAAGCATCTTCCAGTAACATGATTACATCATTACACTGCTATAGAGACCAAGGCATAAAAAATCAAATACCAAGGAACAAGTAGATTACTCCCTCTCAAGGAGTCTTGAGTGAGGAGGCGTTTGATACAGCACAGAGAAAAATAAAGCAGGAGACATTGGGAGGTGTCATGCTCTCTGTCTATTTTCAGAAGTGGTCTAACTGGATATGAGTGCTTGCCTCCTCCCATGCACCCCAGGTTTAAGGTACCATATAAGACCTATGAGCAGATATATATATATATATATATATATATATATATATATATATATATAAACCATATGGTCCATCTGTTCATGAGTGTTTCCATTTTGTCCTGTAATCTGACCGTCATATGTTCCATCTGGTAAATATCATGTACAGTGTCCTGCCATTGTCTAATTTTTGGTGGTTTAGTTTGTAGCCACAGTCCGGTTAGTTTTTTTGTTTTTTTTTGCAGCTATTAGAAGAACATTAACTCGATAGATCTGGTGTTTGTATTTGAATCTGGAGGGAAAACATGAGAGAATGCAAATTTGGGGGTTAAGGGGCCTAATGTAGGAAACTGTTCTCTCAAAATTGTATCTATCTCCTGCCAGTATTGTCTAAGGACAGGACATGACCAGAAAACATGCGTATGAGTCGAAAGTCGCATTCACAATTTCTCCAGCAGGAGGAATCATGGGACACAGAATATTTAGTTGTTATTTGGGGTGTGAGAAAATATCTGGCTGTTATTTTCCAGCCCGTATTCCTTCCATGTATACAAGTTCGTAATTTGATGTTGCCTTTTCCAAATCTTGAACCAGTCCCCCTGTGTAAGATCCAAAGGCATCTCTGCTTCCCAGTTTGCTTACGTGATGTCCATCAGAGAGGAGGGGAGATCCATAAGGGTCTTATAAAATCTGGAAACCGTATGTTTTGGGTGGGATTCGAATTTAACCTGTTGTAGCAGAACTAGTACGGGGCAAGGGCTAAGGAGTGACTGTAAGTCCCTGAGTTTTTCTAAAAAAAGTCTTGAATCTGCAAATATCAATAGAAGTCAGTTTGTTCCAATTGAAACTCAGCACATAATTCTGCAAAGGATTTAAATATACCTTCTCTGTAGAATTGGTTACTGTGTACTAGGTCTTTCCGCACCCAACCACAGAATCTATGATCTAATCTGCCTGGTGTAAAATGTGGGTCTATTGCTGGTACCCCACCCATTTAGCTCCCTCTGACTGGTCTGCTCCAGCTAGGTAAGTCGTCCAGCTCTTCAAGATATTCATTGTATAGGGGGAGGGAACTCCAGTACAGATATAAGTATTAGGTTGAAATATATTGGTAGAATCTAGGGGGCCTGGAGATAGGGTTCTTTCAATGTATAGCCAAGGGGGAGCCAGGTCTATCATGTTGTACTAGTTTGACATGTGACCCAGCTGGGCTACCAGTGCATAATTCCATAGATTCAGTGGTGCCAAACCTCCCCTGGATTTTGGCAGTTATAATTTCCGTATAGCCAACCAAGGTTTTTTCCCTTGCCAAAGGAACATTGAGATTATTCTATACCATCTGGCAACTTCAGTCTGAGGGGGAATCCAGGCAATATTTTGAAATAAATATAACAATTTTAGTAAAATTGTCATTTGAATAACCTGTACTCGATTTAATATACTAATGGGTAAGTGTTGCCAGGTCTGTGGATCTGCTTTAACTCAGTTATATAAAGGACCATAATGCTGCGTTAAGGTGGTGGATGGATTATTTATGAGATTAATCTCTAAGTAGCTAATCAATGTTTTGTTCCATTTATAGGGGTATCTCTGTTGGAGTGTCGCAGAGGGGGCAGAGGAGACCATTAGCACTGTTTTGTGAGAGTTTATCTTATACCCCAAAATCATTTCTATTCCCTGTAATTCCTTCTCTAAGGCTAATAGGGAATTATCTGGTTTAGTTAGATATAATAATAAATCACCTGCATAATAGGCTACTTTGTGGACTTGGTCACCAGTTTTGTAGCCCTGGATATGCTCTGATTGACAAAGGTATTGGGCTATTGGTTCGGCTTGAAGGGCAAACAAATATGGGGGAAGGGGGCAGCCCTTCCTGGTACCTCTAAATACTGGAAAATGAGGGGAATGCAAGCCATTTACTTTGACCATAGCTTCAGGGTGAGAATAAGTCCCTGCAGTGTTTTGTAAATATTCTTGAGGAAAGCTGAACTTTAAAAGGGTCTGGTGGAGGAAGGGCCAAGAAACTCTATAAAAGGCTTTTTGGGCATCTAAGCTAAATATTAGTAGGGGAAATCTAGTTTTGCAAGCATGGTTAATCAAATATAGAGTGCGTTTTATATTATCAATTGTCTGTCTGTCTTTAATAAAGCCTGATTGGGATGTAGTAGGGTAGGGAGGATAGTGTCTAATTTATTTGCCAATATGCTAGTATACAATTTGTAATCTTGGTTCAGGACAGAAATCGGGCCGTATGAATCACAAAGATGAGGAGGCTTCTCTGTTTTCAAGATCACTGAAATTGCCACCTGTCTCCAGGAGATTAGATACTTCGCTGTTTTATGGCTCTCACGAAAGGCTGATATGAAAGGGTCCTTTATTATTTCATAGGTAGTCTTGTAAAATTTGTATCCATAGATGTCAGGCCTGGGGAACTTCCCATTTTTCAGATTTTGTATAGTGGAAAAAAGTTCCTGGGTTGTGATTGGGGTCATTAGTCTTAGTTTATGTTCCTCTCTTAGGATCGGGAGGTGAACTTCAGCCAGAAAGGTTTCTATTATGGTCATTGTCGCTGAGGAGTCATCCATATAAATGTCTGCATAGTAACGCCCAAAGGTCTCTAATATTTGTGAGGCTGTAGTGATTATCCTGCCAGTGTGCCTGTCCTTAATTTTAGTGATGGTAGACAGATGGGTCTGTATCTGAAGGCAGTATGCTAGTATTTTGGATGCCCAAGTTCCCCCCTCATAATATGTTTGGCGGAGACATGTCAGTGCCCTCTCAGTTTTCTCTGTGAGAAGTTTTTGTATCTCCCTTTGTGTTTGAATCATTTGTCGGGTAAGGATAAGGTCCCCCTACATCTGCGCCAGCTGGAGGAATTTAAATTTTTCTAGGAGCCCTTGGAGTCTGGCCTCATTCTGCTTTTTCTCATGAGTAGAATATGCAGTGATATGACCTCTCAAAACCATTTTTAAAGTATCCCACGGTAATTGTGGGGAGATCTGAGGGGAGGCATTATCTCAAAGGATCGTAGGAATCTGATTTTGCAATAGATCTCTAAATGCAGGGTCCCGTAATAGTGCATTAAACGGCCAATATGTGTTTTTCTGTTCTTGAGTTAAAGTCAATTCCAGGTTAATTGGGGCATGGTCTGAAATATAAATAGTATTAATTTCTGAGCTATATACTAGATCTAAATGCTCACTACTTACACAAAAGTAGTCTAATTTAGAGTAGTGTTTGTGCACATGAGAATAAAATATAAATTGCCTGCTTGAGGGGTGCAGGTGTTGCCACATATCCACCAGGCCCAAATCCTTAAGTTGTTTACGGAGATGTTTCTGTCCCAATGTGAAAAGTGATGGACATGAGGCTGAGGTATCTAAAATAGGATTTGGTAAACAATTTATATCTCCGTCTATGATAAGCATACCCTGTTTGTGGGACAATATCATGTTCAATAATTGTTGTATAGATGAGGCATCACTGCCTGGAGGGATATATAGGCTGCATATTGTAAGTAATTGGCCATTCATGGTACCTGTGGCTAAAGCTAGATGGCCTTCCCTGTCCGAGAATTGCTGTGTTAAGATGAATGGGGCATGTTTTGGGATTTAAACTGCCACCACTCTCCATCCTTCCCGTCCATACGCAGATTCAACTATTTGGGAGAAACCAAATTTTAGCAATTTCTGATGTTCTAATGTAGATAGGTGGGCTTCCTGTAATAATAGAAAATCTAGTTTAAGTTTCTTCAGGACCGTTATTGTTTTATAGTGCTTAATTGCTTCGGTCAGACCAGTAACATTATGAGAAATTAATTTAACTTTATTAGACATATCTGTCAGGTAACATTCTGATTTCTATTAATCCCCATGAACTTCCCTCATCGCCTAGATATTTAACAGATCTTGTTTGTCCCTCTCCCCCCTCCCTGCCTAGGTCTCTTTTGCAAATATAAACATAAAAGCCAGAAGTAACCAAATATTCCTGTATAAAAATAAGATACCACTTCCATTGGCTAGCACCACTGCTTTGAGCGGGGGTAAATAGGGAAGCTATTACATGTGTAAAGAAAACCAAATGGCTAAACAGGAACAACCAGCTACCCAAGTCAATGGGGGACCAACTGGGTCCAAGCAGTTGAAGGTACGTAGGCCAACTGGGCCTGCTGTATAACAATTCAACATAAACTGAGGACAGCAGGTAGGGACAAACTCCCTGCCTTGTATGAGGGAACTGAAGGATGACTTCCAACCAGTGGAATAAAATCAGTGTCATTCCAATTTGTGAAGGCTGACTTAGCCTTCTCAGAAGGTAATTATTCCTTAGAGGGGACTAAGCTCCCGTGGGGTGCCATATGCCCCATAAAGAGGAGGGTGGGGAGGTAAAAAATAAATAATAGAGTAAGGATAACATACCCATACTTGGGGGAAAAGGGATATAATAGGAATGGGGCATATGTGTATGCCCTCTGTTTGGCATCCGAGAATCCTTCTCTCCCATCCCCGACCAACACAAATGTATTAGTGACATAGCTGTGCACAACTGGTACCACTATCTAACAGAAATCAAGGTAGGAGGAATGCGGTCTGTTAGTATCCTTTAACTCAACAAGGAGGATCTTGTGATCTCCCAGATTCTACAGTTCAAGTACTTTAGTAATAAATCACACTTTGGATCCAGGAGATAAAGCCTAATAGTAAAATACTGAAAAAAAAAAGGCTCATCAAAACTTTTTCCAGGCCTAATTGTTGAAACAGTCTCAAATTGCGTCAACCAGGACACCCTCCTGCAGTCATAAAGAAACTAATCCATTACCATTCCTGGCTGAGTGTTGAGTCAGAAAAGACTTGTCTGCTTCTGTTGGAGGTTGAGAAACTTGCTATACTGTAGAGAACAAACTAGAATGCAGTGGAGGAACTGGGAACCTGGTAGAACATTATATTGTTGGGGACTTGTTAGGAAGGTAAGCTACGCTTTCTACAAAAAGTCTCAGTTTTTCTTATTGGCATTAAGAAGAGAATTGCAGGATTCCATTAAAGTGTAGTAATTTTATAACCAGAGGGGGTGAAATACAGTTGAAGTTGCTTGATTCCTGTGCTAGAGACCTAGGATTTGGAAGGATATTTGTGCAACATTTCAGAAGTGTCCTGCTAGCTGAGCAGTGAGCTTATCCCTGGTTTCAGATAAGGGTTTGTGTATTAGAATCAGATATAGCAAAGTGCCTACACTGAAAGGCCTGCTTACATCACAGGTGTCACTAGTCAATCAATTGATTCTAGGTGGGGCTTTTATCACTGAGCTGTCTTAGGTAAACTACACAGTGAGAAGCCAGTCAGAAAAGAATTGCCTGCTTCTGTTGGAGGCTGAGAAACTTGCTATATTGCAGAGAAACAAACTAAAATGCAGTTGAGGAACTGGGAACTTGGTAAAACATAATATTGGGGACTTGTTAGGAAGGTAAGCTACGCTTTCTACAGAAAGTTTCATTTTTTCTTATTGGCATTAAGAAGAGAATTGCAGGATTCCATTAAAGTGTAGCAATTTTATAACCAGAGGGGGTGAAATACAACTGAAGTTGCTTGATTCCTGTGCTAGAGACCTAGGATTTGGAAGGATATTTGTGCAACATTTTAGAAGTGTCCTGCTGGCTGAGCAGTGAGTTCATTTTTATCCCTGGACTCAGTACAGTGGTTTGTGTAGGAGCAGTGATCTAGTAAATTGTGGAGTTGGCTGACTTACTATAAAGGGCAGTACTCACCAGGGTGGTGGAGAAGTGGTGTATTTGATCATTTCTAACAGTCACCAGTGGTTGTGGCCTACCCACCCACCCTTCCCTCACCCCACTCACCTCAGGTGTGGCATTTCCTTATAGCCAATGTTCTGACATCATTTCCTCAACAGTTCTTAGGGCAGAACTGTCATATTCTAAATAACCCAGCACAGTGCATAAAGGGTAAGTACACACACACAAAAAAAGTATATATATTTTATATATTACTCATTGTATATTATAAGGAAGAGGGACATGTGGGGAGTGGTGCAATGCACTGGCTGTGGGGCAGCAGTTTTCTGGGAGACATTCTGGAACCTGTGTTGCTGCCCTATTTGCAGGCAACTGTCAGCTCTGATGGAGGAGGTTGCCCACCTCCAGGCTGAACTGGCAAGGACTAAGGAGGCCTCCCCACCTAAAGAGCACCAGTTCCACAACCACTGCCTCAGAGGTTGCCATGTGTGAAGAGCAGATGGACCACAGTAGGTTCTGGGAGGGTGAGGGTGGCGGAACAGAGGTGTAGCCCCTGAGTTGTACCTCTACACAAATCATATGTCAGTGTGGCAAATCAAGGTTCCTCTATGATGACACCCTCAGTGGAGACCAAGAAGAATGCTGGGGACATCCACAAGAGAGACCTACAAAAGAGTGGCAAGGGACACCACAGGGGAAAGAAACAGCTTCTGATAGGGGACTCAGTTGTTATGGGTGTAGATCTGGGGAAGGGAGAGGAGAAGGAAGTAAGGTGCCTGCCTGGTGCCTTGGCTTGGAGAGACAGGAAGCAAATCCTCAGGAGCACAGGAGAGGGAACTAGATATCATTGTCCACCTTGGGACAAATGATCTAGCTAGGCATGAGATCAGTGCATTGCAGGATGAATTTGTGGAGCTGGGAAGGGGCCTCAGACAGGTAGCAAGCATGGTAACCTTCTCAGAGGTGCTGCCAGTCTATCACAGAGGTGAGGCTAGGGTACTGCACACCATGCAGTTTAATGAATGGTTGCAAAACTGGTGCAGAGCACAGGGCTTTGGCTTCATTGGGACTGGGGGTCCACCTGGAGAGATGAAGGTCTCTACTGGCATAATGGTCTGCATCTGTCCAGGAAGGGAAACAAGCTCATAGGTGACAGGTTTAAAGGCTTCCTTGGCAAGCTTTTAAACTAGCCAAGGGGGGAGGTGCTGATAGGAAACAGGAAGGTTCAAGCCTCCCCCCACAAAACATGGCAGGTAGTAGGGTAAACACTGAGGTACAGAGCTTGACAGAGGGCAGGACAGGGGTAAATGGAAAAATAGACATGGGCAATAAGAGCAGGGATGGGGTAAAAAAGGATAAAGCCAACATTAAATGGAGGGCAATGAGTACCAATGCCCATAGTCTGGGAAACAAGTTTCCATAGCTAGTAGCCCTAATGGAAGAGGAACATTTGGATATTGTGGCAGTCACAGAAACATGGCACCTGGAGAACCATGACTGGGATGTCAACATACCAGGGTATACAATCTATAGAAGGGACAGGGAGGGTAAAAGAGGAGGTGGAGTAGTTCTCTACATAAGGGAAGGGATCAAAGCTACAGAACTAAAAAGTAAAGAGGGAGGACAAGAGGCACTTTGGGTCACCTTGGAGACAGGGAATGGTATCACAAGCCGCACAGGGGTTGTATACAGACCCCCATCCCAAGGGGAGGAAATGGACAAGAAAATGATAGAGGGCATTCTCAAAATGGCTGAGAAAGGGAAGATACTATTGATGGGGGAGCTGAATATTTATTTTTTTATTTTTCTTGTTGACCAGGAAAGTACACTAGAAAATCCTGCCTATTTTCAGGCATGACCCGGGGGGAAGAGGGGGATACAGATGAATGTCAACTGACCTTGAACCAGATTAAGCTGTTGGTGGTATTTTTAGTGAATGAGGGAAATTTGGCCAGGACACTGGGGAAATTCCCCTACTCTGAGGGGTGGGGAACCCTTCTCATGAGACATCTGGACTCGGTTCAGAATGTCTCAGTCACCGGCAGGAGTGGAGGTGGTGGACGATGGTCCTCAGAAACCCAATGCAACACTTGAGGAGGTTGCATTTTCTTCAGCAGGAGTTACAGTATGGTTCTGCAGTGTTAAATGAGGAGTTGCCTCAGTCTGAGTTATTCACCACATAGGTGAGAACAATACCTTTATGAATATAGCTACTGAGGAGGATAAGAAACGGAAGCGTTTAGAGAATGGACAAACAGTTTGCTCTAGTATGGCAAAAAAAAGTGTTAAGACAAACGCTGCTGACCTGCAAGATGATGCTGCTGGTGTTCCAGAAATGGATGGGGATTCTTTCCCCTTTTCAGCCCGTTTTGCTTCTTGGTCCCCTGAAAGAGCACTGCAGGCGGCAGGTTGGATACAGACCCCCGAGGCATGGGTACCAGATTTGTCTATTCCGTTGCCAGGAACAGCTTCTACGACCCAGGAGGACCATTTTTCGGGTACACTGTTGATGGAGGGATCAATTTTGGTGACGGACCGGAACGCCACGTCACTTCCGCCTTCCTCGGCTGAATCCAGGAGCCCCGATGTTTCCCAGCTGAAAATGGACCCTAGTACCACAGAGAACGTCGATGGAAGACCCGGAACGCCAGATAACATGGCCACAGAGATTTTGGACACTTCAACATCGGACCCTGTGCCACAAGACCGGAGTATTGATCAGGACTGTAATTCTGTTGCAGGTACTATTCCATCTGACTCTCTCCCCCCCCAACAAACCAGCCTTTAAACCAGTGAGTTATGCCTCCCTCTTTAAAAATAAAGACACACCAGTCAGAAAACGTTTTGTTGCCCAATTCATACAAAGGGGCTTGGAACTCCCCTGACCGGTCATTATGTGGGCAAATCTCTACTGATTGACTCTCTAGGGATTCGCTGCTGTTGATGTTTATGCCTTCATCCACACTTCAGGAGATCGTAACTTTGATATCTCATTCAGAACTGCTGCATTATTAGATAAATTTTGGGCAGCTTATTATACTGCCCGGACAGACTCAGTTTGGAAACATTTTATTGTTATTCCTCTTACCAGACCAACGTCTAAAATTGTAACTGTTCTCTTCGGAATGAAGGAGTTAATGTGCTTAGATATTGTATAGTTAGTAGAACTGCTTGTACAGTGACTGGTGTTCCAACATGCTGTAATTGATGACAATGGGTTTTGGTCGGGAGGGTGGCAAGTTTACTGTACAACTTAAGATCACTGAAGCAGAGGTGCAACACCTCCTAATTGTTTCTACTAGGCAGGGACCGAGGTGTATTGTTTTATCCTGGTCAGCCACGTTCTTGTTATAGATGTGTTCGCTATCCCATTTAAGTTCAGACTGTGAACAATTGAAATGTGCTTCTTGTGGTCTGCTAGGTCATTCGGGTGTTATCTTGTAAGGTACCACCCACTTGTAACTTATGTGGTGATCTTTCACACATTTTTGAAACATGTCCATGGGTGGCCCATAATACTACGGATTACACTGAGCATGATTCATATATAGCCAAATCATCGGCTACTGCACAACCTCCCCCCCCCCCGAAGCTCTGTGCACACTATTGGGAATACAGATATAAGCCTCTCCACTTTGGTACTTCAGTCTGTAAAGGTTTCCTTCTGAGGGTTTACCAGATATGGTTGACCCTCCCCACCCCCAGAATCTATGGAGATTCCGTGTAGTACACTGCCCACCACTTGATGTTCCTGGCTCAAATTGTAGACCCACCTACTTTCTTCCAGTTAGTGAAGTAGAGCTCGGGGATCATTCTCACCACCCCGCCAACAACTTCACTGTCGCTTCTACCAAACAGGTAGACCAAATAACTATGCCTCCCATCCCGGTTTCAAATCCCTATGACCCATTACAAGTTGAGGCGTATGCTATGGAAGAAGAGGACTTCATTGACTCCTCTCTTCCTAACCTTCCACAGGCTGCCTCAGTGCCATTAGCCACTACTTGGGATTCCTGCAATAAAAAGTCAGTCAGAACTAGGAAAAAGAAATTAAGTGTTTATTGCTATCTGTGGTTTACCTTTTCCTTTGCTTATGTCTTTTTACTATCATAGCCAGTCTTAATGTTAATAGTATCGGTCTCCCTATAAGCGTACTGCAACCTTTCAGCGCTATAAAGTTTAGATTATGATGCTTTACTTGCTGCAAGATGTTAGGTTGTATACAGCGAGGAAGTCACAACTGCCTCACGGAACTGGGGTTTGGACCCTCTTACTGGTCTTTAGGGCAGGATCTATGTTCTGGGTGTGGTTTTGTTTTCGTTCTTCAATTTTCCTTTTGCAAAATGTAGTAGATTTAGTTCTGAAGAATATTAATATTGGATCTTTATGATATGATTCCCCATATAGACTTATTAATATCTATGCACCACAACAAAAGCTACCAAAGTTCAGCTTTTCGTTTGATCAAACCATTTTTATTTACTAACCAAACTATTTTATGGGGTGGTGATTTTAATACCAGCTTGATATCCCCCCAAATAAGAAAACCTATTGTGATACGCCTGTTTTAAGTACCATTATTAAAGAGACACATCTAATTGATATACTGGCCCAGTCCCGTTACTTACCTTTCAAAGGAAAATTGACCTCCAGAATAGATTTTGGTTTTGTTCTCAGACTGTTGGGTTGCGACTGGTATTACTACACCTATATGGCTACCTCGGACCACCATTTAATAGGTCTCTGAATACTGTTAGGAGAAACCATAGCACAGGGTCCGGGGACTTGGAGAGTAAACTCATCCTTGCTATCACTTCCTGAGTTTCTTAAAGGGTTTCAAGACTTAATTACAGACCGTGATTCTGTGGGATTCCTTTATGATTCTATGATAGACTGGTGGAATTACACTAAAAACTATGTGATTTTCATTTTAAATACTATGCTGGTTCTCAGCTGACACAAGACACCTGTACTGCAAGTTTTTTAAGGGCTGAGTTGTTAGAATTGTTCTCTAAATCCCCAAATATATATTGATTGTTCGCTTATATTAGGAAGTTAAAATTGCTTTTAGCTAAAGAACAATATGACAGACAAAAACTATTCTCTTCAACAAAATAACATTACCACTGGGGACATGGCATCAATTTAACCCTTTGAACTGGCTACAGACAAATTTCATAGTAAATAGACTCAATTACGTGATGATCAACACGTGTAATTACTGGACAAACAACCTCATGGAATATGTAACATTTTTATCAAAACAACTTTTGAGACTCCTGTTGTTGACTCACCCGATATGGCACTTCTGTTACAGACATTAGATGTACCGACTTTAACGACATCAGAAGTCTGAACTTCTGGCACCTTTACCTCTGAGGAAGTGAGACAGGTTATTTTTAGTTTAAAGATAGGTAGCTCCTGGGTCAGATGGTCTTTCAGCGAAATTTATAAATCTTTATGGCAATATATGCTAAGTCAGTTACTGGCTATTTTTAATGCCTTCTGCGGGAAGCAAATTGACAAACCAGATGTATGAAGGGTTAATGCTATTTCTCTATAAAAAGGTGATAGATGTGACTTGACAAATTGGAGACCGATCACTTTACTTAACACTGATTATAAGATTTTTTTCAAATTGTTAGGAACCGCTGTCTAAACTTTTACCATCAGTACTCTCCCATCCCAATATTGTTCAGTCACTGGCAGATCTATTCATGATGCTTTGTTATTACTTAGAGAATTGTTTTCCAAGTCAACAGGAGCCCTTAAGGTTATTTATTTAATTTGACTCTCCAAAGCTTTTGATCGTATTTCAGGAATTTATTTGGTTGACACTTAATGCTTATGGGTTTCTGAGTCTTTTATTAATTGGCTTGGCTTATGCTATTCTCTATTTTGAGTTAGACCATATGTTATGGTAGAATTGGTTCCCTTGCTTCATCCGCTTGGGGTAAGGCAGGTTGCCCTTTAAGCCCTTTATTTTATTATTGCCTTAGACCCTATAATTCGACTCCAAATCTCCCAGACTTCTAGGCTTCATGATAAAACTATTCCAAAAGTAATCTTTTGCAGATGACTTATGTGTTCTTGTCCCTACGGTCCTGATAGGGCAATTACTATGTGCCAGTATTACCCATTTTTTTTTGTCAGTTATTGGCTCTAGGTTAAATTTGCAAAAAGTGTATGTTTTAATTTAACTGTTCCTATCGCAAATGTAGGTCGATTGCTTGATATCTGACCAGTGGATACTCCATCATAAATTATTAGGACTCTACTTGTATTCCAGATATGGCTAAATATAATTGGGAACTGTGTATAAACAAATGTAGGGAAAGGATATGTAAATGGAACAAATGGTATTTAGGCAAAAAGAAACGTATTTTTGATTAAGACTTGTTTGTTACCCATTTTTTACATGTAGCACATGTTTTCCGTTGCCCAAATGTTTTGTCCCTCTCCTTAGTCTTTTCTTTTCTTGTTTTTGGGGTAGTGGTTTAAATCCCATGAAGCACAATGTTTTATTCAGTCCTATCAGGAGGTGACTATGATTCACCAATAGTATTCTTTTTTTCTATTTTTTATTACCAATTTGAAACCTTTGGTTGCAGAATCACTAAAGCTTTGATCCCATTTGTGCATATGTCCCTCACTGGAATTTTTCAGGAATGGAATGTAGGTGTTTTTTTACATAAGAACAAAAGCGTTATGTTTTATCTCCAGATTGGATGATAACGTTTGACATGTTAAAGACATGGCATATAACAGTACAGATGATCAAAACCCTCACTAGAAAACAGTTATATGCACATATTATTACATCCCACTTTACTGAAGACGTTTTCCAGACTTTACATTACCAGAGCGGACACAGATTGGTAATCGCTTAATTGACCACCGGATCCCTTATCATGATGTGGGATATTAGTTGGTTAGAGTTCACAGTCAGAATTAATATACTTGAGTAACCTGAAGCACAAGCAAATAACTGACAGATATTGTTTCCGTGATTCTTGTACAGATACGGTTGAAACAATGTCTCATTTATATTTTCTTGCCCATTTATTCTTCTGCTTTCTGGTTTTTATGGCGCCGACATTTTTGGAACAAAGGTATGGGCGCTGGGATCAGAAAGCTTTTCTTTTGGTCTTTTTCGGATACTTGGGCATCTTGCAATCCTAGTACTTTAAACATAGTGGCAGTTGTAATATTATACTGGGTGTGGCAGATTAGATGTTGGTTTTTATTTCAGCAGCGTTATTTCACCCCTGACGAATTATTTGCAAAAATATTGAATTACCTTGATTACTTTAAAGAGAAAGAAAGGAAAACCCTTAAGACAGACATGTGGGAACGATATTGGAATTTCTTTTGATTCACTGTGTTGTTTTCTTATGAAATGTTTTCTTTCCTGTATTTTTTCACATTTTTGATGTTTTTTTGGTTTTGAAATTTGTATTATTGCTGTCTTTCTGTTTTGTTTCTTAAAAAGTCTGTACATATGTTTTGTTTTTAAATAAATATACCCCTACTCTTTCAGAGGGGAATACTCTGTCCAAGATGGCGGATGCTCTGGTGACCACGGCAGAGCTAGCTGGTGAGGCAGGGAACTTGGTCTCTGCTCCTGTCTCCGATTTACCAGAGACCGTTTCAGACAGAATTTTGTATGAACATGTACTTACTGTGCCTGAAGCTGCTCCCATGGATTGCACTGTCCTTCCTCCTGCTCGATGCAGTAGCCCTGATGGAGATCGTAGAGATGCCTCTGCAGTTGTGTCCAGCGAATTGGAGGTGCTGCAGCCCACTGTGCACAGTGGGCTGGTGGAGGTAGTGAATGCTACACGCTTGATGGATGACGGAGAAAACTTGTCTGTGCGGATATTGCAACAAGATGCAATGCCTTTTGTGAAGACAGCCACGGAGGGGGATCGTCCCCTGGCAGTTCCTGGATCCCATCCTATTTTTGGACCTTCTGTTGACCCTCTGTTGCCCCGAACTGAGTCATCTTTTTTGTTCACTGATATGGCACGGCTGCCCACGCAGCAGAGGGTGCACAGCTCGGGGATTGCATCACAGGATTCCTCACCTACTATGTTGGAAACTGACAGCCTGATGTCCTTTTCTGAGATATTGCCCCAACCTAAGCCTGTGTGGTCCGTGGAGCAGGCTTTGCAAGGAGGCAGGCTGGATACAGGACCCCAGGAAGAGACAGTGGATCTCTGGTCCGTCCCTATTCAGTCCCCTAAACCTGAAGACTTCCTGGAGGAACAACTGAAGGGACCGGAATTGAATGACTCTCCTGACCCCTTGAGTTTGCCAGGGGAATTGTCACTCACCCAAAACCCTGTATTATCTCTCCTACAGGATATGACCTCTAAGGCATCTCCTATGATGGAATCCATGGATTTTACAGCTGCAGACCCTGATCTACCTCTCCCTGATCAGGGAAAGACACCATGTTCCTTTTCTTCCCTCTTCAAGGCACCTATTATAGCTGCTAAGTGACATAATGCTGTCCGTCTTATTTATAGAGGTGGACTATCTGACCCCCCGGATTGTGTCTTTATGGCTAGATCCCTGATAAAAGACTCTTTAAAATGTTTTGCTCACAAGATATATGCCTTGATACATGTGTCTGGAGAATCTTCCTTTGACGTCAGTTTTCAGACATCTCGTGGACTTGAACGATTTTGGTCTAGATACCATGCTTTGAAGAATACCCCCTTATGGACCCCCTTCCAGGCCATCCCCCTGTCAAAGCCTGCCTTTAAATTTATTATGGTTATGTTCCGTAATGAAGGTGTTGATGTCTCTGATGTGATGTACTGGCTGAAACAGTGCTGCATGGTACAGGGTCAGCCTGAAGCCATTCTAGACACTGAAAATATTTGGACTGGGGGTTGGAGGTTTCGGGTGCTGTTGCACACAAATGACTCAGGTCCTGTGCACCTGCCCAATTCCTTTTTTTTAGGATGAGACAGGGGAGTTTTGTTTTATCCTGGCCAACCCAAGGCCTGTTATAGATGTGGGATCCTCACATCTCAGTAGTGTCTGTGATAAGATTAAATGTAATAATTGTGGTGAAATGGGTCATGTGGGGTTCACTGTCAGAATGCTAGTAAATGTAACTTGTGTGATGAATTAGGGCATCTATTCCAGACTTGTCGCTGGGCTGCACATGCTCAGGAAGACCATGATGGTGGGGCTGATCAACGCTTTGTGATCACACAAGCACAAAAGCGATTCACGTGCATCTGTGGCTAAGCACCCCTCTGATACGGGAGATTCAGCGGTGCAGCCCCTACTGCTAGCACCCCCCCAGAACCCTGTTCCTCAACCTGACAAGAGGGTACCACCCTTATCGGTACCTGAACCCCCCGAATGGAGAAAATCAGGCCTGTTACTTCTGACGTGGACTCTGTCCCAGGTCCTAGTAAAATGCTACCTCCCCGTGAACCTACTGCAGGTACTCATCATAGGTCTCTGAGAACTGCTTCTCGGCCTTTACCGCTTCCTATGGCATCCTTGTTGCCTGCTCCCATACCCCTGTCGAATCCTTTTGAATTACTACAGCTGACTTCGGATGACGCAGGTGGTGAGTCTGACTCATCCTCGGTGGCGTCCTCCCTCCCTCCCTGATGGTCCTGCTGACACTGGACCTCCAGTGGGCATTGGACTTTCACAGAAACGTAAGGCTAAAGTTAGGCTGAAAGGGAAGAATATAGTTGGGAAGAGGAAATTTTGATATGTTATACTTTCCTGTTGTCTACATGGCGCAGTTTACTTGTCACACTATTAATGTTAATAGTATGAAACGTGTTCCTAAGAGACGGTTAGTTTTTTTCTTTTTAAGACTTTTACCATTGGGTATTTTCTTATTGCAGGATACCAGACTCATACCACTCAAGAGATCAGACAATGATAATGATTGGCTCTTAGGCCTCATTCTGGTCCATAGACCCACGACCCTGTTCAGACTCTTGGCATTTTTGATAAATATACTGACTTTTTGTCTTGAAACTATTTGATTTGGTACCGGTAGGGCTCTGGTTTTGGACTTCACCATAGGTAATTGCCCTTATCGAGGTTATCAATATTTATGCATACAACTTAAATCATCACGCATAGCTCTTTTGTTGAGATCCGCCCCTACTTGCACACTTCATTCCAAGTTTATTTTCTGGTGACTTCAACTGTGGCTTGAGTCTTCGGGATAAAAGTTCCTTCCACTACTAAAAACTGTACTTCGACTCACAAGAACTGAGCAAGCTAATACATACTGCCCACTTAGTTGATGCTTATTTTTCTTTTCGGCAACAACATACCCCTACGTTTCATAAAGGTAAATTGGCTACCAGCATTGATTTTGTTTTCTTGTCCCATACTTTACCAATTGTTTCAGCTATGGTGCAGGCAGTGCTTCGGATCATAGCTTGCTTTCTGTTAGTGTGGGTACTACAAATCCTTCTTCAAAGGGCGGGTTGTGGAAATTTAACACCTCCCTATTGCAGGATAAGATGTTTTGTCGACCCTTGGTCCTTCCTTTTTTCGCATAAATCTGTGTTTCTCTGTTATGAAGACCCAATACAGTGGTGGTTGATACAAAACATGTTGATATCATTCCTGAAATGGTATAGTCATGCTGAAAGTAGGAGCCAATATTTGGACTATTTACAAAGAAGAGCCATCTTCAATCGCTTCTTTCTTTATCATATACCACGGTCATGACCTTTCCTCTCAAATTCAATTGATGCGGGCAGCTATGTTGCACTTCCAATCTCGACAATCATGGCAATTGTACCACCAACATAAATTTCAGGTTACTGGACCTCGGGAGATCATTTGTCCCTTTGAGTCTAACTCTTGTCGGACTGCTCAAAAGACGATATTATGTCTTATAGATTCCACGGGGACTATATGCTCTACTCAAACAGAGATTCAGCAGATAGTTGCTAACTACACGACTGCTTTGTTTTCCCTCTTTCCTGCTGATCTACCTGACCTTGCTGCCCTGTACGAGAATTTAGAGATCCCACTCCCTTCTACAACAGCAGTGGAGATGGCGTGCCAGTCCATTACGACCTTGTAGTTGTTAATGACTATATCCTCTCTGCCGTTACGTAAAACTCCTGGCCCAGATGGTCTTCCAGCAGCTCTCTATAAAGTTCTGGGTGACCACTTACTTATTGAACTTACCTCTGTCTTTAATTCTTTGTTGAACAGCGAGTCTGTCCCTTTAGAATTTACGACTGGTGTTTTGCTTTATATATATAAACAGAAGGGGGAAGTCCACTCTCTTGAGAATTGGCATCCTCTTTGTATGCTAAACACCGACTTTAAGATATTGATGAAGATAACAGCAAAATGTTTAACTGGTATTGCAGAAACTGTTCTGCATCCTGCTCAATCTTGTCTGTCCCCAACAGGAACATCTCGGATCATTTGATTCTGATCGTGAATTGTTCTCTCACGGTACTCAGCTTGACTTCTGGATTTGTAGTATCTGTGGATCAATGGGCAGCATTTGATTCGGTGAATCATGATTTTTTATGGCAAGCACTCAGTTTTTTGCATATACCGGTTATCATTATCCAATGGTTACGTAATTTTTATAGGACAGCTACGGTCATGCCAGTAGTGAATGGTTGGGTGGGACCTCTGAAACCTGTTCAAAGGGGAGTCCGACAGGGGTGTCCCGCGAGTCCATTACTATATGTACTGTTTTTGGATGTTTTGCTCCGCTGTGTGAATATGCTTCCACAGATACATGCTGTATCGTGTCCTGTAACAACAGCACCTTACAAAGCCATTGCATATGCAGATGATATCTGCTTTTTGGTAGCGGACAAGGATTCGGTGATAGCCTCCTTGCAGGAATGTTCCTTATTTGGGACATATTCGGGAGCTACTCTGAATTTTGAGAAAAGTGTTGGTATACAGCTGGGATCTGCTATTGCACCGATTAGGAACATCGGACCATTGCAGATTGTAGATGGCCCTGTTCATATTTTAGGGATTTATTTTGGTACTTGAGCCGATGACGTTTATAATTGGACCTCCAAACTACAACAAGGTCGCATAAAGGTAGCCTCATGGAACAGGAGTCAGATTGGGAAAAAGAAAAGAGTCTATTTAATTAAGACATATTTACTTTCCCTCTTTCTCTGTTAGCTATATCTTTCCTATTCCAAAACAATTGGAAACGGCGATTCTTAGCCTTTTTTCTCAGGCATTATGGGGGAGCAGGTTGAACCCAATAAAACAGGATGTCACTCTATCTCCTCTCATGGATGGTGGTGTTGGCATGACTAACCCCCTTTGTTTTCATCAGTATTTTTTATGGCAACATCAGACCGCTTTTGATTAACTCAGAAAGGATGGGAAGCGTGGTTCTATGATTCTTGTAAAATATGGTTTCACCAATGGGAACATGACTCCCTACGTATTCTGCGTGCCTTGGGAAACTGCACCTTATGTAGAATTATCGTTTCTACGTCTGAAAGCAATGGTGGGTTACCCACAAATGCTTCTCACTAATGTACAAATCCCTGTATAGATTGCTTCTTTCCTCTGTGTGTGCAGTTCAGGCCCTTTTTAAATGTTCTGCCCAATATTGTCCCTCTCTGCTTATTTTGTTGCGTTGATGCAGAATCCCAATACATATGTGGGACTTCCATTGGTTATCCTGCCATGAGAGAATTAATGTTAAATCAAACCATAAACATAAACAGCTTCAAGACAGGCTGTGTTCTAGGCCCTCCTGTATTGATGAATTGGAAACTATTTCTCATTTATTTTTTGATTGCCCCTTTATACAACGTTGGTGGGCCTTTCTAGCCCAAAAATGGGGTATGCCATTGCTTCAATTTGTCTCTTACCCAATGATTTTGTATGGAGCATTCCCCCCTCAATGGTCTCTGTGGAACACTGATACTTTAAATCTTATTTTTGTTGTAATTAAATGGCATATTTGGATGGCAAGATGCCAGTTCACCCTGCAGCAGAAAATTTCTACATATATAGAAATCGAACAAAAGATTGTTCGGGATTTGAAAACTGTTTATGCACGTGAACTTGTATCTCATTCCAGGCCTGGTCTGTTCCTCTGGAAAGCCCTACCTTGGATTACAGACTCGGATGCACCGTGACTTGAAGGACTTTTGTCTTTCAGTATCATTTCCTTAGTTTTCTTTCTTTGTTTTCTCCCATACCTTTTGATATGAACACTGTTGTATACTGTCTTGATTTTACCTGGTTTGTTCTTCTTGTGTTTTCTTTATTGTATATTGCCTGATTTCTTGTTTCAATAAAACTTTCCCCTACTCTTTTCGAGAAGTGCCATGGGATCTTTAACATTCACCTGAACTACCACCAGTCCAGGCAGATGTTATGCCAGATGCCAGATGTTAACTGGACGACATGGACTGCAGCCACATCCAAGAGCAGGGTCATTCTCGGTGCCCTACAGGGGGCATGCCTTAGACAGCTAGTGGTGGAACCCACTCGGGAGGGAGCAATATTAGATCTGGTACTCTCAAATGGAGAGAAGATCACAAATTTAGAAGTCAGTAGACATCTGGGAACAAGCAACCACTGCACAGTGTACTTCACAATAAACACAGCCATGGAGACAAGCCATACAAAGACAAGGATATTGGACTTTAGAAGGGCTGACTTTGGCATAATGGGTGATTACCTGAGGAATGCATTAGCAAATGGCCAGAAAGGAGGGGTGGAAGAACAATGGAGAAAAATAAAAACTGCCATCATGGAGGCAACAAGCCTTTGTGTGAAACAAAGAAAACAAAGCGGAATAAAAAAACACTATGATTCTCAAAAGAGGTGTGAGGGAAGGTTATGGAGAAAAAGGCTGCATTTAAAAAGTATAAGGAATCACAGAAGGAGCACGACAGGAAACTGTATCAATTAAAGCAGAAAGAAGTGGGGAAGGCAGTCAGAAAAGCCAAGGCCCAAACCGAGGAAAAGATAGCCAACTCAGTTAAGAAGGGGGATAAATCCTTTTATAGGTACACTAGGGAGCACAGAAAGGTTAAGGGAGGGATAGTGAAGATTAATACCCAGCAGGGTGTGAGAGGGGAGTTGAAGACCCAGGACCAGGGTTGGGGTGAACGTTCCCAGAGAGCAGAAGAAGTAAGGTGATAAGTCTGCGGCAGTTGGGGTTGATACATTTGAGCTGATAAAATCTGGGGAACAGAGTGTGTGATGTGCCAGATAGGACAGGAGCTCCTAGTAGCAGCTGCATATAACCTGCTAATAGAGGAGTAGAAACAGAAGATGTCACTGCTACCAGATATATAGCCCTCTAGTGGTGAGAGGATATAATCTGCTAATGGAAAAGTCAACAGGGCTAGTACCTTGCAGTATCAGCTGAGCTGTAGCTCATGGAGGATTTCTAAACCACTGTTTAGGTTCAAGAAATTGAGGGGCCCCTGGCCTAGTCAAGGCTCGCTGGATCCCTGAAATAAAATAGAAAAAAAGGCTTTTTAAAGGCTGGAAGAAGAGGCTTGTTACATCAGAAAAAAGAGAACAAAAGAAGTGGGCAGGGACAGAGAGCAGAGCAGACTGTTTGGGGGTTGGGGTAGACATAGAATGCAGGCCAGAGAGCAGGAGAAGGAGTTACACAGTCAACCCAGGGTGATAGCCTGGGTAAAACATTGGCTGGACAACAGGACACAGAAGGTAATTGTAAATGGAGTCCACTCTGAAGAAAGGGGGGTTACTAGTGGGGTACCACAGGGTTCAGTATTGGGTCCAGTCCTTTTTAATGTCTTCATCAGTGACATTGCAGAGGGACTGGAAGGAAAAGTATGCCTTTTTGCAGATGACACAAAGATCTGCAACAGAGTTGATACACAAGGAGGCGTGGAAAGGATGAAAAGGGACTTAGCAAGGTTGGAGGAATGGTCAGAAGTATGGCAGCTAGGATTCAATGCAAAGATGCAAAATAATGCACCTGGGAAACAAGAACCCAGGGAAGAATACACAATGGGTGGGAGGTAGTAACAACAACAAAAGGAAAGGGACCTGGGGTAATCATATCAGATGACCTTAAGGTTAGCAAGCAATGTGAGAAGGCAGTAGGAGGGCTGGGGTATACTGGGATGTATAGGAGAGGCATCATCAGCAGAAAACAGGAAGTTGTTATCCCTCTGTACAGACAGTTGGTGAGACCCCATCTGGAGTACTGTGTCCAGTTCTGGAGACCCCATCTCCGCAAGGACATAGACAGGATAGAGGCAGTCAGAGGAGGGCAACTAAAATGGTGCAGGGTCTGCAAGAGAAGCCAGATGAGGAGAGACTAAAGGAGCTTAATATGTATACCCTTGAGGAAAGAAGGGAGAGGGGGACATGATAGAAACTTTTAAGTACCTCAGTGGAATCAACAAAGTCCAAGAGGGTAACATCTTTCAGAAAAGAGACTTGCAAGAACAAGGGACACAATTTAAAGATAGAAGGAGGGCGGTTCAGGGGCAATGTGAGGAAGTATTATTTCACAGAGAGGGTAGTGGATGCATGGAACAGTCTTCCTGAGAAGGTTGTGGGGTCTAAAACTGTGGGAGAATTCAAGAATGCATGGGACAGACATAAGGCAATTCTTCTGGGGGGTAGGAAGAAATAGGCTGTTGGTTAACTAGGATCTGCGGCCTATCCTGTAGGTAGGGAAATGGGCAGACTAGATGGGCCTAGCGGTCCTTATCTGCCGTCAAAGTCTGTGTTTCTATGTTTCTATGTTTATTAATAAAGGAGAGGGGAGATGGGCAGAGTAAGACAGTGAAAAGGCAGAGATACTGAATTAATATTTTTGCTCAGTAGTCACAAAAGAAGGGGAGGAGTTACCTAAACCAAACAATAGAAGCAGTCTGAGTAGTGGGGTTAATGCCAGTCCATTTACAGAAGAAAGAGTCCTGAAAGAACTCCTAAAACTCAAGGTGGACAAAGCAATGGGGCCTGATGGGATTCACCCTAGAATCCTAAAAGAGCTAAGGGAGAACCTAGTGACACCACTAACCACACTTTTTAACAAATCATGGGAAGATGGGGTGGTACCTGAGGACTGGAGGAGGGCAGATGTGATTCCCTTCACAAAAATGTGGAGCAAGGCAGAAGCAGGAAACTACAGACCTGTTAGTTTGACCTCAGTGGTAGGGAAATGATGGAATCACTTCTGAAAGAAAGAATTGTTCAGTACCTAGAGGCCAGGGACACAGGACCCAAAGCAGCATGGGTTCACAGCAGGAAGGTCATGTCAGAAGAATCTAATCGATTTCTTTGACTGGGTGACCAAAGTAATAGACCAGGGAGGGACTGTGGATATGGCCTACCTAGACTTTAGCAAGGCATTTGACACAGTCCCGCACAAAATATTAATAATCAAGTTAGTCAGCCTGGGAGTGGGTCCCAGGGTGGTAGTCTGGGTAGCAAACTGGCTGCACAACAGGACACAGAAGGTAATAGTGAATGGAACACATTCTGAAGAAAAAGGGGTTACTAGTGGAGTACCTCAGGGCTCAGTACTGGGTCCAGTCCTCTTTAACGACTTTATAGGTGACATTGCAGAGGGTCTGGAAGGAAAGGTATGCCTCTTTGCAGATGACAGAAATATCTGTAACAGAGTTGATACACGGGGGGGTAGAAAGGATGAGAAGGGACTTGGCAAGGTTGGAGGAATGGTCAGACATATAGCAACTTAGATTCAATGCAAAGAAGTGCAAAGTAATGCACCTGGGAAATAAAAATCAAGGAGAAGAGTATACAATAGCAGGGGAGGTACTAACAACAACAATAATGGAAAGGGATCTGGGTGTAGTCATATCAGATGGCGTAAAGGTGGGTAAGCAATGTGAGAAGTCAGTAAGGAGAGCCAGGGGGATACTGGGATGCATAGGGAGGGGCATCACAAGTAGAAAAAGGGAAGTGGTTATCCCTCTGTACAGACAGTTGGTGAGACCTCATCTATGCAAGAACATAGACAGGATGGAAGCAGTCCCGAGAATGGCAACTAAAATGGTGCAGGGTCTACATCAGAAACCATATAAAGAGACTGAGAGAACTGAATATGTATACCCTTGATGAAAGGAGGGACGGGGGACATGACAGAAACTTTTAAGTACCTTAAGGGAATCAACAAAGTCCAAGAGGGTAGCATCTTGCAGAAAAAGAGATGTGTAAGAACAAGGGGGCACAATTTAAAGTTAGAGGGGGGACGGCTCAGGGGTAATGTGAGAAATTTTTTCACGGAGGGGGTGGACGCATGGAACTGCCTTCCTGGAGAGGTTGTGGGGTCTAAAACAGTGGGGGAATTCAAACATGCATGGGACAGACATAAGGCAATTATAGTGGGGAGGTTGCAGGAAGTAGGCTGTTGGTTAACTAGAATCTGCAGCTTATCCAATAGATAGGGAAATGGGCAGACTGGGTGGACCAAGTGGTCCTTATCTGCCATCAAAGTCTATGTTTCTATGGTCTGGCTCACAGTTGTATCTGGAGTAGTGACCTAGGTGCAATAAGAAAATACCACTCCTAAATAAATGTCTGGGAGAAGTAAATAGTTCTTGGCTGTTATTGTCATAGTGAATCCAAGAGGAGGGAATGAGTTGTGCCAGGACCAGGGATCCCATCCCCCAAGCAAGCAAATCCACCAGCACAGAATGGCCACCCCTCTCAGAGCCCAAAGGTGGCCCAGGGACCAACCCCCCCAGGGCAGTGATCCACCCACCATACTGGACAGGCAACCAGTGTGCCAAGTTCTAGGTGGGCTATATGTTACTCCATAAAGTGGCCTTCAGTACACCAGACGGGAATCACTCTGTATGAACATGTCACCAGTGTCTCGGCCTCACCAATGTAAGAAGAGACATTATATTGGGACCTATGTCTAGTGTCCTGGATGCCCTATTTACTGGGCTTCTAATGTGGTAGGGACCACGAGTCAGACAGGCCTATCAGGCTCACCCGGATTGCATCCACCCCACCCAACCAGCATGTTGTATAGGCCCTCGTGAGAATGTGGCTCCAAGAGATAAGGCCCTATTTAATGGGCTGTATAATGGAGTGGGTTGCCAGTTCACCAGTACCCCCAATGCCTCTACTCACTCCTATCAGATTGCTGCTGTTAAGAAAACATCCAATCCATATTCTGGGATCAGAGACTCAATAGGTCAGCAAGGCCCCACCAGAGAACACAGAGAGCCACCAGCATTCAGTATAATGAATGCTCTGAATGACGCATCAGTTATCCACCCCCTGGCAGGTATCCCCCCCTGGAGAAAACTCCAGTCCCGGCTGCCCCCAGCCATGGAGAATGGCCCACCTCTGCCCAGCAACCCAGTCCCACCCAAAGAAGCCCCCAGCCCAGTCTTTTCTCCAAAATATCCCCTCCTCAATGGGTTACTCACTGTGGTCAATCTCCCAGGGATCTGGCTGTAGCTTTCAGGCAACCCTGGGGTTAGTGCATTGTAGGATCTTCTTTAGGGAATGTAAGGTGGCTTGTTGAGACTTCAGTTGCTGAGGTAGAGCCGTCTCGGAGAGATGGTCTGGGTGAAGTCTCTGCAGCAATGCCATTGTAGATGGGATTGCAAAGCCTCTCTTCTGAATGTCCTCCAGTACTTCTGCAGCCGTGTCATAGCTCTGTTGTCCATTATAAAATTGGACTACCAGGCGGACAGGAAAAGGGATGCAAAATTTAAATTTATGTTGCCGGAGAAGGGCAAACAGGGGACTGTACTCCGTCATGTCTGCATAGTGGCTGGAGTGTAATCATTATCAAAAAAAATCTTTTTGTTCCATAGACTATCTTCTCCTGAGACCAGGCCTTTTTGAGGCTAAGTTCTTTAGTTTTAAGAAGCATATAATTATTTATTTTTTCCTTTCTTTTTTAAATTTATCTCCCTCCTACTCCCCTCCACCTCTGACCCTTTGGGGCACCTAGGGAGTCATCCCTCTGCCAGCCACCCTACCCTGGACTTACATTGCACCCCATGGAGCAATGGCAATCCCCCCCGGATGGGGAATGAGGTGGGGCCCGTGTGCCCCATACAATCAACTTTCGTCAGGCAAGGCAGTCCAGGTGGGTGGAGGCATATTGAGGGCACGCTCCCGGTGCCCCATCTTCCCAGAGATGACTGGGCTTTTTTCCACCTGTTTTCTTCCCACACACTTGGTGTGTGCCCTTCACGTCTTGGCACAATGCGCCGTCCACCACGTGCCTCGGCCAGCCCTTCCTGCAGGCAGGACTTCGTTGCTGTACCTGAGCCTCCGCTTGGGGTCAGCCTAACTGCGGGCTGTCGTGGGACACTTGAGCCTTCTCTCCCAGCTGGCCCTCTGATGACCCAAGTCCATTCCCAAACCTGGGTCACCGGCGCCCCAAGTGGAAATCCAACTGCTATGCTGATGGGCTGGCTTAAGAAGCATATAATTATTGATCTAGGTCTAGTCACAGGATCACTTGGCTTAGGCCCCAGCACTCTATGTACACATTCAGACTCCAGCTGAAGAGATGGATCCAGGGAGAGTGAGCTATATCGTAGGGTTTCGATAAATGTTTTAATATCTGCCCCTTGGCTATTTTCATGTACAGAGAGTATATATATGAATATTTTTTCGTCTGTGTATTTTTTCTGTAACCTCCTGGCAATCTACAGTTAATTGCCAGATTTGGGTTATTTGTGCAAGGGTATTATATAGATCTGTTAGTTGCATTTCTTGTGCACTAGATTTTTCCTCTAGTGCTGTAGTTCGGCTGCCAAGTCCTTCAACACTCGATCAAACTCCTGCTACAGATTTTTGGAGGGACTGTATCTGTTTTAAAAATTCTGTTTTAAACTTGGTCAGTTCAGATAATATTTTATCTAACTTGGTTGTCAGGGAGTTGCTTTTGGAATCCTTAGCTGTTTGTTTTTTGGACTTGGTTGACAAGGATCTCATGGATCGCAGAGAGGCTGCCGAGGTCTCCGAGTTGGACGTCTGTGATAAAATATCGGTATTGTCGTGCTGCAGAACTGTTAATCTGTTAGAGCCTTTATTCAGTGGCTATGTTAGCATGCCTCGCCTGCTGTCTAAAAGTAGAGTCAAATATAGATTAATATTTGTGATGACCGAGGTGAAGAGCTCTCTTCTCAGTAGCCATATCCTCAGAAACGTCACTGGAAGTCCCTCCCTGTGCTCTTGACTTTGAGGCTGCTGGCCGGTTTGGTTGGACCTTTTCCTTCTGTTCATTCCCCTTCTCCAGCACTCCTTCCCATTTACTTCCCCACTCCTTCCTTCCTTTCTTTCTTTTGCTTGTTTGTACCTGCACCTGCTCTGGATCCCATTTGTTGCCTCCCCCCCCTTCCCTGTTCTCATTCTTCCCCTCATTTTTGTTGCTCTTATTCCTTCCCCTGTTCATCCCCCTTCCCATCTCTTAGTTTTCTATTTCTTTGTTTGTCTTCTTTGTTGTGCTGGTCCTGTCCCATCTCATTCTATTTTTCTTTCGGGGTCCTCCTTCCAGCCACCACTGCTGCTGTTTACCTGCCAGCCATCTCGGGCGTGCATCCTCCGCTACGCTCAGTATTACCTTTTGGCCTTCCAGCGCTGTTTTCAGCTACCTCACATTTGCTGTTAGCCCATCTTGGAAGTCGGAACTTGTCCACTGTCTTGCAGCTGCTGCTGAGACTGCCTCTCTACGGGCTTCTTCTGCTGTTCCCTCTGGCTCCTTCCCTGTACATCAACTTGACTTGCCTGTCGTAACATGGTGCCGGCGCAGGACCTGCTTGCCCTCCTACACCTCCCTGCTGTATCTTGCTGCATGGTATATCTGGTTCTCACCATATACTGTAGCGTTTTCTTGGAGATACTGGACCCTTAACCAGGCTTGCGACTGGCATGGAACATTTTGCGGAGCCACTTCCAGCTACTAACATTGGAATCCTACACTCTGTGGCCTCAGCGGCCCTTCTTCGGCCGCTCGTCAATTTAATTTCCTCATTCTGCTGGGGGTCATTAAGAGCCTAACTGAATCTGAATCTCCGACTGCTCGATGCATCTGCTTTCCATACATGACTCCAACCACTGTTGCATCAATTCCAAAATGTGCCTTAAGAGCAAAGCGTCAGCTGTTTAAAACTGATAGATATTTTTGTACAAAAGCATTATTTTGGTGCAAAAATAAAATATTTCCATAGTCTAAAGTAAGAATTAGGACCTGGTTTGCAATAAGCATCATTCAGGCTTCATTAGTCTGTCAGCTCATGTTCCAGTACAGACAGCCCAGTTTTTGACTTAACCTATTCCCTACATTTTCTATGTGTGGTACCATGCTAAAACTAGAAATCAGCAGCACCCCTAAATAGATTAAAATAGAAACTACTAAGAGTGCATTTCGATTTCGTCCAACAATTTGCAAATTTTCCTTAATCTGGGCCAGTCTTTGGGTAGAGCCAACGATCATTATATTAGTTTTTTTATTCAGTTTATTTCCAACCACGATGCCAAAATGTCATAATTAGTCTGTAAAGAAACCTGCAGCTCCACTTTAGAGGGGCCAGAATCAAGAACAACTGTATCATCAGCATACAGCAAACTATTACCCTGGGGGAAGATACCTGGTCGATTATTAATAAAAGCTGAGAATAGCAAGGAAACCTATACCAAACCCTGGGAAACATCTGCCTCACTTTCCTTGGCCCTGAGAACTCATTGCCTACTTTAACCTTTTGAGAGCAATGACTCAAATAGTTATCATGCTGTAACAAATTCTGTCCCTTCATTTCAATCCCTTCCAGTTTATCTAAAATTATACGACAGGTATCTGTCCTCAGCCAGTCACAGCAGAGACCAGCCCTCAGTTATTCTCCCACAAACTCTGTCTAACAACACCCAGAGTCATTTATTCAAGTAAACCCCTCCCACTGTCAGTTCATGGCTCTCCAACCTCGCCCACAGTCAGTTATTCAAATAAACCCCACCCACAGTCAGTTATTCAAATAAACCCCACCCACAGTCAGTTATTCAAATAAATCCCACCCACAGTCATTCAAATAAACCCCACCCACAGTCAGTTATTCAAATAAACCCCACCCACAGTCAGTTAGTTAAACTTTGCAGCACTGTCAGCATTGGTCTACATTTTTTCCTCAACTGTAACTTTGTTGCCTCTCCCATGTTATGCCTTCTGGTGTCCTCTATGGCCCCAAATTCACGTGAACTGCACAATATAGAAAATGTATTGGTCCTGCCCTCCAGACCTGCTGCCCACTGCTCCAGAGTTGCCTACTACAAATCCCACACCCTGTTTTGGCATGACAGTGACTGTGATTTCCTAGAGTGTGGGCTTCTTCTTATTGCTCCACTACTCACTCTTCTAATCTTCACATTTCCACTCTTGTACACTCTCCACATTCAGCGGACAGCCTCCACTTAGAGGAATTCCTTTTAACAATAAGCAATAACTTTTAGCAATGGATAAGTTCTTAGTATTATAAAACACTTACCTGGCTGTATATAAAACTGCTGTAACTTCTGTATTTAACATTACTGAACACTGGGCTGTATACAGTCATTATGAGTTAAAAAGTATCTGAGCTAGAAACATCAATGTCTTAGTTTGTGCCATTCATTTAGTTAAGAATAACTTGACTACTGAATTTTTTGCAACTGTTTCTAACCAAGACATATAGAAACCTGAAACAATCAGTGAGGATTCCTAACCTTACATCTTACAATCTGCTATCTACACTTGGTATAATACACATTAATTACCTTCGTAGCATACCTGGTGGGTCTTTCTCATGACCATTATATGACTAGGTCGACTCATTTATGTTTGCTTGCATGCATGTGCAAGAAACACAGTGCCATCATTGGAGTTTTCGGAGGTGTGGCAGCCCTCTTCCAATTCAGTCAGTGTGTTTACAGGCGCGGCCGCAGTTCTCCAATGCCTGATGGTCGCATACGCTCCAAAATGCAGTGAGTACAGTTGAGGAGCTACGCTTCAGTGAGCAGCGATCAGATATTGCCTGCTCATGCGTGCTCCCCTATACACAGACACACACACACACACACACACACACACACACACAGGCAGGCATACTGGGTGCTCGGCCCCCCCGTGCACACTGTGGCCGGGGGGGGGCCCAATCCACGTCGGCTGTGCTGCCCCCAGCAGAGTTATATGCCACACTGGATGCCCACCCCAGCATGGCTTCAGATATTGTATAGCCGACGGTCCCCTGTCCCCCCAGTACAGGGTGCCACACCAGAAGCCCAACCCAGCGTGGCAATAGATGCTATTGCCGACGGGGATGCCCAATCCCTCGTTGGTGCCACGACCCCCCGACCCCATCAGCCATCTTTGTGCCATGCTGGGAGCTGACCCCAGCATGGCAAACATCCCGCGTCATCTAAAAAAAAAACTGCAAATCAAAAACTGTCCCTCGGCGCTTCTCCCTGCCCCCCTCCCACAACCCGCACCTTCCCACTGTACACCCTGCCTCCCCACACCCTCCATACCCCATACTTACCTCTGGACACTGGCACGACGATCTTCGGTGGACCGGGAACTTGTCTGCACTCTTCAAAGCCGACCGCGAACGGAGGAAATGCCGGTAAGCTGTATAATGTAATGAATAGGGTTTTTTCAACTTTGCTGCATATCTCAGCCATTTTTTTGAATTTTTGCACCAAATTTTCAACATGAGGTTTTTGGGAACCCTTCTCATGAATGATGTCACTGTCATGGCATTCATCGGGCCCAAAGGGTGATTTCGCAGTCACTGTGTGAAATCACCTTTCGGGACTGAGTAATGGAATGACACTGACACTGTTCATAAGGTGGGCTCTCAAAAAGCCTGTGTTGAAAATTTGGTGGAAAAATTCCTAAAAATTACTGTTTTACGAGTGTGCGTTACGCAGTTCCTACGCACGCTCGTAAGTTTGCAAATGTTCAATATTTTCACTCCAGATTTTCAACATTGCCATTTTACCAACCTCCTTATGAGCAGTACAGCTGTCATTTTTCACATCTTACCCAAAACATGTTTCCGCCCATGTAGCGCACAATGGTGCAGTTGGTGTGCGAAATCAATGTATGGGACACATTAAGAAAATCACAGTGACACTGTTAATGAGCAAAGGTCTTAAAATGGCTATGTTGAAAATTTGGTGAAAAAATTCCTAAAAATGACTGTTTCACGAGTGTGCATTGCGCAGTTCCTGTGCACGCTCGTAACTTTTGAGAATTCTCTATATTTTCACTCCAGATTTTCCACATTGTCATTTTATTACATTTCATTTTGAATAATACAGCTGCCATTTTTCATGTCACCCCAAATGTGTTTCTGCACACGTAGCGCACAATGGTGCAGTCAGTGTGTGAAAGCAATGTTTGGGACAGATTAAGGAAATGGCTATGTTGAAAATTTGGTGACAAAAGTCCATAAAATGACTGTGTTACGAGTGAGGATTGTGCAGTTTCCACACCCTCGTAAGTTCATGACTTTGTAATATTTTCAGTCCAGATTTTCACCAGTGGCATTTTTCCACACATGAACAGTACAGCTGTTATTTTTCACAACAAGGCCAAAATGTGTTTTCACACTTTCAGCGCAGAGATGCGTGGTCGCTGAGGGAAATCATTGTTCGGGACAGATGAAGAAAATCACAAGGACACTGCTCATGATCGGAGATCCCAAAATGCCTGTGTTGACAATCTGCTGTAAAAAATTCCCCAGCCTAATTACATTATGGGTGTGCGTTGCACAGTTTCTATGCACGCTCCTGACTTCACCAATTTTTTTTATATTTTGACTGCAGATTTGCAACATTGCCATTTTTTACACCTCCCGTGAACAGTACAGTTGTCATTTTCACATCCTGTTTGAATGTATTTTTGCACCTGTGGTGCTAAATGCCATAGTCGCTGTGCATAAGCAGCTTTGGCTAACAAACTGATATTGCCACTGTTCATGAGGTGGGGGTCACAAAAACCATGTTGAACATTTGGGTGAAAATACCAATGAATGCCTGAGGTGTTAGGGTTTCCAACCATAATGCCCCACCCTGTAGAGAATGAATGACAGGCATGTGACTTGGGATTCCTGCCTGTAATGCTCATACCATTCCACCCCCACCCACACCTGCAGCCACTGAGAGGCATCAGTGTGCCTTGGACTTCGGGCCCAAAGTTCACCCCATTCTCCTATACCACCCATCTCACCATATTTCCTGATGGAATGGGGTGCGCATAAGGGCCAAAGACCCCAAGGCACACCATGACACTTGTCAGTGTCTGCAGGGTAGGGTGTGGTGAAATGGCTTGGCCGTTATGCCTGACGACCCAAAGGCACACCCCCAATGCCTGTCACTCTCTGCAGGGTCATGGTGGGGTTGGCTTCAGTTCAATACTTCACTGCCATTTCTGTTATGTAGCTCTGTAACTTCTACACTACCAGTGCCAATGCCAGCAAGCAAACATTCAGCACTGACAAATGCTCGTTATATTTGTCTCACCAATTATCAAATCAAAATGATCAATTTAGTTAAAAGTATGCAGTCTTCTTTTGTTCTGCAAATTTTTAGATCTGTGCGTTTCACCTTTCAACCCAAGTCTTTTAACCACTTAGCCTTTCTTTTTATTTCGTATACTTTTTTTCTGCTTTGGCCAGCCATCCACTGGTGGTTGCAGTCACCCACCACCCATCCCCAGGACATAGAAACATAGACTTTGATGGCAGATAAGGACCGCTTGGCCCACCCAGTCTGCCCATTTCCCTACCTACTGGATAAGCTGCAGATCCTAGTTAACCAACAGCCTATTTATTCTTATCCCCTCTAGAATTGCCTTATGTCTGTCCCATGCATTCTTGAATTCCCGCACTGTTTTTGACCCTTCAACCTCCTCAGGAAGGCTGTTCCATAAATCCACTACCCTCTCTGTGAATAAAATACTTCCTTACATTCCCCCTGGGCCATCCTCCCTCTATCTTCAAATTGTGTCTCCTTGTTCTTGCACAGCTCTTTTTGTAAAAGATGCTACCCTCTTGGACTTTATTGATTCCCTTGAGGTACTTAAATGTACTTATCATGTCCCCCCTCCTTCCTTTTTTTTTAATTATTTAACTAGGAGTAGCACACTAAGCTGAAAGCTTGTTTACAGGTGTAACCTGAGAGCACGGAGAAGTTAAGTGACTTGCTCAGGGTCACACAGTATGCAAGTGGGGGCTGTGGAATTCAAACCCAGGTCTCCAGATTTGCAGCTCAGAGCCTTAAACCACTGCGCTATACTGCTTCCATTCCTCAAGGGCATACATATTAAGCTCCTTTAGTCTTGCTTCATATGGCTTCTGGTACAGACCCTACACCATTTTAGTTGCCCTCCTCTGGACTGCCTCCATCTTGTCCATGTCCTTGCAGAGATGAGGTCTCCAGAACTGCATGCAGTACTCCAGATGGGGTCTCACCAACTGTCTGTACAGAGGGATAACAACTTCCTGTTTTCTACTGGTGATGCCTCTCCCTATGCATCCCAGTATCCTAGCAACCCTCCTTACTGCCTTCTCACATTGCTTGCCTACCTTTAAGTCATCTGATATGACTACCTCCCAGTCCCTTTCCATTGTTGTTGTTGTTATTAGTACCTCCCCCCATATTGTGTACTCTTCCCTTGGGATTTTGTTTCCCAAGTGCATCAATTAAATTCGCCTGACATGACCTTCCTGCTGTAATTCCATGCTGCCTTGGTTCCTGTGCTCCACTGGCCTCTAGTTGCTTAACAATTCTTTCCTTCAGAAGTGATTCCATCATTTTCCCTACCACTGAGGTCAAACTAATTGGTCTGTAGTTTCCTGCCTCTGTCTTGCTTCCATTTTTGTGATGGGGAATAACAACCACCCTCTTCCAGTCCTCAGGAACCACACCATCCTCCCATGATTTGTTAAAAAGGGTAGTCAGTGGTGTCACTAGTTCTCCCCTTAGTTCTTTTAGAATTCTGGGGTGAATCCCATCAGGCCACATTCCTTTCTTCTGTGACTGGACTGGTATCGACCCTCCTATTTAGAGTGCTTCTATTCTTTGGTTTAGGTACCTCCCCCTCCTTTTGTGAATACTCAGCAGAAATATTCATTCAGTATCCCTGCTTTTTCACTGTCACCCTCTGCCCACACCCCGTTCCCTTTATTAAGCCTCATTATCCCTCCCTTGGTCTTTCATCACTCCCTAACATAACTATAAATGGTTTTATTCCCCTTCTTAACTGAGTTGGCTATCTTTTCCTCAGTTTGGGCCTTTGCTATTCTGACTGCCTTCTCTGCTTCCTTCTTTAACTGGTAAAGTTCTCTGTCCTCCTCCTTCTGTGTTTCCTTATACTTCCTGAATGCTGCCTTTTTCTTCCTAACCTTCCCCGCCACCTCTTTTGAGAACCATAGTGTTTTTTTCCTTTGCTTTGTTGATTTGCTTCGCACAAAGTCTTGTTGCCTCTGTGATGGCTGTTTTGATTTTTCCTCATTGTTCCTCCATCCCTCCTTCTTGCCCATTTGCTAGTGCTTTTCTGAGGCACTCTCCCATTTTCCCAAAGTTAGCCCTCCTAAATTCCAATACTCTTGCTTTTGTATGGCTTGACTCTATGGCTGAGTTTATCGTGAACCACAGTTTGGTGGTTGCTTGTTCCCAGATGGCTACCCACTTCTAAATCAGAAATCCTCTCTCTATCCCTGTTTGATAGTACCAGGTCCAAGACTCCTCCCTTCTGAGTGGGTTTCAACACTATCTGTCTGAGGCATGTCCCCTGTAGGGCATCGAGAATGACCCTGCTCTCGGATGTGGCTGCAGCAAAGGTGCTTCAGTTAACGTCTGGCATATTCAGGTCCCTCATCGATAATATATCCCTTTCTCTGCTATCCTAAGGATGTCTTCTATCATTTCCTTGTCCATTGCCTCCTCCTGAGATGGGGGTCTGTATATAACCTCCATGTGGATTGTGGTGCCATTTCCTATCTCCAGGGCAGGGCCCCTGGTGTTCTGCGGCAGAATTTTCTGATTTCTGCAGCAGGGCTCCTTGACTTCTGTGGCAGCATTTTCTGATTTCTGCCGCATGATTCATTCATTTCTCTGGCAGAATGCAGTCCTGTCATTGGCTAAATATGATGTGATGTCATCAATGACATCATATGCTGAGCATAAATGAGGGGCTTCAGGATAAACAAGGTGGGAAAGAAAGCCTGACACTATGAAAAAACAGTATATTTATATGAAAATTCACCAAAAACAATGAATTCTGTGGCACTATATATATATTCTGCGGCATGATGCAAATTCTGCGGCAAATTCTGCAACCGCAGAACCACAGAATTCAAGGGGCCTTGCTCCAGTGTGACCCACAGTGCCTTTTCTACTCCCTGTTTACCCTTTAGTTCCATTACTTTGATCCCTTCCCTTACATAGAGAGCTACTCCTCCTCTTTTACCCTCCCTGTCCCTCCTGTAGATTATGTACCCTGGTATGTTGACATCCCAGTCATGGTTCTCTGTGTACCATGGTTCTGTGACTGCCACGATATCCAGGCATCCCTCTTCCATCAAGGCCACTAGTTCAGGGAGCCTGTTAACTAGACTACGAGCATTGGTACTCACCACCCTCCATTTTTTGATGGCCTTGCCCCTTTTTGCCCATCCCTGTCCTTACTGCCTTTGCATTTTTCTCCATTGATCCCTGTCCTGCTCCCTACTGACTTCTCTATCCTGGTGTTTACCTCGCTAACTACCATGTTTTGTGGGGGGCGGCTTGGATTTCCCTGATCCTTTTCAGTGCCTCCCCCCCCAGTTAGTTTAAATGCAAGCCAATTAAGCATTTAAACCTATCACCTAGGAGGGACTTACCTCTAACCCCCAGACTGCCCACTGGCATACTCCCCCAAGGCTGGGGCCACTTGGAAGGCACCCCAAATCCCCAACAAATGCCTGAACTTGATCTGGGGGTGGGGATTGAGGAGCTTGGACAGCTGTGAGGGGCGTGGCAGAGTGGATGTCCTCCATTGCTCGGCCAAGCAGTTTCTCCCGGGGGAGGTGGGGTATGCATTGATGTATGCAGTACTTACACCTGATGTCTTGCATGCCTCCCAGCTAGGTACAGGCAGGTAGTCAGACCCCCGGCCTCTGCAAGAGGTCAGTACTGGACCAGTGACTTTCCCACCTTCCCCTCCCAAGGAGGAGAGCAGTCATTGGAATGCTCCATATGAAACTTGCCAGCAGAAACAGGCCTCATGGTCTAGCAAGTCTACTCAAATGCACAGCTACCACCCCTATACTGCAGCTACCTCTTCTCCTCACCCTCATAAACTGCCCAACGTTGTTTACCCAGCACCCCTTGCCCTGTCCCATGCTCTTTTGAAACTGTCCACCATCCTGCATGCCACCACCTCCTCCGGTAGAGTGTTCCATTTCTACACCATTCTCACAGTGAAATAATACCTCCTCATCTCCCTCTTGAATCTCCCACCCTTCAGTCTTAGCCTGTGCCCCCTTGTGTCCCTTCACTTCCTCAGCTTAAACAACCCCTCTGTGGTAGATTTGTTGATCCACCTCAAGTAATTGCATGTTTTAATCTTATCGCCCTGATCCATTATCTCCTCCAGGGTGTACAGAAACAAGTGTCTCAGCCTTTCTTCACAGGTTCTGCCTTTCATCTCCTCTATTACTTTTTGTTGCCCTATGCTACATTGCCTCAAGCAGCCTGATATCCTTCATCAGATATGGATGCCAGCACTGCATGCAGTACTCCAAATGCAGCCTGACCAAGGACCTGTACAGGGGCAGGATCACATTCTTGTGTCTGAAAGAAAACCTTTGCACAATGCACCTCCGCATCCTATTGGCCTTAGCCGCAGCCTTCCTGCACTGGGCAGAGTTGTTCATGCTGTCCGTTACTATGATCCCTAGATCCTTCTCCTCCTCCATGACACCCAACCACACCACACCCCACCCAACCAAGATTCCCTCCTTGGGTTCTTCACCCCAAAGTGTATAACTTTGCACTTCTTTGCGTTAAAACCCAATTGCCACCTTGTCAACCACTCCTCAAGTCTGGTTAGGTCACCCTGTAGCTTCTGCCACCTCTGTGTGTCATCCACAACTGCCTCCATCTTGGTGTCGTCAGCGAACAAACTGATCTTGCTCCCAACCCCAAGTGCTATATCAGCTATGAACAGTGCAAACAACATGGCCCAAGCACAGAATCCTGTGGCACACTGCTGGTCACTGGCCTAGAAGATGAGAGTCTCCCCCTACAACCAACCATTGCAGTCTATCTTCCAGCCAGTTCTTGATCCAGTTAGCCATCATAGCTCCCTCCCCTACATATTTCAGCTTTGCCCTCAGTCACCCATGAAGGACCAAATCAAAGGCCTTGCTGAAATCCAAATATAGGACATCCACTGCATGGCTCTGTCCAACTCCCCTGTGGCCCCATCGTAGTATTCTATTAGGTTGGTCTGGCACTATCTGGAGATGAACCCTTGCTGCTGCCCATCCTGGAGCTCATTGACCTCCAGAAAGGTTATTAGTCTCTCCTTCAAGATTGTTTCCATAAGTTTACCCACTATGGAAGTGAGACTGACAGATCTGTAATTACCTAGCTCATCCTTTGGGCCGCTCAATGTCACTAGGTGTGGGATTTCAGAAGAACTCAAATAGACAGACAAAACTTAGGTGTATAAAAAAATGCCTGAAAGCATTTACCATTTTATTTTTTGATTCCAAAATAAAATAATAAAATGTCTAGAAAGGAAGCGGTCATCTTGCCCTTGTATAGATCACTGGTGAGGCCACACTTGGAGTATTGTGCACAGTACTGGTGCCCATATCTCAAAAAGGATGTGAGATTACTGGAGGGGGTGCAGCACAGGGCTACGAAAATGGTCACGGGACTGGGGGAGTTGCCAAATGAGGAAAGATTGTGGGAGCTCAACATGTATTCACTGGAATACAGAATGGAAAGGGGGCGACATGATAAAGCTTTAAGTACTTGAAAGACATAAACAAAGTCAGAGAGGGAGGATTGTTCTACTTAAAGGGGGAAGGGTCACTAACGGGCACAGTCTGAAGTTGGAAGGGGGAAGGTTCAGGAGAGAGATGAGGAGGCACTACTTTACAGAGAGAGTGGTGGCGAGATGGAACATACTGCTGGAGGAGGTAATCGAACTGAGGACAGTGGATAGATTTAAGCAGGGTTGGGATAGAGTCAAGAGCAGGATTAGTACAGACAAGAACACAAAGGGAAAGACCAGGAAAGGGAGGAAGGGATGGGTTTGGGTGGGGCTGGCAGCTGTAGTAATATGAAACTAAGAGCTGCACAATTGGGCAGACTTAATAGACCTGTGGGCCTCTTTCTGCTGGCAGTTTCATATGTTCATATGAAAATGAGGTTGGCAGTCGTCAACACGGCATGGCTTAGCTTCAGCCTCACTTCAGGTACTCAGGCAGTGCTTGTTCAAGCACACCCAGAAAGTCTTATACCTTCCATGACCAGGAAGCAACTGGCCTCCCTATCTAAAAACTATGCCCCTAGAGGTGATCGTTTTATGTCATGCTAAGGGTGACTTCACTGACATGTGATCTACCCACATTTCATAACTAGGCTTTCTAAGGAAAACAACCAGGCCTATACAGAAGAGAAGATGTTCTTCTAAGCCTTAATATATTAAGCAATCTTATTACTTTAAAACAAGTAATATATAATGCAGTCCTGGTCAGTAAATGAGCTCTGCATCCTTAATTAGCACTAATGACTGTTAGGTCCTCCGGCTGCACAGTATGACTTGCATTTTGTTCAGTATAAAAACAAGCCACTAGGGGCCGCTGTCTCCCTATAGGAAAATGTATTCACCTTCAGGCAACAGGTGGGCCCAGTTCTGGCCTAGAAGGAGGGAGGAAATGGAAACAAGAAAACAAAACAGGTAACACTTCCTGTTACTTTTATCCAGGCATTTAAACAGTTTGCAGCAATGCAGTCGTTGTAAGTCTTTCCCACGGTTTCAGTTTTCAATGAGCCTGTTTTTAAATTGGAAGGGGGGGGTCAGTATTAACTTGTAACACAAAATGGGCCCCCTCTGGGACAAACATTACCTGAGGCTCAATTACAGACTGGCCCCATTTAGAGATATTTCGTTATCACTTAATGTGTATATTTGTAACCTAGACACTCTTCTTTATTTCTGCAAGAACCCTTATTTTTACTATTTTTATTGTACCTGGCCTGGGTTTAAAGTAACCATTTTAGTAATTTATGCAGCTTTCACATCCATTTCTATTTAAGCTTGCTGCACCTTACCCAATATACAAGCTCTGTAGACTTAGTAGGGCATGTTTTTAACATCAATTTCTTTTTCTTTTCAAGCACCTACACTTAATTTAGCATGGTTATTCATGTTTCAGTATAATCTGCCTGCCAATATATTCATTATCTATGGTATCTTTTTCAGCACTGCAGGCACTTTTTATTTCATTTTAACTTGTACCATCTGTCCCTTAATTCTTTTAGCACTTTCTAGCAATATCTAAAGCACTTTATTCCTTTAAAGCCTGCCTGCATTTTATTTCTTAAGCGCCAGACTCGCGCTTTCAGTCCACCAAGGCGGTATCCTTATCTCTTCTTTCGGACACTCGGGCTGTTTCACATTATGGCCAGTTATGTGCTATAAATATGTAGCCCATAAATGGGGGACAAGAAAAGTAAAAAGAGACAGTGCAGGATAAGATGGTGCTGCAGGTGGCCAGTCCAACGGCAATATTTAGGAAGAGAGAAAGAATAATTAATAGAGAGAGAGAGATAGCAAAGAGTGAAAGGAATTGGAGGGGGTGGATTCAGACTACTTATGATGGTACCCTGTCACACTAGATACTCCTCCCCCTGGCCGACCCTTCAACTCCTGAGATCTCTTCTGATCCCAGGTCACCGGCATTGCAAGCGGTTGTGCTACTGCTGTGCCGGCAACCACTTGGCCTTTCAATGGTGCAACCCCACTTACTGAGACTTGTGAAATACATAAATGTACTTCCCTCCCCCGCTGTCAATTTACTTTACATTCTATTGGCAGCAGGTCTACGTTACACTCTATATTTTTACCCCAATGTTTTAAAGAGTCAAGCAATTAATGAGTCATTCTGTTTAATGTCTGTCAGTTCATTTATTTAGACAAGCTGCTAATTGATGCTGTGATCTGTTTTGTATGGGGTTTTCATTCACCCATTCCGTTTTTGAACTGCTTGTATACCATCTTTAATTACTCAGTTTACACATACCATCCCCGTTCTTTTTCACATTGCAGCTTGGTGTTCAGAAGCGAGTGGTAGTGTTCGAGTCAGACTTAATCTGCTGGCAGTTAGAAAGTTGATCCTGCCAATTTATTACTTCAGGTCCCCTTTTGATATCACCGTCCAGTGCTGCAGTATGGCCGGGGGGGGGATTCAGCTTTGCCATGCAAATATTGTACTCCAGGTTTTTTACTTTTTACCAGTCCTGGTGTCATTTATGAGGGGACAGGGTTCTACGACTGCTGGTTTGTGGACATGCTTCCCGTTCCTTTGCTTCTTGAATGTGTGCACTCTCCTCTTCCCCTTCTTGCATGATACGACTTCACAAAGATGCGCACGTTCAACCTGGCAATAAGGTAAGATGGTGTCAGGTTTCTTGTGTGGGAGACTTTTCAATGGGAGAGGGTGGCAGTTAAAGATGGTGGCTCAGCAGATGGGGGTCCCACCAAAATATTTAAATCGAGTCCTATTTTGCTGTTCTGTTGAGGGGTTATTGAGATGGGTCTGCACAGGCTGGCAGTTGGAGTGGTATTTGTTTTAAGGCACACATTTTAACAGTCTCTGCTGTGTCATTCTGAATTGCCTAGTGATTTACCGTACCACTATTCAGTCTTCACTCAGGGAACTTGATTCATTTAAGTACCATTATACAATGGCAAGAAAATTTCCCAGATTCTGATTGGTCAGTCTGGGGCTCGACCCGTGCTGTTATCCCAGCACAACATCATGGGTCCAGTCTCAGCCTCACTGTGAACCAATGTAGATGGCATTATGGAGCTTGCGTCTCTGTTTTTGCATCTCCTCTTAAGAAACAAAAATATTTGTTCACACTAATAAAAACATTCTTTAAAATATATATTTTTTAAATTGTATATGTAACAATGAGCCATTGTATAATAGCAATAATGCCCTCCAGGGTGTGTGTCGTTTGGTATAACTTTATGCCTCAGGTATTGGATGCACTCGGCCTGCGGCCTCGTGCCCAACCACCTGAGGTGCGACGTTATCCCAGCATGACACACATCCTGTTGGGCATTATTGCTTAATTATTTCCACTGCAGGTCTCTCTGTGCGTCTATAGGGAAAAGCGTTGGGAAAGATCTTTAGTCAAGTCAAGTTTATTTAAAAGACGCCCAATCCCAGAGGCTCTGGGCGCCGTACAAATTTTAAAAAGAACATGATACATAAATATAAATAGAATCACAAATTATAAAATAAATTATAATTTAATCTAATCTAAACATCAAATGCTTGAAAAAATAAAAATGTCTTCAAGTGAACCTTAAAGACATCTACAGTCGAGGCCTCTCTGACCAGAGCTGGTAATACCAGTTACCAGTTCAGCTTCTGCTGTTTCCAGTGTTGAAGGTTTGTTTACCATTTTTCAGCCAAACTCTCAACATGCAGGGGACATTAGATGAACTCTGCTGTTGGTTTTATGTAGACAAGCTTTTATGCCCATTTACTTCTCTCTAGAGCTGTGGTCATTACACAATATGGAGAAGACAAGAGATTTATGGCTATTACCCAGAAGGAGTTTAATAACTAAGCATTCTCAATTACTAGACTTATCTTAAAATTCACCTTTGGAGACCTGTACTGTATGTCTGACCTTAGATATATTAGGCAGCCCCCACCTTGCTTACACAGGCAATCCTCTCTATGGAGATTTAATCCTGGTAGACAGACAACAGCATCTGATGTTTTTGGGGAAAGACAAGATTCGGTTAACAGTATTATGTGTACTGCATCTGCTGCAATCAGTGTCTCCCATACCTATGTGGTAGGCAATGTCTGCTTTACTTTCCCTGCCTCACTGTGTAGGATTGGTGTCGACAGCCCCATTCCTGGTGTTGGTGGATGTTTGGAACTCCATTCGCCAAAGGCAGGAAACTAATGTGATTCAGGTCAGCCCACATTATATAGGAGATGCTATCTACCATTGTTGTGCAACATGTTGACGTGGGCAACCCTGGTTTACAGTCCAGTTTATTATGACTTTATGGAGAGCCTCTCTAAGATCTACTGTTACTGGTAACTAAATGGAGGTTACCCACCTGTAAACATAGTTATACTTCTAGTACTCAGTTCACATCCACACTTGGGAAGTTCCACTGGGTGTAACTCAGTCATCAGATGTCTTCAGGCTAGACTCTTCCCACCACCCATGCTGTCATCCTCTGGTTCTACCCTGATTGATGTGAGATAATCACACTAGGAGCAGGAATCCATGCAAGATTTGCTAGGGTGGGTTGTGTGGATGTGAACCGAATACTTGTATTAGAACTGGGGTTACAGGTGAATAACCTCTATTTCTAACTACCTAGACCCCGTTCACTATCCACACGTGGCTAGATTCCTAACTATCACCAGGGAGGAGGGGAAAATACATGCACCCCAATTTTGTAAATGGGATGGGAGAACCTGTGCAGAAGTTTAAAAACTCTGGGAAGATATTTGGCTTGCTTGCGAAACTGTACTAAACTGCAACATAGCTTGCTCCTCTAAAATTATTATGTTGGACATTTTTTCAGAAGCATGTAACTTATTGGTAAACCAGAAACTGTGGCTACATTTAACCATAATAACTGCAAAAACACTGTTTTGAAAAACTGGAAATAAACTACACATGTTCACTTAATGAGTGGCTAAATGATCTTTCAGTAAGAGACAGCTATGAACAACTTGACCACATACTGTAAATCAAGACAGAGTAGACGAGCTCTGTGCAATCTGGGGCCCCTTTTTATGTTTGTTTGCTCATATGCGCAAAGTGAACACGTTGGTACTTTAGTGTAGGGGGCCGTGTAGGTGTTCACTATACAAGCCAATCGATGCAGAAATGCAGGAGGCTTGCCTCTCAAAAGCAAATGCTGAGAAGGCTGAAGATGACAGTGTTCAGCTAGCTGATTGGCATAAACTTCTTGTGGCTCAAAGGATAGAGCCCCACCAGTCACACTGGTTTTCTGCCCATTAGCTAGCAGACATCAGCAGGCTTTAAAGATAAACATCAACCCTCACACTCTGTGTGTGTGTGTGTGTGTGTGTGTGTTCCTGCTAAAAACAGGAAGCCCCTTTAAAGCACTAAAAAGGGTTGGGGAAAACTAGCATGCAGAATGCAAATATAATAGTTTCTTATACATTAACAGCATGTCAAAAAAAAACAGAAAACACCAGCAATAGTTGATTTCAATTACATATTGTTTTGGTTCCCTTCAGAGCGTTCCTGATAGGACTTCCAGTGATGTAGCAGGCGGGAATGGCTGCTTAGTTCCCCGCACCGGTTACCAACGTTAGCTTCCGAAGAGAATCCAGTGCCTATCGTTCGCATCCTGCGTCCACAGATTTCGATAAAGGTGTAAGAAAGGACATGGGATGGTCCGCACGAAAAAAAGGGGCTCCCAAGTGGCAAAAATGGCATTAATGAGCACCTCGAGTAGACAGCCAGCAGGCCTCAGCCCAGCACCCTTGCATTCATCGGTGCTGTCCGCATCAGGGGCTGAAGACTCATGCTTGGACTCTGGCTCTACAAATACGTGGGCAGAGTCAAGGAAGATTATCAACTTGTTGCACAAAATTGATGCCAAAGTATCTGATATCCAAAAGGATTTTAAAAAGTTAGAATCCAGAACCATGGTGGTTGAACAACATGTAGAAGGGCTGCAGGCTGAACATATGGCATTTGGCAGATCCTTGGCATTCCTATATGGAAGGGAAAAAGCACTGACAGCCAAAGCTGAGGATGCTGAAGCTCGCTCCAGACGTAACAATATTCGGGTCGTGGGAATCCCAGAAAGAGCTGAGCAGGCAGATATGATCTCCTTCATGGATTGCTGGCTTAAAACGGAGTTACAGATCGAAGAAGACACTCAATTGGAGATCGAAAGGGCACACAGAACCCTTGCTCCTAAGCCCAAACGGGGCTCCCTTGAGAGCAATCTTAATTCAATTTCTCAGGTATACCATAAAGGAAAAGATTTTGCATTTGGCCTGGGGAAAGAAGGATCTTAACTTCGACGGAATGAAGGTATATGTGGACCAAGATTCCCCCCCCTCCCTGGCCCAGTGCTGGAGAAAAGTGCTCGGGGTTGTGAAGCAGCTTAAAGAAAGAGGCTTTTGGGCCCAACTACGTTACCCGGCCAGACTCTGGGTAGACCTACCAGAGGGGCAGAAAACTTATGACAAACTTCTCCTGGCTAAAGACTTTTTGAGCTCAAATGATATCCAGATCCCAGATATTAAAGAAGAAATAGCAGAAAAGGAAATAGAGAAGCTTTTATGGGCAACAGCACCTGGATCAAAGAACAGTTCGTAGTCGTACCTGAGAGCAGATTCTGTTTTGCCTTTGCATGTGGACCTTGCCAGATGGATTTCTAGAGAGAAAGTAAAGGGGGTGAACTTGTACTAGTTGACATGGTTTGTATATCCTCCCGGTGTTGGTGGGGGATACACCGCTTAAAGACTTCACCAGCTTCCAAAAGTGAACACCCAGAACAGACCTTGCGTGCCTATAGTTTTACAAGATTACTTACATGCCCATCCGGTTTGCTAAAGGACAGATTATGTATAGACTCCACTAGTTAGAATTTAAGAATCCTCTACGGCAGAGGAAAAGGACGTTTGTAGGGCTTATTTGGTTGAATTCGGGGGGGGGGCGCCTCCGCTTTTGTTTTCTTTCCAGATCTTGTCCCTGGGGCTATCTCCCTCGTCGTGGCTTCATGCGGTTTTCTCTGGGTTCCCCCCCATTGGTGGGTTAGACCCAAGTGAGCCTGGAATACAGACAGGCACCCCGGAGGACAGATGGGGCAGCCCCTTTGTTTTGTGTCCTTGGGGAGATGGGTATTTTTTTTGGTGGTACCTTCCTGAGTCCGGTAAAGATTGTGGTCCCCCTGCTAGTAGTGGGCCTTCCCGTTCTCTCGGTCCAGTTCCCATTCCCCTCCACAGGAACATTGCAGAATGAGAGAGTGTTAACTCTCAATCTGGGTGAGAAACATGCAAGCAGGGTTGGTGGTATTCCTGACAGAGCCGGGAAAGGAGGGGAGGGGTTTGTTTTCGATATCACCAATTTCACCTGGCTCGCATTGACAGTGCAGGGTCAGGTGGATCAATGGGTAGCGTTTGTTGGTGTGGTCTCTCCCTCTCCTCTGGTCTTGGGTGGAAGGAATGTGGGGGACAGCGGCATTGGTGGGTCTTGAACTATTTGGATAACTAATATTATGTTCCTCCCCCTACAGGGTGACCACCCATTGTAGAGATTGGCTCCCCCCCTTGTTTTTTTTCTTCTCACCTCCTCCCTCAAGTTCTGTTACACTGGATTCTCTTTTCATGGAAAGTGTTATCATCTGTAAACATGTTAGTACCTCGAGGGGTGATCTAGGTATCTCAGCCCCTCCCGGAAAGTTCCGTATCCAAGAGACTTTTAGAGGGCACAGGCAGGTAACACCCCAGGGCTCTGAGGTTATTTCCAGCCCTTTCACTCCTGATGGGGTGTTGTTCCCTCAAGGGGGTTTGAACATTTTCACCCCCCTTCTCCATGTCGATGCACCCACCAAGCAGTTGAAGGATGGCTAGGATGGGTACCTCGGCTTGTACTCTTAGTTCTGGCATTGACCTGTTGTCGATGCCCTCTTGCACTGGAGGCAAGTTTTTGTTCTCCATCGCGGGATACCTCAGATTCCCAGACCAAGTATGGGTCTTAAAAGCTGTGTTTGTTATTGTTCTATCTTTCTTCTATTCTATTTTTTCTCTCTCTTACTTCTTGTACTGGGGAAGGTGCCTCATGGTATTCACTAGTCTCATGATTATACAAATGAATGTAAGATGTATAACAAGCCACTGTAATATCTGTGGATTCACAAGATGTGTGACTTGATAATTTGCTCACTAAATGTCAAAGGCATTAACAATGTCATTAAGAGAGCCAAGATATTAACTGAACTTAAAAGAGAAAAGTGTGACATTGCCTGCCTGCAGGAGACAAGGTTAACCCAGGGAGAACATATGAAACTGTGAAGGGAGTGGGTGGGTACGGTGTGTTTTGATGAGCACCCTCAATCCAAAAAAGGGGGAGTGGCCATTTTACTCCACAGGGGTCTCCCATTTCAGATTAATTCAATAAACAGTTCAGGTACAGAACGCCAGCTGACAGTCACGGGGAACTACAAGGGCTAAATTCTACATTTAGTCGGGGTTTACACCCCTACCCCGCCCTCCGGTGAATTTTTACGCTCCCTATTCAATTCAATTGCAAAGTTACCACTGGGATAAATTATTCTAATGGGGGATTGGAATTGTGTGGAGAATGTTAGTTTGGATAGGAGCTCAACCAAAACCCCCAATTCAAAATCTTGCTCTAAACTGCTTCGTAGCTTGTTGGTAGAGGCAGGATTAACCGACCCCTGGAGACAATTTCACCCCTTGGCTAAAAACTTTACTTTCTACTCGCCGGCCTCAAAAACGTATTCCAGGCTGGATAGATTTTATACGTACAGAAGCAATCTGCATACATTTAAAGACATCTCCATCTTTCCGATTACGATTTCTGATCATGCCATGGTCAAAGCTAAACTTCATTGGGGCGTAAGGAAGGAAGGGGGCCTCTGGAGGTTTGATCCTGGACTTCTCAATGACAAACACTACATAGATTCCACTAAAAAAAGTATTCAGTGTTGTTTAGAGGAAAATACGGAGGTATTCTCTAAACCTAAATATATATGGGATGCCCTGAAAGCGGTAGTGAGGGGTCATACAATCTCCTATTCCTCCAAGTATAAACAGCATCAAGCCCATATAAGTGAAGTCCTCACCGAAATTGCTACCCTTGAAACATTACATAAACGCACTGGGTCCAAATCTACTCTTAAAAAGTTGACAGAGACCAGGAATACCTATAATGCATTGCTGCAGAGATGGATGGAAAACTCCTTTAGATATACGGGGCAACGCTACTACGAGAGGGGGGAGAGGGCAGGCAAATTACTTGCCCTGAGGCTTCGTAAGCAGGCAGCAGATAGATATGTAGCTAAGATTAGTAAAGACCCTCTCAAATCCTCTTACAAGACCCTTCTGGGGGAGGTTGCACAAAAATGTTCAGACTTCTACAGACAACTTTACTCAAAAGAGGAAAAACACGAACATAGGGAAAGAATTCAGAATTTTTTACAAGGTTTGGAAATACCAGCCCTGTCAGATGTCCAGAGGGAATTATTAGAGGCTCCCTTTGCTGTGGAGGAGATTGGGGCAGCCATTAAAACCCTGGGGTCCGGCAGGGCTCTCAGCCCAGATGGGTTTACCTCGGAATTCTACAAAGGATTTTCTGAGTTATCCCCACTTCTTACCAGAGTTTGCAATATGGCGCAAGAGCCGGGGACCCTGCCGGACACATGGGGGGAGGCCCTTATTTCAGTATTACCCAAGCCTGGAAAAGACCACCTATCCTATGCCGGATACCATCCCATCTCATTGCTTAACCAGGATGCCAAAATCTTCGCTAAGATTATTTGTGAACGATTACAAAAAGTGGTCCCCATCTTGGTTCATCCGGACCAAACAGGGTTTATACACGGTAGACACATACAAGATAACATAAGGTTATTATTGAACATGATTGCCTCAGCTCAACACCCCTTATATTCTCCACTCTCAGCCGTATTAGCGTTAGATGCTGAAAAAGCTTTTGATTGCTTAAACTGGCAATATCTAGACTTAGTAATGGGAGGTTTTGGGTTTGGGGACAAATTTCGCAACTGGATTTCTAATTTATACTCCAGTCCTAGAGCCAGGGTCCGGGTTAATGGGATGGTTTCCTCCCAGTTTGAAATTGAGAGGGGTACCAGGCAGGGTTGCCCTTTCTCCCCTCTTCTATTTGCCCTGAGTTTACACCTCTGGCTATGCATATTAGGCAATCAGATCTTTTCACTGGTCTCCAGGTTAGGGGTGTGGAAGTTAAGATTTCATTATATGCAGATGATACTTAGTTATATGTCTCAGACCCACTAAACGCGGTTCCCAGAATTCTTGCCTTCCTCAAGGAATTTGGATCATTCTCCAGTTATAAAGTCAACCCAGATAAATCTGAACTATTCCCACTAGGGGGAGTCCGGGGCCATCCTTTGCCAGGGGTACAGCAAGTTAAATGGTGTAAGTCAGGGTTCAGATACCTGGGGGTATGGATTCCTAGGGACTTTCAGACCTTATACTCTACAAACCATTTGAAAGTACTTAAAGAGATTAGGGAGGATTGTAACAGATGGAGGGAGCTTCCCCTCTCTATTTCAGGTAGGGGAGAGAATACGTATGAACATTATTCCTCGTTTACTGTTCATAATGGGCACCATCCCTTATAAACCCCCCAGAAACTTTTGGCAGGATCTGAGATCCACCCTCTCTAAATTTCTCTGGCTAGGAAAAAAGCCACGGGTAATGTGGAAGATCATGGTGGCTCCTAAGGAGAAGGGTGGCTTTGGGATACCTGATGTCCAGAAATAATTTTGGGCCTCTCAGGTGCAGACTCTGGTGGCTTTGGCTCAGGATCCCCCACCAAAATGGGTCCAGATTGAGTCGGCTGATCTTCCCTTAGGGAAGGCTGTGGACTTATTACATCTGGACTCCCCTAGATTGAGACGGCTTGAGTTCAGGAACCCCTTTACTAGGGTCCTCCCCCAAGTTTGTAGAGACATGAACTTTAAGCTGGGCACTAGTTTAAAGCTTAACCCAGACACAACTATATTGAGCTGTTCAGATTTTGAACCACTTAAGTGGGACTTAAGTTTCCACCGGTGGGCAAAAGCGGGCCTTACTAGCTTAGGTCAACTTTTCGAGCAAAACTCAATTAAATCCTTCCAGCAATTAAAAAACAAATTTAGTTTACAGCAAAAGGATTTTTTTCGGTATCTCTAGTTAAGACACTTTATTCAAGTAAATGTAAAAGCAATCGAACTTAACAAGGAGTCCTTAACAAACCCACTGCGTTCAATCTTATCCTCCCTGATCAGATCCCCACATCAAAAACACCTGATTTCTAAATTAGTCAAAGCAATTTACAGTGCAGAGACAGATCCAGTACCGAGTATTAAAGAGGCGTGGCACAGAGATTGTAATTATTGCTTATCTGAGATGGACTGGTCACAAATTTGGAAGGCAGTGCAGTCCACTACTTCATCCCTTTTCTGGCAGGAATTCCATTGGAAAATTATTATGAGATTTTTCAGGGTCCCAGTGGTGACTAAGCATTACGAATTACACCATTCCGACCTTTGTTGGAGGAACTGCCAGGTTGGGGGGGTACTTATTTCCACATCTATTGGGAATGTAATATGGTGCAGGAATATTGAAGGGAAATAAAGGGTGCCTTCAAGCTGATTTTTGAGACTGTTATGCCAGATCTCCCACAACACTGGTTGTTGGGAATGTGTCTTCCCTACTTATCTTCAAGATCTTCCCATCTCTTATTCGGAATTTTGATAACGGCTGCAAATAAGGCCATCAATTTGCTGTGGTTGACACCTAACAAGCCTACCATCTCCTCCTGGTTTAAAATTTGTACCAGGATTTTAGATTGAGACTTTCCACAGAAAAATTCAAGGAAAGATGGTTTCCCTTTATGCAATTCATGGCTTCCCGGGAAAAGAGACCTGTACTAGAAGTATTAGCTAGATATGTATGATGTAGTCCCCCAGCTTCGGCTCAGTAGGGTGGAATGGTGGGCGAGGATGAGAGACTCCATCATGTTAATGTTGCATCTTATTCACAGTAACAATTGCCGATCCCTGCTTCTCCTTGGGGAGCCTGTTATATCATTGTATATCTAAGAACATGGTGTTTGTAGTGGCCCTCATCTAAGGTGTGGATCATATTATTAATTGTTTAAAGCAATGGCAGAATATAGACAGGTATGACTCGTAAATGGTTAATTTCATGGTTATCCTTTTCATTTTTCTTATCTCTCTTACTTACTTGTTAGAAAAATACAAGGCTTCCCCTTCCCCAGAACCTCTCTCTTTCTTCTTCTCTTTTCCCTTCCTTTTCTTCTCTACTTTTTTTCGCATTCTCTCTTCTTTCCCTGGTCTTACCTTTCTGACTTTAAATATAAATTTGTGTATATGAGTAGGAATGGACTTTATGTCTGTTCGTTAATGTATGGATTTAATTGAAAGGAAAAAAAAAAGCTCTTCAATAAACTTTAATTTCCAAAAAAAAAGAGCTTCTGATACCAGATAGATAACTTTGAAAAATGTGAGAGTTAGGCACAGTTCAGTTTATAGTTCATATATTTTTGTAGCACTTTTTTTTATTTATATGGACGTTATCCTCCTGCCCCTCCATATCAACCGCCTTCAACTCTCAGCCCCTTAACCCCACCTCCAGGACTAACTACATCTGTGTCTTACCTCATTGTGTGAGTGGGTGCCATGGATGGTGGTCATGTGGTGCCTTCAGGGTCGAAGCATCCTGCAGACGTGGTCTTTTCTGCTCATTACTACCCATGAGTCACAGCTAGCAGCGTGCAATGGCACACATGTAGACTGTGAAGACAGTGCACACCTTCAACGCCTGCCTCTGACTTTCAATTCTGGTGACTGCTGCTGTGCCACCTTCCCCCCACTAGGTGGCAGCCAAGCAGTGGTACACATTATCCTTTCCACCTCGAAGGAGGTGATCTGTCACTGGATGCTACATCCTTCTTCCCCTCACCAGCCCCAGAGAGAAGTTTCATTTCCAAACCCAAGTCACTGGTGTGGTGAGAAATAAGCATCCAGTGCCTTAGCCTTCCACACCACTGGCCCAGTTACAAGTTTACTATAGCTTAGATTTCCTTAGACAATACAGTTTGTGGCCTGGTTGGGGGGGGGCTGAAGTTGCAACCCACTGTTTTGCTGTGCTTTTACCTTCTGTGTATTCAGCCAGAATTATATTTTGTGCAGTTTCTTCACTTTTTCTTTATTACTTAGGGAAATAATATAAAAACAAGATTACTGTCCCTTGGACTTTATTTGCCTTTGTCTACTTGTCTAGACATGACATCATCACAATGCCCTGTTTATGACATCATAATTATCTCAATAGCAACAGACTGGGATGTTATAAACATAATTGTGACTGCACAAGCAAGACAAAGCAAATATGGCAGATATCCTGTTTCCATACAAATGTACTTAGTAATAAAGAAATAAGGTAATTAGAAAAGAGATACAATTGGCAGGCAATTGCAAATTAGATAATTACAAAAAAGGGTGAAATATAAGATAAACTGTGTCTAGATGTAGCATTATGTTTTTCAAAATTGTCCCAACAACATCAGGGGCTCTTTAAAGCCCTGTTACACTGCAAGCTAAATAGCTGGCATTGACAAATGTTTGTTAAAAATCAGATCTTTGTAAGATACACATATTGGACGCACATTTACAGAGATCAGCAACCGCATTACTCACATTCAAATCTCTGTGAACAGTATGCATTGTAAACAAGGAATAATGAACACACTGCATTCTTTTTCATCGTCCTTTATTCAAAAAAAACTTAAGGACACCACTCTTGAAACTCTTTATTGTTCTGTATTGCATTTAGGCTTGTCACGGTATGAAATTTTGATGGTATGATAACTGCGGTTATTGTGATACCGCAGTATAATGCATTCCAACGGGAAAACCTAAAATATTCAAAAATAATTGAATTTTAACCAAATTTTACATGTAAAAGCAGTTACAATACTAGTAAGTGAGACATTATGAATTTAATGAGAGAAAAGAAAGATAAAGAGTCAAGTAAGTGCAACAGAAATATATTTTTTATTGACTGGAAGTCACATTCCTCCTGACCTGATGAGGAGCATGGAGCTATGAGCATTATAACGTTTTTTTTTTATTTTATCCATTTCATTGGAGTAGACAAATGACATGACATTGACATGACATAGACATACATTATAGTAAAGTGTTTGTATAGTGTACTCTTGTCTTAGCTTACAGCACAAAATACAGTACCACACAGTACCTAAACCTACTACCTAGTACCACGTTAACCAATACTAGAAGTACCCTACCAGAACCATACCATACAAAAATAGCAGTACAAGCACACTGTGGGACTGAGTAGGAGACTAGCGTAAAAAGTCGGTCATTTGATTTACATTTGTGTTAATGTAATGTGAAATTGTCCTTCTTAAGTTGCAGTCTAGATAGATGAGAGAAGATGAAAGGAATGTCCATGTACAGTTGTCCATCCACAGATGACTACTCCACACACACTCACTCCATCCACTTCTGGTGGTGGTGCACTGCAGCAAACTGAGTAGACTAGAGTTGCACAGCAGATGCACTGATGCAGGACAGAGTTGCACGTCACTGAATGTGTTCTGTTCTGTATACTGCTACTAGTACTACTACTAGCCTTAGTTAGAAGCAGGCTCAGCAACAGTAGTAGTACTAACAGAATTAGAACATTTCTGATTGGAAAATCAAGGCTCACTGTCAGAAAATCAAGGCTGTCTGTTTGACTATGGTAGGCTAGAATCTAGGCTGAGTGTACCTCTGTCCTCTTCACCTATAGCCTAGGGCTCCTTCCCAAACCCAGTACACTCAAGTGAAGTTAGACAAGTAGTAAAAGCAACAGTAAGTTGTACTAATACTAGTGCAAATAAATTTGGAGAGAGATTCATATTTACTTTTTCATTTGTACCAAAGAAGTACCCTGTACCTAACCTTACCCTACCACCACAACCATACTGTCTGAGTCTGACACAACTTCTGCCTGTAATGCAGACAAGTGACTTGAGTCATCACTGCCACTCACTGCGTCCGAGTCCGAGAGACTACTCAGAGTCTGAGTCCTGCAAGGCAAGGCAACAGCCACCAGAGGCAATCAGCTGAGCTGAGCCAACTGTCAGAGCTGGTTTGGCACTGTCGCCGTGGTGGCATTTAAAGGAATCAACCTATATATCCCAAATGCCATGGTGCGCGCCAGTGGTGGGGCTCAGCTGGCTGCTTTGTTCTTTCTTTTTTTTTTGGTAATAAATATTTAGCTAAGTAAATAGCTACACTTCAGTAGCCTTTAGCTGAAGCGGTGAGGCAATGTAAATGTGAGTTAATAAAGCTTGTTTTACCAATTGCTTGGGTTGAGTGAGTGAATCATGCCATATTGCAGTGAGTTGAGTCGTGTCATGTGACTGTGATGTGACAGGAGTCCAATTTTGCATTAAAGGAATCAGCTTATATATCCTCAGTGCCAGGCCCATGTCATCATCATGGCAGTGGCAGGCACTCACTGGCTGTTTTTTTGTTTTTAAAGTACTACTACTAGCTTAGCTATAATAAGTACCTAGGAATTTATAGATTAGTATTTCCCATGGGTTTTGTCTTAGCTAGTCCCCCCTCCACCGAGTGACTTGAGTCATCTTGCCAGATGCTGCCTTGGACTCAAGACTCATAAATCAAAACTGAAGTCGTGACTCGTGAGCCATGATTGATGATGAGAGTGAGTCGGAAGGAGTGGAGTCCTGGGTCATCAGGGTGGCATTAGAGGAATTAGCCTATATATCCTCAATGCCACTGCCATGTTTGGTGGTTGCTGCTGTGACTGGTGCTGACTGAGTCAAATCGGATGTGACTGTGATTGTTAAGCTAGCAGCTATGCTATTGTTAATATGGCTAATTATGTATGAATGCAAAATGCAATAATTTGTCTTATTGGTTTTGTTTTAGGCAGCCCCCAGCCACAGTCAGTCAAGAGCTCAGTTGAGCCAGCCTAAGCCAACCAAAGTTTTGTGACACAGATGACAAGAGTCAGTCAGAGAGGAGGACTCATCGGGAGTCAGACTCACTCCGTCCCAGGGACCACTGTAGTGGAGGTGTCAGCCAGCTGACAGGCGAGCAGAGACAGGAACTGTTCCCCAGTGGAACTAGACTACTGGAGGCACTTGGGGGGCATCAAGCAGACAGATGAAGATGATGAGACAAGAAGTGACAGCAGCTTCACTAAGTGTGCAAGTGCAGCTGAACTGCCAATGCCGAGTACAAAGTAGTCCCTCATCACAAATCACATCAGGAGGACAGGGAGCGGAAGATGACTCTTAGACTTGGAGTCAGAATTCAGGAAGCAACAGCAGCAGATGTCAGAGTCAGAGTAGAGAGAATTTGGATTACTAAGCACTCCATCCATATGGCTTGTGTTTTTGTTGAAGGGCGGACGTCAATTAAAAATTTACTTTTATAATCACTACACCACAGATGTACTGTGCAGCAGTAACTGTTGCAGAATTGAACAGATGAAGGGGCTTTAGGAACAACTGGGAATGAAAATTGAAGGAACAGACAATAGAACACAGACTAGTGCCTGCTAATTCTTATCAATCACTAAAACTGAAAAACACTGCGTGTTTTGCAAATGGCATTTGGTATCATGACAAATCAAATTTTTGTGGTATTATTAAACAATAAAAAATGGACCTGAAAAAGTTTTTGGTGTGTATATTCCATTCTCTGTCTGACTAACCTTTGCAGTTTTGTGCCTCTGACAGGACTATCTACTTACTCTCTATTTTTACAGTGATTCTGAATGAACATGAACATGCATGATCACTTGAAACAGACAGAGCACAAGCAACAGTAATGTCAATGAAATAATCACTGCTGTCTCATGGTCATCTATCACTCACTGACCCTGCCACCAGTAAGGTGATTGACACTGACAGTGATGTGATGACGACTCAGAGTCTGCAGTCTAAGTCTGCACAACAACACATATGTCGGTGATGATGATGATGATGATGGTGACAGTCAGTGACAGCCGACCTGTCCCCAACCACAGACACTTTGTTACCCAATGCCATATAGATAAGAAAATGTAACATACGTGATGATGATCATTACAATATGACATGAGACAAAGAGACATTGTGTTACAGTCATGTTACTAGCAGTGTTAACAACTTAACATAATAACATATTTTTGATGCTGGGCCTGGGTGCTGCTGCTGATCCCTCCCTCTTCCCCATTCCATGCCTATTGCTCAAGTCCAATCAACAACAAAACAGCGTCAGTGTTTAGTTGTTCAACTTCTCTGGAAGGAATAGGGGTGTCATCATCGTGTCACTCACTCTGAAACCAGTACTGCATCATTTTCTGTTTCTGTTCCAAAAGAACAGCAGAGAGGACAGTAATGAAGTGCAGTTTTGTGCACATATAAAAGTGTTGCTTTTTGTGCAAGGCTGCTGCATTCAGTGTGTACTGCACTGCACTGAGCAGTGCAGGTGACTCAGTGTGCAGCTGCACACAGCGCAAGGCAAGCGCAGTCCGTGACTGTGCACTGTGCACTACTGCACTCACTAAGTGACACAGCCAGTCACACTCGCACTAGCTCACCGACAGTTTTGTGCGCAGTTGCACATGGTCTGTCCTTGCCATTTACCATTAAGGAACAGTTATAAGTATCACTGCCCAGTAGCTAATACTCATCACAGTCACTTGGCCCACGTATGCCTTGTGTCATGTGGGACTGAGTGTGTGTGTGTGTGTGTGTGTGTGTGTCATTGTCATACACAAATTACGTGACGATGATGACTAAAAAACTTACTGAAACTAAACATTGAAAATTCATTCAAAAAATAAAGGAAGAAGTCAAAAGACTGGCTTACATTTAGTTGAAGTCAAGCCCTTTCAAGTTCAACCAACATCAGTCCACTGTCCACTCATGGATTGAACAAGTGATGAGGACACCTAACCTTACCTTGCTATAAAAATCTGTAGCAGTGCAGTGCAGAAGAGAGCAGATGTCACACATTAGCGGAGCCACAAAACTTGAACGAACAAGGAAGACTGCCTGCGCCGCCCATCAGCTAAGCTCACTAATGATGCAGTAGCTTTGCCTGCCTGGTGCCTGCATGCTGCTGCTAAATAACCCTGCTGCTGTACTAAGCTGGCTGAGCCTGAGAGAGAGAAATGGTTACGGCAAAAACAAGCAACAACAGTCATCAACAAGCACTAACTGCATTAGGCAAACAAGCAAAATAAGCAAATGATGATGTGTTGATCATTCATCACATTATGTCTCGACTCATCTGAGTCAGACAGTGTGAGGCTGGACTGCTGGACAGTACTGTGGGGGCAGTGTTGGTCACATATTGAATTTTGGAATGGAATAGCTCAGCTACCAGCACTTTGACCCAATTGGCTTGGGCCAGCTGTAGGAGGAACTGGGAATGGGATGCCGGTGTCGGTGACCATGAATGATATGATGACCCAGACCCACCCATGACCCACCCTCACTCCATATTTACATTGCACTGCTGCACTTTTAAATTGTAACCGCAACAACGATTGCTTCACTGTGCCTCTACATGCTGTGTGATTCACTCGAGCACCACCAAGCACGAGCTTCGTCAGCAGCAGTAGCATAGTAGTAGTACACTGCTGCTACAGCAGCCGCAGAAACACTAGACTGTGCTGCAGCCTGGGCAGCTGCATCTGTAGCTCTTTCAGATCTGCAAACACTTAAGTTGTGAAGTACAAGTGCAGTGCTTGTCCAGTCTACCCGTCCTGCCCAGCCCACTTTCCCCAGTGCCCACTGCCCCCAAGCACAGTGTCAGCTACGTCCACCCAACCACCCCAGGCCCAGTGCCCCTGCCCCCCACTACCCAGTAGTAAGTATAGCACAAAATGCCCATCCATTGCTGGCCAACCTGGCCACCACTGCCACTGCCCTGATGCCATGCCCATATTGAAACAATATAGATATTGAATATAAAGTAAACCTCGTCAAGGAACATGATGCATTATTTGCATTTTGAAAATTGTACCCTCATGCAATGGGTGAGAAGAGAAGATATACGTGAGTGAACTGAAAACGGAATAATTGAACCTTGATTTGATTGATGATATGGATGGATCAGGCCAAGTGTGGCGTTGCTCACTCGGGGCCTACATTACTATACCCTGCCTTCCCACTCCCAGGAGTGCTGCTTGGTCTGCAGTTCAGTCTGTAAATAACAGTCACACTGAGTCCCACACGACACGACAGACATGTCACATGACACAGAGGAATGAAAGCGACAGGGGAGAGAAATGAGTGACTCAGCGACCGTTCCGGACTGCCGACCATGACCAAATTGCAACTTTAAATTGCATTTGCATCAGACTCAGACATAATCCACCCTGATTCCAGACCAGTGCTATGATTCGGTTCCCCCATTCCCCCCTAGTTTGAACAAGAAAGGTACTACTAACTAGATAGCACTGTGGGATGTGCAACTGCTACAATGGCAGTGCCTATGTGGCCTGGCCTGCCCTACCAAATCATATCAGAATAAAGATTCATTCATTCAGAATTCCACACGATGACATGTTTACTGTGGTCGTGTGGTAGGACTAGGAGTGAACTAGTCTGTAAGTCTGGACTGGTCTTCAGTCAGAGTAATCAGGGTAAGCTCCTAACATAGAAACATAGAATTTGACGGCAGATAAGGACCGCTTGGCCCACCCAGTCTGCCCATTTTCCTACCTACTGGATAAGCTGCAGATCCTAGTTAACCAGCAGCCTACTTCTTCTTACTTCTTACCCCCACCCCCAAGAAGTGCCTTATGACTGTCCCATGCATGCTTGAATTCCACCACTGATTTTGACTCCACAACCTCCTCCGGAAGGCCGTTCCATGCATCCACAACCCTCTCTGTGAAAAAATACTTCCTTAAATTACCTCTGAGCTGGTCCCCCCTCTATCTTAAAATTGTGCCCTCTTGTTCTTGCACACCTCTTTTTTTGAAAGATGCTACCCTCTTGGACTTTGTTGATTCCCTTGAGGTATTTGAAAGTTTCTATCATGTCCCCCCTCTCCCTCCTTTCCTCGAGGTTATACATATTAAGCTCCTTAAGTCTCTCTTCATATGTCTTCCAGTGCAGACCCTGCACCATTTTAGTTGCCCTCCTCTGGACAGCTTCCATCCTGTCTAGGTCTTTGCGGACATTGGGTCTCCTGAACTGCACACAGTACTCCAGATGGGGTCTCACCAGCTGTCTGTACAGAGGGATAGTAACTTCCTGTTTTCTACTGGTGATGCCTTTCCCTATGCATCCCAGTATCCCCCCAGCCCTCCTTGCTGCCCTCTCACATTGCTTGCCCACCTTTAGGTCATCTGATATGACTACTCCCCCGGTCCCTTTCCATTTTTGTTGTTATTAGTATCTCACCCCCCAAAAATGGAAAGGGACCTGGGACCTCCTGTGGAGGAAGACAAGCATGTTAACTTTCTCTGGGGATAGTCTTGAGCGAAATGGTGTGAGAATTTGACCACTGGAGCTGAAAAGTCTCTCAGATGGTATGCTTGTTGCCAGAATGCATCAGTATTTTCTTGCTAAGTCCGACAACAGTAGCAGTTCTGCGGCGTGTTCACTCCATCACTGTAATGGTTCACCATCTGTGTACAGACACGGCAGTGCTAAATAGTGAGAGACTTCATTTTTGACTTTGTTGTCCAGTGTGATGTCCTCATCATTAATACACCCTTCCACTGACAATCGTTTGTCTGTAATCTGCCTTAGTAGGTCAGCTAATCCTTTTGGTTTTACCACCACTTGTTGTGCAGCTGTTGCTGTAGAAGGAGGTAGATGACTAAGACTTGGGTTTTGCTGCTGGCTGGATATGGATTTGGATACTGTGCCTCCTGTGGCATATGCAGAAGAGCTAGATGATGATGATGATGATGATGAACCTTAACTTGTCCTCGACCTCTTCCTTTCCTTTCCCTGTACTGTTGGTGTTGGTGGTGGTGGCACCGGCAGTCGTGCTCATCGTGGAGTAGGTGGTGGTCTCATTTCTGAGTCTGAATCAGATTCATGAGAGTGATGATCATGAGACAAACCAGGATCTTCTTCAGTAAACTGCTGCCGCTCCAGGTACTCCTCCTCATTAGCTTCACTCACAGAACAAAATGATGACTGCTCCTCAGTAACACTACTGTCACAAATGATGTTAATGCCAGTGCCAGCAATGGCAATTGCAGGACCAGCAGGTATATTTGGGTGCCGTGGGACTGGCACAAGCCCTACTGTAAGAAGATGGGATGGGTGGGGGCCGCTGGGCAAGGGGCCATCATCAGAGGTACAGTCCAAGAGGTGATCATCAGTGTAGCAAAACATGACCTCTAAATGTACTAAGCCCAGTATAGAGTCTTTGTTATCGCTAAAGAAAGCTTTACATCTTAGGTCCAGGAAACAGGAGATGTCAATTATTTTTTGTTTGTATTCACATGAATAACAGGTACCCTAAATAGTTCTGATAGCGAGTTTCATTTGCTTTTTCAGAGTGCTGTCTTCAGATAAGGGCGTCAACAAGTCACTCATAAGTACTGGTTTCAGGGCAGACATTGTGACATACTTATCAGCACCAAGAGAGTCTGTGAAAATCATTCAGTGGTCCAAGCACCTGACTTACATCTTCAAGAATACTGACGTCTGTATCTTTAGGCATTAAGTGCCAGGTGTTTCTGTCAGATACAAGAACAGTGCACACTGCTTGTTGTTGCTGCAGAAATCTTGATACCATGTCATATGTGGAGCCCCACCGTGTGACGACATCATGAATCAGAGAGTGCTGAGGAAGACCCAAGTCTGCCTGCTTAGCTTTCAGAGTTCTTTTCTTTCAGCTTCTACTGAAACCTTGCACAAGATGTCTGCAAGTTCTGATGGCAGCATCAACTTTACTGATCTTTAGAGCCTTTCCTATACCCAAGTTTAAGTTACGGCCAAAGCAACTTAGCCAGGTTATCTCAGTAAGCAGCTCCCCAAATGCCTTCTTCATGTTAACTCCCTTATCTGTAGTTACAGCGGCTAGTCTGTTTTTAATGATTTTCCACTCATCAAGCATGCCTTGGAAGATTTCAATTATATTTTCAGACGTGTGATCCTGTGGTACGAATGTGGTCTCCAGACAGTGAGCCTTGATTTTCCAATCAGAAGTAATGTAATGCGCTGTTAAGCTCAAGTATGGCTCACCAGCTCCACCATGACTAGTCCACATATCAGCAGTGGCAGCATACCATGTTGCACCCACCAATGATTTTTCAACTTGCATTTTTACTTCATTGAATAATTTCGGTACCTCTTTACCAGTGAAATAAGCTCTGGATGGCAGGTGTTATTTAGGGTTTAATTTCTGCAGCAATTTACAGAAGCCAGGCTTTTCTACTATGTGGAATGGCAGCATGTCTTTAGCCAAAAAGTAAGCCACTGCTGCATTAAGTTCCTGGGCCTGCTTAGAACTGGCATCAAATTTTTTTTCCCTCTTTCAAGAACTGCAACCAAACTTGGCTGGCTAGCATCTAGTTTTGCACCATCTTGACGACAACGACCCCCACCACTGCCAGTGCTGCCACCACCACCACCACTTGGCCATCCTCCTAATCCAGGACTAGTAGCAGCACTCACTCCACCACTTTAAAATTAAAAAACACAAAAAAGAAATTGTATAACTAACTAGACTATCACTGAGTATACATCACAGTTCTCTACAACTTAACTTCACTTTCACAAAACAGTAATGTCTCAGGCAGCCAGGGCAAGGTGGTCAACGGGCATAAATGGGCAAGGAAAGGGCAGCACTGGAGTGGGCAATAACTAAACATTAGCAGCTGAATTAGGAAATCATCATTTCAGGATTAATTTTGGAATCTTGAATCATCAGACATGGAATGATGAATCATGGATAGTTTGAGGACTGGGTAGCTGGGAGTCGGGAGGACTCTGGAGCAAGAGGAGGGACATCATAGTATGAGTTCATCAGGAAGGACACAACAACACACACAGAAGGATGAGTCAGGCCAGGGAAAGGAAGGACAGAACAATCATCCTTTCTACAGTGACCCCCCCCATGGGTGTAGCAGGCAGCGTGGCTACCAGACCCGTGTCCATGGGCCGTGGTCAGCCACGATAGGAAACAGAGAAAAAACACCCGTCCCCCGCCAGTACTTTCTACCATTCACACATCAATACTGCACTGTCTGTTATCATGTCAGCTAGGTATGCATGGCATGGATTGCAGTGGCACTGCTGCACTACTGTGAAGTGGTAGTAAGGTGACACTGGTGGGGGACACAGGGGTCCTCCCCATTTCTTAATCCTCACTACAGTGGGCATGGGGAGCCGCTGCTACCACTACACCCGTGATGGTCCCACTCCCTCCAAGTCCTGACTCTGCTGTAGAAAGAATGACTGTGCTGCTGACTGCTGTCATTCATTCATCCTGACTCCTCCTGTCTCTTTGTGTCCTACTGTCCTCCCCTGTCCTGTTCTGGTCACTCTCTCGCTCCCAGACCCAGCTCCCGGCTCCTCCTCCCACCCACCCAGAACAGACCATGATCCCATTTCCCCTCCCGCTCCCATCAAAAACCAAGTCCAACCATGAACTACTTGGTATATCAGTTCCACCAACTGATGAGATCCAAATCCCAATTCCTGATCCTGAATACCCAAAGCTGGTAGTGCAGCCAGCACCCCAGGCCCCACGACACCCCTCAAGTACACCACGCAGGTGCACAGCGCATGTCCACCGGTCCCTGATGACCTTCCCTAATTCATATTCTGTACCTAGGATAGTAGTTATGTTCCCTCCCCTCCCTGGTTGCCCCCCCGAGCAGTGGGTGGGCACCACTGGGCAGCTGAGCAGTGGCCCAGCTACTCGGCTCCATCCATTTACTGTTCTAGTCTCTCTCTGAGTGCGATAATGATTTAGTTAGTTCAATTCAAAATCACAGTGACATAAGTCAAGAAACCAACCTGGCTGATACCTGAGCTTCTCTGTATTGAAGTGGGTGATAATTTCGCAGGTGGGTAAACAAAATTGGAAGTGTTCCCTCCATGAGCTGCAACTCTTGTTTTGTACATATGGCAGATAGGCTTCCCATCCTCACGCACAATACCATCACTGTTTTTTTTGTAACCAAAGTAGGTCCACACTGTGGATTTCATTCTTTTTCTAGGCAGAAAAAGCTCACAATTTTCACCCACTTTCCCATCAGACTTTTTCTGGGTCTCCGAGACAGGAGAAGGGGTTGGGGGGATCAGATGCTGCTGCTGCTGAATCGAGTCAAGGTCACAGCTCTGGCTCTGACTACTACTCTGATTCTGGCTTTCCTCCTGCTGCTGCAACTCTTCCAATAACAGTACCAACTCCACCTCTGCCATATTTCAAGCTAGATAGATTTCTTCGACTCCCAGTCCTACAATTACAATACCAAGTTTAGTGGTTACCTTCCTTATGCAACTTAACAATAAGAAAGATTACAATTTTCAGCAGTTCATGAAACTGAGACAATGTAGATGAGATGATGAGACGACTGGCAACAGGCAACAGCTACTTGAAAAATTGACTGACTTACTGTTGCTGCAGCTGCTGAAAAATCAAATGGGTACCACTGCTGAGTGAGCAGAACTGACTATGACCACCTGACCTCGTTGGACTCGTGTGACCACAAACACAAAACCAACAAGGACCAACACCATGTGGTCCCCTCCCCACTCACCAAACCTGGGGTGACTTGATGATTCGACTTGACCTGACCATGACAGGGCAGTGACATGCAGTCACACACAGTCGCACATTCACCACTACACTAGCCCAGGCCCCCACTGGCTTGGTTCTTGGCATGCTGGGAGGAGGATGGCTGGCTGACTTAATTGGCAATGAAATAAATCACAGAAGCAGAAACATAACAAAACAAGCAGCAGCCGTTGCACTGCAATGCCGGTCTGCCAGTGCCCCCTGTGCCACTTCCACCAGACTCAGTAAGCCTGCCAGCCAAGTCACTAGTCTGGACTACAGCAACACAAGAAGCAGAGCAATCATGATGATGGCATTTGGCACTGGCAGTGGTGAGCAGCTGAGCTTAGCCGGGCACTACTTGTGTGACTTGTCACTCGAGTTGACCTGAATTGTGAATGTGCAATGCAACTGCATGGTGCATCAGCTCAGCTTGCTTTATTTAACCTGTAATGCTCGCCTCAACCTTCAGTTTTGCTGTCTGACTGGTGATGGTGACATTTAAAAAATTAAAAAAAATACTACTTAAAGTGCCGCGTGATGACAGTGAGTGCTGCCCACCACATTGCCAGCACCAGGCAATGCCTTCCAACTGCCAATGCCATTCACAGTTCGGGTCAACTCGAGAGACAAGTCACACAAGTAGTGCCCAGCCACTGCCAAATGCCATCATCATCATTGCTTTGCCATGCATCGTTTTCTATTGTAATCTCAGTCAGCCATTTACTCTATGAGCAGGCAGACAGTGAGCACTAGTGGGCAGCTGGCATGGCAACTTTGGCAAAGCATTTTTTTTTTTAATTCAACGTCAGACCAGGTTTCCCAATTCCCATTTCCACCAACTGGACTGGATCCATTCAATTTTTCAGCCCCTCCCCAAATCAACTCCAATCCATCCAACTCTAACTCCCTCCCTGTCCCTGCAGTCATGAATGATGCCAGCCACCGCCAGTGACTTACTACATTGATTTAGTGACGTGTGTGTGCCTGCTCCTGTTTTCAAAATTCAATCAGGCAACGATAAATATAATCCCTCACATTTAAATTAGGCCAGGTTTTCCCTTTCCTGCCAACCCCCACCAAGGATCCACCATGTCTGATTCCGCCATCATCCTCCAACTTCAAGTATTATTCCCCCCCCAATCCCACCTAATTTCAGTAACTTAAGTCCTCCTCTGGGGCTCTCACATTACAAGTTTAGAACAAGTTATACTTCATTCAACAATCATGAACATTCCCTTCCCAACAAGGACAGTAGGGATTTCAGAAGGATGCACATAATCATACAGCACAACAGAACAGCAACAGATAAATTATAAAAAGGTCCCCATTCCCCAATTCCTCCTGAGTTAGTGCCACTGCAACCACCCATGTGCCTCAACCTGTGGCTGTTTTACCCACCCCACTTTCTTATAAATAAAAAAGAAGAACTGGCCTGGGTAGGAGCAAGGTAGTCTCAGGCTCCTAAAGTCCTCTCCTTGTCGACTGTCTCCACTCACCACCACCGGCTGGCCCAGGTTCTCATTCTGTCTCTCCAACTCTCTCATGTGGCCTGGGAGCTTGGGGAGGGACTTGGGGGATGCATGGAGATGATTGGGAATGCGGGGGATCAACTACTCAGTTGAGAACTAGGGGATCCATCAGCCGGACTACAAAAATTGCCTCCGTGCGACCAATGGGTCTATATTTAGTACCCACGCTTCACTAGTGTTCTCCCGGTCGTAAACTTGTTCCTCTGTCCTCGCTGCTACTTCTGGATTTCTCTCCCTCTTCATGTGAAGCCCACACACAGATCACACTGAAGAACACCCACTTTCAGAAGGTGGAAGGGGATTGGCTGAGTACCCTCTATCTCCACCAACTGAATAAAAAAAAAAAAGCTTTCAAAGGGCATACTGCTGTCCTGTACTGCATGTCTGCATCCCTTCACACTCCAGGAAAAGTGGTTGATCGGCACACACCGCGATTTACCGTGAGCAACGGTTACCGCGGTTTGGAAAAACTGTCACGGTGTCTATACTGTACGGTTTCAAACCACGGTATACCGTCACACTGGTATACCATGACAACCCTAATTGCATTATTGTTTCTTTTCTGTAAGATTAATTATTTATGTATCATCACGTAAACATACCAGGATACACTATCTAAGGAGGGACAGGGAGGGTAAAAGAGAAGGAGGAGTAGCTCTTTACATAAGGGAAGGAATCAAAGCAACAGAACAAAATGGTAAACAGGGAGGAGAAGAAGCACTGTGGGTAAATTTAGAGACTGGCAATGGCACCACAATCCGCACAGGGTTTGTATACAGACCCCTTTCTCAGGGGGGGAAATGGACAAGGAAATGATAGAAAGTATGCTTAGAATGGCAGAAAAAGGGGAGATATTGCTGATGGGTGATCTAAATATGCCAGATGTTAACTGGAGTGCAGTTGCAGCAGCCACTTTGAAGAGTGGGGTTATTCTAGATGCCCTACAGGGGACATGCCTCAGACAACTAGTATTGGAGCCCACTCGAGAGGGAGCAATCTTAGACCTGGTTCTCTCAAATGGAGATGAAGAGAGGATCACAGATGTAGAAGTGGGCAGCAATAGAGTCAAGCCATACAAAGGCAAAAGTACTGGACTTTAGGAGGGCTGACTTTGTCAAAATGGGTGAGTGCCTAAGGAATGCACTAGCAAATGGGCAGGAAGGAGGGGTGGAAGAACAATGGGGAATAATAAAAACTGCCATCACAGAGGTAACAAGTCTTTTGTGTGAAGCAAATAAACAAAATGAAATGATGTAAGAAACCACTATGGTTCTCAAAGGAAGTGGCAGTGAAGGTTCAAGAGAAAAATAAAGCATTCAGGAAGTACAAGGAATCACAGAAGGAGCAGGGCAGAGAACTGTATCAGTTAAAGCAAAAGGAAGCTGGGAAGGCAGTCAGAACAGCAAAGGCCCAAACCGAGGAAAAGATAGCCAACTCAGTTAGGAAGGGGATAAAACCTTTATAGGTACATCAGGAGTGCAGGAAGACCAAGGGAGGGATAGTGAGGCTTAATAAAGGGAGGGAGGGTGGGCAGAGGTGACTGTGAAAAGGCAGAGATACCAAACAAATATTTTTGCTCAGTATTTACAAAGGAAGAGGTACCTAAAACAAACAGTAGAAACACTCTGGATACAGAAGTTGATACCAGCCCATTTACAGAAGAAAGGGTTCTGAAAGAACTCTTAAAAGTGAAGGTGGACAAAGCAATGGGGCCTGATGGGATTCATCCCAGAATTCTAAAAGAACTAAGGGTAGAACTAGTGACACCACTGACTACCCTGTTTAACAAATCATGGGAGGATGGGGTGGTACCCGAGGACTTGAGGAGGGAAGATGCGATTCCCCTTCACAAAAGTGGGAGCAAGGCAGAAGCAAGAAACTACAGACCTGTTAGTTTAACCTCAGTGGTAGGGAAAATTATGGAATCACTTCTGAACGGAAGAACTGTTGAGTAGAGGCCAGAGGGGTACATGACACAAGGCAGCATGGATTCACAGCAAGAAGGTCATGCCAGACAAATCTGATGAATTTATTTGACTGGGTGACCAAAGTAGTAGATCAGGGAGGGGCTGTGGACATGGCCTACATAGACTTTAGTAAGGCATCTGACACAGTCCCACACAAAAGATTAATATACAAGTTAGCCAGCCTGGAAGTGGGTCCCAAGATGACAGTCTGGGTAAAGAATTGTCTGAAGAATAGGACACAGAGAGTAATAGTACATGGAGTCCACTCTGAAGAAAGGGGGGGTTACTAGTGCAGTACCGCAGGATCAGTATTAGGACTGGTCCTCTTCAATGTCTTTATAAGCAACATTGCAGAGGGACTGGAAGGAAAGTATGTCTCTTTGCAGATGACACAAAGATCTGCAACAGAGTTGATGCACAAGGTGGGGTGGAAAGCATAAGAAGGGACTTGGCAAGGTTAGAGGAATGGTCAAATGTATGGCAGCTTAGATGCAATGCTAAGAATTGCACGGTAATGCACCTGGGAAACAAAAACCCAGGGGAAGAGTACACAAAGGGGGGTGAGGTACTAACAACAACAAAAATGGAAAGGGACCTGGGGTAGTCATATCAGATGACCTAAAGGTGGGCAAACAATGAGAGAGGGCAGCAAGGAGGGCTGGGGGGATACTGAGATGCACAGGGAGAGGCATCACCAGTAGAAAACAGGAAGTTATTATCCTCTGTACAGACAGTTGGTGAGACCAAGATCTGAGTACTCTGCGGCAGTTCTGAGACCCAATCTCCGCAAAGACATAAACAGGATGGAAGCTGTCCAGAGGAGGGCAACTAAAATGGTGCAGGGTCTGTACCGGAAGACATATGAAGAGAGACTTAAGGAGCTTAATATGTATAGCCTCGAGGAAAGGAGGGAGAGGGGAGACATGATAGAAACTTTCAAGTACCTCAAGGGAATCAACAAAGTCCAAGAGGGTAGCATCTTTTCAAAAAAAGAGGTGTGCAAGAACAAGGGGGCACAATTTGAAGATGGGGGTGGCTCAGAGGTAATTTAAGGAAGTATTTTTCACAGAGAGAGTTGTGGATGCATGGAGCGGCCTTCAGGAGGTCGTGAGTCAAAAACAGTGGTGGAATTCAAGCACGCATGGGACAGTCATAAGGCAATTCTGGGGGGTGGGGGTAGGAAGAAGTAGGCTGCTGGTTAACTAGGATCTGCAGCTTATCCATTAGGTAGGGAAATGGGCAGACTGGGTGGGTCAAGTAGTCCTTACCTGCTGTCAAATTCTATGTTTCTATGTTTATATCCCATTGTTATTCTGTTATCCTTTGACATTTCAATGCTGTAAAACATTAATCGTAAAAAAAAGGGGGAGATTGTAGTGGAGAGCACAACAGCGAAAAGGGACTTGGGGGCAATAATTTCAGACAGCTTGAAGACAACGGTGCAATGTAGTAGGGCAGCGGGAAGGGCAAGCAGGTCTGGAAGAGGCACACTCACTACCACGTAGGATGAATAAGAATGCCAGTAAAAGTTCAAATGCAGAAGTTTTTATTTCATCCTGTATATCACAAAGGAAAATGCAGTCACCAGTACTTTAGACCAACAAGGTGCCCCCGATGCTTCAGGTAGACGGGTCTTCATCAGGGGGCTGGTACCCTGTATGAACATTCCCCATAAATATCCCACAAGTGACTGTCATGAAAAGATCACTGGACAACACCATTTACAAGCACAGTCCAGTGGGATAAAGAGGAAAAACACAAAGAAAGTGAAGTGTGAGGTAGGGAGAAAAGATAAAGACTAGGTGTGTGGCAAAAAGAGACAGATACATAGATAGATAGAAGGGAAGGTATGAAGTGTGAAGAAAATACATTGCATAATTTACTGTTTTATACAGAAATGTGTAACAAACATACCAACTATTAAACTACTTACAACTTGATACGAAAAGGTATCAGTCTTAGAAACATTAATAAAGAATATGTAAAAGATAAATGTTGAGTAGGTGCACTTTGCTTGCAGGTGATCACATTTCTTGCTATTTTTCAGTTAGCTGGGAGATTGCAGCGTCCTAGTTCAGAGCCACTCCACAATAAATACCTTGAGGTATCCGCCGGCTTACTGGCTTTGGTAGGCAATACAGGACTGAAACCCTAGCACTGGAAATTGAGTTTTGAATGCCATGACAGTCATCTCCACAGCTCCTTTTGTGCATCTTTTACATAGGCTTGATTTATGTTTCTGAGACTGATAACTTTTCTTGATAATCTTTTTTGTAATAAATGTTTTATTGGAAATTTCATGTACAAGTGTACAAATAGCAAGACAATAAAATCATAACAAAATAATACAATTCTTTTCAAAAGCAGCACCACCAAACATAAATACACAGCATGTAATAAGTAAGCAATAACACATGACAGGGTATGCAGTCTTAATTACCACATGCCCCAGGTGGATTGTGAGGCATGAGGCACAGCCGAGGGCCTTCGACCACGTGGGAAGGGCAGTAATTTATGGCATTATCGTGCACCCTGGAGTGTGTTATTGCACTTATAAAATGGTTTTAAGAGTTAAAAAAGAAAGTAAAATTTAATCTGTGCAGTAATTGAAATTACTGCACGGTCGTGTGACCAGTTTTGACCAATTAAGCCATTTTAGAATTATCTACAACTCAAACAAAACAAATTGTGGACAAAACTGAGCAGTGTTTGGCTCAGTTGTTAATTTAGGTGTATACTGAAAGCTAGATTGGGCCACATATGAAGAAATCTGTTCAGCCACCTTTCCCTACTCTCTATCCTTCCTCCTGCGTAGCCTCTTCTCCCACACCTACAACTGTAACCTCACCTAATTTCTCCCCTATAGCCAATCTATTATCTCCTCCCCATCTCTTCCCCTCTCTCCTTCCTTCCAATCCCTATCTCCTCCCCCATCTCTTACCCTCCTTTCTTTTTCTATACCACCCCCTCTCTTCCCTGTCCCTCCTCCTCTCCTCTCCTCTCACAATTCTATCCATACCACTATCTCAGTCCCTCTACTATCTCACCCTGCCCCTCCTCCTTGCCCACGTTTCCCTACTCCACCCCTTCTCCTCTCCTTTTCTCCTCCAACTCCTCTCATAACCCTTTCCTTTCCTTTCTCCTAATCCTTCCATTCATCTATATCTCCTTCCCCACACCAAACCCACCTTTCCTAGTCCTTGACCGTAACTCTGTTTCTATGTTTCCAGTCAAGCCTTATCCCCCCCCCATTGTAACATGTATTGTTCTACTATTAATTGGTGCTGGCACACAATTGGCTTTAGCAGCTATAATTTTCAATGCAGTGGTGCATGGTTTACGAGTTCTCATGCTGTTTTTGCATGAGTTAAATCCATGTACACAGTTTACTGTACATAGTTGCTTTCATGTTTATTTCTCTGCTGTTTACGGTTATAACATATTGTTTTCAACTCTATGTATTTTCAAGTGTACTCCCCTGTCCCTTCCCCTCAGGGTGCATCTGGAAACAAGCTCTTGTTAGTTCAGTATGTCTTTCCTGGTAAAACTTTTAAATAAATAAAATAAATAAAAGGGAAGAAAGTAAAGAAAAAGAAGTGAGAGCTATTGCAAAGAAGAAAGGCTGAAAAGTTGTCTCATTGGTCAGGTAGGAAAGGAGTTGAAAATAAGAACTCAACAGGAGAAAGAAAGAGCCAGCACATCAGTGCAACAGTAGGGCTACTGCTTATGATGCTGGTGTCCTGGGTTTGGGGAATGAGCCTGAGTCATCTGGGGCCAGCAGAGGAGAGGAGGATTCAACAGCACAGTGGACCCTCTCCTCCTCTAGGAAGAGGCGCCATCCTTGCTCAGTTACTGTCACCTGGATGACCACAGGTGGAAGTGAAGGCAAGGTGCTATGTGAGAGGGGAGAATGATAGTTGGAGATCCAGGCTGTGCATGCATTGTGTGCACTTATGCACTGGTTCCCCCTTGTGTGCCAGCATACTTCAGAGGGTGACAACAAGAGCATGAGAAAGACCCCAGAAGCTCAGCTGGACAAAGGGGCACATTCAGGTCCTGGCCCAGCCAACCAATCACCTCCTACCCTGGAGGTCCTCATTGGAGAAATAACCGCTTGCCTGGATCACTCTCCCACCATCCAGGTGAGGTCTACCCGGGGGGGGGGATTAATCCAGTGGGTAGGGGAGGGAGTTGAAAAGGAGAGGTAAGGCAGCTCCGGAGAAAGAGCATAACATCTGAGTGAAAAAAAAAAACAGGGGAAGAAAGGAAAAATCAAGAGAGTAGAAAATGTAAAACAATGTGGGATATTAAAGCAGCAGTATTTTTAAACAGAAAAATTGTTATCATAGTTTTTTAATAATACATTTCTTTTTTTATAATATGTTTATTATTGACAAATTACATAACACAGTCATATCTCATACAGTAAATCCATCCTTACCATGTAAATGTATATAGTGTGTGGTGGAATGCGGTTGTGTATGGAAATCCATACACTGCAAAAAGTTGTTCTGTTGCAGTAATGACGTCCTCACTAACGCATGAAGCGACTTTTTCATTCTGCGTTGGTGAGACGCCATAATACAAGGGGCTACAGAGGACGTCCTGATTCATCCCTTGCTGTGTGAGAGGGGTGCGCGAGTGTGCTGGGCAGCGGCAGTTGTGAATCGACGGCCTCGGCAGAACCGAGTGAAAATGTGGAAAAGTGAGTCTCTTTTTGTCTTTTTTTGGGGCACCAGACACTATAAAGAACAGTTAATGGTTACCCATACACTACAAGGCTATTCTTTCATCTCATAGATACAATGCCGACTTGGAGACCTCTCGAGCTTCGCTCTCGAGGTCATCAGTCGGCATTGTATCCACTCGGTGGAAGAATAGCCTTGTAGTGTATGGGTAGCCATACACTATCCTATATATTCTTTACAGGATTGATATTGTCATACAGATGGCATACAATCAAGAGATTTCTTTAGTAGTTACTGTCAGAATTTTGTTTTTTTACAAAAGGAAACAAAAAAAATCCTGTAACCACTAAGAACAGTACAATAAATGCTGGTAAACACCAGCAACTAAATAAAATATGTCTGTGTCTGATTTATCCTGTTACATTTTATAATCACTATGTGTGCTTTTTTCTTAATTTATTTCACCCCTAGATAGACCTTATTTTATTATTTCATAATATCCCTGTTCCTTTCAATATAGCCTTTTCTCCCCCACTCTGGATACCCAGGTATCCTGCCCATTCCTGTTCAAATCTCTTCTCTTTTCCTTTCAAGCTATACGTATGCTTATCCACTGCTAACACCTTCATGGTGAGGTCCTTCCATTGCTTGAGAGTGTAGGGCCTGAATTTGTAGTCCATACATTCTGTACCTCGTGTCTTGCAACCACCAGGGGTACTCGTATCCATCTAGGATGCAAGATCTATTCACCATTCACTATACTTTCTACTCCTAAAAGCAGGGACTTTTGAGAGAATTCGATAGGCTGCCCTGTCATTGTTGATAATTTCTGCGCTATCCCTTTCCAGTACTTTCCAATCACCACACACCCCCAGTAGTAATGCATGTATGTTCCCTGCACTATTTTACATTTGCTACACAGTGGGAAGACTTCAGGGGGAAAATCTATGTACCGTATGTGACGCTTTGGCCATCTGGTTATGATTGTTCTATGATATTTGTAATATAGAATGCGGCATGTCAGTGTCTCCCATGAGACATCCTGTGCTATGGGTGCCCCACGCCCAGGTTTCAGTTAAAGTGACAGGATATATATTAAACCAGCAGATCTCTGTATGTGATTAACTTCCTTGAGACATTGCATTTTATGGCCTGTTGCTGCTTTGAAGTGGAAATTAAATGGGACTTTATGAGTCTGCCAGAGGATGGAGATCATAAACTTTTACGACGTTTTAGAGGAAAAAACATTGTTATATCACTATGGTGCTAAAAGTCATAAAATCCTTTGAAATACCTGGGAATAGGAACTGTTTGAGATCAAAGAGGGGGATATTAATTAAGGAGTCATATTGGGAAATTCATTTTTGCTGATGTCACCTTATTTGAAATATCTCCTGACAGAAAGATCATTGTTTGTATATTTTATTATATTTAACAAGGAGGAGCTAGATGACATCATGGAAGGGGTGTGTGAGACAGACACAGTTTAACCTAGGATCTATGTCTGATGTGAGAGACATTTCTTGTTGGACTCTTAAGAAACAAGAACTAACTTAAGCACTGTAAGATGGTAATACATTAGATAGAAAAAGTCTAATTGCACTGTGGTAGGAGTTTATGTTTGTACTTTTCCTTGCTTTCTTTTAAGTGATTGTATGCTTTGTGATATAGTGTTCTGTGTTTACATTTTTACATATTTTTATCCATTTTTTAGTAAACCTTTCATTTAAAAAGACTGCCTGGGTGTGTCTTCGAAGTTCTTTCTTTTGCATGTGATATATAGACTGTTAAGACTGACTAAAACTGTTCAAAGCTTGATGGTGTACTAAACTGGGAAAAGGTAAGAATATACCTAAGGTCTTTTATAGAGTTTTATGGGTTCATGTTGGATACCTGGTTAGGTGCCCTTAGGCAAAAGATATCTGGCATCCCCCCGAAGTGCAGATTATCTGAGCCTGTACATTTGGGTATGCTAGCATAAGGTTCACTGTTTGAATCCCCCCCAGAACTTGAGACCAAAGGTGATTCGGACCCACAAGCAGGCAGGAGGGTTACCCAGTTCTGTTACCTGTTCACAATACTGAGCTCAGAGGTTGGCACTGGGCCCGACCTGCTGAGTGGGTTTATGACACCATATGGGTGGGGGGGTAATACAGCCGCTGTATAAATTTGTATTGTGCTTCCTTGTATTTATTGCATATAAGCAACCCTATGTGTGATTCCATCAGCAGCTGCCAATTAGATTCACTACTGTCCTCCCCATATCCTTTTCCCACCATTTTTTAGCCATTTGTGTTTGTTCCTGAAAGTACCTTCTGTCTAATTTAACTGCCCGCCCCACAAGGCCTCTCTCACTCCTTGTTGCCCCCAATATCTCTCTTTCCAGCTCCAACATCTGAGTTTGATCTCTCCCTTGATCCACCACTTTTCTGTAGTAGTGCCATACTTGAAGGTATTTGTAGAAATGCGTGTTGGAAAGGTACAATCCAGCCTGTAACTCCTGGAAGAACTGCATCCCCTCCCTCGTGGCCAAATCTGCCATACATCTAACCCCCCCTCTTTTGCCATATTTGGAATCCCTCATCTTCTAATCCTGGGAGGAAGTCAGGATTCCCTGCTATGGGCACTAGCAGCATATCAGTGGGTCCCATCCCCTGTCTTTTCTTAATGTTAGCCCAAGCCCCTAAACTAGCAACTACCATGGGATTCGGCACTTTGAGCCTACTGTATGCTTTTAGATCCTTTTTTTCTAGGTACCCCGAAAGCCTACCTGGTACTCCTTCTTCCCCAAGTTCTACCCAGCTTGCTACTACCCCCCTATTTATCCAATTTTGAATGTATTTATGTTGAGTGGCAAGGAAGTATCCCTTTATATCAGGAAAATTAAGGCCACCTTGTGCTGTGGGCACTTTCAATCGTCTGAGACTAATCTGTGGCCTCTTACCTCTCCATATAAAGTTTGTAAAGCTTTTCTCTAGTTTATCTCCTGAGGTTGGACCAAAAGGTATAATTTGCAGAACATATAGAATTCTGGGAAGCACATTCATTTTAAGTAAATTAATTCTACCCAATCAGGATATTGGCAGTCCTTTCCATCTATCCAGGTCTTTTATTATCTTGTTAAATAAGGGTTTATAATTTGCCTCATACAGTATTCCTAAATCCCTATCTACTTCTATACCCAAATATGTGAAAGTCCTTTTTACTACTTTCAGACCCTACTTTTCATTACTCCTTCTACTACTCCCTTCCCCTAAAAACATTTCAGACTTAATAAGAGTCAACTTATAACCTGAAAATTCAGCAAACTGGTCCATCACCAGCAATAATTTTGGGATTGATTGCTCTGGTTTTGTCAGGAACAGCAGAATGTCATCTGCATAAAGAGTTATGACATGTCTTAAAACTGAAGGTGGACAAAGCAATGGGGCCTGATGGGATTCATCCCAGAATTCTAAAAGAGCTAATGGTAGAACTAGTGACACCACTGACTACCCTTTTTAACAAATCATGGGAGGATGGGGTGGTACCCGAGGACTGGAGGAGTGCAGATGTGATTCCCCTTCACAAAAGTGGGAGCAAGGCAGAAGCAGGAAACTACAGACCTGTTAGTTTAACCTCAGTGATAGGGAAAATGATGGAATCACTTCTGAAGGAAAGAATTGTCGAGTATCTAGAGGCCAGAGGGGCACAGGACCCTAGGCAGCATGAATTCACAGCGGGAAGGTCATGCCAGACAAATCTGATAGATTTCTTTGACTGGGTGACCAAAGTAGTAGATCAGGGAGGGGCTGTGGACATGGCCTACCTAGACTTTAGCAAGGCATTTGACACAGTCCCACACAAAAGATTAATATACAAGTTAGCCAGCCTGGGAGTGGGTCCCAAAATGACAGCCTGGGTAAAGAATTGGCTGGAGAATAGGACACAGAGAGTAATAGTAAATGGAGTCCACTCAGAAGAAAGGAGGGTTACTAGTGGGGTACCGCAGGGTTCAGTATTAGGACCAGTCCTCTTCAATGTCTTTATAAGTGACATTGCAGAAGGACTGGAAGGAAAATATGTCTTTGCAGATGACACAAAGATCTGCAACAGAGTTGATGCACAGGGTGGGGTGGAAAGGATGAGAAGGGACTTGGCAAGGTTAGAGGAATGGTCAAATGTATGGCAGCTTAGATTCAATGCTAAGTGCAAGGTAATGCACCTGGGAAACAAAACCCAGGGAAGAGTACACAATGGGGGAGGCATCACCAGTAGAAAACAGGAAGTTATTATCCCTCTGTACAGACAGCTGGTGAGACCCCATCTGAGTACTGTGTGCAGTTCTGGAGACCCAATCTCCACAAAGACATAGACAGGATGGAAGCTGTCAGAGGAGGGCAACTAAAATGGTGCAGGGTCTGCACCAGAAGACATATGAAGAGAGACTTAAGGAGCTTAATATGTATAGCCTCGAGGAAAGGAGGGAGAGGGGGGACATGATAGAAACGTTCAAGTACCTCAAGGGAATCAACAAAGTCCAAGAGGGTAGCATCTTTCAAAAAAAGAGGTGTGCAAGAACAAGAGAGCACAATTTGAAGATAGGGGGCGGCTAAGAGGTAATTTAAGGAAGTATTTTTTCACAGAGAGGGTTGTGGATGCATGGAACGGCCTTCCGGAGGAGGTTGTGGAGTCAAAAACAGTGGTGGAATTCAAGCATGCATGGGACAGTCATAAGGCAATTCTAGGGGGTGGGAGTAGGAAGAAGTAGGCTGCTGGTTAACTAGGATCTGCAGCTTATCTAGTAGGTAGGGGAAATGGGCAGACTGGGTGGGCCAAGCGGTCCTTATCTGCCGTCAAATTCTATGTTTCTATGTCTTCCCCCCTTCATTCCCTGTATTCCTGCTATACTAGGTTCATTTCTAATTTTAACTGCCAATGGCTCGATTACGAGGGTGACAAAGGGCACCCCTGTCTTGTTTCTCTCTCTAGGTGGAATTCTGGAGATGACATTCCATTTACTAGTCCCTGCGCCCTAGGGGTTCTGTAAAAGCTCCAACCATTTTTATAAATGCTTCACCCAACCCAAACCACCCCAGAACATTCATTAGGTATTCCCACTCTATCCTATCAAATGCTTTCTCTGCGTATATTGGCAGGACACGTGCCCCCCCGGATGCCGAGAACCCCACCATATTACATTAAGCAGTCTTCTCATATTATGGTATGATTGTCTACCCTGGACAAACCCGGTTTGTTCAGGTTTGATCAAGAGAGGCAAGATTACCTTGAGCCTGCTGGCCAGGACCTTCGTCATTATCTTACAATCTTGATTCAGCAAAGATATGGGCCTATATGACCCACATTCCTCCTCATCTTTCTCCGGTTTGGGAATAACAGTTATAAGGGCTTGGCAGCAAGTTCCAGGGAGGCCCCTATTCCCTCTAGCATCCTCCAAGACATTACAGAGGGGTCTAGCCACCTCCCCCTTCAGCAGTATTATAATATTCCGCACCAAAATCATCTGGGCCCACTGCCTTACCATTTTTTAAGTGAGCAATGGCTAACTTTACTTCTTCTGTGGTTATTTTTGCACCCAGTGTTTTCCTCCCCTCCTCATCCAATTGTGGTATTTTCATTCCCTGGAAGAAGTCCTCCTGCACCCTCTCTGTTCCCTGACATTCTGCCTGGTGTAAGGATTCATAAAATTCTTTAAATCACTGCCAAATGGCAGCTCCTTTCTTCAGTATCCCCCCATTCTTATCTTTAATTTGTACTATACGCTTACTAACCCTTCCCCCTTTCATAAGGCGTACCAGAAGAGGACCTGCCTTATTCTCCCATTCATAGACCCTCTGTTTAGCAAACTGAATTCTAGTGTTAACCTCAGATTCTAGACTGTCATTCAGCATCTCCCTGGCCACCTTTAATTCTATGACTTTCACCTCTCCTCCCCCTCTGAGTACCTCTTTTTCTAATTCCCCTATGTGTCTCTCTAGTTCCCTCTGTTTCTTCCATTTCTCCCTTCTTAACTTTGCAGTATATCTAATAATTACCCCCTCATATATGTCTTGCTAGCTTTCCAATACATTCCCTCGCTGCCCACAGTACCTTTATTATGCTCTTTAAATGATTTCCACTGTTCCTTAATAAACTCCCTAAATTCTTTATTAGCCAGCAAACAGGTGGGGAACCTCCAGGTATCTCTCCTATTTTGTCTGACCCAGTTCCAATTCTAACTCCACCATGGCATGATCAGAAAAAAATATTGGCCTGTGTCCCATCTTGTTTGTGAGGGAATACAACATTTTTTTCTAGTCCACAAAGATTATGGTCTTGGCTGGACTATATATATATATATAGTCCAGCCAAGACCATAATCTTTGTGGACTAGAAAAAATGTGTACTCTAAGCCCAGGGTTAGCAGTTCTCCAACCATCAATTAGACCCAGTTCAGACAAACCAACTTGCCACTGTTGAATCGCTTTCACTGCTCTATCCTTGGTTCCCATATAGTCCAGGTTGGGGTCTGCCACAGAGTTAAAATCACCACCAAGAATCAAATTGGGGAATTGTTCTCTGACAAGAATATCTAGAAGTTTTTGATAAAAATGTATTATCATACACTGCTGGGGCATACATATGTGGGGTGTGATTTGTTTACCAGATATTTCCCCCACTACAGGTATATATCTACCCTCTAAGGGATCTGTCACAATTAATGAACTGCCATAGGAAGCTTTTTGCTTAAAAGTATCGCTACCCCCTCCTGGGGCATTATAAGCTGCTTCATGGCAGGCTCCAACCCAACCTCCCACTAATTTCTTGTGTTCTTTCATTGTGTGGTGTGTCTCCTGCAAGGGAGCTATTGTCGCACCCCTTCTTTTCAAAGTAGCGAGAACCTTTGCTCTCTTCACAGGGGAAGTGAATCCTTTCACATTCCACGACACTATCTTAGTCAGTGGACCACCACTCTGCCCAGCCTTAACCATTTCTGATCCTCCATTTTCCCTTTCTATCCCCCATTTTCATCACACATAGCCTAAAAATAACAGACATCAGAACACAGATTCTATCAAAACAAACAAAACAGCTGAACTTTAAGCAAACACCCCCTTCCCTCCTTCTCCCCTCCCTAACCCCAACTGTAGCATATATCCCAACAAACCATTTGTTGTTTTAGATTCAATGCCATAGACTACGCCCATACACTACCACAACATTACAGCAAATGTTAGAAAGTTTAAAAATGTTCCCACTATGCCTCACTCCTGCTCCACACCTCCCTAGCTTCCAATTTTAATACATAGCTTTGATTTAATCATATTCCAACACCTCGTATCGTTTTATACATGTATATCCCATCACTTTATTGTTCGATGCCTTTAAGTATTTAAACTTCCCCTCCACTGAAACACCCCCATCCCCTCAGACCTCCAACTGTGGCAACCAATTCTAGTCTCTCCTTCTTTGGACTATGAGACATTATGAGGCCTCCGTGTTACTCCCCACTTCCCCTTTCAGCTGGGACAACCTCCGTTGGAAGCCTTCCCCAACCCCTCCAAGACCTCTCATGGTCTTTGCAATCAGGGACCCTCAAATAATAAACCAGCCCATTGTCCAGTGAGTCCAAACATATAAGCAGGCCAAGACACTTTCCTCAGTACACACATTCCAACGTGTATTTCTTGCCCCCCAGCCCTTTGATAAGTGCGCAGATCTCCAGTATACGTGGGTTGTACATTTATATACCACTTGCTCAGAACCCATTCTATTATTTCCACATTTAGCACCGGTCTCCATGAGCTGCATAATAGTTCTGTCTCTAGTTCATATCGACAGATTCCAGAAAAAGATGCCCATGCACGTGCCCTGCAGTGTTCTTCAGATCGGCATCCCAAAGAGGTTCCTTAGCATCCCTTCTTCACCCAAATAGGGGCATAGCAAAATGGGAAAGGAGAGGGGGTTCCCCCCAGAAATCTTATGCCGCTTTGTTCTCCAAGTGCCCTACTCTACTCACCACTGCACACACTACAAATCCTTAGGGTAGCCAAACCTCCAGGGACGTTTTGACCTAGCCATGGGCTGCCTAATTGATAACTCTCTCAGAAATTGCCACCTGTCCCCTTTCGCCTCACTACTGATTGACAAGGTTACATCTAGAACCCTCAGGTCATCCTCCTCTCTTTCTCTGGGAGTCCCACGCACCCATTCTGCTGTGGGCAATAAAGCCTTTTGTGTGTCAGCCTCCTCTCTCTGGAACAGGCTCTCACTAACAGTCCGCTCCTCCTCCTCACACATGTCCCTCAAAAACAATTTACGAGCCTGGGTCCTGACGGAATCCTCCTGCAACTATTCCTGAGACCATGTCATGGCCCATGATCCACCTTAGCCACCTTACTGCACCACTGTTTGCACCGCCTCTACCCAAGACTTTTACTAGTCAGCTTTCACCCCTGCCTTCTAGTCCCTTTTGGGCTTATCTAATTTAGCTTTTTGTCCCTGCTCTCTTATTTCCTCGGGGTCAAGCAGGGCTGCCTCTGTCAAAATAATCTGCTGTATTATAAAATGAACTGCTGTATTATAGTCAATTTTTTTTTTAGCAGCCCTGTCTAAATGTATGACAGCTCAACTATTGTAAGTAAGCTTTTTGTTCTGTGTAATTGTACATACTTTATTGATCTGCAGACCTAGACATCCTCTTGTTACCCAGTCTCCACTTCTCTGTGTCCTAATTGTTTCAGTGTCCCTACATGTACTCGTATTACTGCTGGATATGCACTTTGTACAATCTTCCAATGTCCACCTTGCTGCCTCTTTCTGGGGCCCTTGTCATGGCTGAAATCGGTCCTTATGGATCAGTACACCTACCCAGTTATCAAAACATAAATAAATAAATATCACAAATGGTTAAAAATGCCCTTCTAGACAGCAAGATCAGTTTCTTACCATCAGGGCTGTCCCCAAAAGGATAAGACCACATCCTCTGCCTTCTGCTTTAAGTTTTTCTGTTTTTCCAATCCCAGTTGTCCATGAAGTCTTGCAGCTTTTCAGTCTCCCAGAAGGAGTAGGTAACTCCTTCCACCTTAACTTTTACAACTGCAGGATACACCATAAAGAAGTCCCGACCTCTTTTTCTGAGACAATCCATCTGAGCATTAAATTGCTGTCTCTTTTTCTGGATCCTGATGGACATATCTTGGTGCAACGTTAACTTAGACCCTTCATAAATTAGCTCCTTTTTACTGCGAAATGCTGCCAGCAGTGCTCGTCTGTCCTGGTAATGATGCATGCAAAAGATCACCTACCTCGGCAGTTGGTCACTCAGTGGTCATGGTGTAAGTGCCCTATGTGCCCTTTCAATTCAAATTTTTAATTTTTTTTTCATTTCCAGCCCCAGCAGTACAGGCAAGGTTTCCCCACAAAACTTAATTAAATGTCCACTCTCCGCTCCCTCAGGAAAGCCCCTAATGTGTAAGTTGTTGCACCTACTGTAATTTTCTTGGTAATCTAATGCTTCCTTTAAATCTTCTATTTCTTTTTCCAGTTTCCATATTTTGTCTGGTACTTCTTTAATGCCATCCTTGATGTCAGACACTCTCTGCTCCACCTTGCTTATTTGCCTGCCGTGATGTTTGAGCTCTTAAGTGAGCCCCTTAAGAGTATGCTCCGTGCTGTCCCACCACGGCTTCATGTCAGCTAGGATCTGCTCCAACTCCACATGGCTAAGGGCTGCCACCTCTGCGGCTGACAAGGAGATGGGGCTCAATCCACTCACTGCTGATCCCTCTGGATTCGACGTCTTTTTAGCACTTTTGCCCGTTTGCCGGGCCCACTTTCCCACCGTAATATAGTCATCCATCCTTCCGGTGGGTGTATCAGCCAGAATACGATGCAGTAATTAGTTTATTTTTATTGTCATTGAAGTGCGGAGCTCTGGAGCAGTGCGACCATTCTCTTAGCTGCTCATTAGCGCCCCCAATATTATATTTCTGGTGAAAAAAACTCAATGTCTCTATCCACGTTTCTTTTCAATGTATTTAACCCTGAACTGAAATATGAGGTTTTGAAGATTTTATTAGCCCTCTGCTCGCTGGTCACACTTACTATGAATAAATTATACATTTTAGTGTAGTGTTATGCTGTTTACCATCAGAAATATGTGCTAGCACCTGCCTTTACATCCACAGTATGGATCCAGCATGTAAACTCAAAAAGTGACCTCAAGGGAAAGGACTTTTAAAAATTGCTAGTGGTGGCCATCTTTAATGGCTTGTGTCATTAATTATAAAAATTAGGGAAAAAGTGATTTAAAAAACTTCTGAGAGAAATAAAAATATACTGATGATGACTATGTCAGAAATGTATGAATGCTAAAATAACTAAATGATACATTTTTTTTTTGCTAACATACATTGCTGCTTCAAATGCAAAGGCTGAGGTTGCTTGTTTAGTATCCAATGTAGCAGTTTTGTAGTTGTCGATTGAGAAAAACAATCACAGCACAGATCAATAAAACTAAGAAGAGGAGAAACCCTCTTTGGTTTTCTAAGGAGGTTGCTTTCAGTATAAAGGAGACAAAAAGCTTTCAAAAGGTACAAACAGACAAAGAGGGACCGCGACATGGAGGAATACAAGGCAAGGCTCAAGGAAGCAGGGAAGGCAATTAGGATAGCCAAAGCACAAATAGAAGAAAGAATTGCTGAAGGGGGTTTAAAAGGGGGGACATGACCTTTTACAGATATATATGGGAGAAAAGAAAAAACAACGGGGGTATCGTTCAGTTGAGAACTAGAAAGGGGCAGAATGTGGAGACTGGCAGAGAAAAGGCAGAGGTTCTGAATGAATACTTCTCCTCAGTCTTCACACAAGAGGAACAGGGTAGTGGGCTGGTACTAGGAGATTAAGGACACACCAGTGAAGCTGACACATGTTCCTTCACAAAAGAAAGGGTCCTAAAAGAACTGAAAAAGTTTAACAACCAACAAAGCAATGGGACCTGACAGTATCCACCCAAGAATACTGAAGGAACTAACAGAGGAATTTGCCTCCCCATTAGCAGTCCTCTTCAATAAGTCCCTGGAGAGTGGCAGAGTCCCAGATAACTGGAAAATAGTCACAGTGGTACCCCTGCACAAAAGTGGGAGCTGGGAAGATGCTAGTAACTACCGTCCAGTCAGCCTCACCTCAGTGGTGGGGAAAATCATGGAAACATTACTGAAGGAAAGAACAGTGCAAAATACAGATGAGTATGAATAAATAGGCCATTGACAGAGTAAAGGCCTATGGCACATTCATAAGGTAGAAAAAATGGACAGACTGGATGGGCCTTGAGGTCCTTATCTGCCATCAACTTCTATGTTTCTATATATGGAAGCAAATGGAAAACAAAGCAGCATAGCTTCTCAGCAGGGAGGTCATGCCAGGCAAACATGATTGATTTATTTGATTGGGTGACCACAACGGTGGACCAGGGTGGAGAAGTACACATAGTGTATCTGGACTTCAGTAAGGTGTTCGACTCCGTTCCACATAGGAGACTAATAAACAAGTTGGAACACATTGGAGTGGGGCATAAAATGGCTGGGTTGGGAACTGGCTCAAGGGGAGAACCCAGAGGTTTATGGTATACGGCAGTCTATCAGAGCAAGGTGGGATAACCAGCAGAGTTCCCTAGGGATCAATACTGGGGTCAATTCTATTTAACATATTCTTTAGCGGCATTGCTGATGGAGTGCAGTGAAAGGTATGCCTGTTCACAGATGACACCAAGCTCTGCAACAGAGTAGAGATGCAAGAGGGAGCCACAGGAATGGACTCTGATCTAAAAAATCTGGAAGAATGGTCAAAACAATGGCAGCTGAAATTCAGCACCAAGAAGTGTAAAGTTATGCACCTGGGGAGAAAGAACCCAGGCAGGAAATATACCCTAGGAGGGGAACAACTGACAGAATCTAAGGTTGAGAGGGATCTACTGCACATTTCTGGCTCTCACAACAGGACTGCTATTTAGCACCACAAAATAAATGCTTTTACTAGAAGCGGCAGCTTCTTACAATATTAAATAAACTGTCTAGCACCAGGCAGCATTTGAAAGAAAGGGAACAATGCACGGCACCTTCCATGGCAAAAGGAGTAGTTCCTTCAAAAGAAGGGGTGGGGATGGGGGGCAAACTGGGACCCTCATGGCAAACTGCAGGAAAGGGAATGGAACATAAAGGGATAGCTCTAGAGAGACTTTCATTCAGGTGGCCTGCCTGGAGAAAGGGAAAAACAGAATTCAGACAAGAACAGGGAAAGAAAGGAAAGCAAGAGGTGCTACTGCAGTAGGCTTGTAAGTTATTGAAGGTAGTCTTCCCAAGGGGTCACCAGCACACTTCCACAGAGACCTAGTTTGGAATTGATAGCTGAGCTGAACAGATTGATGTGATCACAGTACGTGAGAGAGGAGTCAAGGGTGATACCCAGGTATTTAAAGGTGGGCACAGTGTTGAGAGGGGAGCTCTGGACATTAATGATGTTGAGGGGAAAATGTTTAAGCTTATTTTGTCTGAGTGAAAAGCATGGCCTTGGTCTTTTTTTCATTCAGGACAAGACGGTGCTCTGAGAACCATGCCTCGACTTCAGAAAAGGAGCGTTGCAGGGAAGATTGAGGAGAGTGGGGGTCCAAGTGGCTATCAAATATAACTGCGTCATCAGCGTACAGAAGCATTTGTCCCAAGCAGGCGTTTCGGAGAGTATTCAAGTACATGCTAAACAGGAGGGGGCCCGGTATTGAGCCTTGGGGAACTCCCAAAAGTACTGGTTTATTGACCGAGAGTGTGGAGATTAACTTGACCCTCTGGGTTCTGTCACTGAGGTAGCTTTTAAACCATGTGGTAGTGTCCAGGGACAGGTCCATGCAATGCAGGATTGGATTAGGAGTGTGTGGCTGACAGTCGAACACCTTGGTTAAGTCAATATAGGCAGATCCAACTAGGTGCCCTTGATCAAGGGCTTTGTTTATGAAAGTGGTGTACTCAAGAAGGGCAGTTGTAGTACTGTGGCCCTTCCTGAAGCTATGCTGTTCGGGGCAGAAAAGGTCGTATTTAGTGAGATAGTCCAAGAGTTGGGCTGGCCCGTCGGCGCAGTGGTGGGATTTCCACTTGTGACGCCGGCGAATCGGGTTCGGAAGTGAGCCCGGCTCGTCGGAGGGCCAGCTGGGGGAAGAAGGGTCAAGCGTCCCAGGGACTGCTCTCCTTCTCTGAGGGTTGGGGGGGTCTCGCAGTCGGTGCAGGGGCAACACCTAGCGGAAGTGTGGTGTATCGCCCTGAACACCGATGCACGATCAAGGGATCTCTGGGGCAGTACAGATGCAGGCGTCATTGCACGTCTCTGCCCCAGCCTATAGGGATAAAATCCCTCTTGATTGACGTCTCTATGACTCCCTGCCCCGAGCACCGATTAGCCGCCTGGCTGAGGGAACTCCCAACCAGTTACAGTTATGCAGAACTGAATCTGTACATGGTGTCACGCCCTGCCTCCGGGGGGGGTATGCCAGGGGTGACCGGGAGAGCAAGGGGCTATAGGTGGTGGATGCTCGAAGGTGCTGTGACTAGGGCGGAGATCTGACAGTTGGTCGAGAGAGGGGGAAAAAAGTCTAAAAAAAAAAAATAGTCCAAAAGTTGATCTGACACTATTTTTTTCTAGCACCTGGGGGGAGATGGGGTGGTAGTTGCCCAGGGAGGTGCGGTCCCCACTTTTTAATATTGGGGTGATAGCTGCTTTCCAGCATGAGGGGAAGTGTCCATGACAGAGGGAGTAGTCTAGGATGTCAGTGAGCAGGGAGTTAATGGAGTCTAAGGTGAGGAGGACTAGTTTTAGGTCCAGCGAGTTGCTACTAAAGCACGTTTTCCTGAGGGCTTTGGTTAAATATGGCCTTGCCTCTAGAGGGGTGACTGTTCAGAGCCTGAAAGCGGTGGTGAATGCTTTAAGGGGTGGCCTGGTGGGCAAGTCCAGAGCTGGGTCAAGAAAGTTAGAAAGAAGGACACTGCTAAGATCAGAAAATGAAGTGTTGAGGGCATCGGCAATCAACAGGGGGTCCTGGGAGAGTGAGCCATTTATTAGCAGGTGGGGGGACAGATTTTTCATTCAGCTCTTTAATGTTGCTCCAAAATTTGCGTTCACAGCCCCAGAAGGAGGAGAGTATCTCCTGGTAGTGGGTAGCTTTGGCTTTCTTTTTTTAAATTTCATTTTTATTGAGATAGTTTTTATACATCAGGTTGTTACAGTTGACCATATACAATTGAACTGTTCTTGTTGTTATTCATTATTAGTACAAAGGAATAGTATTGGTTACAATTGTAACATACTGTAATGGTTAGCTATAGCTTATACACACACTTTTCTCATTTAGAGTGCCTCACAGTTCCTGACCTTCACCCAAACTATAGGCAATAGGCAGTGCAGTGGATCCATTAGTCTCTGTTTGAGAGCTGGGATCAACAGGGGGCATTATTTGCTCCTGTTCCTCTTGTTCGGGGTGGGGGGGTGAAGGGTCAGTTAAACTGGAAGAGAAAGGATCATTTGATCCATATATTGCCAAGGGCTAGATCCACCCGTGAGTTCTAAGGGACAAAAGATGGGTCCCTTTGGGAATAGTATATTATCTAGCTCTGCCACGGTAGCATTGTAATCAGTGCTGTAATAGATGTTGTTTGTGGTGCGAGAAAGAGATCCTTTTTTTAGGCGATGTATAAAGGTATATTTGGGTGGCCACTTCGGGATTTTTTATTGAGGACCGGCGAGTGATCGCTCAGTGCATCCAGAAGTACTGAGACCTCAGATATGCGGGTGGGCCGATTCGTGATTATGAGGTCAATGAGTGTGGAGGTGCCAGTTTTATGGTTTAGCCTCGTGGGGGACTGGACGATTTGGGTGAGGTCCAGTGCCATGGCAGCATCCTTGCCTTGTAGGGGGAAGAGGAGGTCGCTAACCAACTGACGCTGTAATCACCAAGGGCAATGATTTCACAGGAGGTGGGCAGGTGGGCTAGGCAGTTCATTACCGAATCAAATGCTAGCCTTTGGTGCTGGGGGGTGGGGTTATAAACTATGACTATGTGTAGGACTTTGCCAGACGTGTCAGGTTGCAGTTTCACAGTGAGAACCTGTGCACCGTGGGACGGAGTGGGAGTGCCAGGGACTAGCAAGGCCAGAAGGGAATCTCCATAGTAAAGAGCACAGCCCCCACCACTCTTAGCTAGCCTGTCAGTTCTGAGGATAGAGTACCCAGGAATATGGACAACTGAGTCCAGGGTATCAGGATTAAGCCAGGTCTCTGTAACCGCAAGAATATCCAGAGAGATATGTGCCATCCCGCCCTGAAGGACATCAAGCTTTTTTTGAAGGCTACAGATGTTGACGGTGGCTAGAAGGAGTCCATTCAATGACCCACAGGAGGTGCTGAGAGAGGGTGGGTGAGCCCAGGTTTGGATGCACATTGCTTGATAGAAGAAGGAGTAGGAGGGCATGGCGGAGGAGTCTAATTAGTTTGGCTTTTATGTTAGGGTTATGTGGCCAGGGACAGGGTATTGGTAGGGTGGAGATATGCATGGCCACTAAGAGGGCTAATGAAGTATGCTGGGTTAGGTTCTGGGGGAAGGGGGGGACATGCCAGCGTATGGAAGGTGTATGGAGCAGTGCTTGTAGTGCTCCACCTGGTGGCGTAATGTTGGGTACCTGCCTGGCTGACAGGCAGATGATCTGGGGGAGGGGAGGGAGTAAGGAGCACTTGGAGCACACCAAAGATTAGAGGGAGGGGCATGGTGGAGTACAATTCAAAAGAGGGATGGGATCCACAAGAGGGCAGTGTGACCAGAAGCCATAGGACTCAATAGTTAGCAAGGTATCCTCTTAAGTGATCCCAGGTCAGATGGAGTAGTGGTAGGATTAATACCTACAATGCTCAGAGTACAGGGCTCGAGTCTGGAGTGGGGAGTAAGTAGGAAATGCAGACGAAGGGGCTAGAAAGCATTAGCTGTACAGGAGTGGGTGAGAAAGAGATAATGAAGAGAGGGAGGTGAAACACAGAAAAATAATAAAAAAAACCTTGATGTAGGCTAAGTGGGAACAATAGCTTCTAGGCCATATATTTTATTTTCCTTATTCTACAGATTTTAATATGGCTGACTATCCGAACAATCCTGCTTAGACATACTGGCCTTTTACAGTATGTTCATAAGTTTCCCCATATGTTGTATCACAACTTGATGGACTTGCATTACCCCGATGCTAACATATTAGTATTATCACTTATATGTGAGATATTTGTCTCCTAGTTCCATTGATTGTATTGCCTCTGGCATGTTCATTTTAAAAAGTGGAGAAAAATAAAGTTTTAAAAAAAAGAAAATGTAATACACTTTCAAGAAACATGGGCTCCAACTTTGGATACCTCACCCATAAACAATGAAATCATCTGTTACCAGCAAGAAGAGGAAAAATAAAGGGTAGATTATTTAGTGGATTGATTATGATGATGATCGTAGATAAAAACTGAGATACTGGAACTTGTAAATGTGAATGTAAACATCTTGTATTGCAAATTGTAAGTTGATAATCACATTACAGCTATAGTAAATCAATGTTTATGTTCTTCCTTTGCAGTCCCTATACTGTGGGTCAGAAATAAGGGAGAGCTATACAAATTGGTGGAAGAAATATGTCTTAATCAAGATGTTCAATTCTCTCATTCTCTCTCGTGGGCTTGCATTGGTAATCATAATACTTTGATTCTGAGATGATTGTACCAGCTCTTGACCCTAAAAGATAGGAAAGAAGTGCCAGAGACATCAATTGTAGTACTCAATGTGCTCTTCTTATAGATATCATGGAAAATCTTGATCTTGAAGTAGTTAGTGGTAGATTTTCCCTAGAAAGGGAGGGCAACTGTACCTTTTTTTCTCATAACTGTGCAACTCTGGTTACTGGCCAACATTCACTTCGGTTTATTGTATGTTAAAAGTATGGAGGTTGTGGCTCAGCTGGACAGTGATCCCTTTCTTTTAACACTTTACATCCTTTGTCTAGTAGACCATAGTTTTCAAGGAGAGGACTGTAATATTGCTACAAGATGTTCTATAGTTATAGTAATCGGCTGATGTGGAACAGTGATTTAGAGGAAAAATGTAATCAAGGCACAGATCAGGAAGCCGGGAAGATGAGGAACAGTTGTAAAATTCCCAAGTAGCATTTTATTATCAATAACAGTAACATAAAAATTAAAAATGATTCAGTAGAACTATTTACAAAGATAGTACAAACATAGAAAACAAAGTCCTTCATCTGAGGGTTTTTTTTTTAGATTCCAAATCTCAGTCTCCGTCTCTCATTCTCTCATAAAAAGAGCAGCAATGCTTTTGCTAAAGTCTTTGCCTGGGAACTCAAGAGACACACTGTGTTTCACAAAATACTCTTGCCAGTTTCTTTGCAGAGCAGGCTCATAGAACAATGTCCCAAGCTGGCCCCCTCCTGACAGCTCTGCAAAAGAGTTTGCAAACAAGCCTGACAGGAGCTCAAACTGCATCTCAGGGTAACTCCTTAAATTCTTTTGACCAGGTGGACTGGAGGTTCCTGCACAGAACCCTCGAGGAAATGGGACTGGGCTCCAAATTCTGAGAAAGTGTGAAGACCCTGTATGCCTCCCCTCAGGCGATGGTGAGGGTCAGTGGCATCACCACGGAAAGATTCAACCTAACTAGAGGAACGAAGCAGGTCTGTCTGCTCCCCCCCACCACTGTTTGCACTCTGCATCGAGCCCCTAGCAGTGGTGGTGAGGGGAAATTAAGTCATACAAGGCATATGGGCAGGCAACAGATCGCACAAGGTATCACGGTATGCTGATGTCTCCCTATGCTTCCTAACTTCCCCTAAGACATCCCTCCCAGCCCTTGGCAGAGAACTGGAAGTATATGGCCAAGTCTCGGGATATAAGGAAAACATGGAGAAGTCAGAGGCAATCAAATTCGGGGGTGCTATACCTCGAGAGATAATGAGGGACTTTCCTTTTAAGTGGGCTGCAGCTAATACGGTAAGATACCTTGGGGTTATGAGCTCTCCTCAGCACCCTGCCATCTTTAAACTCAACTATGAAAAATAATGGGCCGAGATACTGGCAGATCTTGCCCGCTGGGAGCTCCTCCCCCTTTCATTGGGCGGGAGGACACACACACTAAAAACGAGCATCCTCCCTCACTTGTTTTTTCTCTTCCAGGCCTTACCAATCAGCATCCTGGAATCTTTCTGGAGAAAAGTGCACTCCTCCCTCCTCACATTTATATGGCGAGGGGGGAGGGCAGAAGGAGAATCAGTAGCAAACTTCTGGCTCAGGTACAAATGCCTATTCTAGAGATTTGGAATCCTGTATTTTGCCAGAAGTATGGAAAATGAACTTTAAAAATGTATTCACAGATAGGTTGACATTTGCCACTTTGAACAACTGAATATAGACTGAAACCATTTATGGATATTACATAGAAGTTCTTAACAGTCATAGGTAATCTAAAAAAATAAGACGGCCCTGGGCCTGACAAAGTTCCTGCAGAAGTGTTAAAAGGGAATGGTGGGCAACATTATTGGTGGGTTTGTTTAATTTCTGTATCAGAGAAAATAAAATACCTTCATCCTGGAGAGGGAAATATTTGAACGCAGAGAGTCTTTGTGGTATACATAACTTCTCATCAGCTTTTGATTCTCTCTCAAGAAAAACACTATAGATCAGGATGGAGACCTTAAAAATAGATTCTGGTTTGTTGAGGATTGTCATCGAGGCTTAGGTCAGGAAGCATAGGAAAAACAGGAGCAGTTATAAAATTCACAAGTAGCATTTTATTATTCTCAATAACAAGAGAATAAAGGTAAAAAAATATTGTGCAGAATATTTTTTAACATACAATAGGCAGTTCAAACAGAACGAAGTCCTTCCTCTGAGGGTATCTCTAATTCTAAATTTCAGCCTCTTCCTCTAACAAATATTTTAGCTCTTTTTACAAGAAGTTTTTGCCTGGCAATTAATTTCTACATCCTGAGCTCATTAAATAGGCATGCTGTTTTCACACAAAATGTATCAGAGTTCTTGTCAGTTTCTTTACTGCAGGTGAACAAAATAGAACACGCTATCCTAAAACTAATCTCCTGTTGACAACTCTGTAAATGAGCTTGTGCTGCATTTCCAGGTTAACCCCTTGAGTTCTAAATAGCTTTTTGTAATCATTTCAACAATACAGTTATATACATTGGCAAACAAAGGGATCACAGTTTTACATACAGAATCACGTATATTTTTACAACTACAGATAAGCAAGGTGGAATAAAAGAGAGAAACAGAAGTGAAGGCAGAGAGATAGAGGCAGAAAATCACGAGACTGTCAGAGTGATCAGTTTCTAAGTCTCACAGGAAAATTTGGTTATGCAGCTCACTGCCATCTCCTAGAATCAAGGGAGCTCCCTTGGTTCTAGGAGATGGCTGTGAGCTGCAGACACTATCACTTGAGGTGCGTTTGAAAGCACATTATGAAAGCTGTTAAAGAGGGAGACATTCATTGAGGTTAACAAGAAATAGAAAGCATGGAGAAACTGGAGACTTAAAGAGGAGATTGTTTATATGATTAATAAAGTAAGCACATTGTCCATGACAGAATATTGAAGATATTTGAAAGAATACAACACCGTTGGGACTGACGAAGTGGCAATGGCCATGAAACTGTTGCCCAATTTTATCAGTGTGGATTAAAATGAAAGAAGCATTTTTGCTGCAAACAAGATTGTTGGAGTGGAGTTCATCCTTTTTCACTTATGCAAGTGTTTGGATTTGCTTTTTTAGATGACCCAACATTAGAAGAATTACTAAGGACTTTGGGCAACCTGACCCCCCCCCCCCCCACTATATAACATTAATGTACCCAGTCTGGCTCATGCAGATGATTATGCATTATTGTCACTTACTAAGAAGGGTTTACAATCACACATTGAATTATTTCAGAATTTTTGCAACACATCATGCTTAAAGATAAATCGTACCAAAACTAAGGTAGTACAATTTGGGGTTAAAAAGGAAAAATCTTATCTATGGAAAATATAAAATACTGAAATTGCTAACAAACTGACACTTACCTTACTTTCACACAAAAACTAACATGGATTGACCGGCTCAGGTTTATAACTAAATATTTAGAACGTTTTATTGAGTCTACTCAGGTTCAATAAAGCATATTGGGGGGGGGGTAAACACCACAGATGCTAAAATTTATGCAGCAGATGCCAAAGGTTGTCTAAAATATTGTATGGAGCAGAGATCTGGGATCTAGAGAAAACAGAAAATGGGAGTATTTTGATGAAGGCTGTTGTGTCTTCCAATAGGAATTGTATTATGTGCAGTAAGGGCTGAACTGGGACAGTCTCCTGCAGAAGTTCAGGCCAGATCAAGAATCTTCTCATACTGATCGAAGTTGCAAATGATGGAAGAAAATAACCTATAGGGAAATTAGTAATCTTAATAGGGCCTGCAAGCTGGCTGGTTATCAGACTTATGTTTGCTAAATGAAGTGAAGCTGGACTATTTCCTTATACAGAGAAAGAAATTACATAGAAGTTGACGGCAGATAAGGACCGCAAGGCCCATCCAGTCTGCACATTTTTTCTGTCTTATGAATGTGCCATAGACCTTTGCTCTGTCAATGGCCTATCTATTCATACTCATCTGTATTGCTCCCTTATGCCTATCCCATGCCTGTATGAAGCCCTGCACTGTATTCATATCCACCACTTCCTGAGGCAGGTCGTTCCATGCATCCACCACCCTTTCTGTGAAACATAACTTTCTCACATTCCCCTTTAATCGGCCTCCCTCTAATCTCATGCTGTGTCCTCTTGTCCTGCTATTTTTCTTATATTGAAACATGTTAGACTCTTTCACCTTGTTAATGCCCTTAAGGTGTTTGAATGTTTCAATCATACCACCTCTCTCCTTCCTTTGCTCTAGGGTATACATATTGAGTTCTGTTAATCTGTTCTCATACGTCTTCTGATGCAGTCCCTGCACCATTTTGGTTGCCCTTCTCTGGACTGCCTCTATTTTGTTAATGTCCTTGTGCGGGTGTGGCCTCCAGTACTGCACACAGTACTCCAGATGGGGCCTAACCAGTGTCTTGTAAAGAGGGATTATTACCTCCACCTTATGACTTGTGATATTCCTGCTAATACACCCCAACATCCCTCTGGCCTTACCTATGACTTTAGTGGTCTGCTTGGATGATATCAGGTCATCTGTGCTGATGATGCCCAAGTCTCTTTTTTCCCTTGTGATTGCCAGCAACTCCCCTCCAAACCTATAGGTGACTTCAGAGTTTCTCTTCCCTACGTGCATGATCTTACACTTCTTTGAGTTAAACCCTATTTGCCACTTTTCTGACCATTTTGCCAGTTTATCCAGATCTCTTCTCATTCTGCCCACCCCATCTGGATCATCTAATATGTTGCAGATCTTGGTGTCATCTGCAAACAGACAAACCTTACCCTCCAGTCCATCTGCAATGTCACTGATGAAGATACTGAAGAGGACTGGCCCCAGGACTGATCCCTGTGACTTACATCTCTTCTGACTATATACCGTTTACCACCATGCTCTGTTTTCTGCCCATCAACCAAGCTATTAAAAACTGAATGATGTATAGAAATGTAAAGCTCTTGATAAACTGAGTAAATCAAAATTCACACCATGGTTGGAGCTATGGAAACTAAACCTTAATCTTGAGCCATATCTTTTAGATGTAATCAGTGCTCCAGATAAGGTGAGTACTGGCCTGTTTTACTCACCAATGTTTAACAAAATACTCATTAAAATTTTTTTTTGTTTATATTCTATAGGTTTTTACCCCCGTTTTGCCCCCCATCTCGGGAACGCACATGCCACACTTTGAAATGCCCTCCCTACGTACTGCCCCCTCCCATGTACGCCGCCACTGGACCTCCACCCAGTGGTGGTGGTGGAACTGTTGGGGGGGGTAACTTCCCTGGGAGAGGAGAGTTGCCGTTAGGCAACTCAATCCTGCTCCCTCCCTCCCTCCCCCCCATGCTGGCTTCCCAATGACCCAAGGTCTTTCATGAACCCAGGTCGCCAGCATGACGTGAGGTTCAGCAGAATGCCTCAACCCTCTGTGCCAACAGTCCTGCTCTTAAAAATTGTTTTGATGAGTACCGATACTCATCCCAACCCTTTGAAATGCTCAATTAATATTACAAAAAGGCGCCAGCCCGGTGGCACTGAGGGTTGAGGCACAGGACACCACAATGGTGACCCGGGTTTGGGAGCGAGCTCGAGTTGCCGGGGGCCGGCCAGGGAGGATAGGATAGAGCGTTCGGAGGACTGCTCTCGTCTCCTGGGGAGGGTGGGCTGGTGATCCCCTGGCATCAGTAACTTCCAGCGGAGGCTGAGGGTTCTACAGCCAGGGGACACATCAGAAAGGGGGGGTGGGGGCAATGGCGGATGTCTGTAAGAAGGGTGTGGGAGCGTGTCCGCCTTGTGCTGAATGTCATTTCATGTCTGTGCCCCCGGGGATCTTGCTCACGGTAGTAAAAGAATACACCCCCGTGCTTGGGAAGATAACAATGAGACATGGCAGTGCCACACCCACCGCTGGATCCTACCAACCAGGTCCACAATATCCTCTGGCCTCACGCCACCTGTGGATTGGATTTCAAGGAGTGCCAAAAGGTAGCCGATTTGCAGCCCCACCTCGGGGCATGCTAGCTGGAGGATCAAGCAGGGCAGGAGTGTAGGTCGGAGTTCCGGGTGGGACCTTGGTCCGGGGAGTCTCAGGCAGGTGGGACAAGCTGCCAACAGCTTTATCTGAAGTCGTTCCTGGGGGCAAGCGACTGGAGGAAAGAAAATTTTAAAAAACTTATAAAAAGCTGTTTTTTTCATGTCTGAAGCACCTTTATGCATTAAAATTTTATTATACTTCCCTAATGTCAAAAATGATGAGTACATTGCTCTTAAATGGCAAAGTTTTCTGGAGCACTGGCTATAACTGATCTCCATTTAAGATCATATATTACAAAACTTAGGTTTCAGACATATGAATCTAATCTTCTTAAAGCACGTTTTTAATGTAAATTGCAACTATATGAGGCCATGCCACGTAGCTGTAGATTACACTACCCAAAGGATTTATTTATTTAAAGCATATTTTACCAGGTAATCATATAGAGTCTGGAGCTTGTTTGCAGTTGTGAAATGGTGTGGGGGATAGGACTAGATGTGTATAGTTTCAGAGTGCACACTGTATGGCCACATGGCGTGGATGGCAGAGGCACCCATGCCTCACTTGCCGCCACGCTGGTGACCTGGGTTCAGGGATGGACTTGGGTCACTGGGGGCTGGCCAGGGAGAGGAGGGCTGCAGATCCAGGCACTCGTCTGGACTCTAGCAGAGACTCTGAGGCAGGCAGCCAGGGCCGGCAACTTGAGGGCATGGAGGGACGGCAGCCGTCAATGTCCCACACATGGTAGCATGCATGGGTACATCTTGATGGCACTGCAGATGCCTTCCTCCAGGGGAGGAAAATGGCTGGGTGCCACACAGGATGATGCTGACCCGTTGTAGGCTCCACACCAGCTACAGGGCCCTCTCCTGGAACTGTATCTGTTCATTGGCAGTTAGGTGCCAACCGTCAACCCCTGCCACAGGTGGTAAGTTGTGGGGGAAACACTGGGATAGAGGTAAGTCCCTGGCATGCTGGGTTATGGAGCTGGAGGGGGGTCGGTAGATGGCTAAGCCTGCACCATGGGAGAGGAGAAAGAAGATTGATGGCAAAGTGCACACAGTACAGACATACAGTTCCCATTACTAAATCAAAATGATACAATTCAAGTTGAAATCAGAGCGAAAGCCACTAAAGGGTGCAATGCAGGGTACATACAGTTTCAAAATAGAAATAAATGGCCCTGCTGGCCCATCGGCACAGGAGTAAAGCTACGGCTTGCAATGCCAGAGACCTAGATTCAGGAACAAGCCTGTGGAGTCAGAGGCCGGCCGGGGGGGAGGGATTGAGCATCCCAGTGGATGCCTTCCTCCTCATGGGGGGAGGGGCGCCATGTCCCATTGCACTACTGCCACCTGTAGATGTACCGGTGGTGAAGTGTGCAGGACATAGGAAGGGGTGACGCATCACGTATGTATGATGATGTATTGCGTGAGCGTGCTGATGCATGCTTACGCCGGGGACTACATCCCAAACACTGGCATCCTCATGGGGCTCAGGGATGCATGGCACGAAGAGAAAAGAGGAAAACAAGATTGGGAAAAACCTCCTCTGCCCGCCTGCAGCACCATGAAGTATGGTACATCCAGACTAAAGGCAGGTAAATCCGCCACAATCAGCCTGGGTGGAGGAGGCATAGAAAGTGTAAAAAAAAAAAAACGCAGAAAAATGGTTCAAGTTCAAGTAGACACGTCTAGGACTCTATGGACCCTCAAAGAGGGGGCAGAGTTGGGTGGCACCAGTACTACTGAAGTGATTACAGCAGGGCTTTAAATAAGAGTTGGCTTGTTAGTCATCACCAGGAGTGGTTTGCAAGAAGTCTCAGTGGGGAGGAGCCCCAGGCATTGGTGGTGGGGGGTGGTTGAGCCTGGAAGTGGAGGCAGGTCGCTGGGGCTTTAAAGTAGGCCTTGATCAAGGCCTTGCATGATTTGAGGGTGGAGGGGCAGTAACTTTGGAGGACAGATTGTTTCATACACTGGGGAGGCTGCAGCTAATGGTGACTTGACCGAGGCTGCTTTATATCGAGAGACATGGATACGACCACTAGCCTTGGATCTGAATGAGTAGACAGGGGTAGCTGAGGGGGGACAATAAGTCAGATAGGTATTTAGGTAGTTTGCCAGTCTGGTACTTTGCTCCCATGACAGCAGTGTGCATCATCTGTCTTGTGTGTGGGGGACTCAGCCAAACTCATTGTATACAGTACAGTGATATGTATGAGGGGGGCAGCCCAGTACAAACTGGCACAGTGCATTGAACAAGGTGGCAGTTTTGATGAGGGAGGTGGAGTTAGCGCCTGAGTATACTATGTCCCAATTTTCCAGAAGGGGAAGGATTGAGTTTTCCACCACTCGTTTCCTTATTTTTTGTTGGAGACAGCTCTTTACTCTGTAAAGTGTACCAAGTTTAATGGAAGATTTGGCTATGAACTGGGAGATGTGCTTGGAGTTATCCAAGCGGAGGCCAAGGTACTTGTAACTGGTTACTAAGTCCAGATGAACATATGGTCATGGGGGGATTAAGGAACTGATCCATTGTTTGGTGCTGAACAGCATGGACACTGTATTGTTTTGGTTCATGACCAAATGACTGTCAAAGAACCATTTTTGAATCGCTCTGAAGTCTTGTTGGAGGGATTCCTCATTTAAGGGGACAAACATTCCTGATGAGTAGATTATGGTGTCATCTGTAAACATGTATATGCTGCTGGCTGATATGGACAAGGGGAGGTTGTTAATGAAGGCTGCGAAGAGCATGGCCTCAGCACCGCATCTTGGGGGACCCTTAGGGAGAAAGGTAGGGCAGGAGGGAGTTTGAGCCTAGCTTAACAAATTGGGTGCAGTTGGCCAGGTAAGATTGGAACCAGGGCTGTTGGGGAGATACCAGAGTCTGATAGTTTCTGAAGGAGCAGAGCGTGTTCCACAGTGTCAAAAGCCTCTGTTAGGTCTTCTGAATATGGCCCCTATGCCCAGGCCCCTTCGTAGGTTGGAGTGTCTGTGGTTCATACCCTGAGTAGGGAGGTAGAGTAGGTTGGGTGAAAGCCTGATTGGTATAGTGTAAGGATGCCCCTGAGGAAGACTCTGGCATAAAGTCGAAGTGCCGGGGCTAAGGTTACTCAGCACAGAGGTTTATTACAACAGCACCATATTCTTTCACAGAGTAAGCACTTGGGATTTAAAACTTGGAACTTCACTGTTGCTGGAACTGTGTTTTGTGAAGCAAGCTGAAGTGCAGTGGTGCTAATTAACCTTTCCAGCAAACTGTGTTGTCGGTCCTGACGTTCCTTTGGATAGACAGATTCGTGTGGAGAACAGCCACCTCTCGCTAGCACCTTGTCCTGCACTAGGCTCGCGGCACCACTTTTTGGGACAATAAATATGGTGAAGGAGGTTTGTTGTTGAGGCACAGGACAGGAAGCATAGCAGGAAGATCAGGAGCAGGTATAAAATTCGCAAGTAGCGTTTTACTTTTTTTCCAATAACAGTAAAATAAAAAATAACACTGTTCAATAAAATTATTTACAAAGGCAGAACAAACATAGAAAACAAAGGCCTTCATTTGAGGATATCTCTAATTCAAAGTTTCAGTCTTGCTCTCTGTCTAGCAAAAGTACTGCTGCTTTTTTTTTTTTTTTTTGAAATTACTGTTTATACTCCCCCAACCCCCACAGGCACTGCATCCTCAGGAGTGTCAATGAGGCCTATCCCCCACCTCTGCCACCTTACTGGACTTCTCGGTCAACCCCCATGGAGCCTCGGATCTACCCCCTAGACAGGGATGAGGTGGGGCGGAACACACCCTGTACATTCTGCTGCGTCAGAGACCGTGAAACCAGGCAGGTGGGGGTTATAAGAGGACTACCTTGATGTTCCATCTCCTTGGAGCCTGCAGGGCATTTTTCCCTGTACGTGGGGGAGTGGCATGCACCCCGACACCAAGGTGACACCGCCGTCACCACTCACCCTCCCTCAATGTCCGTTCAGTGCTTGCTGTGCCCTCGGCTTCCGCCAGGGGCCCGGCAAATGCTGAACCATGACCCCCCGAGAGAGAAGAACTGTCCTCTGCTCAATCTTCTCTCCTCTGCCTCATCTCGATGACCCGACTCGCTCCCTAACTGGTCACAAAGAGCGCAGGTGGCATCCAGCGCCTCAACCCTCAACGCCACCAGGTCGGCCCCTTGCTGCTCTTTTTATAACTCTTTGCCTGGGAACTTATTAAGGAAACATCCTATATTTCAGAAAATGTTCTTGTCAGTTTTCTTCCCTGCAGGTGCAATAAAACAGTACATGGTGCCCCAGAACTGACCTCCTGTTGACTGCTCTGCAAAAGAGCTAGTGTTGCATTCCAGGTTAATCCCCTAAATTCCAAATAGCTTTCTGCAATCATTTCAACAATATAACTATATACATTTTCAAACCAAGGGATGCAAGTTTCACATAAAGATTCACACATATTTTATAACTTCAGGTAAGCAAGGAGGGAGAAAAGATAGAAAAAGCAAGTGAAGGCAGAGAAAACTTTGACTGCACAGTCAAACGAGACAGAAAAGAAGAGGATAGAACAGATCCTTGTGTTTAGCTCTTTCTACATAACAAATGGGACAGGGCCTTATTCAATCCTGTTACATATCCCCTTCTTTAAGAGGGACCGTTAAAAAAAAAAAAAAAAACAGGTTTCCAAAACTTTCTTTTGACTCTCTTCTAACCTTACCTTGTAACCCTTACAGTTCTGTGCATATTTCAAAAAAAAGTCCTGCACACACCAACCTCCAAACATTACAAAGCCACAGGTCTATAAATCAAAATATTTATTTAAGGCATAAAAGTTTAGAATAACCTGACATGTTTCAGATGAAACGGCATCCTTTCTCAGAGGCTTGTAGTTCTATGCATATACAGTATCCCTTTTTCCACAACACCCAGTACAGCAAACGGTTGCGTTTATACCCACGCATTTTTTTCAACCTTCTGAATTCTCAGTTCCAATGTTTGTACAGCAGACAGTTAAGTTTAAACCCATGCATTTTTTTCAACCTTCTGAATTCTTAATTCTAGTGTTTCTAATTTATCAGTTTAGCCATTAGCATTGCAACAAAAGCATTATACTGTTACCCATTTATCTCTTTTCTTTATGTCACTGCCAGCCCTGGAGGAAGCATACCTATTTTACCAGAATGCCACCTCTTTCCTCAGGTGGTCATTTTTGGGCCTTCTGCTTATCCTTGCCTCTGGGACATAAAGGCTCTTTTAGGAGTGTGGATATGTTGTTCATCTACACTGTTTGGCATGTCCCCTTCCACTTTAAATCTTGCCAGAGCTGGTTTCTCCCACCCACCCGGGTGGTATACACCTCGGCTCTGCCCCATGATGCCAGATCTTCCTTTCCGCTGGAAGATACAGGTTCCCTCGTGCTCTCAGCATTTCGTAGGCCCTGGCTTTCAAATTGTCGGTTTTACTGAAAATCAAACTCGTTCGAGTTAGTGATTGCGCTTTTGTCGCATTGACTATGGAGGAAAAATCTTCCCCAGGATTTCACCGGTGTCCCTGCAGCCAGAAGATGTCATGCATAGATCCCCACCTCCCGTGCGCTTACTGCCTAGGTGTCGGACATGACACCTCGTCGTGCGGTTTTTGCTTGGCCTTCCATCCCCATGTCCTGGACGACTGCAAGGCATGCTTGAAGCTGGGGAGACCAGAAAAAAAAAAACCTGCCGGTGAAATCGAAGGAGGCTAGGTGGGCGGTTTCTGCGGTCGCGGGCTCCACCGAACAGCTGGAACAGATAAAAGCATTCGAGGAGGAAGCAGCTCGCGCTTCGGCCAATTGAAGCTTCTTCGTCCCGCTGAACCTATGCTCTACCTTTACAGGCTCCTTCAAGGAGATGTGCCAGTCTCTCCCCACTCGGGGTGAGGCACCCTCGGGCTCGCACTCCTCTCGCTCTCAGAAGAGGGAGAAGGACCTGTTGTCTTTGTCTCAACGGAGACGCTTTTGGGACCGGGAGAGGTCCGAGTCCCAAGAGCACGTGATCTCGACCTTGGTCGAGATCGCATCCTCGGCCGCTGGCTTTTCAGACCTTCCATCCGGCCAAGGGACTGAGGAAGTGGCCGACGAGGTTGAAATTATCCTCAACCCGATCGACCCCTTGTCGCTGGCTGTGCCCGACGACTCATTGGAACGGACTCCAGTCCTGGTCTTTCTGGATGAGGAGACCCAGCCTGCTGGTGTCCCCATCAAGGACCTGGTCCCGGACCCTCGGGTCTCACCATTCCCGGTGTCTCCCGATCGACCGAGTCGGCCTCTCCGGTCTCGATCTCAGTCCAGGACTCCCTCGGATGAACGACCGAGGAAGAGCCATAAGAGCTCAAAAAAGTGGCAACGCCACAGGTCCTCATCCTCCTCGGATGGGGAGAGGCTCTGGCGGAAACTCTGCCTGCATTATGAAGACCATATCTGGCAGCAGCTGATCTTGACCAGGCAGAACCCATCTCTGCCGCCTACCCCAGCCATCACTTGGCTGTCGCCTTCCAGGCCAAAGCCGACCCCTCTGGAACCGAAGCCCTCGGTTCCTCCACCCGTGGGGCAGGGCCGTCTCCCAGTTAGGCCTACTCCGGTCTCTCCACCAATTTGGGTGGAACCACCACCTAAACAGCCAGAGGGAGGGGCGCCCTTGAAAGAGGATCGACAGGACACTGGGCTTCCCTGACGTCTGTCGATAGCAGTCACTCTGGACCACCCTCGGCAGATCGAGGGTGATTTAGGCGGTACACCGCTGTATCACGACTCTTTGGACTCGGATGCCACCGACTTGCACTCACATCCTAGGGATGATGAGTTGTCGGTTGGCGCAGGGATGGAGAAAGGCCCTTCCTCTTTCCAGGGCATTCTCCGCCTCATCTCCAATTCCACCGGAATGCCCCTGGAGCCTATCCAGAAAAAGGCGGAGTACCCTCTCACCGACATTCTTAAGAGAGGTGGGATACCCCAACGGAGGCCTTTCCAGTGGCCGAGGCCATTGTTGGCCCAGTCCTTGAACTTTGGCAGCGTCCTGCCTCCTGCCCAACACCATCTGCCCGCATGACCTGCAAGTACACGGTGCCCATGGGGTCATTTGCGGGGTCCACAGAGCACCTTTCTGCCAACAGTCTGGTGACCGCCTCTGTGTTTGGGTGTACTGGTAGTTCGGGCGACACTGACCAACCCCTGGACAAGGAGTCCAAGAATATGGACCACACTGCTTGTAAGGTTTAAGCGGCCTCTTCTCTGGGCCTTCGTCAGGCCCGCTTGGCTGTCATTATGGCACACTTCTCTCATGCCCTTCTTGGGTCATTAGAAGAGGTCCTCCCTCATCTCCCACCGGACATGCAGACCACGGTCAAAGGGCCGTGCTGTTGCTAAACAGCAACTCCAGATGGCCATGGATATCAGGGATTCTTGTGCCCGCTCACTGGCAGCCGCAGTGGCCTCTCGCCGCAGGGCCTGGCTGAAGCTTTCCTCCTTCCCAGCAGATACTCAGCACAAGCTTGCTGACATGCCCTTCCTGGGTACTTACTTGTTCGGTCCATGAGTGGCCGGTCACCTTCAGCGTATACAGCAGTCCAATGCCACCTTGGATGCTACTTCTGCCAAGGGCTCTTTGGGCAAGAACCAACAGAAGAGAAAGAAGAAGCCATTTTGGCACTCTTCCCCTGCAGTCCGGCAGCCCTCCTATCAAGGAGGACAGCAACATCAACAGCAGCAGCAGGCTTAAGCTTGGCGCCCTCGGCCCAAGCAGGGTCCTCAGCAGCCCCGTAAAGGAGGCCAAGGCTCAGGTCCTGGAGCCTCCTCCTCCTCTTCTAAGCCTGCTCAGTGACGGGTTGGGGGTGGCCACCCCTACACCCATCACGCCAGCTCTGGGTCCTCCCGTGGGGGGTCGGGTCTGCCACTTCCTTTCCGCCTGGTCCACTATCACATCGGACAGGTGGGTTCTCGAAGTGGTCGGTCAGGGACTGCCTCTAGAATTCGAGTAGTACCCTCCCAGCCAAGCCCATGCCCCTCAGGAGGAATGGATTTCCGCATGCACCCAGTCGGCTCTTCGAGACGACGTTGCCCAGCTCCTCCACAAGGAGGCAGTAGCTCCAGTGCCGGATTCTCCAACAGACCTATGCTTTGTTTCTAGGTACTTGCTGGTGCCCAAGCGGATGGGGGGTTGGCACCCCATCCTAGATCTCCATGACCTGAATCAATATCTCAGGTCCCACACCTTTCAGGTCACTCTGAACCAGATCATATCATCCCTGGAGTGAAACATGCGATTCTGTTCACTGGATCTACAGAACGCATTCTTTCATGTCCCAATCCGTCTGTCCCATCAGTGGTTCCTCCATTTCAGGGTCGAGGGGACCCTGTATGAGTTCTGAGCCATGCCATCAGCCTGTCATCGGCCCCACAGGTCTTCACCAAATGCATTGCAGTAGTGGCGGCCCACCTTCGGCGTTGAGGGGTCAGAATCTACCCTTATCTTGATGATTGGCTCTTGGCAGGTTCCACCCAACAGGAGGTGGACAGGTCCAGGGATCTGGCCCTCAAAACCTGCTCCCAACTCGGCCTCCTGATCAACAAGGCCAAGTCGGAACTCATGCCTTCTCAGGTGATGGGCTTTATCAGGGCAGAGCTCGACTCTTGTCAAGCCACAGCTTGACTGCTGGTGGACAGGGCAGAGGTTCTCTCCTCCTTTGCCCAATCATTTCTGGTTGGGCATTTGTGCCCTGCCCGGGACTTTCTGCTCCTTGTGTGTTACATGGTGGCGTGCACCTCGGTGGTCCGTTTGGCCCGGTGGCACATGTGCCCCTTCAATAGGAGCTGGCCGCCCAGTGGACTCAGCGATAGGGTCACTTCAAGCAGGTGATCACTGTAACCCAGAAGATGTGGGACACTCCCCAATGGTGGACCGCCCCAGACCAGTTGCAGGAAGGGATCCCATTTGTCCGCCCCGAGCCGATGGTCGTCCCTACGACCAATGTCTCTCTCATGGGCTGGGAAGCCCACATCGGGGACAACAGGGCTCACAGGTTCTGGACCCCCAAGGAGTCCCGATGCCACATCAACCTGTTGGAGCTCAAAGCAGTTAGACTGGCACTGTCAGCTTTCACTCCTCAGCTCCGGGGTCAAGTGGTTCAAGTCCAGATGGACAACACCACGACCATGTACTACCTCAACAGGCAGGCCGGCACGCACTCCCATCTGCTGTGCAAAGAGGTGCTTTGCATCTGGACCCTCATAAGATGGTTGGAGGCGGATCTCCTAGCCATCCATGTGGCAGGAGTCTCGAACCAGCTGGTGGACGCTCTCAGCCGCATAGACCAGACATCCCACAAGTGGTCTCTCCATCCAGAGGTAGATTACAGCCTGTTCTCCCATTGGGGCAAACTGATGGTGGATCTGTTTGCTTCCAGGGAAAACAACAAGCTGAGGCTGTATCATGCCTGCCCCCCTCAGCAGGGCTCATGGCAGAGGGATGCCTTCTCGGGGCCATGGACCCCAGGCCTCCTCTATGCCTTCCCTCCATTTCCCTTGATCCACAAGGTGTTAGTCAAGGTGAGGAGGGACAAGGCGAAGTTGATTCTGGTAGTCCCAGATTGGCCGCGCCACTTCTGGTGCCCAGATCTCCTCAGCCTCAGCTGCAGGCCCCCGGAGTGGCTTTGTACATGCCCGGACCTGATATCTCTGAACCAAGGGAAGGTATTCCATGCGGACCTTCAATCCCTGCACCTCAGCAGCCTGGTACCTGAGCGGCTAGAGTTCCAGGCTTTGGGTCTTTCCAAAGATGTCTACACTGTAGTAGAGACATCTAGAAATGAATCGACCAGGAAATGTTACGCCTTCAAATGGAAAAGATTTTCCATTTGGTGTCAGGGTAAGAGTCTGGACCCCTTATCCTGTCCTGTGGCTAACATTCTCGACTACCTTTGGTCTCTTTCCAAAGGGGGTCTACAGTCATCGACCCTTAGGGTGCACCTGGCAGCCATTTCTGCTTACCAGGCTGGTCAGCTGACATTGGCGCAGGAGACAGTGGCTGGGTGCTTTTTCAAAGGCCTAGATCACATTTCCCCTCCAGTGCGTGAACCTCCACCTCCGTGGGATCTGTTGCTGGTTTTGGCAAAGCTCATGGGCAAGCCATTCGAACCCATGCACAAATGTGAGCGGTCACACTTGTGGAAGACGGCCTTCCTGGTGGTTATCATGTTAGCCAGAAGGACAGGGGAGCTCCAGGCGCTTTCAGTGGACTCCCCTTATCTGGTCTTTCACAGGGACAAAGTAGTCCTGCGCCCCCACCCGAAATTCCTTCCGAAGGTGGAGTCAGAGTTTCACCTTAACCAGGTGTTGACTCTGCTGGTTTACTACCCTAATTACACCTCAGATGCCGAGTACAGGCTCCATGCTCTGGACCTGAGACGTGCCGTCTCCTACTACAAGGAGAGGATGGTGGATATTCGTGAAGAAGTTTGCCAGCTGTTTGTCACCTACACTGAAGCCGCTTCTGGCAGGCCTGCAGCCAAGTGGACCATAGCAAGATGGATTACATCATGCATAGGTCTGTGCTATGAGTTGGCGGACAAGAAGCCTCCCAGAGGGATAAGAACTCATTCTACCCGCCATACTGCTGCTTCGCTGGCTGCATCCAGGGACATCCCAATCCAGGGAATCTGTCGGGCTGCTACCTGGAAGTCAGCAAACACCTTTATCACCCACTACCACATCGACCTTGAGTCACACCAGGATGCTGGTTTTGGGGCCTTGGTTCTACAATCTTGGTTTCCTAAGTAGGGGGTGTGCACCTTGCCTCACTCCTCCCGGAGAACTGCTTGGAGTCTGCTAAACAGTGTGGATGAACAACATATCCACACTCCTAGAAGAACAGGTTACTCACCTGTAACAGTAGTTCTAGGAGTGGTATATGTTGTTCATCCACACTCACCTACCTGACCTCCCCGGCTTCGGGCGCACAACCTTGCTTCCACCGGGTTAAGATCTGGCGTCATGGGGCGGAGCCGAGATATATACCACTCGGGTGGATGGGAGGAGCCAGCTTGAAGACTTCTGGCAAGATTTAAAGTGGACGGGGACATGCCAAACAGTGTAGATGAACAACATATACCACTCCTATAACTACTGTTACAGGTGAGTAACCTGTTCTTTTCTGCAGGGTAACAGAACCCTTCTCTCTGGGGGCTACAGCTAACATTACAGCCCCCCCGAGGAAGAATCTTTTTGATTCGAAGCGCCGGTGAGTTTTGTCTTTGCCTGGTACATTTTCTGGCTCTCACCCTCTGGTAATAAATCTCACTGTTTTGCAACCAGTCCTTTGTTTTCTCGTCATTTGTTCTCCACGCTTTACTTGCCTTTGCGCAGCACTTTCGTTTGGATTTCTACAGCCAACATTAACTGGAAGGCAATGCAGGATCTACAGTATGTCGTTACCTGCCTTTTGACCCCCGGACAGTAAAAATGTGGCAGAAGATTTGCCAAGGTTTCCCTCTTACTTAGATGCCTCCCACTGTGATCAGTGTGTGTCCACTGCATCACCTGCATCTGACATGTGGTAGGAACAACCACCTGCTCTTCCATCTTGTTTAACTTGGGGTTAGGACATAATGTATATAATACCCCTTTCTTTACACCATAATGTAGACGGGCTCTGTTAACCACCCCAGGACCAGTACGTACACCATCAATACTTGTCACATACTGGTATAACCTGCCAAACATGTGTATCCTCATTTTGTAACATACGCCAGTCTCAATCTCCAGGGAATCCCTAGTTTAATAAAAGGATCAGTCCCTTCAGCCATCTCATAGGCTTCTTCCTCACCTTTCATCTGTTCTACTAAAACGGACATGCCTCTATCTCAGATCATGTGATCTGCATCTTGGGCTGACTTTTCTTACTATGATCAAGCACCTCTTCATTAGCAGTCTCTGCACCACTCACATGTACCAGGACACAACAGGCATTCCTCCATCTCTGATTCTGGATCAATAAGGTAGCACCCAGTAAACACAGGATGCTCCAGCTCCATCTCGGGTATCATGGTTCTGAACTGCTTCTGTGAACCGTGACTGGACTCTGTGTGGCATTTGTCTGCAAAAGCTGAGCCTCTCTTTGCTTCGCTACTTTGTCTGACTTGCTCAGGCACTTCCCTTTCCTGGTGGTTTCACAGTCTGCCCCTTGTGGATTAATAGGACCCCTGGGGATCTCTGCTCCCCATCCATCCATCATTCTATGAGCCAGTTCACCTGTTCTGTTAAGGTTTTCACCATCGCCGACCCGGTGGCACTGAGAGTTGAGGCACTGGTGCCAGCGACCCAGGTACAGGAATAGACTTGGGCCATCGGGGGTTGGCAGGGGAGGGAGAGGACTGAGCATGCAGAGGACTGCTCTGCTCTCGCAGGGTGGGTTGTAGGCTTCCCTTTGCTCCACATTGGTCTTTGATGAAGATCGGGAACACTGCAGGAGCCTGGCAGTAAGAGGGTTGGAGCAGCAGCGGATGTCAGCATGTCCAAGTACGCAGACGTCATTGTAAGTCCGCACTCTAGGGGGAAAACAAAAGCAAAAAAAAACTCTGGTGGCTCCAGGAAGGCACCGGTGACCCCAGGAGAGGACTCCCATATCCCACTGCCGGGCTGCTTTCTGTTGTGTTCCTGTGCCTTGAACCAGCAGCAGGGCCAGTTGTCTAGATACCAGACAGGTCGCCAGGTAGGTGTGACGGTCCCACCCCGGGGAGCTTAGATCCACAGGACCAGCTGGTCCGTGGGCTGGGGATGTGGAGAAGCCTCATTCAGGTGGAGCTTCAGGCATAAGGCAGAGGTGGACAAGTTGTGTGGGTACACCTGAGAGATGCTCTCGGGCCCCATTGAAGAAACAGAGTAAAAAAAAAAAAAAAAAGGTTTTCACAATCTGCATAATTTCTTTCATTGCATTTTGCCCACTCCATAGCATCTCTGTTAGGTGCACTACTGCTAGTCAGACCTGCTCTTTGTTGTATAGCCCACCATTTGAAGAAGGCAGACAGGCTTTCAAGTTCTGTCCATGTCTCCTTTTCTTCCATCACTGGTTCTGGCTGCATAGTCTCAGTTTGGACTTTTGTTTCTGCTTCTAGTTTGGCTGCCATGCTTCTGGTAAACACTCCTGGGCTTACTGTTGCAGGATCCATGCCTTTCTGCTATGCTTCAATGGTACCAGGTTTAGTATCCATGCACAAAACACCTGGCTTAGAGTACGCACAACAAAAATCCCACTTAGTCTGACACCATCTGTCATCGAGGCACAGGACAGAAAGCACAGGAAGACCAGGAGTGGCTATACAATTCTCACGTAACATTTTATTTTTTTCCAATAACAGTAAAATAAAAAAATAAAATTATTCAGTGTAACTATTTACAAAGGCAGTACAAACACAGAAAACAAAATCCTTTGTCTGAGGATATCTCCAATTCCAAATTTTAGTCTTGTTCTCTCTCTAGAAAAAGTATTGTTGCTCTTTTTATATGTCTTTGCCTTGTAGTAATAGTAGTAAATAATTTTTATTCAATCAGATGAATCAGGATAGCGCCATTGAGCATAGCTCTTTTTCAATGAGGTCCTATTGCACATAGTTACAAAGTTCAAGCAGTACAACAAATTCCAGTAGAAAAAGAACACTTAGATTCATAGATATACACAATTACAGTTAATAATTGTACAAACTTACACATAAATAGACATCATAGGCCACATAACCCCTCTAAGTAAAGTAAATCATTTCATAATTTATGTGACAGCTTCACCAGAACAATTACATGATGACTGGGTCTCATCTTTTAGCCCGCTCTGGATCTCTTGTAATCTAACTGGGGAATTAAGTTGTCTAAGTCTGATGGGAATGGAGTTCCATAATACTGCCCCTCTAGAAATAACTGTAGATCTACCAATCCTTAAGTTGAACCTGGGCACAGTAAATTTGATGCCTTTGGCTGACCTCAGGTTATTCTTAACAGTTCTCAGTTGGAATAGCTCCACAGTATATTTGGGGAAATCCTCTTTCTACACCTTATACATAAATTGTATGATGTGGGATCTTCTGTGTTCTGAGGGGTTTTTCCAATTGAGTGAACAATACAAAACATGCCGATGAGTATTTCAAGGGACATCTAATATGAAACTAGCAAATTTATTAAACATTAAATCAACCCTCTCGAGCTGAGTACTGGAAACCCCTGAATACACTACGTCACCATAGTCCATAATGGAGATGATAGAATTTACTACTTGCAGCCTGATAGCTGGAGTAATGTTGCTTCTTAATCTATACAAAAGGCCCAATTTCCTACCTAAGTTGTTCAACATCTTAACATACTCATCCCATTTAAGGGCATGATCTAACCACATGCCCAAATATTTATACTTGAGAACTTGTTGGGTTTTTACCCCTTCCGTGGTGGTGAAGACCAGACCCTGTCGATACAAATCTGATTTATCCTCAAAAAGAATTGAGTTTTAGTACAATTGAGAACCAAAAGACAAGTAGTAAAAAATGTTTGTACTTGATCAAAAGCCCATTGCAGTGGCTCAATCATAGCAACGGAACCCCCTTTAACAAAGATGATGGTTTCATCAGTGTAAAGATGACAACTAACATCACCACCCTGAAATTTCAAATATTAATGTATATATTAAATAACAGTGGCCCCAGGATAGAACCCTGGGGCACACCGGAATCTATCTTAACCATATTGGATTTATAAGACCCAATTTCAACATATTGTTTTGTGTTAGTAAGATAAAATTCAAACCAACTAAGAGCTGGTCCTAACAATCCAATATCTCGGAGCCTGGACAGGAGAATGTGGTTGTTCAGGGTGTCAAAAGCCTTGGACAAATCTGTGAACAAGGCTCCCACCATCATTCTCCTATCCAGGCTCATCTGGATCTCACTAACCACCTTAATCAAAGCAGTCTGGGTGTTGTGATGAGCTCCGAACCCAGACTGATAGGTACACATTTTATTTCAAGACTCCAGATATTCTTTTAATTGTTTAGCTATTTTCTCAAACATTTTGTAAACCTGTGACAATAAAGAAATGGGGTGATAATTACCAAATTCGTCCCTATTTCCAGATTTAAATATCGGCTTAACCCTAGCTATCTTCCAATTATCCAGATATTCTCCAGTATTAATGGAAAGATTGAAAATTAGAGACTAATTAAGGAGACATCCTGTTTTTCAGAAAATGTTCTTGTCAGTTTTCTTCGTTGCAAGTGCAACAAAACAGTACATGGTGTCCCAGAACTGATCTCCTGTTGCCAGTTCTACAAAAGAGTTAGTGTTGCATTCCAGGTTAACCCCCTAAGTTCCAGATAGCTTTTTGCAAACATTTCAACAATATAACTATATACATTTTCAAACCAAGGGATGCTAGTTTCACATAAAGATTCACACATATTTTATAACTTCAGATAAGCAAGGGGGAAGAAAAGATAGAAACAGCAAGTGAAGCCAGAGAAAAATTTGACTGCGCAGTCAGATAAGAAACAGAAAAGAAGAGGACAGAAAAGATCCTTGCAATTAGCTTTTCTTACGTAACAAATAGGACAGTCTTATGCAAGGAAGAGGAGGGTAATGGGTCTGAAGGGAACACAAGGGGTGAGAATGGTGCAGAAATGAACACAAGTCCCTTCACACGAGAAAGGGTCCTGAAGGAACTGGATTAATAAGAGTTGATAAAGCAATGGGGCCAGATGGGGTGCACCCCAGGGTCCTTAAAGAACTCTGAGAGGTGATGGCTGAACCTCTGGCTATCCTGTTTAGCCGATCATTGGAAAAAGGGGAGGTACCCAAAGACTGGAGGACAGCAGATGTAGTCCCCTTATACAAAAGTAGGAACAAAGAGGAAGCAGGGAACTACAGACCAGTCAGCCTCACCTCGGTAGTGGGGAAGATCATGGAAGCACTACTGAAGGAGAGATTGGTGGAACATCTGGTTGTCAGTGGACTGCAGGATCCAAGGCAGCATGGTTTCACCAGGGGGAGGTCATGTCAGACCAACCTCATTGAATTTTTTGACTGGGTGACTAGGGAGGTGGATCAGGGGAGGGCAGTGGACATGGCCTATCTGGACTTCAGCAAGGTCTTTGACACGGGGCCACATAGAAGACTATTACACAAACTGGGGAATATGGGTGTGGTCAGGACAGTAGTGTGGTGGGTAGGTAACTGGCTGGGCGGCAGGACACAGAGGGTGGTAGTAAATGGCTGTCGCTCCACAGAGGGAAGAGTGACCAGTTGGGTACCACAGGGATCAGTGCTGGGACTGGTCCTATTCAACATCTTCATCAGTGACATTTCGCAGGATCTAGGAGGCAGAATTTCACTGTTCGCTGATGACACAAAGCTCTGTAACAGAGTAGACACACCAGAGGGTGTAGACAGAATGAGAAGGGACCTGCAGAAACTTGAAGAATGGTCAGGGGTTTGGCAGTTGAAATTCAATGCAAAGAAGTGCAAGATAATGCATATGGAGCACAAAAACCCTAGCACAATTTATCAGTTGAGGGGTGAGGATTTAGCATGCACCAAGCAGGAAAGGGATCTTGGGGTTATCATCTCTGATGACCTCAAGGTAGGGAAACAGTGTGACAAGGCAGCAAGTAAAGCAAATAGGATGCTGGGATGCATAGGCAGGGGCATCACCAGCAGGAAAAGGGATGTCATGATTCCACTACACAAGACACTAGTGAGACCCCACCTGGAGTACAGTGTACAGTTCTGGAGACCTTACCGTCATAAGGACATAGACAGGGTAGAGAAGGTTCAGAGGAGGGCAACAAAGATGGTACAGGGATTGCATCACAAGTCCTATGAGGACAGGTTGAAGGACTTGAATATGTACTTCCTGGAGGAGAGGAGGGAGACAGGGGACATGATAGAGACATACAAGTATCTTACAGGGAGGAACATGGTGCAAGAATATACTATTTTTAAGTGAAAAAATATTCCAGGACTAGAGGGCATGGGATGAAGTTATAGGGAGGACGATTCAGAGGAAACGTGAAGAAGAATTTCTTCACAGAACAGGTGGTGGGCAAGTGGAACACCCTGCCTGAGGAAGTGGTGGGAGCTGAAACAATCACGGGATTTAAGAATGCATGGGATAGACAAAGGAATTCTGGAGGTCAGGGGCAACAGAGTTCTAGGAAAACATAAACTGAAGTTACAAACTCAAATGGGCAGACTAGGTGGGCTATAGGCCCTTATCTGCCGACACTGTCTATGTATCTATGTAACCCTGTCATAAGGTTGGATTGCACATAGAAGTTGGATAACTGCCTGCTGACAAACATCTTGAGGGTTCTGAAGACAATGGGTAATAGTGAAATTGGGCGATAGTTGGAGGGAGAGTCGGCTGGGCTGCCTTTGTGAATTGGAACCACCAGTGTGTGCCTCCAGCTGCATGGGAAGGAACCTGTACAGAGGGGCAGGTTGAAAATGTGAGCAACAGGGACTATTACTGGAGCAGAAATTTTGAGAAATTTGGGTGAGATGCTATCAGATCCACAGTTGGATACAGTGTACAGTTCAGTGTAGGTAATTCTTTGCAGATAGCAGAAGCTGCCACTTGAGGTCGGGTTAGATTGTGGGGGGTGGGGACTGTTGGGGATGGGAATTTACTGTCTTTCAGAATTCTGAAGGGTCAAGGGCACTGGAAGATATCTTGTTCTGAAAGTAACTGGCCATGGCATGCGGTAGACTTCTGGTACAGTAATACTGGAGGGCAACATAGGTTTGCCTGTCCTGGGTTAGCCCACTGGATTTAAGTCTGGCCCAGGCTGAGTCCCTTCTCTGAAAGAGTTCAATTAGGTCAAGGGTTATCCAGAGGAGGCGATGGCCGTGGACTCTTGACCGCTTGACTGGGGCATGTTTCTTGCAAATGGCTATGGTTGTGGAGAAGTGTGCCAGTGCCTCTTCTTGGCTGGGGGCTTATAGGACTACGGACCATTTCGCTGCAATAAGATCCTGTATGAAACTAGGCAGAACATTTTTGAAGGATCTGGCAAAGTTGTTTTTTTTTTGGGGGGGGGTCATTTTTCACACACAGTAAGTTATGCAGTGATCACTGAAAATATCTGGCAGGGTGCTAAAGGTCAGGATTCTTTGAGGATGAATTACCGGCACCCAGTCAGCCATGCTACAGTTGGTGCAACTGGGGTTGAAACAGATTGGTGTTGCGATCAGCTGGTGCAGGTTCAGGGATTTTGATTTTGGAGTGGAGCTAGGAGAGAGACTGGAGCTTGTTTCCTGCAGACCAGTTTGTACCGAAGTCACCAAGCACAATATGTTCATCTTTGTGTAGGGAATCCAACACATTGTGGAGTATTCCCAGTACATTAGAATAACTACCTGGGAGTATGGGTGAGTGACGACCCCAGAGATGAGTTTGTGCTATTTTGGGGAGGCTTCATGGTAAGTTACAGAAAGACTGTGAGAGCATGTTGACAAAATGAGTACACTGCCCTCCTCTCTTGGAGCCGTCCTGTCTGTGGGGCTCAGTGATCCATGGCACGAAGAGGAAAGGGGAAAGGAAGATGGAAAAATTCCTCCTGTGCCCACCTGCAGCACCATTAAGTCTGGTACCATCCAGACTGAAGACAGGTAAATCCGTCACATTCAGCCAGGATGGAGGAGGCATAGAAAGTGTAAAAAAATGAAGAAACAAAAAAAAACTACAAATGGTTCAAGTAGATGAGTCTAGGCCGCTGTGGACCCTCATGGAGAGGACAGAGTTGGGCGGCACAAGTAGTACTGGAGTGATTATAGCAGGGCTTTAAATAAAAAGAGTTGGCTTGTTAGCCATCACCAAGAATGGTCTGCAAGGAGTCTCAGTGGGGGAGCCCTAGGCACTGGTGGCGGGGGTCTGGAAGTGGAGGCAGGTCACTGGGGCTTTGAAGTAGGTCTTGATTAGGGCTTTGCATGATTTGAGGGTGGAGGGGGAGTAAATCTGAAGGGTAGATTGTTTCATATGCTGAGAAGGCTGTAGCTTATCGTGACTTGGCCTAGGCTGCATTGTATCAAGGGACATGGATACAACCACTAGCAACAGATCTGAGTGAGTAGTGGAGTTAATGCCAGAGTATACTATGTCTCGATAATCCAGACGGGGAAGGATTGATGTTTCCATTACCTAATTCCATATTTTTGGTTGGAGATGGCTCTTTATTAAGGGTGTCAAGTTCAACGAAAGACTTGGCTATGAACTGGGAGATGTGCTTGGAGTAATCCAGGTGTTGGTCCAAGTGGAGGTCAAAGTACTTATAACTGGTTACCAAGTCCAGACAGGCCCTGGCCAGGGAAAGTACAGTTACGTAAGAACCTACCGTAACAGTAAATCTTCGAGAGGAACTCTTGCAGCAGGCTATCACAATTAGGACTGTGCCGCAGGCACTAGGATCCTCGGTAAAAACTTCTCAGCCAGCAATACCCAGCAGGGACCGCCCCCAACGTTGGCTCCACCCTGACGTCAGCTCTGGTACAAAAGGGGGGTGGACCCGGCTCCACCCCAGTTCCCCCGCCAAGTCCCGCGAACAAGCCCTAACAGGAGAATGGAGTGAAGCACGAAGATGGAACTCTGTACACCTCAGATGGGGAAGAAGGCGGGAAAGTAACGCCTGCTGCAAGAGCTCCTCTCGAAGAGCTACTGTTACGGTAAGTTCTTACATAACTGTACTATCTTACTTCAAGTGGGAGCTCTTGCAGCACGTTACCACAATTAGGACTGAATCCCAAGCAGTCCCTCGCCAAGGAGGTGATCGACCCTGGGAGGTGGAGATAAAGCTGAACACAGAAGCTCAAGACAGTAGTCCCTGAAGGACTGCTAGGTCGAAGCCTGTACGGCGTCTGGAGGCAATGTCCAAGCTGTAGTGCATTATGAAAGTATGCACTAAATTCCAGGTAGCGGCCGCGCAAATATCCTTAATGGACACGTTCCACAGCGCGGCAAAGGAAGCAGACACTCCCCTGGTGCAGTGACCCCTAACCGGGCCCAGAAGAGGCTTGTGCTTTTCATAGCAGAAAGAGACACAGTGGACAATCCATTTAGAAATGGTCTGCTTGGACACCGGTCTATCCAAGTGTTGTGGCACAAAAGCCACAAACAGTTATTCTGATTTACAGTGGTTAGCTGTTCACTTAAGGTAATACCTAAGTGTCCTGTGAACGTCCAAGGTGTGAAGGAGAGCTTCCTCTCTGTTAGAGGGTGAAAAGAAATAAACTGGAAGGTCACCCGACTGGTTCAGGGTCAACTCCGAGACCACTTTCGGAAGAAACTAAGGGTTTGTCCTCAGGGAAATTCTTTCCCTGTGGAAAATTAAGTACGGCTCTTTACACATCAGAGCCTGAAGCTCGGAAACCCTTTGAGCCGAAGTAATGGCAACTAAAAAACAAACCTTCCAAGAAAGATATCAGAGCTCGCAATGCGCTGCGGGTTCAAATTGGGGGAAGAGTAAGCTTCTCCAACACAAAAAGGAGGTCCCAGGGTGGGACAGGATCCCGAATGGGAGGTCTCATATGAAGAATGCCCCATAAAAAGGTGCGGGCCATGTCGAATTGGGCTAAGGTTCTGTCACCTGAAAGGGCATGATAAGCCAAGATGGCCCACATGTGCACCTTTATGGAGGAGTAGCTCAAGTCTTGCTGATATAAGGAGAGGAGATGCTGAAGAGCTGAGTTCACTGGACAGGTAATGGGATCCAGATGGTGAGATGAGGCCCACAAACAAAACCACTTCCATTTCCTAGCATAAGTGGAGTGCGTGGAGGGCTTCCTCGCTGATACAAGAACATCTGTCACCTCTGGCGACACCCCGTACCTGTATTTTGCTACATCCAAAGGAGCCAAGCATGAAGGTGTAAGGATCGGAGATCGGGATGGACTAGCGAGCCCTGTTCCTGGGACAGCAACTGTGAGCATATTGGCAGTGGGACTGGAGGTTCCATGGACAGCCACTGAAGTAGTGGGAATCAAATCTGCCGAGGCCACAGCGGGGTGATTAGAATCATTCGTGCCCCCCTCGGCCTGTAACTTCAACAGAACCCTCTGGACAAGAGGAAAGGGAGGGAAGGCATAAAGAAACCTCCATGCCCAACATAGGGACAATGCATCTGGCCAGAAAACACCAGGCGCGGGCTCTCGCGAGCAGAAAACTGGCAGTTTGGCATTGCGTGGTGACATAAACAGGTCCAGAGCTGGACGACCCCATCTGTCGAACAGCCGGTCCGCTACTGACTGCAGTAGCTCCCACTCATGCGCCCTGGACTGAGATCTGCTGAAACTGTTGGCCAAGTCTTTGTGGACACCTGGGACATGCACTGCGGAGACAGTGATGTGCTGTTCCAGTGCCCAATACCAGACTCTCATCGCCTCCCGGCATAGGGGGTAAGAATGAGCTCCCCCTTGCTTGTTGATATAGAAGATGACTGCCATATTGTCCATCTGAATCAAGAGAGCCGGGTATGAGGTCCTCCTGAAAGGCGTGTAGCGCATTGAGGACTGCTCGCATCGCAAGGACATTGATAGTGTGTTTGCGCTCTTCAGGGGTCCAAACGCCTTGTGTTTGGTGGGCTCCTAGGTGCGCCCCACCCCAAATCCGAGGCACCCATCATAAGGGTCTGATTTGGGGGCTCTGGATGGAAGGGGGCCCCCCTTTCTAAATTCATCCATCCACCAAAGAAGCGTTCTCTTTACTGGCTCTGTGACTCTGACCGTGTGGTCGAGGTCATCTGAGCACTGATCCCACTGCACCCTGAGCATCCATTGTGGGATTCTCATGTGGAGGCGGACCAGAGGAGTAACAGGAATGGATGCTGCCATGTGCCCCAGAAGTCTGAGGAAGGTCCTTGCTGAGACCTGAGGAGTTATTAGAACCGATTTAGGCTACCTCCTTCAGGTGATCGCCCCTCTCCGGAGGTAGAAAAGCCATGCCCTGGACCGAATCCAGGACCACTCCAATAAAGACGAGTCTTTGGCTGGGTTCTGGGGAACACTTTGGAAGGTTCAGGGTGATCCTCAAGTCTCGGAAGAGAGTATAGGTATCTCCGAGAGCATGAAGCAGGCGTGACCTTGACGGGGCTGCTAGCAGCCAATTGTCCAAATAAGGGAAGACATAATGCCCTGACGCCTTACAGCCGCAGCCACCACTGCTAAACACTTTGTGAAGACTCAAGGAGCAGAACAGAGGCCAAATGGAAGAACTCAAAACTGATAATGCTCACCCTGGAAGAGGAACCGCAGGAACTTCCTGTGAGGGGGAAAGACCCCGATATGCATATACACATCTTGTACATCCAGGGAGCAGAGAAAGTTCTCTTGATGCAGCAGAGGAAGAAGACCTGGAAGGGTCACCATCTGGAACCTTTTGTACTCTATATAAAGATTTAGCAAGCTTAGGTCCAGAATGGGACGAAGGTCCTGAGTCTTTTTTGGGACCAGGAAGAAATGGAAGTAATACCCTTTTCCCCGCTGACTCAGAGGGACTGGTTCTATCACTTTGCAAGAGGGCCTGTATATCTCTTTCTATGAGAGGAATATGAGAAGGAGGATATCTGGAGAACCTTGGTGGAGTGTCTGGAAGAATCTCCATGAACTCTAAAGAATATTCTCTCCTTATGATGTCTAGGACCCATTTGTCCGCAGTTATTGAGCTCCATCTCTGAAAGTACAGGGAGAAGCGACCCCCTACCACCTCCGTGGTACCTCCGCCGGAGGAGGATCGGAAGGGAGTCATTGGGCAGAGCCAGGTGTGGGTAGAGAGGCCTGGGAGGACTTAGGCCCACGGGGAGGAGCACCTCCAGGCTGCTGGTTGCTGGCTCTCCTCTGAAAGCCTCCTCTCTGGCCCTGTTGATTACCACGGGCTTGACCACCTGAGGGCTTCCGAAACAGCTGCTTTTGTTGTCTCCGCTGGTCTCCACGGTACATTTGGAGGACAGACCAGATGGATTTACCTGACTCTTGGAGGTGAGAAATCAAAGACTCCATTTCCTGCCCAAAGAAAACGGTACCCTGGAACGGTAAGTCCCAGATGCCAGACTGCAGATCCTGCCGAAAGCCTGAGACCCTCAACCAGGAATGGCTCCTGAGACAGACACCTGACACTGCCGCTCTGGCTGTCGTATCCACATTGTCCTACGAGGCATGCAAAACATGTGGGCCTACATCCGAGCCCGATTTGAGAACGTACAGAATCTCTGTTTTCTTCTTGGAGTCTGGCAAGGCATTAACCAGCTCTTGTCCCCACTCCCATAATGCATTCTGGTACTGGACCATGTGTGAAAGGAAATTCAGGGACCTAACTGAACAGGCCGAGGCAGAATACACCTTCTTGCCCACCTGGTCTGAATAGTGGAACTCCAGGTCGGGAGGCTGTGTGCTAAGGTGTTTAGGCTGCTTAGATTTGTCGTGAGCAACCATAATAACTGAAGAGTCCACCTGAGGGTGCTTGGCCAAAAATGGTTCATCCCTCGGGGCTCTATACTGCCTGTCTGATTTCGCTGGAACTGCCGGGACTGCAGCCGGATGCTTCCAGGTCACTCTGGTGAGATCTTGGAACATGTCCACCAAAGGAGGTACCACCAAGGCTTTAGGCTTCTTTTGCCTCAGATACTTAGCAAAATGCCGGCATTCCGGATCCAGGTCCTCCGTGTCCCACTCACTGGAGGTCTGGATGTGCCTCATGACATCCATGAAAGTGGGATCGTCAGGAGGCAAGCGGGGCTGGTCCTTCTCTTCTGGGGAACCCCCAATTCCTGAAAAGGAAGAGGCAGAAGATGAAGAAGAGGAGGAATGGCTACTGGGTGATGAGTAGCCAGACCTATCCCTTTGGCTAGACCCACTCGAGCATCGGTGGCTCACTGACCGACGTCGGTCATGGGACTGACGGTGAAGCGGAGACCGACGGCGGTCAGGGGAGCAAGGCAGAAGTAGGAACAAGGCAGAAGCAGGAAACTATAGACCTGTTAGTTTAAGCTCAGTGATAGGGAAAATGATGGAATCACCTCTAAAGGAAAGAATTGTCGAGTATCTAGAGGCTAGAGGGGCACAGGACCCTAGGCAGCATGGATTCACAGCGGGAAGGTCATGCTAGACGAATCTGATAGATTTCTTTGACTGGGTGACCAAAGTAGTAGATCAGGGGGGGCTGTGGACATGGCCTACCAGACTTTAGCAAGGCATTTGACACAGTCCCACACAAAGATTAATATACAAGTTAGCCAGCCTGGGAGTGGGTCCCAAGATGACAGCCTGGGTAAAGAATTGGCTGGAGAATAGGACACAGAGGTAATAGTAAATGGGGTCCACTCAGAAGAAAGGAGGGTTACTAGTGGGTACCGTGAGGGTTCAGTGATAGGACTGTCCTCTTCAATGTCTTTAGTGTTACATTGCAAAAGGACTGGAAGGAAAGTATGTCTCTTTGCAGATGACACTAAGATCTGCAACAGAGTTGATGCACAGGGTGGGGTAGAAAGGATGAGAAGGGACTTGGCAAGGTTAGAGGAATGGTCAAATGTATGGCAGCTTAGATTCAATGCTAAGAAGTGCAAGGTAATGCACCTGGGAAACAAAAACCCAGGGGAAGAGTACACAATGGGGGGTGAGATACTAACAACAACAAAAATGGAAAGGGACCTGGGGGTAGTCATATCAGATGACCTAAAGATGGGCAAGCAATGTGAGAGGGCAGCAAGAAGGGCTGGGAGGATACTGGGATGCATAGGGAGAGGCATCACCAGTAGAAAACAGGAAGTTATTATCCCTCTGTACAGACAGCTGGTGAGACCTCATCTGGAGTACTGTGTGCAGTTCTGGAGACCCAATCTCCACAAAGACATAGACAGGATGGAAGCTGTCCAGAGGAGGGCAACTAAAATGGTGCAGGGTCTGCACCGGAAGACATATGAAGAGAGACTTAAGGAGCTTAATATGTATAGCCTCGAGGAAAGGAGGGAGAGGGGACATGATAGAAACTTTCAAGTACCTCAAGGGAATCAACAAAGTCCAAGAGGGTAGCATCTTTCAAAAAAAGAGGTGTGCAAGAACAAGAGGGCACAATTTGAAGATGGGGGGGGGCGCTGCTCAGAGGTAATTTAAGGAAGTATTTTTTCACAGAGAGGGTTGTGGATGCATGGAACGGCCTTCCGGAGGAGGTTGTGGAGTCAAAATCAATGGTGGAATTCAAGCACGCATGGGATAGTCATAAGGCAATTCTGGGGGGTGGGGGTAGGAAGAAGTAGGCTGCTGGTTAACTAGGATCTGCAGCTTATCCAGTAGGTAGGGAAATGGGCAGACTGGGTGGGCCAAGCGGTCCTTATCTGCAGTCAAATTCTATGTTTCTATGTATGTTTCTATGTCAGGAGCGGTCCCATCTAGCAGAACAGGAACGGCTCCTGGTGTAAGACCTGACCTGGTGTCGGCTACCCGACCTGGTAGAGTGCCGGTGTCGGTCTATGGACCGTGATTGGGAACAAGCCTTAGGAGAAGGAGACATAGGAGGTGGCCTCTCGGGGGTCTTCCTCGGGGAAGAAGCACCTCCTGGCTGTGGTTAACCCGAAGGGTCCGGGACCGGTGATGGGACTGGCTTCGGGGGCTGCTTCTGGACCTGCCCCCACCAGAAGGAAAACTGATCCTGGAGCTCGTTCGTTGAAAAAACAGAGGCCACCTTTGCTGGAAATGGAATATCCGGAACTTCGACCTTAGAAGAAAGGCCCCCTTCAGAGCCCCGGGGGGGGGGAGGACTTAGGGGATGGTGACGCAGCCCCTTCGCTGGCTGCATCCAGATCTGTTGCCCCATCACCCAGTGTTGCTAATGGGACCGATGACGGGGTCACGACTGGGGGTGTGGGAGTGTTCTTGGACTCCAAGGGCGCCGGGCCCTTGGAAGGCGGGGCCGAAGCTTGCGCCTCCGAGGACTTCACAGTGACCCTTGGCGGAGTCACCTTAGGCTTTGCTGGCCTCTCCCTCGAAGCTCCAGCCTTAGCCTGGTCTTTAGTCTTTGGATGCTCACCTGAGCCCGTCGATCCACAGGATGTCTTGGGAGAAGGCCGCGAATGGAAGCGGGACTGGGAACTGGACCGACCTCGGTCCTTTTCGCAGGACCACTTGGATTTATCATTTTTCTTCTGCTTCTCCCCTGAGGTGTGCAAATACATTTTTCGTTCCAGCAGGTACGCTTTAAGGGCCTTCAAGTGGCGGATCCGAGTTCGGCTGGTGAACTTCTTACAGGTCGAACAGGTTGTGGTGTCGTGCTCAGGCCCCAGGCAAAAATCGCACTGCCTATGGCTGTCTTTAGATGGAATTTGGCGGCCGCAACCACACTTATTGATGTGGGGTCCAGACAAGGAGATTGATGACGGTGAAGACATACGTCGGTATGATGAAAACCGTTGAAACTGTGGAGAAAACTAATGATAAAGCGAAAAAAAACGAGGTTCTTTAGCTGGGCCGGCAAGCCAAGATGAGCAGGAACTCTTCACGTGTACGGGACATGGTGGGAAAAGAACTGAGGTGGAGCTGGGTCCACTCCCCTTTTGTACCAGAGCCGACGCTGGGGTGGAGCCAATGTCAGGGGTGGTCCCTGCTGGGTATTGCTGGCTGAGAAGTTTTCCGGAGGGTCCTAGTGCCTGTGGCACAGTCCTAATTGTGATAGCCTGCTGCAAGAGCTCACACTCGAAGTAAGATCATATGGTCGGGAAGGGTTAGGGAATTGGTCCATTGCTTGCTGCCAAACAGCATGGACATGGTCTTCTTTTAGTTCATGACCAGACGACTGTCACGGAACCATTTTTGGATCGCTATGAAGTCCTGTTGGCGGGATTCCTCAATTGAGGGGGCCAGCATTCCTGATGAGTAGATTGTGGTGTCATCGGCATATACTGTATGTACATGCTGCTGGCTGATATGGACAAGGGGAGGTTGTTAAGGAAGGTTGTGAAGAGCATAGATTTAAAACTTGAAACTTCATTGTTGCCAGAACTGTGTTTTGTGAAGCAAGCTGAAGTGCGGTGGCGCTAATTAAATGACCTTTCCAGCAAACTGTGTTGTATGTCGTGACGTTCCTTTGGAAGTCAGATTTGTGTAGGGAACAGCCACCCCTTGCTAGCATCTTGCCCTACACTAGGCTTATGGCATCACTTTTTGGGACAATAAATGTGGTGTAAGGAGGTTGGATGCATAGAGGTTGGATAGCTGCCTGCTAACAAACCTCTCAAGGGCTTTGGAGAGGATGGATAATAGTGAAATTGGGTGACAGCTGGAGGAAGAGTTGGCTAGGCCACCTTTGTGAACTGGAACCACCAGTGTGTGTTTCCAGTTGCATGAGAAGGAACGTCTGCAGAGGGACAGGTTAAAAATGTGAGCAACAGGGGCCGCTATTACTGAAGCAGCAATTTTGAGAAATTTGGGTGAGATGCTATCAGATCCATAGCTGGATACAACGTTCAGTGCAGGTAATTCTTTGCAGATGGCGGAAGCTGCCGCTTGAGGTCGGGTTAGACTGGATTTGCCTAGCCCAGGCTGAATCCCTTCTTTGGAAGAGTTCAATTAGGTCAGGGGTTATATCCAGAGGAGGCTATGACCCCAGACCTTTAATCGCTTGATTGGGGCATGTTTCTTGCAAATGGCTAAGAAGGTTGTGGAGAAGTGTGCCTGGCCTCTTCTGGGCTGGGGGCTGATAGGACTGAGGCCCATATAGCTGCAAGAAGATTAGGTATGAAACTCGGCAGAAAGCTTTTGAAGGATCTGGCAAAGGTTGTTTAGGGGGGTTATGGGTTTAATTTTACACACATAGTAAATTATGCAGTGATCGCTGAAAATATCTTGCAGGGTGCTAAAGGTCAGGATTCTTTGTGGATGAATTACCAACATCCAGACAATTGTGCTATGGTTGGTGCAATGGGGGTTGAAATAGGTGGGCGTTGAGATCAGTTGGTGCAGGTTCAGGGATATTTTGAAGTGGAAGTTGGGGAAACACTGGAGCTTGGTTCCTGCATACCAGTTTGTACTAAATTCACCAAGCGGAATATGTTCACCTTTGGGTAGGGAATCCAGCACATTCTGGAGTATTCCCTGTACCACATCAGAATGTTTACACCTATGATTCAGGAGACATCCGTTATGTGCAGCGGATGGAGTGTGGGCGGGTGAGGACCCCAGAGATGAGTTCTGTGGGATTTGGGCGAGGCTTCAGGGAATGTTACAGAGAGGCTGTGGAAGCATGTTGAGAAAATGAGTACACCACTCATGTCTCTTCCAGCAGTCTTGTCTGTGGGATGTGTAGCCAGGGATGTCAATGGTTCAGAAGGGAATGCCAGAAGGGGAGATGGTTTTCTGTTAGGATCAGGAAGTCAAGTTGGTTCAAGACTGATAGAATTCACATTATGTTGGTTTGTCCTAGAAATGATAAACCAAGGAAAAAATGGCTGTCTCATTATCTCTCGGTCTCACTTGATCCCCCACTGAAACAACTACTGTATATGAAATGTTATTCAGTGCAAATATGAATCTTATACTAAAATGTGCTTGTTTTTAACAGCTATATGTAATGTAAGGAAAAATATGTCTATCACATATGTGGTTGTATACCTTTTTTTTTTATGATTACGGTGTCTAAGTTACGTGTGAAATGGCTTTATAAGCTGATCACTAAATCTCTACCTACATATGGATATTTGTGGAGACACATGCAGAGTGGATGTCTTTGAGGAAAACTGAAAAGAGGACTGGTTCCAAAATAGAGCCTTAAGGCAGACCTGAGTTCATGGAGAGGGGACAGGAAATAGATTCCCCAGCCTGGACAGACTGCCTACACACAGGTGGGAACAAAACTAGTCAAGGGCACAGACTGAGCTCAGCACCGAAGAGTAACTGGGTGGCTACAGAGTCAAAAGCCTTAGCCAAGTCAATGATGACAGCAGCCAATGCATAATCCCTATCCCTCCTCTTCAGTATAAGATCAGTGACACGTAAAAGGGAGACCATAAGGCACAGAAAAATACATCCTCAGCAGCAGCAGAAAAGACATGTAAAAAAGCAGAAATATAACATTTTATTTGTTTGGTTTTATTTACTGGGTAAGTACACTAGGTAGGATATATGCCTATTTTCAGGTACGACCTGGGAGAGTACAAAATGAAAAAGCACACAGACAATACAATGGGATCAATAACAGACGAACAGTAAAATAATCTGTACAAGATGTTGTATACAAGTTGAAGTTACATAAGTAATCAGACATAGTAAAAGCAGGAAAAAAATGAACATGGGTATAAAGTACAATAATTTGTGTGAACAGTAGACAAATTATAAACATTATAACAGGTTGTCACAATAAGACAATACTACATCTTACATATACTAGAGGAGAAAAAATTCAAGTACTTAGTAAGGGCAAGGGAAGACAGCAGTAAAGAATGAATAGCAGCAAGAGTAAAGGCTTTGAAAATGGGGACAAGAAAGACGCAAGTGCACCAAAATGGAGGGTAAGGGTAGGCAGGGTTAAGGGGAGAATCTGAGAGGGGAAGGAAAATAAAAGTGCAGGACGATGTTCACAGTGCTGGAACTTGGAAAGTCTAGGGATAGCAGGAGGCTCATGTTGGAAGACTTACAGTAATTCATCTTATTTTACATTTTACAAACACAAGAACCAGTACAATATGTCAATAATAATTCAGTTATAAAGACTGAGCACGAGTACACGTAAACTATAACAGCCATTTTATGTTGTATCACAAATGGCAAAATCATTGATGACCTCTGTTCATTTCTTGCTCCAGTGTAAGCCTACTTCACTTGTGTCAGTCTGTAACTGTGCAAAACATTGCTATTGTTTCACTGTTGGAACACTGACCTCAATGACGTTTTCGTGGTGTGCAGAGGGTCAAGCTTTGGTCAGCCTCCTCCATCAAGATAGGTCTTGTCATGGGGCCATATCCAGTTTTAGATCTAAAGTAGTTCTTTAAATATTACTTCAAATTAAAAATGTCAGGTGTGACCCGGATGTAAAAAAACCCTCAAAAAACCAAAATAAAGTGCTGTTCTAGGGGTGTGGATATGGTGCAGTATCCACATTTAGGCAGTCTTCCTTTCCCTTTAATTCCAGCCAGAATGCTTCAAGTTAAGCTCCTCCCACCTACCCACCGGGTGATATCCTCCTCGGCCCCACCCCATGACATCAGATCTTCCTTTCTGTTAGAGGAGTCAGGTCTCCTCTTTTGCAGCTCTTGGTACGCAATGTAGGCCAGTTTTTTTCCCTTTTGGTCTTCAGGTGAATCCCTGTGCTATTTAGTATTTTTCTTCAAACAAGCAGTGTAACAAACCCAGAACTGGTGCTGTGTAACCAAAACATGCCGCCTGCCAACCCACATGCCTCATGCATTTACTGCCTCGGGACAGAGCATGACCAGCAGGACTACAGTCTCTGTAAATCTTTGCTTCCTTCCTCACTCAAGGACCGGTACTCTCGCCCCTCCTAGGCCACCCAGATGAATGGGATCCTCCAGTCGGTTCCAAGGAGGCCTGCAAGGTCATTTCAGTGGTGGTGGGTTAAGCCTCCAAGCTTGCTGCTCTTGAAAAGGCAGTGGCTCAGGCCAGGTCAGTCTCATCCTTGGCTCCCGTGTTGCCCCCGGTGGAAGCCAGTGTCAGGGCATCATTTCTGGGTTCCTTCGGGGACATGTGTAAGTCTCAGCAGACCCTCAAGGAGAGCCCTTCCTGAGGGGATTAATCCAAGAATTCAAAACAGACCTGCCATAGGTCATGGGACAGCTCTTCCTGCTCCGGCTACTCCTTTGACCGTTCGATGTCTGTCGAGCTCTCGACTTTGGCCAGTCCTCCTAGGGTCGAAGGGCAGGCAGCTACCTCCACAGTGACCTCATCAAGCTTGTTTGCAGAGACACAGGTCAACCAGCTGGCTGAGATTTTTCTTGATTTGGTCGACCCACTGTCAGATGAGATCAGGGACAACTTGTTCTCCAGGACCCCAGTCCTCTCAGCCCTCTCTCAGGAGGGGCAGAAGTTGGCCAATCAGGCTCTCTTCTTGGAGGAGAGTCACCCTTTGGGGGTTCCGTGGAAGGAACCAGTCTGTGTTGAGTACATGGCCCCTCCTCCAGCATCTCCTTCCCATCGACACGCTCATCACCAGTCGAGGTCCAGGTCAAGGACACGGTCTTGATCCAGATCGCGGTCTCAGGAATCTGGTTGTTCCCACACTCGACCCTCATCCATGAAGTGCAGTCAACACTCTGCTTCTTCCTTGTCCTCGGACAAGAAGAGGCGCCACTGCAAGTTGCGGCAGTGCTACGAGGAGCTGATGTGACAAGAATGGGTTCCTGTGCAAGGTCAGTATCTCTCACAGGTCCCGGCACTCCCCTGGTCTCCTCCAGTGAGGCCCATCCTGGTTCAATCTCATGCAGTCAAGCCTACACCGGCCTCTCCACAGATCCTGGTACCTCCACCCAAGCAGCCCTTGCATGGGACACTGTCTAAGGCAGCTCACCTCACCACTGGCCTTCCCAGCAATCGGTCTGTCCAGATCACCCACTCTGATGGGTCCAGGATAGTCCATGGGGACAAAGAGCTGAGGGCAGTATTTGAAGAGTCGTCAGACACTGATGGATCCTTGATGCACTCCTCTAGGACCCCAGGCTTCGATCGAGAGACAGCCGTGAAGCTTGCTTCTGACCATGGTTCTGTCTCCTTCAGGGCCTTGCTGTGTCTCATCTCCAAGGCAATGGAGATTACTCTGAAGCTGGTCTAGAAGTGGGACAGACACCCCCTAACAGAAATCCTTGCCAAGGATGATTCCTGGGGGGGGGGTTACCCTTCTGGTGGAGGAGGCTATTATGGGTCCCGTATTGGAGCTGTGGCAGCATCCAACTTCGTGTCTGGTGCCCTTTGCCCATATGGTCTGCAAGTATGTGGTCCCAACCAGGTCTCTCGTCGGTATCTCTGATCACCCCCCGGCTGAGGGGTTAGTACCGGACTCTGGTTTTTCGTAAGATGGGTAATGTCAGGGATGTTGACAACCCTTCCCCCTGACAAGGAATCTAAGAAGCTGGAAAGAAAGTTTACATTGTATCCTGGAGTACAGTGTACAGTTCTGGAGACCTTATCTACGTAAGAACATAGACAGAGTAGAGATGGTTCAGAGGAGGGCAACAAAGATGGTGCATGGATTGCATCACAAGTCCTATGAAGACAGGTTGAAGGAACTGAACATGTACTCCCTGGAGGAGAGGCGGGAGAGAGGGGATATGATAGAGACATACAAGTATCTTACAGGGAGGAACAGGGTGCTGGAATACACTATTTTTAAGTGAAAAAGATGTTCCAGGACTAGAGGGCATGGGATGAAGTTGGAGGGAGGACGATTCAGAGGAAACGTGAGGAAGAATTTCTTCACAGAACGGGTGGACGACAAGTGGAACACCCTGCCAGAGGAAGCGGTGGGGGCTGAAACAATCACGGGATTTAAGAATGCATGGGATAGACATACAGGAATTCTGGAGGTCAGGGGTAAGGGGCAACAGACTTCTTGGAAAACATAAACTGAACTTACAACCTCAAATGGGCAGACTGGGTGGGCCATAGGCCCTTATCTGTCGACACTGTCTATGTATCTATGTATCCTCTTTGGGTCTCTGCCAGGTGAGCTCTGCTGTTACGATGGCCAACTTTGGCCACACCCTCATGGGAGTCCTGGGTCTGCTGTCAAAGTCACCTGAGACCAGGGTTGCACCCTCGCCAAGTACCAGCTTCAGATGGCCTTGGACGTGGCAACTCTTACGCCTGATCCATGGTAATGGCAGGCACTATGAGCTGCAGAACCTGGCTTAGGATAGTACAGTTGTAAGAACTTATCGTAACAGTATATCAGTGAGGGAATCTTTTGCAGAAGGTCACACCTATAGAACTACTGCCCTCAGGCACTAGGACCAGATGGAAACTTTTCTAGCTAGCAGTCTAACTGGGGGGCCACCCACTCCGATGTCACTCTCCGACATTGGCCAACCCTATAAAAGTGGGCAACTCCCATTCACTCCTCAGTTCTCCCACCAGAGACCAGAGCAACAGGGCCCTTGCTGAGTAACTGAGGAGGTACCAAAGGCTCCCGCCAACATGGAAGGAGAGCATAATCCACAGACTACAGAAAGATTCCAGTAAAGATTGGGGGAAGGAGGGAGAGATGGTATGGCCTGCTGCAAGAGATCCCCTCACATAAGTACTGTTACAGTAAGTTCTTATGTAACTGTACTATTTGACATCAGGGGTATCTCTTGCAGCAGGCCACACCTACAGAATGAGTCCCAAGCAGTTCTAATATAGGCAGACAGTCACGGTGGTTGGAACCGAAAGCCTAAGAAAGTAGGGCCTGGTGAACAGCTAGGCCGAAACTGGCCCTGTGCCTAGAGGTGATGTCCAGACTGTAGTGCTTAGCAATGGTGTAGACAAAACTCCAAGTAGCTGCTACACAGATCTCTGCAGCTTAGACATTCTTGAAACAAGCAGCGGAAGCAGCTATACCCCTGGTGGAATGGCCCTTAACCTCCCCATGAAGTTCCTTACCATACTTCTTGTAACAGTAAGTAAAGCAGTTGGCCAACCATTTGGACAGAGACTGCTTAGAAACAGGGGTGCCCTCTTTCCCCGGTGTGAAAGAGACAAACTGTTTGGACTTCCTGCAGTCCTTTGTGCGTTGTGTATAGTACTGCAAAATTCTGTGTACATCCAAAGTGTGGAGCAATGCTTGGCATGCTCTGGAAAATAAACAGGCAGGTGGATGGATGGATGGATGAACTCATGTCAAAGTCAGACACCACCTTAGGAAGAAACTTAGGATGGGTACAAAAAGACACTCCGTCTTTGTGGAAAACCAAATAAGGTTGCTCACACATGAGTGCTTGCAGCTCGGAAGTCCTCTGAACAGAAGTAACTGCAACTAAAAATAATGCTTTCCACAACAGAAAGCATAGCTTGCAAGTTGCGGCAGACTCAAAAGGAGCCAACGTAAACTTTTCCAACATGAAATTCAAGTCCCATCAAAGGATGGATTGCAGATAAGAGGTTTTAGATGAAGAATGCCTCACAAAAAGGTAGCAGACACATCTAATTGTGCTACCATATGGCCATCAATAGGCACATGAAAAAGCAGAGATGCCAGACATGTACTTTCAGAGAAGAGTACCCTAGGCATGAATCCGAAAGGGACAGCACGTACGCCAAAATCTGATTGACAGGACAGGTGAAGGGGTCCAGCTGGCATGAAGCAGCCCATAGTGAGAAACGCTTCCACTTCATGGAGTAGGTGGCCCTGGTGGACAGTTTTCTAGTTGCCACCAGAACATCAGCCACCTTAGAAGACACCCCAAAGTGAGCCATGGCTGAGCCTCAGGAGCCAGGCATGAAGGTGCAGGGATTTGAGGTTCAGATGAACCAGGGTACCCCAGTTCTGGGAGAGCACGCCAGTGTACAAGGGAAGTGGGACTGGAGGGTCTACTGCCCGGTGCTGGAGTAAGGGGAACCAAATCTAATGAGGCCAAAAGGGGGTGATGAGGATCATCATGTCCCCTTCCATCTTTAGCTTGATTAGTACTCTCTGAAGCGGGGGGAAGGTCTACAGAAACTTCCCTTTCCAAGAGAGGGACACTCGTCTCACCAGAAAACTCCTGGCCCTGGCTCTACAGTAGCAAGCAAAACCATGGCAGTTTTGCATCGAGTGGGGACGCAAAAGATCCAACTCTGCATGACCCCATCTGTCGAAGAAGTCTTAGGGGACCAAGGTCAGAACCTCCCACTCACACATCTTTGACTTTGACCAGCTTAGGTCATCTGCCAGGACATTTTGGGCATTGGGAACATTGGACAGCTGTCAGCTCTAGGCCATGGTCCAGAGCTCAGTAGCAGACTCTCATCGCTTCCTTGCAGAGGTGGTATGAATGAGTACCCCGCTGCTTGTTGATGTAGTGGATGACAGTCATATTGTCTGTATGCACCAGCAGAAGGCCCGGGGACAGCTGGGTCAGAAAGGCTTGGAGGGCATAGAGCACCGCCCACATTTCTAGGACACTGATGTGCAGAGAGGACTCCAGATGGGATCACGTCCCCTGTATCTGGTATGGGCCCAGATGTGCCCCCCCCCAGTCCATCCTTGAGGCATCTGTGGTCAGAATCTGCTTAGGGGAGGGAATAGAGAAGGTAAACCCCTTCAGAAGGTTGGTGGGCTCCATCAACCAAAGCAGAGCCTTCACCAGAAAGAAGATCAGGACTTCCTGTTCAAGGTCATCTGTAGATTGGTCCCACTGGACTCTCAACGTACAAATGAAGTCTGGTCAGAGGCACCGTGACTATGGCCATTGCCATCATGTCCAGGAGCCAGAGAAAAACTCTGTCAGAGACACAGCGGTTGTGGAATTCCAGCCTGGCCTGAGCCACAAGACAGTCTGTCCTGTCCTGGGGAAGGAACACCATGCCCTGTGCCATGTCCAGGACTGCCCCAATGTACTGGAGTCACTGGTTGGGCATTAGAACAGACTTAGTCAAGTTGACCATGATGCCTGTATCCTGGAACAGATTGATGGTGTGTTCCAAGGTGAGGCACAGTCTGTCCCGGGATGATGCTTTGAGTAGCCAGTCATCCAGGTAGGGAACAACGTAGAACCCCTGTCTCCTGAGGGAGGCTGCAACTACTGCCAGGCACTTGGTAAACACTTGAGGGACTGAGGGCAAGCCAAAGAGAAAGGTCCGGAACTGGAAATGTGCCCCTGCAACTGGAATCTGATGTATTGCCTTTGTGGGGCACAAATGTTGATATGAAGATATGCATCCTCATGTCTAGGGAGCATATCCAGTCCCCTTTGCTGAGGATGGGCAGGAGACCCTGATGGGTAACCATCTGGAACATTTTGTATTGGATGAGCAGGTTTAGCTCCCTGAGGTCCAGAATGGGCCAGAGATCACCCATGCAATATGGAACCAGAATGAAGTGGGAGTAGAATCCCCCGCCCTGCTGCATCTCTGGCACAGGTTCTATCACCCTTTTTCAGAGCAGGGACTGGGATGTGAGACAGGGGGGGTAAGACAAAGGGACTGGGGGCTTTTCTGGGGGCCACTCTATGAGCTCCAGAGTCCAGCCATGGATTATGAGCTGCAACACCCAGCTCTTGTTTGTGATCTCGGCCCACCTGTCCGGGTATAGGGAGAACTGACCCCTTACCACCTCCACCCAGTCCACTGGAGAGTGGGGTTGGGCAAGGAGTAATGCTGAGGTGGGGCAGAGACTGCTGCCTCTTCTCCTCAGGAGCCTTTGCTGGAGGAGGAAGAGGGAGTGGGGCACAGCTGAGGAAGCCTTGCACTTGGTATGCTTAGAGGTGGGTCGGGGTCTGTGGGTTGCCCTATGAAAGAGCACAAGTGGGCACTCTTTTGCTGGGTATGGTACAGCAAATGAACTGACTTTAGAGTGCACCTGGAGGCTTGTAGGCTGGACAGAATGTCCTGAACATCGGCCCTGAACAGTTTTTACCCGCTGAAGGGAACATTCAGAATAGACATCAGCACATCCTGAGCAAAGCCCAACACTTGCAGTCAGGAGTACTGACAAAGGCATACGCCCACTGCTGCTGCCTGAGCTGAGGCATCTACAGCATCATACCTTGAGCACAAGAGGTGCCAGCTTATGTCTGACCCCGATTTGGCAGCCTAGATGAGCTGTTGTATAGTCAGACCATCAGGTGAGGATTTGACCATCTCCATGGTCTGTTCCCACAAAACATCTTGGTACTGGATCATGTGGGCCATATAGTTAAGGGTCCTGATGGCCAACGTGGCAGAGGCAAAAGCTCTTTTTCCAAAGAGATCTAGTCTGTGAGATTCCCTATTGGGAGGAAGGGAACTCAAATATTTTGGTCTCTTGGTACAGTTGTGTGCCACATTGATAATGGCCAAATCTGCTTGGGGTTGTTTCCGATAAAAGGCTTGCCCACCTGCACCTTGTATAGTTATCCACTTTCATAGGCATGACCAGTATAAGGTTTGGATGATGACAGGCAGCCATGGTGGCACCCTCAGTACTGTCTATCAAGGGGAACCACCAAAGGACAGGAGTCCAGTAGTTTGAGGTAGGTGGACAATGGGCGTCGGGATAGATGCAGCTTTTCGGTTTCAAAGCCTGTGGCTGACTTTATCTAATGCATGACCCCAAAAAATGACGGATCATCCGGGGGAGACCTGGGAATGTACTTCGGGGTCTCTTCACTATCCAAAGACACAGCTGAGGGGGAAGGTTCCTCATCCTCATCATCACCGGATTCCTTGGACTCGACCGAGGGCTGGAGATCAGGGTGATATTCCCCTTCATTCACCAGGCAAATGGGGGAGTGTAAGGCGCTGGCTGATATGGAGGAGGGTCCCTAGGCACGTCATGTGGTGGTGACAGGCGCGCAGACCCACGTGGAGTCTGATCCAGCAGCAGTGCTAGTTGCACCTGCATAAAATCCTAGAGGGATGATAGCACTGACTGGAAATCCACTGTCACCGATGTTGGGTAACCTGGCAGTGCCTGTTGAGGGACAGGCCCTGGCATGGGTAGAGAAATTATAGCAGCCGGCGTAGGTAGAGGAGCTGGCATTGGCAAAGGGCTGGCAATGATGCTGTTTGTGGCCAAGCAGGCATTGGGTAATAGAGGCCTGGCAGGTGCGGGCACTGGGTCTGGAGAGACCGGCATCGCTCAGAGGGTAGCACTGGTGACAGGCACTTCAGCAGCCGGCGAAGGTGACCTTGGGACAACCGAGGGAGATGCTGGGGAGGGCACAGGGTTCATGACTGAGGAGGAGGTCACCTGCACAGAGGTGGGTCATGGACGGGTAGCCTGGGATGACCCAGAACTCACCGAACCCATGCCAGTCTGAGAAGAACCGATGGAGTCTCCCGACTGTGGCCCTGCCACTTGAAGGTACCTGAACAGCAGGGGCTGCGGGGACTGGGAAGAAGTGCTGCTGCCCAATAGGGAGAGGTTATCAGGCGGTCGCTGCCAATGGGAGCCCTTTGGAAGACAGGGCATGAGAGGCAGAAGAGGCCACCCTCGAGGAGATGGCCAAACCCGCTGCGGCCTTGGACTTGTGTGGGGACTGCAAGCGGGATGTGAACCAGTATTTTTCATAGTCCTTTTCCCCAGTGTTTATGTTTGCCACCAGTTTTCCCCCCAGAGGAGGATGGTTGAGACCCTGAAGACAGGGCCGGAGAGGAAGAGGAACTTCTGGTCTGCAGCTTCTGTTCCATGCTGGCAACCTTCTGCTGCAAGAGGAATTTTTCAAGGGCCTACTAACAACACTGTCAAGTGACCTGGTTGAAGCCCTTACAGACGGCGCAGGCCGGGTTGTCGTGGGTAGGCCCGAGGCAGTAGATGCAGGCAGGGTGTTCCTCTTTCACTGAGGGCTGCCTTCCACAAGCGCACTTCATCCTGGAAGTAGGACTGAAGAAAGAGGACGGGTCCAGCATACAAAACATATCAACTAAAAACTGTAAAACTAGGGTGAGAAAAGAAAGAAAATTCAAGAGACAACTCGACAATAATGATAGTCGACAGAAGCTTGCGGCGGTCTCTGGAGGTCCAACATGCATTGGTTGACGGCGGGAAAAGAACTGAGGAGGAAGCAGTGGCCACCCACTTTTATAGAGCTGATTGATATCAGAGGGTGATATCAGAGTGGGCGGCCCACAGTTAGACTGCTAGCTAGAAAAGTTTCTGGCTGGTCCTAGTGCTCGATGGTGGTAGTTCTACAGGTGTGGCCTGCAACAAGAAATACCCCTGACATCAGATCTCCATCTTTACAGCAGATACCCAGCACAGACTGGTGGATGTCCCCTTCTTAGGCACTGACCTTTTTGGGTCAGGGATGGAGGGACACCTAACTAGAACTGACAAATCGGGTGCCATCCTGGATTCGGTCACATCTTTGCAGAAAGACCCCAGGGACAGAAGCCAAAGAAGAAGCCCTTTTTGTTTCATTCCTTTCCAACCCAGCAGCCTAAATTACAGCAACCCCAGTCGGGGCAGTCCCAGGTCTGGCTGCCTAAATCCAAGTCAGCCAACCTGGGCTCCAAGAAACCTGGAGGCCAGGGCAACAGTGCATCTCCACAGACTGGCACCGTGGGCCTCCTCCAATGCTGCCCAGTGATGACTCAGGAGGTGTCTGCATCCTGGCCATCATGTCCCTGCCTCAGTTCCCCATGGAGGGTTGGCTTCACAATTCCTGGTATGCCTGGTCTGCTATCACTATGGACAAATTGGTGTTAGATGTCTTGGGTCAAGGTTTGCCTCTCAACTTTAAGGCTCTCCCGCCTTACTGGGATCATGCCCCAAGGAAGTCCATGGTGTCTCAGGACTTGCTGTCCACCCTCAGGGAGGACATCGTTCAACTCTTGGAGAAAGGCACTGTAGTCCCTGTCCCAGATGCCATCACCAGCCAGGGCTTTGTGCCCAGGTACTTCCTGGTCCCCAAGTGGATAGGGAGTTGGCGCCAGATACTGGATCTGCACAATCTGAACCAGTTTCTGAGGAGACACAAGTTCCAGATGGTCACTCTGAATCAGATAATTCTATCTCTGAAGAAGGGTATGTGGTTCTGCTCTCTGGACCTCCAGAACACATTCTTTCATATCTTAGTCCATTCATCCCACTGGCTGTAGCTTTGGTTCCATGCAGAGAGGTTCTATACGAGTTCCATGTCATACCTTTTGGCCTCTCCTTGGACCCCTAGGGTATTCACCAAGTGCACTGCAGTGATGGCAGCATTCCTGAGGCACCACAAGGTCCAGTATATCCATACCTGGATGACTGACTTACTGCTGGTCACAAAGGTGGTGGAGTGGTCCAGGTATCTGGCCCTCCAGACTTGCTTGGCCTTGGGTCTGCTAATCAATCCGGACAAGTCATAAATCAACCCCTTGTAGGTCATCCACTTCATCCAGGCAGAGCGCGACTCCCTCCGGGCCAAGGCCAGACTCCCAGTAGACCAGGCAGTGGATTTTACCTCCTTTTGCCCAATCATTTCAAGTTGGGCACTCGTGCCCTGCCCAGGACATCCTGCGGCTGCTGGGGTACAGGGCATCCTGCACCAGTGTTATCTGGTGGGCCCACTGGTGGATGCACCCCCCGTAGTGGGAGCTGGCCTTCCAGTGATCTCAGTCATCTGCACCACTCAGTCATGGTAATCCAGTCGATGTGGGATGCCATCCAGTGACGACTTGTCTTGGAACATCTGCAGGGAGGAGTCCCATTCATCCACCCAGAGATGATGATCATTCTAAATTTTCCCTCCAATATTTTTATTTTTATTTATTTATTTATTTAACTTTTGTTGACCGGGTAAGTGCACTAGACAAATCCTGCCTATTTTCAGGCACGACCCGGGGGAGGGGGGATACAGATGAATGCCAACTGACCTTGAACCAGATTAAGCTGTTGGTGGTATTTTTAGTGAATATAAAATGGCAGTTCTTATCAATGACAGTAATACATGGCAAAAGCTGGGAAGCATAGTTAATACTCGTAAGTTGCAGTTTTACTGAAACCACAATGGCATGAACTTGAGTGCTGTTAAAATTTATTTCAAAACTTAACGTTTTCCCCTGTTATTTTTAATTCCCTATAGTTATTCCTCTACCTTTTCCCCTTCATCCTGCTCCTACTTATCCCATCCAGGCTAATCCACTGCCTTTTAACCCCCATCCTACCTATGTCCTGTCTGTTCAGGACTGTCCATCTGACCGGGTGTGGGCTGTGCTGACTTTTACTGTATGCTGTTATAAGTGCACCCCCCCCTTGTGTTTTCATATCCTTCATACCCTGCATACTTAGCAGAGACTCCTACCCCCATTCAAACTGCAGTAGAGTTTACCAGTGTTTTCTTGTGTTCAGCCCATGATATCTACTGTATATATATTCTTTTCTCCCCATTTGTAGTTTACTCTTCCAGTGGAGCTGGAGGCGGCTCCAGCCCCTCCCTCGTAGGGGACTCATCTCTCTGGTGAGGCTTTCCCTGCACCCACCCCAACCATCCCTCCCTCCCCTATGGGTTACCTCCCCCCATGACAGGGCCAGTGGTGAGGGGTGCCGGCCTCCCCCCACCCCCAGAAGCCAACATCTAGATTGTCAGGGGGGGGGGCGTGGGCGCAGCCTGCCAGCTCTGATTCCTTTTCTGTTTTCTCCCTGGACCCATGTATGTGCAATGGGCAGGGCAACTGTCTCCACCTCTACAGCAGTAGTCTTAAGCCTTGTGTGTGGGTCCACCCCTTTCTAGCATCGTGCCTGTGCGGACCCCCAGTCTCCACTGGGTGTCCATCTACAGCACGATACTGAGTCCCCCCAACCCCAAGGAAGGAGAGCTGTTGGCGGACGTTCAATTCTTCCTTTCCTCGATTGACCCCCGAGCGACCCAAGTCCATTCCTGAACTCGGGTTGCCGGCATGGCACGAGGTAAGTTGTCCAGTGCTTCAGCCTTCTGCAACACTGGCCTTTGTATGTATATTCTGTATTGGCTCCTCTACTGCTCTGTAAGCTGTACAGATGCACCCTTGTTCATATATTGCATTTAATGTTGTATAATCCCTGTACCACCTAAAGCATATTACAAACCACGAACAGTTCTATCAGTCAAACAGAGGTAAGAAAGAAGTAAGTGCCTCAGCTGGGACGTGAACCCAGGCTGCTCGGAATACCGAAACAGTCCCAGCTGAGGCACTTACTTCTTTCTCGCCTCTGTTTTTTTTTTTTCCCCTCGGGTCACTCCTCTCACCGGATCCACTCTACCCCCCACTGTGGACCCTGCATTCTTCAAGCACGCTACTGTCTCCCCGAGTCCTGGGCAGCTATGGGCCTGAGGAGACTGAAGGGGCAGAGGCAGGGAACCAGCATTGGGCGTGTGGCGGTCCGGCACTGGGAGGGCTGTCACCTATCCAGGCTGGAGGTTTTTTTCCATGTTAGTCCCCCAAAAACACTCCTCCCTCCCAAGTGTGGCACTCCCCTGATGCCACAGCGCACAGCAACCCTGCCAGTGTCAGCCACACTCCCCCGATGTGCAGTCCGCATCCTGCAGCACCTCCGCTCTCCACCAGGGGTCACTGGGATGCCGGACAGCCCACCACCCTCCCCCCAGGACAGGAGAGCAGCTCTAGCAGATGCTCAGTCCTCTCCCTCCCCTGCCAACCCCCGGCACGTGGGCTCGCTCCTGAACTGTGGTCGCTGGTGTGGCACGAGGTGTGACGTCCAGTGCCTCAACCCTCAGCACCACCGGGTAGGGTCTGGACTTTCACCTTAACCAGGTGATCAGTCTCCTGGTGTACTTCACCAGTCCAACCTCAGAGACCGAACACAGGTTAGATACATTGGACCCAAGACAAGCGCTCACTTATTAAATGGAGTGCATGGCTGGAGTTCGGGGAGAGGTTCGCTAGTTCTTTATCACCTACATTGAAGCTCCACCTGGCAGACCAAAATCTAAGCGGATAACTGGCAGGTGGATTGTCTCCTGCATCGACCTCTCCTATAGTCCGACTGGTAGGGAGCCTCCCATAGGGTTTAGGGCTCATTCCACCAGACACACCACTGCCTCGGTGGTTGCTTCCAGGGATGTCCCTATCCAGGAAATCTGCAGGGCTGCTACCTGGATGTCAGTGTACTCCATCATTTTCCATTACTATATCAACCTTGAGGCACACCGGAATGCTGGTTTTGGGATCTCAGTTCCCAGTCCTGTTTTTCCAAGTAAGGGTGTGCGCACCTTGCCCCCTCCTCCCTGAGGACTGCTGGGAGTCTGCCTAAGTGTGGATAGTACACCATATCCATGCCCCTAGAAATGAGAATATGCAACCTGTAATCGTAGTTCTAGAAGTGGTACAGTGGTATACGATGCATATCCACACAACCCACCAGACCTCCTGTGGCAAGTGGCACATGAACCCCTGCTTCCAGTGTGCAAGATCTGATGTCATGGGTGGAGAGGACCTCATGTGGGTGGGAGGATCTTAGCTTGAAGATGTTCCAGCTGGAATTAAAGGGAAAGGAAGACTGCCTAAGTGTGGATGTGCACCATATACCATTCCTAGAACTATGGTTACAGGTGAGTAACCCTAATTTTTCTGATATTCGTATCTCAAAGAACAGAATGTACTTCCAGTGTACCTGACCGTTAACCAATAAATGAAATTAAATTAAAAATGATTGTGTACAGCATTTAGATACATCATCAAAAGAGTTTTGGGAATGCCATTGACTTGACTCTTTTTAATATCTTTTTTTTAGCATTACATAAAAGAAGTAGTCCAAGAACTCTTCCGTTTAAGATTCAAAAAGTAAGCCGCTGTCAATCTCGCCCTTACTGTAAAGATCAATTCTTTCCATTATTTCTCTTTTCGCTGCATTCATTTCAATTCCAACGGAACGTGTTAATGTTGCTTCGTCTGCCAAGTATAAAGAAACCATAAATTAGGAAAGGTTTCTACAGTTCTGTGAATCTTTTTTTCTTTTTCCGTACAGCTTTTTTCCCTGTAAGTTGAAGGGGGCTCCTCAGCCCCTCCCTGCACCTCCTGCCATTTCCTACCTTCTTCAAGGTTTATCCTGGCTCAGGTTCCCCCAAGAATTGCCCCCTGTGGCGGGGCCAGGAGGGAGGGCCATTCTTCCCATCTTGGGCGGGAGTGGGCAAGCGAGGCTTCATGTTCTCGCCTGCTTCCCATTTTCCTTGTTTCTGGTCCCTCCCTGCCCAGCAGTGTGCCATGATGCCAAGCACGTGTGTACCTGGATGTGCACATGCACTACGGTATCCGCTGCCTGCCTTCCCCTTGTAAGCCATGCTCGCTGCCCTGCCATCACACCTCCACATGGTGGCGGTGGAGGAGCGGTGCAACGAGTCCCACCTCCCCGAGGAAGGAGAGCTGTCAGTTGGACACTTTGTTCTCTTCAACCCCCAGCGACCCAAGTTAATTTCAGAACTCGCAGTGGCGGGAGGTTTGGCATCCAGCACCTCAGCACTCCATGCCACGGGGCCAGCCTGGTTCGGTGAATCTTTACATACGACATCAACTGTTTCATAGAACCCTCAGCGTGACTTGCACTCCATGGATTTTTGTTCTTTATGGCACACTAATTTTCCCTCCAATCTAAAATGGCAGTTCTTATCAATGACAGTAATACATAGCAAAAGCTGGGAAGCATCATTACTACTTGTATGTTGCAGTTTTACTGAAACCACAATGGCATGAACTTAAGAGTACTGTTAACATTTATTTCAAAACTTAACGTTTTCCCATTATTTTTAATCCACTATAGTTATTCCTCTACCTTTCCCCTTCATCCTGCCCCTACTTATCCCATCCAGGCTAATCCACTGCCTTTCTACCCCCATCCTACCTATGTCCTGTCTGTTCAGGACTGTCCATCTGACTGGGTGTGGGCTGTGCTGACTTTTACTGTATGCTATTATAAGTGCATCCCTCCCCTGTGTTTTCATACCCTCTACACCCTGCATACTCAGCAGAGACTCCTGCCCCCATTCAAACTACAGTAGGGTTTACCAGTGTGTTCATGTGTTCAGTCCACGATATCTACTGAATATTCTTTTCCTTTTTTCCCCATTTGTAGTTTACTCTTCCAATGGAGCTAGAGGCGGCTCCAAACCCTCCCTCGCAGGGGACTCATCTCTCTGGTGAGGCTTTCCCTGCACACACCCCAACCATCCCTCCCCTATGGGTTACCTCCCCCATGACAGAGCCAGAGGTGAGGGGTGCCGGACTCCCCCCATCCTCAGAAGCCAACATCTAGATTGTCGAGGGGAGGCGCGGGCGCAGCCTGCCAGCTCTGATTCCTTTTCTGTTTTCTCCCTGGACCCATGCATGTGCAATGGGCAGGGCAACTGTCTCCACCTCTACAGCGGCAGTCTTACGCCTTGTGTGTGGGTTCACCCCTTTCTAGCATCGTGCCTGTGCCGACCACCAGTCTGCACTGGGGGTCAGTCTACAGCACGATACTGAGGCTCCTCCCCACCCCAAGGAAGGAGAGCTGTTGACGGACGTTCAATTCTTCCTTTCCTCGATTGACCCCCGAGCGACCCAAGTCCATTCCCAAACTCAGGTCGCAAGCATGGCACGAGGTAAGTCGTCCAGCGCCTCAGCCCTCTGCACCACTGGCCTTTGTATGTATACTCTGTATTGGCTCCTCTAGTGCTCTGTAAGCTGTACTGATGCACCCTTGTTCATATATTGCATTTAATGTTGTATAATCCCTGTATTACCTAAAGCATATTACAAACCATGAACAGTTCTATCAGTCAAACAGAGGTGAGAAAAGAAGTAAGTGCCTCAGCTGGGACTTGAACCCAGGCTGCCCGGAATACCAGAACAGTCCCAGCTGAAGCATTTACTTCTTTCTCGCCTCTATTTTTTTTTCTCTGTAAGCACTTTTGGTCACTGGAGCCATAGCAGGCGGCTATGGCCCTCTGAATGGAGGGACCCTCTCTCTGGTCCTGCCGCTCCCATGCTAGGCAGTCCCCGATAGTTCCCCCGTGGATGGACCCCTGCTGCGGGTCCAGGAGGCTGCCGGCTCCTCCCCCTCCTGGAGACACAATCCAGAATCCGGGGACCGTTCTTGGAAGTGGCAGACCATCATCGAGCCTGCCGGGCTAGTTTTTCCTTTTTCACCCAGACTCCCCTCCCTTCCGATGTAAGGACATTGGATTAAGCCTCCCAACCCATACTGCCCTCAAGCCACTGCCAGAGGGCAGTCGTGCTAGCGGGATGACTAGTTCCCCTCCCCCTAAGAGAGGAACACAGTCCTCCGGATGCTCAATCCTCTTTCCCCCTGCTGACCCCCAGTGGCCTGGGCTCATTCCCAAACCCAGGTCGCAGGCATGGCGAGAGGTGTGGCATCCAGTACTTCAACCCTCAGCGCCACCGGGCCGAGCCTCTCACCTCTGTTTGTATGTGTTCCATAAATATGCACACCACACTCCTGTGTGATTGTTACAAGTTTTATCAGTTATTAGGCAAGCACAGGGAGGTTAAAGCAGCACTGCATCAAAAAACATTTTTCCAAAAAACTATTTTCCGCTGTAATTAATACAAATATTAGCATACCTGGTGCTGGCAGATCTACCTTTCTAGGTACCCCCTTTGCTACACACCATGCAATGTTTTTATTTTTTTGATCTTAACCCTTGCCAGGTCTACAATGCTATTTCTAAGCCAAATGTGGTGGCAATCTTTTTTACTTGAGAAACAACTAAATTAAAACAATGATGAAATATTCACATTTTGATGAAACCAGAAAATGTTGCCACAAAATAAAACTGGAAGATGCCTGAATTGTTTATAGTGAAATACCGTCAATGTATTTTGCCCCATTTCATTGCACTGCTGCTTTAAATGAGATAGAAGAAGGCTAGAATGCCAAGGGAGGAGCCCCCATAACAGTCCGGTGGCCGTGTGTCATGCTGCTGTGCAGGTGACCCAGTTTTGGGAATAAACTCGAGTCACAGCGTCAATAGGTAGGCCAGGCTGTGGCAGACGACATGTAGGCAGTGTGCCTCTGTCAGAGGTTTGCTGGCGAGCGCTGGCGCCACAGTGACTCCTATGGATGGGCCTGGGAGCATGAGAAGCCACCCAGAAGCCTGCCCTCATGTCAGGGAAGGGGAGAGGAAAATAAAGGGAATACAAACCCATGTCCAGCTATATTCGGGTTGCACCTGGAAATGAGTCTCAGCTCAGCGTGCCTTTCCTGGCATCCAAATGTTTAAATAATTAAATAAATAAATGAATAAATGATAGTCTGGACCCCTGGATTCCCCTGGGTCCTAGTGCCTGCAGGAGTGGGATCTTAGTCCACACACTGGACTGCCTCAGGAGTGGGGAGCCCCCCAGAGCCTCAGCCATGGAGGTGAAGCTGTGAGGGTAGTTGGTGGTACTCTGGACTTGGGAAGGTAGGGGTCATCAGGGTGTATTTCTGGGAAGAGGGGATATCCCTGCAATGACAAGCATGGCTAGGAGACAAATCTCTAAAAAAACAAAATGCTGTGGAAGGGAAAAGGCAGAAAGAGAGAGAGAGAAGGTTAAGTGACTTGCTCAGTGTCACATAACAAATAGATGCCACTGGTGGGCCTTCATGTTTACAGCCCTGCTCTCTAACCACTAGACTACATGAGTACGTGTAGGAAACAGAGATGGACAGATCACAGGTTAAAATGGAAATGTTTAGATGGGGAACTCTCACATATAGATTTTTAGGTGGGGGAGCTGTCCTTTGGAGTGGTGGAATCTCCTACGGTATGGGGAGCAAACGTGGAAATGCTGCAGTGGCTCACTGGATGATGGGCTCCTGCATGTCAGAGAAGGATGGACAGTAAATGTGGAAATGCTGCACCAGTCCACCGGATGATAGGCCCTGCGCATGTCTGAGAGACGATGGACAGTAAATGTGGAAACGCTGCACCAGCACACAGGATGATGGCCCATTGCATGTGTGTGTGTGGGGGATGGGCCCATGCATGTGTGGAAGGGGATGGACAGCAAATACAGAAATGCTTTGCCGGCACACTGGATGATGGCCCCATGCATGTGTGGGAGGGGATGGATGGCAAATGCAGAAATGCTGCACCGCACACTGGATAATGGCCCCATGAATGTGTCGGAGGGATGGAGAGCCAATGAGGAAATGTTGCACCGACACACTGGATGATGGCCCCATGATTGTGTGGGAACGGACGGAAAGCAAATGCAGAAATGGTGCACTGGCACACTGGATGATGGCCCTATGTATGTGTGGGAGGGGACAGAGGGCAAATGCAGAAATGCTGCGTCGGCACACTGGATGATGGCCCCATGCATGTGTGGGAGGGGATACAGAGCTAATGTGGAAAAGTTGCACTGACACACTGGATGATGGCCCCATGCATGTGTGAAAGGGGGATGGGGAACAAATGTGGAAATGCAGCACCGGCACACTGGATGATGGCCCCATGCATGTAAGGGAGGGGACGGGCAGCAAATGTGGAAATGCTGCACAGGTACATCGGAAGATGGCCCCATGCGTGTAAGCAAGGGGATAGGGAGCAAATGTGGAAATGCTGCACCAACACACTGGATGACGGCCCCATGCATGTGTGGGAGGGGATGGACAACAAACACAGAAATGCTGTGCTGGCACACTGGATGATAGCCTCATGCATGTGTGGGAGGGCATAGACAGCAAATGCAGACATGCTGTACCAGCACACTGGATAATGGCCTAATGCATGTGAGGGGGAGGGGATTGAGAGCCAATGTGGAAATGTTGCACCAACACACTGGATGATTGCCCCATGATTGTGTGGGAACGGATGGAAAGCAAATGCAGAAATGCTGCACTGGCACACTGGATGATGGCCCCATGCATGTGTGGGAGGGGATGGGGAGCAAATGCGGAAATACTGCAACGGCACACTGGACGATGGCTCCCTGCATGTGTAGGAGAGGATGGACAACAAATGTCAAAATGCTGCACTGACACACAGGATAATGGCCCCACGCATGTGTGGGAAGGGATGGAGAGCAAATACAGAAATGCTGCACTGCACACACGATGATGGCCCCATGCATGTGTGGTAGGGGATGGAGAGCAAATGCAGAAATGCTCTGTCAGCACACTGGATGATGGCCCCATGCATATGTGGGAGGGGATGGGGAGGAAATGTTGTACCGGAACACTGGATGATGGCCCAGTACATGTGAGGAAGTGGCTGGGGAACAAATACAGAAATACCACACTGGAACACAGCAAGCTGACCCCATGCACATTTGGGAGGAGTTGGGGAGCAAATGTAGAAATGCTGCACCAGCACACTGGATGAAGGTCCCATGCATGTGTGGGAGGGGATAGACAGCAAATGTGGAAATGCTGCACTGGCACACTGGATGATGACCCCATGCATGTGTGGGTGGGGATGGACAGCAAATAAAGAAATGTTGCACTGGCACACTGGATAACGGCCCCATGAATGTGTGGGAGGGGGATGGAGAGCTAATGCTGAAATGTTGTACTGATAGACTGGATGATGGCCCCATGCATGTGTGGGAGTGGCAGGAGAGCAAATGCAGAAATGCTGTACCAGCACACCAGATGATGGCCCCCATGCATGTGTGGGAGGGGATGGGGAGGAAATGCAAAAATGTTGCACCAAAGCACAAAATGATGGCCCCCTACATATGTGTGAGAGGAAAGGGAACAAATGTGGATATGCTGCACTGGAACACCAGATAACAGTATCATGCATGTGTGGGAGTGGATAGGGAGCATATGCGGAAATGTTGCAGTGGAACACAGGATGGTGGTCCCCTGCACGTGTGGGAGGGGATAGGAAGCAAATGTGGAAATGCTGCACTAGCACACTGGATGATGGCACCATGCATGTGTGGGAGGGGATGGAGAGCACATAAGAAAAAGTTGCACCAGAACACACAATGATAGCCCCATGCACATGTGGGAGGGGATGGAAAGCAAATGCGTAAATGTTGCACCAAATAATGGCCTCATGCATATAAGGGATGAGACAGAAAGGAAATGTGGAAATGCTGCATAGGCACACCCAAATACGGTCTCTGTGTCCCCTTCCATGCTGCTTGACCCTGCTATGCACCACTGAGGCTGCTCTAGTTGATGTTCCATATTACTCAGTTATCCCTTCCCTCAGCCCTTATGAGGAGGGCCCCAGCAGGGACAAACTAGCCCCGCAGAATGTCAGAGGCACTGGAGGTCAGGACGACATTCAGGTGGCCACAAGGGTAAGTCTGGTAGGCAGTGAGACTACTGGGTCTAGAAGAGTGGGGAAACGATGAGAAAGGAAAGGGCAAAAAAAAAAGACAAATGCTGAAAAACACTAGTTCAGTGATTAAAATCTGGAAATATTTCTGCAGAAAAAATTACATTGAGAAACACTGTTTTAGCCTTTGTTTACAAATGTTAAACGTACATGGGGGGTGTCATTGGTTGCCCTTGTCCTAAAGGAGAAACTTGATATATCGTGGAGGAGGAGGGGTCCCTTGAGGTGTGAAACACACAATATAAACTCGGAAGGAGCTCAAGTCCAATGTTAACATTTATTTATTTAAAAAGTTTCACCAGGAAAGACATACTGAGCTGATAACAGTTACTTTCAGGATGTGTCGTGGAGGTGGAAGGCATGAGGAAAACCATATACAGCAAGTACAGTACATCATGGAGAATAATCAAAAATTAAAAACAAATTGGAATAACATATGCACATGTTACAAAGGAAACAGACTGCCAGGGCAAAACTGGTTTGGAGGGGGAGAGTCAAGGACAGTTGCAGAAGGGAGAAAAGGAGAAGACATGAAGTAGAGACTTTACGAGGTAAGCCGAAGAGACAGAGTGAATTGACAGGGGAAGGGAGGACCAAAGTTTTAGGAGAGTGGTAAGAGAAAGCAGACTGACCAGCAGTAGATTTTCTTGAAGGAATAGTGAGGGAATGGGAAGTATTACTGCAATGAGTATAGTAGGAAGTTGAGGGACAGGATAAGAGTGAAATAAGGTAGGAAGGAATGAACCAAACCAGAATTTAGATATGGCACAATAGGAAAGGCATCTGGCATGAAGAGAGGGGAGTGAAAGGCCACAGCATAGTAAGCGGTGATGGGTGCGTGGGGAACAATCTAAAGCAAAATGACAAAAAGAGTTGAAGAAGGGGTCTAGTCTGGCAAGGGAGGATTTGGGGGCTCCACTGTAGACTATGTCACCATAATCAAAAATAGAGAAGATCATCTTTAAAGCAATTTCATGGCGGACAGGAAGCAGGATACTCGCTTTGTTCCTGTATAGTGCACCAAGCTTGGCGTGAAGCTTTTAGTATATAGCATCAACATATACTGAGAAATTAAGATAACGGTCAAGAAAACCCCCAGGGTACTTAAAAGAGAAAACATCCCCAATAATAGCACCATCAAGGATGTGAAAAGAAGGGAGAGGAGAAAGTTTGAAAAGCCTTTAATGGGTGCCAAAAGCCATGGAGACTGCTTTTTTGGCATTGAGGGATAGTTGGCTAGACTTGAACCAGCGTTGAACACTGGTGAAATCCAGCTGAAGCTGTGAGGTAAGACCATGGGAAGAGGAGTCTGATGCAAAGATAACTATTATCAGTGTACATATGAATAGACATAGAGGAACAGGGAGAGGGCAGGTCTTTCAATAATGTGGAAAAAATAAGACCCAGGACAGACTTTTGAGGGACACCAGAGAAGATTGGGAGAGGTGATTAAGTGAAGCTACCAATCTGGACAGGTTGAGACCTAACCCACAGATAACAGCAAAACCCAGCTGACTGCAGAGTCGGCCCCACTGGTTTTAGCATGTCCAGAAGGAGGGGATGTGACACTGTCAAAATCCTTAGCAAGATCAACACAAATGGCAGATGTGATCAGACCATGATCCATAGCAGTGAGGATGAAGTCAGTGAGCTATAGAAGGGAAGTGGAGTGAGATTTCTGAAACCCAGACTGAAAGGGGATGAAGAAGGAAGAGGAGTCAAGGAAGGTTGAGAGATGCGATAGTACAATGTGTTCCTGTAACTAAGATAGGGTGGGAAGAACAGAGAAAGGACAATAGTTACCAGGAGAGGAAGGATCACCACCTTCAGGAACAGCAATGTCAGCAGCCTGCTTCCAAGCATCACACACAACAGCAGAGGACAAAGAAAGAATGAGAAGCAGGGTAACAGGCAATGCAATGACAGAGTCTGAGAGAAGTAGAAGTTTGGGATTAAGGCCATCAAGGCTACCACATTTGTTAGGATTAAGACCAAGCAACAACAGAGGTGGTAGTAGTAGTAGAGAAGGGAAAAAGAGAGAGATTTGAAGGAGGAGAAGGAAGGAAGGAAGAGGGAAGAAAAGGGGGGGGGAGGAGGAGGAAAGGATGAGACAGAGGGCACAGATAGTAAAGTAGGAGATAAAGGAAGAGGCAATAGAAGGATCAGAGATGAGAGAGTCGTCAACCCTGAGAACAGAAGAGGCAGACTGTGTTGGAGTTTATGCCCCCTTGTTTCTGACCAGACCTCTTCCTATTTCAGTTCGGTTTGTCCTTCCTGGTAAATCATTAATAAACAATTCCCCTAAGGACTTTCCAGCCCTGACATCTGGTTTCTACTGGTTTTACCCATTATTCCAAATGCTCTTTCATGGCTTGCCCCTTCCCCGTGGAGGGGCTTCCCCTTTCCCGTTGAGCAATGGATCCAGATTCTGAAAGAGGGGACAAGATTGCAGGTTCAGGGCTAGTGGAAGTCCAGAATTCCTCTTGCCAGGTTATAGATTTTTCCAGTTTTCCATTCCACTCCCATAGGATGCCACTGGTGACGGTACACATGTGTATGCAAACTAGCAAGTCTGGCACCAGCCACCATCCTCCCTCCCACAAAGCCAATGCTGACTGCACTGCCACTTGTAGTTACACAGGTGGCAGTATCACTCACTCCCTTGGCTGGCCACCAATGATCCAGGCTCATTCTCGAACCTGGACGACCATTGTCGCGAGAGGTAACCCTAATGCTACACTGAGGCTGGCCCAGAATGTTAATTCTTAATTAAGAAATCTTTATTATAGGGGACAAAAGCAAGTACCCCCTCGTCCCCACCACGAGGGGTAAGCTGGGCATGCACCTGGAGTATGTCCTGGGGATGGCGGGTGACCAGGCTGGGGTGAGCTGCCAAGACAGGGGCTGGCAAGGGCATGGGGACATAAAAAAGAAATCTTTATTGTGAATTAAATGGTGCCACACAAGACAAGAAAGTGAAACTTACATTTTGTGGCCAATGCCACTTCTTCAAGGCATGCGGTGGTCAGAGAGACATGTATTATGTACTGATGAGGACATCATAATATTTCTTAAATGGCATATTGTCCTTGGAGAAGCAATCAGATTTGCCTCACCAGCATGAGTCCCTGCTGTATTTTGTTAGGGTAGTAATAACCCTTCCGCAGCAAAGCAGCTGTTAGCTCTTTACCTGGCTGATCTTTTCAGCTTCTGGAGATGAGAGGTGTGAATAAGAGTTATTTAGCTCTGGTAATCATCTGCTAGGTGAATAAAAACAGGTTACTCACCTGTAACAGTAGTTCTAGAAATGGTATATGTTGTTCATCCACACTTGCTGGCAGATCGCCTTTCCCTTTAAGGGTCGCCGGAATGTCTTCAAGCTGACTCCTCCCACCCACTTGAGTGGAGTAACCCATGGCTCCACCTCATGATGCCAGATCTTAGCCTGCTGGAAACTAGGTTTGTGCATCGCAGCTGAGGAGGTCAGGTGGGTCAGTGTGGATGAACAACATATACCACTACTAGAACTACTGTTACAGGGGAGTAACCTATTTTTTTTAGGATCGTGGATATATTGTTCTCTCCACACTTGTTGGCAGACTCCTAGCAGTTCTCCAGGAGGAGGGAGGCAAGATGCACACACCCTATTTAGGGAACAGGGGCTGGAGAACTGAGACCCCAAAACCAGCATCCTGGCATGACTCGAGGCCAGTGAGGTAATGGGAAATGAAGGTGTGTGCTGACTTCCAGGAAGCAGCCCTGCAGACTTCCTGGATAGGGATGTCCCTAGAAGCAGCCACCGATGCAGTGGTATGGCAGGTGGAATGAGCCTTAAGCACTATGGAAGGCTCCCTACCTGCCAACCTATAGCAGAGATCAATGTAGGAAGTGATCCACCTGCCAATCATCCGCTTTGCTGCAGGTCTGCCAGATGCAGCTTCAGCATAGCTGACAAACAGCTGGCAAACCTCTTCCCAAACTTCCACCATTCGCTCTTTGTAGTAGGTGAGCGTTCATCTCAAGTCCAAAGTATGGAGCCTGTACTCAGCCTCCGATGTGTAACTGGGATAAAACACCGGCAGAGTAATGACCTGGTTAAGGTGAAACTCTAACACTACCTTCGGAAGGAATTTCGGGTGGGGGCACAGGACAACCTTGTTCCTGTGGAAGACCAGGTAAGGAGACTCAATACAGAGCACCTGTAACTCCCCAGTCCTTCTGGCTGACATGCTAGCCACCAAGAAGGCGGTCTTCCTTGACAAATGTGAGACATCACACTTGTGCATAGGTTCGAATGGCTTGCCCATGAACTTTGCCAAAACTAGCAGTAGATCCCACGGAGGTGGAGATTCACACACTGGAGGGGATATGTGATATAGGCCCTTGAAGAAGCACCAGACCACTTTCTCCTGTGCCACTGACTGCTGCCGGACCATGCCCGGTAAGCAGGGATGGCTGCTATGTGCACCTTAAGGGTTGTCGACTGAACCCCTTATGGGAGAGAGACCAGAGATAGTACAACATGCTAGCCACTGGACAGGATAATGGGTCCAACCCTTTGCCCTGACACCAAATAGAAACTCTCTTCCTCTTGAAGGCATAGCATTTTCTGGTCAGTTCCTTATGGGAGGCCTCAACGACCTTAAGGACCTTGTCAGAAAGACCCAAGGCCTGGAAGTCTAGCCACTTAGGAACCAGGCTGTCCACTGCAGGGACTGAAGGTCTGGATGGAGAATCTTCTCTTGATTTATAGAGTTCAGGGCCGGTTGTGCTGAAAGCTGCATTGGGAGCCCGGAGCTGAGGCTGAGAAGATCTGGATACCAGAACTGGCGTGGCCAATCTGGGGCAACCAGGATCACCTGCATCTTGTCCCTCCTGACCTTGCTGTATCAAGGGAAGTGGAGGGAAGCCATAGAAGAGGTCTGGGGTCCATGGCCTCGAGAAAGCATCCCCCCTGCAATGATCCCTGTTGGGGGGAAGCATGGTACAGTTTCAGCTTTGCATTCTCCCTGGAGGCAAACAGGTCCACCTGAGGGGAATCCCAATGGGAGAGCGGATCTTGCACTACCTCCTGGTGGAAAGACCACTCGTGAGATGCCCGACCCATCTGGTTGGGGGTACTGGCCAGCTGATTTGAGGCTCCTGCCATGTGAATGGCTAGGAGATCTGCCTCCAAACTGAGCATGAGGGACCATGTGCAGAGAGTTTCCTTGCACAGACCCAAGGAGTGCATCCTGCCCTGCTTGATATAATACATGGTCATGGTATTGTCCGTTTGGACCTGGACCACTTGACCCTGAATGAACGGAGTGAATGTGATAAGGGCTAGCCGAACTGCTTGGTGCTCCAGCAGGTTTATGTGATACAGGGACTCCTGGGAGGACAAGAGCCCGTGGGCTCTGTGCTCCCCCAGATAGGCACTCCAACCCATCAGAGAGGCGTTGGTCATCAGGATGCCCGTTGGCTTGGGGTGGACAAACAGGATCCTCTCCTGCAGACGAGCTGGGACAAGCCACCACTGGAGGCCGGCCCACATCCTCTGGGTCACAGAGACCAGCTGGTTGAGATGACCTGTGCGCTGAGACCACTGGCTGGCCAGCTCTCACTGGAGGGAATGCATATGCCAGCAGGCCCATCGGACCACGCCAGTGCAGGCCGCCATGTAGCCCAGAAGATGCAGGAAGTCCCGGGGCAGGGCGCAATTGCCCAACCAGAGATGACTGGGCAAAGGAGGAGAGAACCTCTGCTCTGTCTGCCAGGAGCTGAGCTCAGGCTCGGCAGGAGATGAGCTCTGTCCCGATGAACTGAATCACCTGCAAGGACACGAGTACAGACTTGGCCAAAGGTTGAAGCAAGTCTGGAGGGCCAAGATCCTGGACCTCTCCACATCCAGCACGGAGGGACCTGCTATCAGCCAGTTGTCCACATACGAGTACATCTGGACCCTCTGGCACCTCAGAAAAGCCACCACCACTGCCATGCATTTGGTGAAGACCCTGGGGGCTGAAAACAGGCCGAAGGGCTTGGCTTGGAACTCATAGAGGGTTCCCTCGGCTCGGAAGTGGAGGAACTGTCAGTGGGATGGACGGATCGGGACGTGAAAGAATGTGTCCTGAAGATCTAGGGAACAGAACCATATGTCTTACTCAGGGGTGGTATGATCTGAGCCAGAGTTACCATCTGGAAGGTGCAGGAAATGAGGAACTTGTTCAGGTCATGCAGATCTAGATTGGGGTGCCAGCCCCCCATCCATTCTGGTACCAGGAAGTACCTGGAAATGAACCCTGGGTCTGAAGGAGGGTCCGCTACTCTGTGCGTCATCTCCTTGAGGAGGAGCTGAGCTATGTTATCTCAGAGAGCCAACTGAGTGGCTGCCGACAACAGATCCCCTCGCGTGGCACGGGCTTGATATGGAGGGTCCTGCTCGAATTTCAGAGGCAGACCTCAACTGACCACTTCCAGAACCCAACGATCCATGGTGATAGTGGACCAGGCGGAAAGGAAGTGGCTGAGCCGGCCCTCCACGGGAGGTCCCAGGGGAGGTGTGACGGGATGGAGGGAGGTACCCCCAACCTGTCACTGAGCAGGCTTGGACGAGGAGGACCCGGGCTTCCTGAATGAGGCCACAGATTTGGCCCGAGGTAGCCAAGTTTGAGCCTGCTGTCCCTGCTGCTGCTGCTGCTGGGCTGGTCTGGCCGCAGGAATGGACACACGAAAGGGCTTGTGGTTCTGATACTTGGAGCTCTTGTCCTTCTGAGCAGATGGTGGAGTCCAAGGTGGCATTGGACTTCGATACGTTGAAGGTGGCACTCCATGCTGGGCCCGAACAGGTCGTGCCCAAGAAAGCAACATCTGCCTATTTGTGCTGTGCATCAGTGGTAAAGTTTGAGAAGCACAACCAAGCCCTGCGGCCACTACAGAACGTGCACAAGAGTCACCAATTTCCAGAGCAGCCTGGAGTTGTTACTTCGTCACTGCCCTACCCTGGTCCTGGACCTGCTTGACCGTGGTCTGGAGGTCTGCCAAGAGATGAGGAATCACCCTGTCCAGGGTGCCCAAGAGGGTATGTGAGAAGTGTGCTATGATCATGGCCGAGCTGGCCTGATGAGGGCAGAGAGAAGAAGCTACGTAAGTCTTTTTCTCCACAATGATCCAATTGCTTGGGTTCTTTGTCTGGGGGTCTGTCCACATGCCCTTTATTGCCCAAGCACCAGAAGATGGAGTCTGCCAACAACCTCACTGCCGATGGGTGCTCCAAGAATCCCAAAAGGGACCCCATAGGAACCGCATACTTGCAGGCCATCCAGGCAGAAGGTGCAGGGCAAGGTCTGGCTCAGATCAAACTAAACCAAGTTTGCACAATTTAAATATTTGCTCTGGGAGCATCTTATAACTGAAAGCATATGTGACTGTACCATCCAATCCTAGTTCCTCTCTGTCTACCTCAACCGTGTACTATGGTGCCCTGTCCATACCCTTTGGCACTTACATGGCACTGGTTGTCTACACCACCCTTTCACCATGCCCTTCCTCTAGCCCTTACCCCTTCCTACCCCTCCTAGAACACTGACAAAGCTACTGGCTGCTACCCTCCACTGATCAATACTGCAATGCCTCCACTTTCATCTACCCCTCTACCTTAATCTCCCTAATACCGCCTTGTTTAATCTGTTACTATATGCTCTGGATGTATTCACTTGACTGTTGCAGCACAACTGTCAACTCACCCTGCTGGGTGCTTCCTTAATGTTTATTTGCTATTTATTATTGCTCTAGTAATCATCTCATTTTAAAGCTGTAGCATACTTACTGTACTGTAGTTTTTTAACATCTTCTTATTCTACTCCCTGTCTAACTGTAACCCCTTCCCCACTGACATGGAACCTTTGTAAATGAGTTGCCTTGTGCTCAAAGGTATTTGTAATCAGAGATTGAATAAATGAATGAAGATGCAGGATGCTGCCATAGCTCCACGGTTGGGCCCACAATGGCCTCAGCCATGGGAAAGGCCTCCATCAGACTATCCCCTTTGTCCAGAATCTCTGTAAGGGGATATTTGGGCCGTTTCTGAACGTGCTCCAGGTCCATTCCAGTGGATTCGGAAATGAGCCGACAAATGCCCAGCAACGAGGTAGGGCCCTTGATGGAAAGACCCCCAGCAGACTCAATGTCAATGGGACAGAAGAGCAGCAAGGGGTCTTTGTTCTCAGAGGAGTCCTTGTAAAGCGGGTGACCACCTGTGTCACTCTCAACCCGCCTTGGGTGGTCGGGAGTAAGAGTGACCAACAACTGATGAGGCAAGCCTTGAGCAGACTGAGATTCCATGGTCGGAGTCCCGGACTTCGGTTGCTTGGGCAGCAGCTCCACCTGGATCGGTGGAGCAACTGGCTTTGGCTGAGCCGGCAGGGCCTTAGCCAGCACCTCCTTGGAGGTGCTGGTGACCAATGGGAGGTTGCTCGGGCGAAAGCCACTTAATGGCCAGGGTAGAAGCCAGAATCAGTTTCAACCTGATCAGGACCAAGTCTTCATAGTGCCAACGCAGGAGGACAAAGACACTGCTTACCATGGTGTCGGGATTGAGATCGCCGGTGATGGCTGGGTCTTGTATGACGCTGAGGTAGAAGAGCGAGACTGAGACCATTGGCAGGGCTGATGGTGGACTTCCAAAGGAGTTGGGGAAACCCATGGCTCCTGGTTAGGCTTTATGATGGACGAGTCTGACTCAGCGGGCTGAGCCGACCTGTCCAATGTCACCGGAAGCGCCGGTGTCCTAAATAAAGAGTCATCGGCTGTATCGAATGACAATCCACCGATCAGTTTGAGAAAAATCTCGGCCGCGTTGACAAGCGTCTTGGTTGACTGGTCTGCCGGGGTTACTGTGAAACCAGCGGCCTCTGCTGTGACTTCGACCGAAGTCAAAATACGAGTTTCCTGCGAGCAGGACTGCTCCCAAGAGCATCGATGTTGCGACTTTTCCTTTTTCAACTCCTTCTTGTAGGAGCAAGAAATGTGTGACCCAGAAGGGCCCTCTCCCTTGGTCTAGAGAGACTGGCACAACTCCATAAAGAAAGCCAAATAGGAAGATCCCAGTTGGAGTGGAATGAAGGCCGAAGCTGAAGAGGAGCCCGCCGTGGCCTGGGCCACCTCCTCCTCGAAGGCCTTGAGCTGTTCCAGCTGCTCAGTGGACCCTGCAGCCACGGAGATCACCCAACAAGCATCCTTAAATTTAACTGGCGGGTAATGCTTTTCTGGTCACCCCAGCTGAAGTCGGGCAGCGCGGTCTTCCAGAACTGATGGAGAAGAGGACCGACAATGACTGCAGGCCTGCGGATCGTGGTCGTGTCCCAGGCAGTAAATGCACACGGTGTGTGGGTCGGCGCATGACATCTTCTGCCAGCAGGGGCACTGGCAAAACCCAGGAACCGATTTTTCTTCCATCGCAGTAGCAAGGGAGATCGTAGACAAAACTCGAATAAGTTTTAAAGTAAGTTCTGGAAGCAAATCTGAAGATTCGAGAACCAGGGCCTACTACACGCGGGAGTGCTAAGGAGGGAACCTGAACCTTCCAGCGGAAAAGAAGATCTGGCATCATGGGGCGGAGCTGAGGGTTATACCACCTGGGTGGGTAGGAGGAGCCAGCTTGAAGACATTCCAGCGACCCTTAAAGGGAAAGGCTATCTGCCAACAAGTGTGGACAGAACAACATATCCATGATCCTAGAACACGTTATTTTCCCTGAAGCGGTCTGTTACATTAGTACTTTATTAATTTGAGATGCAGCCCATGACATAAATAGGATATTCCATAGGAAATGCAGGAGTAAGAATTTTATTCACTTTGGAATGCTGTGACCACTGCTGCCATAGCGTTGCTAGGCAGCATTGTTGGTAACATTCCAGAGTGAATAAAAAAAGTTATCCCTGCATGCCCTGTAGAAAATCCCCTATTTAGAATGTAGAACCCGACCAGATAAATTCTTTATCCTGCAGTTTCTTTCTTACATGCACTACATAAATGTGAATTACAGTGAAACAAATACCTTGATAGATGTTCTCTAGTGATGTTTCCATTTGATGCTGAGGGAGGCTAAGACCGTTTGCCCCTTCTGGAGCATTTAAAAGAGTTTGATCAACCTGCACTGCGGCAGGCCAATGCAATTCCCTCTTTTTTTCTGCAAGTCTGTATGTCTTATTTGAGGACTGCAGTTGTTCCTGAGGGACACAAGAGGATTCCTTGGGGATATTTTTAAAACTAACTGCATTTTGATCTAATCTTTTTTCTTTACAGACTGATAAACATGTAGGTTCTTGATTAATCCAGGAAGATGTAGGCCAATTAATGTCTTCAGGAGAACACCGAGAGCCATTTATGGAAGGGAATAGTATGCCATTTCTTGGAGACAGTTGTTCAATCCAGCTGCTACTGGTTTCCACTGGCTCCTGACTGGTGGCAGTGGGGCAATCAGGGATGTTTAATCTTTCCATGGAAACTGGAAGTGTTTTTTTCATGTGATCCATGTTATATCCGTTTTGTGGCATAAAGGAGAAAGCAGTCATACATGGGAAATGTACAAAGTCCTCCGATTCATCCAACTCGCAGGGTATCCTGAATATTCCAGCATTGTTCCCTTCCAGTTGCAAGTAGCTGAGGTCAGGTAAGTTGTCTGATTGCAAACAGCTTGTGTCTGCATTAATAGTTTCCTTTGTGTACACCTCCGGAAAATAAGCCACCTTGCTGAGCAGAACTGATGTATCCTCTACTTCCTCTGGTTTTACTGTTTGTACTTTCAGCAAAGGAGTGTTTGCTTGAATTTCAAGCATTTCCATTTTTTTGCATACCTGTGTTGAAACAACAAAACTTAGATAGTCATAAGGCACAGCTGTTTAAACCATGAGGAAGGGATTTAATTTTTGTTTTTCCTATTGTTTTTACTTCCTTGCCACAGTGTGTCTGGGATCTCTTTCAGCCTATTGCTGACTTGCATAACAGTTTCACTATCCCAGGGCCTAAACTGACTCTCCACTCTACTGACCTACCCACCCACCCCTGCCCTCCGCCCCAAACACACACTTACCCTGTGGAGGGACCTAGCCAGTCCATGGTCTTTTAGTAAAAACAGGTAGTGTAAGGTGTAGGAAGGCAGGTGTTATGTAAGCTGCCCCATACACGATGATTTTGTTTCAAGTGAGTAGCATTTTGAGCCTGGCCACACATTCTGGTTGCTCCCACTGCCTGATCTCAGTCCCTACTCATATGAATGCTGTATAGTTTTGTAACCAGCACCTTTAAATGAGGACATTTTTGCACAGCATACTTGATTCTGAGAGTTGGGGAAGGGTCTTCAGCAGGTAGCACGCACAGTGTATTTTTCCAAGGTGTGACCTGTGTACAGCTGGGGAGACGCAAGGGTACTCTGCACCAGAGCATTTAATGACTGGTTGAAGGCATGGTGCATAGAGGAGGGCTTCAGCTACATCAGAGACTGGGGGCCAGTCTGGGAGAACATGGACCTCTATAAGGGGAGATGGCCTGAATCCTTCTAGGAAGGGGAAAGCAATCCTTGGTGGGAGGTTTAAATGCTACTTGGCTGAGCATTTAAACTAGCTGGAGGGGGAGGCAGTAAAATTAAGGGAAGCAACCCTCCCCCGAATGATAGAGCAGTAGGGAGGGTGTGAGAAGAAAAAAACTCCCCTATGGCAAGGGCACAGAAAGAAAGAGATGGGGACAAAACCAAAGAAATTGGGGCTAAACCTCAGGTAAGAAAGGGAAAAAGATTGAAGGAGAAAGGGAATGAGGAAGTGAAAAAGGTTGTTGAAAAATCAGGGTGAGCTTCGCTGAAAGACAGGAATGGGAGGGGGATGCAGGGCAGCAGGTGGGGTGGGGGGAGAGGGAAGGTGTGGAGTCATGTGTACCAATGCAAGGAGTCTTGGAAACAAAATTCCAGACCATGTAGCTATCATGGTGGAGGCTGACCTAGATTCAGTGACCATTACAGAGTGGTAGTGCACTAAGCACCACATGGGACATGGCCATACCGAGCTACCCTATGTTCAGGAGAGACAGGGTATGGATGGTGGGTTGTGTTATATGTGAGGCAGGGAATTAAGGCCCTGGAGGTACAGGGGTACCAGGAGGAAAAGAAAGGGCTAGAGATGCTGTGTTCACTCTGGAGACAGGCTCCAGGGCTGATATCTGCACCAGGATGGTGTACAGGCCTCCAGTACATGGACAGTTGGATACGGCACTTGTAGAGCTTGTCAAAATGATGGTACGGGAGAAGTGTTGCTAGCTGGTGACTTCAGTCTGACAGATGTGGAGTGGGGTCTCCCAACTGCAGCGTCTGCAGGGAGTAGGGCCATCCTTGATTCCCTAGAGGGGCTTTTCTCAGGCAGCTAGTCAAACAACCCACTCGGGATGGGGCAGTGCTGGACCTGGTGCTTACAAACAAGGACAGTGTTGCAGACGTCACAGTGGAAGTCCACTGGGTACTAGTGATCACTGTACAGTGTGGGTTAACATTATGCCAGGAACAGAAACTAACCATATGAGGATTGAGGGTCCTGGCCTCTAGGAGTGTGGATTTTAAAAAAAATGGGTAACTGCCTCAGAAACTGTCCCAAAGGGATTTTCAGGGAGGAGTGGATGCACAGTGGGAAAAAATAAGGGAGGGTATTGTGACAGAAGTGGAACTTATTAGAGAATTAATTATGTTAATGAAACTATTTTTCTACTCTTCATTATTCTCACCAGACTGGTTTTGCCCGGCGTCCTAACAACAAGGGAAAAAAAACATTGAGATTCTACGTCACTAGCAGGTTATGCCTCTGCATAGTGTGATAAATCTTAGAGAGTGTCCCAGGTGACACACACACACACACACACACACACTTGAAAGTGACTGGAACATGTGTATAAAACTGGGTGCAGAACTGACCTGACTGGACACACATAGGTTTTAAGCTGACTGGAGTAACTGAACACAAATTTGTTACAGAATTTAAATTGTTTGGTGGATTTGAAAATAACCTAGTCAGAGGGGGTTTAAGCCTTAGGCTATAAATTCAGAGGGATAATTACAACAAGCAACTTTTGCCTAGAGAAACATCTGTGATAAGTACAGAGCCTGCCTTCCAGTTAAGCTTCATGTTGGAGGTAAGGGTTACATTAGGTTTCAAGTCTCTCTGAGATAGCTGGAAGGCAAGTTATTTTGTAGACTAAATCAGTCTGTAGCATTTTACTTTCTGACACCTGTTATTCAAAATCATTTATTTACTTTTCCTGTTAAAAGTGCATTTTCTCTTTTTTGCACTGTATATATCCTGTTATTTTGAAACCCGAGTTTTGCAGTTACGAATCTATTTAAATTGAAGCAGTGACTGGCTCATTTGTAAGGGTAACTGCATTATTCATTGGCAAAGAGAAAGCTCGGTCTAGCATCCATCAGCTGGGAAGCACACTAGCAGAAGTGAACTGTGTTGACCTCCCTAGCCCTGTGCAGGGAAGAATTAAAATCCTGGGGAAGCCAGATTGCTGGCAGCAGAAGAAAGAAGATTCACAGACAACTCTCTGAAGGCTATTACATAGAAACAAAGAAATTGTCGGCAGATGCCAGACCCATCTACTCTGCCCGTAAGCCAGTCCCTGTTTGTAGCTTTTGACCCTGTTCATTCAGAGGCCATCTCCTTTCCTTCCTACCCCATGGGTCCCTTTATGTCTGTCCCATGAATGTTTGAAGCCCCCCACTGTGTCTGCGCCCATCACCTCCTGTGGTAGCTTATTCCATGAATCCATCACCTTTTCTGTGAAAAAAAACTTCCTCACATTCCCCCTTATCCTGCCCCCCCTCAATTCTCATACTTCTCTGATATTGAAAGATGCACCCCCCCCCCAAATACCTTGTGTATGCCTTTAAGGTACTTAAAGATTTCGATCATGTGATTTGGAGGAGAGAGAAGTGGACATCAGTCCATTCACAGTGGAGAGAGTTCTGGAAGTACTCACAAAACTGAAGGTGGATAAGGTCATGGGTCCAGATGGCATCCACCCGAGGATATTATGGGATCCGTGAAGGGAACTGGCAGCCCTGTTCATGGAGTCACTCAACATGGGTGTGGTTCCAGAGGACTGGAGGAGTGCACATGTGTTCCCACTGCACAAAAGCGGTAGTAGGGCAGAGGCGGGGAACTAAAGTCTGGTCAGCCTCACTTCAGTGGCGGGAAAGATCATGGAGACACTGCAGAAATAAAGTATAATGGCACACCTGGAATCCAGGGGTGCCCGGGATCTGAGGCAACATGGATTCACAGCAGGAAGGTCATGTAAAACAAATCTATTTTTTTTTTTAAATTGAGTGACTAGGGAAGTAAATCAGGGAGGGCTAGTAGACGTTGCCTACCTAGATTTCAGCAAAGCCTTCAATACTGTCCCACACAGAAGGCTGGCTAACAAGATGGGTAGTCTGGGCATGGTAGACAAGGTGGTGAACTGGGTTAGGAACTGGTTAACAGACAGGGGACAGAGGGTAGTGGTAAATGGGGTGCAATCTGGGGAGAGGGGGTGACCAGCGGAGTACTGCAGGGATCAGTACTGGGACCAGTCCTGTTCAATGTCTTCATTAGTGACATTCCAGAGGGGCTAGAAGGAAAAGCCTGCTGGACACCAAGATCTGCAAAAGGGTGGATACTCCAGAAGGGTGCAGAAAATGAAGAGTGATATGGAGAATTTTGGAAGATGGCTGGAGATGTGGCAACTGAGGTTCAATGCAAAAAAGTACAAATAATGCACCTGGGTAGTGGGAATCCTGGGGAGAGATACAGGTTGGGGGGAGCCGACTGTCACCAAGGAGGAAAGGGACTTAGGAGTTAGCAACTCTGATGACGTTAAGGTATCAAAGCAGTGCGCAAAGGCGGTGGGGAGGGCCAGTGGCATGCTGGAGTGCACAGGCAGGGGTATCACTAGCAGGAGGTGGGAGACAGTAATGCCATTGTATAAAACATTGGTAACGCCTCACCTGGGGTACTGCATGCAGTTTTGGAGACCACTGCTGTGCAAGGGGATAAACAAGGTGGAGACTATCCAGAGAAGGGTGATAAAGATGGTGCAGGGCTTGCACCAAAAAACATATGAGGAGAGACTAAGGGACCTCAATATGTACTCAGTGGAGGAGAGGAGAGAGTGGGGGGAGACATGACAAACTTTCAGGTACCTCAAGGGCATAAACACGGTGCAGGTGGGGGACCTTTTCCAGTGTAGAAAAAGTACTAGAACTAGGGGGCATGATATGAAATTGTCGGGCGGTGGGGGGTAGTAGATTAAGAGGTAATGCAAGGACATCTTTCTACACAGAAAGGGTACTCGACGCTTGGAATAGTCTGCCACAGGAGGTAGTGGGGGCAAGCACAGTGGAGGGGTTTAAGCATGCCTGGAACAGGCACAAGGGAACCTTGAGAGGGAAGGGAGTGATGAAAAGTTATTGATCACATTGGGTCAGTGGCCACACACAGTGTGTAGGGCCTAAGGGCAAACTGCTGGTGGTCCTTACCTGCTGACAATTTCTACCTTCCTATGTTTCTCCCCATTCCCTCCTCTCCTCCGGTGAGTACATATTGAGGTCCTTCAATCTCTGCTCATGTGTGTGCTAGTGCAAGACATGTACCATCTTTGTCACCCTTCTCTGGACTGACTTCACCCTGTCAATGTCCTTTTGAAGATGTGGCCTCGAGAATTGTACGCAGTACTCAAAATGAGGCCGCACTAGCATTCTTTACTATGGAACCACCTCCCTCCTTCTGCTAGTGATACCTCCGTCTATGCACCCCAGCATGCCACTGGCCTTCACTGCAGCCTTTCTACTCTGCTTTGACACCTTTAGGTTATCAGAAATGATAATCCCAAGATCCCTTTCCTCCTTGGCAACCATCAGAACTCCTCTAATCCTGTAGCTCTCTCCTGGGTTCCTGCAACCCAGGTACATTATTTTGCACTTCTTGTAATTGAACCTCAGTTGCCACACCTTTGGCCAGTTTTCCAGTTTCCTTAGGTTACAGCCCAGAATGAAGAGATTGTCACAAATTGGTGGTAGCAGTGGGATTTAAGGTGTCCGGGAAGGGGGGGGCAACCTAAAGTAAACCAGCATGCACCTAAGCCCAAAGCAGAACCCCCTGATTCTAAAGGGAACCAAGAGCCGGGGGCCAAGAAATGTTACATTTATAATAAGGTGGGGCATTTGAGGTATGACTGTCCTCAGAAATTGATTATGGGGCAAATGCCTGGGGGAGGGGTGATCAAAACAGCACCCAGCAGTGGGTGGGCTGTGTGCAGACTGCAGTACCATGTGCCTCTTCTGAATATGCATCTTGTTGTAGTTAATGGGATAGTAACCCAGGGATTGAGGGACATGGATGCTTGCATCTCCCTGGTGAGGCAGGACCTAATTCAGGCAGAGCAAACTCTGCCAGGGCAATTCTCCATGATTCAGGGAGTCACAGGTCCAGTGGTCCAGATGCTAATGGCTTGAGTCTTCTTGAGCTGGGAGGGTAGCCATGGAGTAAAGGAGGTGGTAGTCGTACCTGAACTCCCTATAAATGTGATCATGGGGAATGATTTTGACCACAGGGACTCTCTGGTGTATGTTACTACCTGTAAACTGGAAAAAGGTCAAGCTTTTGAGGGTGATAAGATGACCCAGCCTGTGCCAGCTCTTCCCTCAGCAGCTAAGGAAATGGCTAGTACAGGTGAAGGGCCAGTTAGGAGTAGCAGCCCCGAGTCCCATTCACAAAAAGGAGAGGTCTCAGGACTTCCTTCTGAAGGAAAGCTGGGAAGGGTCAGATAACAGGAGCTGGGCAACACGCAGCTGACTGATCCTACCCTGCAGAATCTGAGAGAAATAGCCAATAGGGCTGAGGACTCTCAGGAAAGTAGAGAGTCAGTCTATTGGGAAAATGGGCTGTTGAACAGGGAGTGTACACCAGAGAGGGGCTAGAAGGAGAGGTACTCTAGCAGCTGGTAGTCCCTAGGGTTTACCACCAGCAGCTCTTGGCCCTGGTCCATTATATCCCTTTTTCAGGCCACTTGGGTGTGAGGTGCATGAAAAAAGCAGCAGGCCAACTGTGACAGGGTTGAATAGGACCCTCTCCCAGTTGTTACGGACAGTCTGAATGCAGCAATCTGTGCTGTTCTTTCCTTTCCTGTCTCTTCTCTGTTTGGTTGCGCAACCAAATTTTCCTGTGAGACCTAGGATTTGATCACCCTGACAGTCTCATAATTCTTTGTCTCTCGCTATCTCTCAGTCGTCCTTGCTGTTTGTCTTTTCCCCCCTTACATATCTGCTGACGTAAAAATATATGCAACTCATTATGTGGAAATTCAACTGATATTGGGATCCCTTTGTTTAGAAATCATATAGTGTTAATTTTTGAAATGTATATAATTATAGTTTGAGGTGATTGCAAAAAGCGATTGGAAACTCAAGAGGTTACCAGAGTGCAGTTTTTAAGCCTTTTGCAAAAGCTGTGGAGAAGGGGCCTCAGTTCTGGGACATTGTGTTCCTGGCCAGCACCTGCCTGAAATATACTAGAACAATGTAGAAAAAAACAGGATGCTTGTTAAGAAGGGGGCTTGCAAGAACTTATAAAAAGAAAAAGCTGCAACTGCTTGAAAAGGAGGGACATGGAGATTGATGGAAAACTCCAGTGGATCTTCTCTGTTTATTTGGACTTTGTAAATAGTTATACTGAACAATTTTTTTTTATGTTACTGCTAGTACAACTAAATAACTCTTGTTGCAAATTTTACAACTGCTCATGATTTTTCCTATGCTTCCTGACCTGTGCCTCGATGACAGATGGTGTCAGCCTAAATGGGATTTACACCGTGCATACTTTAAGCCAGGAGTTTTGTGCATGGGTACTGGACCTAGTACCAGGGAAGCATAGAGAAAGGTATGGATTCTGCAGCAGCAAGTCCAGGAGTGGTTACTGTCACAAACCCACGCAGCAGGTCAGCCCTCTACTCCCATAGTGCCAACCTCCGAACGCAGTCTTGTGAACAGTTAACAGAAACAGGGTAACCCCCCTGTCTGTTTTGTGGGTTCGAATCAACCTTTGGTCTCAAGTCTTGGAGGGATTCAAACTGTGAACCTCTTGCTAGCGTACCCAATGCATAGGCACGGATAATTCTGTCTTTGGGGGGCCAGATATCTTTGCCTATGGGCACCTAACCAGGTGTACAGAAATGAACCCTTAAAAACTCTAATAAAAGGCCTCAGATTACTCTTACCTTTTTCCAGTTTGGTATCACCATTCAAGCTTATGCACAGTGTCTGCTTTAACCATACATAATTCACTTGTTAAAGAAAAGAAATTCAAAGACAAACCAAATAGGCTCTAAAACAGAGTTTACTAAAATAGATAAAAAAAATATGTAAAATGCAAAACACAGAACTATATAGCACAAGAACCATACAATATTTTTAAAGAACAAGGTTTTAACAGTGCAGTTCCTACTACAGTATTTATCTCTCTCTCTCTCTCTCTAAATACCTGCTTAAAGTGCTCAAAGATGTTTCTTTGTCAGAGCGTTGATAAAAGTCTCTCTGAAGGAAAACAGAATATTGTTTAAAAAACTGTCTTGGCCAACCCCTTGTGTGAGGTCACCTGGCTCCTCCCTGTCAGAATATATATATATATATATAAAAATATCTATACAAAACAGGATCTCTTACCCAAGAATTAAATTCTGTAACCTCAGCATAACTCATTTTCTTCAAATTACTCTCTTTGATCTTATGATCAGCTTCCCCTTTCCAGGACATCAAAGGGACTTTTGTCTCTCTGCCAGATCTCACAGAGATGCAACATGCTTTTGTATCACCGTGTGACTTTCACTGTGTTTCCTATGAATGTCATCAACATTTATGATGCTAGCCTAGCATCTGGCAAGCTACCATAAACTAGACAAACAGGAGCTCCCCAATTAAGGCCTGGTCTAGTCTGTAATTAGCTTCTGGCCTTCCAGGTAACACCTTGTATCTAAAATGTGTACTGTATGTGCGTGTGTGTGATCTCACATGCTGTCTCAGCATCTCTCATGAGAGACAGTCCATAACACATTTTTATATTACAAAAATGATACAGTGATCAGAACTAGGGTTGTCAGAACCCTCTGAAGTTCTGGGTTCTAGTTCTAGTCTAGAACTTTTGAAAAAGTTCTAGGGTTCTAATCTTTTTTAGAACTCGAACCCTATTTTTTTATTGTGCTGCCAGTAACAAAGATAGTAATAAAATACATGTAAAGAAAAAACTGTTCAATATAAGGGGGAGAGAAATTATCATGTGTGACATTGATAGGAATACAACTAGGTTTATTTATGGTTTCTTCTGTTTGCTAAAGCCAGCAACTTAATACGTAACAGGCCCACCCACCCACCCATATGTTAAAAGTTTTCCTGCTGTTGCTGCATCACAGTTCCTTAGTGAAAGAAAGAGGCACATTAGCCATTTATGTACTCAGTATATATACTCATCGTCATGAATTATGAGAAAAATAACTGATATTACCTAATTTCAGCTATTTGCTGCTTTCTGTTTTAAATGAGTAAATCAAAAGTTGCTATGTTTAAAAGAAAGCTTTTATAACAAAGTCAAACCAAGTACTACAGCAGCAGCATGTGGAACTGTTGCAAAACATATTATGTCATAACGTAGTCAGTCAAGACATTTGAATAAAAAAAATATGCCAGTCATTGTTGCTGGCAAAAAATGCATGCAATTTTCTAAGGTAATGCATACATATACCAACATTTTGTTGGCAAATTGAAGTAATACATACAACTTTCTAAGATGATGCATTTTGCAGCTGATACTTCAATAAAATCTGTATTTCAGTCACATAAATAAAAAGTGGTTTCCTCACCACATACTAAGGAACATTTAATGTAGCTGAAGCAGTTGGCATGTGATGTTTAAGGGACAGCGTCTGTCAACCCCATTATGTATCAAATTATCACTACTTGTAAAGCAAAAACACTTTATGATACGTCACATTCTGTGAAAACTGCTGATGCAGATTTTCTTTTATTTCTGATTCCTTTATTCTTTTTTTAAAGGGGACAGGACAATTGTGCTAGGTGGCAGCAGTTTGCAATGTATTTAATAAGAATATATATTATGTGTACAGTAGGTTTGGTCTGTCATCATTTTTTTCCTCACCATCCCCAGCTGATCACGAATCTGTAAATGAAAGAACTAAAACAACACCCACCTTTCACCCCATCACCCATTCCACTTTTCTTCCACCACCCTCATCTGTGCAGTAGCACCCATGCCACCCTTACACCCATGTTAAAACCAACCCACAACCCTCACCCATGTACTAGCATCCATTTTTCATTTATGGCTAACATTTCTGTAATTGAAAAAATAATAAACAGCTACCAATTAGAACTCATTGTTTTGTCCTCTTTAAAATTGAAAATAGACCGTCTCCTGTCCCAGCCCATACTGATGCACCACAAAGTCACAGAAGGTAAATCCAAAATATATGTTTGCACTTTAACTATAAATAATATGATGCAGAAAGGATTGACGACAGTGTCCCTTTATGCCAGATTTGGGCCTGTTCCACCTGATGTTAAAATTGCCCTGTATATAAAACTTGTTGACTTTAGTTTAGACCCTAGCTACAAAGCAGTTTGCCATGAAATGGTGAAAGTTTTGGGGGGTATATAGTCCAAGGTAGTAGATCGAGAAAGGAGAGAGACGACAACCAAAGTCATCACAGTCTGTAAAAGTTTCCTTTCTGGTGCAGAGAGACTCCGTCCCACACACTATTTACCAGCCACCACCATCTGAGTTGTCATCACCATCAACATCCACATCATCAATCACTTCAGGGTCAGTTTGTATACTCTTGTAGGGATACGAAAATCTTGACTTATTAACTTTAATAAAAGTTAACGTGTGTACATTTTCTGGCAGCAACCTATTTCTGGTGTCTGTCACAGTATTGCCAGCTGTACTAAACATGCGTTCTGAAGAGACGCTTGTTGCAGGACAACCAAGATATTTACAGGCTTCATCATACAGCTCTGTCCAAATTGACTTTTTTGATCTCCAGTATTCAAAAGGGCATGCATCAATAGGAATAGGCAGTTCTTGCAGGTAACTGTCTACCATGTTGGACATAGACCGCTCAGAAGAGGAATCAGCAGAAGCAGCTGGTATGGCAGCAATTTGGGAAAGGTTTGCCATAGATTTAGCTTGCTACTAAGGGTTGAAGAAGTGGCAGTTGTGGAACAACTACTGTTAATGTTTGGTGACTTTTCCAGTTCTGTATCCCTTTGTGAAGATGAACCTGCATGTTGCGGTGATGACAACCTGAGGGTACTGTCGTGTCTGTGTTTGACTCCTGTGAGTGCTGCAGCTCATCTAGCAACATACATTTGTACTGCTCTATATCATCTGTTTTTGGAAGATGTATAGCCTTGAACCTGGGATCTAAGAGAGTTGCAAGGATGTAGTGTCTTGATTTCGTCATTGCAACTAATTTGTCATTGGTTTTGAAGCTCGCCATTCTCTTTACGAGATTCCCATGATACAGGCGACATGTTGTTTGCGCTTCAGATCTGTCTTTTTCTATTTGTAGATTTAGAACACTAAGATGATGTGAAATGAGCATTATGAGTGGGATAGCCTGACTCACAGATGCACCTTCAGAAGACATGTCCCTTGTAGCTGTCTCAAAAGGAGCTAGGATACAGCACACTGTCTCCATTAATTTCCACTGCAGCATAGACAGCATAATGCCATGTCCAATAATGTAACTTGAGCAGTACTCATGTACAGCTTGCTTTTGCTCCAAGAAGTGCTGCAGCATATAAAGCGTTGAGTTCCAACGAGTGGAAACATTTTGAATCAGCTTTTGCTGGGGCAGCTTGTGTTTTTTTTGCAGTTCGGACAATGTCCGTATAGCCTTGGTTGAATGTGAAAAGTGAGTCACAATTTTTTTGCAAACAGCAATCATGCCATCCACTTGTGTTTCGTTGCTGAGAAATCCCGTGACAATTAAGTGTAAGCAATGTGCAAAGCAAGAAGCATGCAGAAATCCTCCATCCTGTACTGCTTTTAAGATGTTGGCTCCATTGTCACTTACTATGAAGCCACATTTTAGACCGTGAGAATAAACCCATTCGTCAAGGAGGTCATTTAGTTTCTGCAAGATGTTTGCAGCAGTATGACTTTGCCCAAACTTCTTTATATGCAGCAGCGCCATCTTTTGGGGTGTCTTTGTTTTTGAAGAAGCACAAGAAAACGTGACCCAATGAGCGGTAAGGGACATGTAATCTATGTTTTGAGTGCTGGTCCACATATCTGTTGTGACATGAATAACCCCACCCTCTGCAGTTTTAGGCAAGCATCACTGTCGCTTTTAAAGCCTGATAAATGTTTGGTATTTCAACATAGGAAAGTACCTTCGATGAGGAACATTGTAACAAGGCTCTGCTAATGTCATGAGCTCCCTAAAATCCTCATGATCTACCAAAGAGTATGGGAGAAGGGCTCGCTAACAGTTCACCAATTCGTGATTAAGATGAAGGTCTTTGGATGATTTCTAGTAAAGGTATTCTTCCTTTCAAATGCCTGAGACAGTGTTAACTGTTTGCAACATGTCCCTGTTGGTTTATTATACACCATGCTCGATGGGCAGATGGACGCAGAGATGGTGGACTAGGACTTATACATTCAGTGCCATCACTGGATGTGCAACTGGTACTAATGGTGCTGGCATTGGTGGTAACAGTGATCCTAGGGCTGGCAGTGGTTCTGCCCGCATCAAGTTCAGACAATTCAGTATCCATTTCAGATTCCTGACCCTTCTCACGTGCGGTCTGGAAGATGAAGGACATGGGCTTTGGATGATCAAGCAAAACCGAATGCTTTTTCAGATGGCGTTTAAGAGCTGTAGTGCCAAGGCATGACACAACTTTACCACGGCTTACACTCTGTTTACACAGGGAACAAATTGCTCTGCATGGATCAGTTTTACTGACAGAGAAATAATTCCACACCTCAGATGTGACAGATTTTGTTCGAGTGCTAGGAAGATAGCTAAAGACTGTTGGTGTCTTTTCACCTGTCCCAACAGAACCTGGGACATGCTCCTTGGTACTAGAAGAGTGGACAGAAGACTCTGATGGATTTTCATTGCTGGCCAACACAGAAGTGGTGGATTCAATGGATATGTCCTTTTCATTGCCAACAGTGCTGGATGTATTTGCAAGTGCACTACCTGATTCATTGTCAGCAGACTTGCTCATTTCACTTTGTTGAGGAAGTAATGATTTGTCGCGAGACACAACAGTGTCGGATTGAGACAAAGAGCTACTGTCTGAGTCAGAGAGGGACTCACTGTCACTTTCATTATTGCTGCTAGTCACAGGGATCTTAACAGCATGAATGGCATACCTTATGGTGCCTCTCCGTGTGACCCCAGCAGCTGTACAGGTTTTCTTAAAAGGTCCCCCTTTACCACACTTCACTGTTGCTCTTTTGCTGTTTGTTGAATTTTTATCACATGAAACATTTTGGTTATTTCCGTTAGCACCAGGATTACCACTACCACCAACACCTGCTCCAACACCAGCACTAGATGCTTCATCTATGTTGGTGTCAGCCATAACAGACAGTAAGTACCAGTACTACCAGTATACTGCGGTGAACACACCCACACCCAAACAATTCCTGTGTAACAAAGCAATGTGATCTGTGATTGCTGGCTACAACTCCAAAATTTTATTTTGGTTGTGTGACACTGTGATACCGTGGACTGAAAGTAATTGAAGAATATGACAGTTTGCAACTAAAGAATCCCAGGTTCAAGGCTTACAGAATGATTGGGCTGCTGGGCATAGGCATACACATAGCAATCAAGGGTACACAGCAGCAGGGTGATGGGCTGACCACAGGAGACGAGTCACACGCAACCAGGAATGAGAATTATATTTTCGTGCTTCTGTCATGTAAGGTTAATGCCACCACACAACTGGCCTCTGGGCTTCTCTCTGTAACACACACACTGGGTAGGGTACAGTGCAGTCAAAGGCACACAGTAGCAGGGTGATGGGCTGACCACAGGAGACAGAGTCACACTCACATAACCAGGGGATGACAATTATATTTCTACGTTTCTGTCATGAAAGGTTAATGCCACCACACAACTGGCCACTGGGCTTCTCTCTGTAACACACACTGGGTAGGCTACAGTGCAGTCAAGGGGCACACAGCAGCAGGGTGATGGGCTGACCACAGCAGACGGAGTCACATACGCAACCCAGGGAATGAGAATTATATTTCTACGTTTCTGTCATGTAAGGTTAATGCCACCACACAACTGGCCACTGGGCTTCTCTCTGTAACACACACTGGGTAGGGTACAGTGCAGTCAAAGGGCACACAGCAGTAGGGTGATGGGCTGACCACAGGAGACTGAGTCACATACATAACCAACAACTCAGGGAATGAGAACTATATTTCTACGTTTCTGTCATGTAAGGTTAATGCCACCACACAACTAGCCACTGGGCTTCTCTCTGTAACACACACACTGGGTAGGGTACAGTGCAGTCAAAGGGCACACAGTAGCAGGGTGATGGGCTGACCACAGGAGACGGAGTCACATACGCAACCCAGGGAATGAGAATTATATTTCTACGTTTCTGTCATGTAAGGTTAATGCCACCACGCAACTGGCCACTGGACTTTTCTCTGTAACACACACTGGGTAGGGTACAGTGCAGTCAAGGGGCACACAGCAGCAGGGTGATGGGCTGACCACAGCAGACGGAGTCACATACGCAACCCAGGGAATGAGAATTATATTTCTACGTTTCTGTCATGTAAGGTTAATGCCACCACACAACTGGCCACTGGGCTTCTCTCTGTAACACACACTGGGTAGGGTACAGTGCAGTCAAAGGGCACACAGCAGTAGGGTGATGGGCTGACCACAGGAGACTGAGTCACATACATAACCAACAACTCAGGGAATGAGAACTATATTTCTACGTTTCTGTCATGTAAGGTTAATGCCACCACACAACTAGCCACTGGGCTTCTCTCTGTAACACACACACTGGGTAGGGTACAGTGCAGTCAAAGGGCACACAGTAGCAGGGTGATGGGCTGACCACAGGAGACGGAGTCACATACGCAACCCAGGGAATGAGAATTATATTTCTACGTTTCTGTCATGTAAGGTTAATGCCACCACGCAACTGGCCACTGGACTTTTCTCTGTAACACACACTGGGTAGGGTACAGTGCAGTCAAGGGGCACACACTGGGCTTCTCTCTGTGACACACACACTACACTGGGAAGGGTTCAGATTTATTTGCCTTTTTTTGCCCCCCCTTGTATGCTTGTTGCTGGCAGCTGCTGAGTGTGCAGTGTGCACCACTGACTGAGCAGTGCTGCAGTTTCAAATAATCACATTTCACAAAGGTTCTTCACTTCTTCTTATTTTATTTTTATTCTCTCTCAGAGTCCTCCTGAGTCCTCCTCCAGTCCTGATATTGATTGATCTCGGTCTCGATCCCTCCCTATTCCCCAGTCCCTTCCCAAGTCCTGATTAATCCCTCCACCTGTCCTGAACCTCCCCCTAGTCCCATTCCCACCCGATTTTGAGCTTTTTTCAGCCTTTCTCTGGTTCTCGGTCTCACAGGAAAATGGATGATGGAAGTGGCCACTGGACAAGAGTAGCAGTACGCTAACCCGCTAATGCTACAGTTTAGCTAGGCTGCTGCTGCCTCCGCTCCGATCCTCAGCAAATGGCGCACCTCCTCGCGGCACATCTGCCTAAATACCCCCACAGATCCCACGGCTCGCGCAGCTTACTCGACCCCCACCTGACCCATACGTAGGTACGCAAGTGCAAACAGACAACATCTCGCGGTGATTCGAACCCTTTTGCGAACCGTTTAGTGTTCGAGTTCTAAGTTAGAACTCGAACACCTGGGTTCGAGGAGGGTTCGAATCTTTCACGAACTAGTTCTGACAACCCTAATCAAAACCAGCTATCCAAGTGTCACAGTTACCAGAAGAATGGCAGACAAACTAGCAGAGACAGAAGTCCAAGCTGAGATTGTACAGTCAGCATAAGTTATGGAAAAAGAACAGGCAGTGACAGAACCTGAAAGCCTGATGGACTTTCTCAAATGGTGGGCTATACAACAAAAAGAGACGGAGAAGCATAGAGAAAAAAGAGATGCAGCGACAGGAGCAGCAGATGGGAGAAGAGATGCAGCGACAGGAGCAGTGATGGCTGGATGCCTTGCAAGCTATCAGAAGCAGAGGATCTGGCACAGATTCAGAAGAGGAACAAAACACAGGCAACTCACAAGCCATTAAATCTACAAAGTTGTGTCCCTCAGATGATATCGAGGCATACCTGACAACTTTTGAAAGAGTTGCCACAGCCTCCCAATGACAAAGCAGCAATGGACAATCAGACTGGTACCCTGCCTGACAGGGAAAGCCCAACTTGCCTACAGTAATATGGACACTGCACAGTCAGAAAACTATGACCTGGTGAAAAACGAAATCCTGAAAAGGTATGACATTGCAGGAGAAGCCTACAGGCAGAGATTTCGATCTCTGAAATACAACTCAGTCAACAATCCTCGAGAAACCTTCACCTGACTCAGAGAACTCCTGATAAAATGGCTCCAACCAGACAGCAAAACAGTCCCACAGATCACTGACACATTTGCAATGGAGCAATTCATCAACATCCTGCCTACAGTGGGTTACTGTACAGAGTCTGGGTTAAACCTCAGACACAGGAACAGACAGAACAATTGGTAATACCAGAGAAGTATAGAACAGAGTTATTACAGATGGCACATGGCAGTCCTATGGCTGGTCACTCAGGGAGGGATCGCACCTTTGCCAGATTGCTGTACAGATTTTATTGGCCTGGAATTCATGAAGATGTTGCTTCCTATTGTAATTCCTGTGCTCAATGTCACAGAGTAGCCCCAGTCACTAGAAAAGACAAGGTGCCCCTAGTGCCCATACCCTTGATAGATGTGCCTTTTGAGAGAATTGCGATGGATGTAGTTGGTCCTTTAAACAAAAGTAAAAAGGTTAATAGATGTATCCTGGTAGTATGTGACTATGCAAGAGCAAGAGCAAGAGCAAGATCAGTCTGTTTGCTGATGATACCAAGGTTGGCGCGGTGGTGGATGACCTAGGGGGATGGCAGGGGTTGCAGGATGATCTGGCAAAACTTGAAACCTGGTCAGACACCTGGCAACTGGGCTTTAATGCCAAAACGTGCAAGGTGCTGCATTTTGGGATGAAGAACCCAAGGAGGAGTTACCAGCTAGGGGAATGCAGCTAGCCCAGACAGAGAAGGAGAAGGATCTGGGTGTGTTATTACAAGGTCAATGAACAACTCAGCACAATGTAGGAAGGCAGCTGCAAGGCCAACAAAATGCTGGGTTGTATTGCTAGGGGTATATCCTCGAGGGGGGAGGAGGTGATTCTGCCACTGTATAGGTCATTAGTTAGACCACACCTGGAGTACTGCATGCAGTACTGGCGTCCGTATCTGAAGAGGGACATTAAGTTACTGGAGGGGGTGCAGCGCAGGGCGACAAAGATAATCAAGGGGCTGGGGAACTTATACGAGAGGAGGTTGAAGGGGTTGAACACGTACTCACTGGAGGAGAGGAGAGACAGGGGTGACATGATTGAAACCTTTAAATATGTGAAAGGAATAAACAAGATGGGTACAGAGGGGCTGTTCAAAGTAAGGAAGGGGAGGGCCACCAGGGGCCATGATATGAGACTGGAGCGAAGAAGGTTCAGGAGGGAGATGAGGAGACACTTTTTTTTTTGCAGAGAGGGTGGTAGCTGGGTGGAATGTGTTACATGCAGAAGTGGTATGCAGTAGAACAGTGGACTGCTTCAAACGAGGATGGGACAGGACAAGGGGGAGGGTTAATGAACGGGAAGGGTGGAAGGGAGGGGCAGCTGCAAAATAAGGGGTGCTAACTGCACATTCGAGCAGACTTGATAGACCTCTAAGCCTATATCTGCTGGCAAATTTCATATGTTCGTATGCTACTCGATACCCAGAAGCAGTTCCAGTGCATACTGTCATAGCTTGAAAAGTGGCAGCAGAGCGGTTGCAAAAAGTTTCAGCATAGTGGGCATACCTAAAGAAATTATTACTGATCAGGGTAGTCATTTTGGTGCTGCATTACTTAAGGAGCTGTACAGAATATTAGGTATCACTGTCATGAGAACCTCCTCCATCACCCTCAGACAGATAGTCTTGTTGAGTATTTTAACCAAACCCTAAAACGCATGTTAAAAAGGTTTGTAAAAGGGGAAAGGAAAGATTGAGACCAATACTTGCCTTACCTACATTTTGTTTACAAAGAAGTGCCACAGGCATCAACAGGGTTTTTGCCATTTGAAATGCTGTATGGTAGGCAGCCAAGAGGGCCACTGGATGTGATAAAAGAAATGTGGGAAGATGACGCCACTCAGAAACAATCTATAACATCTTACATGTGTGCCCTAAGAAAGAAGCTGGCAAAATATGTTGAAATTCCCCATAGTAATCAGGAAGAGGCCCAAAACCAGCAGAAGGTATATTATGACCATGGGGCAAAAGGAAAAGTTTTTGAGCCAGGTGAAAAGGTTCTACTACTGTTACTCACAACAGAAAATAAACTATTAATGAAGTGGCAAGGGCCTTATAGAGTGCTTAGACATACTGGCACTGTTAACACTGAGATTGAGACCCCTGACAGGAAAAATTCTACTAAGACATACCATGCTAACCTCCTCAAGAAATGGGTTGGAAAAATGCCAAAAGCTACTTTTCTAATTTTACCAGAGACTGATAAAGAAGATATTGACGTAGCTTATGATATACTGGAACAAACTGTGACTGCTGATGCTGTAAAATTGAATGTTTCCTTAACCTCAGAACAAACCACAGACATTCGTAATGTGCTAAATACATTTAAGAGTACTTTTACCACAGTACCAGGCTGAGCAAAAGCGGTTGAGCATGTTCTAGGGACAAGGAATATTCGTCCTACTAGGCAAAAGACATATAGGTTGCCAGAGTGGTTAAAAGATGATGTGGTTAAGGAAATACAAAAAAATGAAAGAATTGGGTATCATTGGGTTGAGGAGTGCTTGGTCATCTCCTATGGGAATTGTAAACAAAAAAGAAGGGGGTGTTAGAATCTGCCTTGATTTTAGGAAACTTAATCAAGTGTCAGAATTTGACAGTTATCCTATGCCCAGAATAGATGATTTGGTGGACAGACTGGGGAGCGCAAAGTATATCAATACCCTCGATCTCGCCAAGGGTTACTGGCAAATCCCTTTAGCTAAAGAATCCAGAGACAAAACTGCATTTGCCACTCCTGTTAGATTCTATCAGTTCACCACCATGCCATTTGGTTTACATGGTGCGCCAGCTACATCCCAGCGGTACATGGAATGTAATTATATCCCCTTACACTGGTTATTGTGCTGCGTACCTGGATGATGTTGTGGTGTATAATCCAGACTAGAAAAGCCACCTGGAACACATACGAGCAGTTATCCAAGCTATCAAAAAGGCAGGTCTGACTATTAATTCTACCAAATGTGCATTGGGCATGTAGGAAACCAGATATTTGGGCTATGTGTTGGGAAATGGAGAAGTTAAGCCAGAAATTTCTAAAGTAGAAGCTGTAGCTAACAGCCCCGTTCCTAAAACAAAGAAACATGTCAGGTCATGTTTAGCGCTTGCTGGTTATTATTGGAGATTTGTTCCCAACTTTGCTGAGTTAGCTACTCCCCTCGCTGAATGCATAAAAAATGGAACCCAAATAATGTGAAATGGACCCCAGAGTGTGATGATGCTTTTCAAGCCATTAAGGCTGCATTATATTCAGCCAGTTTTAAGAAGCCCGGATTATAAGAAACCATTTTTGTTACAAACAGACACATCAGAGGTAGGCCTAGGTGCAGTCCTGAGTCAAAATATAGATGGGATGGAACATCCAATTCTGCACATAAGAAGAAAGTTGCATGACAGAGAGAAAAGGTACTCCACCATTGAAAAGGAATGTTTAGCAGCAAAGTGGGACATGGAGTCCCTTAAGTTTTATTTGCTAGGAACTGAATTTGTACTTATAACAGATCACAATCCCCTCTGTTGGCTTAGCCAAATGAAAGATAAAAAATCCAGAATCAGAAGGTGGTACCTGGCACTATAGCCATTTAAATTCAAGGTGATACACAAATCTGGTAAAGAGAACGGCAATGCTGATTTTCTGTCAAAATGTGGATCGGGAATTGAGGGCTCAGAAGGTTGAAAAAGAAATCTGTGAGTTTAAACTTTACTGTTTGCTGTACTGTTACAGAAAAAACGGATAATGCACATGTGCTTAATTTCTGAAAGTTAGAAGCTAATATTAGAAAATTTATAGAAAGTTTTGGAAACCTGTTTGATAAAACAGGTTCCCTCTTAAAGAGGGGGTCTATGTAACAAGGCTGAATAGAACCCTGTCCCGGTTGTTACGGAGAGTTTGAATGCAGGAATCTGTGCTGTTCTTTCCTTTCCTGTCTCTTCTCTGCCCGGTTGCACAAATTTTCCTGTGAGACCTAGGATTTGATCACTTCGACAGTCTCGCAATTCTTTGCCTCTCGCTATCTCTCAGTCTTCTCTTGCTGTTTGTCTTTTCCTCCCTTGCATATCTGCTGATATACAAATATATGCTAATCATTATGTGGAAATGTAACTGATATTGGGATCCCTTTGTTTAGAAATTATATCATGTGAATTTTTGAAATGTATATAATTATAGTTTGAGATTATTGCAAAAAGCTATTGGAAACACAAGAGGTTACCTCAGTGCAGTTTTTAAGCCTTTTGCAAAAGCTGTGGAGAAAGGGCCTCAGTTCTGGTACACTGTGTTCCTGCCAGCACCTGCCTGAAATATACTAGAACACTGTAGAAAAAACAGGATGCTTGTTAAGAAGGGGGGTTGCAAAGACTTATAAAAAGAAAAAGCTGCAGCTGCTTGAAAAAGAGGGACACAGAGATTGAAGGAACAATCCGATGGATCTTCTCTGTTTATTTGGCCTTTGCAAATAGTTATACTGAACAATTTTATTTTATTTATGTTACTGTTAGTATACTCTTGTTGCGGAATGTTACAACTGCTCCTGGTTTTTCCTATGCTTCCTGACCTGTGCCTTGACGACACCAACAGTTTCTTCTGGCTTGGTATGGGCAAAAATGTGGCAAATTACTGTTGTACTTGCCCACAGTGCCAGAGGATGGGGAAGATGGGTGATAAGGCCAAGGCAGCTCAGGTGTCCTTGACCACTGTGGATGAACCCTTTAAGAGTAGCCGTGGGCATAGTGGGGTCACTTAGCACCACAAGTCACACTGGCAAGCTGTATATTTTAGTGGCCATTGATTATACCATGAGATACCTAGAGGTGGTACCCCTATTGTCCATTGAGGTGGAAAAGGTGGCTGATGCACTGTTGAGGGTATTTAGCCAGGTAGACTTTCCCCAGGAGATACCATCAGACCAGCGTGCCAGTTTCATGTCTGAGTTAATGAGTAGCCTGTGGGAGAAGTGTGGGGTGAAGCAGCTCAGAACCTCCCCATACCACCCCATACTAATCGTCTGGTGGAGCGATTCAATTCTTCCCTTAAGAACATGTTAAGGACATTCGCTGACCAGTACAAGAGGGAGTGGGACAAAAACCTGCCTGATCTTGTGTTTGTGTACAGGGAAGTCCCACAGGAGTCCACAGGGTTCTCACCCTTCATTTTTATTTTTTATCCTTGTTAGCTGATGAGGAAAAATGCCTGGTTTCACAAGCTACAAGTTAAAAAATTACAAATAATGATAAGTACGAGACAACACAAACTACAATATACACACATAACATTAATAAAAATATAGCACATACATTTAAGCATTAGCTACAAATGCATTCATTCTTTAAAATAAGCCATAGTTTTAATCTGATTTTGAGTGTTCTGATGGTTGTACAGATGGCAATGTCTTTGGGTATGGAATTATAGAAGGCCTATGCCCTGTATAGAACATATTTTCATCCAACTGATTTTTTGAATAATGGAATTCTAAAAAATGCTTACTCTGGGACCTAGTTCCCTGTGAATTTATGGCTCTAGGGAACAATGACATAACTATCTGAGGTCATAGAACTTCAAGCTCCTGTTCAGCCACAGGATGAGGGGGCCCCTAGATTTAGTTTGGGATGAATGATTGTTTTTTCAGCATGAAGTCGTAACAAAGGTTCTGCCCTCCCACCCTAACCACTAATCCCATCCTCCCCTGGGTCCTTTTCCTATATAGGTTCTGCATGTCACCGCCCAGTTCCTGTCCAACCTGACTAGAAGGCCAAAAAAAAAAAACTTCAGAAAACTTTTTTTTTTCCCTACTTTTCAATTCTCTCCAGCAGAATAGCTCATACACAAAGGAAAACCCTAGGAGGCATATGCTCAAGCCCCTAGCCTTAATATCTGCTGAGTGTCACTGACCTTCACCTGAGGGAAACTCAAGTAGGAGATTTAAATTCTCCCACGCTCTTACCTGCAGGTCTGCCGAATGAAGCGCTACAAGTGGAACTGGCAGCAGCATAGCCCCATCCAGGTTCCATCTCATCGGTGGCTTCTGCTGCAGCAGTTCCCTGGGCACTCCAGCATTTGAGAAGGGCGGATATTGTCCTGCAGCCAGTGGATCAGTCTCCTCCCCCTCACAGCAGCAGGGAACTGGGACACAAGGACCGTAGGCAGGGTTTTTGTTTTTTTACTGCAAGCAGCAGGGACTCCATGGAGCTTTTTGTCCATATAGGATCTTTTCATCTGTATAGGCAGTGCTTCCCAGCAGCTGTTAGGGCAAAGTGGAAACGGCACTGGGCACTGCTGTAACAATCACCGCTACTTCCGCTGACTCCCAGCTCTCAGTACTAAGGTAAGGGGACTGAAACCAGAAGTGGGCACCAGGTTTATACATGGTGAAATTACCTTTTGGCTGATTTTTTTTTTTTTTTTTCTCCTTTTTGTTCATTTGTGCATTTTCTTTCCCTTTCTTTTCAGCAGGAGTTTCTCCCATCCCTCATGGTCATCTACTTATAAAGGACTGTGACCCATTCCCTATTTCCTGCCTAAAAAACAGGAAGGGGAGGAGTCTATGTGATGACAACAAAAAGACAAAATAAAAGCCCGTTTCTTTTTTGTCCACCTGAAACAGACTTGTCTTCCTCTAAATTTGAATAATTATGTACTCTTTCTTTCCGTCCACTGGCACACACATGGATATCGTTGGCTGCCAACACTGCGGGACACTCTTCAATGGTCATGTTGCCCAAAGGCAGGGCCGCTGTCCCATATGCTTGGAGATATGTCACCTCAGGGCTCAGCTGCAGGAGGCATGGGGTGAGATCAGCATCCTGCATCACCACCTACAGGGAAACATTTCTTTTGGGAGTGCACCTCCACATCGCCAACACCAAACCAGCACACCTCTCCCCCAAAGAATGACCAGGCCTAGGGGATAGCAACTGGTTGCAGGAAAAGGGGGCAGAGCTCGGGCAACTCTACCAAACCAACAAAGCACTCTAAACACAGCAAACAGGTACATACCTCTTGCGTCCACACCATCCGTAATGATGGAGGCTGTCTCGGGCCAAAGGAATGCCAAATGCAACAGGATAGCAAAACAACATCATAAAACCTCAACAGGAAAAAAATCATAATCATAGGGAACTCCATGATTCGCGGTGTGGACCCACACCTGAGACAAAACAAATGTGCAGATGTGCAGGTCAGATGTCTCCCAGAAGCACCCGCTTGGAGGGACACGGACCAAATAGTCAACATAGTTAAAAAGGAAGAAGAAGGCTCAAAGATCCTGGTCCACCTCGGAACCAATGACCTTGCTGGCAGGTCGGTTAAGGAGCACACTGTGCAGCTCGGTGAGAAACTGGTTTCATTTTCATCCAGTTTTGCATTCTCTGAGATTCTGCCTGTTTGGGAAAAGGGGAAGAACAGGAAGCAAACCAGAGAGAAAGAAATAAGTGAGCTCAATGCATGACTCAAGGACTGACGCCACACAAAGGGAAACCACTTCGTCAGAAACTGGGGCAACTTCTGTGAAAGGGTTTTCTTCAAATTCAACAGCCTCCACCTGAATAAAGAGGGAGTCAGAGCACTGGGCCAGAAATGTGACATCCAGGTAGGACATGTAAACTAGCGGGAAGGGAGATAACGGTAGCTCTAAGAGAAGCACACATAGAGCCTGCTGTCTCTCCCCCTCCAGCTGGTATCAAATCTACACACTCCAGGATAGCAAAAGCAGACAGCTGGGAACACAGAACCCTTTCCGACACTGGCGTTGACCATCACAATGGAAAGGGAGGAAACAGAAACAGGGAAAACTACAAAGGGATGAATAACAACATCAAGGGAGGCATGCCAAACAAAATGACACGATAAGAGTGGTCAGCACTATGCCTCAATGCACGGTCTGGTCAACAAGATGACTGACCTCACTGACTGACCTCACTGCCACAAAAGCTGCGGCAGGACTAGACTGGGTGGCCGTGACAGAAACATGGTTCACAAATAATCATGGTTGGGAGGTGACTATCCCGGGGTACAACTTGTTTAGGAGAGATAGGACTGGGAAAAGGGAGTGGGGTAGCTATTTATGTTAACGATACCATCAATGCTACAGAAATGCAGCAGGCACTAGAGGAAACAGAGGATCTATGGATCACAATAGGGTCTGGAAGCTGGAAACCCATTTGGGTAGGAATAATCTACAGACCCCCAAATCAGGAGGAAGCCAGGGATAAGGAAATCCTGGAAACCATCCTCCAGATGTCAGGCAAAGGGGACATGGTGCTGGTAGGAGAGTTTAATTTGCTGGACATAGATTGGAATACGCACACAGCAGCATCACAGAAGAGCAGGGAATTCCTAGTCACACTACAGGAAGCGAGCCTTAGTTACCTAGTGACATCACCCACAAGGGGTAAAGTGGTTCTAGATCTGATATTCACAAATAGTGATAGGGTTATGGGTGTCGAAGCAGGCAACCACCTGGGCAACAGTGATCATAACATGGTATGGTTCAGGGTAAAAAGGACTGTAGACTCTACACACTCCAAACTAAAGGTTCTTGACTTCAGGAAGGCAGACTTCACAAACATGAAGGCCTGCCTAAGAGACAACCTTAGTAACTTGACAAGGGAACACTGAGGAATGTTGGACAAGGTTGAAGGATGCAATAACCATGGTCACACAACAGCGTGCCTGTCAAGTTAGTAAGAACAAAAGGAAGAAAAACCCACTATGGTTTTCCAAGAAGGTGGAAACCATGGTAAGAGAAAAGCACATAGCCTTCAGAAAGTACAAGGAGCTGGGGAATGAGGCAGACAAAACAGAATATAAAAAGAAACTAAAAAAGAGACAGGGAAAGTGATAAGAAATGCAAAGGCTCAAGGTTAGGATAGCTCAGGAAGTAAAAAAGGGTAACAAAACCTTCTACAGGTACATACAGTGGCATCCGCCAGGATGAAAGCCACTTTTAAAGCACTCTGCTTTATTCAGTAGGCCTGCTGCAGCATACTGCAATATAATTCAATGGCAATTAGTCCCTTTTGTCATGCAGGAAACTGTGGCATTTACTTCATCCTGGCAGTGTCACATTTTCCTGAATAACAAAAGGGACTATTTGCGATTTAAATTACATTGCTTTATTCAGTAGGTCTGCTGCAGCATCCTGCAGAGTGCTGCAGAATTGGGTTTCATCCTGGGGACACCACTGTACGTGAAAAAAGTAAGACCAAAGGGGGAATTGTTAGAATCACAATCAAAAGATGGACAAACCGCAGAGCAAGATGGGGAGAAGGCAGAGGCACTCAATGAGTACTTCTGCTCAGTCTTCACACAGGAAGCAGACAGTAATGGACCAACAATAGGCATAAAGAAGTGTCTGACTGAAGGAATAGACACAGGTCCCTTCACAGAGAAAAGGGTCCTGGAGGAAATAGACAAGTTAAAGGTAGACAAAGCTATGGGGCCAGATGGGATATACCCAAGAATACTGAAAGAACTAGGGAGGAACTGGCAGCCGCCTTAGCAATGCTCTTCAACAAATCATTAAGGGGTAGGGAGGTGCCAGATGATTGGAAGAGTGCAACAGTAGTACCACTCCACAAGAGTGGAAGCAAGGAACAGTAAGGTAACTACCATCCAACTAGTCCAACGTCAGTTGTGGGAAAACTGATGGAGTTCCTGCTGAAGGAAAGAATCATAGCTTTTTTGGAGCAAACTGGTCACCTCAACAAAAATCAACAGTTTCACAGCAGGGAGGTCCTGCCAGACAAATCTGGTTGATTTTTTCAATTGGGTCACCAAAACAGTGGATTAGGGTGGGGCAGTGGATGTGGTTTACCTGGACTTCAGCAAAGCTTTTGACTCCGATTTGCACAGGAGACTAGTCAAAAAACTGGAGAACATGAGAACTGGGCCCGAAGTTACAAACTGGGTCAGAAACTGGTTACATGGGAGAATTCAGAAAGTACTAGTAAATGGCACTGTCTGTGGAGGAGAGGGTGACTAGCAGGGTCCAGCAGGGCTCAGTTCTGGGGCTGATCCTCTTCAATCTATTCATCAGCCACATTGGGGGGTAACTACCCTTAAAGGGCGGTACTGAACCATCTCCATAGGGGCAGATCTATTAGGGGGGACCCTGAAGCTGAACCTTATGGTGTGATGGTCAGACCAGCTGACTGGTTCCACCCCCAAGTCAGCTGTCTCCATACCCAAGAGAAAGATCAGATTCGAGTGGCCCCCTACATGGGTCGAGGAGGTAACTACCTGTGTGAGGCCCAGCATCGTCGTCAGCTGGAGGAGATTTTGACCAAAATGCGAAAGTTCATCATCGACCCAGGCACTGAAGTCCCCCAGGATTATCCATCTGGGGGACCTCAACACCATGTCAGCGATGAAGTCTGCTATCTCCTGCAGGAATTCTCCACCATCTCCTGGTGGATGGTAGATGAGGAATATCCCACAGCCTATACCCTCTCCCAGGATATACTCGACGGCTCTAGTACTTCCCAGTGGCACATCCACAAGGCCCAGCTCAGTCTTAAATATAATGGCCACACCCCCACCCCTATGATCCAGACTTGGGTGGTGTATCACCGAGAATCCAGCTGGAACTGCCGAGGCCAATACATGGCCTGCATTTTCGGCCAGCCAGGTCTCAGTGATGCAGCCAATTGTTCCAACAAGATCAGCTATAATAGCCGTCTTGTTCTTAACAGATCTGGCATTGCATAACGCCGTCTAGGTATGATGAGCTGTTGGGGAGACCTCAGCACCTGCTCAATAACCTCGGAACCCTTGGGTATGGAGAAAAGACAGGAAGGTCCTTTGTCCTGGCTCCATTTCGCCCCAGGGTGCCTCCTGGACCTAACGACTCCAATCCACCCTCCCCTTTCCTCTCCCCCGCCAGGCCCAGCTCTCACCCTTCTTATATGCTTTCTAATTATCCCCAAATCATGACACCTAAAATAAGTGTTGGATAATAGTGGGGGACATTCAAAGGGATGTAATTCCCTGAGCCTGGTGGGGAATAATGCCTGACCATCGCTAAACCTTCCCAGCACATTTTGATTGAAGTAGTAAGATACAATCACAACACTCTAAAATATAACTACCCACCCCAAAACAAAACAGTACTCTTACAACCTAACTATAAAAATAACCAAACTAAATTAAAATCAATAGAATCAAACCAATCCCATCCCACCCCCAAACTAAAGCCGTAAACAACTATCTAAAAGATTAGGACAGCTAAAGTTCAAAATTAAGTCACTTATTATTGTCCAAAAATGTATTGTCAAGTATCTTTGTATGAAACTGCTTCAGGGATTTGCCAAATCCTTTAAAGCTGATACAACAAGGGTAGCTCTCACCCAACCCATCAAAATAAAATGTCCAGGAAACATGGCCCTCTCACTGCCACACAAACTGAGTTATAACAAATATTAAGTTCCACCGAGGCTCTCTCACTGCCTCCAAAATAAGGAAAAATTATTACAGTACCTGCCGATGGTATAATCTGGAATAGGATAAAAAAAAGCAGCAGACCTGTTGAGTCAAAACAGAAGGTTAGGTGTAAGTATTTCTGGCCCTAGCACAGCTCAGGGATAGGGCCTTCAACAAAAGAGACACCCCACTAAGTCCACCAATGCCACCCAGTGAAACTAGGAGGCAGCAGTATGGCACAGGAGAAAGAGTTTTCCATCAGCCCTCCGGCTGGTATACTCTGTTCCCACGGGGAGCCCAAAAGACCAGGCGCCCACCACCGTAGCCAGCCAGACCAGTCTACAGTCCACACTCTCATCTGGCAATTCAACCAGGATCATAGGCTCCACAGCAATTCGCCCCACTCTCATCCATAGACTCTCCCAGGCCAGGTGTTCAGGCAGTAACACAAATGGCAGTCAACCAGATGACATCAAAAGGTGCAGCAATATCCTCAAAAAGGAAACGGTAGCAAAGGGCTGCAAACTGTCACCACACCATTTTCTGTTTTTTCATTTGTTTAACCAGGTGAGACACACTAAGCTGAAAGCTTGTTTACAGGTGCAACCTGGGAGCACAGGGAAGTTAAGTGACTTGCTCAGGGTCACACAGTATGCAAGTGGGGGCTGTGGGATTCAAACCGCTAGAGTATCCCAGCAAAAAGCGGTGCTAATAAAAGCCTCCAACCAACTCCAGTATCAAGAGCGGTCCAAAAGCTGCTCCAAATCCAGGTACCAGGAATAGCAAAGAGTCAGCTGACCCCAGTCACAGGCAATAAGCACTCCAAGCAAATAATCCACAATTAATCCAGCAGCAGGAAATAATTTATAAAATAAAGAATGTAGCAAATCCCACACAGAATATACCAGAGTGTGCCCAGAGTAAAAGGCACTTAGATGGAATCAAACAGTACAGCAAGACTTCCAAACGTGATGGTCGAATAGTAAACGACCGTCGAAAATAAAATGAACTATAGCCATCATAATCAAACAGGAGTGATAAAAATATCAACAAAACACAAATACTACTTTGTATAACTAAAAGAACAAACTAAAACAATGAAACTTAGGCTAGATATGAAGGCAGACCCAGCGTGGTCGCCATCTTACATCTCACCAGTCTCTGTCCATCCCTGTCTCACAGAATAAACTGCAGGCAGCATGGGAGGGGTCATTCTCCACTGTCCGAAAGCTGAGTAACATTAATTACATAATAAAGCTACCTGGCAGGAGACGCAGGCAGAAAGTGTATCATGTTAACAAGATGAAGCCCTACAACATTAGGGAGGAACTGGTCCTCACTGTGGGCAGTGCCCCAGAAGAGGGAGCTGAGGTTGATCCCCTGGTGGGCCTCCTCAGGGAGGCCCAAGCAGATCTTCCATGGATGACCTCACCCTCTTGGTTCAGCTGACGCCACCCCAGGTGCAGGAGATCTGGGGTGTGTTAAGTGAATTTGGGTGCATGTTCACAGGGAAACCAGGGTACACCACACTAGGTCGAGCACCACGTTGATACTGGGACCCAGGTGCCACTGAGACTACAGGGTACCAGAGCAGGTTAAGCAGATCATGAAAGACGAGTGCAATGAGATGCTGGAACTTGGAGTGATCCAGGAGTCCAGTAGCCCCTGGGCCTCACCCGTGGTCCTGATCCCTAAAAAAGATGGCACCACATGGTTTTGTGTTGACTACCAGAAGCTTAACAACTGCACGGAGTCAGACACCTACCCCATGCCCAGAACAGACGAGACCCTAGAGCAACTGGAGGAAGCCAAGTACCTAACTACAACAGACTTAACAAAGGGCTACTGGCAAGTACCTCTGACCCCTACAGTCAGAGAAAGGTCAGCTTTTGTCACCCCATTAGGTCTATATGAGTTCAAAGTAATGCCTTTTGGGATGAAGAATGCACCCTCAACCTTTCAGCGACTCGTGGATTGTATTATGTCTGGGGCAGGTGACTTTGCACTGGTGTACATGGATGACATAGCCATTTACAGCCAGACCTGGAAGGAGCACATCAAGCATGTGCGGGAGGGGCTCTGCTGGAGAAAGTTTGCAGGGTTGGCCCTCAAGACAGAAAAATGCCAGATAGGTATTGCAGAAGTGTCCTACCTTGGGCGTGGGCAGTAGATGCATTCATCCAGAGCCTGCCAAGGTTGATGCCATCCTGGCCTGGCCCACTCCTACCACTAAGAAACAGGTAAGGGCATTTCTGGGGACAGCTGGGTACTACAGGAGGTTTGTCCCTTACTACAGTGATAGGGCCGAGCCCCTGATAGCCCTAACAAAAAAGGAACTGTCTGAAGATTCGTTGGACAGAGGGCTGTAAGTCTGCCTTCCAGGAGCTAAAGATGGCCTTAAGTGGGCTGGTTGTTCTAGCTAACGCCAGTTATAGTCTAAAAAGTTTATTGTTCAGATGGATGCTTCAGACCATGGGCTGGGAGCTGTGCTGAGCCAGGTTACACTGCAGGGGGAGGAGCACCCTATGGTGTATCTGAGCCGGAGTCTGCTGCCCAGGGAGGAGGCATATGCCACAACTGAGAAGGAGTGCTTGAGGATAGTGTGGGTCCTTCAGAAGCTGCAACCTTATCTGTATGGGCGATAATTTATTGTGGTCACAGATCATAATCCCCTGATCTGGCTTCATAGGTCAAGTGGGCAAAATGGGAAGCTACTGTGCTGGAGCTTGGTACTGTAGGCCTATAACATGACCATCCAGCACCGCAATGGTAAACAGAATGCCAATGCGGATGATTACCGGGGGGGGAGGGGATGTGACAGGAATGGAAACTGATTGAAGAATTGTTTATGTTACTAAAGCACACTACCAGATTTGAACTGTGTTGACCTCCCTAGCCTTGCACAGGGAATTGTTAGCCAGGTTGGTGGCAGCAGAAGAAAGAAGATTCATAGATAACTCTAGGGAAGGCTGTTGCAGCCCAGAAGGGAGAGTTTGTCACAGGTATAACTAATGCAGCTAACCTTTGCATAAAGGAAGTAAGTAAAAGCAAAAGGAAAAAGAGACAGTTATGTTTCTCTAAGGAAGTGTAAATGTGGTGAAGGAAAAAAGGGTGGCATTCAGGAGATATAGGGTAACACAGAAGGAAGACAAAACTGCCAAAGTGGTAACTAATGGGGTTAACACTTTCTTCAAACACATAAGTGAGAAGAGGGGCCAATTCTGTGGTGCCAAGCGATAGGGGAATCGCTCAGCACGCTGGTGACCCAGGTCCGTGCCCAGGACCACAGAAGCAGAGTCAAACGGGTATGCTTGGGAGTGTCTGCTTGGATGCTCTCCTCCCGGGAAGGGAGGGCGCAAGCCTGCACCATTTCTATAGTGGCACCCGGTGGTTGCTGATGGAGGTGCACTAGGCAGAGTGGGTGACCATGCGCTGCCGCGTGTCCTTCCCAGGATGCCGCATGCATGCGGCCACATTGGGGGGGATGGAAAACGCTGCCTGCTCAGCTGACTGCATGATGGCTGCCCAGATCCCCTTGTGCCATACAGCCCTGGTGATCAGTCAGCAGTGCCAATCCTCCACTGTGCACCCAGCACAAATTTGGACCATATCTTCCATGTCATCATCCCTGGAAGCGGCCCCCCCCCCCCACAATGAGATACACTGGGTCAGCTGGGCATGGTGCAATGGCAGCGAGGTGACTGGCGGTGGAGGTGTGTCATTTGGCAGCCGAAGGGAGTGGCGGCCGAAAGGGGCAAGGAAGAAACAAACAAAAAAAAAAGGGAGAAGAAGAAACAAAGGAGGGACAGTGAGGATTAGAAGGATAGAGGCAAGACTGCTCAGAAGAGGAACAAACAAGGAACAGACATCGTGAACAGATGCTTCTGCTCAGTCTTCACAGTGGAGGGGAGAGGAACAAACCACAAGGGAGTAACAGAAATGGGGGGGGGGGCACAAGAAGGCACTTGCAGCTCAGAAGGTGTGCAAAGGTATGGGACCAGATGGGATACACACAGGTTCCAAAGGAACTCGGGGAGATGCTACCTGCCCCACTAACAGCCTTGTTCAACAGCTCACTGAAGAGAGATATGATTCCAGAGGACTGAAGAGAGATATGATTCCAGAGGACTGGAGAAGAGCTGACATGGTCCCTCTACATAAGGGTTAAAGCAGGGAGGAGGCTAGCAACTATAAGCCTGTTTAGTTTTACAACAGTGGTGGGGAAATTAATGGAAACCCTGATAAAGGAAAGACAGGTTAAGTATCTTTAATCCAGCAGGCTACAAGATGTCAGGCAGCATGGTTTCACAGGAGGGAGGTCATGCCAATCAAATCTGACGGATTTCTTTGACTGTGTGACCAGAGAAATAGATCAGGGGAAGGAAGTGAACATAGCCTATCTAGACTTCAACAAGGTGTTCGACATTATACCGCATGGAAGGCTGATAAAGAAACTGAGCAGCCTTTGGGTAGGATCCTAAGTGGTGAACTGGGTAAGAAACTGGTTAATGGATAGCAGACAGAGGGGTATTGGTAAGCAGCACTCACTCGAACGATGGGGAAGTGACAAGCAGGGTGCCACAGGGGTCAGTACAAGGACTGGTCCTCTTCAGTGTCTTTATATGTGACATTGCTGAGAAACTGGAATTGAAGGCAAAGACTTTCTGCAGATGACACCAGAATCTGCAGTGGGTCAGACACTCAGCATTGGGCAGAGAGAAACAGCAGTGTTCTGGGGAAACTCGAGAAGTGGCCGAAAGAATGGTAGTTACGGTTCAATGCCAAAAAGTGCAAGCCATACAGATTTAGTCTTTGCCGTATTGGTCCTTGTAAGAACGGATCCATAAGCAAATGATTTACAGTGATTATGTGAGCTTCTGCCAATGCCTTTTTCACATAGTATGCCATTGCCCCCCCATGCCCTAGATGCTGAAGCTGTTTGATCAGCACTGTGTCCTCCAGTTTTATGTGTGCAGTTACACCCCCAGAATGATGTCATGTAAGGGAACTGTCAATGTTTTATATATACAGCATCAAGGAATTCTGGGTAAATGATCGTGTTGATGTAAAGGTTAAGTTACTCAGAGGTGCAGTCCCTTATTTTGTGGTGGTGACTGCACTTAATATGTAGATGTCCATAGCAAGGCATAGTGGGTACAATAAGACATTGTTTTCCATTTCCCTTACTGTGAGGTACAGTCTCAAATCTCTGTAGTGGCTTCAACAATAAAAGCTGTCGTGTTTATTTTCTAAACAAGGCATTGTGCATATAATATCTAGTTGACAGGATTTCAATACTGAGAGATGTAGTCTCCTATGTTGGTAGTGTAAATGTCTGCAATACCAAAACTGGCCAATAGAGGTCTCCATTTCAAAACAGTGCTTATAAACTTTGTTTCCCTTGCACGATGTCACGCATGGGGGTTGCAGCCCTGAGGAAGAAAAGGGGTTAGGTTATGCAAGTGAAGCAGAGCACAGTAATAAAAGCATTTAACATACAGATATCATTTTTGATATTGTACTAAAGTATGCAAAAAATTCCCAGTAATAGCATCACACAGCAAGTGGTAATAGCATAGTTGCTCGCCGATAATAGCATCATTCAAAAGTGATAACACTGTTGTTCCTACATGAATGATAGTATCATCACCAAAGACATCAGCACATGCGCTAGTTTTCCTACCCATGTCTTCTGATTGGACGCTTTTCCTTAGTGGACGGCCAGAACAATTCCTCAAAACAAAGTACTATCTCTCATGCAGGACATAAACGAGTCCTCCGTGATTTCTATTTTTTTTTTAAACTGTGCCCCAAAATGGATTTATCTGCCTGATCCTGTGTTCCCCGTTTCCCAAGAGCAGAAAAGGCAGGAATGCTTACTAATTATTTTATTCCATGCTACGGGAAGGGGAGGTCGGTGACACAGCAGGCGAGACAGGGGAATGACAGCACGAGACAGTGCGGTGGTTGGCCACGACTCAGACAGTTCTTAACTGAACCAGGCGACCGCCCATCTCAAAAGACCCCAAAACAAACACTGATCCATATATTCAGAAAAAAAAAAAAAACAAAACAATGTATGGTTCAGTATGTATTACTGGTCAGCAATACCATCTCGTGGTTCTGGACATATAGGAACCTCTCGATGGCATTTACCGATAATGCACACTAAACTATACATTATTCTCTTTTATTTCATGGGAAACAGCACTTTTTGGCAGTTTGAATGGTAGGAGATTGAATCACAACTCCTACAGGTTACTACAGATTATTAATCTCACTTTCTATGGCAAAGTTCACAAAATCACTTCAAGGAGGCAGTATAGCACAGTAGTTTAAAGAGCCGCTGACAACATTAGCAAAATTTTGAAAAAAGATTTATATTCAGCTCCATTCCATTTTCTTTAGTACTTTATGTACTTTCAGTAATTAATTCCCCATTTTCTTTATTACTGAAAACTTGCATGAAATTAAGATCCTTGTTCCCTAGACTCTATCAACTCTGGCTATTTTTCTACACATGATATCACAATCCCGTTTATGACATCATACTTATTTCCACAGCAACATAGTTTGATGTCATAAACAGAATTATGATGTCGAGTGTAGGCAGGCAGCCAGAGCTCAAAAAGAGATACTGTATTTATGCAAATACCGCTAGAATAAGGAAATAAGGGTGAGAATTACAGAATACAATACAAAATATAAGCTACAGTTGTCTGAATAGAATTTTTTTTCAAAGCGGTCAACTGTGTCAGGAACTCTAAGGCTGTGAGCTGCAAACCCAGAGACCTAGGTTTGAATCCCACAGACCCCATCTGCATACTGTGTGACCCTGAGCAAGTCACTTAACTTCCTTGTGCTCCCAGGTCGCACCTGTAAACAAACTTTCAGTTTAGTGTGTCTCTCCTGGTTAAAAAACAAAACAAAACACAGATGTAACAAAAAGAAGTGCCTACTGCTTAACAGCTGAATTGTACCATTCAGCTGTTAAGCTGTAAGCACTTTGTTCTTTTTGCTACATCTATGTTGGTCCAATAAAAGGTAGCAAATTATTTGCTTCTGAAAAAGTGCAAGATCATGCACATAGGGCACAGGAACCCAGACACAGAGTATAGGATGGGGGGGAGGTACTGACAGTCACTAAACAGGAATGGGACCTTGAGGTTATCGTATCTGACGACCATTCTGAAGGTGGCTGGGCAATGTGACACAGCAGTGGCATAGGATTCAAAGCAGCAGAACAAAAGGGTAAACAGGGAGAAGAAGAAGCACTGTGGGTAAATTTGGAGACCGGCAATGGCACCACAATCCGCAGAGGGGTTGTATACAGACCCCCTTCTCAGGGGGGAGGAAATGGACAAGGAAATGATAGAAAGTATACTTAGTATGGCAGAAAATGGGGAGATATTGCTGATGGGTGATCTGAATATGCCAGATGTTAACTGGAGTGCAGCTGCAGCAGCCACTTTGAAGAGTGAGGTTATTCTAGATGCCCTACAGGGGGCATGCCTTAGACAACTAGTATTGGAGCCCACTCGAGAGGGAGCAATCTTAGACCTGGTTCTCTCAAATGGAGATGAAGAGGATCACAGATAAGCTGAGGAAGTAGCCATCTGAGTTAAGAAGGGGATAAAACCTTTATAGTTCGATACATCAGGGAGCGAAGGAAGACCAAGGGAGGGACAGTGAGGCTTAATAAAGGGGGTGGGGTGGGCAGAGGGTGACTGTGAAAAGGCAGAGATACTAAACAAACATTTTTGCTCAGTATTTACAAAGGAAGAGGGGGAGGTACCTAAAACAAACAGTAGAAACACTCTGGATACAGAAGTTGATACCAGCCCATTTACAGAAGAAAGGGTTCTGAAAGAACTCTTAAAACTGAAGGTGGACAAAGCAATGGGGTCTGATGGGATTCATCCCAGAATTCTAAAAGAACTAAGGGTGGAATTAGTGACACCACTGACTACCCTGTTTAACAAATCATGGGAGGATGGGGTGGTACCCGAGGACTGGAGGAGGGCATATGTGATTCCCCTTCACAAAAGTGGGAGCAAGGCAGAAGCAGGAAACTACAGACCTGTTAGTTTAACCTCAGTGGTAGGGAAAATTATGGAATCACTTCTGAAGGAAAGAACTGTAGAGTATCTAGAGGTCAGAGGGGCACAGGACCCAAGGCAGCATGGATTCACAGCGGGAAGGTCATGCCAAACAAATCTGATAAATTTCTTTGACTGGGTGACCAAAGTAGTAGATCAGGGAAGGGCTGTGGACATGGCCTACCTAGACTTTAGCAAGGCATTTGACACAGTCCCACACAAAAGATTAATATGCAAGTTAGCTAGCCTGGGAGTGGGTCCCAAGATGACAGCCTGGGTAAAAAATTGGCTGGAGAATAGCACACAGAGAGTAATAGTAAATGGAGTTCACTCTGAAGAAAGGGGGGTTACTAGTGGGGTACCACAGGGTTCAGTATTAGACCGGTCCTCTTCAATGTCTTTATAAGCGACATTGCAGAGGGACTGGAAGGAAAAGTATGTCTCTTTGCAGATGACACAAAGATCTGCAACAGAGTTGATGCACAAGGTGGGGTGGAAAGGATGAAAAGGGACTTGGCAAGGTTAGAGGAATGGTCAAATGTATGGCAGCTTAGATTCAGTGCTAAGAAATGCAAGGTAATGCACCTGGGAAACAAAAACCCAGGGGAAGAGTACACAATGGAGGGTAAGATACTAACAACAACAAACATGGAAAGGGACCTGGGTATAGTCATATCAGATGACCTAAAGGTTGGCAAGCAATGTGAGAGGGCAGCAAGGAGGGCTGGGGGGATACTGGGATGCATAAGGAGAGGCATCACCAGTAGAAAACAGGAAGTTATTATCCCTCTGTACAGACAGCTGGTCAGACCCCATCTGGAGTACTGTGTGCAGTTCTGGAGACCCAGTCTTCGCAAAGACATAGACAGGATAGAAGCTGTCCAGCTGAGGGCAACTAAAATGGTGCAGGGTCTGCACCGGAAGACATATGAAGAGAGACTTAAGGAGCTTAATATGTATAGCCTCGTGGAAAGGCGGGAGAAGGGGACATGATAGAAACTTTCAAGTACCTCAAGGGAATCAACAAAGTCCAAGAGGGTAGCATCTTTCAAAAAAAGAGGTGTGCAAGAACAATGGGGCACAATTTGAAGATAGAGGGGGGGCGGCTCAGAGGTAATTTAAGGAAGCATTTTTTCGCAGAGAGGGTTGTGGATGCATGGAACGGCCTTCCGGAGGAGGTCGTGGAGTCAAAAACAGTGGTGGAATTCAAGCATGCATGGGACAGTCACAAGGCAATTCTAGGGGTTGGAGGTAGGAAGAAGTAGGCTGCTGGCTAACTAGGATCTGCAGCTTATCCAGTAGACAGGGAAATGGGCAGACTGGGTGGGCCAAGCAGTCCTTATCTGCCGTCAAATTCTATGTTTCTAGCAACCATACCACTCACTTCAGAAATCATAGGTCAATAACTTAATCTAAAAATGCCTGGGTGAATAGGAAGGCTTTAAGGTGGGCATTGAAAACCTCCAAGGTGGGGGCCTCCTTAACCCCAGAGGGAAGTGAGTTCCATAGGACGGGAGCAGCAATACTGAATGCCCTATTGCCAGCCAATCTCAACCTCGACCTAGGAACTGCTAGGAGGCTTCCACAGGAAGAACGGAGGGAGCAAACTGAGACAGCAGGAACCAGGAGGTCCGACAGGTAACCAGGGCCCTGACCGTGGCCTTATAGGTGAGAAGCCCCACCTTGAGAAGGATCCTCCACCTGACCGGCAGCCAATGCAGCTCACGCAACATGGTGTAATATGGCAAAACTTTGGCTGCCCAGTAAGTAACCAGGCAGCTGCATTCTGCACTAGCTGCAGTCTGCGGAGAGATCCTCCCGTGACCCCGAGATAGAGCACATTACAGTAGTCAAGCCTCGATGTAACTAAGGCATGCATCAAAGTGGGGAGGTCCAGAGGCGGAATAAGGGGATTTATCTTGGCGATATTTCTAAGAGGGAAAAAACAGGAGCTTGTCAAGAAATCTGAGCCTCCATAGTCAAACTCTTCTGGAGAATAACACTAAGATTTCGCACCTTTGAGGAGATCTTCAATGAGACAGAGCCCAGAACAAGTCCAGTCTCTCAATCAGAGGCCAAGCTATCGCATACTATGTTCGACTCCACCACCAATACCTCCGTCTTATTGGGGTTCAGTCACAACCAGCTAGATGCCATCCAATCACTGGTCTCAGCAAGGCAGCTGTTTAGTGCATCTACCGCGTTGGATGTTCCTGGGGCAAAGGATAAGTATCGCTGGGCATCATCAGCATAGCAATGAAAACCCAAGCCATACTTCCTAATGACCCCTCTAGGGGCAGCATATACACTGCAAACAACACTGGGGCCAAAACCAAACCCTGAGGAACTCTGCAAGAAAGGAGGCTAGGAGAGGAGGAGAAATACCCCATCACAACCCATTGCCTCCTATTGGTTAAGAAAGACTCAGACCAGCAGATGACAGTGCCGGTGAGTCCACAGAGTTTCCTGAAGTGGTCAAGCAACACACAAGGGTCTAGTGTCAAAAGCTGATGAGAGATCAAGGAGAACAAGAATTGTCCTTTCTCCTCGATCTCTAGCCCTGAGGAGGTAATTCTGCACCTGAACAAGCGCGGTTTCCATGCTATGCCTTGCTCGAAACCCTGACTTGAACTGTTCGTACAGCTCATTAGTCATGAGATGCTCCTCCAAATGAAGCGCCACTACCTTCTCCACAACCTTTGCTAAAAAGGGAAGATTGTAGATGGGTCAGTAATTTGCCCTGACCTTCGGGTACAAAGATGGTTTCTTTAAGAGTGGTCTCACCAGTGCCTCCTTCAAGGCATTGGGAAAGACCCCCTTCAGACAAGGAACACCGGACAATCAGAGCAAACACTGGGCCAACGGTGTCGATGCATCTCATCAAGAAACGAGTCGGCACCGGATCCAGTTCATAAATAATGTGCTTCAGATTGGTTGCCACCCTAATAACATCACTTGCATCCACTGGTTTAAACTCCCCCCAACCAGGCGGAGTGCACTTAGCACCCTTCTGGCGACCACTGCCAGCTATAACATTGCTGACTGGAGAGACTCCCTGCTGAATAATGGACACTCTGTCTGAGGAGAACTGAGCAAACTCTTCACATTCAGAATTTGGAAAAAACTTCCTTGGCTGCAGACAGGCAAGATGGAGTAGCCTGTCCACAGTCCGAAAAAATATAGTTGGCTGGTTCTTCCTGGTGGCAATCTCCTTGGACAGGACCGCTGCCTTCTTATGGTTGATTGCCCCCTGATATGCATTATAATGCACACGCAGGGCCAATTTGTCCACATCCAGGCTGGACCTCCTCCAGCAACACTCTAACCTCCGACCCTTTCTCTATCTCCCTGAGGTCCCCATTAAACCAAGGGGACCTGAGGTATGAAGATTTGGGTCATACACAGAAAGCCCTCCGGGGTCAATCCCTGTAAAGGGCGACAGCTCGTCATCTCTGTAGGGGGAGGACATCCAGTGGGAGCCCCGAACATGAACTCTACCATGCAATGATCAGACCAAACCACCCGATCAATCCTAAGATTACTTATCTCAAGCCCCAGTGAGAACACTAGATCCAACGTGTGGCCGCCTTGATGAGTCACAGCAGAAACAGCTTGCGACAGGCCCAAAGATGACATAATTTGGAGGAGGTTATGACCAAGCTGAGATGATTCGTCATTGGTCCAAACACTGTAATCCTCCAGAATAATACATCTGGGGGCTTCCAATGTTTCGCCGTCGACGAATTCGGCAACCTCCTGCAGGAAATTCCCCGCTGTCCCAGATGGGCGATAGATAAGGAAAATTCTGCAACCCGCGCCTGGACCCCCACAAATGGCCACACATTCAAAAGAACCCGGGGTTCCCACTAGGTGGACGGTGAAGCCCAGGTCGGATCTAAAACAAATGGCTACACCCCTATGTTCCTCTCTGGGGCAGTGCACTACAGTACACCCGGGGGGACGGCTGCCTCAAAAACTGGGCCTGCATTGTCCCCAACACAGGTCTCCATAATGCAAGCCAGATCGACTGAGGAAACAAGGTCAGCAGTAATTGCGGTTCTGTTCCTAATCGATCTGGCATTGCATAGCACTGCCCTCAGCGGATCTGTGGGAGAAGTAGCCCCTTGGATTGCCCGACCACTCAGTCTGGTGGTATCCCTGGAGACAGGCACCAAACACATCTGGCCTCTCCCTTGAGCCTATCGTCCAGGGCGCCTCCTGGACCCAACAATCTCAATTATACCACCCTCCGCTGTGCACAGGACATCCCTCTGGCTTCTCCAAATCCCAAAGGACATTCTATAGGAGGCACTATAGCACAGTGGTTTAAGGCTGTGAGTTGCAAACCAGGTCAGCTGGGTTTGAATCCCACAACCCCCACTTGCATACTGTGTGATCCTGAGCAAATCACTTGTCTTCCTTGTGCTCCCAGGTCATACCTGGAAACAAGCTCTGGCTTAGTGTGCCTTTCCTGGTTAAACAATTTCCCCTTTCCCATCCTGAAGTACAACATGGAGTATGTAAGGATGCATTGCAACAATACAGCAATGGATACAACCGGGGATAAGGAGGAGCTGTAGAGAGTCTTTACATTTCCTAGACAAGTGATTGAACTGTTGAGGAATGGGGATGAACATTACGGGCTGTGAAGGGTAGCAGAAATGGCTTCAGGAATTAAGGCTGGTCCTACAATCAGGCACACAGGCAGAAACTTCTGCCTGAACAATGTTTGCAGCTTGCATGGGATAGACATAAGGCAATTCTGGTGGAAGGTAGGAAGAAGTAGGCTGTTGGTTAACTAGGATCTGCAGCCTATACAATAAGTAGGGAAATGGGCAGACTAGGTGGGCCAAGTGGTCCTTATCTGCCAGCAAAGTCTATGTTTCTGTCTGTCACTGCTTGGACACAGCAGATTTTCACCAGGGCACTTGGTAGACCAGCCCCAGGAAATGCTGTAGCATCAACTGCTTGGTGACTCCCAATATTTTCCTCCGTCCTTGTCTGTCCTCCTCCCTGAGTGGAACTGCATACCCAGAGCCCTCTGAATACTGCATTTAGCCACCTGCCAGTACTGCGCATCTTAGAACACCTGGGAAGATACATGGGCCTTTCCCTGCTCCAACCAGGAGAGCAGACCAACTTGTGGAAGGCTCCATCCTCCTCCTCCTGCCAGCTCGCTGCATCATTCTCAACGTGGAGTGCAAACCTGGAAAGCTGACATAGCAGTCGGCTTGCCCAACTGCCACACTGGTCCCTAATTTAATTCCTGATTCAAATCACAAAATCCAACATAGGTCAGAATCAGTAATCAAAAGAGGCTCAATTTTAATAGAGAAGGCGAATGAGTTCCCTTCTAATTCTGGAATGGTGGTTCTACTAAGTGTGTACTGAAATGCACTAGAAGAGTACTACAGGAAAGAGTGGGAAGCGTACTGAAACATAGAAACATAGAATTTGACGGCAGATAAGGACCGCTTGGCCCACCCAGTCTGCCCATTTCCCTGCCTACTGGATAAGCTGCAGATCCTAGTTAACCAGCAGCGTACTTCTTCCTACCCCCACCTCCTAGAATTGCCTTATGACTGTCCCATGCATGCTTGAATTCCACCACTGTTTTTGACTCCACAGCCTCCTCCAGAAGGCCGTTCCATGCATCCACAGCCCTCTCTGAAAAATACTTCCTTAATTACCTCTGAGCCGCCCACCTCTATCTTCAAATTGTGCCCCTTGTTCTTGTACACCTCTTTTTTGAAAGATGCTACCCTCTTGGACTTTGTTGATTCCCTTGAGGTACTTGAAAGTTTCTATCATGTCCCCCCCTCCTTTCTTGAGGCTATACATATTAAGCTCCTAAGTCTCTCTTCATATGTCTTCCTGCAGACCCTGCACCATTTTAGTTGCCCTCTCTGGACAGCTTCCATCCTGTCTATGTCTCTCGAAGACTGGGTCTCCAGAACTGCACGCAGTACTCTAGATGGGGTCTGACCAGCTGTCTGTACAGAGGGATAATAACTTCCTGTTTTCTATTGGTGATGCCTCCCTATGCATCCCAGTATCCCCCAGACCTCTTGCTGCCCTCTCACATTGCTTGCCAACCTTTAGGTCATCTGATAGACTACCCCAGGTCCTTTCCATTTTTGTTGTTGTTAGTATCTCACCCCCATTGTGTACTCTTCTCCTGGGTTTTTGTTTCCCAGGTGCATTACTTGCACTTCTTAGCATTGAATCTAAGCTGCCATACATTTTACCATTCCTCTAACCTTGCCAAGTCCTTTCATCCTTTCCACCCCAACTGTGATAAACTCTGTTGCAGATCTTTGTGTCATCTGCAAAGAGACATACTTTTCCTTCAGTCCCTCTGCAATGTTGCTTATAAAGACACTGAAGAGGACCGGGTCCTAATTGAACCCTCACGGTACCCCACTAGTAACCTCCTTTCTTCAGAGTGGACTCATTTACTATTACTCTCGTGTGTCCTATTCTCCAGCCAATTTTTACCCAGGTGTCATCTTGGGACCCACTCCCAGGCTAGCTAACTTGTATATTAATCTTTTGTGTGGGACTGTGTCAAATGCCTTGCTAAAGTCTAGGTAGGCCATGTCCACAGCCCTCCCCTGATCTACTACTTTGTCACCCAGTCAAAGAAATCTATCAGATTTGTCTGGCATGACCTTCCTGTTGTGAATCCATGCTGCCTTGGGTCCTGTGCCCTCTGGCCTCTAGATACTCGACAATTCTTTCCATCAGAAGTGATTCCATCATTTCCCTACCACTGAGGTTAAACTAACAGGTCTGTAGTTTCCTGCTTCTGCTTTGCTCCCACTTTGTGAAGGGAACTCATCTGCCCTCCTCCAGTCCTTGGGTACCACCCCATCCTCCCATGATTTGTTAGAGAGGGTAGTCAGTGGTGTCACTAATTCTACCTTAGTTCTTTTTAGAATTCTGGGATGAATCCATCTGGCCCATTGCTTTGTCCACCTTCAGTTTTAAGAGTTCTTTCAGAACCCTTTCTTCTGTAAATAGGCTGGTATCAACTTCTGTATCCAGAGTGTTTCTACTGTTTGTTTTAGGTACCTCCCTCTTCCTTTGTAAATACTGAGCAAAAATATTTGTTTAGTATCTCTGCCTTTCACAGTCTGCCCTCTGTGCCCACCCCCTTTATTAGCCTCACTATCCCTCCTTGGTCTTCCTTCGCTCCCCTCATGTACCTATAAAGGGTTTCCATCCCCTTCAACTGAGTTGGCTATTTTTCTGGTTTGGGCCTTTGCTGTTCTGACTGCCTTCCCAGCTTCCTTTTACTTTAACTGATACAGTTCTCTGTCTTGCTCCTTCTGTGATTCCTTGTACTTCCTGAAAGCTTTCTTTTTCTCTTGAACCTTTAATGCCACTTCCTTTGACAACCACAGTGGTTTCTTACATTGTTTAGTTTTGTTTATTTGCTTCACACAGAGGCTTGTTACCTCTGTGATGGCAGTTTTTATTATTCCCCATTGTTCTTCCACCCCTCCTTCCTGCACATTTGCTAGTGCATTCCTTAGGCACTCACCCATTTTGGCAAAGTCAGCCCTCCTGAAGTCCAGTACTTTTGCCTTTGTATGGCTTGACTCTATTGCTGTGTTTATTGTGAACCATACTGTTCGATGGTCGCTAGTTCCCAGATGGCCACCCACTTCTACATCTGTGATCAAATCTTCATCTCCATTTGAGAGAACCAGGTCTAAGATTGCTCCCTCTCGAGTGGGCTCCAATACTAGTTGTCTAAGGCATGCCCCCTGTAGGGCATCTAGAATAACCCCCCTCTTCAAAGTGGCTGCTGCAACTGCACTCCAGTTAACAACTGGCATATTCAGATCACCCATCAGCAATATCTCCACTTTTTCTGCCATACTAAGTATACTTTCTATCATTTCCTTGCCCATTTCCTCCCCCTGAGAAGGGGGTCTGTATACAACCCTGTGCGGATTGTGGTGTAATTGCCGGTCTCCAAATTTACCCACAGTGCTTCTTCTCCTCCCTGTTTTCCCTTTTATTCTGTTGCTTTGATTCCTTCCCTTTATGCAAACAGCTACTCCTCCTGCTCTTTTACCCTCTCTGTCCCTCCTGTAGATAGTGTATCCTGGTATGTTTACGTCCCAGTCATGGTTTTGTGTGAACCATGTTTCTGTGACTGCCACGATATCCAGATGTTCCTCCTCCATCAAGGCCACTAATTCAGGAAGCTTGTTACTCAGACTACGGGCAATGGTACTCATTGCTTTCCATTTCTTGATGGCTTTATCTTCTGTTGCAGCATCCCACTGACCCTTCTATCTCGGTCTTTTCTCATTTAGTACCCTGTTTTGTAGGGAGAGGCTGGATTTTCCTGCTGCTTATCAGTGCCTCCCTTGACTAGTTTGAAAGCTTGTCACTGAAGCATTTAAACCGGTTGCTCAAAAGACTTGTTCCTTCCTGGACAGATGCAGACCATCCTGCAGTATAGGCTGGTGTCCCTCCAGGTGGAACCCCAGTCCCAGTGAAGCCAAACCCTGTGCTCCACACCATTTTTTCAACCATTCATTAAACTGCATGGTGCAAAGTATCCTTGCCTCACTCATGCCAGGTGACAGGCAGCACCTCTGAGAAGGATACAGTGTGTGCCATTTGTCTTAGGCCCCTCCCTAGTTCTACAGTCCTTCTGCACTGCTCTAATCTCATGTTGAGCCAAGTCATTTGTCCCTAGGTGGACAATGACGCTCAGCTCAGACTCCTGTGCAGCTGTTCTGTGATCCTGAGGATGTGCTTCCTGTCCTCCAAGCCATGGCACCAGGCAGGCACCTTACTCAGTTTCCTGCTCCCCAGTTCTATCCCCCTAAATATTTGAGTCCCCCACCAGGAGCTGCTTCCTTTCCTTATGGTGTCCTCAGCCTCCTTCCTGTGGGCCTCCCTTGTGACAGGTGTCCTCAGCCTTCTTAATCTCCTCTGTGGGTGCATCCATAGAGGAGCTGTGCTCCCCCAGAATGGTGTATGGATTGTGGAGTGGAACAACTGACTGGATGAGCCTCTGTTCCACCATCCTCACCCTCCCTGAGCCCACTGTGGTCCAACTGCTGTGCTTTCTTCCACCTCTGAGGTAGTGGTGGTGGCTCTGGTGCTCCCTGGATGGGGAGGTACCTTCCTACCATCCAGTCTGGCCTGGGGTTCCCTACTGCTGTCCAGTGTGGCCTGAAGACGGGCAAATTCCTCCTCAGGGCAGAGAGTTGTCTGCAAATAGGGGCATCTCAGCCTCCAGAAAGACTCCCGGAAGACTGCTGCCCCACAGCCATTACATTGCACTACTCCCCACATGATTATGTACTTTTTTGTGTGTGTGATTGATTTGTTATATAGAAATATATATATATATATTATACTATTTGTATGCTTATATTTTCAGTGCTGTGTGTTAGAGTGGATATGACATTGATATGCACCTTGCACTCCTGAGGAAATGTCGTCAGAACCCCAGGAATAAAGGAAATGTAACCCCCCTGCAAATGGGGGTTCCCAAAAGACTTCCAGGAGCTTGCTTGAATGCTCCAAGCCTGAATGGTGTTTGGCGTTTAAGCCATTTATCAGTGAGTGTTTTTAGAGCCTCTGGTACTGTCTCTTTAAGAGCTGTCTGCTTGCAGACATAATTAGTTTGTATGGGGGGACTGTGTGTTTCTTTGCTTGAGTACCACTTGAGCTGCTGCCAATTCACTCCATTTTTGCAGTCACTAGGAGTAAAGGAACCTATCTGAAAGATATAACTGTTTGCCAGAAATCATTTAGAGTAATAATGAAAATACAGTTTGTCTAACCTGAAGCTTTTGCAGTCAGAACTGTGTTTGCCTAGTTCCCATTCTAGTTTTGAACTGCTGAACTGGACCAATCAGTGTGGGTTAAGGTAGCTCTGGAATGGTGCCTTGACGAATCAGAACTTGGACTACTGCATCTGAGCCAGCCACAAGAGGACTGCATGGGCAGTGACTCTGGGAGATGTAGTTTGACTTGGCGCCTTTTTGGACCAACAGGGGCAGTCTATTGTGAGTGACAGCTAATCCAGCCAAGAACTGGGAGGAACTCAAAGGAAGTGCCCGTTTTTTCTGTTGAGTTTCAGTTGAGCTCTGGCAGTGAAGAGGAAGGAGCCCTGTGCTTTTTTCGTGTGCAGTTTAGTCGGAACGTGTAAGGCCCAGAGTTCGGTCTGCAGCTTGTTAACTGCTTGTTAGGACTGAATCTGTCCTGTAGAGAGAATCAAAGGATATCTGAAGAGTGAAACCAGGCTCACCTGTAGAAGACTGGAGAAATTGCTGAATTGCACTCGGTCTGTCAGGAACTGAATCTGCTGTGTGTTCTCCGGGTATTGTGCAGTAATTGGATCGATAGAGAAGCAGCCTGCCTGTATAGTACTTTTTACCATATAAATGTGGAGGAGGCTTGTGTAGCTCAAGTGAATCCTGCCTGCCATTAAAGGACTTTGCCTGTGACTGTTTACCATATAAATGTGTGAGGAGGCTTGTAGCTCAAGAATCCTGCTGCCATTAAAGGACTTTTGCCTGTTGTGTGTTTGCCATAAATGTGTGAGGAGTCTCGTGAGCTCAAGAGTAGCCTTCTGACGTTGAAGGACCCTATCTTGTTTGGAGGTCGTGAATACTAATTCAGAGTCGCCTCCCTGTTGAATTGCCACATTGAATCCAAATGGAATTACTGTACTGCTGACTGTTTAACTAATTTTTCTTTCTCTGTGTGAAAGGGCCCTACCAGCTGCCACGGTTTGACTAGCCACTAGGGCTTGGGTACCCAGGGACAGTAACTGGTAGGGATAGGCCTGTGCACAGAGCCATAGATAGATGAGTAAAGTGATAAGCTAATTAACCTGATTTCCTCTGTCCTTGTTATATCCCCCTAAATAAATCAGAGCTGCTTGTTTCAGCAAAGTTATACTGCCTGAGGTATTTGTCTATGTTAAAGTATTATACTGTGATTGTTGCACTGTATCTGCTTATTTTACAGGGGTTCCCAAAGCCTGAACCAGTCCTGAGGTAAGTGTATACTGTGAAGGTAATTCTGATATACTGTGTGGGCCACTAGTGGGAAGAAAGGGGGGTTGCAGTGTCCCAGAGAGCTGTGACCAAGTTAGTTTAACTATTGCAAACCCTGACCTCTGGGTGAGGCACCCGCATCGGATCCAGGCCCCTCAACCTGTCAGTGGCAAATCAGGCAGGGGTAGTAGCCCCAGGGATAGCGCCATCTAGGGGTTACATCTTGGAGGCTCACCGCTGGGACTGTGTCCTCCAGTGGCCATATTTACGAACCACTGTTAAGAAAAAATGGGTACCCCGACAGAAGCGGCTGTGCACCGGCTGGTGGAGTGGTGTACTGGGGAGGAGATCAACCCCCAAAATGCTATGCTTATACTGGACATCCCCCTGGGTATCAATACGGACACTGTACAGGGAGTACTTTCCAAGGTGGAAGGTTTACAAAACCCTGTGGTGGTGGGTCGGCATGCTAATCTGCTCACCCACACTTTCCTGGCCCTAGTAGAGTTTAAGGATCCCATAGATAGCTCCAAGTGCACAGACCATTACCCCAGAGGAGCCCTCACTGCCTGGAGAGTGATAACTAAGTGAAGACCAGGGGGGAATGAGCCCCACCACTGACTGAAACTTTGAGGAGAAATTGCAAATGGTTGCTGGGGGAAGGGAAACTGTGGAGGACTTGAAGAAACTATTCTTGCCACCTGGCGTGTTCCTCCCCAACACCCTCTCCCGCTCCAGTACCCGTATGGTGGCTGAACCAATGCAGACTCTATTTCTGCACCTACCATTAGTCCGACTCTACCGAAGGTTGGGATCTTCTCTGGCACCCTCCCACCCCCAAGGGGAGGATGACTGGGAACCTGGATAGACTATGTTGCCCCAAGTGCTAGAATGGCAATGCTCGGAGCTTCTAAAATAAAAGGTTAGTGAGGGCCTCCGAGGTCCTGCCCTGGCTACCATCCATGCTAAACGGGCCAGTAACCTGAAGTGACTGCACAGGCCCATCTTGAGGCCTTGGAGAATGTGATGGGAGCCCAGATTCTGATGAGGACCTATGGTGAGAGTACGAATGCACAACAGTACCAAGGAGTTGTTGTCTGTGTATGTATCTCGGCTGGAAAATTGTTGCAAGAATGCATCAGAAAGGGTAGTTTGCCAGCGATTGAACAGGACCGAACCAGGCTGGACAGGATCCTTAAGTCTGCCCCTTCCTCGAACTGCTGTTGCTTCAGTTACGCCTGGCAAATCGACTGGAATCCCACCCTCCTATGATGAGTTAATGAGAGAAATTGAGGAGTTGAGAAAAGCGACCTCGGGGGGACCTGCACCAATAGCTGCTGCTTCGACCCAAGTGACTGAGGGTGACCCATCAAGTGAAGTTCAGGGGCAGAGGTTGGCAGTCAATGAGTGCTCTGACAAGGAAAAAGTTATGCCACAAGGGCATGAACTGTTGAGAGAGATCTGGGATGAAAACAGTCCCTTTATGAAAGCACGCTTGCAAGTATGGGCCCCACCTATATCCGACTGCATCTGCTATGGGGTGGGGTACCCCACCCATGTATCTCCTGTTGATAACAGCTCCAAACTCAATTCCTTGACCATGGAAGTGGAGAAACTGACGAGATGTCTCCAAATGCTTATCACGCCAGAACAGAGATGGCACCCAGGTTTCCAGTTAGTAATACCCCGCCTTGGCTCCCAGTGTGGCGCCTCGTAGCTCAAACTCAGAAAGTATGTTTTGCTATAATTGCTGTGGGAAAATTAGGCACATGAAAAGGAATGCCGGTCCCCAAAGACACTGACAAAAGTTGCATAGGCTACAAGGAGGCTTGGAGAACAAATCAGTGGTTAACAGGTGCACGAAATGATCCCAGTGAGGGCACCAAAAATGCTAACTCACGTCCTTTTGTGGCAAGGTCAGTTGCCCAGGCCCCCACTACCGCCTCTCCAGACTGGTCCAGAATAGTGGGTCCTCCATGGAGACCACTGTAAAGGTGAATGGAGTGTCTACAAGAGCTGCATTAGACAGTGGCTCCCAAGGGACAATATATTCCAGGATTGGTATCAGAAGCATTTGTCAGATGTACCTTTACAACCATTAGAAGGACTGCATGTATGGGGGTTAAGTGAAGGCCTACCCTATTCCGGGTATATCGACGATTTGGCTGTCTTTCCCTACCTCCGTGGCTGGAGTGGCCGAACAAGTAGAGACTCTAGCCTAGTGTGTCCCCCACTGGACTGTATGATGGTGTCCCTTTGTTGACTGGAACAAATGCTCCATATGTTCGGAAGGCTGGCACAGTTGTGTTATGAAAAACAGGGGTCAAGACTAGTAGAACTTTAAGAGTTCCGGCTTTAATTAAGAAGGCCTATGAGGCACAGAGAGATGCTGAAAATCAGAACCAGAGGAACCGGTCGGATTGTGTGGAAGAAGGATCCTGAGTCTCTGATCCTGGCGCCAAATGCCCAGTGTACCTTACAGGAGAGGTCCATTATCAGAAAGGATGTTGAATAAAATATTAATGTTGGATGCACCAGGCGATGGAAAATTGCCAGAGGGACTGCTGTCAAGCTTAGTATTTTGCCCGCTAGAGCCCATGCTTATGCCAGAAGGGTAATGGTCCAAGTTCATAATGTGTCTGAAAGAGACATTCAGTAAACAGAGGTTGCATCCTGGCTAATGTGCATTGTGCAGACACTGCAGTGCTACCCAGCAGCAGAGTTCGAGGAAGAATGACAGAGTAACGCCTGACTTGTTTGATTTCAGCGACTCCCGTTGCCAGCTGAATGGAAAGTGAGGATCAGTGAGAAGCTTGCCCAGAGAGACCAGGTGTTTTCTTTAAAGGAATGGGACGTAGGATGCATGCAAGGAGCTGGAGCACAATATCCGCTGCATGACAAGACCATTTCGTGAGAGGTCTCGACGCCTGGCACCTGCTGACATAGATGATGTGAGACGGCATCTGCAAGAGATGTTAGCTGCTGGTGTAATACAAGAATCCAGAAGCCCTTATGCTTCCCCATTGTGGTAGTGAGAAAAGAATGGGACAGTAAGGATATGCGTGGATTATAGCACCTTAAACTGGCGCACTATCCTATCAGTACACAATGCCCCGCATTCAGGATGCTTTGGACTGCCTAAGCAGGAGCAAGTGGTTCTCGTGTTGGATCTCCATGCAGGGTACTACCAGATACTCGATGGCCCCAGAGGACCGTGAGAAGACAGCCTTTATCTGTCCGCTTGGCTTCTGTGAATTCATGAGGATGCCTCAAGGGATTTCTAGGTGCCCCAGCCACTTTTCAACGATTGATGGAGCGTACAGTGGGGACATGAACTTACTAGAGTGCCTGGTATACCTAGATGATGTTATTGTGTTTGGCAGCTCACTGGAGGAACATGAGAGCAGATTATTTAAGGTATTGGACGACTGGAGGACTTTGGCCTTAAACTGTCTATTGATAAGGTCAATTCTTTCAAACATCAGTAAAGTATGTGGACACATAGTATCCACCGAGGGAATAGAGACCGAACCAAGTAAAGTTGAGCCTTGACTCACCTGGCCACAGCCAAAAATCTAAAAGAACTGCAAAGATTCCTGGGATTCTGTGGTTATTATCAGCGTTTCATCAAGGACTATTCAAAGTGACCGCCTTTACTTAACCTTACTCAAGGTATCCCCAACCACAAAAATACCAAAAGTCAAGCTCCCTCAAGACAGAGAGTGTATTTTCGTCTGAGTGAAGTATTTTGGGCCGCTGGACTCCTGATTGTGAGACTGCTTTTCATGAGATCATATATCAACACCCATGCTCCAGTGCTGGTCTATGCCGATCCAAGAAAACTTATGTCCTGCACACTGATGCTAGCTTGCAAGGGTTGGGGGCTGTGTTGTACCAAGAACACGAGAATGGCCTGAGACCAGTGGCCTTTGCCAGTAGAAGCCTGACCCCATCCGAAAAGAACTATCCTGTACATAAGTTAGAGTTCCTAGCTTTGAAGTGGGCTATTGTTGACCAATTCCATGAGTACTTGTATGGGCTAAAATACTTAGTAAAACTGACAATAATCCTTTGACCTACGTGCAGACCTCAGCTGATTGGATTACACTGGCCATAGGTGGCTTTCTGCATTATCTACATCGACTATGCTCTCGAATACCGAGCAGGTCTGAACCACATAGATGCTGATGCTCTTTCCCGGAGGCCTGTTCCCCAGAATGATTGGGTCAGATTGGCAGAACCTGACATTCGGACACTCTGCTGAAAGTTTGACAGGGAGGAACAAATGTCCCACGGACGCAGTGGACTGCATGGTGGATTACTTTGGACCCTCTGAGAATTGCATACCTGCTGCTTGTTGCCACTTTTCTGCAATAGACATTGGTGCACTGCCTCAGCTGGACAATGACAGTATCTTAGGGCTCAGTCCGCGATCCCATGATCAAATCAGCTTTAGAAGCCCTCTGTGCAGGAAAAGATGTGTCCAAATTATGTTCCACTGATTTGAGAACTGCACTGTTATACAAAGAAGGTCCTAAGTTGAAACTGATCAATAAACTGCTATACAGAGAAACAGTAGACAGAGGGGACAAGTAGACAAACAACAACTAAGTGCTGCCACTGCCTTTGAGACTCAGTATTGAGGTCCTTGCACAACCACACAGGGCACCTTGGTATAGACAGAACACTTGACTTGGTGAGATCCAGATTCTATTGGCCTAAGATGGGGCCTGATGGGAGCAACACATTCAACTTGTAGTCGCTGCTTACAGAGAAGCTTTGCCCCAGAGGCTGCACCCCTTGTTAACATCACCACCAGTGCACCCATGGAGCTGGTCTGTATTGATTTTCTGAGTTTGGAGTCAGATCAAAGAAATATCAGTAATGTGCTGGTGGTCACTGACCATTTCACGAGATATGCCCAAGCTTTCTTCACCAAAGACCAGAAAGCATCCACTGTGGCCACAGTACTTGTAGAAACCTTTTTTGATCCATTCTGATCAAGGGAGAGACTTTGAGAGTCGTCTGATCAAAGAGATGCTTTCTCTGTGGGGAGTGCGAAACTCCAGAACCACTCCTTACCACCCCAAGGGGGACCCACAGCCTGAACGTTTCAACCGCACTTTGCTAGATATGCTAGGCACCCTGCACCCAAAGGACAAGCCTAGATGGAGCCAACAAATTAGCACCCTGGTACATGCTTATAACTGCACCAAAAATGATGCCACTGGGTTCTCCCCCTACCGCCTGATGTTTGGAAGAGAAGCTCGACTACCGGTAGATGTGTGTTTTGGGGTCTCTCCTGATGGGGTTCAAGCTGACAACTATTTACAGTATGTGCAAAAGTTAAAGGCCCAGCTAACTCATGCGTACCAACTGGCTCAAACCATGGCTGCCAAAGAAATCTGGCCAACAAAGAAAGGTATGATAAAAGGTGAAAGCACAGGAACTCCAGGAGGAGATCGGTATTGCTAAGAAATCTGGGACTGCATGGCAAACACAAGATTGCTGACAGATGGCATCTCCCTCACATTGTAGTGGGCAAACTAGATGATCTGCCAGTGTACAAAGTAAGGCCTGAGAATAATTCAAAGATGTAAAAACAATGCATAGAAATCATTTACTGCCCATTGGACAAATCTTGATTGAGTCTGAGCCCCAGAAGATGCCCCCTCTGGACCAGTGACTAGAGCTGCTGCTAAGAAAGATCAAGAAAGTCTGCACCTACAGAAGCAGAGTTAAAGTGTTCCCTCCACAAGTCCCAGTTGAGCATGACTGTCAGTCCATATCAGAAGAAAGTGAGAGTGACTTTGAATACTATCCTTCTTACGAACTGAGTCAATTGTTTCGGGGCAATCCCCTAGTCAATACTGGAGATGAAGCTGGGCCTTCTGGACTGTCTAAGCCCCCAGCTTCGTCTCTGGAGCCAATGCTCCCAGAAAGTGAAGTGCAAAGCATCAGATCAGATGAAATGGAATCATTGTGCATGGTTGAAATGTTTGAGCTTTCAGGGGAGGAAAATGATGGATTAGGGCAGACTGGTGATACACCAGAACAAGAAGAGTATTTTGAGTGCCCTGACAGTCCACTGCCAGTGTCCGAAAAGCTCTCCATGTGAGCCAAATGTTGTGGACTCAGAACTGTAACTCCTGGAGCTGAAAGTGCCAGTTCTCAGCCTCTCTACCCCATGGAGACTCCCCTGACAAGTGAGGACAATGCTGAAAATGAGACTCAGAGTGCAGAGACTGTAACAGTTCCCCTAGAAAGACTGGTCAAGCTGTAAAAGCCTGTGGTGCACTTCAGTTATGATTCCCTTGGGAGGTCTGTAGACTTGCCTCTCAATGTTGTCCATAAAGGAGTGTATGTGTCCCCGAGTTCATTGCCCAAACTGAGCGTCAGTGCTAACTCCAAGTTACTTGTGTTGCCCTCTAAGTATGGTGCCCTTTCCCCATCCAGCCCCAAGGTAACTGATAGGGAAGGGCCCCCTCTCTCAGGTTTCATGTACAAGAGGTAATAACTTGAGTTATGGTACAATGTGTGTGTAATACTGTGTAAAGAGTGACATACTGCAATGTTTCAGAAATGTGTTCTTGGTAAATGATATATTGACTGATGATTACATGTGTGCCTAATGCAAATGTATATGGTTGCAAGTTAAAACTTATGGAGTTACTTGCTTGGCGCGACGTCAAGCTTTCCCAAACCAGGAAGGTGTAACCCCCTGCAAATGGGGTTCCCAAAAGACTTCCAGGAGCTTGCTTGAATGCTCCAAACCTGAATGGTGTTTGGCGTTTAAGCCATTTATCAGTGAGTGTTTTTAGAGCCTCTGGTACTGTCTCTTTAACAGCTGTCTGCTTGCAGACATAATCAGTTTGTATGGGGGGACTGTGTGTTTCTTTGCTTGAGTACCACTTGAGCTGCTGCCGATTCACTCCATTTTTGCAGTCACTAGGAGTGCAAAGGGAACCTATCTGAAAGATGTAACTGTTTGCCAGAAATCATTTAGAGTAATAATGAAATACAGTTTGTCTAACCTGCTTTCTTTGCAGTCAGAACTGTGTTTGCCTAGTTCCCATTCTAGTTTTGAACTGCTGAACTGGACCAATCAGTGTGGGTTAAGGTAGCTCTAAAATGGTGCCTTGGACGAATCAGAACTTGGACTCGTAATCTGAGCCAGCCACAAGAGGATTGTATGGGCAGTGACTCTGGGAGATGTAGTTTGGACTTGGCGCCTTTTTGGACCAACAGGGGCAGTCTATTGTGAGTGACAGCCAATCCAGCCAAGAACTGGGAGGAACTCAAAGGAAGTGCCGGTTTGTCTGCTGGAGTTTCAGTTGAGCTCTGGCAGTGAAGAGGAAGGAGCCCTGTGCTTTTCGTGTGCAGTTTAGTCGGGAAGCGTGTGTAAGGCCCAGAGTTCCGGTCTGCAGCTTGTGTAACTGCTTGTTAGGACTGAATCTGTCCTGTGAAGAGAATCAAAGGATATCTGAAGAGTAGAAACCAGGCTTACCCTGTAGAAGACTGGAGAAATTGCTAGTGCACTTGGTCTGTTAGAACTGAATCTGCTGTGTTCTCCGGGTATTGTGCAGTAATTGCGATCGGGATAGAGAAGCAGCCTGCCTGGTATAGTACTTTCTTTTTACCATATAAATGTGTGAGGAGGCTTGTGTAGCTCAAGTGAATCCTGCTGCCATTAAAGGACTTTTGCCTGTGACTGTTTACCATATAAATGTGTGAGGAGGCTTGTGTAGCTCAAGTGAATCCTGCTGCCATTAAAGGACTTTTGCCTGTTGCAGTTTGCCATATAAATGTGTGAGGAGTCTCGTGGAGCTCAAGAGTAGCCCTTCTGACGTTGAAGGACCCTATCTTGTTTGGAGGTCGTGAATACTAATTCAGAGTCGCTCCCTGTTGAATTGCCATATTGAATCCAAATGGAATTACTGTACTGCTGACTGTTTAACTCATTTTTCTTTTCTCTGTGTGAAAGGGCCCCTACCAGCTGCCACGGTTTGGACTAGCCACTAGGGCTTGGGAACCCAGGGACAGTAACTGGTAGGGATAGGCCTGTGCACAGAGCCATAGGTAGATGAGTAAAGTGATAAGCTAATTAACCTGATTTCCCTCTGTCCTTGTTATATCCCCCTAAATAAACCAGAGCTGCTTGTTTCAGCAAAGTTATACTGCCTGAGGTATTTGTCTATGTTAAAGTATTGTACTGGGATTGTTGCACTGTATCTGCTTATTTTACAGGGGGTCCCAAAGCCTGAACCAGTCCTGGGGGTAAGTGTATACTGTGAAGGTAACTCTGATATACTGTGTGGGCCACTAGTGGGAAGAAAGGGGGGTTGCAGTGTCCCAGAGGGCTGTGACCAAGTTAGTTTAACTATTGCAAACCCTGACCTCTGGGTGGAGGCACCCGCCATCGGATCCAGGCCCCTCAACCTGTTAGTGGCAAATCAGGCAGGGCTAGTAACCCCAGGGATAGCGCCATCTAGGGGTTACAGAAGTATTTCCAGAGGTGGGTGGGGTGAGGGGTGGGAAGGGGTTGGGCCTAAACTGTGCCCTCACAAACGATCAGCTAAGAGCTCTGACCCACTGCCACATGAGTGCCTCCTGTCAGCAAGATACCATACACAACAATTTGACAGAGAAAATCCACTGCTAATCAAACAGAGAAAAATCCAGACATCCAAGTCAGACACAGGTAAACCTCCCCAGACCCAAAACAGCCTGGTGGTTTGTGCTCTGAAAGCAGTCAGCCCCAAAATAAGTCAGCTGTGCTTTAAACTCTTCCTGCACTGAAAATCTTACGAATTGTAACAAGACTGTCTTTTCCTGATAATTCTAAGTCTGAGTCTGAGTCTGAATTACTTGTTCAAAAAAAAAAAAAAAAAGTATGATACAGTTGGTAGGCATAGAAAAGAAGCTATGAGTAGTGGTTTGAATGATTTAAAGAAAATAGTTATTTGTACATTAAGTTTCTGTTACTTTGTCACTGCTGGGTAAGAACTACGTAATTACATGGACTATGCAATTACATGGAATAATGGTAACTACACAGTAGTTGCACATTTCTTGCACGTAAATACATAATTACCCTGTAATAACATTGTAGTTACACTGTAATAGGCACTGATACAAAAAAGTGAAGTAAACGCTATCAAGAAAACTTTACTGATATCAAGACTTCTGTTAGAATATTGACAATTTTTACCTCAGACACTGGGGAACTTTTCTTTCTTAGACAAACACAAACAGCAGTGGCAAATTGCAAGGCAGTCTTGAATGGCAAATGCTCAGCTTTCTTGTCCAGATATTTTGAACATATTTCCTCTGCAGCAAATTCCTCTACGTTTTTCACTTTGGAGCACATTTCTTTAGCTCTGCCAACTTCCCATAAGAACAAATCTTTCTGTTTATAAATATAGTAGAACAGTAAAGAAGATGAACTCCTGTTATAAGGACATCCCACTTATAACAAACATTTTTTCTGTGCAATCTTTTTTATTAGTTTTAAAAGAGCCACACACATCAGAAGCAAAATATCATTACAGGGAGGCTATGATAAGACATCTTTCACAAAATGATCACACAGATCCCTGCAAAGATAAAATGGGACACACACACAGTATAAATTATAATCTATAAAATATGGAGAACAACTAACCGTCAATAACAATAAAGAATACGGTCCATTCACCAAAGGATATAGTATTACCTATACAGTTAACAGGAGAAGGTATAGATATATAAATATTTAGCACCCCTTAAAATTCTATGTGTCCAGGGGTGAAAAGCAGTGACCGCCATGTAATATCAAAGTAAAGGGAAGGTGGGGGGGGAACAAACAGAAAGCGGAAGGAGAAGGTTACTGAGCTTACACTATGCCTTCTCACAGTGTTTGAGTTTCACCAGGAGACAGGGCATTTAAAAAAGGCTCCCACTCTGTGAGAAATCATTCCCCCTTACCTCTCAAGCAAAAGGACAAACGCTCCAAAGCGAGTGCCTGTATTGAGAGAGCTCTCCACTGGTAAGTCGTAGAAAGGACACGGGACACCCAAGTATTCATACTGTACTGCCGGGCCAAAATTAATAGAACCTGCATCCACCGAGGAAATAATTCCCAACCCTCTCCCTCCATGTCCTCTATCCCAAACAGCATGGGCACTGGAGTCACTGGAATTTGCAGACTGGCCATAATCGAAAGCTCGCTGGAGACAGCCTTCCAGTATGCCACCAAAACTGGGCAGGTTCAGAAATAATGTACATATGTACCCACTGCCGCTTGACACTGGCCTCACATGAGGGAGATCGCATGCTGGTATTTATGTATAATCACTGGTGGGCAGTATAGCCTGTGAATAAATTTAAATTGGGACTTCTTGTATTTGTTACATAGAAGAATTCCTATATGGGGTTGTAACAGCAGACCCCAGTCCTCCACTCGTATAGGGAACTCCAGATCCTGTTCCCACAATAATCTACTTTTGGCTGTGGTGTCCAGGTGAAAACTTTGATTCTGTTCTACCACCTTATGGACAAAACCCCTAGCATCCACCCTTACCCCCTGACACCAAGTGCTCAAGCTGAACTGTTGGCGTCGACTTAGTAGGATCCTTGTTCAAACCCCTCCCATAAGCCCTGAACTGCAGGTTTTGGAAGAAGTGTGAACAAGGCAGCCCTGTGGCTGTCTGTAATTCAGTGAAGGAACAAATCCTGTCCCGAGTATAAAGGTCCCCCAGTTTACTCCTCTCGTTTCCCATTCAGTAAACCCCCTGTCTGATAGGGCAGGCAGGAAAAAATGATTTCATGCCACTGGCACCATAAACACAAAGAAAAAATTACTCACCTTAGTAATGTTGTTTCTTCTAATGGAGTCTTGCTATATTATGACAATTGCAGTTTGTCCCACCATTAGAACTGCTCCGGAGGTGAAAGAGTTAACTTCCATGCCAGGCATGGAACTTGGAGCGCGAGCTCGGTTAGAAAAGCTCTGTCTGGATCATTTCAAACTGAAACTGTCAGATCTTTACAAGCAAAACTCACTCAGGTTCTGTGTGGAAGCTGTAACCTACACTAGCCAACTGGCTACTTAAATATTAACACATTTTCCTGGTCCCAACACCAAGACTCAAGTCAGGGGACCAGAAAATAAGATAAGATAAGATAAAATAAAACACAACACCCAAACACCCCAAAAAGAAGGGGTGGAAAACATAAAATGGCATCAACAAGTGCCAACACTGGACTGCCCACCCCATACCCAAAGTAGAAGTTCTGAGAGGGGCAGGTTGGGGGAGGTCATATATAAGACTCATTAGAAGAAACAACATTACTAAGGTGAGTAATTTTTTCTTCAAACAACATGAAGTCTTGCTATATTATGACAATTGCAGACTACACAGCAGTACCTCCATGGAGGAGGGACAGAACCTACTCAGGAATAGGCTCTGAAGCACGGGTTGTGTTAAACCGGAAAGCATCCCTCCTGGCCTGGATATCCAGGGAGTAATGCTTTGAAAGTGTGTACTGTTTTCCAAGTAGCTGCTTGACATATCTCTAAGATAGGGATGTCTCTGGCAGCAGCTAGAGACGCAGCTGTACCTCTGGTAGAGTGAGCCTCAGGCCTGAAGGGGAACCTTACCCAGTTTTGATAGCAAATTGGATACAAGAGACAATCCACCTGGCAATGGATCTCTTAGTGGCAGGTTTCCTTTCCCAACCTCACCATAAGTGAGAAATAGTTGGAGGAGTCAAACCTGTGACCCTTGGCACGCTCTATGTAGTAACTTAGGGCCCTCTTAACATCTAAGCTGTGCAACCTCCTCTCACCAGAGGAGGAATGGTCAGTGAAGAACACTGGAAGAGAAATGGATTGATTAAGGTGGAAATCTGAAACCACCTTAGCAAAAACTTCCTGTTAGTCCTGAGGACTACCTTATCCCTGTGAAAGGAAATTAAGTCAGTCTCCACTGACAAAGCTTGTAACTCACTTATGCGCCTGGCAGAAGTAATGGCTACTAGAAACACAGTTTTCCAAGTCAAGTATTTAAGCTCTGCCCAACAGAGGTCAGAGGTGGGGTTGCATCAGCTGAGCAATGCAAACATTAAGATCCCAGCAGGGCAGGGTCCCTGAATGGTGGATTAGTATGAAGCAATCCCTTGAAAAACACAGGGTGAGCGGAAAGAGAAGAGGGCTTCCTTGCTGAAATAAAAGCAGAGACAGCTGCCAAATGCACTTTCAGGGTAGCTGGTCTCAGTCCCAAAGAATTAAGATGGACCATATAGTCCAAAACAATGGGCAAATCAGCAGATTCCGGGGAAATATGCTTCCCAGAACACCATACAGAAAATCTTTTCCATTTAGAGTTATAAGTAGCCCTAGTGGAAGGCTTCCTAGAAGCTTTCAAGATTTCGAGAACACCTTGAGAAAGGTGTAGGTCAGCAAACTCTAACTCCTCAAGAGCCAGGCCTTGAGGTTGAGGGTTGAGATCTGGATACCAAACTCTCCCTGGGCACAAGTTAACAGGTTGTGGTTCCTGGGGAGACACAGGGAAGATGGACTGCTAAGGACAGAAGGAGGGTACCAGGGCTGCCTGGCCTAGTCTGGAGCAATCAGAATCATCTTGCAGGACTGAGATCTGATTTTGACTAACACCTTGAACAGGAGAGGGAAGGGGGGAAGGCATAGAGAAACTTCCCTTCCCAATCGAGGAGAAAGGCATCCAGGGGGACTGAGCCCAACACAAGGGGCCTGCAACAAAACAATGGAAGTTGATGATTGTCTGGGGCTGCAAAAAGATCTATCTGAGGGGTGCCCCATCTGGCAAAAACTATCCCCAGTACTCGGGGATCCATTGACCATTCGTGATGGCCCTGGGAAATCCTGCTGAGAGCATCTGCCAGGACATTGTCCTTGCCTGGGAGGTGAACTGCTATGAGGGAAGTGTTCAGGGAATAAGCCAGAGACCACAACTTCATTGCCTCGGAGCACAAGGCCGAAGACCGAGTGCCCCCTTGTTTGTTGATGTACCACGTTGTAGTGGTGTTGTCTGTTCTGACCTGTACCACTTTGTTCTGAACAGATGCAGAAAAAACCTGAAGTGCTAGAAAAACAGCTCTGAGTTCCAACAGATTGATGTGGAGCAGAGATTTCTGAGGGACCACAATCCCTGGGTGGAGAGGTCGCCCATGTGAGCTCCCCATCCCAAAGGGGACGATCTGTAGTAAGGTCAAGGAGTGAGATAGAGGGATGAAGGGAACCCCTGTCTCAGATTGCTCTGATCCTGCCACCACTGAAGGGCCTGGATCAGGGTTCGAGTAACTGGGATCAACTTGGATAGGGGATCTTTTCTTTGAGACCAAAAGGCTCTCAAATGGAACTGAATGTCCCTCATCTGAAATCTTGCTCCTTGCACTACAGCTGTGGAAGCAGCCATGTGTCCTAGGAGCTGTAGAAAATGCCTTGCTGGTCGAGAGACCTGCAGAGTGAAGGAGGAGGCCAGGGCCACCAGGGTCCTTACCCTTCTAGGGAAGGAAGGCTCTGGCTCTGCTTTGAGGTCCAGTTCTGCACCTATAAAGGTGAATACCTGGACAGGTTCCAGAACTGACTTTTGAAGATTGAGAAGAAAGCCCAGAGAGGTAAGCAGCTGCTGGGTAACTTGCAGGTGTGATTTGACCTGGTCTGGAGACTGACCCACAATGAGCCAGTCGTCTAGGTAGGGAAAGATGGCAATCTTTTGCTTTCTTAACTGAGCAACTGCTACTGCCAGGCATTTTGCGAATACCCTTGGGGCAGAGGTAAGGCCGAAGGGCATTGCTCTGAACTGGTAATGGCCTGAGGGCAGTTCGAATCTGAGGTACTTTCGTGGGAGCTTCTGATAAGAACATGGAAGTAGGCATCCTTGAGGTCCAGGGAAGCTAGCCAGTCCCCTGGCCTTAGGGAGGGTAAAATCATTCCAGAGTCACCATTTTGAATTTTGGTTTTAAAAGGTGCTTGTTCAGATATCTTAGGTACAGGATGGCGCCATTCTCCTGTCTTTTTGGGGTAAGGAAGTACCTGGAGTACAGACCCTTGCCCTGGTGTAGGGGAAACCCTTTCTACAGCTCTGAGAGCCAGGAGGGTTGAGACTTCTGTTTCCAAGCAAAAGTCTCTAGAGGATTTGCAGGTGGAAAAGATCTGATTCTCATCTTTGGAAATTTTTGAAGCTGAGAACTAGACACTGGCTTACTACTTCCAGGACCCACTTGTCTGATGTTAAAGACTCCCAGTCCTGGACGAAGTAAGCTAGCCTGCCCCCTACAGGTAATGGAGAACCGACCCTGGGCATCCCATCAGGGTGCCTGTTTGGCAGGGGCTTTAGGCTGAGGGGAGGGAGAAGGCCTGCTTGCACCCCGTCTGCCTCTCCCTCTGAAGAACCCCCTCTGAGCATAAGCCGAAGGGGAGGCCTGCGTTTGGTGAAAAGGCCTGCCTCTACCCCTGGGGGGCTGCCTCTGAGGAGTGGCTTGCCGTTCCTGGCTTGTGCACTCCTATAAGTGGTTCTATATTCATCCATTTTCTTCATATAATTCTCTGTCTGCTCCCAAACAGAGAATTTCCCACCACAGGAAAATCCATAGCCTTAGCCTGGGTATCCTGTGACAAACTAGTACACCTGAGCCAAGCCAGTCTCACGAAAAGCCACAGATGTAGCCATGACTCTAGAGGATACATCATTAGAATCTACTGCAGCATGGAATTGCACCTTAGATGCCTCAATACCATCAGCAGCCACCTGCTCCAGCTCCTTGGCAAGCTGGCCAGGGCCTGTTTGGCTAAAGCCATGACAGTATCCCATCTAGATTTCTGGAATCTTGCCACATAAGCCATATAATTTGCTTGTCTGAGTCCCAAGGACGCTGCCATGTATTTTTTAGCCATGGCATCAATCTTCCTGAGTCCTTGTCAGGAGGATGTGAAGCCAGGGAATATTAGCCTTATCACAGGCTGCAGCCTGAACTACCCCAACATGGCTGCATTGCTGTGAAAGAAATTCTGTATCAGGACCTGACAAAGTGTACCTCCTGTCCATCTTTTGATCCACAGGAGGCACAGAATTAGGAGCTTTTAAAATTTTTATTGTTTCCTAAATGATTTATGTAAAGGAACAGACAATCTCCTGGACTCTGGGATATCCATCATCTCCACAAAGTCAGGTTCCTCTTGCTCATCCACAGCTTCCTCCAATGGAAGCTGGAGGGTTTCAGCAACTTTTTTATAAAACAGAAAATGAGAAGGGGACTCAGAAAGCCTAGGGGGAGATTCTCCTAAAGGTCTGTCTGGGGAGATGTCCGGTTCAATGGGCACATCCAGACTTTCAAAGTCATATTCACACTTCATAATCATCTTCCCCCTCCTCTGGTTCATAAAACTCCTCTATATCATATTCTTGAACCGGTGGAACCAGCCGAACGACCTTTTACCAGATAGTGGCGGTTCGGACGGAACCGGAGAAAGTGACTGGACAATTTGGATTGCTTTGGCTATCTCTGCAGCAGTTGGAAAAGGAATTTTTGACTCCACACCTGCTGATTTTCTAGTTCTCTTTGCTGGAACTGGCTCCTCTGAGTCAGCTTGTTTGCCCAAGGAAGTCTCGCCCTGGTCAGAGGGCACTCCTCTGGTTCGGTTGGCACCGAACCAGGCTGGCCATCCGGGTCAGCGGACTTTTTGGCCTCTCGTTCCCTGAGCCTACCAACTCTCTTATCTAGGGTAGCTGCAGGGAAATTCTTGCAAATCTGGCAGTCTGCATTGGAGGTGGTCAAACCCCCAGATAATAAACACATGTGGTGTGTGGGTCAGCCTTAGCAAAGGCTTCCCCACAGACACTACAGTGCTGAAACCCAGTGGGCCCGGTTTTTCTTTTGGGTTTCTCAGACATAATGCCACCCTAACCAAAAACTCGCCCTTTTTCCGGCAGTGCCAGGCAAGACTCCCTTATCAGTTCCCAACCGTGTCACGGGTTGTGGAAAAAACCGTAATGAAATCCGTTTTTTTTAGAACCGATAAGAACTGGGAACCGCACTCTAAAAAGCTTTTAAATGCTTCAGAATAAAGTTTTAAAACAACCTGATCGGTTCGAACCGAACCGATAAACATTACAAGTTCCACACAGAAATAAACCTGTCTATTACTTACAATACCACAGACAGAGCTTGAACCGATCGGTTTGCGGTTAAAATAATAATAATCGCTGAGTTGAATTTAACCGAGAAAAACTCTTTTAAACCGAGAAATGAACCGAGCAGTAGGAAGAATCTCCGGAGCGACTGTTCAGTGAGGCGGAGTAAAGAATCTGACAGTTTCAGTTTGAAATGATCCAGACAGAGCTTTTCTAACTGAGCTCGCGCTCCAAGTTCCATGCCTGGCATGGAAGTTAACTCTTTCACCTCCGGAGCAGTTCTAATGGTGGGACAAACTGCAATTGTCATAATATAGCAAGACTTCACGTTGTTTGAACATTTTTTTTTAAAATCCTAATTAATTTCCATTTGCTCGCCCTTGTTATTTTGTCCTCATACAACAATATGTTTTATATACAGGATAGGAACACCCCATTTATGAGGAGGTGTTCCGTGGCCATTGCTGCAACTAGTGGGACCGGCAGTTTCTGCCGACGAGGGAGCGCTCCGCTGCCATTGCTGCAACTTATGGACAGGTGGTCACTGCCACCAAGGAGGCACTCCGCAGCCATTGCCGCAACTGGAGGACTGGCATTCATTGCAGTAACGGAGACGTGGTGGACAGAAAACCACAGTTGGGAAGTGGAATACTGGGGTATAGTCTCTATAGGAGGGACTGGACGGGGGAAGGGGTTGGGGTAGCCCTATGCATAAGGAATGGGATAAGAGCAATGGCAGACAAAGGGGGACAGGGCTCAGCAGAGATCCTCTGGGTCATAACTAAGAGGACAGGGGAGGCAGTAAGGGTAGGGAAGGTGTACAGACCACCAAATTAGGGGAAGGGGGTGGATAGAGAGATGGCTAGTGAAATACAAAGGATGGCTGGCAAAGGAGAAATTCTTGTGGTAGGGGATCTTAATCTCCCTGATGTGAACTGGGAGATTCCAACAACATCATCATCAAAAAGGAGTAAGGAATGTTGGCCCAGTGGCATACAGGGTTGAGGTGCTGGCGGCTTACCTAGACCCACGCCGACGACCCATCTTTGGGAACGGACTCGGAGAGCTGGGGGTTGGCAGGGGGCAAAGAGGATCTGAGCATCCCGTGGGACTGCTCTCCTCTTGGGGGTGGGGACTGGGTTGCCTCGGCCGCAGTGGCTCCCAGTGGAGACTGGAGGCACTACATGAGGAGCATGGGGACATAAGAATAATCAGGAAACTGCTCTGGTGTCCGCCGGATGTTGGCTCCCCTGCTCCACGACATGGCCGGAACCTCTAAGGGACCTTCTTCACTTCAGCAGCACTTCCAAAGCCGCCTGCCGAAAACGCCAACACAGCCTTCTTTTTTGAAGCCTGCAAGAAAATTAACACTAAACCAAACAGAAAGCTTCCCGCAAACTGTAAAATGCTACAAAAAGAGGCGAAGCAGTAAACTCCAGCAAGCAAACCAACAAATGTAGCTGCCTTATTTTAACAGACGCTACAGCCTGCCCACAGACATAGCACAGCCTACCAAACTGCACACTTTCCCAGTACATAGAACAACCAACCAGTGGCAACCTACAACAACAAGCTCATTCACAGAAATCTAATAATGCAGAAGGATGATAGCCAGCAGCACACAAACAAACAACAACTTTCTTTTAAAATGAAAAACACTCTGGCCCAGTGGTTGGATTTCCATCTGCGATGCCGGCGAACCGGGTTTGGGAACGGACTCAGGTGGCTAGAGGGCCGGCCGGGGGGAGGAGGATGAAGCATCCAGGGACAGCTCTCCTTCTCTGGAGGGAAGGTGGGGACGCGAACCGGCACCTGCTGACTCCTGGTGGAGGCTGGGAGCACAGTAGGGACATCCGGGTTCAGTACCAAGGGGGCGTTTGCCTTGATGTCAGGACATCACTCCCCACAGAAAACCAGGAAAATGCTTCCTAGTTGGTTGGATGATGTTCTCTCTGTCCTCCACTGCCGTCGATCCCACAACCGACACACCTCAGCGACACCCCCGGGCCAACTGAGTAGTGCACTGGCCACCCCCACTGGTGCCTTCCCCCTCGAAGGGGGAACCATCCAGTGAAGGGATACGCCGGGTTACCCGGAGGGAGGGTCGCAATATGGAGTTGGTAGCCTGTGTGGAAATCGGGGCAGGCAGTCAGAAGGGCAATAGGAGACCCGAAGGAGTGGGCAGCTAGGAAGAAGGGAAGGCGCAAAAAAAGAAAAACATAAGCTACTAAAAAATGAAAAGAGCAGAAAAATGAGGCCCTACTGTATAAATCACACATGATGTGCAGATCGTGGGATATGGAAAATATTCTCACTCCTGCATTATGAGCTCTGGATAATCTCACTCTTGAGTATCCAGAGCTCACTCTGCAGGAGTGAGAATATTTTCCATATCACACTTCTGCTCATCATATATCCTCTATGTAGTCTGGAGAGCAATGAACAGTAGGTCAGTGTTGGGAGACATAACAGACACACTGATCTGTATAACGTTGAGGAAAGGAGAGCTTGGGAGAACTGGGGGTTAACCAGCAATGGCAACAAGTATTTTCTGGAGGGCACTCCAGGCTTTAGGGGCAGCCCAACTGAAGGCCATCATCCCACATTTAGAGAGATGTTAAATGTATATGGACCCTGGGGCCTAAATAAGAGTGAGAGGATATACACAGGTAGAGAATTATTCAGGACTTTGAAGGTCCAATGATTAAGATGTTTTGACCTATCATGTTTGTAACCGAATTCAACCACATAGCAGGGGGAATCTGTAACACTGTCCGTAAGAATTGGGCTATTCTTAAAGGAGAAAACATAGTCAAAAAGACTATTAAAGAGAAACCAAGGGTGTCTTAAAAGGGGCACCAGTATTTCTGACAAAGTAGTTCATAGCAGACAGACATATGACAAACAGTACTGGCACCTGGTTACCAACTAGGCCGAAAGGATTTCAGAAGTGTAAAAGATGCAACATCTGTAGGTTTGCTGAACCTGGCAGTACCTTCATGCACCCTAGTGAACCCACGAGACAAATAAGAATCGAATAGTGCATAACCTCTGATACACCTATTGTAGTGTACGCTTTTTAGTGTGGGTGTAACAAAATATATGTGGGGCGTTCTACCAGGCCTTTAAAACATAGGTTACAAGAACATGTGAGATTCATTGAAAAGGCCAAAGAGGACATACACGAGTAGGGGTCCATTTTGCTGTAGCCCATGTTTCCAATATTGATAACTGGTCTTGAACATATACCTATACTAAGGAAAGGTGGCAGTCAAACAAATTTATTGGACAAGAGAGAAAGTTACTGGATTTTTACATTGAAAGGAGTCAAACTAGAAGGAATGAATGAAAACTGGGATATAAAACCCTACTTGAATTGAAATGGACCACACTATTATATTTTTGTGCGACTTTTCCAGGTTCTTTTAATTCTGCTTTTCTTCCTTCCTTCTCCCCATTACAATTTTCACCCCCTTTATCCTTCTCTTTTATCCTCCGCTCCCTTTACCCCCTTCCCCCTTCTTCTGCATTCTTTCCCTCTACTCCCATTCCTTTTTTTCTTCTTTCACTTTTCTCATTTCTCTTCTGTTCTTCTGACCTGTTTTCTCTGCCTGTTCATTATATTTTTATTTCCAATCTTTTTTAATTTTGTGTACACCCTTTGACAATAATTAATACTTCCAGAAGTTTACTCCAAAATTTAACAAATGTGAATTTTTTTTTATCATGACTTGATTTTTGCACCTTCGCTGGCAGCCCCCCATCGAACCGACCCCCCAAGCCCCGTCCCCTGGAATTACTGGCGCTTACCTTGCCTGGCCGCGGCGCCTGTGGGGAGTCAGTCTTCATCTTGCTGCCGGTGTATTTTCCCCTCCGAGGGAGAGGGGGGACATGATAGAAACTTTCAAATACCTCAGGGGAATCAACAAAGTCCAAGAGGGTAGCATCTTTCAGAAAAAGATGTGCATGAACAAGGGGGCACAATTTAAAGATAGAGGTGGGGATGGATCAGAGGTAATGTGAGAAAGTATTTCTTCACAGAGAGGGTTGTAGATGCATGGAACAGCCTTCCTGAGGAGGTCATAGAGTCAAAAATAATGTGGGAATTCAAAAATGCATGGGACAGACATAAGGCAATTTTAGTGGGGGGGAAGGAGGAAGTAGGCTGTTGATTAACTAGTATCTGCAGCTTATACATTAGGTAGGGAAATGGGCAGACTAGGTGGACCAAGCGGTCTTTATCTGCCGTCAAATTCTATGTTTCTCCCAGGGGCCCCAGGAGTAGGCATGCATGCTCTGTACAGCCCCGGTTAGGACCCTTTTCCCCCCACCCCATGGCCTAATGCCTGGGCACCCTCTGAGCCCGTGCTTCCCCTAGCCTCCACTGGGGGTTGCCATTGGCCAAGGAATGCCACACTACCTCCCCGGAGAAGAGAGCTTACCTGCCAGCAGCTCCAACCAGCTCCGCCCTACCCCCCGTTGCCAACCTCCGATGACCTAGGCTCGTTCCCGAACCCAGGTCGCCAGCATGGGTCATGGTAAGGCGCCAGCACCTCAACCCTCTACGCCACTGGGTTGGCTACAAAATTGAAATTTGAAATAAAATTGTCTTTTAGTTTCAAAGTTTCACAGCAGTAACAGATGTGGAACTATATATGTATTAGAAACATTTCCTTGTATCCAAGGAAGCTTATTCATTTATTTTCGCTATCGCCACAGATTTTGACTTGCACCCTATTTTTTCCTCGTATGTCCATGAGTCACTTTTGATAGGCTGTTGACTGCTGGAACCCAGAGGCGAGATCGCAGATTTCAAAGATACTCCTCTTAACTTGTACCAGAGAAATTGGCAGACAATATGTATATATGAATTAGCTTTTTTTTTTTGTGTGTGTGTGTGTGTGTGTGTGTGTGTGTGTGTGAGTGTGTGTGTATATATATATATATATATATATATATATATATATATATATGCATTAGCTTTATAGATATGTTTATTTTCTCTACTTTTTCTATTTGGGCTTAAACAATGACAGGCATTAGCCTAATAAAATCTGAATGTGCTTTAGCCCTATAGAGAAACAACATTGCTGTAAATAGATTTTGTATATGTGTCTATGGTTTTTTATAAAATGTTTTCATTATGATTGCACTCAAGCACTATCTGGTTTATTAATTGGTTCAATTGATGACTGTATAAATTCTTATCTGTCCTTCCCATTACCACGCCCCCCGACGAAGGGCTGTTTGGACCCGAAGCGCCGGGGCTAATGGTGGTGGTATGTTGTAAGTTACACTCTCACTGCATATGGCTTATTAAAGATTAAAACGTAACTTTGCGTGAGAGTGCTTTTTTGGCTCCTTGGTACCTGTAAGGAGTGCAGACTGTTATGGACATTTTGCTGAAATTTGGGCTTGCTACCTTTGTGTGCACCCCTCCCAATCCGGGCTACTCGCAGTGCATTCCTCTGGACTTTCAAAGTCTGAAAGCACTAGGTTTAATGTGTTATTTATACTAACCATGAATGATAGTTCATTTACAACAAAGGCTATTCGTTTTATTTTTTGCTATAATGTCCTGTTATCCTAAACATTCCCACAGCAACAGACTGTGATGTGAAAAGCAGAATTTTATCATCATCTAGAAAGGGTGAAGGAAGTATTATTTTACAGAAGGGCTGGTGGAGGTGTGGAAAAGTCTGCCAGATGAGGCGGTGGATGCAAAAACCGTTAGTGGTTTCAAGCATGGCTGGGACAGAATGAAGGGCATAGTGGTTGCTTGGGGTTACAGAATCAGGGTAGCGAATGGAGGGGGATTGGGGGGCTAGGACCCTGGAAGAAATGTAGGTCCCAGGGCTCACTAGGGAACTCAGGCAGACAGGATGGTCCACTGGTCTTTTTCTGCTGGGGCAATCACAGCGTACGCTTCCTCACACTGCCCTGCCAATGTGCCTCAAACCATATGCAGAAGCACATGCTCACAAAATGATGGCTGTTGTCTCAAACTATTAAGAAAAAGAAAAAAAAACACCCCCTGACGAAGCCTCAGGCATATGAGGCAAAGTGCTGTTGCTTAGTGCCGTGCTCTCAATAAACCTGGTATTTACTATGTACTTTTTGAGGGTTTTTTTCTCTCTCTGTGGAGTGCCTCTGTTTGTTTTTTCCTCAGTGTGCCTCAACCCTGTCACGGAGGGACTACCACATAGGCGAGAGTTTAATTCAGATTCCATCCTTGGCTTCTTGTGTCAAGCTGCCAACAAGGGAGCCAATTAGTGCCATTTGCACTGGTGGTTTTGTGTTGTGGACACCCTCGCACTGGGAACTGGGCTGAGATCACCACAACTCCTTTCATAAAGGCCACTGAACAGCCCTCAGATGATAAACGGCTTTCAGCTACTACTGACCAGGGCTTGACTTGAACCAGTGACTGTGACCGAGTCATTCATTTCCAAGGGAGACTGTGGGCTCAATTTTCAAAGCCCTTTGAATGCTGCAAGCCCCTATTAAGCTATTCATTAGGTGCATGGGGCTTGTGGCACTCTTCCGACCGGGGATCGGATTTTCAATCTGGAGCACCAATAGCTGCAAGTTAGAGCAGCTTTTCCCTGGTCTAACCTGCACCTTTTGGAGGACCCTTTTTTACAGAGCTTGCACCAAAGCTTTGGCACAAGCTGCTACAAATTGAGGAAACTGTTGCAACTATGCCCGATGTACTAAAATCGGGTGTAACTGCGTCAAAGGAGTTTGGCGCTGCTGCACCAAAAAATGGGTTTGACGCAGGATTTGATGTAACCTGTGTCACCCTTTCAAAATCAAGATCTGTGTCTCTAATAATGATGCAAAGTGTTTGAAACAAATTCACAATTCCTACAGCATTCCTGATGTGGTAATACTGAAACCAATAGCCACATAATGGAAAAATCAAGATAACCTATTGGTACTGCCTTACCAGAAAGACTGGTTGTCTGGTCGTATCCATTGCTTTCATTCCAGTCAGCATCTCAGCCAAAACCTAGAAGGACATACATTAGTTTATATCAGGATGTTTTTTCCTTTCACAACTGTTTAGAGATCAGCTGACACCTCATGCAGTCGCAGGCAGGCAACTCATACTAAGGAGCTGCCTGCCTGAGGAGCTGATTTAGTTTACAATTTAAAGAGCTAGTGTACTGCCTGGAAACTGCCTGCAATTAATCATAACTTTCAGATGTAGTCAGCTATTACTTCTTATATCCCAAGTATTTATTATTTTCTGTTTGTTAATTAGAAGCTTTTCCACCTGGCAGTACTGGGGTGATGTGTGGAGCAGCACTCTGTCTGGAGGGAAAAAAACTCAGTTCTGTTCCTCCCACTACATCAACACTGAAACCACATTGACTATGACATCACTAGCAACCAATGAGAAACATTTCTCACTGCCAGGTTTCACTTTCACATGAAGCAGCAGGGACTGACTTTCCCTGGTTACTAGTGATGTCACAATTTCCTGCATTTTGATTGGTTGCTTTTGACAGTCACTGCTCAGGCTGCAATGATTGTGGTGCCTCAAGGTGTTTGGTCTCATTTCTGATGATGTAGTGGGAGGAACAGAACTTTTTTTTCCTCCAGACGGAATACTGCTTCACACATCACCTCAGTTCTGCCAGTTGGAAAATCTTCCAATTAGCAAACAGAAAATAAAAAATACTTCAGCTACTGGAAGTGACAGCTGACTGCATCTGAAAATTACTATCAATTCCAAGCAGTACACTAGCTCTTTAATTTTATGGGGCAGTAATTGAATAGAACTTGCATATGAAAGCTCGGCTTGTAACTTCAAAGTACAAGTGGCTGCCAAGTGCTGTAGCCCCACCCCTAAAAATAACAATTTGATGATGCAAGGTAGGCAACGGGGCTGCAGGCGCTCTATATTTACAGAACTGTTTATTCAGGGGAGGGGGCCATCTAAACACATTCAGTAGCTTTGATTGTGGTTGCTCATGTATGGGTCTGTAATATATATGCTACTGAATGTATGATTAGATGGCTCCCCTCTCCTGATTACACAGTTCAATATAAAGAACATATATATAACTTGACCAAAGAAATGTGGTCGGCCCACTACTGCAGTGGCCGATGGTCTGCATGCCATCTAGCATTCTGGGTTAGAGACCCACCAAGTGTTGAATGTTGTGATGGTCCTGCATTAGTAGAAATGAGCATCCTACCAAAGGCTTGCCTCCTTCAGAGATGAGTAGGGCTGGATTTCTGCTATAGCACAATCCTTTGGGTTCAGTGGATCAGGGGTGGGTGGGGCTTGTGCCTTTGCCTGAAGAGGGAGACTGGAGACTCTGAAAATGTAGAAGGGGGAGAGGCAGCTTGGCAGATGATGTCTCCTCCCCAGAACGAACCTCTCCAGCTGGGCTGACCGAAAAGTCTGGCCATTTTACATTCCTTCTCACTCTAAGCATTTACTACTAGACCGGCTGGGAAATCTGTCCATTCTAAGGTCCTCTTTCTTCCCCACAACTAAATATTTACAGGGCTGACTGGCCATTCTATGTTCTTCCTTATCAACCCAACTACAGGCTCTCATTCCCCTCTTCTGCACCCATTTTCATTGTTTTTTGGTTTTTTTTTACGCATGTCCTAAAATCTGACATGGAAACATAGATTTTGATGGCAGATAAGGACTGTTTGGCCCACCCAGTCTGCCCATTTCCCTACCTAATGGATAAGCTGCAGATCCTAGTTAACCAGCAGCCTACTTCTTCCTACCCCCCACCCCCTAGAATTGCCTTATGACTGTCCCATGCATGCTTGAATTCCACCACTGTTTTTGACTCCACAACCTCCTCCAGAAGGCCGTTCCATGCATCCACAACCTCTCTGTGAAAAAAACTTCCTAAATTACCTCTGAGCTGCCCTCTATCTTCAAATCGTGCCCCTTGTTCTTGCACACCTCTTTTTGAAAGATGCTACCCTCTTGGACTTTGTTGATTCCCTTGAGGTACTTGAAAGTTTCTATCATGTCCCCCCTCTCCTCCTTTCCTCGAGGCTATACATATTAAGCTCCTTAAATCTCTCTTCATATGTCTTCTGGTGCAGACCCTGCACCATTTTAATTGCCCTGCTCTGGACAGCTTCCATCCTGTCTATGTCTTTGCGGAGATTGGGTCTCCAGAACTGCTCGCAGTACTCCAGATGGGGTCTCACCAACTGTCTGTACAGAGGGATAATAACTTCCTGTTTTCTACTGGTGATGCCTCTCCCTATGCATCCCAGTATCCCCCCAGCCCTCCTTACTGCCCTCTCACATTGCTTGCCCACCTTTAGGTCATCTGATATGACTACCCCCAGGTCCCTTTCCATTTTTGTTGTTGTTAGTATCTCACCCCCCATTGTGTACACTTCCCCTGGGTTTTTGTTTCCCAGGTGCATTACCTTGCACTTCTTAGCACTGAATCTAAGATGCCATACATTTGACCATTCCTCTAACCTTGCCAAGTCCCTTCTCATCCTTTCCACCCCACCTTGTGCATCAACTCTGTTGCAGATCTTTGTGTCATCTGCAAAGACACATACTTTTCCTTCCAGTCCCTCTGCAATGTCGCTTATAAAGACATTGAAGAGGACCGGTCCTAATACTGAACCCTGCGGTACCCCACTAGTAACCCCCCTTTCTTCAGAGTGGACTCCATTTACTATTACTCTCTGTGTCCTATTCTCCAGCCAATTCTTTACCCAGGCTGTCATCTTGGGACCCACTCCCAGGTTGACTCCCTTTCTACCATCTCCTCCCTTTTCTCCACAAGTGAACTCATCCCCCTTGGGGATTTCAACATAAATTGCCTCTCCCCGTCCTTCAAATTTACCATTCACAGGAGTCCCTTAAAGTGCTAGTGGAGCCAAAACAGGCAGACAGGAAAATAACACAAATGTTAAGTAGTAGTCAGTTGTAACTGTCTATTTCTGAAGTATTTTTCTTTTTCCTTTTGTGCATCAGAACGTCTTCTATGCGATAATATTGTGCTGGATGTGTGGAACAGCTCCTGGCCTGGCAGCTGACATATCTGACTCTACTGCCCCACACTACATCATTAGAATTATGATCTCACTGACTGTGACATCACAGGTGCATGACCTAGCTGCCTCACTTGCTGTTCCTAAGTAGCAGTGATGTCACAGTCACTGAGGTCACAATGCTGATGATGTAGTTTGGGGCAGTACAGCAAGATATGTCAGTTGCCAGGCTAAGAGCTGTTCCACACATCACACCTACTATTTATTTTTTATTTAGTTTTTGTTGACCGAGTAAGTGCACTAGACAAATCCTGCCTATTTTCAGGCACGACCCGGGGGAGGGGGATACAGATGAATGCCAACTGATCTTGAACCAGATTAAGATGTTGGTGGTATTTTTAGTGAATGAGGGAAATTTGGCAGGACACGGGAAATTCCCTACTCTTTCGATAAGTGCCATGGGATCTTTAACATCCACCTGAACTACCACCAATCCAGGCAGATGGGACCTCGGTTTAACGTCTCATCCGAAGGCGGCACCTCAGAAGTGCAGCACCCCTCTCATATGCTGCTACAGTGTCAGTACTGGGATATTAACCCAAGTGCCAGATGTGGGAACTGAACCCACAGCCCTCTGATCTCCCGGCCTCAGAGGCGAGTGTGCTACCTACTGAGCCACTGACACTACTAACATCAGGTAAACAATCTTCTAATTAAACAAACGGAAAAGAGAAAGTACCTCGGATATAGAAGACAATGGTTGGCTGCTTTTAAAATCTAATATTAGTTTTAGGCAGTACACTAGCTCTTTAATGTTTCCCAGATCATTTCGGAACCCATGCAGCTCAATCCCCACTCTAGTAACCATGCCCTTCTGGACTTGGTTCTAACCTCTCGCCTTCAATGCACTGTTGCAGCAGATCTACTTCGGCTTCATTTACTGACCACTGCATGACATTCTACATCTAGTGTAGTTCTCTCTGGTGCTAAACATCAATATTCTACTGAGCAACATGGCTGCACTAGACTGACCAGCCATCCTCTCTGCCTCTGATATTGGCGTGGCCCTCGCCCTATTTCACTCCAAATTCTCTGTCTGGGACAAGTGCACCCCCCCAGGAAGTCCATGGTCAAAACTTCCCACTACCATTGGATTACCTCCAAAATCATTGGCCTGCACACCTCTCAACCCCCTTGCTCATAAATCAGGGACAAGGCTTAAAAAAAATCAGGGACAAAGTTTTAAAATCAGGGACACATCTTAAAAATGGGTGATATCCACTCAGGAAGCCAGTAGAATAAGTGGCTTAGTGTAAAATGCATTTTCTAAGGAAGAACATGTCTGTAACATTAATGTTTGACATACAATGGCAAGAAAGAATCTTGGACTGTGATTGGTCAGTTTGGGGCTGGACCCATGGTGTTATCCCAGCACGACACCACGGCTTTAGACTCAGCCTCACTGTGAACCTGTAGTTGAGCTATGTGATGACCTAGAGCTCTTTTTTTGCATCTCCTCTTAAGAAACAAAAATATTTTTCCACACTAATAAAAACATTCTTTAAAATTATTTTTTTTATTTTATATATAATAACAAGCCATTGTATAATAGGAATAATGCACTCCAGGGTGTGTGTGTCGTTTGGGATAACGCCACGCCTGGGGCATTGGACGCACTCGCCCAACCCCCAGGCGTGGCTAACCCAGCACAACACACACCCTGTCGTGCATTATTCCTTTATTATTTTATGCTTACAACCCCCACTGTTTGGTCATGGAAACACAATTTTTAGCATGAATAGAGTAAAATTGTGAGGTAAAATCAGGGACGTCCCTAAAAATCAGGGACAGTTGAGAGGTATGTTGGCCTGTTCAAGTCACATGATCTCACCTGGGCCTGCTTTAAATTGTCCCATTCCCTTCCTGACCTCATCTCTTTCAGGGCTCTGAGGAATAACTGTACGCAGGCTGTTGGGGCCACGACATCACACTATTTCAAGGACAACCTTCAGAAAAACCTCAACACCCCAGCTAAATTCTAAAAGGTTATCCACTCTCTTTTTGACTCCCCTGCCCAGTCCTCTTCCCCAATCCTCATGGTTATGGTTCACCTGTGTCGGACCCTCTTTCTGTTGCTGCTCAATTTAAAGAATTCTTCACAACCTGCACCAGCCCTTCTTCTCCCCATCCCGGCTCCTCTTTCCTCTCCTGCTCCCCTTTCACCCCTACCCATCCCTCCCATGTTTTCTGTTCCCCCTGTCACCACCCAGGAAACCCTGCTTGCCCTCTCCTCCCTCAACCCATCTAAGCTCAGCCCAGACAGGACAGACCCAAAACACAAAATCCAGGAGAAGAGTACACGGGGAAGGTTACTAACAACAACAAAATGGAAAGGGGCCTGGGGTTAGTCATATCAGATGACCTAAAAGTAGGCAAGTGATGTGATAAGGCAGTAAGGAAGGTTGGGGGGAAACTAGGATGCACAGGGAGAGGTATCACCAGCAGAAAACAGGAGGTTGTTATCCCTCTGTACACACAGTTGGTGAGATCCCATCTGGAGTACTGCACGCAGTTCTGGAGACCCCATCTCTGCAAGGACATAGACAAGATGGAGGCAGTCCAGAGGAGAGCAACTAAAATGGTGCAGGGTCTGCAACAGAAGTCATATGAAGAGAGACTAAAGGAGCTTAATATGTATACCCTTGAGGAAACAAGGGAGAGGGAGGACATGATAGAAACTTTCAAGTACCTCAAGGTAATCAACAAAGTCCAAGAGGGTAGCATCTTTCAAAAAAAGAGATGTACAAGAACAAGAGGACACAATTTGAAGACAGAGGGGGGACAGCTCAGGGGCAACGTGAGGAAGTGTTTTTTCATGGAGAGGGTGGTGAACGCATGGAATGGCCTTCTTCAGGTGGTCGTGTGGTCAAAAACATTGGGGGAATTTAAGAATGCATGGGACAAACATAAGGCACTTCTGGTGGGGGGGGTAGTAGGAAGTAGGCTGTTAAACTAGTATCTGCAGCTTATCCAATAGGTAGGGCAGTGGGCAGACTGGGTGGGCCAAGTGGTCCTTATCTGCCGTCAAAGTCTATGTTTCTATGACTCCAAGCTCCATCACCTCTCAGCTCCTGCCATAGCAACTCCACTTTTTTTTTTTTTAGTCTTTTGGTAACCGGGTAAGGCCCACCGTTGAAAGGCATTAAAATCTTTTGGAGAGCCAGCCCAGTGGCACGGAGGACTAAGGTCCCTAGCTTGCCTAGTCTGCTGGCAATTTAGTATGTTAACAAAATGCGTGCTCCTTTTAATATGGCTTGGTTGAGGTTTTCATCAGTATTCTCTGTTGTTGTTGGACAGCTGTTGTTCAAGAACACCTTCCTTGTGACTATAATGAACTAACATGCCACAGACACTGTTCCTGAACTTATGGGACAACAGGTGCACAAGACAGTGGAGAATACTGATGAAAACCTGGACTGAATCACAATAAAAGGAGCGCTCCTTTTAATATTACAAAGATAAAAAAAGTGCTAGAGCAGACTCAAAATGGGGAAAGAGGGGTCTCATACAAGGTAAGAGGTAAGGGGCAATGGAATGAGTCAACATTTTCTCTGTAATATCCACTGCTGTTTTAAGATCTAGGGCTTTTAATGGTTAAGAGTTTGAGCACCTGAGATGTGTCAGAGTCTGAGACCGAACTGTACAGCAGAAAAGTACAGTTACGTAAGAATTTACCGTGACAGTAGATCTTCAAGAGGAGCTCCTGCAGCAGGCTACACCTTAAGAACTATGCTGTCAGGCACTAGGACTACATGGCAAACTTCTAGCCAGCAGTACCCAGCTGGGGTCCTGCCACTCACGTCGGTCCACCCACCGACGTCACCCTCTGTATAAAGGAGGCAGTCCCCAACCCCACCTCGGTTCACCTGTTGGAGACCCAGAGGTTGATCAGCAGCAGAGGAGCTGAGGCAGGAGCCAAAAGTTCCCATCAGGAAAGAAAAAAAAATGAATAGGGGGATGGAGGGAGGGAAATAGCGTCTGCTGCAGGAGCTCCTCTTGAAGATCTACTGTCATGGTAAGTTCTTACGTAACTGTACTATTTTTCTTAGAGTATGAGTTCCTGCAGCAGGCTACACCTTAAGAACTGTGTCCCAAGCAGTGTTCCAGGAAGGAAAAAGGGAAAGAACAGGGTGGCAGGAACAATTCCCCTTCAATTTAAGAAAGTAGGCCTTGGAGATCAGCTAGGCCGAATCCTGCTCTCTTTCTGGAAGCAACATCCAGAGTGTGGTGCTTAACAAAGGTATGCACCAAGTTCCATGTTGCGGCAGCGCAGATACCTGCCGTTGAGACATTTCTCATAGCTGCAAAAGATGCAGCCATCCCCCTTGCTGAATGACCCTTGACCAGTCCAGGCAAGGGTTTTCTGTATTTGTCATAAATAAACACAAAGCAATTAGTCAACCATTTCGACATGGTCCATTTTGCCACAGGCTTCCCCAGGGCCCTGGGGGCAAAAGAAAAACAGCTGATCTGATTTACGGACCATTTCAGCACGGCTCAAATAGTAATGAAGGATCCTATGGACGTCTAGAGTATGAAGGAGGGCCTCCCACCAATTAGAATACTCAGGGTAATAAACTGGAAGGCAGATGTCTTGGTTCAGTGTCAGCTCAGACACCACCTTCGAGAGAAATTTAGGATTAGTGCGAAGAAATATCTGGTCAATATGAAAAATGAAATAAGGTTCTTTACACATCAATGCTTGCGCTCTGAGAACCTTCAAGCTGAAGTGATGGCAACTAAAAATAATGCTTTCCACAAGAGAAAGCGAAGGTCGCAATCTATGGCCGGTTCAAAGGGAAGCAAGGTTCATTTTTCTAGAACAAATAAATGGTCCCACGGTGGGACAGGATCCGTTATAGGAGGCTTTATATGAAGTAAGCCCCATAGGAGTGTATGAGGAAGGTCCAAATGAGCAATATTTTTAGCCTCCAAAGGTGCACGATAAGCCAAGATGGCACAGAGATGCATCTTAATGGATGGGTATCACAGCTCTGCATCCAAAAGCGAGAGGAGATATTCCAAAACTGATTTCACCGAGCAAGAAAAAGGGTCCAGGGAACATGCAGATGCCCAGATGCAGAAGTGCTTCAACTTATAGCATATGTAGCCCGTGTAGATGGCTTTCTTACCTCTACTAGGACTTGGCCACCCTCTGCGAAATTCAATGCCAGGAGACAGCACAGTCTGCAGGAACCATGCATGAAGGTGTAGAGACCGAAGATCCGGGTGGACTAAAGTGCCCTGGTCTTGGGATAGCAAGCTGGACAACAGAGGTAATTGGAAGGGGGGGGTTCCACGTCCAGTCGCTGCAAGAGAGGGAACCATATCTGACGTGGCCAGAATGGAGCTACCAAGATCACTGTTGCTCCTTCTGCCTGTAACTTGAGCAACACCCTCTGCAGCAGGGGGAAGTAAGGGAAAGTGTAAAGAAACCTCCCTGTCCAGCAGAGGGACAACGCGTCTCACCAGAAAACACCAGGCCTGGGATCTAGCGAGCAGAAATTAGGCAGTTTTGCATTGCACAGGGACGCAAAGAGGTCCAGCTCTGGATGTCCCCATCTTTCGAAGAGGTCATCCACCACTTCTTGAAGCAGTTCCCACTCGTGGTTCCTGGACGGAGAGCAACTGATCTCATCTGCTAGGATGTTTTGGATGCCTGGTACATGAACCGCTGTCAGCGTGAGTCCATATTCTTGGGCCCAGTACCACACTCTCATGACTTCTCTTTACAGAGGGCAGGAGTGTATCCCCCCTGCTTGTTTATATAAAAGACCACCGACATACTGTCTGTCTGGATAAGCAGTGGACCCTGAGAAAGGTGAGTCTGGAAGGCCTGCATGGCATACAGAATCACCCTCATCTCTAAAATGTTGATGTTTAGGGACATTTCTATGTCTGACCATGTGCCCAGAGTATGGTGATTCTGGAAATAAGTTCCCTATCCTAGACCCGATGCATCTGTGGTTAGGATCTGGCTTGGTGAATCTGACTGGAAAAGGACTCCCGCTGCCAAATTTGGATAAGTCAGCCACCATGACAGCATTTGTTGAACAGCCCTCAATATGCTGACGGGATGTTCAAGTTGTCGGACCTCTGGTCCCATTGAACCCATAGGTTCCACTGAGGAACTGTCATATGCAAGTGTGCCAGTGGTACCGTCGGTATGGCAGCCGCTGTATGTCCTAGGAGCGGCAACGTAGTCCTTGCTGTGACTAGATTGGATGCGCCTATTCAGAGGCTCAGTCTCTAAGCCGAATGGCCCTGTCGGGTGGGAGGAAAGTCCTTCCCTGCTCTGGGTCCAGAATGGCCCCTATGTACTGCAGACGTTGGCAGGGCCAAGGACAGGACTTTGGGAGGCTGAGTGTTATCCCAAGCTGCTGGAACATCTGGAATGTGTCAGACAGGGTGGGTATTAACTGCAACCTGGAGGGAGTGGTTAGGAGCCAGTCATCTAGGTAGGGATAGACGAAGTGACCCTGTCTCCTGAGAGCTACTGCCACTACCGTGACCCATTTGGTAAACACTCTTGGAGCTGAGGAGAGACCGAAAGGTAAATCCCAGAATTGGTCGTGGTTCCCCTGAAAGGTGAACCGAAGGTACCTCCAGTGGGCTGGAAACACCGGCATGTGCAGGTATGCGTCTTGCATATCCAGGCAGCATAGCCAATCCACTTGACGTAACATGGGGATCAGTCCGGGTAAGGTTACCATTCTGAACCTCTTGTATTCGATGAACTGGCTCAGCTGGCTCTGGTCCAGTATGGGTATTAGGTCCTCTGTCTTCTTGGGAACTAAGAAGAAATGGGAGTAATACCCAGTTCCCTGTTGGGAGGGAGGAACAGGCTCAATGGCTCATTTTAAGAGCAAAGCTTGGATCTCTTCCTTGATGAAGGCTGTGTGGGTTGGGGAATATCGAGAAGGGGCTGGAGGGTTGTCCGGAGGAAGCTCGGCAAACTCCAGTGTAGAACCCTTTTCAACAATGACACGAACTCCTACAACTGTCGTAATGATGGTCCACCCTTCTAGGTAGTGGGAGAACTGACACCCTACTGCTTCCCCCATCGACTCCGCTGGAAGGGGGGGTGGCTGGCAAGGAGTCATGCATGGGTGGCTGGTTTAGGCAGCGGGGACTGAAAGGATTTGGCATTCCTAGGCCCACTGTTCCCAGATGGTTGGGAGGGAGCCTTTCTCTTGAAAGGACCTTGGGGCAGTTGGCCTCTCTGTCTGTTGGCACCCGGGCGCGGAAAGGGCTTACGTTTAGGCTGCTGAGGGTCTGACTGGTACATGCGGTGAACGGATTGCACCACCTTCCCTGAGTCTTGCAGATCCATTATGATTTTTTGTACTTCCTCTCTGAAGAGAATGGACCCATGGAATGGAGCATCCAGAATGGAATCTTAGAGGTCCTATTCAAACCTGGATACCCTCAGCCAGGAGTGGCATTGGAGGCAGATCACAGTGGCCGTGGCTGTAGCTGCTGTGTCTGCCGAATCGTAGGATGCTCTTAGCACATGTTTCCCTACGTCCAGACTGGACTGAAGGATGTCCAGAAGTTCCATGTGAGACAGTTTGTCAGGTTGCTTTTGGGCCAACTAGAGGGCTTTCTTCCACAGAGATTTTTGATAGAGTACCACGTATACCAGAAAATGTAGGGACCGTATGGAACAGGTGGAAGAAGCATAAACCCTCCTCCTGAACTGGTCTAATTTCTTAGACTCCTTGTCTGGAGGCTGTGAGCTCATATGCTTGGGCTGCTTGGTCCTGCCATGTGCTGCGGCCAGGACCATGGAATCTACCTTCGGGTTCTCCCCCAGGAAAGGTTCTGGCTTGGGGAGGCTTATAGTGCCTGTCTGCCTTCTTGGGGATAGCTGAAAAGAATGAAGGGTGCTCCCATGCCAGTCTGGTGAGGTCCTGAAAGGGAGGGACCAGAGAGGGGATGACCAAAGATTTTGGATCACTCATGCCCAAAAAGGTGTGAAGCCTTTTTCTCTCCAGGTCCAGTTCCTCCGTATCTCATTGGTTTAGGAATTGGATGTGATGCATTATATCCATAAAGTTCGGGTCATCTGGAGGGGACCTGGGCGAGTTGTGAGGACCTTCTGGTTTGGGAGAGTAAATGAATCCAAAGCTTCAACCTCGACTTGAACAGATGGGGTACAGTGTATGCACTAATAAGGCAGTCAGCCTGTCGAGTAAATAAAAGTCCAAAAGGTAAGTGCAGCACAAACACTTAGACTTGAGAATTCAGATCCCAAGGTTTCACTTAAGCGTTTGATAAGCTCCAGTATGGCCTGTCCTTGCAGCTATACCAGCCTTCCTTAGGGGCCTTGAAGGAAGGCTGGTATAGCCGGCTATGCAGGGGCGCATACTTGGAGCTGTTACTAAACGCTTAATAAACCTTGGGATCTGAATTACAAGTCTTAAAGTTTGTGCTGCACTTACCTTTTGACTTTTATTTACTAGGCCCACGGGAGCGCTCTGAGTGTTACTCGGCCCTGGCGTCTCATCTGGGCATTTGTTAGGGCTTGGCAGGGTGGTAACACCTGTCATCTGGTCGCCCATCATCTGATCCACAACTTCTGGCTGTCAGGTAACGGAACTGAGAGAGTTTGGCCAGGTGTCCTGTCAACAGGTGCTCGGATGTTAGGTTGTTGATTTTTAGGGAGTGAAAGCCCTGACATTGGTTTCTGAGGCAGCGGACCTGTAGGCGTCAGAGTTAGGGTAGTTACCCCTGACGTCTGGTCGCTTGGCGCCTTACCTTGTAGTGTCTGCTTCTGGTACTTCCATTTGTCGGAGGGCCGTTCATCTAAAATGTGCATCAGTGACTTTGCCTTAGCGACTGATGACTTGTCTCGAGGGAAGTGTGCCCTGGAGCGGGAATGTTCCCGGCGTTCGTGTCGGTCATCAGAGACTTACAACGAACTAGAGGAGGATGCCTGAGCCTTATCGGCTGAAGTCCCGGCCTTAGACCCAAAGGAATACTGGAAGGGCTTAAGGTTCAAGGAGGGACCCAATGGTCCTTGCCCTGAAGAACTGCTGCCCGCAGATAAAATAAAGGTGGGAGCCTTCACCAATGACAGGCCAGCAGAGGTCAGGCCTGACGGGGGCAGAGTCCGCTCTCTTGTCAGAATGCGAACCAGAGTGTTTTTCCTTGTGGTGAGGAGATTTAGAGTGAGACTCCGAGCTACTGTGCTCCTTCTCCTGCTGTTGCTGCTTCCCTCCTGAGTGTTTTTCCTTACAGGATAACAGCGATCAGGGGGCTGAGGAGCTGGCCTTTGATGGGTGTTGAAGGGCGGCGAGCTGCTGCTACATGATATAGGCCTGGAGTGTCTTGCAGCGATGGATCCTGGTCCGTTGGTTGAATTTAGCACAGTCCGGACAGGCGTTAATGTTGTGATCAGACCCCAAACAGAAGAAGCACTGAGAGTGATGGTCTTTTGCTGGAATCTGCCATCCGCACAGACACTTAGATTTCTGTCACTTGGTAGGCGAAGACTGCGACGACATAAACTGACTTTACTCCTGAAGTTTTAAAGAAAAAATAAAGGAAAACAGGTACTTCTGACCAGAAGAAAAAGATGGCGGTCGACAGATGCAACGAGGTGTCCGAGGAGCCGAAGCGCACGGGTCGATGGCGGGAAAAGAACTGAAGTGGAGCTGGGGACCGCCTCCCTTATACAGAGGGTGACATCGGTGGGCGGACCGACGTAAGGGGTAGACTCCAGCTGGGTACTGCTGGCTAGAAGTTTGCCATGGAGTCATAGTGCCTGATGGCACAGTCCTTAAGGTGTAGCCTGCTGCAGGAGCTCATACTCGAAGAAAGATCCTATTCTACTGTATTTTTGTTTTACCAATATATTTATCCATAGTAGGTCAACTTAACTACAACTTCTTGTTTACAGTTCATTCTTTTTGTACCTTATTTGACAGCCAGATACCTTGTGCCCTTTTAACTATTACACCACACCGCCACCAAAAAAAATAAAATAAAATGTATCAAAGGTTAGATTTAGCCAACATACAATTCCACAACCAAAGATGTCCACTTTTTCTGTAATCTGTCCATGCCTGAGAAAGTCCTCTGGAAGGTAAGTGAGATAGCCTTGAAGCGTCATAGTCTTGACATGGGTGAATTCTGTCTTGTTCTCAAACCGAACACCAGCATGTCCCAGCTTTGGCGTAAAGCACTTATCCAGTAAAACATTGGAGCTGCAAGGGTAAAAGCCGCAATTACCAACTGCTTCATGAAAAAGCCATATCGCTCATCACAGACTTGAGGTCCGTTTTTTTTTCATGGTGTCTCCAACTGGGTGGGACAAACCAGTTTGTGAGTTGGTGGTCAGTCTGGCTACTAGCTTTCAAAATCTGATAGCCAAATCTATATTGTGCTTGGCCATCATTTTAAGGGCTCAAAAATCACTCTGTTGGCAAGTAGTCAGTTGGCCAGCAACTTTCAAAATCTGGTAGCCAAATCAATTGGCCACTGGCCACCTGCCTACCTAATTTGTCCCACCCTGGTCACCAACTTCACATCCTTGCAGTGCTGCAGATGGTTGTAAAACACGGCATGCAGAGTGGATCAGTCATTTTGTAAAGATGCTGCAGTTCATGATGTACAGTAAGTTGTGACTTTATGGTCACTTGTGGAGAGATGTTTATGCAAATGACCATTTCTTATTTAAACTTTTTTTTTTCACCTTCTGTTTTCTCCCCCGGGCTACTGTTAGGTGGGCTAAGGCTTTCTCGTGAGAGCTCACATCCACCCTACCACAGTGTGCGTCTCCCGACCCCCATCCCAGATCCCGGTGAATCCCCCAAGGATTTCCCCCTGTGGTGGGGCCAGGTAGGGGAGGGCTGTCCTCCCCTAGTACACAATCCAGCTTGCTGGGAGTTTGAGCCATGGATTGAGAGCATGGCCGGGCTTCATGCAGCCTACCAGCACCCCTCCATTTTCTGTTTTCGTCCCTCCCCTTCTGCGGTGATGAGCACATGCACGCCACACCTCCCTAACTCCGGCGCTGCCTTACCCGACCTCCACTGCAAGCAGCCAAGGAGTGGGACAACATTCCCTCCCTCCCTAGGTGAGGAGAACAGTCCATCGGATGCTCGATCCTCTCCCTCTTCTGCCAATTCCTAGCAACCAGGTTGCTGGCGTGGGTGAGGTGTGGCATCCAGTGTCTCAACCCTCAGTGCCACCGGGCCGGCTTTTTAAAAATTTTTTCATGTTTTAACCTTGCACCTCCTTTGCCGCCAGGAGCCTCTCTTTTCAGGCCCCACACAGTACCACTCCTCTGCCTGATAGACTCAATCTTATTGCCATCGGTCAACGCCAGATCCCCAGTGTGTCCCTCCAGTGCCAGGTTCATTTCTATCCTTCCCTGGGGGCCCCCTCCTCCCTGAGGCAGGTGAAGGAGGAGAGGGATAAGTGCAGTACCTAAACCATTACCTGGTGTCAAGTGTTGGGTAGCAGATGTGCCATCAATGAGCAGAGTATGAGCTAGAAATTTAAAACTTTTAATTTTCTGGGTTGAATTGCTATTGAAATTTTTTAGTGAAATCCCCATATCTGTAGCCAAACTCACACATTTCATTGAGTTAGACACACACACACACACACACACACACCAGCATCAAAATTTGGTGATTTCGGAGCCCAGAAAAGACAGCCAAATACAGACGTCACTAGCAAAATATGACTGACAATTGGCAGCTTAAACACTAGATGAGGGTCAGTTGGCACGGTGAAGCACACAGGAAGGCTGTCACCCAAGGCTGCCACAGCCAGGCATTTTCCTGTTAACCTAGCCCATCCCTGTCTCTCCGCTTGGCACATGCACCATGTCGGCACCCAGGGGGCACAGCCTGCTGGCCCATGGTCACCCAAGCCAGCAACAGCCCCACAGTACCTCCAGGTACAGCTCCACAAGTGGTGCCTACCCCCCCCCACCAGGAGGCACACATCTCTGGGATGCTGCCACCTCCCTGCCTACCTCTGCTTCCGACATTCCGGGCTCGGGATATAACCTGAGTCCAGCATGCTCAAGTGGTCTGCAACCACTCAGTGCCACGGAGCGGGCTCCCCTTTCTTTTTATTAGTGCTATTCTTGTTACCCGCATGGATCCCTGCATCCCCCAGCCTGACAATGAGGTTGCCATGACTTACCCCTTCTTTTTTTCCTATTATCTTTTTACCAATTTTTTTTGTTCCCTGTTTTTCTGCCCCTTCCCCCCCCAACACCCGCACGTCCTTGGCGTGAGCATGCACATGTGGAAGCACACGCACGCCATGCACTGAAGGATGCCCCACCCTACTGGTCACCCATACCCACCTGCACGAACACTGGACCTCCACCCATTGACAGCGGGACTGTGGGAGGGCAATCCTCCCTCCCTGGGAGAGGAAAGACGCCGTTAGGCAGCTCAATCCTGCTCCCACCCTCCCCCCACTCCCGATGACTCGAGGTCATTCCCAAACCCGAGTTGTCGGTGTGGCGTGAAGTGTGGTGTCCAGCGCCTCAAACCTCCAGCAGCAGCAGTGGGCTGGCTTATGACTGTCCCTTCTAATGACCAGTAGTCCTGGTAAACGACTATTTAAACAGATTTTTTTTTTTTTTTTTTTACCCAAGCTGTCTGGCCCTTTGAGCCACCACCCACTCCTGCTTCGTGCCCCTGCTGGCCCCCAACCCCAACACCCACATCTCCCACCACCATTGAGACAGTAGGGATCTGCATAGAGTGGAGCCCAGGGATAGGACAGCCATAATTTAAAAAGCTCAAAATGCATATCTTTCTCTGTTTTTTTTTTCCCTTCCCCAGTCCCTCCCACCTCCCCTGGCGCTGAGCAGTGCCTGATGGCCATGATCACGGCAGTGCACTCAGGCTGGCACTCCCCCTCTGTGACAGGTAGGCCTCGAGGGGCGCTGTGGAGCACAGACATCACCACTCTAGACCCGGCTTGTGCTACTCGGGAACCCTAGCCGCACCAGTCCTGCCTCCCTGATCTAGGTTCTGAACCCGGATTGTCAGAACAGAAGTGCAACTCCTATCTGCTGAGCCATCAGGTGACCTATCACAGCAGATTCTTGAGGTCAGCTAGCATATGCTGCGGGGTTGCCGGGTAGCTCACAGCCCCCATTCTTGGAAGATGAGCATCTCCTTCCCCTCTGCCACACGCCTGACCTCCAGCACAGATGAGCAATTTTGCTTGAAGTGTTTGCTTCATGTCTGCAGCTGAACGTGCAGTAACTGCGGTAGAAAAGCACAGCAGTAATGAAAAATCCATTCAGGCTACAAGCTGGACCTTGCTGCATTTGGGGCATGGGGGTCACGGAAGTTTTGCATATGTGATCATTACTAGTAAACATACACAGCATTTGTCGTCCATCTATAACTGTAAAAATTACTTTTGAAGGAAAAATATGCTAAGAAGCAGTCAACTATTAGGTCATGTGGAGCAGAGGTATGCAATTTTAGTGGATAACTACACACCTATGAGAGATGGAATATGCACTAAGCTTGAGGAACCTTAACATTAATCAGGCACACACATACAAAAACAATTACAATTTTTTTTTTTTTTTTAATCCAGGTTTTTATCCTGGGAGACCCTATGGTACCTTCAGCCCTCACACTCCTTTCCATCAGACTGCCAGCCAGCTACTGCCCCCAGTATCATTATGGCTTCACCGCTGCAGCAGCTCTGACCTCCCAGGATCCAACATGGAGGCTGGGGCACCTGGAATTGGCAGAGGCCACTGAGGAGCATTGAGGCTCAGATGTCATCCATCCTAGACCTAACCAAAATCTTCTCCACTTATTGCCCCACCCATCTCCCTTGAGTACCTCACCCAGGCCATACCTATCCTTGTGGGGGTGGCTGAAGTTTTGAGGTGAACTGTGATGTCTGCAACACTCACAGTCTACTGTTCAAAGAAGGAGTATTGTGGCGGGGCAAGTAAAGCCTTCCCCCCAGAGACAGAGAGCACCGTCTCCAAAGCACTATTATGAATCCTCTGACCCAGTGTCGGGATTGCAGTGCAAACTCTGTTCCCTTGTACAGATGCCACCACACAAAAAAATGCAAGGTCCTAAACAATGGAGGAAGGAACCCAAGAATGGGGTACAGGACTGGGGGAGGGGGGTTTAAAAGTGACAACTGTAGAGAGTAACCTTGATGCGACAATTACAGACAACCTGACACAATCAGAGCAGTGGAAAGGGAAATAGAATTCTGGAGTGCATAGGCCGGGGCAGAAGCAGCAGAAGGGAGGTGATTCTGCCCCTGTACAGATCCCTTGGGAGGCCACACTTAGAATACTGTGCACAGTTCTGGAGTCTGCACTGGAGGAAGGAAGGAGAGAGAGAGGCAGTGCAGAGGATGGACACCAAGATGACTCTGGGGCAGCAAGAGAAGCCCTATAAGGAAAGAGTAACTCAATTAAACTGGCAGCAGGAAATTTAAAACAGATGTCTGAAATTATTTCTTTATAGACCGGCTGGTGTTAAAGTGGAATAAGCAGCTTTGGGATATAGTCTGTGCGAAAAGAGTAGTGGGATTTAAGCAGGGGTGGGATAGGCATATGAAACTGGTAAAGGCAGGTGGGTGGGAAGGAGGGCATGAGGGAAATGGGAGTGAGTAACCGCTAGAATACTCATGAAATACAAGTAGGGTTGGGCGCACTAGATGGGCCATGAGCCCTTTTTCTGCCATCATTATCTGTTTCTGTGGCGCAGAAAAAACATTTTTACAGTTGTGAAAGAAATATGATGTGTATCCCAATGCTGTACCAATTAATCAATCAATCAAATCTTTATTTATCCAGGCGATCACCATTGAACAAGCTCATTTACAAGGTGGACCTGCTGTTGGCAGGCAAAATTGTACAGTTACACATAAATATACATAATACAAAAGGAACAGCATGTTTACAACACTGATAGAAGCAAAGTATTTACATTCCACGTCACATGTACAAGAAAGATATACATAACACAACCCAAACTGTGTGTGTATGTGTATATTATACATACACACACACACATATATATACATACATACATACATACACAGTTCCCACAGGAGCAGGATGTGTATGGATGTCATATACAATCCATAGAAGAAAAAAGGGAAGATTATTTATATTCCTGTCCAGCAGAAACATGTTACAGGCCTGGATGGAAATTCCTAAGCTATGGAGGTGCGCATAACAGTGTGTAAGCCTTAGGTAAATGCAGCAGAAGGGGGGTGGTGAATAAGAGGGATGCAGAGGGTGCTAAGGGCAAGTGGGGCAGAGGAGGGTTGTGAAAGAAATGTGTATCCCAGTGCTGTACCAATTAATGAAATCAGCAGAATAAAACTGACCTTAACTATGCAATGATCTACAATTTTGCTAGCTCCTGTAGGTCTTTTGAACTTACAGATGTGGAGCAGATGGAAAAAAAACTTAAATATTAAGCCAGGAAATATTAAAAAATTAATCCTCAGATTTATCTGGGCAATTCATGGAATGGCAAGCATTTTTTAAAAATTATTTTTTATTCTCCCCACGAGCTTATGTTTGTGAGTTAACAACAAAAACAGCAGGACACTCGTGGGCCGTCATACAAAACTGATGCCTAGCTTTTTTAACTCTGTCAAATTTCTGCTAGTCTGTTTAAGTTTAACACCCCTAAGTAGGTTGAATCACTATCTCCCAGTTACCCAGTACCTGTTGGGATAATTATTTTCTGTGTTCCCAGTGTCAGCAAGAATCGTCAAGTAAAAGTTGCAGCTGACTTTTCCTCTTAGTATTCAGAATGGTGGCATATAATGGCTGCGTGACAATGGAGGTTGAGGAGTCATGAACAGCGGGGAATTCAAGAATGCATGAGACAGACATAAGGCAATTCTAGTCGGGGGTAGGAGGAAGTAGGCTGTTGGTTAACTCGGCTCTGCAGCTTATCCATTAGGTAGGAAAATGGGCAGACTAGGTGGGCCAAGCGGTCCTTATCTGCTGTAACATTCTATGGTTCTATGTTTCTATGTGAGGGTATACGTTTAAACAAAGAAATACTGCACTCCATTAAGCCAGACTTGATTAACTTAAAGCTATGTTTCTGCTTTTAAAGCTCTAGTGTGCTGTTACTCACTATAATAGTACATCTTTGAGAGAACCTCCTCCATTTGGCCAGACCTCTGGAACTGTAAGCCATCGACATCAGGACCACTCAGAAACTTCTGCTAGCTGGGGCTGCCCACAGTGATGTGTAATGTTTGCGCCTATATAATCGTGGGTGGCCCCATCGCTCCTCAGTTTCCCACTGGAGATAAGCTCGGAGGTCCTCTTAGCATTGGAAACCAGGAGACCAGATCAGTACCAGGCATGAGAGGAAAGACATGAGACTGAAAACACAGAATACATAAGGCACTTGTGGACACTTCCAAAACAAGGCAGTGAACAACCCCGCCAGCTTATAACTCAGGAAAGGGGAAGGAAAGTGGGTGCTCTGTGGCCCACTGGAGGAGAGTCTCTCAAAGACCTACTGTCACAGTGAGTAACTGTTCTGTCTTCATCAAGCTTATCTCCTCCATTGGACTGCACGCAAGGGAAGATTTCCAAGCAGTACACAAGGTACCACCCAGCAAGGATGCCAAAGTCTGATATGCCATCATGACAGAACGCCTTGCAACACTGCAAGACCGAATCCAGCACATCTACGAGAGACAATGTCTAGACTGCAGTACTTTGTGAAAATAGGCACAGTGCTTGATGTGGCAGTGGCACATGTCAGCTTCAGAAACACTCTGAAAGCAAGCGACAAAAGAGTGGCTATACTGCACAGTACCAGGACATTCATTACCATAATTCCTACAGCATAACAGAACACAATAAAGTTAGCCAGCCATTTGGACAGGCACTGTTTGGATACAGGGATGCCTTCTTTCCCAAAACAAAATGCTATACTAAGAGAACTTTCTGCAGTCCCTAGTGAGATAAAGGCAGAAACATGCTCTTCTGTGGACATCCAGTGTATAGAGCAATGCCTCACCTTTATTAGCATGCTCAGGATAATACACGGGAAGGTGTATGGTCAGATTCAATGTAAAATCAGACACCACTTCTGGTGGAAAATGAGAACTGGTCTGCAAAAATACTCCATCCTTGTGGAAAATCAAATAAGGAGGATCATGCATCAGAGCCCAAAGCTTGGAAATTCTGCAAGTAGAACTCGTGGCAACCAAAAACAGTTTTCCATGAAAGGAAATGTATCTCACAGGTCACAGCAGGCTTAAATGGCGCCAAGGTCAATTTTTCCAAAATGAAAATAATGTCCCAATGCATAATCAATTAATGAATTGGGGAACACGTGCAGAATATTCTTCAAAAACATATGGGACACCTCTAGTTGTGGCAACATGTACCAGACAATAGAGGCTTGAAAAACTGAAACAGCAGCCAAGTGCACCTTAATGGTTGAGTACTGTAGACTGGACTCAGACAGGGACAGAAGGTAATCCAGTACCGTATTCACAGGACATGTAAATGGGTCTAGTGAATGGAAAGCACATGATATGGAGAAGTGCATCCATTTCAAAGAGTAGATGTGACTTACAGAAGCTGTCTAGCTGCACACAAGACATCAGCTACCTGGGGAGAACCCCAGAACGGGCAATGGCTATGTCTTCAAAAGCCATGCATGTAGATGCAGGTACTGCAGCTCTGGATGAACCAGGGACTCCTGGGACTGTGACAGCAGACCCGGACAAAGAGGAAGCTAAACAGGAGGCTCCACTGCCAGATGCTGCAGAAGTGAAAACCAAATCTGGTGAGGTCAGAAGGGAGCCACCAGTATCAGGCTGGCATGCTTCATTCACAACTTGAGCAGAACCATCTGTATGAGAGGAACTGGAGGAAAGGTATAAAGGAGCCTCTCTTTCCAGGACAGGGAAAATGTGCCTCACCAAAAAAACATGCCCTGGAGTGTGCGAGCAGAAAGGTGGCTGTTTTTTGTTGGGTTGGGACACAAAAAGGTCCAGCTCTGGATGATCCCATTGTGCAAAGAGGTCATGTACCACAGAGGTCAGCAGTTCCTGTTCGCACACCAGGAAGCGATACCTGCTTAGTCTGTCTACCAAGACATTTTGGACACCTGGGAGAGACATGACTGATAGCTGAAGGCTGTGAGACATCACCCAGTACCACACTCTCAGCGCTCCCCTGCACAGGGGATAAAGTAAGTGCTCCCTTGCTTGTTTATATAGAGTATGACACTGATATTATCATCTGAATCAGCAAAGGACTGGGGCTGAGGTGCTCTGGAAAGCCTGGAGACTAAGCACAACAGCCCTTATCTCAAGTACACTGATATGGAAATCGGACTCTGGATCGGTCCAGGACCCCTTGGGTCGGATAGAAACAGAGATGGGCACCTCAGACAGACCCCACAGCATCTGCTGTGAGGATCTGCATGGGAGTCAGGAAAAAGAATGGAACACCCTGTAACAAGTTCTGCAGGCTATCTGCCATAGTAGAGCATGGTGGCTGGCTCCAGAGGTGATGTGCGGTGGCTTGCTGCAGCCATCAGAGTGGGCCGATCCAGAGGTCTGGTTGCCCGGTCTGGGCTAATGAAGCCTGATGGCTGGCTCCAGAGGGGATGTGCGGCAGCTTGCTATGGCCACCAGAGCGGGCCAATTGGGAGGTCCAGTTGCCTGATCTGGGCTATTCAGTAACTCACTGGAAACAGGCACGATTGTGGAGGACTGGAGGAGGGCAGACATGATCCCTCTCCATAAGAGCAGCAGCAGGGAGGAGGCTAGCAGCTATATGGTGGTCAGTCTCACATCAGTGGTGGGGAAATTAATGGATGGAAACCCCGTTAAAGGAAAGGCTGGTTGAGTATCTTGAATCCAGTGGGCTACAAGATCAAAGGCAGCATGGAGTCACGGGGGGTTGGGGGGGGGGCTTGTGCCAGACATATCTGATTGACTTCTTTGACTGGTTGACCAGGGAAATAGATTAGGGGAGGGCAGTGGATATGGCCTATCTGGACTTTAGCAAGGCCTTTGACACTGTACCACACAGAAGACTGATAAAGAAATTAAGCAGCTTAAGGGAGGGGGGATCCAAAGTGGTGAAACAGGTAAAGAACCGGTTAATGAGCAGACGACAGAGTGTGGTAGTTAACAGCACCCACTCTAATGCCAGGCCTCCCCTAACATCTAAAACACAAATCTCTGACCTCATTAGTACAGACTGGGAACTGGATCTCCAGATCGCTCTGCTCTAGTGGCCGCAGCAAACTGCCGCACATCCCCTCTGGAGCCAGCCATCAGGTTCCATTAGCCAGACTCAGCAATTGGACCTCCAGATCGGCCTGCTCTGGTGGCCACAGCAAGCTGCTGCACATCCCCTTCTGGAGCCAGCCGTCAGACTCCATTAACCCAGACCAGGAAACCAGCCCTCCCTGTTGGCCTGCTCTGGTGGCCGCAGCAAGCCACTGCACATAACCTCTGCAGCCAGCCATCAGGCTTCATTAGCCCAGGTCAGGCAACCGAACCTCCTGATCGGCCCGCTCTGGTGGCCACAGCAAACTGCCACACATCCTCTCTACAGCCAGCCATCAGACTCCATTATCCCAGACCGGGGCAACCAGACCTCCCGATCGATTCACTCTGGTGGCCGCAGCAAGCCGCCACACATACCCTCTGGAGCCAGCCATCAGGCTGCATTAGCCCAGATCAGGCAGCCAGACCTCCCGATCGGCCCGCTCTGGTGGCCGCACCATCCTGCCGCACATCCTGTCTGGAGCCAGCCATCAGGTATGCGACAGTACAGCCAGGGTTTGAATTTTAAGCGTCATCTCACCATTATCTCCGACTGGCCATTGAAAGCCCATTGAAAGCTTTTGGCCTCTTTGGATTGGCAGCTGCAGTTCTCTCCTTTTACTCAGGCTTCCCTACCTGAAAGCTAAGAACTTAACTATTTTTTCTGTATTTCTTTATTGTTTTTGACTGGATTGCCTGTTCTGGCTAAAGTATATTTTTTCTACAGCAGATTAGTCATCCCTGTTTTAGTTTATCTGCTCCTAAAGAGAAACTAACATGAATTTCAAAATGTATCAATATTGTTACCAATGGAAATCTGCTTTACATAAGCTATTGGCTGAACCTGTAACACTTTTAGGGTCAGAACTGTAACACATTTAGCTGCCCCTCCCTTTATAGCTGCAGGCAACCTTTTTCAAAATTACAGGCATAGGAAATGACATCACATCGGGGAAAACAGACAGAAAATACAGTGTTGTCAGTAATTTACAATAAACTCTCTGGACCTTCAAAAAGAACCTAAAGAGCCATTTAATACAGGAATCTCAATGTGTCTGCCATCGTTAGCACCTAGCAAAGGCATCTCCTACCATCTGCCCTTCTGCCAAACAGACCTCTATCTCTCTCGGACACCCTGCTCATGGGGCTCAACCCCCACCCTGCCTCTCCAGCACTTCTATGCTCTAACCCCCTCGTGTTGCCGACAACTAACAGGCTCCCTGTTGGGCACAGTTATTTAGGCTCCGTTAGCACTACAGCACGGTTGCGCAAAACGTTTTTAAAAGTGGATTAGCACATATCGTGCTGTAACGTTCATACTGCAACCCCCTTCCTGTGATCCGCAACAGGCAATGCATTTTACAGCATTCACACTGCGGCAGAGATCCATGCCCACTATGAACCGAATTCAGCAGCATGGAAAAGCTGCTTACCGTGATGCTCAGTGCGCTTGCTTGAAGTGCATTAAAAGGATAGGAGCTGGCGTGTTCGCACTCTAGGTAAATTGCTTTACTTTAAAACGGATTTCTGGAAGCATGCTCAAGACCAGGTCTCATCAGGGTTTGAGCAGCTTCCAAAATTCCAATCTAAAAGCAGGTTATGTGTGAACGCGATCCGGGCCAGCACACATTTGAAATGGTTCAAGCGCTGAGAACCGTTTCAAATGCCCCAGTACGAACGGGGCCTCAGTCTGTTGCTGTATGTATCTATCTGTGTTTACTTATTCCAGTTTTAGTTTTCACTGTATTTTTTTGCTTTCCTTTGTTTAAAGACCAAATGCACCTAAATGTTCTCATTCTAATTCTATTGCTTTGTTTGTCTCATTCCTCTGTATAATCACTACTTGTTCTAAATGTACTAAGGTGGAACATATGTAAAGAGCTCTGAGCTCAAATGGTTAATCTGAGATCTGAAATAAATACATAAATAAATAAATAGTTTTTGATCCCCTCAACTCTCAGTGACATCTGCAGTAAATTGTGCTGATGGCATTTTCAGGCATCAGCATGCCTGGCATCTTACAAATCTGTAAAGTCACTGTGTCATGGAGCTACAAGTATATTGCCCTGTTGTAAAAAAAAGTTGTGTGCTGCCAATGCCAACAGTGTTTGAGCTCCTTTGGGGTTCTGTTGATTTGTGCAATGTTTTGGCACATTTCAGCTGAGTGAAATGTTTTGCACTTGTGCGGTTTGAAAAAATTCCTGCTAATACCACTCTACACAATGTTTGCATCAGTGCTGCTTTACATTTCTTTGTACTGAAGCAGTTGTGTATAATTTTTGTTTCGCTAGTATCATTTTGCGTAATAAGAGGCTGTGTGATCTATTGGTTTGAACACCAGATTTGCACCTGGGAGGTCACAGATTCAAACCTCAGTAGAGTCAAATATTAACAGTGTGACGTTCAGCGTGTGGCTTGGCCTCCCTGTTCTCCATTCCACTCAGCTGTACAAATGGGTAGAAACAGGATCCCACTGGAAACAAGATGTTACATCTCAACCAGGCTACCTTTGATAAATCAGTTATTTTGTGCTGGTGTGTGATAGGGAAGATAACTAGTATAAGTGATATTGGGAATATTCAATACATGACCATTTTAAGGGTTCATAAATTAGAAGTATTTGTCTGAACACTCTAGAAATAGGCTTTCTTTTACCAAAATGAAAAAAAAAATGGTTTATTTTCTTTATAACTGCATTTTTTTTCACTCTATCTTGTCTTTCCAACATGAAATACACAGCAGCTACTCATCTCATTGAGGCACATTCACCTGGCTGATTACTAACCACCCAGTGCCCAAATTTGTACCTTTTAACTTGTAAAAGTCTACAAATTTAATTTCGATCATAAAATGGAACAAAGAAATGGCAAGCTTTTTTTTGTTATTTAGGGCAGTAACACTTCTGTGATTTCTGTGTACAAAACCATATACTATATAAGATAAAATATGGGCAACCACACACAGCTCGGCATGTGTTTCCATCTTGGGGTTGAGATGACAGCATGGACCTCTCGAGCTTCACTCTCGAGGTCCATATGCAGGCATCTCAACCCCTTGATGGAAACACAGCCTTGTTGTGTATGGTTGCCCATATGTTATTCTCTGTAATAAAAAGTTAACAGAGACAGAGAGAGAGAAAGTAGCCAGAGATTCTTTAAATTGAGGAGGTTATTTTCTAGACTACACTGAACTGAATTACTTTTTGGACCTGTGTAAGTAACTAGTATTGATTCTGTTCTTGGGGTTGACTTGTCTTAGTTTTAACTTTAATTTGCCAGGAAAGAACTGTAGCTGGGAGATATTTGCAGTCATTTATGACTAGACCTCGTACTTAACCTCTGTGAAATAGGTGTCTGAAAGGAAAGAAGGCACTCCCTGGGGTGGAGGGTCAGAGTTGTAGTTGATTGATTCTGGATGGCATAGGTTTACTCCCTCCCACAGTTCCCCACACCCCACCCACCCCAAGTGCATGACTTCCTTTATAGCAAGGGTTCTGACATCACTTCCCCAAAACTGCTAACAACATACACCTGTTCGTATCCTTAAAGGCACAGCACACTGAATAGGGGGTAGAGACACTCACCAGCTTGCACACACTAAAACAAGAACAAAAAAACAACAAAGCAAAAGCATCTGTAACAGGAAGGAATGCAGACATGTGGAGAGTGGTGCAATGTACTGGCTGTGGAGCAGCAGTCTTCCAGGAGACATTCTGGAAAATGCATTACTGCTCTACTTGCAGGCATCTCTCTGGTCTGAGGGAGGAGGTTGCTCGTTTCCATGCTGACCTGGCAATGATTCAGAAAACCTGCTCCCCCACCCAGGGACCACCCAGGATACTGCCACTACCTCAGAGGTTGCCAAGAAAGAGTGGTTGGACCACGGTGGGCTCAGGGAGGGTGAGGGTGGTGGAACAGAGGCGCACCCCTCCAGTTGTGCCTCTCCACAATTCATTCACCACTCTGGCGGAGCATGGTTCCTCTATGGAGGCACCTGTAGTGGAGACCAAGGAGGATGCTGGGAATCTCCACAATGGAGACCCACCGGAGGGTGGCACAGGACCCCACAGGGGAAGGAAACAACTCCTGGTGGGGGACTCGACTGTTAGGGGGGGTACAACTGGGGGAGGGAAGGGAAAGGGAGGTAAGGTGCCTGCCCAGCGCTATGGCTTGGAGGGACAGGAAACGAATCCTCAGGATCATGGGAGCAGCTGCAAGGGGGAGTGAGCTGGATGTCATTATCCACCTAGGGATGAATGACCCGGCTGAGAATGGGTTCAGAACAGTGCAACAGGAGTTTGTGGAGTTGGGGAGGGGCCTTAGACAAGTAGCACACACGGTAACTTTCTCGGACGTGCTACCTGTCTATGGCATGGACGAGGCTAGAGTACTCTGCACCATGGGATTCAATGACTGGTTGAAAAACTCTTGCAGAGCTCAGGGATTTGGCTTTGTTGAGGACTGGGGCTCCACCTGGAGGGATTCAGGCCTATATAAGCGCGATGGTCTGCATCTATCCTGGAGGGGAACCAGTATCCTAGGTGATAGGTCTAAATGCTTCATTGGCAAGCATTTAAACTAGCCAAAGGGGGAGGCACTGAAAAGAAGAAAGGAAATCCTAGCCCTCCCCCCCCCAAAAAAGTCAGGGTAGTTAGTGAGGTAAACACCAAGATAGAGCAGTCGATAGGGATAAGGGCAGGGGTAAATGGAGAAAAAGACAAAGGCAGTAAGGATAGGGATTGGGCAAAAAGAAATAAAGCCAGAAAAAAAATGGAGGGTAATGAGTACCAATGCCCATAGTCTAGGTAAAAAGCTCCCTGAAATGGTGGCCTTGATGGGAGAGGGATGCCTGGATATCGTGGTGGCAGTCACAGAAACATGGTACACAGAGAACTACGACTGGGATGTCAACATACCAGGGTACTCAATCTACAGGAGGGACAGGGAGGGAAGAAGAGGAGGAGGAGTAGCTCTCTATGTAAGGGAAGGGATCAAATCAACAGAATTAAAGGGTAAACAGGGAGGAGAGGAGGCACTGTGGGTCACCCTGGAGAATGGAAATGGCTCCACAATCTGCACAGGGGTTGTATACAGACCTCCGTCTCAGGGGGAGGAAATGGACAAGGAAATGATAGAAGGCATCCTTGGGATGGCAGAGAAAGGGGAGATATTGCTGATGGGGGACTAGAATATGCCAGATGTTAACTGGAGCACTTTTGCTGCAGCCACATCCACGAGCAGGGCCATTCTCGATGCCCTACAGGGGGCATGCCTCAGATAGCTAGTTTTGGAACTCACGTGAGAGGGAGCAATCTTAGACCTGGTACTCTCAAATGGGGAAGGAGAGAGGATCTCTGGTCTTGAAGTGGGTAGCCATCTGGGAACAAGCGACCACCAAACAGTGTGGTTCATGATAAATTTAGCTGTAGAGTCAAGCCACACAAAAGTGAAGGTACTGGACTTCAGGAGGGCTTATTTTGTCAAAATGGGAGAGTGTCTTAAAAAACACTAGCAAATAGGCAAGAAGGTGGGGTGGAGCAACAATGGGGAAACACCAAACTGCCATCACAGGTGCAACAAGTCTTTGTGTGAAGCAAATAAACAAATCAAAATGAAACGAAAGAAAAAAACACTATAGTTCTCAAAAGAAGTGGCCGGGAAGGTAAGGGAGAAAAAGATAGAATTCAGGAAGTATAAGAAAACACAGAAGGAGCAGGACAGAGAACTGTACCAGTTATGGCAGAAGGAAGCGGAGAAGGCAGTCAGAATAGCAAAGGCCCAAACTGAGGAAAAGATAGCCAACTCGGTTAAAAAGGGGGATACAACCTTTTATAGGTACATTAGGGAGCAAAGAAAGACGAACACAGGGATACTGAGGCTGAATAAAGAGGAAGGTGGTTGGGCAGAGAGCCATTGTGAAAAAGTAGGGATACTGAATGAGTATTTCTGCTCAGTATTCACAATGGAAAAGCAGAGGGAGAGACCTAATCCAGTCAATAGAAGAACTCTAGATAGGGGGGCTGATATTAATCCTTTCACAGAAGAAATTGTTCTGAAAGAACTCTTCAAACTAAAGGTGGATAAAGCAATGGGGCCTGATGGATTCACCCCAGAATTCTAAAAGAACTAAGGGAAGAACTAGTAACACCACTGACTACCCTTTTTAATAAATCATGGGAGGATGGTGTGGTACCTGAGGACTGGAGAATGGTGGATGTGATTCCCCTTCACAAAAGTGGGAGCAAGACAAAGGCAGGAAACTACAGACCTGTCAGTTTGACCTCAGTGGTAGGGAAAATTATGGAATCACTTCTGAAAGAAAGAATTGTTGAGTACCTGGAGGCCAGTGGGGCAGAGGACTTTTCAAGGCAGCATGGATTCACAGCGGGAAAGTCTTGCCAAACAAATCTAATTCATTTCTTTGACTGGGTAACCAAGGTAGTAGACCAGGGACGGGCTGTGGATATGGACTTTAGCAAGGCATTTGATGCAGTCCCGCACAAAAAATTAATAAACAAATTAGCCAGCCTGGGAATGGGTCCCAGGGTGGTAGCCTGGGTAAAACACTGGCTGGACAACAGGACACAGTGGGTAATAGTAAATGGAGTCCACAGTGAAGAAAGGAGGGTTACTAGTGGGGTACCACAGGGTTCAGTACTGGGGCCAGTCCTTTTTAATGTCTTTATAAGTGACATTGCGGAGGGACTGGATGGGAAGGTATGCCTCTTTGCAGATGACACAAAGATCTGCAACAGGGTTGATATGCAAGGTGGGGTGTAAAGGAACTTGGCAAGGTTGGAGGAATGGTCAAATGTATGGCAGCTTAGATTTAATGCAAAGAAGTGCAAAGTAATGCACCTGGGAAACAAAAACCCAGGGCAAGAGTACACAATGGAGGGTGAGATACTGACAACAACAAAATGAAAAGGACCTGGGAGTAGTCGTATCAGATGACCTAAATGTGGACCAGCAATGTGAGAAGGCAGTAAGGAGGGCTGGGGGGGATACTGGGATGCATAGGGAAAGGCATCACCAGTAGAAAACAGGAAGTTGTTGTCCCTCTGTACAGACAGTTGGTGAGACCCCACCTGGAGTACTGTGTGCAGTTCTGGAGACCCAATCTCCACAAAGACATAGACAAGGTGGAGACTGTCCAGAGGAGGGCAACCAAAATGGTGCCGGGTCTGCACCAGAAGACATATGAAGAAAGACTAAAGGAGCTTAAGATGTATAGCCTTGAGGAAAGGAGGGAGAGGTCGGACATGATAGAAACTTTCAAATACCTCAAGGGAATCAACAAAGTCCAAGAGGGTAGCATTTTCCAAAAAAAGAGATGTACACTGTAGTGCAGAATGAGAGGGGTGCTGCACTTCTGAGGTGCCGTCTTTTGGATGAGACGTTAAACCGAGGTCCCATCTGCCTGGATTGGTGGTAGTTCTTGTGGATGTTAAAGATCTCATGGCACTTGTTGAAAAAAGTAGGGGAATTTTATTGAAAAAAATGGACTTCAATACAGAATAAAACAGAAAACATCAAAACAAAAATCATATTTAGCAAATACAGAAACAAAGAAAAAAGAAAGAAAATATATCAATCAGTCCATGCGATACAGTTAATCCAGAGACATGTAGATTGTTCATATGAAACACGGTCAAGATTATACTGCATTAGTCTCTTAATAGCCTTACATACATTAGCAAGCAATTCAACATGGGAAATAAATTTCTGCTGCAAAATCCAGAGACACCTAGATTGCCAAATATGAAAACGTATGATACATAAAATAACACAAATGGTGTCACAGTAATACCTGACAAATGTATTTTGTAAGGGGCCAAACATTATGGTAGGGTAATCAATATCCCTGAATCCAGTCTCATTCCAATGGTCCACCAGTAAGGACCAAAATGGTCTTATATAGGAACAATCTGAAAATAAGTGACATTGGGTTTCTAAAAGTTGGTCATAAGTTGGTCTAGGACAATACCTCTCTGATAACTGTTTTTGTTTACTATTCCCCTTGACCCCCAATCTCCCATAATTGCTTAACCATAAACAATACCAGGCATATGATGGGATCCTTCTATTCATAAGGTGTCTCAAAACAGCTAACTTTCTATCTGCCAGGCAGTCAGGAAAAACAACTTCCATTGTACATTCGACAGACAAACTATGCTTATATACCTTCTTTCTATTCAAGGTCTGGAGATGACATGGGGTAATGTCCCACCGAATAACCTGTTTCATACATTTCAGCATGGAAGAAGGTAAATAAGGAAGTCTAGATAATAACCTAGGCTTCTTTTCCTGCCAACTGGGCCTACATAAGAATAGCCAGTGTTCTACCAAAGGCCTCCATTAAACATTCCCAGGTTTCAAAACCATCCCCAAATTATAAACTAAAAAAATACTAAAAAAGAAAGCAAAAGGGTGGATCATAGAAACCCCACCCTCAGCAATCGGGTGATAGGTTAATTCTCTCTTAATAGGGTTTAATCGAGACCCCCAGAATGCTTGAAAAAAACCACTAAATAACTGAGTCCAAATACGGAATGGTGGAGGGAAACATAACTGATATACAAGAATACTGGAGTAAGAATAGTCTTAATTAACAGAACCCTTTTTTTCTTAGAAAGTTGCTGTCCTTTCCAGTCCCCAACCAAGCAAGTCCCCCTACCCAGGGCTACTTCCCAGTTTCGTCCTGCCATATCTCCAGAACCAAACTGTACCCCCAGAATCTTAATAGGTTCCCGGGAAACAGGGATTCCTGCTATGACACCAGATGGTGGCACAGGAGTAGACCCAATGACTACCCCGTACTCTTCCTATAATTAATCCCAGAACCAGAAATACTCAAAAAAATACTAATAGTGTCTTGTAAGGCCTGGACAGAAACCTGGGGGGTTAGAATCAACACCAGATCATCTGCATAAGCCAGTACCTTTTGCTGCGGCAGGGTGGGAGAGACATCAATACCAGTCAGAGCATAGTTGGATTGTAATATCCTAATAAAAATGTCTTTTGTAAAGTGTAGTAGAAATTTCTGAGTTCATACTGGTATATGCTGTTACAGGGTTACGGAATGTCACTGAGGTTACTTGAGGTACATTTGTAAAAGCAGAAAGCAAGATAAAACTGGATAGAACTGGTTGTGTCTTGTACCAGCCTGAATAACAGGCTCGGACAAAGTATAAAATAACAACATGCTTGGGCAAAATATAAGATAACAGCACGTTGAGGCATTGAAGGCAAGCTGTATGTTGCTATGGTGTGAGTGAAACTCATTGTTTCACTCAGGTCAGATTGACCCAGGCATGTATCAAGCAGTATTGGGAAAGAAATGAAATAAGCAGTGGAAAAGTACCCCATACATTGGTATCAACTTGTTTTTCTGTTACATTGGCATCGTCGGGCATCAAAACCATATTAGGAAGTCGTTGACGGCAATTCTTGGAATAGAGATAGCAGTTCTTGGAATAGGATACTATTTTCATTGGAATTAGCAACACCTTGATAAAAAGGTATAAAGTGATTGACTAATGAAACTCAGGGAGCCTTGCATGATTTTTGAAAGCAGACTCCCATATGCATATGTAATAAACCGTTCTTTCTACTATGCAGTGGTCCTGAGTATGATTTTAAACTGAAGTGTAAGAACATATATTTTTTTCCACGACAAAAGGCATAAAGAGTAGGGCTCAACGAACATCCCTGAGTACTCCCTTACAATACGAAGTTTCCAACCATTTACGTTAGGAATAATAACAGCCCCCTGATACACTGAAGATATCCAGGCAACAAACTTATCCGGAATCCCAAAGGCTTTTAAAACTAAAAATAACAATTTATGTGCAACTCGATCAAAGGCCTTTTCTTGGTCCAATCCAAAAACAAACCCCTGTAAGTGTTCGAAGTCTCCCCTATAACAAATTTCCCTCAACCAAATGAGATTATCTTGCTGCTTCCCACCTTTAACAGCACAAGTTTGTACAGGATGAAGAAGCTGTGAAGTGGCCTTAGAAAGTCTGGCTAACAAAATTTTGCTCAAGATTTTTAAATCAGAATTCAAAAGACTAAGGGGGCGCCAATTCCCTAAGTCAGCTTTGTCACACTTCTTATACAATAAGATCAAAACAGCCTCAGTCATAGAAGGGGGATAACCACCAGAGTGCAAAATATAATTCAACAAAACAACTAATACTGGACCGAGAACACGTAGGAAGGTTTTATAAAATCCTGCTCCAAGGCCGTCAGTACTCAGAGCAGACTGAGAGGCTAAACCATGAACAGCATCAGTAACTTCATCAATAACTATGTCAGCTTCTAGAACAAGCCTATCTTCATCAGATAAGCTAGGCAAATGTAGGCGAGTCAAAATTCGGTGTATGGCACTATCTTCCAAAATAGGGTCAGCAATCTGCCCTGAAGTCATATAATTCTCTATCACTTGTAAAAGCTGATGTGGGTCACTTACAGTGTGTCCGTTTGCATCTGTCAGTGTGGAAATAAGCCGAGAGTCAACTCTATTCTTATTTTCCTTAAAAGGGTCCAAAGACTGTTTCAACACGAGTTCCAAATCGTAATTCTTGATTTAAAGATCTTCCCCTATTATACTGTAAGTCAGTCATTTGCTTTTTTATAGTGGTAATTAAATGGTTATAATCATGAGTAGTTGTTTCAGTAACTGAAATCAGATGTTGTAATTGCTGTCTAAGTTTTAAATACACCGTACATTCCTTATTTGATTTGATATGGATCTGTTGTTGAAAAAATTGTCTCCATCCCAACTTTGTATCATCCCACCAGTCCAAAACAGAGTCATAACAGTCTAAAACTGAAAGTCTCGCAGCCCAGTCCCGCAACCATAAATGTTTAATATTTGGATCATCCAACAACGCCCCATTTTATCTCCATTTGTTTTTCTTACATCTGGGGGTCCCAGCTCAGGAACTAGAGGCTGTAAGGACTCCGTGATCAAAAAATTCTATTGGTCTAGTAAAAACTTGTAGTACATGCAAAATAGTAGACAAAAAAATTAAATCAATTCTAGTTCTAAGGACACCCCTAAAATAGGTATATCCCCCTGTAGGATGTAATACCCTGTCGGCGTCTAACAAGTGAGCCATTGAAATAATTTGTTTCAAAGCAACAGAATCACAAAAAAGCTTATGGGTCTGAAGGCCTCTACCAGTGGTCGATAGGCCACAATTAAAGTCTCCCAGCCAAACCACCAGATGAGAAGTATGTAAGAAGGGTTGTACTTCCTTAAATAAAGTTATGCACTGTGCTTTGGTTTGTGTGGTAGTGTGCCCCCGGACAAACCTCTGCTGTTCTCTAGTCAGTTATTTTTCTTTTAAACCTACTGCAGTAGTACTAGTTTATTTCTATATTTTTTTTCTTACTCTATCCTTTATTTTCTACTGTAATGGGGTTGGCCTCCTATTATAGTACATTCCTGACTGTTTTCTCTTTAGGATTTGTTCAGGAGGTGGAAAGTTCCCACATATCACCAAATGAATGTCAGACTGTAAAGGTAGACACTCGATTTATATACCCCCCACCCCACAATTGAACTCAGTATGTAGAGGTTAAAAGCTGGTCATTAGCTGTTTGGACCAGGATTAAAGCAGTAAAGCTAAAATATTAACTAAATGTAGCTGTGTTGGAATTGTTGCTCATTAGAGCAAGGAGAGTGTTGCCTGACTCGCCCTGTTTCCCTGCTGCCCTCCTGTCATTGGGTTGTGAGCATCTTACAGAGACAACTAGGCAGGTACAAGCAGGAAGTGAATAAAAACAAAACAAGAAATGACTCATAGCAAGTTCTTTCTACAGTTATCGTTTTTCCCCCTTTTCTTGTTCCAACCTGCACACAAGGACTGTGCCTGCCTGGTCTTTCAATGACCCAGTCCAGATAAAATAGAGCACGTCAGAAAGGGAACAAGAACATAATTAAGTTTATAAGTTACCAGACAGAGGTGCTTAGGAAGGAACCCCTTCAGCTAGACTTCAGAGCAGCCTAAACAAAACTAATATTTAAAGTGACAGTAGCAATTTAGGTCTAGTATTCATAATCACTGTTAGTGAAGGAGTTTTATTTTATAATGGAGACATTTCATTTTCTTTTTGGGTTAAAGGCTAAACCTTACCTGCCTAACACTCCCACACATAGTTCCTAACTGTAGGAAGGCACTCATAGGACCGAACGCTCCTCTCTGTCCTGCTTTTATAGCAACATTCAGAAGGAGGTACTACATCAGAGGGAGGAGTCAGGGTGTTAAGGTGTCCCATTAGTATGCAGTTAAAATTATTATGATTTATACAAAATTTATAAAACTTTATTTGATTCAGCCAATCTAATGGGCTTATAAATATGATACAATGCAACTAATGACCTCAGTTACTGCCCAAATGCATGAATTAGTGTAGATTAATTCCTTGTATTAGTATTAGGGGCGGAGTTAGTGTAACATGATGTCATTAAGTAAATGCTATATAAAGACTTCAACTGAAGCCTGATTCAGATGGATGTTGGACACAGAGGATGGCGGTCCTGTTAGTCTGATGGGATCACCCTGTGTGAATTTTGTTTGTTTTAAACTATGAAAGTTATTTTCCTTTCATTGCTTCAGTGGATGAGTTTGGTTTGATTTGTAACAGAAATAAATCCTTTTAACACACTAAGCCAGTGTGTTTTCTACAACTCAGAACTGTCTTGTGTTGTCACTTAACCCACACTTCCACAGTTTGAGGAGCATGAATAGTAATGACCCGAAACCTTTCTGAGCAAAAAGAAAAGTCTAAGCAAAGAGCCCTCCCTGGGTGAACATCCACCAATCCGGAAACCTTAAATGCTGAATTAGAAAAAAGAATACCTATCCCGTCACAGAGGTCTTCCCCGATAGACCAAAAGGAAGATTACAAAGGCCAATAGTGAGCAGCACGCTGAAGCTCCTGATGTGTCTTTAAACGGGTATCTTGTAAACAAATGACGTCGGAGTTTAAGGTCTTAAGAAGAGAAAAACCCCCTATGCACTTCTTCTACCCTTGATCCCATTAACATTTAAAGCAGAAATCTTTATGGAATGCATAACAGGGAAACAGAAGTAAGGAAACTACAAAAGACAAAAAAATGACAAACTCAGGGAGGTTTACCCACTTGTCTTCGTCTAGTCCGTTTAGCGATAGAATCTTCTGGCCTGCATTCAGTATCAGTGGTGGAAACAATAGAGGAGGTATCAGTGTCATCCTCTGAATCCCCTCTGCATCATCCTCTAATGGGGCAAACACACTCCCTACCTTAACAGGATCCCATAGGAGGCACCGATTTAGGGATGGATTTTGTCCCAGTCATTGCCTTCCCATGTCTATTTCGTTTTCTACGTTGTACAACCTTAAAGGGGGCTTCAGGTGGGGGTGTGGGAGGTGGGCATGTGCTCCTCAGTACCAACTATAGTATACGCTTCTGTCTGATCCAAAATTGGTTTATCTAGGCTCACGTCAGAGCCTGCAGGTTGCACAACAACAGCAGTGGTCACAAGGGGGTCAGCCGCAAGTGGTGTTACAGGGACCTTAACTTGCTCAGATTCTGGGAGCGTAGGCAGAGTAGCAGCCACCTTTTTTGCCAGGGCATGCTGAGCTTGATTAATAATTCCTTCATGGGAGGGGCAATCTTCACGATTGTGAGAAGCCCAAAGACAGCGTCCGTAGGCATGTCCCGTTTGCTCACAAAGGTTGAATTTGAACAAGTTAAGGCAGGGCAAAGCCAAATGCCCATATTCCAAACAGTGACTGCATCTAGTGGTATCACAAGCTGAGCTAAGATGTAAATAAGACCCACACTTAAAGCAGGATCAGGGTTGTCCTATATAAAAGATAGACCCCCTATCCCGTCCCCCCCAAAAAAAAAACACTAGGTAGATGTACAGGGCCCAAATTCGTAGAAAAAAAGTTTCCCATTCACCTTCCAACCCCCGTCCCAAATCTGCTCACTATACATAATGGGTGAAGGCCTCCTCAAAATCTCACAGTGCTGACGCAACCTGAAGAGAATGTCCTCAACATTGACACCCTCATAAACAAAACAGTAATGGTCTTAATCAATGGTTTGGTAAGAGGAATTGCCTGAAAAGGTATCCACAATGGGTCATTTTTAAGTGAGTTGTACTGGGCCCAAAACCTATCAAGATTGGACACATTTTTTGAAACTGGCATCAAAATTACCATTACCTAAAGAAATCAGTGCAAATATTTCTGAGGTAAAAAATTCATAGACGTTTTTAGGAGGGTTTTAGCAATAAACAACCTGTCAGGAGTCTGTTCCAAGCCCCCCCCTTGCACAACAATCTGACAGCATTCCTCCGAGGAGCCGGTTCTCCACTGGAGTGAAAGAGATCAGCCACCCTGAACAAGGGGGCCAGAGAAGACCTCTCCCGGTGTTCTGCCAAAGCCTCAGGACTAGGACCCATCCTTAAATCCGCAGACAAGGAAGGATTGTGAGATAACACAGGTGTGGTACCTACACCATTTACAGGACCAGGAGGAACAGAAACAGAACATAAAAAAGGAGAGTCTTTACCCCGGGGTTTGATGGAGCTCTCTGGTAATCCAGTGTTGGTGGCCACAACAGTAGAAGGTGAACACATCCTTTGATACCAGGGATCCTTGGGGTCAGGAGTCCAATGACCCAAAGTTTCAGCAACCCAGCCCACCGCTGTTAAGGCCCTTTCAGGAGGCCAAGAAGAGTCATGAAGTGGCTGAGCAGCAGCGTTAGGCTCTGGAGGAGATTCAGTAGCTAACTCACTCCAATCCCTGCTCTTCCGTCTATCGGAAAAAGATAAAGTCCACTCCTACTCCACCTGAGCTGTTTCCGAACGGCCAAGTCCATCCGGAGCCTGTTGGCCCATTCCGAGTCTAGCTTTCCATGTTTTGGGAGCCTGCACAATGGTGTGAACAGTCGAAACAGCGGTCGGCTTTTGGCACACGGCAGAAGTGCCATACTCACTGCCAGCCGTATGGACATCCGGGTGTACTGCTACAGTAGGAGGAACAACAGTGGGAGCCACACCATCGTCCGGTCATCTAACTTGCTCTATCCGGTCTGGTGATACACTTGCCAGGGGAGAACCAGTTGTCAATGAGAGAAGCTCACTGTTAATTTTTTGCGCTTTTTTCATCCACTCCTGTTTCTGTAACAATAACGCCTGACAGCACTGGACTACTGCAGGCGAAGGCTGTCTAGAAGGGGCAACACCATCCGTAGCAGCAGCCAGATCCAAGTCAGGTAAGTCTGGAGAAACAGGCGTAACCTCCATACAGTCCAAAACGCTTTCATCCTGTGAAAAGTCAGCCACTGCCATAGCCAGGTCCACAGCCTCTTGCGTCGAAAGGACAGGAGCAGAGGCCAGAACTCCCGTCCCAGCAACATCCTCTGCCTCCACACGCCCCGGTGAAGTGGCCATCTTGGAAAGATGGCCGAAAATTGCCACAGTGGAGAGCAGGGGAATTTCCCCGGTGTCCTGGCCAAATTTCCCTCATTCACTAAAAAGGCACCACCAACAGCTTAATCTGGTTCAAGATCAGTTGGCATTCATCTGTATTCCCTTCCCCCAGGTCGTGCCTGAAAATAGGCAGGATTTGTCTAGTGTACTTACCCGGTCAACAAAAACTAAATAAAAAATATATATAAATAAATAAAAAGAACAAGGGGCATAATTTGAAGATAGAGGGGACAGCTCAAGTAATGTGAGAAGTATTTCTTCACAGAGAGGGTTGTAGATGCATGGAACAGCCTTCCTGAGGAGGTCATAAGAGTCAAAAACAGTGGGGGAATTCAAGAATGCATGGGACAGACATAAGGCAATTCTAGTGGGGGGGGGCTAGGAGGAAGTAGGCTGTTGGTTAACTAGGATCTGCAGCTTATCCGTTGGGTAGTGAGATGGGCAGACTGGGTGGGCCAAGCGGTCCTTATCTGCCATCAAATTCTATGTTTCTATGTTAACACTGAAAACATCTTAAAATTTATAAAATGTGGCCTGTTGGCACTGAGGGTTGAGGTGCTGGACACCACACCTCGCACCACGCCAGTAGACCATGTTCGGGAACGAGCTCGGGCTGCCAGGGGTCAGCAGGGGAGGGAGAGGATCAAGCGTCCCATGACAGCTCTCCTCTCCCGGGGGCGCGTGGTCTGCCATTCTGCTCCTTGGTTGCCTCCTGGTGGAGGACAGAAGCAGCACCGGACAATGGGAGATGCAAGAACATGGCATCGGAGTGCGCCTCGACGCATGTGTGCTCTTGGCCACGGGGGAAGGGGCACCAGAAAACCAGGGAAAAAGTGACCACTGGCTAGATGAAACCTCCGCAACACTCTAACTCTGCAGGTTCGCAGCGCTTCAGGGCCCACTCCAGATACCTGCTGGGTGGGGGGGACGGCCCTCCCTCTCTCCACCATGGGGGTTAATCTGTGGGGGACATAAGGCCTGGAGCGCTGAGGGAACAATAGCGGTAGGAGACTGGCAGGAAGGCTGAGGGATGCCGCCAGGTCACAAGGCAGGAAAACACATCTATAAAAAAAAAATAATTTATAAAATATTCACGTCTGCTGTTTTTTTTGTTCCACTAGCTCTTTAAGTAGGAGGCTTGAGGGAAACAGTGAGGCAGAAACCAGAACTGTCCTTCATGCACACTGAAACTAGAAGATTTGGCACCAAATCTTACAGCTACAGCTCTTGTGGGAAAGAGATGAAGACCTTGAAAACAAAGAACATCACAATCAAATTTGTTTTCTCGGAATCCGGAAAGTAACATGACTATCTGTGCTGGATATTCTTTTTTCTTTTTCATTCATAGAGCTCTTCTCCTGCCCTGGCTGCACTAGTTCTAGGAATACATCCAAAGGCGTATAGTGAGCAGGCATCATCATACCTACTAGCACAGGGGAACGACTGAGTTCACTGAAGTTTATGTAACTAATAAGCCATGACAGGGTGAGCAATTTAATGCACGCCCCAGGGGTGTAGTAAAGCACAAGGGCTGAAGGCAGAGTATCCTTAAACTCCTGGGAAGTGCATTAAAATCCTATGAAGCACACCCTGGAGGGGTTTATTACACTTATAAAATGGCTCTAAGTAGTTTTTTGGGGGGACAAAAAAATGAGATTTCACACTTGACTGTGCGTTTATAGAAATTTAATGCATGGTTAGGTGATGACTCTCAACCAGTGAAATTTCAAGATTTTTTTCTTGCCATTTTATAAGCTTTTATAATATAAAGATGCAGCTGGGTAAACCTAAAATCTTCAGAAGGTATTTCTGAAACCATAAGCTGGAACTTTACATGGTTAAATTACCACCACATACCCTGAGAATGTGGCCCCAGGGCCACAAAACGTTAACTTAGCTAATGAGTGGGTGGCATTTAATGAGTTTCAGTAATAAAATAATCTGTTTTATTGAAAACATCACGAGTTTTGAGTCATCCTCACCAACAAAGCACTGCATTTCTCTAGTACCAAACAGGCAGACTTGTCTGCTTTTTGGGTTATGTTTACATCTGTCCATAATAGGGCAGGGAGGACATCAGGGTACTCACCCCCACAGCAGCAGTAACATGAATGCATTTCCGCCAGAGTGTTTTTTTCATAGAGCCGTTTCCTGCCCCAGCTATATTAGTCCCAGGGATATATATCCTGCTTTTCCAGGGCTATGCAAACATAGTAAATTATAACTCCGTTTAGGGGTTGTCCTTAGGTTGAACTCCCTTCACTTGACTCCAAGCGTCCTCTCACTCTGGGTCTCATATAAAGGAAATGGTGGTCCCTTTATTAAAAAACAGAACATGCCCAGTCCTGTTTCAGCTGTTACAGTATGTTTCAGTCTACTGGAATACTCTTCCTGTTGCTTTTAGGCAATGCAGTAGTAAACCAGTGTCAATATCAATTGTGAAAAAGCATCTGTTATCATTGTTGAAACCTTGTGATTGTTTTTACTAAATGTTGTTCTTTTTATTATGAATGTTATTTATTGGCTGTATATTGTATTGTACGGATGTGTAAGGTCACCATTGTGAATGAGTTTTTACTCACTGGTTCTAACCTTTATAAACAAACAACCAACCAACCTCTACCTCTAGAGTAAGAGAATGCTTGGAGCAGAATGAAGGGAATTCAGACTAAGGAATTCCCCAAAACACTGCATGTCAAGCATCTGAGCCAAGTTATAATTTACATTGGGCTCTATGCATGATGCCAACATGCCGTGTAAACCGGGTGCATTGGCACTGATATGCCCATATGCTATGGAGCGGGGACCCATGGACCCTGTGCGGCATTCATGAAGGGGGTGCCCAGCAGGTACGCAGCCGCATGGACTGCAATGCACCAGGGACGTTCTGAAGCAGGCTAGCACTACGCGGTATGCACTAGAGGCGCAGTGTGTAGCAGATTCTGACGGCTGGGAACCTGCTATAACCACTGTCGCCCCTAATCCCATGGAGCCGCCAGTGGGTGGCACAACAAAGCAACCATTCCCGTAATGCCTTGTAAGCCCACTAAGTTGCAGATGGGGGCCGGGGCAGCTGACTGGCCAACCGCCTGGACAAGGAACAGCCGGGTTCGTACCAGCATTGTGACTCCACACCCCCCCTTCCTGGACAGCCCCAACCCTGCAGTGCCAAGCACCCTCCCACTCCACACATGCCCATCACTAGCTGTACCAGCCCCCCATGGCACTGACAACCCCCACCCCTCCCTCTGTTCACTTACCCTCCCATCGGTGCTGTGGCTCCCGACTGCCAGTGGCACAGCCCTCCGCACTCCTCCATGTCCGCCATCTGAGTGATCCTGGGAACGCAACCCCTATTTGTAGGGATGTAGTCCCTGTGTCACTTAAGACGGCTGGTGGCCAAGGATGTGTGCGGAGGGCTGTGCCACTGGCCATCAGGGGCCACAGCACCGACAGGAGGGTAAGTGGATAGAGGGAGGGGTGAGGATTGTCGGTGCCATGGGGGGTGCACTGGCCATTCCCCACTGATCTGGGTGCTGGGCTACCGAGTCAGGGTCCTGGGTGTGTGGCCAGTCTGGGTATAGCTGTGTGTGTGTGTGTGTGTGTGTTCGCACTACTGCCCGGTACACAGTTGTTTGGGGCACAGCAGTGTTACCTGTGGGTGGGTGGGGGATGCCCCTCTTCACATGGGAGCATAGCTGCGTGGGTCTGGGTGCTTGCAGAGGTTATTCATGCACCCGGACCCACGCTGTTTCGTGCAAGGGGTCCACTGTAGGACCCATGCTGGACATCTGATTGGATGCCTGACTGGGTCTGTGACACTGCCTGCTCCCGCCCTGCGCGGATCTGTGCACCAGGGCCAAAGACAGGTGGTGGTCATTACTAAAATAACGGCCAGTGCACACCTGTCCACAGGTGCGTGGCTACGAAGGCGGATTACGTGTTTTTGGCACGTAACTTGTGCCCATTAGTGCATAGGGCCCAGTATTATTAGAAGAATCTATTAGACATAATTTATTTAAATTTTGGTGACTGGGTAGACCCACTGAGACCGTAACAGTACGCTGCTGCATATAAACAGAGCAACCTTCCACCAGGACTTCTCTCTTGTACATTCCTCTCTCAGTTTAAAAAACAGTACAAGGTCCTATTCTTTTTCCCAGGCACTTGCAACTGCATATAACCCCCTGCCTAACAAGCAGGGAATAATCCTATGTCTTGCTCTCATTTTATGTACACTGTGAAATATGAGATGGAAAGTTGTCATTGTCCTAGAATGTATGATATTACCTATCTGTTATCTATCCTATGTTCCAGTCTATGTATCCTGTACAAATATGCGATGGAAAGTAGTTATATCATAGAATGTATGCTTGTTCCATATCTTATGTTCTACTTTGTATCATATTGCTAATAACTCTGCTTGTTAGTGTTACTACTCATAGTACAACTGTTGCTACATTGATTAATGACCAATACTTGTGGAATGCTTAGGTTCCCCGGGTCGCTACTGAAAAAGGGACTGTCTTGTCTCAGTTGGGCCTATGCAGTCATCAAAATTCAAATAAATAAGCAGTCTCTTTTTCAGGGGCAACCCAGAATTAATTACATAAATCTATAAAACACATCAAAAATACATCTCAAGCGTGACAAAAAATTAAATCAAGTTAACTACTGGTTAGTCATGGGGCGGTGTTGCAGACATTAAGATGGAGGGTCACCTGGGAACCAGCGATCACCATACAGTGTGGTTCAATACAAGGACGGCTGCAGAATTGAACCACACAAAGCCGGGGGTATTGGACTTGAGAAGGGGAGATTTCAAAAATATGGGCGAATGCCTCAGAGATGACCTGGCGAGGGGATGAAATGGGTGGGGTGCAGGAAAGGGGATTAGGCTTGCGATCAAGGATTCTGTCAGCTTGTAAACAGGGATTTATTAAATCCGCATTCGTGAAAAAATTCTTTGTTCACGACGTCATCTTGTTTTCATCCCCAAAACAAAATGTTGTAGCTTGCTCCATGGGTGACTTCTTGTTGCAATAAGGCATGGGTTTTGTTCAGGGTGATGCCCTCTACAAATCTATACCTTTGGTTTGCTTCATTTTGGCCAAAAAATGTTGAGTGTTCCCCTGAGAAACCACTTAGTCTACTACCAGAGTTGGACTGACCCAGCAGAATACCTGGAAAACTGAGAGTAAGCTGCTGATCATTTAGGATCAGGAGTTAAGTAGGTAGGGAAATGGGCAGACTAGGTGGGCCAGGCAGTCATTATCTGCTGTTAAAATCTATGTTTTTGTGTTTCTATTTCCAGGTAGGCCCCTTGCTGTTGGTGACCTGGCCTACTTTTAAACTCTGAGAATGTTTGGTTTCATCATCAATTTTTAATTAAATTGGCACATTGAGCCCTGCAAATATAAAACACTGAGCTAGTATATGATATGAGTGTGTAACCCTGGGCCCCCCACTATTTATTTTCCAGGTGGCCCCCTGTCAACTTTCCATATGGGCCCCCTGTACCCCAGTCCAACCCTGCTGCCCTGTCACAGTCATGTTCTTTGGTTCCACCCCATACCTGAAAAATCTTTGGTCAGAAATTTGAGGAATATGCACCTCGTGGTAGGTGAGTCCACTTCTAGTGGATCCCACAATTTTCAATTTGGAAAATTGCACATTACTTTCAACTTTTAATTTCCCTCAGAAAATGTGGGAATTAGCTGTGGCCCTAAGGTTGAAATGCTTTCTTTTGTCACGCTGGCAAAATCCCTTGCCTTCATCTACAACGAGTCGTTTCAGCAAACGGGAACACTGGTAGGGAATAAGCAGATAAGCCACATAGTAGTTGGCAAATCAAAGTGGCATTATAATGTTGGGTTACTTTTATTTACATGGAGAAGACTCAGATCCCTGGACTTTGGTACCACTTTATTTTTTTAAACATAAGTTTATTAATTTAGAGTAGGACACATTTTCAGCAGGCGTATAAAATACAAATGAGATATAGAACACCACATCTTGGAGATGACAGTATGTTAAGTTATACAGAGTGGCAACAAAAACCAGTATGAGCAATACAATCGCATGTTAAGACCAGTGAATGTGTATCATGTAAATGCCAGCTTCCAACCCCAGCAGTCTAGGACTCCAGATCCACAGAAGGGAAAAGGGAAAACCACCAGGACTCAGAAAACAGAAATAAGATAAATATGATCACATGACTTAGGTCATGGAACAAAAGAATCATAAGACACTGCATGCATGACCCAACTCTGTATTTAGTTTGAAACTGGTGTTAGTCTGCCACATACAGAGGCCATTATTCACTCCTTAGTATTCGCATCTCTGCGGATCTCTCACCAAGCATCCACAGCCTCATAATGGCCTTTCTGGTGCTAAAATATACAAAAATACCATACAGTGAGGTGTTACAAGGAGACCCAGTGGAGGAATGGATGGGAACATTGAAGGAGAAACAAGCCCTTCAGGGAAAGATGAGCTCTGAAGTTGGAGTGACATAGCTTCCCAGAATGGAGTAAGGAATGGGAAAAACCAAAAAAAAACCCCACAAAAAAAAAAAAAAAGTTGAATGATCAGCAGACATATGACTGCACTTCCTCCAGCAATGACCATATTCTAAAGGGAGAAATGTAACCAGAGTAGCTGGGGTATGGAAAAACCTATTCCTGCATTTCCAGGCAAATTTCCTCCAGATCAGGGAAGAGGTAACTTTAATAGAGGGGAGAGTGTATTTGAGCCACATAGAGTAAATTATGGAGGAGTTTAAATCCTGATTCCAGGCATCCAGAACAGAGGAATCTCCCAGGAAGTCTTGATGTCCTTCATACATATTGCTAATCAGATGGTGCCAGGATTCCTACCCATAAGGCTCCCATAAAGAGACGAAGGAACAGGGCAGATGGGCCAGGGAGATGAGTTATTTCAGCCTCCTTATGCAGTAGGTAAGTTTTAACCTGTAAATATCTGAAGTGTCCCCTGCTTGTCGGGCCAAACAGTGACTGTAGTTGCTCAAAGGAGAGAACACCCTGCATGCCAAGAAATTGAAAAACAAATGAAAGGCCAAGCCTTCACCAGTGTTGGACAGTATGGTCAATTCATATCCGAAAACTGCCAGCAGAAAAAGTCCATAATGGTCTATTGAGTCTGCTTGAGTCCTCAGCTAGCTCCCCTACGGGAATAAATTCTGGATAATGAGGGAAGACGCTGCAGTCTAACCCAGACTTGCAGGGTATGGGCGATGAAGACCACCAGGTGGGGGGAACCAACATAACCAGACAGCAGCTATTTTCCAATATCAAATCATTTAAGACAAACTTCATTTGTTTCCAGGGACTCTAGAGTCTATTATGGCTTGGAGTTCTGCCTTCAGTGTACCTAGGAATGCAAAACTGTTGTAGGACCAACAATTCCTCCGACAGCTAATCATATTTCTGATCACAGAAATGCTTCTTATGTGAGGCAGAGGTGATCACCCCACAGTACAGTCTTCAGGGTATCCTACAATATGAGATAGGAAATATCTGTAGAGGAACTAGCTTCTATTATTTGCCTGACATGGTCTCCAATATTGGTCCAAAAAGTTTTGACCAAGAGAACAGAGGTGTTAAACCTCCAGAATGTTGATTTGTGTGGTACTGGGTCATAATGTCGCACGCTTAACAGTGTACAACATTATGGCTAAGCGGGTACAGCATAGTCTAAGCGCTAATGGTGCCATACCGTGTATACTGCTGTACGTGGTATTGCACCAACAGTGCTTTCCCAGGCAGAGAATATGACCTCTGTTGGGAGTGTGTTCCGCTGAGCAGCTGCCGTGGCTCACAGGACTGAGCCACAGTAGCAGGAACCCAGGCGCTACGTCTGGGACCGGGTTGGATTCCCGGTCCCAGAATATTTTATTTTTTCTTTACTTGTGCACTCCCCGAATTGAACCCCCCCCCAGAGTTGAGAATCTTTAGTGGGGGGTTAGAAGGCAGACCACCCCATAATGGGAGGTGTAGAGGCTCTGCCCACACAGAAAAAAGACTTATGCCTCACGGCAGAAATTGCGTTGTATTGGCAGCGCGATTTTGCCATGATCCAGTGCCGATTTGTGTGGTGTCCCTAAACAGTCAGTGTGCCTTGATCAAGAAAAAATACTGGGCCATGAATAAAGAAAGTCCTGAATAGTGTCAAAATGTTTGCATGTACTATAAAAGTAGTCCATGTGGAAATGGGGAAAAGAAAGTGTATGCCTGGGTAGTGGGACAGAACTGTCAGCAAATATCTATGAAGTTCAACTGGTTAAGCTGAGAACAGAGATATTTTTAGGCCAGAGAAGCTCTGTGTCATGTAGGATGTGAGGTATCCAGGTCTGGGGACATAGTAATATTAAAGTCTCTGCCTAAATAAAGACATCCCTGCATCTGGTCACGGGCAGAACATGCAGAGTGGCCACCAGAATTCATTCCTCTGGTGCTCAACCTCTGCTCTGTGGGGTGCCGCAGGGATCCATTTTGGCCACCATGCTGTCTGCAGTGTATATGCTTCCATTAGAAGATATCATCAGGTGATACAGCTTGAGTTTTCACTGCTATGCAGATGATACTCAGCTGTACATGTCTTTTCTACCCAGATAGAATGATGCGCTCTCCATGCTAAATAATTGCCTTGCTGAGATCAGATGTTGGATGAATACCAGTTGGCTGAAGCTAAATCCTGATAAGACTGAGGTGTTGGTAGTGGACTCTGGTCACCTCGGGGTGGGTATGAGGGTTGGACAGCCATCAAGTTTGTTTCTTGACAACGTCCCACTCATTACCTCAGGCCAGGTGCGTAACCTGGGTATTATTTTTGACAAGGGTTTGACACTTAAGTCTCAGGTGTCGGCCGTCATCAAAACCTCTTTTTACCATCTGAGGAATATTGCCCGGGTGAAACACCTGGTTTCCCCTGATGATCTTCCAACGTTAGTCCATGCCTTTGTTACTTCCCACTTGAATTACTGTAATTCCCCTCTACCTAGGGCTACCTGGGGTTGATATCCACTGCTTGCAGCTAGTGCAGAACATGGCAGTCAGACTTTTGACTGGGACCTCTCGGTCTAGTAATATTATGCCTGTGCTCTGTGAACTGCACTGGCTGCCTGTTCAGTGGCGGACCACCTTTAAGGTTGGTTTACTGACCTTTAAAGCCCTACATGAACAGGGACCCGGTTATCTGCAAGACCTCCTTGTACCCTACTGCCCATCCGTCCCCTCCGATCCACCAATGAGGGACTGCTGGAGATTCCCAGGGTTCACTTGAAGACATCTGGCGCTCGTGCCTTCTCTTTTTCTGCACCAACCCTGTGGAATTCTCTGCCTCGTCGGTTGAGAGAGTGCCTGAGCTTTGACAGTTTTAAAATTGAATTAAAAACATATTTATTTGACTTAGCCTACCCTAAGTTCGGCTAATTTTATTGTATTAATCTGTTTTAACTTTGTTTTTTTTATCTGATATTTGTTTATTGTCTGTACAGAGCTTTGGTTATGAAAAGCACTTTAAAATAAAATTGATTTGATTTGGTCTAACAGTTTACCTAGGAAGTGTTCAAACACTGGGATATCTGTGTCGGGGGGGGGAGTAAACACTGACTAAGGTCATTGGGGTGTCGTGTAGGTGGCCGTTCAAAATGACATATTGGCCTAAGGGATCAATAAACTCCTGAGATAGGGAAAAAGGAGTCATGGAAGGGATGAGAATGGCAACATCCCACCACTTCCCCTGGATATGTGGCAAATACCTCCTACCGGCCCCCCATAAAATGTTTAAGATGCTTGATAGGGGGTTACGTGCATTTCCTGTAGGTAGATAACATCAGCCACTTGCCTATATAGGTACTGGAAAAGTTTAGTACGCTTCACTGGGTTGTTCACACCATTAATATTTTGAGAAAAATTACTAGAGGGGAGACCACCCTCAGGACCACAATTGGAAAAATAGGAAGTGTACACTGATGCCACGCTGTTCTGACCACCATCCTCCATCTGGACCCGGAAGCCGCACAAGGGAGACTGATGACTCAGACATCCATCCCATAGGACCCAAGGCAAAAGGATGTTTGAGAAGGCGGAGCCACCCTGCAAGAAGCTCCAGATCCTGATGGGAAACCTGACTACAAACCTGCTGTAAAATAAAAAATTTATACAATAAAATGATTTATTTCTGACTCTATTTGTCAGTATAAAAGATAGGATTCAGGGAAGCAACTGTGTAACCCACAAACGGTGTATAACCAGAATACCTAACCTAAGACAACAACAAAAAGGCACCAAACAGGTAGCCTATGAAACCTTGAGAACCACAACTAAGTTTCCATAGTACTGTGTTAAATGTGTAGTACTAAGCTGCTACCATTAAAGGAGAAAATAACTTGACAGTGTGTACTGTAAGCCTGACCTGAAAGCAAGAGAAAAACACTGTGGCCGGATGAAGTTAAAAGGGGACCAAAAACCTTTGGATCCTTTGCTGCCATGTGGGAAGGACTTCCAAGGGAAGGGAGTAAGACCACTCCCAGTATGCTCAAAGGGAGACAAGATGCAAGAATAATACATCTCCCGAGTCAGAGCTAGGAGAAATACAGCACACCGCCTGGGCCTCCAATTGGGTATAAGCACCCCCAAGCCATAAATAAGCTCAGGTAGAGAAGGGGCAAAATAAATATAGGAAGGGGAGAAAACAAACCATCACAGAATAATCTATCTGCATTTTTCCCGCTTCCTCTTGTTACTTGAAGTTGTCAGCCATGATACAAGGTAATTTAGTGAGCCCATAGGGAAATAACTAAACAGCTTGAATCCTGTGACTGATGTACACCCAACAAAAAAAAAATAAAAAATGAAGGAAATAGCAATCAGGATCTTACTAAGGTAAAAGTCAACCTTAGTCTTAAAGAACATAGGAAGCCACCAGAGGACAGCAAACAGTGTACTGGCTTTTCCAGAGCAGCCCATCTGTATAACTGGAGATTGTCACGGTGCATCTGATCACAGAAGGAACCAATCAAATCTAAATAAGGGGTAGTATATCAGTCAATAAAGACTACTCAGTGTAGAGGCTAGAAAAAAAAAGCAAAGTTTTTGTAGTTAAATGCCCTGCCCAGCGTGCTCTAAACAGAAACAGGACCATGTAGAATTGACTCATAATTACTGGTTTCCCTTTTTTCCCATAGGGAAACTGTGGCGTAATTTGCTGTAATGAAGGAGTGTTCATTATGGCAAACAACGCGCACGATTTCCCTCACTGTGCACATGCATGCGCTGCACTTCCTCGCTTCGCGACACTGTGCCTGCTCGGGGAACCACTATGGGACACTTCAAACTGCCACCTCGACTAGGCGGTAAGTACCTAAAAAACAAATCTGCCTCAGTCAGTGCTGTGAACAAAATAAAAAAAAATTAAAACATAAAATCAGACGGCTGACTACGGCAACTACTTCACCCTCCGCAAACCTGACTACACAGCTAGATTTTATTTTATACAATTGCTGAGGCAAAAAAAGGGAAACCTAGCAATTATATAAAATAAAATATGGGTCTGGGTGTGAAACTCGAATTTGCACACACCCTTGGGGTTAGATGCTTCATATAAACCCCTCGAGCATCAAACCCCTTGTGTGTGTGTGTAAATTCTCGTTACACACCCAGACCCATACTTTATCCTATATTTAATGGTATAAAATCTTCAGTTAAAATCACCTGATGGAGCCACAGAGAGCGCACAAATCCGAGTTAACAGTTACAAACAGCAGTCTGCTCACTCACAGTCCTGCTAGGCCACAGCAGTCAGGCCCAGGTTCCAACTAAATGAGGGACAGTGGGATATCGGTGCCTGTCCATATTCAAATAAAGAAGGCACTTTCACCAGGTTTGAAGGGTATAACAACAGTGGCAAGTTAAACATGTTTCCCTTCTGCTGGAGGCCATATTTAATACATCAGTACTTCAGCAGTGTACTACGACAACTCGGCGAAAGGATTTTGATTTATTTATTGAGATATTGGATAATACCTTTGAGTACAAGCTCATTAAATAGGTTCAGCATCTAGACAAAGCTATAAGTAACGTAAAACATAAGTAAACTACAACACAATTGTGCTTAAGTGACAGAGAACAACAAGCACAGCATGTACAAGGTCATTGGCTGATCACAATAGCCAGAGTCTGTTCAGTTACGGTAGGTAGGCATTTTTACAGAGGCTATGTTGGTAACCGGCGTCAAGTACAGTAAGTTGGGTATTGTTACAAGGTTATAGGAACAGGAGAGGAGGGGGGGGGGAGAGGAGAGAAGAGGAGTGAAGAGGAGAGAGGCAGTACCTTGGGAGGAGAGATGACAGCTGAGTGTACAGGGGAAGGAGTGTGGGAGAGAAGGAAGCAGACTCGAGGAGGAAGTTAGGAGGAGAATAGGGTATAGGACAACTGGAGGGAAGGGGAGGGTGATGGTGGGCAGGGAAATGGTTGTGGGTAGGAGGGAGCGGAAGAGGGTGGGTAGGAGGGTGGTGGGGTGGATGAAGTGAGCAGGGAACTAAGAGCAGAGATGAAATAACAAGAGGCTGGGGGGCACAAGAATAGGAGGCACTGCAGGAGTGGGTTAGCGTAAGGTCAGCGGAAGTCTGGAAATACAGTGCAGTCTGAAACAGTGCGGTGAAAACCGCAACAGTCAAAACCGTGCATGGAAAATACAGCCGGAGAAGAAAATTTTAGCAGAGGGTGATAAAATTAAAGAGGTAGTGTACTGCCCAAAACTAATATCAGATTTTACAAGCAGCCACCCATTACCTTTTATACCTGAGGTACTTTTTCTTTTCCCTTTGTTTAATTAGAAGAGTGTTTACCTGTTAGTAGGTGTGATGGATGGAACAGCTCTTAGTCTGGCAGCTGACATATCTTGCTCTACTGCCCCACACTACATCATCAGCATTGTAACCTCACTGACAGTGACATCACTGCTACTTAGGAACAGCAAGTGAGTGACTGCCAGGTCATTCACCTATGATATCACTGTCAGTGAGATTCTAATGCTGATGATGTAGTGTGGGGTAGCAAAGTAAGATATGTCAGCTGCCAGGCTAAGAGCTGTTCCACACATCCAGCACAATATTATCACACAGAAAGGCTTTCTGATAAGCAAAAGGAAAAAGAAAAATACTTCAGAGATGAAGTTATAACTGACTACTACTTAAAAGTTGTATTATTTTCCTGTCTGCCTATTTTGCTTCCACTAGCTCTTTAAATGGGGAGCTCCAGAGTAAGCAAAGGTAAAAGCCCCAGGAGATGCAAGGAGAGCTTGGAGAAGGGGGACCCAAAACCCAGTGGCTGAGGCTCATCCCATTAAAGGGAAGCTGTCGTTTGCAGGGGCTGCCACCCCTGCGAACCTTACCCTCTGGTTAAGCTTTTCAGAGAAAAGCGCCTTTTTTCCTTGAGGCGCAAAGTAATTTAATTTTTATTTCAAAACGTCTGCTACCCGGAAGTATAGTGGACGCTGTGGTGGCTCCATTAAATGTAAAGGTGTGGCACCGCACTGTACGCTTCTATACAAATACATTGAAGTGCATGGTGCCGCACGCACCTTTACACTTAATGGAGTCTCCCCAGCGTTGCTATACTTCTGGGTAGCGGCCGTTTTGAAATTAAATTAAATTACTTTGTGCCTCATGAAAGAAAGTGCTTTCCTCCAAAAAGCTTAACTGGAGGCCAAGATTTGCAGGGGCGGGAGCCTCTGCAAATGACAGCTTACCTTTAAAAAGCTAAGAAGCCGACATGGGGATGAAGCCAATTAGGCATACAAGGTGTTGAACTACCCTACAGTGGCTCAAGGAGCTGTGACCTGATGCTGTCTAGGGTCGGACTTAAATGCAGCCAAAAGGCACCGGGAGGAGGGGAGACAGTGGCCTGTTCTAATAAGATGTCTCCTCCTTGGCTCCACAAACCCATACTATACTAACAAATAAGAATCCTATATCAGGGCTGCAGGAGCAAAAAGCACCAAGGAAATCCACAGCTAAAATAGGCACTTGTTAACAAAAGGCCTGGAAGCCCTACCACTGTGTCGCTCCTGCTGCCAGGATCTCAACCCCCTCACCCCCTTGGTACCTGCAGTTCCTGAGGTAAAGTTAGTGTCCTTCAGGAATAGTACCCTCAGGTTCTAGCCATCTCTCTTCTAAAGGCAGAGAGGTGGGCAAGAATGTCTGCCTTGGTATTCCCTGGCTGGTGGCGATGTTGAGCTGTAGACGAAAATGACTGCCAGCGTGCAGGTTGATAGGAAGGTGTGGTATGCATAGGGGTTCAATCCGGGATTTCGGTGTCCCTAGTCTGTAGATCTTCATATGCCTCAGCTGCAGAAATGTATTCTTTTGATCCATCCGGAGACTGAAAACTGAGGCAAACTGGATAGGGGGTACATAACTTCAGCTGCTTTTGTTGGATGGCCTGTAGAAATGGTAAGTATCCCCTTTGATGACACATGGTAAACAGAGCATAACCATTGTCAAAGTAAATGCACGTTTGCCTCTAAAACACCATTTTCTTTTGTCATGCAGCCTGCAATATTTTTCTTTTGCCAAGTAGTTAAAGAACCAGACTATCACCGACCTTGGCTGGGCATCAGGTGAGGCCAGCCTCAGGCTGAGGACTCTGCACATTTTTTCGACGTCCAGGTAGAAGCCAGGATCAAGGTCTGAGTCATGTGGAGAAAAGAATTCAAAAAGTCCACAAGGTTGGTGCCGTTAGAGTTTTGTGGCAGACCATACAGAGCGTATATTCTTATGCCTAGCTCTGTTTTCGGTATCCGCCTGATGGGCTATAATAAGGGCCTGGGTCTCCTGTATATCCTTCTGGGTTGTTTCCACATCATCAACCCTACTTTCAGTAGCTGTGGCCTGTCTTTCTATGTCATCCATGCGCTGCTCTAGCATGGCTACATCCCGACGGATTTTCCTCATAGCCTCCTTCATGTCTGCATGAAATGCCACCACTTCTTGATAAAGTCTGTAGCCAGAATTTATTGTTTTTTGGTGTGCATTTAGTTTTAGGTTAATCTCCAGCTGTTGCAGCCTGAGCAAGCTCTGAGTCAGACATTTCTGTTAGGGATCTGTCACCATCCACCAATACAGTCACAGGTTTTGACTTGTTTGATCTCACCATGACCAGCAGTTAGTGAGTGAAAGGTGTAATACCAATACAAGAAATATGGTTTTGTATGTAGGGCAATTGAATATTGGAATAAGTAGCCGACATATGTTGTGCAGGCAGATTCATTCTCTACTTTTAAGACTAGGTTGGATAAACATTTGACAGTTGGCGACGATTGTTACCGCCACTGAATTGTGGAGACAGCCTACAATGGACTATTAACCTTCTTGATTGTCTTACATAACTTTAGTATGAACCATGCTCTGAAATCCCTTCCACTATGGTTTCTACAGGGTATTTACATAGAAACATAGCAACTGATGGCAGATAAGGACCGCTAGACCCCTCCAGTCTGCCCATTTCCCTATCTACGGCAAAAGCCGCAGCCCTACTTGATCTCCGGCTTTACCTTCCCATTCCTATCGCTAGGGTTCCCCTATGCCTGTTCCGTGCATTTTTAAATATCCCCTCTACCTCCACTGAAAGTCTAGTCCATGCATCCACCGCCCTTTCTGTGAAAAAATACTTCCTCACTTTACCCCTTAGCCTACTCCCTTCCAACCTCATGTCATGCCCCTTTGTTTCTGAACATCTTCTTTTCTGGAAGATGCTACCCTCTAGTACTCTGTTTATTCCCTTTAGATATTTGTAGGTTTCTATCATATCTCCCCTGTCTCTTCTCTCCTCTCCTCCAGGGTATAGATATTGAGGTCTCTCAGTCTCTCCTGATATGACTTTTGGGGCAGGCCCTCTATCACCTTTGTTGCCCCTCTTTGAACTGCCTCCACCCTAGTTATGTCTTTATGGAGATGAGGCCTCCAGAACTGGATACAGTACTCCAAATGAGGCCTCACCAATGATCTGTACAGTGGTGCCACCACCTCCTTTGTTCTGCTGGTGATACCTCTCCCTATGCACCCCAGCAACTCACTGGCTCTCGCCACTTGGTTGAGTGGCCTGCTGTGTTGAAATTCATCAGGTTTTAACCAGGGTTATGCACACGAGAGATGGGAGCTGAGAGATCAAGTAGCCATTACAACCATGACGTCGCTGGAAGCCCCCCTGGTACTTCTTCCCAAGTAAATTCCTCATAACAGTCTACCAGCTAAAGTGGTGGGTACGCAAACAGTCAGGGGATTCAAGCAGGACTGGGACATAATGAAGGGAATAGTATTTACTGGGGGCGACAGGACCAAGGAGGAGGAAAATAGAGAGGGGCTGGTGAGGGTTAGTACCCTGGAGGAACAGTAGGTCCCAGGGATTATAGTGAACTTAGACAGACTGGATGGTCCTCTGGTCTTTTTCTGACGTCATTGTCTATGTTTCTATATAAAATTGCTATAAAAGTGTAATTTTCATATATATATATATATATATATATATATATATATATATATAATAAATCATTAGTGTTATAAAAAGGCAAACAGTAATTTTATTGACACTTGTAACACTGGTATATGATCAGATTATTTTTCTTTCTCTGTGGATACTGTAATTTGTGCATTTATCTAAATTGTTTGTACAAAAAATTTTTTCCTTGAATGTAACTTTTGTCCAGTGGGAACATCCGGGTCAAAAACTCGAAAACTGGCCTCCCACAACACAATAATCTGGTGAGTACCCATACACAACATTAAAAATATATATATTTTTTTTTAAATAGCAGAGAAGCAAGGGTCAGAGTTAGCAGCCAGCAGAAGAAGACATGCTCAAGAAGAGTTCCATTTCAGCTTGCAGTAATTCTAGTCCTTTAAACTTTTTAACAGTACGTTAACAACTTGATAGATCTCATTGAGTACTGTGCCAAAACTACCGAATTAGTGCTATGCGAAGACCTCGGCAGCAGGCCACTCAACCAAGTGGCAAAACCACCAGCCAGAAGCCACAGTGGCAAGTGGGAAGTAACGGAGCAGGCCAAGTGAGTGGCAGTAGTTTGCGTAAGGAACTCATGCATGCAGTCTTACTGTAGGTCATACACAATTTAGAGCGTAAAGTGGAATCATTTAATATGAGGATCACCATCATGAAGACAATGATGGAGCTGATCACCACGGACTCCAAAGTGACACAGGAAACAGCCAGTACCAGGGCTCACAAAGGAACATAAACTTCTTCAGAGCTGCCTCGAGCAGCTGGAAAATGGCCCAGGGATGGCTAATATCTGCTGCTATGTTTTCCAGAGGAAAAGGAGCATGCAGATCCGTTAGCAGCGGTGGACCTGTCTAAAGAACTATTAGACATTGACACTGGGGATCATGTATATATAAGGCGTATAGATTTACACATCGCCAATGGCCTACAGAGCCACCCCCACCAGGAACATTGCTGCTGATTACCCACAGACCCCATTTAAGGGACACAATACTTCAAGCTGCTAAAAGAAAAAAATGTGGACTTCTGATTTTGGAAGATGGGTCACTGGTGTTCTTCCCAGACCCCAGCTACTCAATGCAACAGCACCGAAAGGCATTTGACTGTGCAGGCGGGCCTCCAATCACTGGGAATTGTACATGCCCTTCAGCACTCTGCTAAACTGTTTGTAACTTATGCAGGCAAAATGTTTCCTTTAACTGGAGGCCAGCAAAAATTTGGAGGCAATTAAATCAGACTTTGGTGCCAAACAAAACACCCAGGATTCGGACACAGACGGCTGACTTGCCAATTTAATGTACTATTGGCGTGCTCCATGTTCCAGATGTGGCCATTTTTTCTCAAATCCCTAAAGTGTAACATGTTTCTTTTTGTTTAACAATGTTAGTTGGTGACTTAAACTAGGGAAAATATCTAAGACTGGTATTGGGAGGCTATAAGGCCATCCGGTAGGGTGAGGAACTCTGTTCATCCTATTGAATAACGTAAGATGGTGTACTCTTGCTGGGATTCATTTACTGAGACAGGGAGCTGCTGATGGCAAGATGGTGATGGCCACATGGCAGAGTATCTTAATAGACAACATGTGCATGGCGTTGATCTACGCAAAGCTTGACTTTCAACATTTGGATAGATGTGAGTGCCATGATCTTACTATTTCTATTTAAATTGTTTGCTAGACTGTCAATTTACTGATGCACTGCATTTATCAGCTGTCTCTTAAAATGATATATCATCACTAATATTTTTATCTCACTGTTTGGGTAATACATATAAAACATGTACTAATTTTGTAGGACCTTGTTATGGTCTTAGGAACTGTTGAAATGATGCTGTGTTTTAAGGACTGCTTCAACCTAAGCATATTTAGTATGTTTGAAAGTGAACTGCTGCTGTCGGAGCCCCATGGCTGACCTCTCAATTTTCGGGGCTGATTTTAATACGTGTCACATTTTTATTCACAACTACTGGGCTTTAGTGCTACGACACGAGGTACTGGTTAAAATTTACTGGACATTTTTCCAAACACAGTCCAAAGCAATGCTGCTAAATAATGCATCCTAATGAATTTCTTTGTTGTTACAGTATATTAAATATGTCAGACCCCCCCAATTTGAACCACAGGAAGATAAGTAGGCCAAGCCTCCAAAAGCTACCAGCTCCCAAACATCTGGAACAATCTACCCTGAAAAATGACAGCCCCTTCCTCCCTCAAATCAAGCAAGGCTCTGATCAAGTCTCACTACAAATGCCCAATGGTCTATCCTCATTGCCTAGCACACACCCCTCCGTAAGTCCAGAGCCCCATCCCCGAGCCAAAGCCCAGGCTCCCCCTCTGCAGCAGGCCTAATAGGCCAGGAGTCGTGGAAGGACAGAAGCTCAGCAACTGCAACTTACACACAGTTAGCACAGGAAGGCTACCAAGTATGTTCCTTCGATTCATCACACCTCCATATTAATCCTGAACTATATGTAAAACTGCTGTGCCCTCCTAGAGGGGCTGTTGTGGCCATCTGTTCACCACCCAACTAACTCAGTGTATCTCTTAATGTATGTGCTGTGACGCTTGGCCAGCTGGTTATGATTATTGTATGATATTGATAGTATAAATAAATGGTCAGTGTATGACATGTCAGTCTGAGATTTGGCCCTTTTAAATTACATGGTGTCAGCAGCTGAAATCACAGGATGTATTACACTGACCAGGAGATCGCTGTAATATAATTAACTTCCTTGAGAAATTGCATTTTATGGCCTTTTTATGACCTCATGCTTTTGAACTTGGAAACTAAATGTACATTTTATTACATCAGGACAGGACGTCATTTAGCCGATTCCTGTTGGCTATCTCACACCTGGGTGACAGACTGCAGGGTTGTAAACCTCAAAGGAACTGGCTGATCAAAGACTCATAATTTGGAAAATGGGTTTTTGCTTATGTCACATTATTTAATATACCTCCTGATAGGAAATCATGTCTGAAATTGTATATTCTAAAAGGAGGAGCTAGAAGACTCACAGAAGGGGTGTGGAGACACAGAGTCTAAACTGATACTTGTGTCGTAAATGAATGTCATATCATCTTGGGACTCTAGAGAGAAATAGCTCTCTGATCTAACTTTGAAACGCACTTCCAGAGGTAATACCTTAGATAGCAAAGATCTAAACGTATTGTGGTAGGAGTTTTGCTTTGTAATTTTCCCTGGATCTTTTATGCGATTGTAAGCTCTATATTGTTCTGTGTTTACATGTTTCATATTTTTATCATCTTTTAGTAAAGACTCTTTTCTCTGAAAGACTGCCTGGATGTCTGTCAGTTCTTTCTGCATGTGACGTATAGGGGTTAAATCTGACAACTGTTCAACAGCTTGATGGTGTTACCGAGCTCGAGGAAAAAAATAAGAATATATCCAAGGTCTCTTAAAGAGTTAAAAAGGTTAATTTTGGAAGCCTGGCTGGGTGCCCCTGGCGAAAGACTGTACCACAATCCCCAAAGAGGGTACGTATCTGAGTCTGTTCATTGGGTATGCTAGCATAAGGGTCTGAGTTTGAATCCCCCCAGAAATTGAGACTAAAGGTGACTCCGACCCAAAAGCAGACAGGAGGGTTACCTTGTCTGTTACCTGTTCACACTATTGCACTCTGAGGTTGGCACTGTGGGAGCAGAGGGCTTGACCTGCTGAGTGCATTTGTGACAGATTTGGTTGGCAGCGGTGCGATAAATTTGGTAACACAGGTGGCAGTATAGTGCAGCGGTTAAGGCTCTCAGCAGCAAATCTTGAGACCTGGGTTTGAATCCCACAGCCCCCACTTGCATACTGTGTGACCCTGAGCAAGTCACTTAACTTCCTCGTGCTCCCAGGTTGCACCTGCAAACAAGCTTTCAGCTTAGTGTGTCTCACCTGGTAAAATAATTGGTTAAAAAAAAAACACAAGCTTTAACTGTTCAGTGTGTCAGCTTAATACTGTACAACTCACTTGCAAATTAAGGTAGTGATTTATTTTTAAAAAGGAAACAGAACTATATCATTTTGCTTACAGTCCAAGTTCCTACCCATTTTTTTTTTTTCCAAAGTGTAAGTTAAAGTAGCCATAGTTAGGGAAGAAGATGGCTTCCAACTACAGTGAGCACACTGCAGACTACCTGAAGCAATTTTGCAAGGAGAGTGGAGTCCTGCACGGGGGGAGAGTCACCAAGCATAACCTCATGGATGCCCTGATGGCAGCAGATGCCCAGAGCATCGATTCATAGACTGTGACTGAAAAGGATCAAATCTTAGGCATGGAGGGGCCAGTGGCCAGTGCAGTGTCCAGATCCAGTGAGGAGAACAGCAGGGCAGTGCAAGCAAAGGACCACATCAGCAGGGGAAAGTCACCAGCATTCTGGAGCCAGAAGCAATCAGGTTGCAGACTGAGTTGCACTGAATGGAGTTGGAGTTACAGAGAGAAGAGTGACACCTTCAGCGAGAGGTGGAGTGAGAACAGCGAGAAGCAGAGCGAGAATGGCGAGAAGCAGAGTGTGAAGAGAGCGAGCGCCAGAGGCAACATGGACTGGAGAAGCTACGACTCCAACCAGCAGCACCAGAGCAGGTAAGTGGCTTGGGTTTAACTGGAACTACAGGACTGGGTTACAAATTAAATTCCAAATTGACAGCTGAATTTAAAGAGGGGGAGGATATGGATGCCTTTTTAAATTCCTTTGAAAAAGTTTGTATTCGGGCAAAGATTCCTAGAGGGTCCTAGAGCTTCCAGTTATCCCCGCTACTTGCCGGGAAAGCTCGGGATGCATTGGGTCAAACAGACAATGAGGACAGTAATGACTACAGCAGACTTAAAGTTGCACTGTTAAAAAAATTTGATTTAACTGCAGAAGCATACAAAGCTAAATTCCATAAGCTCAGGAGAAACCCTGACATGAGCTACAAGGAGCTAGCCACGAAACAATGTCAGTTTTTAAAATGTTAGTGGGAAGGAATTGAAGCAAACTCTGTAGATAAAATTGAAAATGCAATATTGTTAGAGCAGTTTTTTTGGGCATGCCCAGCAGAGCTGAAAACCTGACTGGAGGACCGAGATCCCAAAACAGCGGAAGAGGTTGCTGAACTCTTGGACCGCTGTGCAAAGAGCAGACCTGCTCTAAGAGGGAATGGGGCAGGCATGGCAGTGCAGAAAGGGAAAAACACGCCTTCAGAGCAGTTAAAACCCTCACTGTCTCCACCAAAACCAGTTAGCCCCAGGTTTCAAAGAAAAGATTTTTCTCAGAAAAGAAACAAATGTTGGGTTTGTAAAGAAACTGGGCATATTACCAGACGATGTCCCAAAAGGATGAGCAATACGCAAAATGGGGCTAGGAAAGAAGTGGGTTGTTTATGTGTCCCTGGAAGCATGCCTGTGAACATGAGGGAACACATACACCCAGTCACTGCGAATGGTGTACAGACACAAGGGTTAAGGGACACTGGGGCATCCCTGATGCTGGTAAAAGAGGATCTGGTAGAGCCTGGTCAGCTTATACCCAAATTTAAATCTGTAACTGTACAAGGGTTCACTGGTGAGGAGAAAACATTGTCGCTAGTGTTCTCCTAGACTGGGATGAAACAGGGGGAACTGTGCAACAGGTGGCTGTAGCCAAAACTTTAGCAGTTGATGTCATCCTTGGCAACAATCTCAAACAGGGGATGGTGTGTGCAGTTACCCATAGCCAAGCAGCAAGGAAAAATTGTAGTTCCCTGTAACCCATAGAAGCATACCTCTCAACTGTCCCTGATTTTGCCTCAAAAATTCCCTCTATCCCTCCTAAAATTTGCATGTCCATCACTGAAAGTAGTGATTTAAAGCAAAAAATACTATCAGACATTAGTGTGTAAGTCTAGTTCTCCATCAGAAAATGCTTTTCACATTAAACTGCACATTGTAGGAGGGTTCTTGATTTGGTACCATCATTTTTTTTAAGATTTGTCCCTGATTTTGGTAATCTGTCCCTGATTTTTTTAAGCCCTGTCCCTGATTTGCAAGGCAGGAGGTTGAGAGGTATGCATAGAAGCCATTGTGGAAACCACTGGGAGGCTGGTTCCCCAGCCTGTGCTTCCTGATATGGAGACTAATGAAAGGGGGTGGGGTAGAAATTTCCCCAGTAGCAGTTAACCAAACAGCTACGGAAGGTTATTCTGAAGAAGAAGGGGTGACCTGTTGTCAGAGGGTTAGGGATGACAGTGATCTTAAGTGCCCTGACGCTAGAGCTAAGGACCCTAGTTTAGATACTGACAGGGACCTGTCCCAGGCCTTGGGAATGTGTAAAGAGTTTGCAGCTGCTCAAACAAGTGACCCTAGTCTAGAGACGCTGAGGGCTTGGGAAGACTCTGACAGACCACAGGGAGGTGACGGAAAACAAAGTTTATTGGGAAAATAGACTGATGTATACTCAGGATGCTAAGACAGAGGGAGGGGTGATAGGAAGGCAGGTTATCATTCCCCAGGGGTACCGTGAGCAGTTGTTCAAGACTGCACATGATATTCCCTTGTCTGGTCATCTGGGAATCACACGAACTATGCAGCGGTTGGCCCAGAATTTCTATTAGCCCAGCTTCACCCAGCAGGTGAAGGAGTATTGCATGTCTTGTCACTGGTGTCAAGAAATAGGGAAAGCATTAAGAAAACCCAAACCACCCTAGTTTCATTGCCCATAGTGAAGGAGCCATTCTAGAGGGTGGGAATGGATATTGTAGGGCCTTTAAATACCCCTAGTGGGAGCGCGTCAATTTGCTCCCGACATTACAAGCTGCGACAACTCACTCCCGATGTCAACTCACTCCCGATGTTATATTCTGAGTTATGGTCAGTATTACACAAGGCATTAATGCGGGCACTCACAGATTTCAGTAAGCGCACCCAACAGATTTAACGTCATTCTGTAATTCTACCAGCATAAAATAAAGTTTTACATAGGCATGGTACTGCTAAATCGCATTATCGCATACTGATATGGCATGGACCTATTTTCACAGCTACACAGATCCGGCCACAAAACATTCCTCCTGAAACAACAGCATATTACGCAGTTCCACTTTAAATAAAATATTGCTTGCACGTAGTCGAAGAAATTGTATGATAACATTTTGCAAGGCTGGATTATTACACTCTTGTAACTTAAGAACACCTCTTTCCCAATTTTGACAATAACAGGTACTTACTACTCTACTAGTGCTCACTTCAAGGCAGTACCCACTCGGTTGTAATGTAGGCCAGCTGAGCACAACACAGTAGCCATCTCCCCATTGTGAGCCAAATTTCTTATTATTTTGATTCTATAAGTATTATTGCAAAAATATCTCAATATCAATCGATGCCTAAAGTGTTGTGGACATTTTTCTGGTACTGTATGCACTGTTTTAGATAGAATGTTAGCAAGTGTCCTACTGAAAAATATGTGTATTATTTGTTTGATCGTTCAAGGCAGTACCCACTCGGTTGTAAATGTAGGACAGCTGAGCACAACGTAGTAGCCACTCTTTCCTATGAAACATAAAATCTGATACCTGTAGTAGAAAAAGAGTTGTTGCATTGGAGGAAGGTCGGTCCAATTCTTGGACTGAGGAGAGAGTCAGACTGAGGAGGTACAGTGACATGGGGGGTAGGATTTGTTAAAGAAGAGACAGGATGAGCACAAAAAATGAAAGGATAAGAAATAGAAGGGGCTGGATAAATGGCAGGAACAGCAGGCTCTGGTGCAAGAGAGAAGGCAGGCAGTAAGAACGCAACAGCCTGGTGGCCAGAATGTACTGGGAGTGAAAATACGCGGAGCGTAAAGTACGGGCGTTAACTGATGTGGATATGAATTGTCGGGAGTGAATTGACGCGGCGCATATTGTCGGGAGCGAGTTGACATTGACCCACCCCTATTATATCTGGGAAGAGGTTCAGCCTGACTGTGGTGGATTATGCCACCCGGTATCCAGAGGCAGTCACCCTATCCTCTCTGAGGACAGACAAAGTGGCAGATGCCTTACTTGGGATTTTCTCCCATGTTGGGTTTCCGCAGGAGGTTATCACCGATCGAGGGGGTCCTTCATGTCAGACCTGATGAAATATTTGTGGTAGAAGTGTGGGGTGGTGCAGAGACGCATGACACCCTATCACCCGCAAGCCAATGGGCTTGTGCAAAGATTTAACGGTACCCTGAAGTCAATGCTCCAAGCGTTTTCTGAACAGCATGGGAGGGACTGGGAGAAATATCTTCCCCTCCTGTTTGCATACAGGGAGGTGCCCAAAGAGTCAACAGGGTTTTTCCCCTTCGCACTCTTATATGGACGCCGGGTACGTGGGCCTCTAGACTTGATCCGGGAGGGCTGGGAAGGCAAGCATGCCACCCAGGGAACTCCCTTAGTGGATTATGTCCTTAGGTTTAGGGAAAGACTGAAGGAGCTTATGAGGACAGCCCAGAGCAACCTGGCAGCTACCCAACAGAAACAAAAAGTGTAGTATGACCTCAAAGCCAGAGCTCACTCGTACACGGTGGGTCAGGAAGTCATGGTCCTTATCCCGGTCTGGAAAGACAAGCTGCAGGCTGAGTGGCCAGGACCATACAAAGTAGTTAGAAAGGTAAGCGACATGAACTATATCATAGAGTTACCAGACAGAAGACATACAGAAACAATGTACCATGTCAACATGATGAAGCCATATGCTAATAGGGCTGACATGGTGTTAGCAGTATGAAGTCCTGGGAAGGGGACGGATGAAAGAGATTTCCCTTCTGGACTTGTTGGAAAAAAGCAAGTGGGAGTCCTCTGTGGAGGCAGTAAAACTGTCATCCCAGCTGGCCCCGGACAAGATCCAGGAAGTAAGGGAGGTTTTAGCAGACTTTGCTCCACTATTTAGCTCCAAGCCTGGACTAACCCCCTTAACGACACACAATGTAGAAACAGGGACATAGATGCCCATACTGCAGACAGCATATCGGGTGTCAGAGGCTGTCCAAAAGGACATTAGGAGGGAAGTGGAGGAAATGCTGGATTTATGGGTAATCCAGAGATCCCACAGCCCCTGGGCCTCACCTGTAGTCCTTGTGCCCTAGCCAGATGGCTCTACTCATTTCTGTGTGGATTATCATGGACTGAAGGCAGTCACAAAGTCAGACGCCCAACTGATGCCCCAGATGGACAACCTCCTGGACAAGTTGGGAGGGGCGACCTAACTTATGACTACTGACCTGACAAAGGGGTACTGGCAGGTACAGTTAACTGACAGAACTAGTGAACCAGGTGTTAAATGGTGCTGAGGAGTACACCGTGGCGTACCTGGATGACACTGCCATCTTTAGTGCCAGCTGGGAGGAACACCTGTCCTACCTTAGGGAAGTGCTGGGCAGGATACAGAGGGTCGGGCTCACTGTCAAAGCTGAGAAGTGCCAGGTGGCCATGACTGAAATGGCATACCTCGGGCATGTTGTAGGCCGGGGGCAGCTCCATCCCAACCAAGTAAAAACAGAGGTGATCAAGGCATGGCCCAGACCAGAAATGCAGTAGCAGGTCAGGAGTTTTCTAGGGACAGCAGGACACTATAGGAAATTTGTACCCAATTACAGTGCCCTGGCTGCTCCCCTATCTGACCTGGTAAAGAAAAAGATGCCAAAGAAAATTACCTGGGAACCAGCCTGTGAAAAAGCCTTTACCAGACTGAAGGAGGCACTGTGCAGTGCTCCTATGTTGACAAGTCCTTACTACAGCAGACCCTTTATAGTCCAGACTGACACCTCTGACGTGGATATTGGGGCAGTACTGAGTCAGACATCCAACCAAGGGAAAGATCACACTGTAGTGTACCTGAGTAAAATGTTACTTCCCAGGGAGCAGGCTTACTCTACTGTGAAAAAAAGTGTGTCTTGCCATAGTGTGGGCCCTAAAGAAGTCAGAGCCATACTTATATGGGCAGCATTTTGAGGTACAAACTGACCACAACCCCCTGATTTGGTTGACACAAATGGGAAAAACTAATGGAAGACTATTAAAATGGAGTCTTGCCTTGCAAGGGTATGACATGTCGATCTTACATAGGGCTGGAGCAACCAATCAGAACGCAGATGGCTTGTCGCGTCTATATGAGGAGTGAACTGACTTAGGAAGCTCATCCCATGCAGGGGATAGAGCATCCAAATTCAGTCTAGGTAGGGAGGATTGTGACACTTGACCAGCTGGTTATGATTATTTTATGATACTGGTAGTATAAATAAATCGTCAGTGTATGAAATGTCAGTCTGTGAGATTTGGCCCTTTTAAATTACAAGATGTCAGCAGCTGAAATCACAGGAGGAGGAATGAGGTGTGAACGAGCTTGATACATCCAGCAGACCAGACCTGAGTTTGATTCTCACAACCTCCACTTGCATACTGTGTGACTCTGAGCAAGTCACTTAACTGCCCAGTGCTCCTAGGTCACCCCTGAAAACAGGCACTTGTGCCTAGTGGGCCTTACCTGGTAACCAAAGACTAAAATAAAATAAATACAATGTATTACACTAACCAGAAGAGCTCTGTAATGTAATTAACTTCCTTGAGAAATTGCATTTCATGGCCTTTTTATGACCTTATGCTTTTGAAATTGGATACTAGATGTACATTTTATTACATCAGGACAGAACGTCATTTAGCCGATTCCTGTTGGCTATCTCACACCTGGGTGACGGACTGCAGGGTTGTAAACCTCAAAGAAACTGGTTGATCAAAGACTCATAATTTGGGAAATGGGTTTTTGCTGATGACACATTGTTTAATATACCTGCTGATAGGAAATAATTTCTGACATTTTATATTCTAAAAGGAGGAGCTAGATGACTCACAGAAGGGGTGTGGAGACAAAGTTTAAACTGATACTTGTGTCTGAAATGAATGTCATATCAATTTGGGACTCTAGAGAGGCACAGCCCTCTGATCTAACTTTAAAATGCACTTCCAGAGGTAACACCTTAGATAGCAAAGATCTTAATGTATTGTGGTAGGAGTTTTGCTTTGTAATTTTCCCTTGTTCTTTTATGTGATTGTGCGCTCTTTGATATATTGTTCTGTGTTTACATTTTTATAGTTTTTCTTTGAAAGACTGCCTGGGTGTCTGTCAGTTCTTTTTGCATGTGACTTACAGATGGTTAAGTCTAACAACTGTTCAACAGCTTGATGGTGTTACCGAGCTTGAGTAAAAAGGTAAGAATATACTTAAGGTCTTTTACAGAGTTAAAAGGGTTCATTCTGGAAGCCTGGCTTGATGCCCCTGGTGAAAGATTGTACTGCAATCCCCAAAGAGGGTTCGTATCTGAGCCTGTTGATTGAGTATGCTAGTATAAGGTTCACAGTTTGAATCCCCCCCAAAACTTAAGACTAAAGGTGATTCGGACCCAAAATCAGACAGGAGGCTTACCCTGTCTGTTACCTATTCACACTATTGCGCTCTGAGGTTGGCACTGTGGGAGCAGAGTGCTTGACTTTTTGAGTGCGTTTGTGACATGTGCTATGTCATGGACTTGTATTCCTTGTATGCACTCTGTAATCATTTCCTATACTTGCAGTTTTAATGTACGTACTAGGTTATTGACTCTTTGTATCGTGTATGCACTCTGTAATCATTCCTTATACTCGCTGTTCTAATGTATGTATTACATCATTTATTTATTTAAAAGTTTTACCAGGAAGGCATGCTGAGCAGACTACCTCTCGATTCTAGATGTGTCCTGGGGTGTGTGCGGGGGATGGGAGGATACATACAAAATTCAAAGTACAGACATTTCCCAAAATAAGTACAAAAAGTTAACTACATATATATAGCTATGTACAATATAAATAAAGAGTGCAACACAGCAAGCAACCAGAACAATCTGGGTAATTCACAGCAGCAAAAATATTACACGGTGCAAATGAATACAATCACCAGAATCGGGGTTAGTTATTGAGAGTACCCATAGTAGGAGCCAGTTGGAGGGCTAGTACCTGAACTAGTGTGAGTTTGGTCAGCATGGGCAATTGGCTGAGACGTGTCCTTTGAGGAGTGAGTTAATTTGCCTAGAGGAGGGAGTGTGCCGGATGTCCGTAGGCAGAGAGTTCCATAGTTTGGGTATGCGAGCTCTGAAAGCCAACTGGCCAGCAGAGGTTGACATGTTGGGGACTAGCAGAAGCCGGGAGTCGAAATTCCTGAGTGAGTATGCTGGGGGTGTTTGGGCATTTAGAGTATCAGTGAGGTAGGAGGGGAGTGATTGGGTCCAGAATCTGGCCGTGAGGCTACTGCAGTGGGACTGACGTCTTTCGTTGAGCGAGGGGAGGTTAAGGGACCGGTGGAGGTCACAGTGCTGGGTGGAGGGTGTACAGTCCAGGGCAAAATGACAGAAGGAGTGGAAAAGGGGATCCAGTCGAGCCAGGGTGAACTTTGGTGCGGCACCGTAGACTACGACCCCGTAATCAAAAATAGGGAGGATCATTTTCTATATGATTGCCATACGGGCTGGCAGAGGAATACTGCCACAGTTTGGGAATAGGGCGCCCAGTCTAGGGTGCAATTTTTTATGGGTAGCGGTGATGTGGGCCGAAAAATCGAGGTGCTGGTCCAGCCAGACCCCAAGATATCTGAAGGAGGTGCAATTTTCTATGGGAGTCCCTTCTAGGGTTTTAAAAGTAGGACTGGCGGGGAGATGGGAGAGCCTCTGCCTAGTACCGAAAGTCAAGGAGACCGTTTTTTTTGCATTTAAGATCAGTTGATTTGATTGAAACCAGTGTTGGACAGCACTAAAGTCTTGCTGGAGTCTGGGTGCCACTTCCAGTGGGGAGGAACCTGAAGTATACAGAACTGTACCATCTGTGTACACGTGAATGGATGTGTGTGGGCAGGCTGACGGCAGGTCGTTTAGGAAAATGGAAAACAGGATTGGGCCAAGGACAGAGCCTTGGGGGACACCAATGGTGGCGGGGAAGGAATCCGAAGTGGAGGTCCCAATTCTGACTCATTGGGACCTAGCCACCAGATATGATTTGAACCTGTCTTTGAATTTCTTTTAGTTGTAAGAAAAGTATTTATGGTTATAGCAGACAACAGACATAAGCTTGAATGGTGGTACCAAACTGGAAAGAGAAGTGTTTTAAATCTGAGGTCTTTATTAAAGTTTTAAATGGTTCATCTTTGTACACCTGGTTAGGTGCCCGTATGCAAGGATATCTGGCCCCCCTAAAGACAGATATATATCTAAGCCTGAGCAATTGGGTATGCTAACAGGAGGTAAACAGTTTGAATCCCTCCAGAACTTGAGAACAAAGGTTGATCGGAACTCACAAAAACAGACAGACCAAATCAATGGACTTGCGTATCTTTTCTGCATTCTGTAATTATTCCCAATACTCGCTGCTCTAATGTATCTACTACATCATGGATTTGTGTATGTTGTATGCACTCTGTAATCATTCCCTATGTTCGCAGTTCTAATGTATGTTACTATGCTATTGACTCACTGTATCTTGTATGCACTCTGTAATCATTCCCTATTCTCTCCCTAGCCCCCCATGTCGCAACTGGAAACGAGCCCTGGGCTCTATGTGCTTACCTGGTAAAATATATTTAAATCAATACATTTTTCCTACTATGATATAAATATGGTCCATTCTATGCTTTGAATCAAGATGTTTTTACAATGCCTTGTATATTTCTGAAAACTAAATAAAAAATGTTCTTTTAATTCTTTGGTAACCATGTAAGGTCCACTAGACACTAGTACCCATTTTCAGGGCAACACAGGAGCACTGGGACAGTTAAGTGATTTGCTAAGAGTTGCACAGTATGCAAGTAGAGGTTGTGGGAATCAAACCCAGTTCTGCTGAATGTACTACATTCACAGCTCTTTACTCTAACCTCTAGGCTACACTGCCGTACTTGAGCTAAAATTAAAATGCAACCAACCCACCCCAAAAAAACAACAGAGAATCAAATCCTGAGGATCAAAATCTTTTTACCTTGGCCTTAGCCTTGCTTATCAAGAGCGAAGGTGACTCAGAAATGTTAACGTTACGTAAAAGAAATTCTGCTTGCACATGAAAATGGGGGGCATATTCTGTAGTGCAGGGTTAGGTCATTATTATAGCAAGAATTCTGTACCTCTTTATATTTCCATGAATAATCCCTTTAGAATGCAAAAACTGAATGGCTGTGGTCAGTCCAATGGAAATTGTAATGCGTTTCTCCCAAGACAAAGGATCACTACCATTCTGTTGAAGAAGAAAGAAAAATCTTTTGTAACTGAATTCTGATTTTCTTTACTTTTCAGATAACTCTTAGAAGATAACAATACAAGCTTTCCAGACCTACATACCTTTTCCTCAGGTATGTTACAATGTGGACTGAAGTGTCCTTTACAGCAGTTTGGTTCTGACAAACAAAAGAAAAAACTGCAAACATTTGGGGTTCTCTCCTGCTTTTGTGTGGGCTAGCACAGTAGAACCCTACCTTGATCTAAAATATGGAAGATACTTCAATCTGCCCATAACCAATGGAAGCTGAGAAACCTGGGAAACAGTGACCACCAGTCATCGTGGTTTGAAATCACAGAAAGAGCAGAACCAAACCACACAAAAACACGTATCCTGGATTTTAGGGGGGCAGACTTTGGCAAAATGGGGAGATACTTGAAAGAGGCATTAAAGGGAATGGGACAGGAATCGGGGGTTGAGGAACAGTGGGCAGTATTTAAAAAATGGGGATTACAAGAACAACAGAATTATGCATTAAGCAGGTTAGCAAGAGGAAAAGGAAGAGGAGACCATTATGGTTTTCAAAGAGTAGCAAAGAAAGTGAAAGCCAAAAGATTGCATTCAGGCAATACAAAAGACACAGGCAGAAGGGATAGGGAGAAGTACAGGAGAAGCAAAGGGAGTCAGGGAGGTCAGTAAGGAAGCCAAAGCTCAGACAGAAGAACACATTGCAAAATCAGTGGGTAGGGGACAAACCTTTACAGGTACATAAGTGAAAAAGAAAGACAAAGGGAGGGATAGTGAGACTGAAGGGGGAGGATGGGGGCGCGTGGAGGATGACAACAGTAAAGCTGACATATTGAACAGGTATTTCTGCTCAGTCTTTACTGAGGAAGAGAGAGTAATGGGTCTGAAGGAGTACAAGGGGTGAGAATGGTGCAGAAATGGACACAAGTCCCTTTACAGAAAGGGTCCTGAAAGAACTGGAAGTAATAAGAGTTGATAAAGCAATGGGGCCAGATGGGGTGCACCCCAGGGTCCTTAAAGAACTAAGAGAGGTGGTGGATGAGCCTCTGGCTATCCTGTTTAGCTGATCACTGGAAACAGGGGAGGTACCCAAAGACTGGAGGACAGCAGATGTAGTCCCCTTATACAAAAGTGGGAACAAAGAGGAAGCAGGGAACTACAGACCAGTCAGCCTCACCTCGGTAGTGGGGAAGATCATGGAAGCACTACTGAAGGAGAGATTGGTGGAACATCTGGTTTGTCAATGGACTACAGGACCCAAGGCAGCATGGTTTCACCAGGGGGAGGTCATGTCAGACCAATCTGGTTTAATTTTTGACTGGGTGACTAGGGAGGTGGATCAGGGGAGGGCAGTGGACATGGCCTATCTGGACTTCAGCAAGGCCTTTGACACTGTGCCACATAGAAGACTATTACACAAACTGGGGAATATGGGTGTGGGCAGGACAGTAGTGTGGTGGGTAGGTAACTGGCTGGGTGGCAGGAGACAGAGGGTGGTGGTAAAGGCTGTCACTCCCACAGAGGGAAGAGTGACCAGTGGGGTACCACAGGGATCAGTGCTGGGACCGGTCCTATTCAACATCTTCATCAGTGACATCTGCCAGGACCTAGAAGGCAGAATTTCACTGTTCACTGATGACACAAAGCTCTGTAACAGAGTAGACACACCAGAGGGTGTAGACAGAATGAGAAGTGACCTGCAGAAACCTGAAGAATGGTCAGGGGTTTGGCAGTTGAAATTCAATACAAAAGTGCAAGATAATGCATATGGGGCACAAAAACCCTGGCACAATATATCAGTTGGGGGTGAGGATATAGCATGCACCAAGCAGGAAAGGGATCTTGGGTTGTCATCTCTGATGACCTCAAGGTAAGAAACAGTGTGACAAGGCAGCAGATAAAGCAAATAGGATGCTGGGATGTATAGGCAGGCATCACCAGCAGGAAAAGGAGGTCATAATTCCGCTATACAAGACACCAGTGAGGCCCCACCTGGAGTACAGTGTACAGTTCTGGAGACCATACCTACGTAAGGACATAGACAGGGTAGATAAGGTTCAGAGAAGGGCAACAAAGATGGTGCACGGATTGCATCACAAGTCCTATGAAGACAGGTTGAAGGAACTGAACATGTACTCCCTGGAGGAGAGGAGGGAGAGAGGGAATATGATCGAGACATACAAGTATCTTACAGGGAGGAACAGAGTGCAGGAAAACACTATTTTAAGCGAAAAAGATGTTCCAGGACTAGAGGCATGGGATGAAGTTGGAGGGAGGCGATTCAGAGGAAACATGAGAAAGAATTTCTTCACAGAACGGTGGTGGACAAGTGGAACACCCTGCCAGAGGAAGTGGTGGGGGCTGAAACAATCACAGGATTTAAGAATGCATGGGATAGACATAAAGGAATTCTGGAGGTCTGGGGTAAGGGGCAACAGACTTCTAGGAAAACAAACTGAACTTACAAGCTCAAATGGGCAGACTGGGTGGGCCATAGGCCCTTATCTGCCGACACTGTCTATGTATCTATGTAACCTTTTAAAGAAGGAAACTAAACTGGACAGCAAATGCAAGAAAGAAAACTTCATTTTGAAAGGACTCATGCTTAGCAACTCAAACCACTGCAGTTTTCTTATTGTCTCTGCTTACATTACTAATCAAAACCAAGCTGGTATAAAGGGCACTTCCACTTACATCGTAATGTACCTGAAGAGGTTTTGAAGCCTTGAAAGTTTGCATCTTTATCTCTCTGTTAGCCTAATAAAGATTATCTTCACCTAGCAGAAAGACTCTCTTTTAGTATTTCTCTCCTGCTTTTGTGTGGGTTAACATGGCACAATCCTACCTTGATCAGATAACTCTTAAAACATTGCCTTTGTGCACTGGCAGTATCATTTTGGATCTAGTTTTAAATTTAAGAAAAAATGACCCGGTTTTTACAGAACTGCATATCTGATGGCTAAAAAGAATCCACAGCTGAATGAGTTTGGGGGTGAAGTCTCGGCTTTCAAACTGTAGCTGTGTTGGTCCTCATACTGCTCGTCTGTCCCATGTTACTAGACACGTCCCTTATTTTACCCCTCAGAATTGCTCCTTAATTGCAGGCTGATCTGGCTGGCTTATCCCATTTACCCTGTAGACCTGATTTTCAGAGGGTTTAGATTGACGCAAGGGATTTGCATCAAAAGTCTTTGATGCAAGAAGTGACTTGCATCATAACTTGCATCAAACGTAATTTTCAAAAGCCGCCTGCGTCAAGTCTAGAGGCAGCTACGCCAAAGCCCCCTTGCACAAAGTTTATGCTAAACAACCTGGTGTGCCAGGATGCAAGACAGCGTGCGCCACGGAGGGGCTGCAGCATGAGACACATTTAGACCAGCCAGGAGGTGGTCTAAGTAGCTAGCACCACTGTGATGGGGTCCAGCAGGGGTGGTAGAGGCATACTGGAGGCCAGGAAGGTGGCAGTGTGGGCACTGGGGAGAGTCTTGTACAGAAATCTATGGTATGGTAGCACCCATCGGACTGCGTATGCCATATGGTGGACAGTACAGTAAGTTGCAATTCACATACCCCCCATCCCAGATGTCCCTGTAATAAACAAAACCTCCATCCCTGGTGTCTAGAGGACCCCTTGATCCCCAATTTCACCATGCTGCAGAAAATACCCTTCCCTGGTAGTCTAGCAGACCCCCCTCCCTCCCTGCGATCACACCTGTATAACTTGTTATAACTGTCCCTGGTGGTCTAGTGGACCCCACCCTGACAGGTAGTGTTCCATCACCCCCCCCATCCTGTATCAGAGCTGACAACCACAATAGCCTTCCAATCACCACCACAGATGGCAGTGACTGAGCTGCAATGACCACGTACTGTATATAGTACATTCCGTGAATGACAGTCAATTAAATTTCCTACTTCCTGTCCACTCCTGGTTTCAGGTCCTGTTAGAGGCAGCTGCTCTGCACAACACCACGCCTGTGCCAGTAGTTCATATTAATACACACATATACAAGAATGAAACTTGCGCGGCACTGCAGCCTGTCTTCCAGTGATCCGTTTGGCATGTGCTGGTAAATCATGAAGTGAACTCCATTCTCTTCACAGCAACCCAGAACTTACCAAAAATATTCAGGTGGCAACATCTTAACAAAAAAAAAAAAAAAAAAAAGCACAAAGGTTAAAAAGAAAAGAAATAAACATTTTGCAGATAGAGACCCTGAAGCATACGTTAACTAAAATTTAATGGTAAACTTAAAAGTAGACTAGAATTAGTTTTTATTATAACACCTTTCATTCAGGTAATATCTCAAAGCACTTTGCAAACCTGTATGTTAGATACTGGTACTATACCAACCATAAGTGAATGCAGCCACCACATGATCAGTACCCTCCAACAAATCTGTTGGCAAGTGACTTAGGGCCCTGTTCAAGATATGTATGCAAGCTGGCCCGGTGGCACTGGAGGTTAAGGCGCTAGATGTCACACCTCATGCCACGCCGGCAACCAGGGTTTGGGAATGAGCCCGGGCTGCCGGAGTTGGCAGGGGAGAGAGAGGACTGAGCACCCAGAGGACTGCTCTTCTGTCTTGAGGAGGGAGGGAGGGACTGCCATTCTGCTCATCGATCTCTCTCTCTGGCGGTGGCTGGAGGAAATGTGAGTCGGGAGGCACACTGTTGACGTACGCCATCAGTGGGAAGGGGGGCAGAGAAAAAATAGTGGAAATGGAGCTGGCAGGCACCGTGATGGCTCTCTTGCACCTGTCTGGCTCCCCAAGCATCTGAATTTCACTCCGGGGGTGGGCGCAAGCTGCCACCCCTTCACCTCAGCCCTGTCATGGGGGAAAATCTGTGGGGAATTGTAGGGGAAGTCGGGTGGGGAATGGAGAGATGGAGATAAAGTCCCTCCAAGGAAGGGACCAGAGTCACCTGTCAGGCTCCCAGCAGTATAAATAAATAAATAGGAAAAAAAATAATATGTGTATGCACCACAGTTATGTAACATCTAGGCATCCCTACATCGATTTCCCATGCAGTGGGTGGCCAGGGAGGCCCCATCACCCCTCCCCAAAGTATTGTTTGGCTTCTCCAAACCAATTCCACTCTTTCCACGGAGCTACACAGGCAGCCTGGTTGGGTCTGCACAGGGTTCTGGCGTGCCAGAATCTATGGCATTTGCAATGTAACTGCATGCACTCTCCCGGTGTGGCATATTCTGGGGCCAGGAGTGCTTCCATGGTAAAAATTCAGTTAAAGCCCAGTCCTCCTCCTTGCCAAGGCAAGTTAGGGTACATGGATGCAAATCGGGATATTTTTATTTTCTCACATCCTATGAGGAAAAGTGCAATCCCGGCCATGGGATATGACATCCCATGACCCCATCACCTCAGAGCAGAGGACCCACTTTCATGGCCAGACTGGGCTTCCGACCGGAAGCCTAGTGCTTGGCAAAGCTCCACTCCTTTACAAGTACTTGCTGGACAGCCAAGATGGTGCATGCTACCACTGCACACAGCAGCAGACACAGAGGCCTTGAGGTGCAGAACTCTCTGCATCAGTAACATGAAAATCATGCATGTAACAGTCCCAGCAGTGAAGAGACAAGACAAAGCACTGCATATTTTATTTGATGCATTGCTCCTTCCCTGATGTGCGGGTGCTTTACAGTAATGCACAGCAGTAGCACTCACATATGTGATGGGCACCACAATTATAAGCAACTAAAGCAGCAAAAAATACTGAGAATAAATAAAATAGGGCCCAAAGCCTCTGTTCTGCTGACAGAACAACCAGTGTTATGCTGTACGCTGAAAACGATGCCATAGGATCTTAACTTCCACTGTCTTTGACAACTAACTAAGACAGGCATAAGGGACCTTGGTTTCATATTCCATCTGAAGAACAGCAATAAGCAGCATTTCCATGCCCCCCACAGTTACTGAAATGCAGTGTCAGCATTGGGCACCAGTCCAAGGTCTCAGTGTGGGACTTCAATCCACAATATTTAATCTGAGAAGCAAGAGCGATATCAACCGGACCCTACTGTACTGACACAAAAAAGTATCAAGTACTGTCATTTTGGAGGTCACTCGAGAGCCTTGTCTAAAACGGACATACTTTTACACAGCTCTCTGCAGTAATCCAACCAAAACTACAAAAAAAAACACTTTTTTTCTTGTCAGCTTTCTTTATGCACTGACTTACCAGACTCTCTCCAGTGTAATCACTCAGTGCAACCTGGTACCCGCCCACCCAAAGCCTCAGTTACCACTCTTCAGTTGGGGGGAAGCTCCTCCAGCCACTCAACCCCCCTGGCTCTGGGTCCCTCGGGGTGGGACCACTGACTCCTACTGGCGCTTTATCTCTGAAATCAAGTGGAGCAACCAGGGACATGCAGGGAGTACCAGAGAGGAAACCGAAGGCCCAGCATTGGGCATGGGGGCCAACCACTGGACCCACCATCGCCTACTGGAAGCCAGAGTATTTTTGACCTTAAGTGTCACCCCTATTGGTGTGGACACGCAATGGCATCAGTGTGCAGAGGGTGCGCTCCTCCCTCTCACAGATGCCTGTCGACACCAATCCCCATTGGTTAATCCCCCCTGGAGTGCAGTGGCCCCTCACTGCCACTAGAAGCGCTACTAGGCAGGGAAACCCCTGAAACCTTCCCCAGGAGAGGAGAGCAGTCCAATGGATGCTCGATCCTCTCCTCCCCCACTGACCCCTGGCAACCCGAGTAAGTTCCTCAACCTGGGTCACTGGTGTGGCGCAAGGTAAGGCATCTAGCACCTCAGCTATCAGCGCCCCCGGGCTGGCACATGTTAAAATGAACTTAAAAGTAAGTTGTTGGGGACCAATCATTAAAAAAATAGTAAGACCAAACAAACTGGGAGCTGGAGGATCGACAACATTTCAGAAGCTGGAAAGGAAGCCGCTTAACCAGCGAGGCATTCTATCCTCAGATACTCCAGAAGAGGAGGCATGTAAACAGAGTTGGCTACAGTCTGGGCTATGGATCTCAAAATAGAGATGATGCTGGAGAGAATGGGGTCGCAGGACTCAAAAAGAACAGCAGACACTGAGCTTTGCACAATCAGCAGACATGAGGTCTACAACAGCACCTAATGTCACAACCAAACTAGTACAGTAAGACACACAACTGACATACCGACAAGCCCAGTGGAAAAACTCTGCAGTTCACATGGTGTAGTGAGGGAATTCACAACTGTGCGTATCTTACTATGTGAACTGACGCACTACATACCTTGTTTATTTATTACTAGGATTACAATTCCTTTGACCCAGAGGTTCTTTTACAAAGGCCCTGCGTCAAGTATACACAGAGGTTAGGGGTAAAATACAGAAACAGATAATATGGATGAACACAGAAGATAACATGAGTTAAACAATACATCAAAAGTACAATTATAGCAACTGTTTACAATTCATAATTAGGGATACATATGGATGTAGCCCCCTTGCAAATGGAGGTTCCTAAATATGCCAGCCTGGGCTTACCTTAGCCCTTTTTGCTCTGTCCTCCTCCTGCTGTCTCCTGGGCTTCTCCTGATTTGGCCACCAATTTATTCTAGTCCCTCCAAGTCTGCTTTGCCCTTCTGCAGCCCAAATAAAAATCCAGCCCCTCGGGACTTAAAAAACAGTACTCGCGAGCGCCATGGTAAAAGTGCTGCCTCCAGGGCAGTGGGACTCGCAATGGTGTGAGAATGTGCCCTCAAATAAGTCGCTCATTTTGCAGTCACCCCTGGGACTGTGCTGTGGGTCCCAGGATCCATTCCACCTACTTGGGACATGGTGACCACGGACAGCCTGCTGGGGAACTGCTTGCTTTTAAATTTAGAGAGTTTTGACTGGGGCTCATTTAAGTATGCCTGAGCAGGGCCCTGGTCATCTGAATAATGCATAACAGTGTGCCTGGCTGCCTCCAGGGCAGCTGTGTTTGGCTTTTGCTGAAAACTGAAGAAATTAAATGTCCTGAACATTGCAAACTGATGCTGCATATGGGGGGGGGGGGTATTGTACATGTGGGGGAAGTGTCTAACTTTAAAATAAATACTTTACCCTGCCTTCACCAGCATTTTGGGACTCTCGTGTGTCAGCTGCTGCAAGGGGAGCTTTATTAGGTACAGTAGCAACAGGAAAACCAAAAGAGCCACACCCTTCATCTGTGCAGTGACTGCAAGTACAGTCTCTGAGCTGCAAACCTGTGGGGCATTTGGGGCAAATAATTATTTATTTCTGGGTGCACCGGCACATTATTCAGGACTGTGTCTGATCTGCTATAAGGGGCAGTGGGTGAAGCAGCCATTGCTAGCAGTTACAGCCAATTGGGAGCCAGCAATAAAAAGCCAGGACTTGTGGGACAGCACTACACCTCATGGGTAACCATCCAAGTGCTCATGGGGACTTACAAGGGACATCATGTTAGGTGTCAATTCACTCATCCAATTGTGCCTCGAGTGTTCTGATTGACAGGTTCCACAGCCAGTTAGAGACCTGTCACTCCATCTCTGCTGGCAATCAGGAGTCAAACTAGGAGCCCTATAAGAGACAGTGTTTGCCAGTTTTTTCTTCAGATTTGCTAGGGTGAGAAGAGAAGAGCAGGCTTCAGCCTGGTGGGGGCTCAGGCCCCTGCCATGCCACCAGGCCTGGGCCACTTAGCTATGCCCCTCCAGTCATCAGGGGGTGTTTATTATTTTCTAGTTGAAGTTTAAATGTAAAGTAAATCTTGTGGCTGCAACAGTTAGTCTGGAGGTAGCCAGAAATGTCCTCCAGAGGCTAGCCCTCCCTACCACATCGGGGAAAGATGTGGATCAAGAAGCCATCTACCATGCAGCAGCGGTGAGAGAGCTGAAGAGTCTTCAGGATGCCTTCGATTGCAGATGAGACCCGTGGAGGACCTGAGTGAGTACCCTGGTACCCCCTGGTGTGAGGGAGAAGCTGCACAAGTAATCTTGGAGGCCCCAAGCCCCACTAACAGATATGTTCTGTCGATTCTGAGATTGTTGACGTTATCAGTCTGGGCTACTAACCCCATCAGAGACTGTCTAGTGAAAGTTACTATGGATGCATCTTGTCTGTGGCCCAAATGGCTAAATCGCAGGTGCAGTAAGATGCCTGGTTAGTGAATCATATAAACGTGTTGTAAGTTGTTGTAGCTGTGGGTTAGAGTCCTGCCTCCGTGGAGCTGACTCCCAAGCCATGTTTGCCACTTCATGGGACAGAAGGCCCTAGAGCGTACTGTGTCTGTTATTCTGAAGAGATATATTACTGTTGTCTTACCCGGATGTCATCTGAGAGCACTTGCCATAAGTGCAACATGTGTAGACGCACTGGATGGGACTTTGTGAATGAATGCTGCTGTTGTTATGTAAATGTATTGGATGTGACTTCATGTTACTACATATAGGATGCTTGGTAAAAGTGTTGCTTCAACTAATATTGGATGGATGCCTTTTTTGGTGTATAAATGTGCCGGATGTGGTCATATTTCAATTAAATGTTGGATGCTTTATAAAAGTATCGCCTACCAAGTACTCTGGATTGGACTTTCAAATATTGTGCTGAATGTTCAGGATGTTAAATCCTACTAGCTTGTCCTGGAATGTTCAGAAGTCTGCAAGTGCAGGGCAGTCCCTGTCGCTCAGTAATGTGCAGGACAATCCCTGGCTCGTTGTGTCCAGCAGGGTCGATTCCTGCTCATCTCCTAATTGCAGGGCAATCCCTGCCTTTGTTGTAAATAGTAATGTGCAGCTTTGCAAGAATCTGTTTCTAAGTTGCCCCCTCCCTCAAATCAGCAGCCGGCCACCTAGAAAAACTGCAACGTCCACCAGGCCTGCAACACCTTGGACTGTGGTATCTGTTTATCCAGTATGGTATGGGACTGCGGGGTTTCATATTGTTCTGGGACTGGTACCAGTGTGGAGGATACTTGTAATTGTATATGTACTGTCTGATTATGTCAGCAGCTAGACAGACAGGGATCTGGGTATCATAAATCGAATGGTAAATTACGATTGCTTTCTGCCTGTTAGTACGTAGCCACCCAGCTGGAGGGTTCACTAGCAAAACCAACCAATCAGTGTACATATGTAAATAGTAATCGAATAACCTATACTTCACATCCCTGTTCCTAACTCCTTACCCCTAAATAAATCTCATTATTGTTGTTGAACTATTTGGCGTGAGCATATTATTAGAGAGAGCCTTTAAATACAAAAAGTCAAAGTATGGGGAAATGCTTTTGGGGCATGTCTGTGGAAGGTAAATGGCCACTGTGGGTGGTGTAGCAGCTCAGGGGCTACACTCATTACCATCTCACCCACGTAAAGCACCCAGAGTGGAGGCACTGCGCAAAGGTTAAACAATATGGTTATCACTTAGCGAACCCAAACCCCTTATCCTATGTCCAGGGAGTAGGCAGGGGGTGTAACACTGGGGATAGCGCCACCCAGGGGTTACATGTACATGTGATGAATTTTACTACATGAATTGAGGCACTTAGCATTAAAACTCTGCCACAAAGTACGAACTGCATCAATTCATGCAAGTGCGGCAACCTGCATCGTGCGCGCTATACAAATGCAGCCCATAGTGTGTAGCAGCCAAATTTGATGTAATTTGCAGGCAAATTTAAAATTCATAACACAACTAATACAGACTTTGTGGCACTAGAAAATGCATAGAGGTCTGGTAATGTCAGGATTGTGGATACTGGCAAGGGGAGAGAGATTTGGGAGACTTTGTAACATCCTGGCTTTCCATCTGCTGCACCTGAACCAAACTAGTTTTACATCAGGTATAAAAAAACAAACAAAAAAAACTACCATCCACAAAATGCTCCGGCAGCAGCCCGCACACCATCACACTGCTTACCAATGGAATCAGCTCCAGAGACCTTTTTATTTTGCTCCCACAGTGCCTCCTGGCACCTCTCTCCTTCGGGCCTCCACATCACCACTTCTTTCCTGTGCTAGACATGCCCCTTGTCTTGCACCGTGCTGGGTCATGCTTCCAGTCCAGACCACTAGATGCCTTCTAGGGATAGCCCGTCCCTGCTGGGACCTCCACTGCCCGCCATCGTGGGGAATACACCTGACAGCTGCTTTTTTCCCCCTCTCCATTGACAGGCTTGTCCTTGCTGGGGCGCTGCACCACAGCTTAGTGAAGGAGTGCACATGTTGCATCTAGAGGGGGTGTGGCCCTCGGGTTCATCATCAAGGAGGGTCCAGGCGTGGGGAGAGGGGCAGAGCGTCCATGATCCGGCGTGTCAGTGCAACATTTTTCCTTTTTCTGTGTCCGGCCCACCCTCCACCCCAATCGCTTGCACACATGCACAGCTGGCCTGTGGGGGTGCCTGACAGCGCATGGTCACCCATGCCATCATCAGCACCTCCACCTGTCACCACCAGAAGCTGCTACTGAGCAGCACTGTGAGCACACACACACCCCACCAAGAAGGAGCAAGTTCAAAGGACACTCTTGCATCCTCCCTGCGGGCCACTGCTTCTCAGGGTGCAGCATGAAAAACTAGATTGCCAGCATGCCACAGTGATCCCTCATCACTCAGCGCCAACGAGTCAGTGCACTGATCTTATTTTGACAGCAGCAAGACAGCTCTTTCCACAGTCTCAAACAGACCAGACAATCCATCTGTTCCCAGACATGACCTTTGCTACACGAACAAAGAGGAAAAGTTGTGATGGTGTTTGTAAGGGCTTAGCTGTGCAGTCTGGGAGCAGTTCACTTCCTCCTCATGCCAGCATGACTAAGACTCGCATATGGAGGAGAAGTATTTATGCACACTGACCCAGAAGAGGCAGGTAAATGAGATGCCAAGAGAAGCACTGCGTTTCAAACAGCTGAACAAAATGAAGCAGAGGATAATAAGGTCTGAGTGCTCACAGCTGGACTTTATTTTATCAAAGAGATTGCTGGTGATTGACCAGAAGGGGTAAGGTTTGCCTTAGGTTAATAAATTTAGAGCTGCAGGTACACTTTATGATCCTTTTAAAATAAATGTTATGGAAATACCCAATGTATTATTTGAAATAGAGGGGATAGCCCCTCAATTTAATATTTTTGCAACCCCAAAAGATGGTGACAACTACGCAGTTAATTAAAGCACCTGTTTTCCCGTGCAGTACACAAGTCCCGGACGACCTTGCTGGATTTTTTTTCTTTCATTACAGAGCTCAACACAGCATTTTTATTTGGGATATTCCAGCCACTAGATGGCGTCAAGACACTAAGCTGACACTGGGCCTAATGATTACAACTGCATTATGTTTTCTTCCTCTCAGGTTACAGACCTCTTCATTCTGTGTTCTCTTAGTGCATGTTTAACAGTTTTCAGTATATTGTGCAATATTTTTGCAGGAGATAATGTGGGGAATCAATGTGAAAAACTACCTTTGCTGATTTACATATAGTGGGGTAAACAGCTAAATATGAGGGGTACCACTGCTTCATCAACGAGCTGGCAATGAAGAAAAAGAAGAATCAGCATTTTTATACCACTTTTCATGCACAATGTATCCAAAAGTGCTTTGCAAGCAGTGCTAGACTGGTAGTGAAGTAACAACGTGTAGTGGGAGCCATTTCACACATCATCACCCACACACAGCCTTGGACAGTTGCATGATCTGATGATGTAGGCATAGTCTTACATTTAGTTAATTATTGAAGAGAACAGTAATCACAATCTTTTGAGTCACAAACTCTCCTAAAAAGGCTCCACATCAGAATAGTAATATGCCCCCCCCCCCCCAGATGTTTAAATGTCATACAGGGCTGCATTAATCTGTAGTGATGTATTTGTGTACAGAAGTTTTATATGCTCCTTTAATGTGCAGATGCTGCATATGAAAGAAATGTGTGTAATGTTTTTACATAAAAGCAATAAATATCAATAAAAAATACTGTAATTTTGGAAATTGCTTCCAACTAATGTGAAAAGCTTTACATAAGGGGAAAACATGAATGAAAGTGGTGGATTTTAAACTAAAAATGGGGCATGCCCTCTTGCCCCACCTCCGCTTGTTTTTTTTAACACTCTACGAAATGATATAGAGATGTGATTTATTGGCATTTACAGAACGCTGCCAACAGAAAGCATGCAGGCACCGCATGCAAAGCAACCATGACCCATATTAGCCACGGCACTATAAGAAAGCTGGTGATGTCAGTTGAATCTTGCTAAATATATTACTATCTCAGGGAAAGTCCAGAGACTTAGAATTGTTTTACTCATGTGTCTCATGGATACAGCTCAAGAACGAACTTTGAATTACACAATGATAAGGTATCCAAGACAAATGTTCTCTGCACTACCAGACTCCACAGTGTTCATTTCTTATGATCTGTGCCCTAAAGGAGACTGTCTGGAGTACACCGTGTTAGCCAGTAAAGAAAGAACCACAAAAATCATTTTTTGGGGCAGTAGGAAGGCCCTCAGGTAGCACAATGTGTTACCATGCAGGCGACCCTGGTTTGAGAGATGGACCTGTGTTCCTCGCATTCCAATGGCTGGAGGGGATGTGCTGTCCATGGCATGGCTTTCCTTTCAAGTGGACAGTGGTAGCGCTATCTGCACCTGCTGTGACCCCAGTGGATGGGCTGCAAGCAGTTCCTCGCATTGTGTGTCAGCACTCATTCCACATGGGGCATCAAGTCACAGACAGGCAGGAAATGAGAGAGGGAGGGGACAGGAGGGTTATTAGTGACTGGATGTGTCCATACCACGCCCAAGAAGCCAGAGGGAGGGAAGGAAAATGGCAAATGGCTCCTGGACCCAAGAACTCAACTCTGATGCTCCCTCCACACTCCCTGGGTTCTGCCTGGTGCCTGGAACACCACTTGAAATACACCTGCCTGTTCGGGGGTCAGATAGGTGGCCCTGCCATGAGGGGGAGCTAGTCACGGAGCACCTTAACAGACCAAGTGGGAGCACCATGGAAGCACGGCACAGTGGGGCTGGGTGCCAGTCCAGGACAGAGGAGGATGAATAAGAAATTAAAAAACAAATTATTTGTTTGGTAAGAAATAATATATCTTTACTTGCATTATACATTTTGTGCCTTACTGTGTGGTGCTGTATAGTTTCAATAAAAAGTCACACATCAAGAAACACAGAATTTGATGGCAGATAAGGACCGCTTGGCCCACCCAGTCTGTCCAGTTCCCTACCTACTGGATAAGCTGCAGATCCTAGTTAACCAGCAGCCTACTTCTTCCTACCCCAACCCCCTAGAATTGCCTTATGACTGTCCCATGCATGCTTGAATTCCACCACTGATTTTGACTCCACAACCTCCTCCGGAAGGCCGTTCCATGCATCCACAACCCTCTCTGTGAAAAAATACTTCCTTAAATTACATCTGAGCCGCCCTCCCTCTATCTTCAAATTGTGCCCTCTTGTTCTTGCACACCTCTTTTTTTGAAAGATGCTATCCTCTTGGACTTTATTGATTCCCATATATACTATATATAGATAACTTTATTAGGTGAATGAATATAATAGGCATACGAGCTTTAGAATGAGAAGGTACTTGGGTAAGGTTGGAGGAATAGTCAAAAGTATGGCAGCTAACATTCAATGCAAAGAAGTGCAAAGTAATGCACCTGGGAAACAAAAACCCAAGGGAATAGTACACAGTTTGGTACGGGGGGTTTTTTTTTGTGAATTGTATTTGTGCTCCGGAGGACCAGGGCCTCTTTCCAGAGTTCCCACATGATCTCTGCCTCTACAACCAGCCTGAAACTGTCCCACCGGTCTCCCTCCCGGTCCCACAGACTAGTCTATCCCCCAATCACCCTCTAGGGAGGGCCTGCCCCCCACCTTAGCAGCCTTACCAGTAATTAGAGGGACAGTCATAGGGCAGGGTTAGGGTCAGGAGATCTGGTGAGGGTAGGTCTGGCAGCATGATGTAGAGATTGGTCCCTGGGGTCCCCTTCACTTCCACTGGCTCACCAGGGTTTTTTCTTTTGTTATGCCCCTTGGAACATCACACAATGTGCTGACGTCTGGCACCACTCCACCCAGTGACATCTGCTCGTGCAGGGCCCTCGATCATGGGGGGGGGGGGTATTAATGACAACAAAAATGGAAAGGAACCTGGAGGTAGTCATATCAGATAACTTGAAGGTAGGCAAGCAATGTGAGAAGGCAGTAAGGAGGGCTGGGGGGGATACTGGGATGCACAGGGAGAGGCATCACCAGTAGAAAACAGGAGCTGTCATCCCTCTGTACAGACAGTTGGCGAGACTCCATCTAGAATACTGTGTGCAGTTCTGGAGACCCCATCTCCGCAAGGACATAGGACGAAGGCAGTCCAGAGGATGGCAACTAAAATGGTACAGGGTCTGTACCAGAAGCCATATGAAGAGAGAATAAAAGAGCTTAATATGTATACCCTTGAGGAAACGAGGAAGAGGGGGGACAAAGAGTGACTTTATGACTGCAGACCTTAAGCAGGATCCTTGTGAGCCTGCATGTCTTGACTGTAATGGGACATAAAAGTGTCTGTGTGGCCCAGTGTCACAGAGGGCTGAGACGCTGGTGGCATCTCATCTTTTGCCACATCAGTGACATGGGTTTAGGAACAAGCTTAGGTTGCTGCGGTTGGGGGGCTGGGAGAGATTGAGAAGCTGCCTGACAGTTCTCCTCTCCCGGATGTGGAAGGTAAGCAGGTCTGGTGGTAGCATCGACGCTTGGGAGGCTGAGATAAGTGGGTGGAAGGGGCTGGTGGTTCTGGAGTGCATGTGGGTCTACATGCGCATGCATTCTCCGAGTTTGCCATAGCTCCAGGACAAAAACTAAGGTGGAAAATGGAAGGGGACCAGGCTACATAAAGCCATGACCAAGAAAACACAGCCCACTCTGCAGTTCCAGGTGAGGAAGGGGGAAGTCTGGATGCGAGTCTCCAGGGGGGGAGGATGGCCTTCCCCACAGCCACACTGAGAGGGTCAATCTGTGAGGGAATACCCCACCAAGAAGGAGAGAGGCAGGAGCCAATGGCACCCAGAGACAGGGCTGAACAGCTGCCCAGTCAGCCCAGGAAGATAAAAACCTTCATAGAAAAAAAAAAAAGAAAGTGTGTGTGGCAGTCCAAGTAGCAACCCTACAAATCTTACTGGTAGTGATGCCCTGGGCAACAACAGCAGAAGTGACCAGGTGCCAGAATGAGTTGGCTGGTATGTCTGCAGGCAGCTTATGGGAGGACAAATACAGGAAACCGTCCAGTTAGAGAGAGGGTTGGCTTGGCAGTATCTTTGAGCAGCACTGGGGGGGGGACTATAGACCATATGTTCCCAGCTCTTTGCGAACCTCCTCCTACATGGAACCTGAACCTGGTCCTAGCAAGGATCATAGAGAAAGTTCTGAGCTTGTGGCAATGTTTCATCTCAGTATCCTGTCATGGAAAGTTACTTCTCTGGTTGATATCACCTCAGTCAGACAGGCCAGTGAGTCGCAAGTTCTCTTGATTGACCATACCAGTATAGTTTCCCAGAAGGACAAGGCTGTGCTGCACACCAACACACCTTGGTTTCTGATTTCCATCTGAACAAATCCTTAGAGTTACCAGTGAATCTTTCCAGTTTGCATGCCATCCCTACTGCAAAGAGGCTACATCAGCTTGAAAATAAAGCATGCCCTTCTGTTCTAATGTCAGCGAATGATGGAATTGCAGGGTACCGCCACTCAGTTATTCATAACCCTCCTACACAATCCGTAGTCTGTGCCGCTGGTAAAGAGATCGTTTGATGGATTGTTTCTTGTACAGAACATTGCTGTCTGTTGTGCTCATATACTGTGCATCACCTGAGGGCATCTGTACCCACGCTGCCCAGCATACGGCAGCTTCTGCTGCTGCCAGGGGCATTCCGATCAGTCAAAATGTGCAGGGCTGCCACTTGGCTATCCACACACACTTTTACAACCTATTGCAGCCTAGACTGTAAGGTCAGAAGGAATGCCATGTTTACGTCCCCTGTCCTAAAATCTCTCTTCAATTGAGTTGAGGGTTAGCCCCCTCCGGCCCGGAGATTGCTAGTCGGCTGTGCAAGTGTCATTACGCAGAAGGAATTCAGGTAGTTAGAAGACAAAATTACTCACTGTAACTATTGCTTTACTATTGGTATTCCTTCTACAGTCACACTAAACCATCTGACCTCCCATGGCTGGGAGACAATTACTGGTTTTAAGAACACTTAGGATAGGCATAGAGGGATATTGACGATCGGGAGAGGGGGACAACCTAATACCAGTAGCGCATGAAGGTGCAGTTTTGAAAGAGATAATAGGGCAGGCAGGGTGGGCCAAAGGCCCTTATCTGCTGAGAACGTCTATGTTTCTTTGGCTACTTGCCCTCACTGGTTACCTGTTGGTATGGCCTCATGTTTCTTGTGGTTCCTGTAAAGAAGGTGTAAGGCATGGACGTGTAAGGGTAAGAGATGGTGGGGAGCAGCTGAAGCTCTAGCCCATGGGATTTCTAAGGACTTGGTGCATGCTTGTATGACTGCACAAGTTTGACTACAGAAGGAATACTAATAGTAAAACAATAGTTACAGGGAAGAAACTCTGTCTTAGTAATGCTCAAAGCAGCAGCAGAGGTCTGTATTCCTGTAAGCAAAAAGGGAAGAAGGGCCATAAAGTGCCCTCCAGTTGAACAGGGGCATAAAACAACAGACTCTTAACAAAAACAAAGTTCATAACCGCAGGAAAGGAACACATTACCTCCAGGCCAGAAAGCAGTACAGAGCAGCACTGAGAAACTGCAGAACTAGAGTCAAGTCAGCCAAGGAAAAGCTGGAAGCTAGGATAGCAGCAAGAGCTGCAGAATAACACCAGCACCTTTTTCCAGTATATAAATGCAAACAGGAAGATGAAGGACGTGACTGGGACCCTTGAAAATGCGTACGAGGAAGGAAACAGCAGTGTTAGTGGCTCAGCAGGTAGCACACTCACCTCTGAGGCCGGGAGATCACTGGGCTGTCAGAGGGCTGTGGATTCAATTCCCATACCTGGCACTTTGGCTAATATCCCCAATACTGACACTGTAGTGCAGCATGAGTGGGGTGCTGGACTTCTGAGGTGCCATCATCTCAGATGAGACGTTAAAACCGAGGTCCCATCTGCCTGTTCTGGTGGTAGTTCAGGTGGATGTTAAAGATCTCATGGCACTTCTCGAAAAAGAGTATGGGGATTTTTATTTTCACAAAAACAAACTAGAGTCAGAATACATACCCACAACTATAAGCAGAAACTCATAAAGCAGGGGACATAAGGCAAAAGATAAAGCAAACAATCAATCCAACTTTATTTTGATCATTTATGAATAATTGTTTATGTATTTATTTTTGCCAACCAAGCCTCACCTATGCCAACTGATCTTGTATTTTTTAACATCCTGTATTACAGTCTAGTGTACTATGAATTGATTATGTTATTGTGACTGAATTTGTCCTGAGTTCAGGACCATCTTGAAAATGAGCTTGTTCGACGATGCATATGTCTGGTTAAATAAAGTTTGACTGATTGATTGAAAAACAGTGATAATATCCTACATACGAAAATCATGATCCTATCACCCCACAGTGAAAGGGAAGGAGAAAAAAACTTTAAACAAGAAGGCAAAATTCCAGCACATCACTGTTTCTAAGGTTCTCCTACTTTAAAGCTGCATTTGTAACAATAATATACTTAGACTACATACTACTAGCCAATCCAAGGCATTCCTTTCCATAATTGATTACACTTCTCCATTCCCAATGAAGAAATCTCATAATTATGAATCCTGTCTAATTCATCCTGTATTTTAAATGCTATATCTTGCACTGCTACCTCTTTTTGTTGCAATACCCTAAGACACCATGATTAACAAATAGACCATTTGATACATGCAAAAATAAGAAAAATTAGCAATCCTTTTCCACTTATTCCATCCGATTGATAACCATCCTAATAACAGCATTTAATAACTAACACGTGCAAATATTTCTTCATTCTATAGTGCTGCTAAAGAATCTCAAAAACCTGAAATACAAGAGCAGTCAAAAAGTAAGTGCTGCATGGTTTCAATGTGACCGGAACAAGCACCTGCTGTACTCTGTCTTTAATCTAGAGGGTTATGTTTCTGGTTTCCCTTAACATTTAACTTTTGGCATCCACATAACCAGATAACATCCTGCATCTTTAAAGGAGTCCTAGATTAAGTATTACTTTCCAAAACCAAAGTCTTGTTCATATGCCGTTCTAATGTAAACACTGGCTCTTCCAGATAACATTTCTCAACTAATATGTTACCAAACTTTTGTTTATCTAAATCCAGAAACCATCGTAATTCTATCTTCCACATTCAAATATATTCCAATGTGGTCTATACATAGGAAGGTAAATTTTTTTCAGACACATGCCACTTTCCCTTACCCCATGCTGTGAAAAAAAACTTCTTCCCAATGTTTCATTCCTTCAATACCTACTCCTACTGTCCTGAGCCGCAAAAGCTGCATGTTACTAAAAAAACAAAGACTAAATCAAAAAACTCACGGCTGCATCATGCCCAAACCCTCTTCCTTCCAAGTCCGACAGGTATGTGCCCTTTTCACGGAATTCAACCTACTACCCTTTAAAAACAGAAAAAAGAGGCCCATAATCTTAGTGTGCAGGCTAAATGGCGGGATAGATATGGGAAACATATAAAAAAAATGGGTGATATATATATACACACACACCTTTATCATCATCATCATCATCATCATCATCATCATCATCATCATCATCATCATATCTTTATTTATTCAGGCGAACATCATTGAGCTAGGCTCATTTACAAGATGGACCTGATAAGGTCAAGGTTCAATAGTTGATACACAACAGATACATCATACATTTATATAAGACAGTTATACATACAGGGGAAAATAATGTTTATAAACACAGTGATGTACAGTAAATTCACATGATAAAAAATGGTTACAGGAAAGTTAAGCTAATATTTACAGTAGGTACAGTATATACATATCCCAGTGGGGGCGCATGGCAGACACTCAACATAATGTAATACTAGGATAGTGAAGGTATTACTGGGTGCCATAAGATGGGGTGTCTGTCTGGAAGGAATATGCCATATATGGTTTGGAATGGAGATTTGTGAGATGACAATGCTAGCTCTAGTGGTAGCAATTGCATTTCTCTTTGAAGAAGACTGTACAATGCTGTTTAAAGGATGCAAATGGAATGATAGTGGACAGTTTTAGGGATTTTGTAGGGTGTTCCATGCTATAGCTAGAGAATAGCTGATTGCTGCCCTCCCTAGCCTGGTGTTGAATTTGGGCAATTTGAGCAGGATGATGTTGTTGCTTCTTAGGGCATAGGAGCTAGGAGATGTCTGGGTAAAGCAGTCCAGGATATAGTTTGGAAGTTTTTTTGACAACGCTCTGTAAATCCATAGTGCTGCATTTCTGTCCCTTCTGAGGTGAAGGGAAACCCACCCAACTACAGCATAAAGAGAGCAATGATGAGTATTAGATGGCAGATCTGTAATGAACCTTATTGCTCTATGATATAAGGTATCCAACTTGTGATGGTAGGAGATGGGGCAGTGACTATAAAGGAAGTCTGCATAGTCAACAACTGATAGAAAAATGGCCTGGACTAACCTCATCTTTGAGTCTCTGTTTAGGAAGGGTTTTAATCTTAAGAGAAGGCCAAGCCTTTGGTGAAGCTTTAACAGTTCTTCTAAATGATGAGTGAAGTCAAGTCTGTTGTCAATCCACACACCTAGGTATTTGAAGTTTTCTACATACTCCAGATTTTCTCCAAGTATAGTGCATAGCTGGGGGGAGAATGATTGGAGAGGATGTGCTGGTGGAGCTTTGATTTGTGAACATCATTGCTTTAGTTTTCTTTGCATTTAACAAGCTTTTTCTCGAGTAGCTGATATTGTAGCAAGGAGAATTCTGTTTGTAGGATTTCACGAGCAGCTGCAGGTGAAGAGTTGCTGACATACAGAACAGTGTCATCAGCAAAGAGGTGTACAGAGGAATTGGTAAGGGTTGAATCAATGTTATTTATATAAATGGCAAAAAAGGATAGGACTCAGAATAGAACCTTGGGGACTCCTCTTGACAGTGGTTTTAATGGGGATAGGTCACCTTCAGCTTTTACCTGCTGTGACCTACCGGTGAGATAGCATCTGAACCACTTAAGGGAGGATGGATCTAGGCCAATGGAATACAGGGATGAAACTAGTAGCTCATGGTCCACAGTATCGAATGCTTTGCTCAGGTCCAGGAATACTGCACAGACAAATGTACTTTTTTCCTCCTAGTCATTTTCCATGACTTCCAGGACTGTACCTTTCTGTGGGCTTCCTCATACACCTGATCCCAGTTTTTCTGTTCTGCAAATTTTGTACCAAACCAGATGCCCAATATCTTGACTTCTTCCTTTGTGACCAATATAGGATTATCATCCTGTAATGGAGCTATTCCTAGGGCTAAAACGTTCCTCTTTCCTGTATTGATCTGTAGTCCCGTACTACTCCGTAAACTTTCTAACAAGTACAGAGCATGCACCCCTGAGTCTAGGTCCTGCACTGCAATTTTCAGTCATCCGCATATGCGGATACCTTTCTAAATATCTATCCAGTGTAACTACTAACAGGTTTAATAGTTGCTTATCCCTCTATTAACTGTAAAATGGGGTCAATTCCAAATACATACAACAAAGGACTCATGGGCAACCTTGCCATACTCCATTTTTCAAGGCAATGGGAATCCCAAAGGGGTCACTTGCACATTCTTGTATAGAAGTTTAACCATGTTTAATAGATCTGAGATACCATAATGTTTCAACACTGCCCAGAGATAATCATGTTTAACTGCATCACATGCAGTCTCCTGGTCCAAAGTTAAAATATATAACCCGCCAACTCCATGTCCAACCCCTGCTCAACCAGCTCTCTCTCAAAAAAAAAAAAAAGAGATTTTGTTGTACATTTCTCTCTGGCACCGCACACGTTTGCTCAACAGTGATCACCTTCTTTGCCACTTTTGCCAACCTGGCAGTCATAATTTTAGTCAGGATCTTATCAGCTGTAGTCAACAAACTTAATGGCCTCCTGTTCTTAATATCTTGTGGATCCTCCTTTTTATAAAGAAATATCATGACCCCCTCATTCATACTAGGGACCAAATTCTCATCTGTTTGTATTTCTTGATATATTACTTGTAGTCATCGGTCAAATCCTCTACAAATACTTTACAGAATTTGTTCAGTGTCCCATCTTTACCAGGTGCGGTGCCGGTGGATAATTTATTAATGGCAAATCTAATTTCCTCCGCATGTATAGGAGTTAAGTCCTGACCTTCTAACTCAGACAATGTTGGTCCTGTTATATTATCAAATAAGGAAGGATGCTCTACAGAGCTTTCCTTCTGAAAAGTCTCAGAGATATGTTTTTGAATGACCCGCTGTATGTCTACCTGTTGTTCCACTATATCCCCATCCATGTTTCTTAAAGATGTACTCATTGTAGGATGTATTGTTTCCTTCCTGCCCTGTGTGGTAAACTGCTGATGTCTTGCAGTCACAACCTCATTAAGTTTATGATGTTCATACATCTGGTCTTCCATGGCACTAAGTTGCTCCATCCTATCACCTCCTTCAGTCCACATATGTGAAATTAATTTCAGATAATGTGCTCTAAAACCCAGGTATTGTAAATATTTGCTTTTTGCCCATGGCCTCGTAATTTGAATTACTAAGTCTTTCAGGTCTCTCTTGGTGTCCTCCCACCAATCTACTGCACTGTCATATAAAAAACTAATGTCCGTCCTAACCTATAAGAAATCTCTTATCTCTTGTTTCAAGTGATCTTCCTGTAAAATAAAGATTCATTTTCCGATAAAGTCTCCGTACAATAATCTCATAATGAATATCTAACTAAACCTGTAGTGCCATGTGATCTGATGTTTCCAAAGGCAGAACTTGAGCTGCTATCCCTGTCGTTCTGTCAGAAACAAACCAGAAGTCTATCCTAGTGGAGGCAGGAGGCAGTGGGTTAAGGCTTTGAACTGCAGATCTGGAAACCTGGGTTTGAATCCCACAGCCGCCTAGATGCATACTGTGTGATCCTGAGCAAGTCATTTAACTTCCTTGTGCTCCCAGGTCGCATCTGGAAACAAGCTTTGGCTTAGCGGGCTACTCCTAGTTAAACAATGTTCCCTTTCCCTTTATGAAAGGTGTGCTTTGGATGAACACGTAGAATATCATGAATTTTTCTCAAATAACTATTGTCCAGGATACACTGCAACATATTCGTATCACAGAAAATCGTTTCAGTTTTCCTCCCCCAATCTATCTGCCGTAACCCACTATTAAAATCTCCCCTATAAGATCAATCTGGAAGTCTGCAATAAAGGCTCTAATCGATGTAAACAAGATCTATCTGCTTTTGTCTTGGGGCATATACTTTAATTAATCAATATGCTATGTCATAGATTAGGATATCTGCCATTAATACCCTTCCTGGGCAAACGCCCAATACCTTTAACACAGTAGACTGTGTATCCCTGTAAATAAAACACCAAATCATGAACACTGATCCTCCCCCAGGGACCACAAAGAAGGACCCCACCTCCAGTCCTTCTAGGCGTTTGTAACCTTCGGCACCATGTGTAATCTGGTGTCCCACACAATTATTATTTGCCCTCCCCTTGATTTTAAACTAGCAAAGGTAACCTTATGTCTTTCTTCCAACTTAATGCTATTAACATTTGCAGTTGTTAAGGTTAAACTTGTCTTCCATGGCACTAAGATGCTCCATCCAATCACCTCCTTCAGTCCACATATGTGAAATGTGGGGTCTGGCTCAACCAGCACCTCGACTTTTCAGTTCATATCGATTCAATACAGAAGAAACTGCGTCCCAAGCTGGATGCCGTATATCCTAACAGGGGTTGCATCCCGTTGGAGACCCGCAGGGAAATCCTGCAGAAAATTATCCTCCCTCTAACTGATTATGGTGATGCTGTCTACAGCGTCACCTCTAAGACCACCCTAGCCAGACATGATCCCCTCTTCCATGCCTTCTGCCACTTCGCTTTGGACTGCCCCCCCCCCTCCTCAATGCACCACTGCGATCTCTACAAGTCTCTACAACTACCCTCGCTCCAGAATCGAAGGCTAGTCCACTGTGCTAGGACAACTGCTAAAGTCTGGTCACAGTCCTTCCCCCACTACCTGGAATCTACCCTCTCATGCCAAACACCCTCTGCGTACTCGTTCAGGAGCACAGTCTCCAGGATTCTGAATATCCCACACATGACGACAGTCAAAGACCAAACCGCCTTCAGTTACTGGTTACCTAAACTATGGAATTCCTTATCGGCTGACGTTAGGCAGACTGACAACTCTAAACAACTCAACCATCTCCACAAGGCGCTTGTTGCCCCCACCTGCACATGAAGGCTGCCCCCCTGAGATATCTTTTCATCCCATCCCCCCACTTTAGCTTCCCGCATAACTGGCTCCTCACTAAGTATTGTCTAAGCGCATCCCCTAGTACCGGAATCGCATTAGCTGGTAGTTGATTCTAAATCGTACTTGTGACTCTGTTAGTACTCATGGGTCGATGCCCTTCTTGGGTCTTGCAAAGCTGCTAATTATTAGTCCCATGGACCCACTAGCAGGACTACTCCCACCCTGCTCTTCGCGCAGCTACTGTACCCTTTGCACCCACCAACTTGAAATATATTCTTTCATGAGATGCCTGTACTGTATAATCCTTATGTACATTGCTGTATATCTAACTGTACAATCCTTGTGTAAAATGCTGTATTTGTATTTATCTAAACCTGTTGTACATTACTGTATATTCCCTTCCCCCCTCCCCCCAGGACGCATCTGGAATCGAGCAGTACTCCGCTCAGTATGCCTTCCTGGTTAAACTGTTAAATAAATTATACTAGCATGCAGGATGGCCCGCCGGCGCAACGGTTGGATTTCTGCTTGCGATGCCAGCGACCCGGGTTCGGGAGCTGACTCAGGTCATTGAAGGGCTGGCTGGGGGAAGAGTGGCTTGAGCGTCCCATGACAGCTCGCCCGGGAGAGACCTAATGGCTACCACTTGTACGACCCCAAGTGGCGGGTTGGGGTAATACAAGCCCTGCAGCGGTTAGGCGGCCAGATTACACTGTGGACATTGGCGTGAGTATCTTGACGTCACGGTCTGCACAGCATAGGGGAGAAAAATGGGAGGATAATGCCTGCCAGGACTGGGAAGATGGGCTGCACAGAGCGTGCCTCCGATGTGTCCCTGCTCGCACAGCCACCTCTGGACCGACACAGTGAGTAGCCCGGGGTGTGAGGGCCTCACCCTGTCCCCACCCAGGGAGGTAATCCAAGGCACCATGGGGAATGGAGGTAGGCTTCGGTAGAGTAGGGTGACAGGAAGATGACTCGTTGGCAGCCCCGAAGGGTCGGGGCTGGCAGGACGAAGGAGAGAAATTGCAATTAAAAAAAAAAAACTACCATACATGTAAGATTATAAAGTACAAGAATACAGGCCACTTCATTTCCTTTTCTTCCTCTTCTTCCGTTTAGTTTTTTCCTTTAATCCAGGTTCTTCTGTCATCTCAGGGTGAGATGAAGCAACTGAGGACACATCCGAGTCCCCCTCTCCACCTTCCTCCTCCAAATCCATCAGGACGTCATAGTTATTCTGGATAGTGGCATCGTCCTGCCCAGTAGGCAGAAGTTTTAGGGGCACAGTTTTATGTGCAGATTTTGATCCGGTAACCCTCTGAAATGGGGGGTCTTTCACAGATTCAGGAGGTGGCACAGGGCCTGTTGCTTCTCCTTCCTTTTCAAGGGTCGTCTGCCTTGTTTGAGCCACAGTGATGGGCATTCTAACACAAATAGCTACATTCTCTTCCAGGCTTTCTTCAATTATCTGCACTGCCATGGTTTGCTGATGTGGGGGGTGGGTCATCTAAAAGGTCCTGTCCATTGCCCCCAGCAGATTCTGGTTGAGCCTTCCTAGGGCGCACATCCCTCTGAGGTTGTGGGTCAGAGGATATGATTTGCGTCATTAAATAATGAGCTCACAGTTTTTCCTTTTGTGCCGTAGCAACACAGATGTCTTGGACTGCCCTTAAGGCCTGGTCCAAACTGTTATGTGAGGCCCAGACACAATCTCAAAAAGTCTGACCAGGCTCTTCACAAAGATTACATTTAAAAGGCTGACGACATTGGGCCCTAATGTGACCCACTGCTCCACAAAGATCACACTTCTATTTATCGCAAATATTACTCAAATGACCCAGTTCCTCACATTTATAGCAGGCACAGGGCTGCCCTGCATAGAATATGACCCCTCTAGCCTCCCCCCCAAAAAAAAAAAAGAGTTAGGGAGGTGCTTAATCACTCCATTGTCTTGCTTCAGAGTGACTTGATATTTCCATCCCTCTGCCCATAAGTGTTCTTCATCCAAAATGGTTTCAGGGTACCCATTAACCACACAATGCTGTTTAAGCCAGTATGTAATATCAGCCACATTCACTCCTTCATTACAAAAGAGCACAGTTTTTTTCCTACACAGGTTTCGTCAGTAGGATGGCTAAAAAAGGCTTCCACAGAGCAGTATGTTTAAGTATTTGATATTGCTTCCAGAAACGCTCAAGTCCAGCAGGATGTTTGAAGCCAATATCATAAATTGTATTCCCCAGGCATGTGATTTAAGGCATATATTTAGTACGCACAATATTTCATACTATTCTTGAGAAGTGCTCTCCCTACAATCTGTCAGGAATGTCATTAAAGTGTCCTCTGTATTTTAGCCACACCGCATTTCGTCATGAAGCAGGCTCAGAGGCGTGCCGTACCTGTTCTGCAAACAATTCTTCCCTGGTGTCTGTATTTCATATAGACTGTGGTACTAAGTCAGTCCCTGCTGTCTCAGCAAGTGGTTCTGCCACTGTTGCAGTGTGTGGGACAGAAGCCTTTGCATCATGAGGAACCTCCAGGTTTTCATCTTCTATAAAAAGTGGTTTGGGGGGCTATCGTCTCAGACTGAGACTGTCCATCCCCTTCCAATTCCCTCAACACTGTTAACATGGGTAGCTGAACATCCTCTATCTGTTGTTCCATACAACTTTCATGAGGTTTTTGTCCAGGGGTTAGTTGTGAGGGTGGTGTACTGGTGTCAGGCCCATACTGCCTTGCCTGAGGTAAAAACCCAGACTCTGGTAGCATCGAAGGGAGATGTGCATTCCAACCAGAACCAGCTGGTTTCCTCACCCATCCGGCTGCTTCCAATGATTTGGACACCCATTCTGCAGGGTCCTTTGAAGGACTTGCTATCTGGGGAGAAAATTCACTGCCTGGGTTTTTAGGTGTTTGCTCCATATTCTCTTTTCCTGAACGTTTTCCCTTTTTACCTTTAATGAACAAGTCCTTAGGCAATACTTTTTTTTTTCCAGGGCCCCCCGTTGCCACTCCAATTGTAAACATGACAGGCTGTTGAAGGTGTATAGGAGCCTCCCCTACCAGGTCCCCAGCCGCAGTCTCCTGCACCATAATCATCCGGCCTATATCATTATCCATATGACTTGAGGCTAGATCCCCCATTACAATGTTCCTCCTGTTCCCTGCTCGCATCCAAGTCCTCTGCCACTGTAGTGGTTGTTACCTGCAGTCTTAGAGAGTGCAGTTGTGGGTTCCTTCGAGGGTGCGAGTACGGAGATCCATATCGCCTCTGCATCTGCCACTCGCTGTGTCACCCACTCCGGACGCAGCTGGCTCCGTACCAAGGGGTCAGTCTCCATCGGGTTCCCCTGCTCCTGCGGTACTCTTTCTAGTTCCTGCCTCCGCAAGCAAAAACCTCCTCCTCTCCTCAGCCATCAGCTCGTGGCTTTAACCTGCCAACAGGATATTTGTTGCCACTCTTGTTCCATCTCTATCAGGTATCAGGTTATTCATCTCTTCTGCTGCTCATGTAAAAGTTTCTTCAACATTCTGTTCCAGCTCCATTGTGGTCTCTGGCTGTATAGAGATCAGGGAGGAGACCCGCTCCCCGGCCCCACCAACATCCTTCCTCTGCTGCACTCCGACTGAACTGGTCACTGCAGCACCAGTCACAGCACCCCCTATGAAAGAGTAGGGGAATTTCCCCCGTGTCCTGGCCAAATTTCCCCCTTTCACTGGAAAAACCACTAATAGCTTAATCTGGTTTAAGGTCAGTTGGCACTCATCTGTGTGGGGGGGAATCGGGGGGAGGATAGCTGCAAGTAGGGGTGCTGGCTGCACACTCGAGCAGACTTTATAGACCACATGGCCTGCTTCTGCTGACAAGTAGTAAGAAAGAAAGTAAGTATGTAACCAATCTACGAGAAAGCAAGAGGCAATGACTAAGATGCTTAATGAATACTTCACTTCAATGTTCACTGACAGGCCCCTGGTGGAGGTAGGAAGCTCATTAAGAGGAGTCATAACATCAGAGGTAGCTTCAACCAGCTATCAGTCATCACATCTGTCCCGGTAGCTGACTAGCCAGGTAAGCCCCAAGGTATAAACACAATACACTTCAGGAGCATAGTGGCACCACAGGAACAATTAGTTGTGCCACCTGCAATAATCTTTTTTTTTTTCCCCGTAGGTAGTTTTTTACCTTTTTCCCATTTTCTCCCCAGCCCCAATCCCTCACGTCCCGATGTGATGCACATGTGTGGAGGCATGCGCACATCATTACCCAGGTCCATCCTGCAAATGAGCTTCTGCTCAACGATGAATGCCTGGTTAAATAAAGACTTGACTGATTGACTGATGCCCTATGGGACGCCCCACCCTACCCGTCACTCGGTTACCGGCTACGCCTGCCACTGGACCTACATCCGGTAATGGCAGGACTGCGGATGGGTGACCCTCCCACCTGGGAGGACAGCACTGCGATTCTGCTCCACCCTCCCTCCTGTACTAGCACCCTGATGACCTGAGGTCATTCCTGAACCTGGGTTGTCAGCGTGGCGGGAGGTAAGGCAAGATGCCTCAGCCCTCAGCGCCACTGGACCGGTTCTGCAATAATCTTTCAGGAGTTTGACTGGAAAGATGTGATGCCAAAGGACTGGAAAAAGGCCAGTGTGGTCCCATCTTTAAGAATGGGCCATGGTCAGACCTGGGCAACTACAGGCTGATCAGTCTGACATCAGCGCTGGGCAAGGTCCTAGAATCCATTGTTAATGACAGAATAATGGAGCGGTGGGTTGAGGACAAAGTTCTTGCCCCTCTCAGCATGGCAGATCATACCAAATCAATCTGATCAACTTCTTGGAGTGGGAGGATGGTGGGGAGCAACCAGGAAGGTGGATAGGGTCAAGGTTTTGGATTTTGGCAAGGCCTGCAATACCGTGGCGCACGACAGAATCTAAGCAAAGTAAACCACTGAGCTATACAGAGTGTGGATTGCTAACTGGCTTGGGAGTAGAAACCAGAGAGCAGTGGTGGATAGATACCACTCAACAGTTGAGGGGATTGCTCAGCGGTGACCCCAAGGGATCAGTGCTGGAGTCACTGCTCCTCAACATCTTCATCAATGATCTGAAAGCTGGGGTCCCCAGCAGGCTTGTTAAGGGACAACTGCACTGAACCTGGAAGTCATTTTTCCCCATAGAAACTGTTTTTTAAATACTGGTTCCAGTACTGTTATTGTCCCACCCACATAGGCCTATTAGTAACCTGTTGATGTGGAACCTTCGCAAATGAGCTCCCAGCTCAAAAGTTTGTAATCCGAGACTTGAATAAATAAACAAATAAAACCTCAGCGGTTGTTTTGGATTTACACTCTGGTGTTCAGCGCCATTTTTACACCTATATGATGTAGCTTCTGTCTCTTGCTCAGCTCTTCCATTGTTGGTACAGTGCATCCGTGTTCTACCATAGAAACTCTGTGATGGACAGGGACATAAACTACATCATACAGAGTGTAAATCAGGAACACCCACCGAGGTTACTAATGAGCAAGTATAGAAGAAGCAATGACAGAATGGGAACCAGTATTTAAAAAAAAAAAAAAAAAGCTTCTACTGGGGGAAAATGACATCCAGATTTGGTGCAGTTCTCCTTTAAGTTTACAGATGACAATAAGCTGGCCAGGGTGGTAAACTCTCTTGAGGAAGGGGACATATTTCAGGAGGGTCTGAACAAGCTTGCTCATTGGTCTGTCTTCCGAAGTCTCAGACTCAATGTAGCTAAACGCAAAGTGCTACACCTAAAGAGGAAATACAGAGGTAGGACCTACTGTGTGGGGTTCCTGTTCTGCTGAGGAGGGGGAAAAGGATCTCAGGTCGTAATAGGCAATGGGTTGAAGCAGGATAAGCCGTGCACTGATGCTGTCAAAAGGCCTACCGGACTGCTGGGGTGCATCACAAAGGGGGTGACTGGCAGAGCAGAGGAAGTAATCCTGCCACTTTACAAGGCCCTGGTCAGGCCCTACACAGAGCACTGCATGCAGCTCTGCTCTCCTTATGCAAAAAGGCATTGAGGCAGTCGAGAGGGGGCAACACAGGGCACCACAAATTATCAGGGGTATGGGAGAAAGAACCTAAGAGGTGAGGCTGGAGGTCCTTAATATGTTCACCCTGAGAAGAGGCTACGAGGGGGCGTGATTGATGCAGTTCAAAATGTAGACCAAGCCCTAGAATATTTCATTGCTAAATTCAACACAATCTGTGATAACTATGTCCCTCTAAAAAGCAGAAAGTGAAGGGCTTAGTCAATCCTTGGATTACCCCAACCTTCCTAAATTTCATGGCCAAGAGAGATAACCTCTGGCATTGTGCTCGTGCCACTGGCAAGCAAGCTGACTTGCACCAATACACAGCTGCTAGGAAAGCCTGTACCAGGGAGGGCCACCTAACGAAAATCAACCACTTCAAAGAGGAGCTCACAATTTCCTGGGGAGACAGCAGGCAATTCTACAGTAACATTAAAGACATCACGGGCAATTCCAATAAGTCATCCCCCCCTCCATGTTGGAGATAAATGGGGTTGTTACCCAGGACCGCAAGTTCATTGCCAACACTTTCAACATGGCCTTCTCTGACCTAAGTGGTATACTTCCCCCTGACTTTCTCAAAGTACCAGACAACTCAACTGAGACTGGGAGTTGTGACGCCCCTCTAGGTCATCCTCCTTTCCACTTTAAGACAGTCTCCCGGATGAAGGCTAAAAAGTACCTGCTAAAGGTGCTTGGAAAGTCTACGTTTAATAGAGACTTACTAGACCTTAAGCTTGTTAGTCAAACCACTGATGAAGTCCTAACACCTCTCACAAAGCTATTAAATAAGTCACTATGCCTCGGCCAGTTCCCCCAGCAGTGGAAAGCCCCCCCACCGAAGGCACTTGAACGTATTGTGTCGGATCAACTAAACGAGTACCTAGAGAAGTACCAGATCCAATGCTCACAACTGCATGAATTCTGGAAGGCGCATAGCACCACCGCTGCCTTGCTTGAATACACCTCCTTTATACATAATGCCCTTGGCTGAGGGCAGCTTGTGGGGGTGATTTATATTGACCTTACAAAAGCTTTCAACATGGTCAACCACACCCTCTTCTTAAACGCCCTCCATGAGACTGGTCTATCAAATGACGCAGTTGGGTGGTTTTGTAGTTACCTTGGAAGCAAGTCCTAATGAGTCAAAATAAGTGGCATCTTATTTGATAGCAGGCAAGTGTTATCCAGTGTCCCCCAAGACTTGGTCTTGGGCACATTACTCTTTAGCCTCTTCCTCAATAACCTCCCCAAGGCATGCTCCACTAATATGCTGCTATATGCAGATGATGTCGTCATTTATACCAGTCTACCTGACCCACTCACACTTGCAACACAGCTCCAGGTTAGTGTCTCTGACATTGAGGCCTGGTTTAAAAACCATAAGCTGCTAATGCCCTAAGTCTTTCTGCTGCCACTGTAGAATTGTGTAACTGACTTCTACAATGACTGTATTTTGTCAATGTACTCCTGTACTCAATGTCTTGCACTGTATTACTCGTAAATTCCTGCACTGCTTTATGTAACTAACCCCGAGTCACCCCTGAAAAAGGGACCTTCGGGGCCCAGTGGGCCTACACGGTTAACAAAATTTAATAAATGAATAATGAATTATAAGAAGGCCAAGACCATACTCTTGTCTACCCTGCATAACACATACAAATCACACAAACTAACCATACTGAACAATGAAGACTCACCGCTTGAACAAGCCCCAAATTTGAAGTACCTTGGGATCACACTACATGCCTCCCTCTCCTATGGTACGCATGCTGACCCTGTTGCAAGGGCAGTTAATACCAGGACTGGACTGTTATACGGGCACAGGCACTGCATATTATTTATTATTTATTCACTGCATGACCCCAGATAGGCTCTGGACTGCCATAACTAGTTTAATTCTGTCTATCATTGACTATGGCTTAGTTGTTTATGGAGCAGCCATGGACATCACACTCAAAAGGATCGGAATAGCCCTCAACAAGGCATGCAGGTTGATTACTGGAGCTCACAGGCTAACACATACTTACGATCTGTATACACAGACCAACTGGTTAAACCTAAAGGGCAGAATCACCTATCAGACATGCCTTCTGGTCAAAAAAAAAAAAAAAAAAAAAAATCAGTCTTGGCCAGTCTACCCGGTGCTCAGAAATACACGATCCCTACATCTAACCCCCACCAAACTCAGGGCATGTCTAAACTGGTGCATCAAGTTTCTTTTTGCCACACCTCCCACGCACAGCATTGCTTTTCACACAGGACACCCTGCTCCCCACTGGTATTCAGGAAGAGTCCCTCTCAACCCTTCCTCTAAGATTGGTTCTTTTAATGTAATCTTAGGAAACATCTCTCTGTACTTAGTGGCTGTGACTGCCGGCTATAAGTCACTCTTCTCCCTACGTGGCACTTTCCTCTCCTTCCCACCCCCTTAACACCCCTCCTGCTTCACTTACCCCTCACCCACTCACCTTGCCCCTCATACCTCAACCCCCTCCTTTCACTACCTCCTTCCTTCCCACCACCTACCTTGATACTGCTCTCACTACAACCACCCTGCCCCTCTACCTCCAACCCTGTGGTATTCAATATGGTTTCACCCTACCTACCCCACCCCTTCCCTATCATGCTTAAACTCTCTGCTCTACTTCCCACCCCTCTTATAAGTGTTCTCGCTTCCCTCCCATCATACTGTACACCTTACCCCCCTGCCCTCTAACAACACCTACTTCTGGCAGCATCATGTTCTTACTATTACCTTACTATTGTCTGGATCTTTTATTGGTTCTGTTTTTTTCGCAGAATGTATAAATTTGTCTCCCCACCTCCATGTTCACCCCCCCCCCGGTCTAACATGTTCTTTACCATGTTTTGGTGCTTTTAGGCTATTTCTGTGAATGTACTGACATGATGGTATTCCACCCTGCCTCAACCATACTTATCTTGTTGTTATTGAATTGTATGTCAAAATTATTGCTTTTATATGCCATTGTATTCATGTTTTTCCGACATGGAACTTTTGTAAGAGAGCCTCTTGATCAAAGGTATTATAATCCAAGATATAAATAAAAATAAACTAAATGAATAAATTATGCAGACAGTTGGAGCTGTTCAATATGATCTCCTGCAGCAGGATGCAGGGATATGATTTAATCCTCAAAGGTGGTCAATTCAGGGGTAACATTAAAAGACACTTTTTCCCCAGAGAGAGTGGTGAACCTTTGGAACTGCTTACCAGTATAGACAGTGGACATAAAGACAGTACACTCCTTTGAAATTAAATGTCTGCTTACCAAGGAAATCACTGCGTACCCTGGGTGGTGCAAAGAGGAGGGAATCCCTATAAACTGGTCTACATTTGGACAGATTTATTTGAGGAGAAGTGGACATGATGGACGTAAAGTCCCTCCCAGCCATAAATTGCTATGTTAATAAAAAGTACTCACTGAGCGCGGATCTGCAGTTCTGTATCACATAATTTCTGTATTGTCCTCTGATTAGTGTCATTACTCTGTTACAAAAACAAACACAATTCAGTAGTAAAATCAACAGATTGCATTAATACAAGGTTAGCATATGTAAACTGCACAAATGTCGGCCTGTATATTATATCCATTTTCTTGACACCAGTCACTCCATTTCTATAGCTGTTGGGGATACACAGTATGTTGGTTTTACAGTCCCCTGTAACTATCCTGGGTGCTGAAATCCCTCCCCCAACAAAGCTTGGCTCTTAATCTGATGCACAGAGTATCTGAAATAGGAATTTCTACAACTGCAACTACTGTTGGTCTTAATGTAACTGTTGAATAATTTTTTTATGTTTGTTTGCTCACGCATGCAAAATGAACATCTTTTTTTTAATTCTATGTTATTAAGTTTGTTTCAGGAAGGAGGGGGCGGAGCTTGCCAACACACACGATGGCAGCTTAAGAAATTATAAGGTCCACCACTACCAGAGGGATCAGTTTACCACTACTTAAAGAATCGCACTGAGAAGAGACAAAAGAGAGAAACAGCAATCGGAACTGTTCCACTTCAAAACGAGCCTAAACAGCAGCTTCTGGTCCCTGGCATTGCAGAGAAAAAAGCAGGAACAGATCGCACAGTGCCATGAGGCAGAAGGGCCCTGAGAAGCTGGTGAACTCAGGTTTCAGGACATCCCGCTGGGAGTGCCCACACTGCTATCAGCACCCGATCACCATGGCTTTCGCCATGAGGGGAGATCCACGGGAAGCTACAGCAACTTACCAGTAAACAGTAGACTTCCATGCAGTGATGCTCAAACTGGACGAGAACCTCATCGATACTGTGGACCTCAAGTCGGATGCAAGTAAGACTAATGTAGACTTAGCTGCCCTAGCAACAAGGGTGGCGAGAACAGAGCAAATGGCTCAGTCTCGCGATGTTGCCCTGAAAACCACCAGCGCTCTCTCCGTGATCAGTATCAAAAGATCCAATATTTGCTCAACAAGGTGGACAACATTCAGAATAGGGCTTGCAGGAATAAGGTAAGGATTATCAGGGTACCAGAGGGAGCAGAGGGGTGTGACATGTCTGCCTTTTTGCGAGCCCTCCTGCCAGAACTCACTAATCAAAACAATGGCATTCAACCTGAAATTGAGCGGGCTCATAGGTTGCTGGCCCCCAGACCTCAACCCAACAAGAAGTCCCGACCTACTGTATATTGTGTAAATTCTTGAAATACCCTGAAAAAAGAACAGTATCTGAAAACAGCCGGGGAGCAAGGTTCTTTTATGTGGAGAGCTCACAAAATCCAGATATATCAGAATTTCTTACAGGACCTCTCTAATCAGAGAAAGGCTTATGCGGCTGTTTTTTCCATTGTTTAACCAGGTGAGACACACTAAGCTGAAAGCTTGTTTACAGATGCAACCTGGGAGCACAGGGAAGTTAAGTGACTTGCTCAGGGTCACACAGTGTACAAGCGGGGGCTGTGGGATTCAAACCCAAGTCTCCAGATTTGCAGCTCAGAGCCTTAAACCACTGTGCTATACTGCTTCCCAATTGCAACAATTTTATAAAATGGGCATATTCACTTCGCTACATTGTCCAGCCCTGCTCAGGATTCAGGTGGATGGAGAGTACATAGTATTTGAACACCAATCAGGAGCAGAGCAATTTATACTGGAATACAGAACCAGTAGCAGAAATGCAGCCGCCTGCCCAACTCTGCCACGAGGTGCCACTAGCTCCAAAATGGAGGTAACGCAGGATATCGCAAGGTGGGAGGGGCAGCATGACACAGTGGAGCACCAAACTGAACCACCACGGCATCAGGTATCCAGAGGAAGACCAAAAAGGAAACAGACGCTGGAGACCCGACCCAAAAAGCCAGGAGGAGGGATCGTTCCAGGAGCAGACAGAAGAGGACCACAGCACCCGACACTAGCAGTTGCTCCCTGGGACTCACACCAGTTAAAACATCAAATAGATATGAGACCCTCAGGGAGCTCTTACCAACATTGCTAGAACTGTTTAATGAAATCAGAGATTACCCACCCTCGTCAGTCCAGCTGCCAGTGAGACTGCTGAATGGTCTCCTCTTGGGGATGACTGGTTGGACTGCATCCAGAAGGCAGGGGGACAAGAAGATTTTAACACTGATCATTTAGCAGCCCTCCTGGATGCTCCAGCCAAAGTGGTGCAAACAAGGTGAGCTCGGATGCTGGGCACGTGGTTTGTACCAGAGAAGTTATGTATAGGTGTAGAGGTGATGGGCAACTTTCTTTGCTCATGTATTTTCCCAGTTAATGTATTCAATTGTATGGTTATGCTGTTGTAAAGGGCCCCAGGTGAGCACAAATCAGGGAGAATAGTAACCTGGGAGGCAAATGGGGGACAATGAAATTACCGCCACTCGTTGAACTTTCTACTCCCATTCCAGGTACCTTCCCTAAGAAGGGTTGTGGCACGCACCTCTCGAGAGGGTGGGAGGGAGCCCCAGAAAACTTCAGAGCTGCAGTGTAGGGACAGAAACAGAGTTATTGTTGCTGTTGTTGTTTCTTTCCTCACCATACACCGTGCTATCCCAGCTAGTGCTCACATACCAAAACTGGCTGCTGCCTTGTACGGAACATAAGACAAGAAGCGGCATGGATAGATCTGAGGGGTATCACCCACTGGTTAAAATAACGGCACGATGGGGGCCACCTGCTTAAATGCACCCCGGGCATAGGAGCCAGGCACAGCCCAGTAACTATTCTTCAGCAGAATTAATCCAGCTGGATTTGGGAGTTGTGTTGCTCTGAACATTCATGTTAAACTTGTTGCTGCTACAGAGAATGCAGATTTTAGTTCATTTCTGTAGCCACTGACTGCTATGTTCTAAGAAGCAGCAGACAGTGGAGCAGGTGAGGGACCATACTGGGGGGGGGGGGGACTGCGACAGCTTACAAAAGGGTTGTCTCTGGCAATAAGGATGCAGGGTCTCTCAAACAGAACGCACTTCACTGGAGGTGACCACCTTGATTCCAACCTTAGCACCCTTCTCCCCATCCCCACTGACTTTGGGATCAGAATGTCTCTCCCTATTAGAACCACATGGGGTGGAACCACTAATGGATTCCCCCACCCCCCCACCGAACAGGAAAGGGCATCCCACAGAAGGTGTGGGGCAAACCTACCGCAGGAAAGGGCAGCTCTTGTTCTTTTTCCTCTTAGAAGAGATATGGCATCTGATCCTCTCTTGGGTAGTGGACACCCACACAGGTTCTACAGGACATGCTCAAAAGGCCTTGGTCAAGACCAAGATACTCAAAGGAGGCAGTATAGCGCAGTGGTCTAAGGCTCTGAGCTGCAAATCTGGTGACATCCAGCAGACCAGACCTGGGTTTGAATCCCACAGCTTCCACTTGCATACTGTGTGGCCCTGAGCAAGTCACTTAACCTCCTTGTGCTCCCAGGTCGCTCCTGTAAAAAAGCTTCCAGCTTAGTGTGCTATACCTGGTTAAACAACTAAATTAAACAATTAAATTAAATTAATTAAATACCCAAGGAGATCTCTAGCGACCAGCAAAAATTAGAATTCCTTCCCCCTCAGAGGGTTTACTAAGACCACTGGGGGAGAAGGTGGTGTCTTCCCTAGGTCATGGGTACTCCAACTCTAAAAGATGGAAAATATGTGCGAGTTACGTTAGTGCCCCCCACTACAGTACACTGCAACAGGCAGAGGGCATACCTTGCTAGGTATGATAGCCTGCTGCAGAGGTCTGATTAAAAGGAATGAAACTGTTAACTCACAGGTTGGAATGTATGACAAAAACAAATGGTTTATCGCTCACCATTTGCAACTGGATGAAAGTATTGCTTTCCCCAAGATAAGGGCAGGAGGACACATACTCCCTTTGCATAGCTCTTGGAGGTGTGAAATGCCACCCCATGCTCCCAAATATATAGACTATTTACAACCATATAAAAGGGATGCAATAGCCCCTCTAAATTTTACTTCCTGAAATGTCAGGGGGCTGAATGATCTCATTAAAAGGAAAAAAATATTATCCCATTTAAAGAAACTGAAAACACAAATAGCCTTTCTCCAAGAAACAAAAGTGGACAACAATGAGGCAAGAAAGTTTGCAAGGGGGTGGGTACAGGAGCTGCACAGCTCAGCTGGTAAAGCAAAATGTAGTGTCTCTATCCTGTGTCACAAACAACTGAAGTGACGCCTGGTGGACCAAAGAAGTGACAAAGATGGTAGATAGGTATTGGCAAAGGTGATAACAGCCAGGGAACCCTTGATATTGGGCAATGCGTACACCCCAAATGAGGACCAGCCTGAGTTTTTCAACCTGTCACAGAACATTCTAGAAATTGCGACTGATGGTTCAGACATCATACTGGAGGGGATTATAACCTTACTATGGACCATCTCTTGGACAGGTCCAATGCTAGGCCTGAAGCACAAATCAGGGAATTGAAGACAGTCAGAGATCTGTTGACACTGCAGCCAGCTCTCTGATACCTGGAGAACATTCAATCCCTCTATGAAAGACTAAATATATTGCTCGGAAGCCCATGCAATGGCCTACAGATTGGATTACTGGTTCACCTCAGCCAAACTTAACCCAGCCATTGCAGAGGTCTCAATAGCCCCCCTGTATCTGTCCAACCATGCCCCAATCCTGCTCCAGGTTTACGCTGAGGCAGAAAAGCCCAGGTCAGTTACCTGGAGGCTGCCCTCCCTTTTGAAGGATTCCAGGTTCCACACATGGTTAAGACAGGAGGCAGAGCATTACTTTAGTGACAACCCAGAGGGGTGTGCCCCAAAGAAAATGATATGGGAGGCTTTCAAAGCTACTATCAGAGACCGCATCATTGGCTACACTGCCTTTCACAGAAAACAGAGGGAATAGGGAGCCAGCAATTTGGAAAACAAGCTTAAGCTAAAGGAGGAGGAGTATAAAAAAGACCCCAGCCAGGTAAGCAATCCAACCCTTTGTTTTGAACTCACAATTTTCAGAATACACTGAACATTTTGGCCAGCAAAAAGCAGAACTGCTAGTCACCAGGCTCAGTCATAAATACTGGGACCAAGGGGAAAACTCCTCTCCTTTAGACTAAGAAAACAGCAGGCTGAGAGGCACACTGAACAACTACAGGATAGTACAGGCAGAAGGGTGAACCCCCCAAAATGATTAACCAATGTATGACACAGTTTTATGAGACACTTTATACATCCCATTCGAAATTTAGCCCACATGAATTTCAGGAATTTATGGCCCAAACTATCTTACCCTCTTTAACAGAATCCCAAAGACTCGACGTAGAGGCACCTATCACAGAGAAGGAGCGTCTCCATACCATAAAAGGCATGGCCCCAAACAAATCACCAGGCAGCGATGGGTTCCCGGCGGACTTTTCTTATTGTAGTGCAAGCTCAGATAGTAACCCCATGCTAAACATGCTACGTGACGCCCAATCCAAACGGGAGCTACCATACTCCTTGAAGAAGTGGTGATGACTGTCTCCTCGAAGGAGGGCAAGGATCCTCTGGTCCTGGGAAGCTATAGACCAATGTCACTAATAAATGCTGACACGAAAATCTTGGTAACGGTTCTGGCATCCTAGTTGGAGAGGATCCTTTATTTCATAATACACTGTTATCCATGGTCTAGCAATCCTGATTATACACCTACCTCGCGGACAGCAACATATATGTAGGTATATGTACTAACCTTTGGGCGAGGACACATCGTATAAGCATAAGTGTCAGGATTTGTGTTCTACTGTATTTTACGAAAGCATATTATGCTCCATTGTGTTTTACCAATGTATCTTAATCCTGGGAGATGCTTTTCACTATATTTTTACTATATTATGATAAGTAAGGCAATAGTGCCCCCTTTAGTGCTTGGTGCATCACTGTAACTGCAACTGACCTTGGGGGACTTATAGAGATCCCATTGTTTGTGCTATCTTTGCAAGCTAAGCAACTTTTCATGTTAGGATGATTACTCATGTAACCTGTTTTCACCAATTATAGACCTTTTATGTACCTTCTTTAGTAGTTGCCATAGTGATTATCAGGGTATAAGACCCTGTGTAGCACATAGCTTCTCTGAGATGAGACTGCATGTTACCTACGTAAGAAAAACTGGCTAAGCTCTCTGAGTGTTATCTTGCTGGTTTTAAGTCTGTATTGCTGAGCTGTAATACATTTCATTTATTACATGCATCCCACTTGTCTGTTGTCTCTTCCTTTGTGCCGTTCCACTAAGAACCTGAGAAAGGCAATTTTATTACCAAGTTACATTTGATGACCGTGTACAGGTTGCAAGATACAAAAAAAGATTCAGTTCAATTTATTTGAATGTTGAGTATTATAGTGCGATTTTCGCCTACTTGGACATACTCGTGTTTACAGTGGAAGCGGTTGTGGCAGATCCACACTGTCTTGGTCTCGGGCATGGCACACCCGCACCAGATCCTCTTTACACTCCCTTTACGGGTGACAGCTTACCACCTTGGCATCACCATTCTCCCACTTGGGACCACAAAGCGGTTGGGTGACGGCACCAGGGATTTTGTCCAGTTTTCCAACTGCTTTTTTGTTTGTCTACCCCTTGTTTGTTATGCCTGAACTTTACAGAGAATTAAGACTCGATGTCTCGAACTACCTCACATCCCATGGTGGATGGACAGATTTTGTACTGGACACAAAGTCTGCAAAAAACCCCTTGCTGCTCATATCTGAGCAATATCTAGAGTCCAAACAATCAACCAAGAAATATCACCTTAAAGGTCTTTTGGTTGCAGCTCTATATACTGCTGTTGAGGGTCTCACAGCGAGGTGTGCCTCCCTTGAACTGCTAAATGAGTCTCTAAAAAAGAGATGGGCTTGCAGGCAACAGAGTTACAGAAAAAGGAACAGAAACTAGTAGAGGAGACACTGTCACTCTGCGATGCAAATAACAGACTGTTGCACTGTAATACTCAAGACACTGAGCGAGAAATTTGTATGTTAAGAGATGATTGTGAAAGGCTGAAATGTGATAAGAAACAGTTAGTGTATCTGAATGATATTTTGAGCGATGTGAATGCAAATTTGAGAGAGGAGGATGCTGAGTTGAAAGAGGAGTATCAGAGAGTAAATTGTGAGTTGGAGAAAGAACTTAGGGAAAATGTTGAATTGGGTGCCGCGAGTGTTGCAGTGTGAGGTTGAAAAAGGTATTGAGCAGGGCACTGCAAGAGTTTGTCACAAGAAGTGTAGAGAAAAGATGGCGAGATTGCGCCATCAACGGGAGGTTCTTGCCAACCATGTTAAGGCCATGAATGGGTTTCAGTATTCGTCCATTGAGACTGCGTCATCCAGTGATGACGACTGACTTTGATGACAAGGCATGCCACGTCACACCCAAGTCCAACCCCCGAGGTGGAGTAACTTCTGCCAGCCATCCCCAAGATGGCACCTACGTCGGCACACACTCTGTGTCACCACGTCTACACAAACATGGTGGAAGCCACGTATACTGCCAAGATGGTGGCCCCTATGACACACGCAGAGGGCTTGTATTCCATAGTGTGCCTCGAGTGGCTCTTCTCACAAGGGGAGACATGGTGGATGTTCATGGCCTAATTCAAGAGGCTATCAGGAACATAATTATACCAGAGGACCAAAGGAGAGCCAACTAGTACCAAGCTGACAGAATGTTCGAGGAAACTGTCACTCAGGATCATGCGTAGAAGGCAATTGCTGATGCAGCAGTGGAAACTGCCTTTCACAGCACCATGGAACGTATTGAGTTCAATGCAACTACTCATACTTCCAGTCCCCTGCAAGTCGCTCATTCTGTTCAGCAAATTGCCCAAAGTATCAGACAGATGGGCCCAACTGACAATCTTTGTTGCCATTTGGAGAAGGTGCGCTCCCTCTGCAAGAAGCTTTCTCTCCAACCTGAAAACCAGTTTCAAGTCTTGCAACAGATGATCAAACCCACTCTCTGGGTCAAACTCCCAGAGACAGTATGCAACTGCGACACTCTTTTCTATAACGACATTGCTGCGGCCCTCATAAAAGCCAACTCCCCGGGTGTCTTAGGAGCTCGCTTGGCCTACAAGGTTAAGCAAAATGTGAAAGAAAGCCCTGCGGCCTACCATCAATGGCTATGGGTCTCATACTACACTGGCAAAGACCTATCAGGAGAACTTGCAGACCAAGGCCAACTTGAGTGCAAGGATTTGTACAACCGGAATATGACCCCAGCCCTGCTGGAAAAGGTTGAGTTTAATGTTTACCCAAATACAGACTCCTTTGCAAACATCCTCATGAAGACGGAGTGTGCCCGTCAGGTATGCCTCTGTCATCTTGCTTCTGGCAAAACCGACAAGGTGGCGGCAGCACAGCCCACCCCCGGGACCCCAACCCACTACACCATAGAGGGTAACAACCAGAAAACTGATACCCCTTCTGACGACAAGCAGTCACATGGGGGGGGGGGAGGCCAGAACTATACAAACAACAGGAATAGAGACAGAAGCAATTGTAAAATTCCAAACGCCCAATTCAATGGTCGGAGCCACAATGGTGCTAGTTACCAGAGTCTCAAAGACAAAAACAAGACCCTCTGCAAATTGCTGGAGAAAATCCTTGCTGAAAGAGAGACTAAGCCTACATGAACCGTGGCAGCCCTTGCTTTGGCTGCGGCACAGACATGCGGTCAGTGGAACCCTTTCCTAGCCTCAATTGCCGAACCAGCAAGCAGCCAAGGGAAGAATTCTCTTGTGGCACCGGTTACTGGCCAGGCCGATGCGACAACCAAGGAGGAATAACCCATGCAGGTCGGTGTCACGTCTGTGACATCACAGGTACATTTGCATCCTGTGCAAGGTATACATGAGGCCTTGCAAGATCCTGCAGGCCTCCGACTTCAGGAACAGGATGATGATTATGATTTTGAAAATAATGATAACAGGCCCCAGTCCAGACTGTAAATGACTTCATTGTTCACACAAACAGACAACCTTGTGTAAAGGCCACGGCTGAGTGCCGCCTACTTACCAAGCTTCTGGATACCGGAAAAGCCATGTCATAGAAACATAGAATTTGACGGCAGATAAGGACTGCTTGGCCCACCCAGTCTACCCATTTCCCTACCTGATGGATAAGCTGCAGATCCTAGTTAACCAGCAGCCTACTTCTTCCTACCCCCACCCCCTAGAATTGCCTTATGATTGTCCCATGCATGCTTGAATTCTACCACTGTTTGTGACTCCACAACCTCCTCTGGAAGGCCGTGCCATACAACCACCACCCTCTCTGTGAAAAAATACTTCCTTAAATTACCTCTGAGCCGCCCCCCGTTCTATTTTCAAATTGTGCCCCCTTGTTCTTGCACACCTCTTTTTTGAAAGATGCTACCTCTTGGACTTTGTTGATTCCCTTGAGGTACTTGAAAGTTTCTATCATGTCCCCCCCCCTCCTTTCCTCAAGGCTATACATATTAAGCTCCTTAAGTCTCTCTTCATATGTCTTCTGGTGCAGACCCTGCACCATTTAGTCCCTCCTCTGGACAGCTTCCATCCTGTCTATGTCTTTGCGGAGATTGGGTCTCAGAACTGCACGCAGTACTCAGATGGGGTCTCACTAGCTGTCTGTACAGAGGGATAACTACTGTTTTCTACTGGTGATGCCTCTCCCTATGCATCCCAGTACCCCCAACCCTCCTGCTGCCCTCTCACATTGCTTGCCCACCTTTAGGTCATCTGATATGACTACCCCAGGTCCTTTTCCATTTTTGTTGTTGTTAGTATCTCACCCCCCATTGTGTACTCTTCCCCTGGGGTTTTGTTTCCCAGGTGCATTACCTTGCACTTCTTAGCATTGAATCTAAGCTGCCATACATTTGACCATTCCTCTAACCTTGCCAAGTCCCTTCTCATCCTTTCCACTCCATCTTGTGCATCAACTCTGTTGCAGATCTTTGTTTCATCTGCAAAGAGACATATTTTCCTTCAGTCCCTCTGCAATGTCATATAAAGACATCGAGAGGACTGGTCCTAATCTGAACCTCACGGTACCCCATACTAACCCCCTTTTTCAGAGTGGACTCCATTTATTATTACTCTCTGTGTCCTATTCTCCAGCCAATTCTTTACCCAGGCTGTCATCTTGGGACCCACTCCCAGGCTGGCTAACTTGTATATTAATCTTTGTGTGGGACTGTGTCAAATGCCTTGCTAAAGTCTAGGTAGACCATGTCCACAGCCCTTCCCTGATCAACTACTTTGGTCACCCAGTCAAAGAAATCTATCACATTTGTCTGGTATGACCTTCCCGCTGTGAATCTATGCTGCCTTAGGTCCTGTGCCCCTCTGGCCTCTAGATATTTAACAATTCTTTCCTTCAGAAGTGATTCTATCATTTTCCCCACCACTGAGGTTAAACTAACAGGTCTGTAGTTTCCTGCTTCTGCCTTGCTCCCACTTTTGTGAAGGGGAATCACATCTGCCCTCTTCCAGTCCTCGGGTACCACCCAATCCTCCCATGATTTGTTAAAGAGGGTAGTCAGTGGTGTCACTAGTTCTACCCTAGTTCTTTTAGAATTCTGGGATGAATCCCATCAGGCCCCATTGCTTTGTCCACCTTCAGTTTTAGAGTTCTTTCAGAACCCTTTCTTCTGTAAATGGCTGGTATCAACTTCTGTATCCAGAGTGTTTCTACTGTTTGTTTTAGGTATCCCCTCTTCCTTTGTAAATACTGAGCAAAAATATTTGTTTAGTATCTCTGCCTTTCACAGTCACCTCTGCCCACCCTCCCTCCTTTATTAAGCCTCACTATCCCTCCCTTGGTCTTCCTTAACTCCTGATGTACCTATAAAGGTTTTATTCCCCTTCTTAACTGAGTTGACTATCTTTTCCTCGGTTTGGGCCTTTGCTGTTCTGACTGCCTTCCTAGCTTCCTTTTGCTTTAACTGATACAGTTCTCTGTCCTGTTCCTTCTGTGATTCCTTGCACTTCCTGAATGCTTTCTTTTTCTCTTGAACCTTCTCTGCCACTTCCTTTGAGAACCACAGTGGTTTCTTACCTCGTTTCGTTTTGTTTATTTGCTTTACACAAAGGCTTGATACCTTTGTGATGGCAGTTTTTATTATTCCCCATTGTTTTTCCACCCCTCCTTCCTGCCCATTTGCTAGTGCATTCCTTAGGCACTCACCCATTTTGACAAAGTCAGCCCTCCTAAAATCCAGTACCTTTGTCTTTGTATGGCTTGACTGAATTGCTGTGTTTATTGTGAACCACATTGTTCGATGCTTGCTAGTTCCCAGATGGCTACCCACTTCTACATCTGTGATCCTCTCTTCATCTCCATTTGAGAGTCCTCCAGTCCTCCATAATGAAGACCCAGTATCATCTAACTGGTCTGCCGGGTTGAAGACCAGTGCTCAGGGTGTAGATAGTACCCAACTACACACTTATCGATCTGTTCCTTTACCGGTGGTGGCAGGCCACCTCAGGACTGATTTTGCTTTTGACCTCATGGTATTACGTCATCACCCGAGCATATTGGAACTGACTTTCTAGCACTACATGGCTGTGTAGTGGACCTAGCCAACAGGCTACTCCTTCAAATCAAAGGACAATGCCATGCTGTCACCATTCCAGACTCACACGTGGTGGCAGCCATCTCCCATAACAACAAAGAATATGACATCATGACTTTGTTCAAAAGTCATGACCTGTTTTGTGAGCTTGCACCCTTGCTGCAAAAACACCTTGACATGCTTACCACCAACAAGCACGACTATGGCAGGATGCATACTACCACTGAAATCACAGGGCCTGACCCTCTCAGGCAAAAGCAGTATCCATTCCCTGCTGAAGCCTTGCATTCACTGAGGGAGACCATCCAATCACTGCTTCAACAAGGAGTGATTAGGGCCTATGTTTCCACTGTTAATTCACCTATTTAGCCTGTGAAAAAGCCAAATGGAGCTTGGAGACTCACAACTGATCACAGGAAACTTAATCAAGTTACCCCTAGCTGTGCCCCGACAGTAGCATCAGCACCTGATGTACTTAAGCTGTTTACACCTGATAAAAAGTGGTTCACAGCTTTGGACATCTCTAATAGGTTTTGGTCACTCCCATTAGCACAGGAAAGCCAATACAAATTTGCTTTCACCTTTGATGGATGCCAGTACACATGGACCTGCCTTCCCCAGAGTTTCCACAACAGCCCTTCCCTCTTCCATTCCCACATGAGGGATGCTCTGCAGGGGTTCTCTACACCCCCGTGTCTCCTGCAGTGTGTAGATGACTTACTCCTGGCAACCACCACGAAAGAAGAACATTTGGCCCTTTCAGACAAACTTTTGTTTCTCCTTAAGAGAGCAGGCCTCAAGTGCAACCTCTCTAAGGCACACTGTGTGAAAAAGAGGTAATCTTCCTTGGCCTAAATATCACAGACTGAGGCAGAAACCTAGCTGTAAAGAAGATCCAGGGCTTGCAAGATCTGCAACTTCCTACTAGCGTGGCAACACTCAAGATGTTTTTTAGGAATGGTAAACTACTCCAGGGATTTTATCCCTGACTTTGCCCTGATGGTTGCTCCCTTGTATGAACTTCGGAAAAAGGACGTCCCAGGGACATGGGGCCCCACTCACACTGAACCTGTCACACAGCTCAAGCAGGCCTTAGCCTCAGCCCCAGCACTGATCAACCCTAACCCAAATCTTCCATTCCATCTGGAAACTGCCAATTCTGATGTGGCCATGTCTGCAATGCTGGCACAAAAATACAATGGGTACTTCAGGCCCATTGCCTATGCTTCTCAGATGCTGTCCCCCATAGAGAGAAAGTATAGCCTCTGTGAACGAACACTTTTGGCAACCTAGTGGGCTGTCAAACATTTCACATAAATCATTGGGTACGCACCTATTATTCTGCATACCTGCCACACCTGAACCAACTTCTTACTTTCAGACAAAGTGAAAGATGGTTCAGTTTCCAATACCAGACTCACTCACTGCTTTTGCAGGACAGGGACATGAAAGTACTACCTACAAAAATGCCCTCAATCTTGGCTCATGGCCTACTCTACAGAGGTAAGTCCCATGACTGTGCACTCCAACCTCCTGACTTACCTGAGCTGGGACCGTTCTTACCGGCTACACCAGATGTTTTAGACGATACCAACATGTATCACGTCTTTATAGACGGCTTCACCTCCTATGTGCACGGAGAGCAGGTAGCAGGACTTGGTGTACTCATATTAGATCAAGATGGTGATTTCGGGTGCATTTCCAGGAAATGCACTGTTATCTCCTCACAGTATGCCTAACTGGCAGCTGTGGCCTTGTTTGGAGGTCATGCCCCATGGTGACAAGGATGCCACCATCTCTGCAGACTCCAATTGGGTCTGCTCATCCCTCCCTAAGTTCCTACCATTATGGGAGAAAAATAACTTTACATCCTCGGATGGCACACACCTGTCAAGTACAGGGATTTGTTTGTGTATATACACACCCTGACACAACAGTTAACTCACAAACTGTACATCCACAATGTCAAGGCACACTGTAAATCTGACCCTTACCATCAATTTAATGATCAAAAGGACTCGTTTGCCAAAGCAGGCACGCGGAGGGGGGGAGGGGCATGGACAATGACTCTCCCAGTAGCTGTGGCAGCTATTTTCCTAGCCGTCAACACTAGGCAGAAACCAGTATCGGAACCTCCACTGGACCTTTTTGCTGCACAGAAATCTGATCCAGAACTAAGAGATGTGTTCAAATTCTTGGACTAAGGAATTGAACAGGAACTACCGGCTGATAGTCCATACAAGAGACACTCCGACAACATATACTTGTCTAGTAATCAGAAGCTTCTCTGGTATTGAAAAGAAGATACAGGTGACAAATTGTGGGTTGCATCACAATCCTTGCAAACCAAATTTATCCATATGGTTTATGATGCCCCTACTGGTGGACACTAGGTGGCAGATAATACCCTCCAGAGACTCAAAACTGTCATTCGGTGGCCTGGCATGGCCAAAGATGAACAGCTGTATGAGTACAACTGCATAGTGTGTGCCCCAAAATAACCTAATTTTGGTGAAGTGAAATGCTAAATTGTTACCACAAAGGCAAACTAGACCATGGAATGCGATACAAATCAATTTCACTGGCCACCTTACCAACGTCAGCAAGAACAACAAGTATGCACTTGCTGCCACAGATTTGTTTTCTTAGAGTGTAAAAGCATTTCCCGCTAAGAATAACACAGCAAAGACAACTGCCAAGATCCTGGTGGATCAACTGTTCTCCAGGTGGGGCCTATCCCTTGAGGTAGACTCAGACCAGGGAACCAGTTTTACTGCTGAGCTGATGAAGTAGACACTCCAATTAATTGGAATAGATCAGAAATTCCATATTCCCTACCATTCTCAATCCTCAGGCCAGGTAGAAAGAGCACACAGAAGAATCAAACAGATGTTATGCAAATTCATCAACAACAATCCCAAGGACTGGGATTCCCTCTTGCTGCTACTACTGATGGCAATCAGGGGCACCCCTGCAGCAACTACCCAGTGTACACCCTACCAGGTTACGACTGGTAGAGCCATGAGATTACCTGAGCACCTGCTGATTGATCTCCGCACTCCCACTGCAGATAGAATATCTGTAGACAAGTACATTGAAAAACTTCATGATGACATCATGAAGACACACCTGTTCGCTGCTAATCATATGGGAAAGGCTCAAAAAGCTAAAGCTAATTTTGATAAGCATGTCAAAGAAGTCGACCGGCAAGTTGGAGACCAAGTTATGCTTCTCCAATAAAAAAAACAAACTCACTCCTTTGCCAGCAAATGGGAAGGCCCATATCCCATTGCCGACAAACTCAGTCCTGCTGTTTATCAGGTCAGCAAACACAGACCACCGACAAGTGGTTCCATGCTAATCAGCTCAAGCTGTACAAAGGTGACTAAAATTACTTTTCCAAACCCACTTCGGGTGGAATAGCACCCCTCACTTAATCCTTTTCTGTTTTTTTCAGGTACACTGGCAAGATGGCTATCTTGCACCTCATCCTGGTGGGACTACATTCTTTGACTAAATCTCAGAATAAACCTATATCGACGGCACACAACTTATAGAACCATCTTCTTAGCAGGCTGCTGGTTAACTAGAATCTGCAGCTTATCCTCTAGGTAGGGAAATGGGCAGACTAGGTGGGCCAAGCGGTCCTTATCTGCCGTCAAAGTATGTTTCTATGAAACTCAAACACTCAGCCCCAGTAGGGGTCGATATTAATGTTCCTAACTAAACGATTACTGTAAAGGAAGGCTTAGGTGCCTACCTTAATGCCATGGCAGTAGCTCCAGACAAATCCACATTGCAGATAAAATGGAAACTGATCTTAAAGGAGAACTGTAATCAACAGGGTTTCTTACTGTGTCAAAGTCCATAAAAAGCTAATTTGAGCGAGCCATTGTGTTAACGTCTGAGTCTTTGCAGTCCTGAGTCATTCATATGTAAATCAGCCTGTAATTAAGGGCTGGGGGCAGCCATATGTTTTAGGCTCCTGACAGAAAATGACGTCGCCAAGGAACTTGGCCCTCCATTTACTGTAAGTTAAATAGGAAATCATCTGTTTCATTAAGTGTGTTTTAAGGTGTTATTACAACACTTCATTTATTTATTTGAATTTTGGTAACTGGGTAAGTCAACTGAGACCGAGCAGTCCCTTTTTCAGTGACAACCCGGGAGACAAATTGTGAACATAGTACAGCTAACGAATACAGGAATAATACAAGATGCAGAGAAAAATTAACAATGATTCAGGTATAACAGAGACAAACAAGTTATGTATCATAAACAGTCAGGCATGTACATAAGACAGTTAATTAAGATCACAAAATAATACGGTAAGTGCCACTGTAGGAAGAGTGGGTAAGTTATTAAAGACACAAGTGATAACGTAACATAATTCAGAGCTTCAGAGGCAGAGGGATAAGTTAGTTAGAGCAATTGCATGGGGGGGTATAATAATTTATTTATTATTTATTTATTACATTTTGTTAACCGGGTAAGCCCACTGGGCCCCGAGGGTCCCTTTTTCAGGGGCGACCTGGGGTTTGTTACATATGGTTTGAACATACAGACAGGTATAACGGTGTCAGACATATCGTACAGGGTTACAAGGACAGTATACAATTTTCCAGTTTTTGTGTAAGAGGGCAGGAGGTACATGATATTAGCTGGTACAGTTTGTCTGTGCATTGAAACTAGTGAGTTATCACCTTTACATTTTAAACTGTTAGTAAAATAATCCATCTTTAGGATTGTTTTAACTTCTAGGCTATCCTGCCAGCTGATCATTAAAAACTACACATCTCAAGGCTGGGTTTGTGGTGTCAAAAGGTATTGGGGCCCCATATCAGGATTTCTAAACCCTGGCTGTGTTCTTGTCAGTACAGATTTCTGGGGCTGCCACACAACTTCTGCTAATTCCATTTCCTCTTACAGCCTTTTCTCTTACAATTTCAGGTGTGAACTCAGGTCTACAAGATGCAAATGTTGCTACATACCCACTGGCCTGGCATCACAGCGCCAGCCTTGAAATGTTCAGCTTTGGATTTGCAGCTGGCAGTATACAGCCTAGAGGTTAAAACAGAGAGCTGGGAACTAGCTTCTTTCATCCAGCAGAATGGCTTTTGATTCCAACATGCTCTTCTTGTATATTGTGTGACCAGAGCAAGTCACTTAACCTCCCTTCGTCCCAAAACACACCCAGAAGCAAGTTGTAGTTGCATGCCTTTCCTGGACAAAGACAATAAAAACTATCTGAGCATGTGTTATGATTCTGAAACTGTTATGCTCTTTCTATCCAGATTTCACTTGAAAAGAAAAAAATAGGGCACATTAATTGTTTATTAATTACAAAAACACATAGATGGACAACACTGTTACAAAATGCATAATCTGAACTGTGTTATTCAAATAAAGAATAATATATGGGTGAAACATAGGCTTTGACGGGAGATAAGGACCGCTTGGCCCATCTAGTCTGCCAATTTCCCTACCTACAGGATAAGCTGCAGATCCTAGTTAACCGACAGCCTAGTTCTTCCTACCCCCCCCAAAAAAATTGCTTTATGTCTGTCCCATGCATTCTTGAATTCTCCCACAGTTTTAGACCTCACAGTCTCCTCAGGAAGGCTGCTTCATTGCGTCCACCACCCTCTCTGTGAAAAAATACTTCCTCACATTGCCCCTGAACCACCCCCCCCATCTTCAAATTGTGTCCCCTTGTTCTTGCACATCTCTTGTTTTTTGAAAGATGCTACTCTCTTGGACTTTGTTGATTCCACTGAGGTACTTAAAAGTTTCTATCATGTTCCCCCCTCCCTCTTTTCCTCAAGGGGTATATATATTAAGCTCCTTTAGTCTCTTCTTGTATGGCTTCTCTTGTAGACCCTGCACCATTTTAGCTGCCCTCCTCTGGACTGCCTCTATCCCGTCTATGTCCTTGCGGAGATAGGGTCTCCAGAACTGGACGCAGTACTCCAGATGGGGTCTCACCAACTGTCTATACAGAGAGACAGTAACTTCCTGTTTTCTGCTGGTGATGCCTCTCCCTATACATCCCAGTATCCCCCAAGCCCTCCCTATTGCCTTCTCACATTGATTGCTAACCTTAAGGTCATCTGATATTATTGCCCCAGGTCCCTTTCCATTTTTGTTGTTGTTACTCCCCCCACAACTGTGTAATCTTCCCTAGGGTTTTTGTTTCCCAGGTGCATTATTTTGCACTTTGCATTGAATCCAAGCTGCCATACTTTTGACCATTCCTCCAACCTTGCCAAGTCCTTTCTCATCCTTTCCACACCTCCTTATGTATCAACCCTATTGCAGATCTTAGTGTCATCTGCAAACAGTAATCCTTTTCCTTCCAGTCACTCTGCAATGTCACTAATAAAGACATTAAAATGGACTGGACCCAGTACTGAACACTGCGGTACCCCACTAGTAACCCCTCTTTCTTCAGAGTGGACTCCATTTACAATTACCTTCTGTGTCCTGTTGTCTAGCCAGTGTTTTTCCCAGGCTGGCTAATCTGACTATTAATCGTTTGTGTGGGACTGTATCAAATGCCTTGCTAAAGTCTAGGTAGGCCATGTCCAGAACCCCTACCTGGACTATTACTTTGGTCACCCAGTCAAAGAAATCAATTAGATTTGTGTGACATGACCTTCCTGCTGTGAACCCATGCTGCCTTGGGTCCTGTGCCCACTGGCCTCTAGGTACTCAACAATTCTTTCCTTCAGAAGTGATTCCATCACTTTCCCTACCACAGAGGTCAAACTGACAGGTCTGTAGTTTCTTGCCTCTGTCCTAGTCCCACTTTTGTGAAGGGGAATCACATCCGCCTTCCCTAGTCCTCAGGTACCACACCATCCTACCACGATTTGTTAAAAAGGGTAGTCAGTGGTTTCACTAGTTCTCCCCCTTTATTCTTTTAGAATTCTAGAGTGAATTCCATCTGGCCCCATTGCTTTGTCCACCTTCAGTTTTAGGAGTTCTTTCAGAACCCTTTCTTCTGTGAAAGGACTGGGATCGTCCCTCCCATCCACAGTGCTTCTGTTAATTGGATTAGGTACCTACCCTTCCTCCTCTTTTCGTGAATACTGAACAGAAATATTCATTCAGTATCCCTGCTTTTTCACTGTCACTCTGCTCACCCATTGTCCATTCTATTCAGCCTCACTATCTCTCCTTTTGTCTTTCTACGCTCCCTGATGTACCTATAGAAGATTTTATCCCCCTTCTTAACCGAGTTGGCTATCTTTTCTTCAGTTTGGGCCTTTGCTATTCTGACTTCCTTCCCTGCTTCCTTCTGCCTTAACTGGTACAGCTCTCTGTCCTACTCCTTCTGTGTGTCCTTATACTTCCTGAATGCTATCTTTTTCTTCCTGACCTTCCCCGACACCTCTTTTGAGAACCATAGTGGCTTTTTCTTTCGTTTTGATTTATTTGCTTCACACAAAGGCTTGTTGCCTCTGTGATGGCAGTTTTGATGTTTCCCCATTGTTGCTCCACCCCTCCTTCTAGCCGGTTTGCTAGTGTTTTTCTAAGGCACTCTCCCATATTGACAAAGTCAGCCCTCCTGAAGTCCAGGTTGTGTGTGTGTAACCAGAATTTTACACACACACACGAGGTATGGGATGCTACATAAACCCCGAGGGAAAAGTCCAAGGGGTTTATAAAAACATCCCACTCCAAGGGTGCAAAATTCTGGTTTTTACACCCACCCACTCATATACTATTTTATTTAATTAATGGTGATCATTGTTTACCCTTTCAGCACAATTCAGTTACTGCAGCACTTCTCTCAGAGATAGACACACACATATGTGCACACAGACGCACAGACGCACGTACACACACACACATAGCCTGTCTCTCCCTTTTTTTCTTACTTTTTTTACATTACAGTAGGAATGGCATTCTGGAAAGTTGCGGTCCATTGGCACAGCTGCAGAGTGTAAGACACGTCTTGAGGGGCATGAGCAGCAGGATCAACCAGATTCATTTTTTTCCTTTATGGTAGAAAATCCCATTCCATCCAAAGTATCTCAGTAAGAAACTGTTATACTTTTAACATCATCAAAAAAAGTAAAATACTCTTTTAATAATGCATTTCAGGTTATGCATGTTTTAACAATGTTGTCCATCTACGTGTTTTTGCAATTAATAAACAATTAATAGTATCCTAATTTTTTTCTTTTCAAGTCAACATGCTCATATTGTTTTACTGTCTTTGTCCGGGAAAGGCAAAGAGCTATAGTACAGCTTGTTTCTGGTTGCGTTTTGGGACCACAGGGAGGATAAGTGACTTGCTCTGGTCACACAATATACAAGTACAGCATGTTGTAATCACAACCCATTCTGCTGGATGAAAGAAGCTTGTTCACTGCTCTTTGCTTTAACCTCTAGGCTATGCTGCCAGCTGTTAATCAAAAACTATACATTTTTTTTTTTTTTTTTAATTATTTATGTGCCTTCCCCGAGAGCCCCCATTGGCCTCACTGCCCCCCCCCAGCTCCGACTCCCGGAATTACCGGGGCTTACCTTATGCCCAGCCCGAGCTGTGCCTGCCGGGGGAGGGAGGGGGGGGTCGGGCTTCATCCTGCCGCTGGGGAATTTTTTCTCATCCATTTTCTCCCCTTTAACCCGGGGCCCCAGGAGTAGAGACGCATGTGCATGGAGGCGTGCATGCGTAATACAGCCCCAGTGACAGCCCCATCTGCCCACCCCACGGCCTAATGCCTGTGCTCCCTTTGGCTGTTCTGCACCCTGGACTCCACCAGGAGGCAGACCTGCACCAAGGGATGCACCAGATCCTCCCCAGAGAGGCAAGCTGCCTTCCAGCCACTCTGACCAGCTCCATACCCTCCCGCCCCCGTCGGCCTCCAACGCCCCGAGCTCATTCCCGAACTCGGGTCCCCAGCGTGGTGAGAGGTAAGGCGCCCAGCGCCTCAGCCCTCTGCGCCACTGGGCTGTCCCCTAAAAAAAAAAAACTACACATTTCAAGGCTGGCACAATGATGCCAGGCCAGTAGGTATGTAGCCACATTTGCATCTTGTAGACCTGAGTTCACACCCGAAATTGTAAGAGAAAAGGCTGTAAAGAGAGAGAACAGAATAAGACAGAAGTCGGTACTGTGGCACCCCCAGAAATCTGTACTGACATGAACACAGTCAGGGTTTAGAAATCCTGGTATGGGGCCCCAATACCTGTTAACGTCACAGAGCCAGCCCTGAGATACGTAGTTTTTAATGATCAGCCGCAGTATAGCCTAGAGGTTAAAGCAATCCTAAAGATGGATTATTTTTACTAACAGTTTGAAATGTAAAGGTGATAATTTACTAGTTTAAATACACATACAAAACAATTATTATAAATGTAGAAGTGTTGTTATAACGTCTTAAAACACACTTAATAAAACAGATTTCCTATTTCACCTACAGTAAAAGGGAGGACCAAGTTCCTCTGTGACATCAGTTCTTGTTAGGAGCCTGAACCATATAGCTGCCACCAGCCCTTAATTACAGGTTGATTTACATATGAATAACTCTGGACTGCAAAGACTCACACAAACACAATGGCTCACTCAAATTAGCTTTTTATGGGCTTTCAGACATTAAGAAACCCTGGTGATGACAGTTCCCCTTTCATTGTTACACACTTCCTATAGCTCATTTATCCCATAGGTGCTGGAACCAGGGGGGCGGAAGGGGCGGTAGCCACTCCACTTATAATTTCTGTATGGCAAAAACTAGTATAGAAAAAGTGCCCTTTGTACCCTTATAAGAGCCCTTTTGATTCTCAGCCCCCTCAGCTTTTACCATCTTCCGGCACCGTATTTTATCCAAAGGTACATGCCATGGATGGCTCAACACAGGCAACCCACAAAATAGTACACTCACCATCGACAGACTTCTTCTAAACATACTGGTCGTTATAACTTGACTGATTTAATAGATCCTGCTTTTTGTGATCGCCTCCACTCTGAGGAGACACGTGTCTTTCTGTCTTCACAACTATGTAGCTACTGAAACATAGAAACATAGACTTTGACATCAGATAAGAACCTCTTGGCCCACCTAGACTGCCCAGTTCCCTACCTACTGGATAAGCTACAGATCCTAGTTAACCAACAGCCTATTTCTTCCTACCCCCCACAAGAATTGCCTTATGTCTGTCCCATGCATTCTTGAATTCTCCCACAGTTTTAGACCCCACAACCTCCTCAGGAAGGCTGTTCCATGCATCCACCACCCTCTCTGTGAAAATACTTCCTCACATTGCCCTAGGCAGTCCCTCTCTATCTTCAAATTGTGTCCCTTGTTCTTGCACATCTCTTTTCCGAAAGATGCTACCCTCTTAGACTTTGTTGATTCCCTTGAGGTACTTAAAAGTTTCTATCGTGTCCCTCCTCTCCCTTCTTTCATCAATGGTATACGTATTAAGCTCCTTTAGTCTCTTCTCATATGGCTTCTCTTGCAGACTCTGCACCATTTTAGTTGCCCTCCTCTGGACTGCCTCCATCCTGTCTATGTCCTTGTGGAGATGGGGTCTCCAGAACTGGACGCAGTACTCCAGATGGGGTCTCACCAACTGTCTGTACAGAGGGATAACAACTTCTTGTTTTCTGCTGGTGATATCTCTCCCTATACATCCCAGTATCCCCCCAGCCCTCCCTACTGCCTTCTCACATTGCTTGCCAACCTTAAGGTCATCTGCTATGATTACCCCAGGTCCCTTTCCATTTTTGTTGTTGTTACTACTTCCCCCCCATTGTGTACTCTCCCCCTGGGTTTTTGTTTCCCAGGTGCATTATTTTGCACTTCTTTGCACTGAATCCAGGGTGCTGTACTTCTGACCATTCCTCCAACCTTGCCAAGTCCCTTCTCATCCTTTCCACGCCTCCTTGTGTATCAACCCTGTTGCAGATCTTTGTGTCATCTGCAAACAGAAATACTTTTCCTTCCAGTCACTCTGCAATGTCACTTAGAAAGACATTAAAAAGGAATGGACCCAGTACTGAACCCTGCGGTACCCCACTAGTAACCCCCCTTTCTTCAGAGTGGACTCCGTTTACTATTACCTTCTGTGTCCTGTTGTCCAGCAAATGTTTTACCCAGGCTACCACCCTGGGACCCACTCCCAGACTGGCTAATTTGTTTATTAATCTTTTGTGTGGGACTGTGTCAGATGCCTTGCTAAAGTCTAAGTAGGCCTTGTCCACAGCCCCTCCCTGGTCTACTACTTTGGTCACCCAGTCAAAGAAATTGATTAGATTCATCTGACATGACCTTCCCACTGTGAACCCATGCTGCCTTGGGTCCTGTGCCCCACTGGCCTCTAGGTACTCAACAATTCTTTCCTTCAGAAGTGATTCCATCACTTTCCCTACCACAGAGGTCAAACTGACATGTCTGTAGTTTCCTGCCTCTGTTTTGCTCCCACTTCTGTGAAGGGGAATCACATCCACCTTCCTTTCCTCCAGTTCTCAGGTACCACACCATCCTCCCATGATTTGTTAAAAAGGGTAGTCAGTGATGTCACTAGTTCTCCCCTTAATTCTTTTAGTATTCTGGGGTGAATCCCTTCAGGCCCCATTGCTTTGCCCACCTTCAGTTTTAGGAGTTCTTTCAGAACCCTTTCTTCTGTGAAAGGACTAGGCTCGACCCTCCCCCCCCATACAGAGTGCTTCTGATTAACTGGATTAGGTACCTCTGCCTCCTCCTCTTTTGTCAATACTGAGCAGAAGAATTTGTTCAGTATCCCTGCTTTTTCACTGTCCCTCCCTGCCCACCCACCGTCCATTCTATTCAGCCTTACTATCCTTCCCTTTGTCTTTCTACACTCCCTAGTGTACCTATAAAAGGTTTTATCCCCCTTCTTAACCGAGTGGCTATCTTTTCCTCAGTTTGGGCCTTTGCTATTCTGACTGCCTTCCCTGCTTCATTCTGCCTTAACTGGTACAGTTCTCTGTCCTGCTCCTTCTGTGTTTCCTTATACTTCCTAAATGCTAACTTTTTCTCCCTAACTTTTCCTACCTAGAAACATAGAAACATAGAAGTTGACGGCAGATAAGGACCACAAGGCCCATCCAGTCTGCCCATTTCTTTTTCTACCTTATAAATGTGCCATCGGCCTTTGCTCTGTCAGTGACCTATCTATTCATAGTCATTTGTATTGCTCCTTATGCCTATCCCATGCCTGTTTGAAGCCCTGCACTGTATTCATAGCCACCACTTCTTGTGGTAAGCCATTCCATGCATCTACCACCTTTCTGTGAAAAGAATTTCCTCACATTCCCCTTAATCGGCCTCCTCTAATCTCATGCTGTGTCCTCTTGTCCTGCTATTTTTCTTATATTTAAACATGTTAGACTCTTTCACCTTGTTTATGCCCTAAGGTGTTTAAATGTCTCGATCATATCTCTCTCCCTCCTTTGCTCAAGGGTATACATATTGAGCTCCGTTAATCTGTCCTCATATGTCTTCTGATGCAGTCCCTGCACCATTTTGGTTGCCTTCTCTGGACTGCCTCAATTTGGTTAATGTCCTTGTGAAGGTGTGGCCTCCAATACTGCCGCATGAGTACTCCAGATGGGGCCCTAACCAATGTCTTGTACAGAGGGATTATTACCTCCCTCATGACTTGTGATACCCCTACTAATACACCCTAACACCCCCTAGCCTTACCTACTGCTTTAGAGGTCTGCTTGGATGATTTTAGGTCATCAGTGATGATGATGCCCAAGTCTCTTTCTTCCTTTGTGACTGCTAGCAACTCCTCCCAGCCTATAAGTGGCTTCAGGGTTTCTCTTCCCTATGTGCATGATTTTGCACTTTTGCATTAAATCCCAGTTGCCACTCTTCTGACCATTCTGCTAGTTTATCCAGATCTCTCTTCTCATTCTGCCCACCCCATCTGGATCATCTACTCTGTTGCAGATCTTGGTGTCATCTGCAAACAGACAAGCCTCCCTCTAGTCCATCTCTGAGGTCACTAATGAAGATGTTGAATAGGACTGGCCCAGGACTGATCCTCGAGGTACCCCACTTGTGACTTGCATCTCTTCTGACTGTATACCATTTACCACCACTCTCTGTTTTCTGCCAGTCAACCAGTTTGCCACCCAGTTGACCACTTCTGACCCACCCGAGCCTACCTAGCTTATTTATCAATCTTCTATATGTGGAACAGTGTCAAAAGCTTTATGAAGTCAAGGTGGCGGACATCAACTGCTCCCCTTGGTCCACCACTCTGGTTACCCAGTCAAAGAAATCTATGAGATTAGTTTGACAGGACCTTCCTTTGTAAACCCATGCTGTCTTGGATCCTGTGCCCCTATGGATTCCAGGTGTTGCACTATCCTTTCCTTAAGGAGTGCCTCCATAATCTTGCCCACTACTGAGGTAAGACTGACCGGTCTGTAGTTCCCGCCTCCTCCTGCTACCACTCTTGTGGAGTGGGATCACATGAGCCCTTCTCCAGTCTTCTGGGACCTCTCCTGTGCTCAGAGACTCACTAAACAATTCTGCTAACGGCTCTGCTAGTTCCTCCTTTAGCTCCTTAAGTACCCTGGGATGTATGCCATCAGGTCCCATTGCCTTATCCACCCTGAGCTTAGCAAGCTCTTGTAGGACCCTTTCTTTTGTGAAGGGAGTAGTGCTCACCTCCCTCCCCCCTGTGTCCATGATGCTGAGCTGTTGGCCCTGCCCTACCTTCTCTTCAGTAAATACTGAGCAAAAGTATCTATTTAGGATAGATGCCTTTACAGGGTCCTCCTCCTCACATGCTCCCTTTTCTCCATTAAGCTTAGCAATACCCCCTCTGGACTTTCTCCTTTCACTAATGTATCTATAGAAAGTCTTGTCACCTTCTTTTACTGTTCGTGCTAGTGTTTCCTCAGTTTGGGACTTTGCCTGCCTTACTGCCTTACCTGCTTCCCTTAGGGCAGTTTGGTATGCCTCCCTATCTTCATCCCCTGTGTTCCCTTATATTTTCTGAAGGCCAGCCTTTGGCTCTGACCTTTTCTGCTACTGTATTTGAGAACCAAAGTGGTTTCCTTCTTCTTTGCACTTCCTTTTCTGTCTAACACAATGGGATGTTGCTTCAAGTATTGTATCCTTAATGCTTGCCCACTTTGCCTGTACCTCCTCACCTGTGTTTCTTTTGCCAGGCTAGCTTAACTCTGTTGGCCATCTTATCAAAGTCAGCTCCTCTGAAGTCCCATATTTTGCTTTGGAATGGGATGATTTAGATGTAGTAGCCAAATTGAACCATACCATGTGATGGTCACTGGCCCCAGGTGACCTTCTACCTGGAGATCTGTGATCCCTTCTTTGTTAGTCAGTACTAGATCTAGGATAGCCCTGTCTCTTGTGGGTTGCTGTACCAGTTGTTTGAGGCCCTCCCCTGCAGGAATCCACTATGAGTCTAGTTCTGGCAGATGTTCCTGCTGGTATTGACCAATCTGTATCTGGCATGTTGAAGTCTCCCATTATCAGAACCTCCCTTTAGCTGTCATGTTTTGTATATCTTCTAACAGTAATGTGTCTATGTCCTCCCTCTGGTCTGGGGGCCTGTAGACAACCCCAGTTCTTATGGCTGTCCCATTTTCTGTTTCCAGGGTGACCCACAGTTCTTCTGGCTCCTTATGTGTATTCTGAATTTCTGTAGCTTTGATATTTTCATTAACATACAGAATACCCCTCCCCCCTTTTGCACCTCAGTCTCTTCTGAACAATACATAGCCAGGTACTGAAGTCTCCCAAGTGTGGTTACTGGTAAACCACGTCTCACTAATTGCTACTATGTCCAGTTTAGCCTCTGACATTATTGCCTGCAGGTCTGGGATCTTATTTCCCAGGCTGTGAGCATTTGTGTACATGATTTTCCATTGGCCAGATTTTGGTGTGTTAGTTGTTGGGTGAAGTTTGGCATTACCCCTGTGCATCGTATGGGGAGACAAACCTTTTTTCTTACCTGGTGATGCAAATGAACGGCAAACACACTGAATTCCTGTTTGACCACTAGCTGAGGGGGGAGGGGTGTTCTTCCCATTCGACGTATGGGGTGCTGCACCCCTCTCCCCATTTGCTAGTTTAAATATTCTGCAAAGACGTCAAACTTCTGCCCCAATGCACTGACTCCCTCTTTAGTCAGATGCAGTCCATCAAATTTAAAGAACTTTCGCTCCCAGAACTGTTGCCAGTTCCCTACAAATCTGTGTCCTTTTTCCTGGCACCAGTCCTTGAGCCACATGTTTAGCTCCCCTACCTCTTTTGTTTATTTATTTATTAGTTTTCAGAAATACCTTTGGGCGAGAGGCTCATTTACAAAGGTTCCACGTCATGAAACAAAATACGGAGCATATGAAATAGTACATTTAACATTTAGTACAGAAAACAATAATTCTATTATACAGGGTAGTTACAGGTCTAGTACAATCAAGAGTCAGGAGTTACATTTTCCTGGCAACAAAAATGGAGAGAGGTAGGAGAAATTTACAATGGTAAAAAGACACAGAGAGGCGTGGAAGGGTAAAATTTGTTCCAGGTGACCTAGGCAATGGTTAGGAACCAGAAACCTGAAGGGAGATACAGTTACATAAGACCAGAGCAGGACAGAGGGTGCAAAAAATTGTAGATAGGGGAACATGGTATGAGGCAGAAAAAGATGAAAAAGGTGAAAGGGGGAGATGACAGAATCAAGGGTAGAGGGGAGTGGAGGGGTGGGGAGGGCATATAAGAGGTGGGCAGAGGAAGGCGGGATTGAGAAGGCATACCAGCAGGTGGAGGTGTCATGGGGAGGATGGGGGAGGAAACTGGTGGAAAGTGAGGGGTTATAGGGAGGTAAGGTAAGGGATGGACAAGAGAAGCGGAGGTGGAGGGCAGGAGTTAAAAGGAAAGGTGTACTGAGCAAGGAGGTGCCCGAGAATGAAAGGGTAGTAAGCAGGGAGTAAAAAGGGGGGGGGGGGGAGGTGCCTGGGTCCGGCAAATCACATCCACTAGGAGGGTAGGCGACAGCCTAGGTCCAACAGTCACATCCACTAGTAGCTGCAAGTAGTCTGCGAAGTTTAGCCTTAAAATGACTAAGCCTAACTTCCTTTCGTAGGTCTACACTATGAGAATTAAGCCAGGAAGGTGCCTGGTATTCAAAAGACTGCTGGCCTTGCACCGTACGGTGGAAGGGGACTTTGAGGGAGTGGTTATGGGTGTTCCTGGTGCTTCTTGTACAGTCAGGCAGGCTAAGGAGGTTCCTGATACCCATCATGGTAAGTCCGAGGGTAGCTTTTTTTGCCAGCAGACAGACATGATACTGTATCCTGCAATCCAGTTTAAGCCAATCAGTCTGTGCATAAAGGTTGCAAGTGTGGGTCCTCTGGGTAGCTACCAAAATGAGCCCACAGGCCTTGTTTAAGGAATTTTTCACCCGTTTGAGGGCCGTGGGGGTTGCTGATCCATAAACTATAAGGCCATAGTCAATGACCAATAGAACTGTGCTAGTGACTGCCGTTGTCAGGGCTTTATAAGTTAAGCAATGTTTGTCTTTATAGAGCAGCCCTAGCCTTGAGTTTGCCTTCTTAGCAACAAGGTCGATATGTTGCGGGTAGGAAAGGGCACTGTCCAGGGTTACTCCCAGATATTTAAAGCAGTTTAGTGTCTCCATCGGGGAGGCAAGTTTGTTGCAAATTTGAATTTGGAAGGACTTGTGTTTACTATTGCTGGATGCAAATATCTTGGTTTTTGTCTTTTTGTAGTTTAACAATAGTCTCAGTTTGAGAAACCATTGCTCGGCAGTGGCAAAACTGACTTGCATTTGACTCTCCAGAGCAGTAGGGTCTCGGTGGCTTGAGAAAAGTCCCGCATCATCTGCATACAAAAGGATATTGTCTAAGTGCTGATTTGATTTGGTTAAGGAACTAGCTGAAAAGAAGAGGGCCAAGGATGGACCCTCGCAGAATACCTGTTACTATAGGTTTGCTATCAGAAAGGGTGTTTCGGATGTTTACCCTTTGCTCTCTCCCCGAGAGGTAACTCCTGAATCATGGAATTGAGTCAGAAGAGAGAGACCAACTTGGGTTAATTGGTACAGCAACAGTTCATGGTTAACGGTGGGTTCCACTACTAGCTGTCTGAGACATGCCCCCTGTAGGGTATCAAGAATAACCCTGCTCTTGGATGTGGCTGCAGCAAAGGTGCTCCAGTTAACATTTGGCATATTCAGGTCCCCAATTAAAAATATCTCCTCTTTTTCTGCCATTCTAAGGATGCCTTCTATCATTTCCTTGTCCTTTACCCCCCCCCCCCCGAGATGGGGGTCTGTATACAACCCCTCTGCAGATTCTGGTGCCATTTCCTTTCTCCAGGGTGACCCACAGTGCCTCCTCTACTCCGTTTATCCTTTAGTTCCATTGCTCTGATCTCTTCCCTTACATAGAGAGCTACTCCTCCTCCTCTTTTACACTCCCTGTCCCTCCTGTAGCTTGTGTACCCTGGTATGTTGACATCCTAGTCATGGTTTTCTGTGTACCATGTTTCTGTGACTACCACGATATCCAGGTGTCCCTCTTCCATCAAGGCCACTAGTTCAAGGAGCTTGTTACACAGATTATGGTCATTGGTACTCATCACCCTCCATTTTTTTATGGCCTTACCCCTTTTAGCCCCATTCCTGTCCTTACTGCCTTTTTCTGCATTTATCCCAGCCCTGCTCCCTACTGACTTCTCTACCTTGGTGTTTACCTCTCCAGCTTCTGTGTTTTGTAGGGGAAGGGTGGGTTTTCCCTGCTCCTTTTCAGTGCCTCCCCTCTTGGCTAGTTTAAATGCTAGCCAATGAAGCATTTAAACCTATCACCTAGGATCCTGGTTTGCCTCCCAGACGGATGCAGACCATCACGCCAGTATAGGCTTGTATCCCTCCAGGTGGACCCCCAGTCCCCAATGAAGCCAAAACCCTGAGCTCCGCACCAGTTTTTCCACCATTCATTGAATCCCATGGTGTGGAGTACCCTAGCATAACCCTTGCCACAGACAGGCAGCACCTCCAAAAAGCTCACCGTACATGCTACTTGTCTAAGGCCCCATCCCAACTCTTCAAACTCCTCTTGCACTGCTCTGATCCCATTCCCAGCCAGGTCATTTGTCCCCTAGGTGGACAATGACATCCAGCTCCCTCCCTCATGCAGCTGCTCCCACGATCCTGAGGATTCGCTCCCTGTCCCTCCAAGCCGTGGCGCCAGGCAGGCACCTTACCTCCCTCGCCCCTTCCTCCCCCAGTTCTAACCCCCCCCAATGACTGAGTCCCCCACCAGGAGTTGTTTCCCTCCCCTGCGGGGTCCCATGTCACCCTCCTGTGGGTCTCCTTTGTGGAGGCTCCAAGAATCCTCCTTGGTCTCCACTGCAGGTGCCTTTATAAAGGAACCACTCTTCGCCAGAACAGCGTATGAATTGTGGAGCGGTATAACTGCAGGAATGCGCCTCAGTTCCACCACGCTCTCCCTCCCTGAGCCCACCTTGGCTGAACCACTCCTCTTTCTAGGCAACCTCTGAGGTAGTGGTGGTGGCCCTGGTGGTCCCAGGTGTGGGAGAGGAGGTCCCCTGAATCCTGGCCAACAGCATGGAGATGAGCAACCTCCTCCCTCAGCCCAGAGAGGTGCCTGCAGATGGGACAACACCGCATCCTCCAGAACATCTCCCGGAAGACTGATGCTCCACAGCCACTGCACTGCACCACTCCCATCATATCTTATTTGTGGCCCCTTAACTGTTGTTTTGTATACTCACTCTTTCCTCTCATTTATTTTTTTTTTAATTTGTATATACATTTTTTTTTCTCCCTTCTTTCCTACTGCCTCCATGCCTTTAAAACTCCTAATCTTCCTGTTCTGTGACAGGAAGTTCCTATTTTCCTCAGTATATTAGCACTTCACTGTAGTCTCAAGCTCCCTGTAATCGATGGAGTTCAACTTGAGGCAGTAAGGGAAGTTTGTAGTCTAGGAGTAGTCCTTTACAGTCATCTGACACTTTATCTGAAGACCACTGCTAGGCTGTACCTTGTCCTCGATTCGGCTGACTGGCCCACGCTGACAGGCTTTCACGTTCTCAAGGATGAATTACTGCAATGTGCTCTATAAGGACACACTTAGTGGTCAGGTTCCCTGTCTTCATGTTATCCAGAATGCAGCAACAAGGATTCTTTTACTTGTTTTCCCTTATCTTTATGAAGTAGTTGCTGGGTCTGTTACAAACATGTTACAACTTTGGCTATCCACTTCACACATTAATCATCCAAGAGACAGGGGTACCAACGGTCCAATATAAATGCACAAGTAAGAAGCCCCCACAAAAAATAACAAAATGACAAAATCACCAGTACAGTACTGCTAGAAAAATGTATAAGGAAAACAGTATTAACCCAGGTTACTTAAAATGTCACTTAATTATTAAAACCTTGCCAAATCACATCAAAAGAATTCAATCTTTTCTCCAGAGCATAATGAACTTTCTCAATTTTATAGCCATTTACCATGAGATTCACCCAACTATTAAAGTCTGGAGGGGGGATGAATCTTTCCATTTCATGAGAATACACTTATGTGCATTAATTAAACCTAGTAGAGATGGGTGTTGCTGCTGAGGGTTTACATTTCCTACTGCATAGCCATAGGAAAGAAGGAGACAGTCTTTAGTTCTTTACAACTTTAAAGCGGTTCATCTTGACAGAATATTCAGAACCTTATCCCAAAATGTATCTAGCATACGACATTCCACAAACATATGTTCTAGCATACCAACTGATTTACACCTCAGGCACTGACTGAATATTCCGGATTCATTATGTTCAACCTATGGGAGCGGGGGTGGGGTATAATTCATGCAGTGTGGAATATTAACATAAATCTCCTAATGTTTGGAGGATAAAAGAAAAAATTACTCACCTTAGTAATGTTGTTTCTTCTAATGGAGTCTTGCTATATTATGACATATGCAGTGAGTCCCAACCTTCAAACTGCTCCGGAGGTGAAAGAGTTAACTTTCCATGCCAGGCATGGAACCCTGAGCTCGAGCTCAGTTGAAACTCTGTCTGTTGTTCTTCAAACTCAAACCGTCAGATCTTTACAAGCTAAACTCACTGAGGTCCTGTGTGGAAGCTGTAAACCTACACTAGCCAACTGGCTACTAAACATAAGAACACATTTTTTGGTCCCAAAAACAAAGACTCAAGTCAGGAGACCCAAAAAATGAAAAACACAACACCAATTCACCCCAAAAAGGATGGGTGAATCAACAAGGTGGGCATCTACTAAGTGCCAACACTGCACTGCCCACCCACATCCCAAAAACAAAAGTTCTGAGAGGGGCAGGCGGGGGGGAGGTCATAATATAGCAAGACTCCATTAGAAAAAACAACATTACTAAGGTGAGTAATTTTTTCTTCAAACAACATGAAGTCTTGCTATATTATGACATATGCAGACTACACAGCAGTACATCCATGGAGGAGGTACAGAACCTACTTAGGAAATAGGCTCCAAAGCACAGCTGTGCCAAACCGAGCATCACTCCTAGCCTGGATGTCCAGGGAGTAATGCTTGGTAAAAGTGTGAACTGTTTTCCAGGTAGCTGCTTGACATATCTCTAGGATAGGGATGTCCCTGGCAGCAGCCAGAGAAGCAGCTGTACCTCTGGTAGAGTGAGCCCTCAGGCCTGAGGGAGGAACCTTACCCAGCTTTTCATAGCAGAATTGGATACAAGAGACAATCCACCTGGCAATGGATCTTTTAGTGGCAGGTTTCCCTTTACTAACCTCACCATAAGTGAGGAACAGTTGAAGGGAGTCAAACCTGTGACCCTTGGTACGCTCTATGTAGTAACTAAGGGCTCTCTACACATCTAAGCTGTGTAGCCTCCTCTCGCCAGAGGAGGAATGGTCAGTGAAGTACACAGGGAGAGACATAGATTGATTAAGGTGGAAATCTGAGACCACCTTAGGCAAGAACTTCCTGTTAGTCCTGAGGACCACCTTATCTCTATGAAAGGAGATAAAATCAGGCTCCACTGACAAGGCTTGTAATTCACTATGCGTCTGGCAGAAGTGATGGCTACCAAAAATACAGTTTTCCAAGTCAAGTACTTAAGCTCTGCTGAAGACAAAGGCTCAAAGGGGGGTTGCATAAGCTGAGCAATGCAAACATTAAGATCCCATGCAGGGTCAGGGTCCCTGAATGGAGGGTTGGTGTGAAGCAACCCCTTGAAAAACTTGGAGAATACAGGATGAGCTGAAAGAGAAGAGGGCTTACCTGCTGATAAGAAAGCAGACACAACTGCCAGGTGCACTTTTAGGGTAGCTGGTCTCAGCCCCAAGGTATTTAAGTGGACCATATAATCCAGGACTGTGGGTAAATCAGCAGATTCTGGGGAAATATGCTACCAGCACCATATGGAAAACCTCTTCCATTTGGAATTATAAGTAGCCCTGGTGGAAGGCTTCCTAGAAGCCTTCAGGATATCCATTACACCTTGGGAGAGGTGTAGGTCAGCAAACTCTAACTCTTCAAGAGCCAGGCCTTGAGATTGAGAGATTTGAGGTTCGGGTACCAAACTCTCCCCTGAGCACAGGTTAACAGGTTGTGATTCCTGGGAAGACACAGGGGAAGGTGGACTGCTAAGGACAGTAGGAGTGGGTACCAAGGCTGTCTGGCCCAATCTGGAGCAATCAGGATCATCTTGCAGGGTTGAGATCTGATTTTGACTAGCACTTTGAACAGGAGAGGGAAGGGGGAAAGCATAGAGAAACTTCCCTTCCCAACTGAGAAGGAAGGCATCCAGAGGGACTGAGCCCAACACTGGGGGCCTGCAGCAAAAAAGGGGAAGTTGGTGATTGTCTGGGGCTGCAAAAAGATCTATATGTGGGGTGCCCCATCTGGCAAATACCACCTCCAAGACCAGAGGGTCCAGTGACCATTTGTATGACCCTGGGAAATCCTGCTGAGAGCATCTGCTAGGACATTGTCCTTGCCTGGGAGGTGAACTGCCATAAGGGAGGTGTTCAGAGAGTAAGCCAGAGACCACAACTTCATTGCTTATTGCACAAGGCCGTAGGACCCGAGTGCCCCTTGCTCTGTTGATGTACCACATTGTGGTGGGTTGTCTGTTCTGACCTGAATAATTTTGTTCTGAACAGATTTGGAAAAAGCTAAGTGCAAGAAAACTGCTCTGAGTTCCAACAGATTGATGTGGAGCAGAGATTCCTGAGGGGACCACAATCCCTGGGTAGTGAGGTTGCCCATGTGAGCGCCCCACCCCAAGAGGGATGCATCTGTAGTAAGGATTAAGAAGTGAGACTGAGGGGCAAAGGGAACCCTTGTCTCAGATTGCTCTGGTCCTGCCACCAGTGCAGGGCCTGGATCAGGGTTCGAGTCACTGGGATCAATTTGGTTAGAGGGTCTTTCCTTTGAGACCAAAAGGCTCTCAAATGGAACTGGATGTCCCTCATCTGAAATCTTGCTCCCTGCACTACTGCTGTAGAAGCAGCCATGTGCCCCAGGAGCTGTAGAAAGTGCCTTGCTGGTTGAGAGACCTGCAGGGTGAAAGAGGAGGCCAGAGAGACCAGGGTCCTTGCCCTGTCTCAGAGGGAAGGAAGGCTCTGGCCTCTCTGTGTTCAGCTCCGCCTATGAAGGTGAGAGCCCGAATCGCTCTAGAACTGACTTTGGAAGATTCAGAAGGAAACCTAGAGAAGTGAGCAGTTGCTGAGTTATCTGTAGATGTAACTTGACTTGGTCTGGAGACTGGCCTACTATGAGCCAGTCATCCAGGTAAGGGAAGATGGCAATTTTTTGCCTTCTTAGGTGGGCAACTGCTACTGCAAGGCATTTTGTGAATACCCTTGGAGCAGAGGTGAGGCCAAAGGGCACTGCTCTGAACTGGTAATGGCCTAAAGGCAGCTCGAACCTGAGGTACTTTTGATGGGAGCTTCTGATGAGAATATGGAAATAGGCATCCTTGAGGTCCAGGGACACTAGCCAGTCCTCTGGCCTTAGAGAGGGTAGAATAATTCCCAGAGTCACCATTTTGAATTTTGGTTTTAAAAGGTGCTTGTTTAAGTATCTGAGATCCAGGATGGGACGCCATTCTCCTGTCTTTTTTGGGGTAAGGAAGTACCTGGAGTACAAACCTTTGCCCTGGTGTAGGGGTGGAACCCTTTCCACAGCTCTGAGAGCTAGGAGGGAAGAGACCTCTGCCTCTAAGGCAAGGGCCTCTGAAGGATTTGCAGGTGGAAAGGATCTGGTTCTTATCTTTGGAAATTTTTTGAAGCTGAGAACCAGTCCCTGGCTTACTACTTCCAGGACCCACTTGTCTGTTGTCAGAGACTTCCAGTTCTGGACAAAGTAAGCCAGCCTGCCCCCTACAGGTAGCTGAGAATCGGCCCTGGCAACCCCATCAGGGTGCCTGTTTGGCAGGGGCTTTGGGCTGAGGGGTGGAAGCAGGCCTGCTTGTACCCCGTCTGCCTCTCCCTCTAAAGAACCCCCTCTGGGCATAGGCAGAAGGAGGAGGCCTGGGCTTGGTAAAAAGGCCTATGGAAAGGCCTGCCCCTGCCCCTGGGAGGCTGCCTTTGAGGAGTGGCCTGCCTTTCTTTGGCCTGTGCACTCCTATGGTCTGCTCCCCAAACAGAGAATTACCCACAACAGGAAAATCCATGGCCTTAGTCTGGGTATCCTGTGATAGGTTAGTACCTCTGAGCCAAGCCATTCTGCGAAGTGCCACAGATGTAGCCATGACTCTTGATGACACATCATTAGAGTACACTGCAGCACGGAACTGCACCTTGGATGCCTCAATATCATCAGCAGCCACCTGCTCCAGCTCCTTGGCAAGCTGGCCAGGGACCTGTTTTGCTAGAGCCATAACAGTATCCCATCTGATTTCTGTATCTGGCAACATAAGCTATATAATTTGCCTGTCTGAGTCCCAAGGATGCTGCCATGTATTGTTTTTTGCCATGGCATCAATCCTCCTGGAGTCCTTATCCGGGGGGTGTGAAGCCAAGGAATATTAGCCTTGTCACAGGCTGCAGCCTGCACTACCCCAACATGGCTGCATTGTTGTGTGAGGAACTCCGTATCAGAGCTTGACAATGTGTACCTCTTGTCCATTCTCTTATCCACAGGAGGTATAGTGTGAGGAGCTTTTAAAATGTTAAAAGTCTGTTTCCCAAAAGATTTATGCAAGGAAATAGACAGTCTCCTAGACTCTGGGATATCCATCATTTCCACATAGTCAGGCTCCTCTTGATCATCCACAGCTTCCTCCATAGGGAGCTGGAAGGTTTCAGCCACTTTTTTATAAAACATAAAATGAGAAGGGGACTCAGAAAGCCTAGGAGGAGACACTCCTGAAGGTCTGTCTGGGGAGATGTCCGGGTCAATGGGCACATCCAGACTTTCAAATCCACATTCACTCTCCTCATACTCCTCTTCCCCCTCCTCCGGTTCATAATACTCCTCTAACTCATACTCTTGAACCGGTGGAACCGGCTGAACCGGGCGCTTACCCGATGATGCCAGTTCGGTCGGAACCGGGGAAAGTGACTGGACAATTTTTACTGCTTTGGCTATCTCTTCAGCAGTTGGAGAGGAAAGTTTTGGCTCCACACCAGCTGATTTTCTAGTCCTTTTTGCTGGACCCGGCTCCTCAGAGTCGGATCTCCTTTTGCCCGAGGAAGTCTCACCCTGGTCAGAGGGCACTCCCTCCGGTTCGGTTGGAACCGAACCAGGCTGGCCATCCGGTTCAGCGGACTTTTTGGCCTCCTTTCCCTGAGCCTACCAACTCTCTTTTCCAAGGTAGCTGCAGGAAAACTTTTACAAATCTGGCAGTCTGCATTGAGGTGGTCAAACCCCAGACAATAAACACAGGTGATGTGGGGATCAGCCTTGGCAAAGACTTCCCCACACACACTGCAGTGTTGAAACCCAGTGGGCCCGGTTTTTCTTTTGGGTTTCTCAGACATAGTGCCAGCCTAACCAAACTTACTCGTTTATGGCAATCCGCCAGGTAAGACCCTCTTATCGGTTCCCAACCGTGTCACGGGTCGTGGAAAAAAACGTAATAAAATCCGTTTTTTTTTTTAGAACCGATAGGAACCGGTAACCACACATTAAAAGATAGATTAAGATATTTTAAGCAACTTGATCGGTTCAAACCGAACCAATAAACCGTTTACAAGTTCCACACAGAATAGAAACAAATGTAAAACCTATCTAGTACTCACGATACCACGGACAGAGTCTGAACCGATCGGTTGCGGTTTAAATTCGGTTGAAAACCGAGAAAAACAACACTTTAACCAACAAAATGAACCGAGCAGAAGGAGAAATCTCTGGAGCGACTGTTCAGTGAGGCGGAGTAAAGAATCTGACGGTTTGAGTTTGAAGAACAACAGACAGAGTTACAACCAAGCTCGAGCTCAGAGTTCCATGCCTGACATGGAGGGTTAACTCTTTCACCTCCGGAGCAGTTCGAAGGTTGGGACTCACTGCATATGTCATAATATAGCAAGACTTCATGTTGTTTGAATGCTAATTTCCATCTCCTCAGAGTCTGGCCTACTACTCTCTGATTCTACTATGAGGAAGTGCTCGTGTTTTGGGGCAGTTGGATCAATCTGCCCCTGGAGTCCAGGACTGCTGCCTCTGTAACAGCACCCAAAGGAGGTCCTGCTGTTGCAGGGCTGGTGAATACCTCCCCTGGAGTCCATGCCTGCTGTCTATATGACAACACCCAAGGAAGGTACTCGAGTTGTGGGGCAAGTGGATCCTTCCCCTTGGTCTCGGAGTCCAGGCCTGCTGCCTCTGTCACTCTACGTAGAGGAGGTGCTTGTGTTGTGGGGTGGGTGGATCCCTCCACTTGGTCTCAGATTCCAGGCCTGCTGCCTCTGTAGTTCTACTCAGAGGAGGTGCTCATGTTGCCAGGTGGATCCCTCCCTTATACCCCAGGCTTACTGCCTCTGTGACAGCACCCAGAGGAGGTGCTTGTTTTGCAGGATGTTGGATCCCTCCCCATGGTCCAAGCTTACTGCCTCTGTGACTCTTTCCACAGCATTCATTTGTGTTGTGGGATGGATGAATCCTTCCCTGTGGAGTTCAGGCATGCTACCTCTGTGATGGCACCAGAAGAGACATTTGTGTTGCGGGGCTGGTGAATCCCTCCCTGTGGAGTTCAGGCATGCTGCCTCTGTGATGGCACCAGAGGAGACACTTGTGTTGTGGGGTGGGTGAATCCCTCCCTGTGGAGTCTAGGTCTGCTGCCTCTGTGATGGCACCAGAGGAGATGCCTGTGTTGTGGGGCAGGTGGATCCTTTCCCCCTTGAGTCCAGATCTGCTGCCTGTGTGATGCCACAGGCCCAGCGGAGGGAGTCATGCTCACAGCACAAACCTGGGTCTCCCGCAGGGGAGAACAACAGACTCTGCTGGTGCCACTGAGATGTGCTTTTTTTCTTTAAAAAAAAAAAAACATTTTTAAGTTGGAAATTCACCTGAGTGGTGATCCATGGTAGTGGGGAGTTGGAATAGTATATTCATGTAACCCCCCTGTTGGGGGCTGCAGTAAGGGGAACTAGATTTGATGAAGCCAGAAGGGAGCCACGAGGATCATCATCATGCTTTCCATCTGAAGTTTGATAAGCACCCTCTGAAGTAGTGGAAAGGCACAGAGGAACCTCCTTTTTCAAGAGAGGGACAACGCATCTTGCCAGAAAACTCCAGGCCCTAAAGTGAACAAGCAGCAAACTGGCAGTTCTGCATTGAGTGGGGAGGCATAAAGGTCCAACTTTGGATGATTCCACCTATTGAACAGGTCTACAACTGAGGTCAGCAGCTCACACTCATGCATCCTGGACTGTAACCTGCTTAGTCTGTCTGCCAAGATGTTTTAGGTGCCTGGAACATGGACTGCCAATAATTCTAGACTGTGATCTAAAATCCAGTACCAGACCCTCATTGCTTCCCTGCACAGGAGGTATGAATGAGTTCCCCCATGCTTATTGATGTAGTGCACTACGCTGATGTCCATCTGTACCAGCAGAGGGCCTGGGGACAGGTAGGCCTGAAAGGCTTGCAGGCCGTACAAAATGGCCCTCATCTCTAGGACATTTAAGTGGAGGGAACTCTCCACTGCAGTCCATGTGCCCTGGGTCTGGTGACTGCTTGGGTATACGTCCCAGCCCATCCCAGAAGTATCCGTGGTGAGGATCTGGTTAGGTGAGGCAATCAGGAAAGGACCCCCCCCCAAGAAGACTGCAGGGTTCCATCCACCACTGAAGCACTTGCGTTACTGGCAACCTTCGGTTCTAGATAGTCCATACACTGATCCCACTGGATGCTTAAAAGTCCACTGGAGAATCTACATGTTCAGCCTCGCCAGAGGAGTCATGACAGTGGCTGCAGCCATAAAGCCCAGCAGACGCAGGAATGTCCTGGCTGTGACATACTGGTTACTGTAAATGAACAGGGCCTGTTCTATCAGACACTCTGCCCTGTCCTGGAGCAGGAAGGCTGCACCCTGAGCCGTATCCAGTATGGTTCCTATGTACTGGAGACATTGACAGGGGGTCAAAACTGACTTGGACAGGTTGACCATAATCCCCAGGGCATGGTACAGCTGTCTGTTACATGCTAGGGAGTGAGTGATTTGTTTCTTGGACTGAGCTTTGAGTAAGCAGTCGTCCAGGTAAGGGAAAATGTACAGTACGACCCCCTGATGGTTGCCGCCACTGCCAAGCATTTGGTAAAGGCTCATGGTGCAGAAGACAAGTCAAAGGGCAATGCCCTGAACTGGTAGTGCTCTCCCGGAACAGAAACCTGAGGTACTGCTTGTGGGCAGCACAAATCTTTATGTGCAGGTACGCATCCTGCATGTCCAAGGAGCATAGCCAGTCTCCCTTATGCAGAGGAGGCAGCAGGCCTTGCAGCATTACCATCCTGAACTTCTTATACTGGATGTAGAATTTCAGGTTTCTTAGGTCCAGGATGGGATGTGATCTGGAAGGTGGCTTGAAGGAACTGAAGGAAGGTCTGGCGGTCACTCCAGGAGTTCTAGCATGTGGCCTTGCTCTATGAGCTGCAGGATCCAGGTATCTGTGGTGATCTTCCTCCACATGTCTAGCTGGAGGGAGATGCGACCCCCTATCACTGCCTCCTGCAGTGCTGGGAGGGTGGTGGTCTGACCAGGAGTCATGCTGAGGTAGGGCCAGCGGCCAGAGCTGTATCTTCACCTTTAGGAACCTCCCCAGCGGTGGAGGTAGGAGTGGGCAAGGCTGCAGCCGCATACCGCTTGGCTGGCTGTCGGGCATGTAGCTAGGGTCTGTGGGAGGCCCAAAGAAAAGGCATCTTTCTGGTCACCTCTTGGCTCTGTATGGTAAAGCAAGTGAACCAGACACAGGATTCTCCCAGAGACCTGTAGGTTAGAAAGGATGTCCTATACATCCACCCTGAAGAGCTGGTTGCCCCTGAGCCAAGAGTGTCGTCTGAGACAGATGGCCACTGCAGCTGCTCTAGCATAGGCATCCACAGCATCACAGGCCACCTTCAAAAGATGCTTGCCCATATCAGCTCCAGACTGGAGGGTTTTGTCATCGAGGCACAGGCCAGGAAGCATAGGAAAACCAGCAGCAGTTATAAAATTCGCAAATAGCGTTTTATTATTATCACCAATAACAGTAAAATAAAAAATAAAAATTGTTCAGTATCATTATTTACAAAGGCAGCACAAACAGAGAAAACAAAGTCCTTCATCTGAGAGTATCTCTAATTCCAAGTCTCAGTCTCTGTCTCTGTCTCTCTCTAGCAAAAGCTATTCTACTCTTTTTTATAAGTCTTTGCCCAGGAACTCGTTAAGACATCCTGTTTGTCACATAATGTTCTTGTCGGTTTCCTTTGTAGATGCAACAAATAGAAGAGTGTCCCAAGCTGGCCTCCTGCTGACAGCTCTGCAAAAGTCCGTGCTGCATGGTAAGTTTAACCCCATTGAGTTCCAAATAGCTTTCTGCAATCATTACAACAGTGTAACTATATACAATTCAAAGAATCCCAGTATCACATGAAGATTGACATATATATTTTATAGCTGCAGACATGCAAGGGGGAAGAAAAGACAGAAAAAACAAGTGAAGGCAGAGAGACAGCGAAAGGTAGAGAATAGCGAGACCATCAGTGATCAGTCTCACAAGAACATTTGGTTGCGCAATCAGACAGACAAGAGAAAGAAAAGGACAGGACAGAACAGACACCTGTGTTTAACTCTCCCTACATAACAAAGGGGACAGGGCCTTATTCAAACTTGTCACATACTCCCCTCTGTAACTTTCTATTAATTCTCTTTAACATTAGCTTACAACCTTTATAGTTCAGTGCATCTGCAATATACAGTAGCAGAGAAGTTTAAACGCACTTTTTTTTTCCAACCTTCAGAATTTTCAATTCCTGTTCCATATCTTGATAGAAAATCAGCACTGACATTCTCTTTTCTAGATTTGTTCATCACTTTAAATGGCTGTAGTGCCAGGTACCACCTTTGAGATTTCGGAAATCTGTATCCTTCATCTGGTTAAGCCAGCAGAGAGGATTGTGATCTGTTATAAGTACAAAGTCAGCTCTTAGCAAATAAAACTTAAGGGACTTCATGGCCCACTTTGCTGCAAGGCATTCCTTTTCAGTGGTAGAGTACCTTTTCTCTCTGTCATGCAACCTCCTACTGATATATTCTGGGGCAGGTTGACACCTTTAAATATCTCTGGGTCCACCTGGATAATGCCCTCTCTTTCACAAGACATGTAGACCATGTAATCAAAACTGCCAATGCAAAACTAGGTGTTCTCTATCGACACCGCCACTACATGCCCCCTGATGCTCTAAAGCTTGTCACAAGCTGCTCAGTTCTAGCAACCATAGACTATGGCCTTATAATCTATGGCGCAGAAATGACACCGCCGATGGCACATTCATGAGGTAGAAAAAGAAATAGGCAGACTGGATAGGCCTTGCAGTCCTTATCTGCTGTCAACTTCTATGTTTCTACCACCCTAAAAAGGGTTAAAACCCTTCCCAATAAAGCATGTCGGTTGGTTCTAGGAGCTGGATGGTTACTCCTTGACCTCAGGGCCCAATACCAGGCCTGCCTACTGGCAAAGAAAGCCTTACTTGGGATTGCTCCTGAATCCCCCTCGTGTCTATTCGAAAAAGCTTAGCTAACTACCAACACACAAAGGACTTCTAAGTGGGGGCTGGTGGTGCCATTTAAGTTTACCTCTATAACCTAGAGATCTCTGTCCTATAGAGGACCCAAGTGGATGAATGATCTCCCCTCTGACCTCATCGAATGTAATAAGGTCGGCAAGTTCAAAGCTGGTCTCCGATCACATCTAGCTCTCGCTTATACCTGTGAGTGCCTCAGCATAATCTAACCCAATCACAAAATCTTGAAGAGTCCCTGACAGCCCTAATTTCAAACACAAGGAAAGTCTCCGATCCTCCCCTTCCAACCTCCCAACCTCCCTATGTAACATTACCACAGGCTTATCCCTCTCCCCCTCCTCCCCATCCCTCCTTGTTGCCATCCTGTTACCTCTTCACCCTCTCCTACCACCCCCTTACTGACCCCTCTTATTTTATTCCCACCCTGTACTACCCCTTCCCCTTCCCTGATCTAATTTCACCCCCACTTATGCCACCCCTCCCTTTCACCTCCTACCCTCTGACCCCCTTCCCTATACATCTCCCAACTCCCTTTCTTTCACCACTTGACCCAACTCCCCTGACAAAGCCTTCTCAGGCTGCCACTCTTACGCATCCTGAACAAAGCCTCTCTCTGGCTGCATCACTCTACCTGAGCACGTGATCCTGTAATCCTCTGTTGACCAAGGCACCTAGCACAGGGCAGATGACTCCTTTTAACTGCTTGCACTACTTGACTATTGGTGGTACTGATGGTGAACTCTCCTTGTGAATTTCTAAACATATGGTAAAAAAAGTGCAACTAACCTAATATGTGCATTAACCTCTATTATGTATCCTATGTAACCATGAAACCAAAGGAATCTTTTCGTATACAAATTTATTTTTGTACCTATAATTGTATCTGTCTGAATTCATGTTTAGTTTCATTTCGTTGTATATACTGTTATTGGTGGTTTATCTGTCTTGTACTATGTCTGACCTGGAACCTTTGTAAACGAACCTTTGGCTCAAAGGTATTTAATCCCAAAGTGAAATAAATAAATAAAATAAACATAGAATGGGATGTTCCTTCCCACTTATAGTCTGACTCAAAATTGGACCTAAGCCTACCTCTGATGCACCTGTTTGTAACAAAAGTGGTTTCTCAAAATCTAGGCTTCTTAAAACAGCGGCTGAACATAATGCAGCCCTGATAGTCCGAAAAACGTCATCATACTCTGTGGTCCATTTCACGTTATTTGGAAACCGTTTCTTCAAGAGTTCAGTGAGGGGAGTAGCTAATTGGCCAAAGTTGGGAACAAATCTCCAATAGTAACCAACCCTAAAAATGACTTGACATGTTTCTTTGCTTTAGGGACACGGCTGTTAGCTACAGCTTCTATCTTGGAAATCTCTGGCTTGACGTCTCCATTTCCAAACATATAGCCCAAATATCTGGTTTCTGGCATGTCCAATGCACATTTGGTAGGATTAATTGTCAGACATGCCTTTTTGATTGATTAGATAACTGCTTGTAGGTGTTCCAGGTGGCTTGTTCTCCAATCTGGACTGTACACCATGACACTATCCAAGTACACAGCACAATAACCAGTGTGAGGGGATAAAATGATGTCTATGTACTGGAATGTAGTGGGTGCACCATGTAAACCAAATGGCACAGTAGAGGACTGATAGAATCCAATAGGGGTGGCAAATGCAGTTTTGTCTCTGGATTCTTTAGCTAGGGGAATTTGCCAGTAACCCTTGGTGAGATCGAGGGTACTGATGTATTTGACATTCCCCAATCTGTCCACCAAATCATCTATCCTGGGCATAGGATAGCTGGCACGTTCTGACACTTGATTACATTTTCTAAAATCAAGGCAGATTCTTTACACCCCCTTTTTTTGTTTACAGTCACCATTGGTGATGACCAAGCACTCTTCGACTCCTCTATGATACCCAATTCTTTCATTTTTTGTATTTCCTTAACCACGTCAGCTCCGAACGCTCTGGTAATCTGTATGTCTTTTGTCTAAATCGGGCGAGCATTCCTTTGCACTCTTACATGTTCAACACTTTTAGCTCGGCCTGGCACTGTGGTAAAAGTACTGTTAAATGTCTTCAGCAAGTTACGAATTTCTGCGGTTTGTTCGAATGTTAAGGAAACAGTCACCTTTTCAGCATCAGCAGTTACAGTTTGTTCCAGTCTGTCATAAGCTACATCAGTATCTTCTTTATCAGTTTCTGGTAAAACTAAAAAAGTAGCTTTTGGTATTTTTTCAACCCATTTCTTCGGGAGGTTAAAGTGGTATATCTTAGTAGGATTTTTCCTATCAGGGATCTCAACCTCATAGCTAACTCTGCCAGTACGTCTAAGCACCTTACAAGGCCCTTGCCATTTCATTAACAGTTTATTTTCTGTAGTGGGTAACTGTAGCAAGACCTTTTCACCTGGCTCAAAAACGTTTTCTTTTACTCTATGGTCATAATATCCCTTCTGCTGTTTTTGGGCCTCTTTCTTTCCTAGACTTGTCAATCTTGGAGCTCTGCTCAAACAAGTCTGAATCAAAATCAGCGAAAGGAAGAGAGTCCCTACCATCTGATATTTTCTTTGCCTGAGATCTTGTCATCACAGCTGCTGATACATCAGGATTTACTCCATCTGTGATTAACTCAGTAAGTCCTAGAAAGTCATTCCAATAATCGCAAGTACAGGTAACTTAGGTACTAACCCCACTTTCATTTGGTGCGACACCCCATTAATATTCAGTCACTTGGGTGGTGGGATAGTACTGATTATACCATGGACATACAGATAAACAGAAAATCCTGTACTCTGGCTGGCTGGCACCTTTCTGCCATGGTAAATCCTAAGATATACCCACGGCAAATGTGCCAGTCAGCCCTATCTCTAAAATTCATCTGAACCCTGGAGTTGGCAGAGAAAACCGGCCATCTTGAAGCCCCACTAAACGAGATGCAAAAGTGGCATATTTAAAAGGAGTGCAGTTTTAACAACCTTTTGTGCCCCTTCCCCCATAAATTCGGGACTTTCCCCCTACTTAATTCCTCATCCCTGCAGCCTCAAGGCCAAACTACACCAGCTGTGATAAATCCCCCCATAACCCACACCGTCGTGGTTTATTGCTTAAGTGTCCCGTAGATGCAGATGACACCAGCACCTGGTCCCTTTGCACAGTGTTTTTCCAGTTCTTCTACTTCCTGAATCAGTAAGTCCCTTCACAGTCCTATCTCCTACCTTGACATCAGTTAAGTATTTGCCTCAGTTTACCTGAGGACAAACCTGCTCCAGTGTTACTCTTCTTACTATGGCAGTTTCTTGCAATATGACTGGACTTATTACCGTTATAGTAAATAAAGTCTTTGGGTGCAGATTTGGTACCCCCCCCACTAGAGTTCTTATCAGGCTTGGGAGTTAAATCAGGAAAAAGAGGGTCTTATCAGTGCTTGACTATTACCTTGCTGCTGTGGCGTCTGTCTGGCCAACTGGTAGTCTTCAGCCAAATAAAATGGCCTTTTCCCCACTTTATGGTCAATGTTCTTTTACCCAAAGCTGAATGTCTGTAGGCAGGATGTTGATGAACGTTTCCATTGCAATTGTGTTGATAATCTGTGGACCTGTTTTGCCCTCTGGTTGGAGCCATTTAATAAGGAGTTCTCCAAGTCGGGTGAAGGCTTCTCGAGGATTGTCGATTGAATGGTACTTCAGGGATCGGAATCTTTGCCTGTAGGTTTCTCCTGAGATATCATACCTTTTCAGGATTTCTCTTTTCACCAGTTCATAATTTTTTGACTGCATATTGTCCATATTGCTGTAGGCAAATTGGGCTTTACCTGGCAGGTAAGGTACAAGCCTGATGACCCATTGCTGCTTTGGCCACTGGCAGGCTGCAGCGAGCCTTTCAAAAGTTGTCAGGGATGCTTCAATAACATCTGAGGACCACAACTGTGTAAGTTTAATGTCTTTTAAGTTGTTTGTGACTGTTGCTCTGCTGGACCTGTGCTAGATATTCCAGCTTTGATAGCTTGCAAGGCATTGAGTCATCACGGCTCCTGTCGCAGCACATCTTCTCTTCTTTGCTGCTCCATCTCTCTTTGTTGTACAGCCCACCATTTGAAGAAGGCAGAAAGGCTTTCATGCAAGTAGTGTTTTATTGTCATCATCATCAATAACAGTAAAATAAAAACTGTTTAGTATAACTATTTACAAAGGCAGTACAAACAGAGAATACAAAGTCCTTCATCCGAGGGTATCTCTAATTCCAAGTTTCATTCTCTGTTTCTGACTTTCTCTAGCAAAAGCACTTCTGCTCTTTTTTAAGTCTTTGCCTGGGAACTCATTAAGAGACATCCTGTTGGCCGGCCTGGTGGTGCTGAGGGTTGAGGCGCAGGACGCCACACCTCTCGCTACGCCGGTGACCCAGGTTCGGGAACGGACTCGGGTGGCCAGGGGTCGGCAGGGGAGAGGGAGGGTCGAGCATCCCAATGGATGCTCTCTTCCCTCAGGGGTGGGAGACCAAGAACGCACCTGCATTCTGCATCCCTTCAACAGCCAGTGGACGCACCGCTAACAGGAAGGGATGGAGGTGGCTCCGCTCGCCAGAGCTGGGGACGTCGCGACGCATGAGAGGCTCGGCGTGTGTCAGCACACCACCACTCGGGATATAAGTTCCAAGTGCCGACGTCTCAGAGGGTCGGGGATCTAGGGGAGAAAACAGAAAACACCTCTCGGCAGCCCTGGATGAAAGCCGCTCTGGTTCCATCCAGACCACCAAGAAGGGACAGACCCCACTGTGCAAGGAGAGGGGGAAGAGGCACTTTAGGGGCAGATCCCATGGAAGGTGGATTGGAGGACAAGAGTGGACGGAAGGAGTCGGCACCGGGAGTAGATAGGAGGGATAAAGAGATAAAATAAAAAAAAAAAGAGACATCCTGTTTTTCACAAAATGTTCCTGTCAGTTTCCTTTGCAGATTCAACAAATACAACAGTGTCCCAAGCTGGCCTATCGATGACAGCTCTGCAAAAGTTTGTGCTGCATGGCAAGTTTAATCCCTTGATTTCCAAATAGCTTTTTACAATAATTTCAATAATATAACTATATACATTTCAAAGAATCCCAGTATCACATAAAGATTTGCATATATTTTTTTACCTGGCTACCTGTTGGACGTTCTAACACCTGCTGCCTCAGTCCACTCCTTCCAGTCCTCCTCTAGGGGTTTCCTTGCTATTCTCAGGACGAGGTTAAAAACTGCCGGCGACAGAGCTTTTACTGTCGCCGGCCCCGTCCTGTGGAATTCGCTCTCTCCATCAGTAAGGGAGGCTCCCTTTGGTTGAGGCATTCAAAGCCCGCCACAAGACTTTTTTATTCAGCCGGGCATTCCCAGATACTGTTTCCAAGACATTCTGAAAAATGGCCTCTTTAGGATTCTTCTGCTAGGTCAGGCCCCCCATTTTGGGCGGTCTGCTTTTAAGTATTTTTAATTGGGATGTTGTATTTTATTTATTGTGTTTAAATTTTTTTATGTATTTTGATTGTGCGGCGCCCACAGCCTCTGGGATTGGGTGCCTGAAAAATAAAATTTGCATTGCCTTATAACCACAGATATGCAACGGGGAAGAAAAGACAGAAACAGCAAGTGAAGGCAGATAGACAGCAAGAAGCAGAGAATAGTGAGACCATCAGAATGATCAGTTCCTAGGTCTCACAAAAACATTTGATTGCACAACCAGATAGACACGCGACAGAAAAGGAGAGGATAGAACATATCCTTGCATTTAACTCTCCTAGCATAACAAATGGGATAGGGCCTTATTCAACCCTGTCACAGGCTTTAAGAAGCACCTGTCTCTGGAGACCCTGAGGTAGGGCCTGTGCTGCAGCAGTTTCTTCTTCTTCCAAAGAGTATTTTGGAACTTGACCATATGGGCAATGTACTTAATAACCCTGATGGCCAATGTAGAAGAGGCATAGGCCTGCTTGCCCATAAAGTCCAGCTTTCTGGTCTCCTCATCCGGGGAAGAGAGCTGAGGTGCAGAGGTCTCTTGGATCTTTCATGGGCAGTGTTTATTACTACTGAATCTACCCTTGGCTACTCTGCACAGAAAGGCTTCCCTGATGGAACCTAGTACAATTTAGTCACCTTCCTAGGCATCGCAGGAATCATATTTGGCCTGTGCCAGGCAGCCATGGTGGCATCCTCAAAGGCAGCCAGCAGAGGAGAAATGATCAGAGGGGGAGAATCTGGCAATTGCAGGTATTCCGTCAGATTTCTCCTGACAGCATCCTGCTCCTCAGCTTCGAACCCCATACCTGCTTGCAGCTGCCTCATCACTGAGATGAAAGAGGGGTCATCAGGAGGGGACCCTGGGGTATATTCAGTTGAGTCCTCACCCCCAGAAGAAACAGCAGTGGTAGGTGAAGGGCTCCTAGGATCCCCAGCCTCATCCTCCTTATCTTCCTTATCAGGAGAAAGGAGATCAGGATTGTACTCATCCTCATCCCCTGGCTGTGAATAGGGCATAGAGATGTTGACAGCCGAGAGTGTGAAGGGCATGTCGCCATGGAAGACATCTGCGCAGGAGCCAGCCAGGTAGGCCCTGGTGTTGACAGGCCTGAAGGGGGAGCAATGCGGTACATGAACTCCCACAAGGAGGAGAGCATGGTCTGGACGTCGACGGTAAGTGGCATTGGTAGAACCCCTAACAGCTCTGATGCGGGGCTGGGTCCTGGCCTCGGTAGAGCGGGCTGCAGTGTCAGTGAGAAAGGCTGAGGCCCCAGCGTTGGTGGTATGGCCTGCAACACTGTCGAAAGAGGCTGCTACCCTGGTGCCGACAAGGTGGTCTGAGGTGTTAACAGAGGAGGAGGGTGGAGATCTGGTGTCGACAAGACGGCCAAAGGCATCGACAGGGGAGGCTGAATGCCCAGCACTGATGAAATAGTCAAAGGCTTTGACAGGGAATGTGAAAATCCCAGCGTCGAAAGGCCGTCACCGACCAAAGGAGGTCCGGCAGAACACCCTGACAACTGCCCCTGAATCTGAATGGGCCTGAATGACAGGGGTTGAAGTGTTGACGGGGGTGTGAAGAGGCCCAATGTCGACAAACTGGCACCAGCCAAGGAGAGACCAGTGGGCGGCGCTGCCAAAGTCGACCCTGTGGAGGAGAGGGTGTGAGCGTAGCAGGGGTTGCTGCCAAAGCAGATGATTACCCAGCAACGGCTGGCGCTCGAGGCGGTGACCAACAGCATGCTGAGGAGGCCTTGTCCCTAGGCCTGTCTTTATCTGGGTGATTGTGCTTGCCACTGTATTTGTCCCAAGCCTTGAAGGAGTGGGAGCCCGTGGCCAGAGCTTGCGAGGTGGAGGAGCTTCTTCCCCGGAGCTCCTTCTCCATGTGGACGACCTTCTGTTCCAGGAGGAAGGCTTCTAGGGCTTTCTGATGTAATTGCCAAGTGGTCTGGTTGAATCTGCAGCAGATCTTGCAGCCCTGGATGTCAGGGTTGGCATTAAGACAGCAGACACAGGCGTTGTGGTTGTCTTTGTTGATGATGGCTTGCTGCACCGGCAAAGTTAAAAAGTTTTTCGGAAGCAGTAGAAATAAATGATGGGAGAAATCACTTAAAAAAAAAAAGTGATCAGCTAGCCTGGTGGCGCTGAGGGCTGAGGCGCTAGACACCTTACCTCGGGCTATGCCAGCAACCCAGGTTTGGGAAAGGACTCGGGTCATTCAGGGGTCAGCCGGGGGAGGAAGGATACAGCGTCCAGAGGACTTCTCTCCTTCCTAGAGGTGGGGGGGGGGTGTGGTTTGAGCTATGCGCTGTCAACCGACACCCAGCGGTGGCTGGGGGTCGGCAGAGGCACGCAGTCACATACAGGGCTGGCTCGCGTCAAGGGTGACTGCCTGCCTCCGTGGAGGTAGAGACAGCCTCTCCGTCCATTGCACGGACATGGGTGCAGGAGAAAAATGGCAGAAAATTCCAGGACTCGACAGGACCTGTGATGGCCCGATTGCTACGGGAAATCCACCCGACACCATCTTTGATGTAGGTGTGGGGGGGGGGGAGCATGCCAGCACTTTTTGTCCTGGCCCTACCGTGGAAGGGGAATCCACAGGGAACTCCGGGTGATGGATGGATGAGGCAGTCATGGGCTGGAGGATATGTCTGTGGCAGTGAGGAAAAACTACATATGGAAAAATAATAAAGTGATCACTAACTAGGGCGAGAAAATAAAAGAAAGGGAAAAACAAAGATTTGGCAGTCGACTGAAGTGGCGGTGCTCACCGTGGAGTCTGAAATGTGATGGTCAATGGGAAAAGAACTGAGGAGAGTACAGGGCCGCCCACATTTATCTGGGAGGGATGACGTGGACCGACGTCATTGTGGGTGGCCCCTAGTAGACTGCTAGCTAGAAAGTTTTCCATGTGGTCCTAGTGCCTGATGGCTATAGTTCCATAGGTGTGACTTGCTGCAAGACATATCCTCAAAAAAGATCTATAAGATTTATTTATTTATTTAAAAGTTTCACCAGGAAAGCATACTGAGCAGGCAACTGCTCATTTCTATATTCATCCGGGGGCATCGTAGAAGGTACATTTGTATCATAAGTACAAGAGTAGAATACGCATAGTAAGGTATATATTACAATAGTAGAATAAGTATAGCAATTAGAGAGCACAACTACAAATCACAGGCAAAACAGAGGCGATAGTAGGGTCGGGCAGCCCAGCCTACCCAGGTATGCAAGTTAGAGGCACAAAATGCTCAGTTGGCAAGGTGGTTAGGAGCAGGAACAGGTGGAATGCAAGTGGGCTTTGAGGAGGCTGTTGAAGTAGCATGGGGAAGGGGTGTGGCGGATGGCAGAGGGGAGGGAATTCCACAGTTTGGGCAACCGATAATAGAAGGCAGCCTGGCCAGCAGAAGTGGACATACATGAGACAGACAAGGCACAGGAGTCATAGTGTCTGAGGGAGTGGTAAGGAGGGGGAAGAGTGCAGAAGAGAGATAAGAGGGCAGGGACCGAGACCAGAGTTTAGCCGTAAGACTAGCACAGTCCTCTCCTGAAGGGATGGGAGGGACAGGGCTTGGTAAAGGTCACAGTGGTGGGTGCTGTGAAGACAGTCCAGGGTGAAATAACAGCGAGTGGAGGAGGGTATCCAATCTGGTTAGGGAAGTTTTGGGAGCAGCACTGTAAACTACATCCCCACAGTTGAAAATAGGGAGAATAATTTTCTGTACTATGCACCCACGGTTGCCATACAAGGCACCCAGTTTGGGGTGCAGTTTCTTGTGGATGGCTTCAATATGTACAGAAGCCTCACATGAAGCCTTACAAAATTTAACAAGATCAGCAAAGCTCAACGTACTGGGCTTACCAGAATCAGCAGAAGGGTACAACCCTGTTTGGTATGTAGGCAGGGTCTTGGCTGGGGGAACATCTTCACCTGAAGCCGGCCCGACTAATTTGAGCCTTCTGGATCATACCTAGGAAGTGTTGTGACAACAAAAATAACTCCAGAACTTTTCTAATAACCTCTGCGGTACCCCATGAGCATGACTGAATGCTGGACTTGGCACAGAGAACAGGTCCCATAATTCTGGACCCGTGGAAAAAATGGCACTGTACCCAGGTCTTAACTATACCACAAGGGAGCAGCACAAATCTTTTCATGGGACTTAGACGCCCTTCGGTCCTTCAGCATGTTACAACCTTCAGTACTCTGCAATATTAAAAGTGGTAAATGCTGGAAAGAAATACCTCTTCAGTATCCCAAAGGATGCAGGGTTTGTAAAAAGAATAAAAACAGACATTAGTGCACAGTCCATCGCGAAGAATCGGAATGAATTATTTTTCTGTATAATAAACTGTAACTATAAGTCTAATTATTTATTCATGCACCTAGTAAGGCTCCTGACTGGTTTCTAGATCAGTCATTAACGTCTTAGAAATGACCGGTCCAGCTGCATACTGAAGCTGTGTGGCACACGCGACTCATGTCACACAGCTACAACCTAAATAAAACTAAATAAACCCAACAAAAAGGAAAATTGTTATTGCCATTAGACTTTATAATCACAATAACATCCTCAAAGCTGGTAATTTCCTTGGATTAATGACCAGCTGGAGGGAGGTGGCCCTCAGCTGCACCTCGGGCCACCCATCCCCCCAACCTGTCATTAATCCCTTGGGAATGACCTGCTTCTCGTTTGTTATTGCTTAAGTATGGCAGTAGGGGTGAGGGGTTGGCAGACCAGGTGTTTGGTGTACATGGCACTTTTGTAAGACTTTAAGGTAATTAAATGCTGACTTTGTTATGTGCTAACCATTTTGAGCAGGATCATTGCATGCGGTCACAGACTAAAAGCTCAAAATGGCACCTGCCTCGTGGCACCAGCTCGGCAAGTTAGATGCTCCCTTCCCTAAAACCATCTGATACTTGATCGCTCCTGAATCCTTTCACCAACTCACTGAACTGTAAGTTAACCTGTGGACTTCACAGGACTTAATTTTGGATTAACTGTACCAATTTCATGTGCACAATGGCAGCCAATATACAGTCACAAACTTTTACATAAGCAGCTTGTTTAAACAAGTTCTGCGTGTTTTTTAATACTGCATTTCTACTGTTTGCGACAGAAACCATTTTGGGTTTTGGCACCATTTTTACCAGTAGTAATCAGTTGGATTTTAATGGTGTGACCTAATGTTCTTAAATGTGTGTTACAAAGAGTCCTTGGATGTGATTTGGGGAGGGGGGGGTTGCATGTATTAATACCTTCAAACAATGCTGTTTTTTTGTATACTCATTTATTGCTGTGACCATACAGGACATCTAGATCCTTTCCTCACTCCATGATGTCTACCCAATGCTTAAACAGTCAACTGTTTTCGTGGTATCATACCAGGATCTGCAGCTGCCTTTATAGGCATCTGAGTAAGTAATGAAATGTAGACATAACCCCTCAGTGTGGTTCAACATTGGGTAAGATCTATGACAGGTATGATGTAACGGTATGTGTGAATGTCTTGTCAGGCATAAAATGAACAAGTTTATTCTTGTAAAATAATAAAAAAATAAAAAGAATTTATGCAGGTAGAAAGTTGTTCTTTCAGGACAGGAAGTTCCAGATGGGAAAATGTCATTCCGCTTTAACTAAGCTTGCACCAGTCAGATAACTTTCAAAATACAATCAGCACATTTGATATGAAAGGTAATCACTCACCAAACTTGGTGCCATTCAGCCATTTTGGAGCAATCCATGAGGTCACAGATCAGTCATATTTGAACCGTGTACCCCTCGCCCTAACTAATCAACACACTTTTACATGATGGGTAACTGGACGTTCATGGATTATCCAACTTTTATGGTGGTACCCAGTTGCAAGACTTACAACAGAAACAAAATGCTGACAAGGATAAATAAATTACAATGCTTACAATTACAATGCTGTGCACCTTCTTATGTTTTCTCTTTGGGTGCTGGGTATCTCTGTTCACATCAAATTACAATCTATATGGTGCTTCTATCTCTATGGTAATGTACCTTCACTGATACAAAAGTAAAAAAAATTCAAAGCACTTGCCTCCATCAACCTCTTAATAACATATAAAGTATTACATCTTTGGCCTATGTAAGTGTCTCCAAATCTGCCCTCGCTGATTTTACACGCATCACTGAAGTTGCTGGTTGCCTGTTTCAGCTGCTCCATGGACCACAAGATGTTATGATTCGAGTCGTTTGTCTCTTGCTGAGGTTTACTGAAGCTGCAGTCCTAGAAATAATGAAGACAACATCTTAATGCAGAAAATAACTTTTCGTTCAAAATGAATTTCAAAATTATCGTAGCATAAACCTTTTGAACTCCATATATGTATGAAGGCTTCTAATTCATTCAATAACTTTCCATTTTTATGGTCATTTTTTATATATGTTTTATGTATTTATTTTTTAATCAAGGTTTATGATCCTATCTGATGGGTCTTCATCATCCCTGGCCCATCCAGCCCAATCATCCGTCTTCCCTAGGACTTACCAGGGCCCTTGAGTCCCCCACAGATCCCCCTCTGGTGGGGCCATGGTGAGGGAGTACCATTTCCCCTATACTCATTTATTTATTTAGTTTTTGTGAACCAGGTAGAACAGTGTAGGCTGAGGGCCTATTTTCAGGTGTGGCCAGAACACACAAAGTACAAACACACACGATAATCACAAACATGCAATTTACAGTAATAAATCATACTGAGCATTATGTACAAATTATGTACAACTACTTACACGAGTAAATGTAAATAGAATAAATGTAACAGTTAAATTGAAATCTTAATCCAAGCAAGTACAGCATGATTGTGAGAGTAGATGTGTGTTTAACCTTGTTTTAAACTGAGCTTTGGTTCTTGACCTGTGTATGTCAATGGGAAAAGTGTTCCACGCTGTAGGACCCAAACAGGCAATGCTCTTTGCTTTGATGAGTCTTAACACATGGCACTGAAAATGGCACTGACACATATCCAGATCCAGAGCCTCTGCCCAGTCGGTTGTGTGTGTGTGGTGGGGGTCCCATATTATCCTTATTTTCCTCTCCCTCTTTATCATCATTTCTTCCCCCAGGTCACATCTGTAAACAAGACTTGCACAATTTTCTGTACTGCTTATCTCACAAAATAATTTCAATAAAACAAACAACAAGAGCTGGAACAACATGTGACAAAAAAAAAAAAAACAGCCAATGAAGGTAATCGGAAACAGAATTAGCTAAATATCCATAATCTATATGCTGGGTGGAGGGAGATTCAGGGCAGGAGCAAGAACGGACTGTGGGGGCATGAAGCAGGGGTTTCAGAGAGAAGAGAGAGGAGACAGAGTGGAGTGTGAGTGGGAGCTTGTTTCAGAGAAAAAGAGAGTCAACAGCTGTCCCACCAGCACACCAGTAGCGCTACCGCTCACAAAGCCAATGACATGGGTTCAGGATCATGCCTGGATCATTGGAGGACCTGCTATGGGTGGATGGCAGAAATCCCAATCTGATGCTCTCCTCCTAGGGGAGGAAGGGCTCTTGGTCTCCACTACAGTATCATTACTTGGGTTACCGTGGGTGACAGTGCAAGTTGAAGCTGAAGCTGAAGATCAAGGGTGAGAGGACGCCCATTTACTCTGATGCATGTTACACATCTCTGAAAAAGGGCATGTATCACAGAGCTCCAGTTCAGTGCCTTACATAGAAACACAGTATTTTAGAGCAGATAAGGACCCCGTGGCCCATCTGGTCTGCCCATTTCTCCCTACCTACACTATTACATAAAACTGTGCCTGATCTACTGCTCTTTCTCCATCCCCACTTTGTTTCCACTATGATTCCCTTATGCTTATCCCATGCATTCTTTAACCACACCACTGTTTTCACCCTCACCACCTCCACTGGACAGCTGCTCCAGGAATCCACCACTCTTTCTGTGAAGAAGTTCTTCCTCACGTCTCTCCTGAATCAACCCCCCCTCTTGCCCGGCCCGGTGGCGCTGAGGGTTGAGGCGCTAGACGCCACACACTGCTACGCCGCGGCCCGGTTCGGAACGGACTCGGCAGCCGGGGTCGGTGGGGGAGGGAGGATCGAGCCGTCCCAACGATGCTCTCCTCCCCAGAGTGGGGTGACCAAGAACGCTCAGTGTTTGCATCCCTTCCATAGCCGGTGGAAGCACCGACGGTAGGAAGGGATGGGCGGCTTTCGCCAGTCGGAGCGGGAGGGGAACGTCGCCCGCGCATGAGGGCTGGCGCAGGCTAGCACGTAGGCCACTCGACATACGTCCCAAGTGGCCGCGCCCCGGGGCGGGCGAGGGGAGAAAACCGAAAACTGCTGCCCTAGATGAAGTCCGCCTTGTCTCACCCGACCACCACAAGGACAGACCCCAATGTGCCAGGGAGAGGAGGAAGGGCACTCTAGGGGCAGATCCCTAAGGTGGGTGTCGGGGACATGAGCGGATGGAAGGAGGGGCACCGGTGGGGGGAAGGAGGATAAAGATGAAAATAAAAAATCAACCCCTCTAGCTTCACAGCATGCCCCCTGTTCTTGAGCATCTTTTTCAGAAAATGCCCTTGCTCGCACCTTATTTACCCACATGAGATATTTAAAGGTCTCTGTCATATCTCCCCTCTCCCATCTCTGTTCCAGGGTGTACATATTGAGGACCTTTAGTCTCTACTCTTAGGGCTTTTGATGCAGACCCTGCATCATTTTTGTTGCCCTTCTCTGGACCACCTCTACTCTTTCTATGTCCTTCCAGAGATGTGGTCTCCAGAACTGGACACAATACTCTAGGTGGGGTCTTACCAGTGATTTATATAGAGGTAACACCGCCTCCACTTGTCTGCTGGTCATACCCTGCTCTAGGCACCCCAGCATCCCACTCACTCTCCCTAATGCCTTGTCTTTTTTGTAAATATATAGTTTATTTTTTTTTGCATCTTTAAGTAGGATGTACAGTAAATTATTATATAACTTAACACATTAATACACAATTTTATATCACCTAGTGCTCATATCCATAACATGTGCTAGAAAAAAGAACTGTAAAGTGAATTGCTTTGTACTGAATAAACCTTATTCTAAAGTCCAGAAACCTAAATACAAAAGTTCATTCTAATCTCATAACAGGGGGTAAAAGACCCATAATCTCACGCCAATTTGTAGTATTAAACTCTAGATATGAATGCATTAAAACCGTGTATTCTGAAATGTTTTCTACACACCGTGATCCCTCAATACATACAACCATTTATTATATTCAAAGTTAGCTACAAGTCTTGCCAATTCCATTTCTGTAAGATTTGCCTCTTGGTGGCCATATAGAAGCTAAAGCACATATCTTCTTTTTTGACTTTGTGAGACCATGATTTTCAAATTTGTTCAGCATATAAAACTTAAATTCAAATAGCAATTTTTTCTGAATATTTTATAATTCCCTATGTATACCTTCCCACCATTTACAGATGGTGTTACATTGCCAAAACGTGTGTGAAATCGCCTATCTGTCCACATTGACGGCAGCATAATTTACTTGTATATGGCACATCGTGTGAAAATGATAATGGTGTAATATGTGCCATCCAATATTTATACTGTATGGTTTTATTTTTAGCATTTACATATAGTTTATTTGCATTTACCCCGATTATGATCAATATTTTCTTTTGTATCTCTTCTCCTGATTTTTGTTCCCATTTAGTTTTGGTTAAAATTATTTTTTTTTGTACATTTATATAATCTGGGCCCAATAACTGCTTATAAACCTGTACAATAACACTGTTTTTTAATTTAAATCCTAGTTTTCCCAATAGTAAATTTGTGGATTGGGACTTCCCGTACCTCCGTTATTTCTAGGAATTGCTAGTTTACACCATGCTATTCTTGGTGAAGTGTCCCGCCACAAAGATTTTACAAATGTACGTTTAACTTGTGAGTCACTTTTCGGGGTATTGTCCCATAACAGCTTAAAAAGGTACATTAATTACTGCATAATGGACATTTTTGAGGGTCTCAATTCTGACCCATAATGAAACAGATATGTTTTCCCAATCTTCTAGGATTTTTTTTTTTTTATTTTGTGATGGGTGTCTTTAGATTAATCTGTATACTTTCCTGTATATCGCAAGCTAGTAATATACCCAAGTATTTCATACCGTTCGCTATTTTAATTGAACATAGGGTCATCTTTGTAGTATTGTCTAAAGGCATCAATGGCAATATTAGTGATTTAGATTGGTTCAATTACAAAACCAGATAATTTGGAGTACTTTTCCATTTCTAAAAGGGATTCAGGCCAGGACGACATTGGATTACTAAGAATTAGCATCATATCATTTACATAAACATTTAGCTTCAGACTTTTAGTACCAATCGGGATTCCCATAAACTTCTCATTTTTCCTAATATACTGTAGTTCAGTAGTGGTTCTATGCATAGTATGAATAAATAAAGACCAGGGACAACTCTGTCTCACTCCATTTAACAGTTTAATGGACTCAGATAAGTATGGTAAGTATTATATTTAATCTTGCAGTTGCAGAGGCATATAATTGTTGAAGTATGTTAATTATAGTCAATGAAAATTCTCACTGGTATAAATCAGAAAACAAAGTCTCTTGTTAACAAACTGAAGGCCTTAGTTGCATCTAGTGCAACTAATATTTTTTCTTCCTCCTTATGTGAAATCAAAGGGACAGAAAACATGGATATAACTTCTTGTATTTGTTCTAAGTCTTCAAAAATATTTCAGCCTTTAATAAATCCTTTCTGTTCCTCACCTATAAACTTATCATCGTCATGATTATTTTATAGTTCAAATTTAATGATGATACTGGATGATAGCCTTCAGTATTTTTTTCTGTCTTTGTTCCCTTTTAGTAAGAAAATAATAACATTTTCATAAATCAAAGCAAGTATTTTATTTAAGGAAATAATTTCTTCTATCATTTTTTTTTAATCCATGGACTTAGTACTCTTTAAATGTTGTATAAAATTCTCCTGTTAAACTGCCTGGACCTGGGGAGGACCCTTTATTTTGTTTTGATATTGCTAAGTTTATTTCCCCAATGGTGAAGCTATCATGCTGTATTTGTAATTTAGAAATTGAAGAATTTAGCAGATATTCTGTTATTTCTGTATTTAACTTTCGGTATTCCTTATTATAGATTTGATCAAAAAAAGTGTGTCTGTATATAATTCTTCTTCTTGTTCTGTTTTAATTACAGTTATTATATTCCTTTCTCTGTTTTTTTAAGGACATAAGCTAAGAGTCAACTGGTTTTGTCAGCATGAAAATATGATTTATTTTTAACTTTCCATAAATATTTTTCTGAGTGTAATGTTAGTTCATTTTTTAATTGTACATTCTTGTATTTTTTTATTAATATGTTCATCTCTTGAGTTTGTTCATTTAATTTCTAACATCTGTATTTATTCTTCTAGTGTTGTAATTTTTTAATGTTTATTTTTTAATTTGATGTGATGCGATAACTGCTCTTAAATGTGCTTTCATTGCATCCCATTTTACTGCCACAGTGAGTTCACTTTGGTTGTTACCAATACTCTTCCAATGTACTCTACCAATTTAATAAACTCCAAAACCGTAATAAACAGTTATCAAACCTCCATTGTGGAGATCTAGTCCTATCTAAGGTGGGTGTGAGTTGCACAAACACCATGGCATGGTCTGTTACCAAGACGCTATGAATATTTAAATTAGATATCTTGGTTGCTACAGTATGCTCTTATTTAATAAAAAAATGTAAATTCTACTACTCATGTTTAAATATTTAAATTTATAGGTGTATTCCTTTTTAAGGCATTTCTATCTCACCACACATCCAACAGTTGATTTCTAGATATGTAATTATTCATCAACAACGCATTATGATAATCATTGTTATTTGGACTAGAAGATTTATCAATTGTCAGGTTTAAGATAGCATTTCACTCTCCAGCCAATACAGTGTCTGCATAACCCAGTGAAATCATATCTTTTTCCAGCTGCACCAAAAATTCTTCATATTGAATTAAAGGACAATAAATGGATCCCTAATAAAATTTCAGAACCACACAGTTTGCCTTTTACTAGTACATAACGACCTTCAACGTCTATTCTTTGCTGAGTACACAAAGCCCATTTCTTTAACTATCAGGATTGCAACCTCCCTGCTGTAACTGATGCCAGCTGCTTGAACAATTTGCTCACCATGATTTAGAAACATAGATCTGATGGCAGATGAGGACCGTTTGGCCCACCCAGTCTGCCCATTTCCCTACCTAATGGATAAGCTGCAGATCCTAGTTAACCAACAGCCTACTTCTTCCTACCCCCACCACCACCCCCTAGAATTGCCTTATGACTGTCCCATACATGTTTGAATTCCACCACTGTTTTTGACTCCACAACCTCCATCAGAAGGCTGTTCCATGCATCCACAACCCTATCAGTGAAAAAATACTTCCTTACATTACCTCTGAGCCGCCCCACCTCCATCTTCAAATTATGCCCCCTTGTTCTTGCACACCTCTTTTTCTGAAAGGTGCTACCCTCTTGGACTTTGTTGATTCCCTTGAGGTACCTGAAAGTTTTTATCATGCCCCCCCCCTTCTCCTTGGAGGCTACACATATTAGCTCCTAAGTCTCTCTCTTCATATGTCTCTAGTGCAGACCCTGCATCATTTGAGTTGCTCTCTCTGACCGCGCCCATCCTGTTTATGTCTTATGGAGACCGGGTCTCCAGAACTGCATGTAGTACTCCAGATGGGGTCTCACCAGCTGTCTGTACAGAGGGATAACAACCTCCTGTTTTCTACTGGTGATGCCTCCCTATGCATCCCAGTATCCCCCAGCCCTCCTTACTGCCCTCTCACATTGCTTGCCCACCTTTAGGTCATCTGATATGACTACCCCCAGGTCCCTTTCCATTTTTGTTGTTGTTAGTATCTCACCCCCATTGTGGACTCCTCCCCAGGGTTTTTGTTTCCCAGGAGCATTTCTTAGCACTGAATCTAAGCTGCCATACATTTGACCATTCCTCCAACCTTGCCAAGTCCCTTCTCATCCTTTCCACCCCACCTTGTGCAACAACTCTGTTGCAGTTCTTTGTGTCGTCTGCAAAGAGACATACTTTTTCTTCCAGTCCCGCTGCAATGTCACTTATAAAGACATTGAATAGGACCAGTCCTAGTACTGAACCCTGCGGTACCCCACTAGTAACTCCCTTTCTTCAGAGTGGACTCCATTTACTATTACCCTCTGCGTCCTGTTCTCCAGCCAATTATTTACCCAGGCTACCATCTTGGGACCCACTCCCAGGCTGGCTAACTTGTATATTAACCTTTTGTGTGGGACTGTGTCAAATGCCTTGCTAAAGTCTAGGTAGGCAATGTCCACAGTCCCTCCCTGATCTACTACTTTGGTCACCCAGTCAAAGAAATCGATTAGATTCATCTGACATGACCTTCCTGCTGTGAATCCATGCTACCTTGGGTCCCATGCCCCTCTGGCCTCTAGGTACTCAACAATTCTTTCCTTCAGAAATGATTCCATAATCGTCTCTATCACTGAGGTTAAACTAACAGGTCTGTAGTTGCCTGCTTCTGTCCTGCTCCCACTTTTGTGAAGTGGAATCACATCTGCCCTCCTCCAGTCCTCAGGTACCACCCCATCCTCCCGTGATTTGTTAAAGAGGGTAGTCAGTGGTGTCACTAGTTCTACCTTTAGTTCTTTTAGAATTCTGGGATGAATCCCATCAGGCCCCATTGCTTTGTCCACCTTGGGTTTTAAGAGTTCTTTCAGAACCCTTTCTTCTGTAAATGGGCTGGTATCAACTTCTGTATCCAGAGTGTTTCTATTGTTTGGTTTAGTTACCTCCCCCTTGTCATTTGTGAATATGGAGCAAAAATATTTGTTTAGTATCTCTGCTTTTTCATAGTCACCCTCTGTCCACCCCTTCCCCTTTATTAAGCCTCACTATCTTTCCCTTAGTCTTCCTTCGCTCCCTGATGTACCTATAAAAGATGTTATCTCCCTTCTTAACTGTGTTGGCTATCTTTTCCTTGGTTTGGGCCTTTGCTGTTCTGACTGCCTTCCCAGCTTCCTTTTGCTTTAACTGATACAATTCTCTGTCCTGCTCCTTCTGTCATTCCTTGTACTTACTGAATGCTTCCTTTTTCTCCCTAACCTTTCCTGCCACCTCCTTTGAAAACCACAGTGGTTTCTTACATTGTTTTGTTTTGCTTATTTGCTTCACACAAAGGCTTGTTGCCTCTGTGATGGCAGTTTTTATTATTCTCCATTGTTTTTCCACCCCTCCTTCCTGCCCATTTGCTAGAGCATTCCTTAGGCGCACACCCATTTTGGCAAAGTCAGCCCTCCTAAAGTCCAGTACTTTTGCCTTTGTATGGTTTGACTTATTGCTGTGTTTATTGTGAACTATACTGTTCGATGGTCGCTAGTTCCCAGATGGCTACCCACTTACATCTGTGATCCTCTCTTCATCTCCATTTAAGAGAACCAGGTCTAAGATTGCTCCCTCTCGAGTGGGCTCCAATACTAGTTGTCTAAGGCATGCCCCCTGTAGGGCATCTAGAATAACCCCATTCTTAGAAGTGGCTGCTGAAACTGCACTCCAGTTAACATCTGGCATATTCAGATCGCCCATCAGCAATATCTCCCCTTTTTCTGCCATTCTAAGGATACTTCCTTGTCCATGTCCTCCCTCTGAGATGGAGGTCTGTATACAGCCCCTGTGCGGATTGTGGTGCCATTGCCTGTCTCCAAATTGACCCACAGTGCTTCCTCTCTTCCCTGTTTACCCTTTTGTTCTGTAGCTTTGATTCCTTTCTTTAAGTAGAGAGCTACTCCTCCTCCTCCTCTTTTACCCTCCCTGTCCCTCCTGTAGGTAGTGTATCCTGGTATGTTTATGTCCCAGTCATGGTTCCGTGTGTACCATGTTTCTGTGACTGCCACAATATTGAGATGTTCCTCCTCCATCAAGGCCACCAATTCAAGAAGCTTATTACCCAGACTACGAGCATTGGTACTCATTGCTCTCCATTTTTTGATGGCGTTACCTCTTGTAGCCCCATCCCTGTCCTCATTGACCTTGCTTTCTCCATTCGCCCCTGTCCTGCTCCCTACTGACCTTTGTACCTTGGCCTTTCCCTCATTTAGTACCCTGTTTTGTAGGGGGAGGCTGAGAATTCCCTGCTGCTTATCAGTGCCTCCTCCTGACTAGTTACGAACATCACGAATTCCCACAGCAGATAAAGGCCTAGAGGTCTACTGTCTGCTCAAATGCGCAGCTAGCACCCCTTATTTTGCAGCTGCCCTCCCTTCCACCCTTCCCTTCATTAACCCTCCCCTTGTCCTGTCCCATCCTCATTTGAAGCAGTCCACTGTTCTACTGCTTACCACTTGCAGGTAACGCATTCCACGCAGCCACCACCCTCTGTAAAAAGTGTCTCCTCATCTCCTCCTGAACCTTCCTCGCGCCATTCTCATATCATCATGGCCCCTGGTGGCCTCCCTCCTTACTTTGAACAGCTCCTCTGTACCTGTCTTGTTTATTCCTTTCATGTATTTAAAGGTTTCAATCATGTCACCCCTGTCTCTCCTCTCCTCCAGTGAGTTCATGTTCAACTCCTTCAACCTCCTCTCGTATGATGAGTCCCCCAGCCCCTTGATCATCTTTGTCACCCTGTGCTGCACCCCCTCCAGTAACTTAATGTCCCTCTTCAGATACGGACGCCAGTAGTGCACACAGTACTCCAGGTGTGGTCTAACTAATGACCTATACAGTGGCAGAATCACCTCTTCCCTCCTCGAGGATATACCCCTTGCAATACAACCCAGCATTTTGTTGGCCTTTGCAGCTGCCATCCTACATAGTGCCGAGTTGTTCATTGACCCTGCAATGAGCACACCCAGATCCTTCTCCTCCTCTGTCTGGGCTAGCTGCACTCCCCCAGCTGGTAACTCCTCCTTGGGTTCTTCATCCCAAAATGCAGCACCTTGCACTTTTTGGCATTAAACCCCAGTTGCCAGGTGTCTGATCGGGTTTCAAGCTTTGCCAGATCATTCTGCAACCCCTGCCATCCACCATCGCGCCAACCTTGGTATCATCAGCAAACAGACTGATATTGCTCTTGCTGTCCCATGATATGTCTGCAATGAATATCCCAAACACTGGCCCCAACACCGAGCCCTGTGGGACACTGCTCGTCACTGCCCTTGGGTGTGAGAGCTCCCCACCCACCATCACCCTCTGTTGCCTTCTCTGCAGCCAGTTTCCTACCCATCTCACCAGCTTTGCACCTGCCCCTGTGCCTACTAACTTCCTTCCCAGCCTTCCATGTGGCACCAAGTCGAATGCCTTACTGAAGTCCAGATACAGGACATCCACTGCATGGCCCCTGTCCAGTTGCCTAGTTATCCAGTTATAGAACTCAACCAGATTGGTTTGGCAGGATCTGCCACGTATGAAGCCATGCTGTCTGCTGTCCTGTAGTCATTTGGCCTCTAGGAGGGCCACCAGCCTCTCCTTCAGGATAGTCTCCATTAGCTTACCCACGATGGATGTGAGGCTCACTGGTCTGTAGTTTCCTGGTTCATCCTTGGGGCCACTCTTGTGGAGGGCACCACATGAGCCATCCTCCAGTCCTGAGGTACACACCTCAATGTGGTGAGGCATTAAATAGGTCTGCCAAAGGTCCTGCAAGGACCTCTGCCAGTCCTTCAGTACCCTGGGTGGATGCCATCTGGGCCTGGCCTTGTCCACCCTCAGTGCCTTCAAACCTCTCGAACTCTGCCCTCCATGATGTCCCCATCTGTCACCACTTCCCTGCTTCTGCCATTTCTCCCACCTTGGGTGTCACCCCTCTCTTTAGTAAATACTGAGCAGAAGTACTCATTTAGTGCTTCCGCCTTATCGCACTTGCTTCCACCTAAACCCCTCCTTCCTAATCCTTACTATGTGGTCCTTACAGCTCCTTTTCTCCTGATGTACTTAAAGAAGTCCTTCTCCCCTGCTCTAATGCCTCGTACAGCCTGAGTTCCATAGAAGCTTTGGCTCCCTTACTGCCCTTGTCACCTCCTTCGATTCTGTCATACTCTTCTCTGTCCTCCCCTCCCTGTTTTCTTGTACTCCTAAAGGCAGCTCTTTTCCTCCTTACTCTTCCCATGACCTCCTTGCTCAACCAGCTCGGTTTCTTAGCCCTAGCCTTCTTGCTCTGGGCTTTGCAGCAGGTTTGCTGCTCCACTATCCCCAGCTTTATGAGCTCCCACCTCTGGTTAGTATCCATACTAGATTGAATTCTGGCCAGGTACCCTTTTACCACTTCCCCCATCCTCCCAAAGTCGGCCCTCCTGAAGTCCAGCACTCTTGTGCCAGATTCCACTCCTTCCTTGCCCTTATCCAATGTGAGTCAATACTGAGTGGTGGTCACTCCCTGACAGTGGTTCCTCCACTGTAAGTTCTTTCACAAAGTCCCCATTTGCCAGCACAAGGTCAAGGGTGTTCCCTAACCTGGTTGGTTCACTGACCATCTGCAGCAGGAAGCTGTCCTGGAAGGCATCCAGCAGTACCTGCTCCCTTCTGCTCCTGGTTGTTGGAGTGCTCCAGTCCACTCCTGGTATGTTGAAGTCCCCCACAATCACCACACTACCCTTCTCGCAGGTCCTCCTGATCTGTCCCGCTAGTTCCCTGTCTAACTCCTCCGTCTGAGATGGTGGCCTGTACACCATTCCCATTCTAGGAATCCTATTCTTGGAATCCTGGATTTGCACCCAAAGTGACTCCGTACTACTCCCTCCCCTTCCTCCCTTACACACTTCAGTCCTTCCTTCACATATAGTGCCACCCCCCCCTTTCCCCAATCACCCTGTCCCTACGAAATAACATGTACCCTGGTACAGACAGGTCCTAGTCATTATATTGGGTGGCCCATGTTTCCATGATGGCTGCAATATCCACCTCTCCCTCTGCCATGAGAACCTGTAACTCTGCAGTTTTCCTCCCAAGGCTCCTAGCATTAAGGGTAACCACTTTCCACCCTTTCCCCCCTCTCATCCTGCCCTCCTTTCCTAACATTATCAATAGTACTTGCCATTTGTCCTTTGTCACTGTTATGGGGGGTAGACTGATATGATTTCCCAACCTGTGGTCTCTGCATATCTCTTCCCCAACTGCCCCCCCCACTCCTAATTTAAATTCCCAACTTCCTCTATATATTCTGTTTCAACATTTACTTTCCCTCCTCACTCAAGTGTAGTCTGTCCTTGGCTAGAGACTACTGTCCTCCCAGGTCCCTCCCCCCAACAGCCCATACCCTTTAGCACAACACCAGGTTCTTAGCCATCCGTTAAATTCTTCTATTCTCAGCTTTCTTGCTGTGCTTGCCTTTGGCACTGGAAGTATCTCGGAAAAAGTTACTGCTCTTCCTGCCCCCTCACATAATTGTGCTAGTTCCTCAAACCTCCTCTGGACTGTATCTACTGTCTTGTCAGCCAGGCCTTCCGGAGGAAGTCATGGAGTCAAAAACAGTGGTGGGATTCAAGCATGCATGGGACAGTCATAAGGCAATTCTAGGGGGTGGGGGAAGGAAGAAGTAGGCTGCTGGTTAACTAGGATCTGCAGCTTATCCAGTAGGCAGGGAAATGGGCAGACTGGGTGGGCCAAGCGGTCGTTATCTGCCATCAAATTCTATGTTTCTATGTTTCTAGGTCGTTTGTCCCAAGATGTATAAGTAAATGAGGCTTGTCCCTACCCCTTCTAGCATATTTCAGAACAGACTGTCCCATCCTTTCCGCTGTCATTCCTGGCATGGCCTCCACCCAAATGCGACTATGCCTCTCCCCCGTGCTACCCCACCTAACTCCTCTTAGTATTGAGTCCCCCAGCCCTAAGATTCCACCCCTCTTACTCCCTGCTTCCTTCCATTCATCTCCTTCTCTCAAAAGCTTGCCAATGAAGCATTTAAACCGAATGCCCAGAAGACTTGTTCCCTTCCTGGACAGATGCAGACCATCCTGCCAGTACAGACTGGTATTTCCCCCCAGGTGGAACCCCAGTCCCCAATGAAGCCAAACCCTTGTGCTCTGCACCATTTTTTAACCATCTATTGAATTGACTGGTGCAAAGTACCCTCGCCTCACCCTTGCCATAGACAGGCAGATTTTTTTAGTTTTTTTTTTTTTTAATTTATTTCCAACAAAATGTGTTTCTTGCTCTTAGGGAGGCAGTACAGTGCAGTGGGTTAAGGCTCTGAGCTGCAGATCTGCAGACCTGGGTTTGAATCCCATAGCCACCTAGGTGCATACTATGTGATCCTGAGCAAATCACTTAACTTCTTTGTGCTCCCAGGTCGCATCTGGAAACAAGCTTCAGCTTAGTGTGCTACTCCTGGTTAAACAATGTTCCCTGTCTTGTAGGCATTCACATTTTTATGTATTTTAGTGTACTGCAAAATGTTATTAATCTTTCAAGGTTTATTTAAACCATTAGCATTTAGAGTTGCAACCCTGATGTCTATTGTTTTTTTTGTTTTTTTTAATGGATGCAACATTCCGTAATGGAAGTTAAACTTCCCCCTGAACCAGAGCATGAAAAAAATAAAAACAGTGCAGCCCTTTTTTCCCCCATTTACTAACCATTCCAAGACATGCATATACATTTTCCTTGAATGTGTGGTATCCTTACCTCTATGGATACCTGGTGTTATCCCTATTTCTGGTGTCCCAGGAACACCCCCCACACCTTCCAGGAAATTCATGTTTACTATTATCAAACCAATGATTTATACAAAAAAAGATCTGGTAACATTTGTCTCAATTCTTTTCCAGCTTGTTCCACTGTGGGGAAAAAATGTTGCTTATTATTGATGGTCACTTTCAGTCTGGCAGGAAATGAACACTGAGGCTTTGTGTCCTTTTTGCCACAAAAGTTTTCTCAAGTATTAAGGTCATTTAGTCTCTCTCCTTATAGGGCTTTTGATACAGACCCTGCACCATTTTTGTTGCCCTCCTCTGGACCACTTCCACTCTGTCTGTGTCCTTCCAGAGATGTGGTCTCCAGAACTGGACACAATACTCTAGGTGTGGTCTTACCAGTGATCTATACAAAAGCAACACCACCTCCCTCTTTCTGCTGGTGATACCCTTCCCTATGCACCCAGCATCCCACTTGCTCTCCATATTGCCTTGTCACACTGCCTGGCCACCTTTAGGTCATCCAATATGACTACCCCAAGGTATGTTTCCTGCTTGGTAGTTGTCAGTACCATTCCACCCATTTTGTGCTCCACCTCTGGGTTTCTGTGCCCTAAGTGCATTATTTTGCACTTTCTTGCATTGATACTCAGCTGCCATACCCTTGACCACTCTTCTAGTTTTCTCAGGTCTCTGCTCATCCTTTCCACCCTCTTGGAGTCTCCACCCTATTGCAGATTTTGGTGTCATCTGCAAAGAGGCAGGACTCCCCTTCCAGCTTCTCTGCAATGTCACTTATCAAGACATTAAAGAGGACTGGTCCTAGCACTGATCTCTGATGTAGCCCACTGGCCACCCTCCATTCCTTGGAATGAACTCCATTTACCACCACCCTCAGTCTCCTATTCCCTAACCAATTTCCTATCCAGTTTACCAGCTTTGGACCCACACCTAAGCTACCCAGTTTGCTTACTAGTCTATGTGAAACAATGACAAACATGTTGCTGAAATCTAGGTAGACCATATCTACCGCTCTACCCTGATCTAGTTCTTTGGTCACCCAGACAAAGAAATCTATCAAATTCATTTGACATGACCTCCCCCTTGTGAGATCATACTGCCTTGGGTCTTGTAACCCACTGGATTCAAAATATCCCACAATTCTTTCCTTCAGCAGTGATTTCATTAACTTTCCCACCACCAACGTCAGGCTGACTGGCCTATTATTGCCAGCCTCCTCCCTGCTACTTTTGTCCATCTGGCCCCATTGCTTTGTCCACTTTCAGATGAGCAAGTCCCTTCAGAACTCTCACCTCCAAAAAAGGACTAGTTTCCGCCTCCCTCTCTCCAAAGCTTTTACTTTTTTGTGGCCCCTGTCCTTATCCTCCTTCTGTGAACACTGAACTAAAGTATTTTTCAAGATGTCTGCTTTTTCCTGGGACCCCTCTACACAGTCTCATCCTTCCCTTTTTAACCTTACAATCCCACCCATCGTCTTCCCCTTTTTACTTAAACATCTTAAAAATGTTTTGTCCTCTTTCATTACCTCATGGGCCAGTCTCTCTTCAGTTTGTGCCTTTGCGCACCTTACTGTTTTCCCTGCTTCCCCCAAATACATCACCTTATCCTCCTCCCTCTGTTTCTCCTTATACCTTCTGAATGCTACCCCTTTTAGCTATTACCTTTTTAGCAACCTCTTTTGAGAACCATAGTGGTCTCTTTTTCCTCTTGTTTTTGCTCACTTGTTTGACACAGAGGTTTGTTGCCTTTACTGTGCTCCCTTTTATCTTCGCCCTCTGTTCCTCCACCCCACCCAGGTCACCCACACCTGCTAGGTCATCAGTGAGGCATTTCCCCATCTTTTTAAAATCTACCCTCCTGAAGTCCAGGACACTCGCTCTTGTGTGGTTCGATTCCGCAGGTGCCCTTATACTGAACCACATCATATGGTGATCACTGGTCCCCAAGGGGCATCCCACCTTGATATTTGCAACACTGTCCCTGTTAGTAAGTACTGGGTCCAGTAGTGCCCCATCATGAGTAGGGTCACTGACTAGTTACCCAAGGAATGTCCCCTGCAGAGAGTCCAGGATGTCCATGCTTCTAACTGAAGCCGCTACTGAGAGGTCCTAATCCACATCTAGCAGGTTGAAGTCCGCCATCAGCAGCACCTCCTTTTTTTCTGACATCTTTTTCATCCTAGGTGTGAGGGAATAAAAGGAAAAACACCCTGGATGCAAGTATGCCATCCACCGCCTCCTGAATATCCCACATTGCCGACCTCAGCACACTCGCCGATTCTGTACTTCAACTCTGTCAGGGGTTCTGGGCTTATCCCATGTGGCCCCACCATGGGGAGTAAATCAGGGAGGAACACGGTAAGCAGTAAGTCCTGGTGAAAGTGAGCAACGGTGCTGAGAAAGGTGACAGAGCCGATGGAGGACCAGACGGTGCCCACACAATAAAGCATACAGAATTTAAAAGACAGAGAGAGAGAGAGAGAGAGAGGAGTCTGGAGGAGAAAGAGACCTGCCCAGCAGAAGTATTAAAGAAAGTGAGAAGGAAGGAGTGAGAGTCAAAGTTTCTAAGTGAGTAGGATTGGAGGGGAGAGGAGGAAGGACAGACAGGGGAGCAGGGAGGATAACCATGCCAAGTCCTTCAAATTCTGAGTAATAAGGCACTGGTCTTACCTGTAGGTGTCTGCAGTCCTGAGACATAAATATCTAAAACTTCCATAAATTAAATGAAGGCAGCAGCTATTTCATGAAATCTTGAAACCAAAAGTGATGTCACCGAGGACTAAGCTATATGTTAGTTAGGCACATCTGTCCCTCACTGACATCATTCTGTCTGTAGAATACCTCTCAGGCATCTACAGGAAACTCATCTGGGCCGCTGTCTTGCCTTCTGTGAGGACATGAAAAGCCAACACTGTGAACAAAAAGGACTATAATAGTGGAACATCCTAGTCCCGAGTCCTTAAGAAACATGAATAGATCCAGAAGCAAATGATTTGATACCTTTTAATGGACCAACATAGATGTAACAAGAACAAAGTGCTCTAGCTTTCGGACCAACCAGTCCTTCTTCAGAAGCTCATGGCAGTTGTTTGGAAAATACAATACTTATAACAGCTAGATAATGCAGAGAAAAACAGAAAAAAATCCCCATTGGTTTAAAATACTCATTAAAAAAACAGATGATGTCAGACAAGTTTAACAGTACAATACTGCCCTCAGTCCGAATGAACCTTGGGTCTAGATGTTCCTGGTGCAAGACACATATAGGAATCCTACTGCACATAAATTTAATTGACATAAGATAACACTGCAGAAGCAGATAACTCCCAAATCAAGCCATGAGTGCCACAGTCAGTATAAGGATGTGATTACTGAAAGGCAACCCCCACCCAGCTTAAAGACAGACTGAGATAGTTAAGGGCTCATGAAATTACAATGTATGCATTAAAGACAAGAATTACCAGTAAGTTGTCTAAAAACATCAGTGCTCACTGTGTGATGTGTAAAACCTAGCTGGACTTGCCACCCAGCTGTATTCTCAAGCTAAATAAAAGGCCCAAGAGATTACAAAACCTCAGGACTATATACATGATAATTAAAATATAAATAGATAATATTAGTGTTAAGCAAAAACTCTAGTCGAGGAACCTCAAGGAATTCAGACCATGCAGCCTGATATGTACTGATGTCAATATATACTGAGAATGTAACAACTTCATGTACCACAAGTGTCTAGGGAATCTGAAAAAGAGATAAAAAAGTAATTTATCTCCTCCTGTTCATACAAACAATACAACCTAACCCACCCCACATCACAATAATGTGGGTGAGGGAGATACATAGCTTAAACGAGATGTAGTCTCTCTCTCTCTATCCCCACCCTCCTTTCTCTCTCTCTCTCTCTCTCTCTCTCTCTCTCCCACAGACAGACACACATACATACACACACACACACACACACACACACACACACACACACACACTCTCAATCCCTCTCCTAGTGAACCTATATTAACTTCAGTCGCTGTAATTGTTCTCAAAGGAATACAACTTGTCATGAAATCCTGAGTAAAGTACTATAATATTAGCCTAATGTAAAAAGATATGTGCAGGACCCCAAGCAAATGAGATCACACATCCCAATATGTACAGAGTACAAAAATTATATATAACAGTATAAGATAACACTCTGTATGTACACTAGCAGGCTGGGTAATCTAATATGGTGCAATGGAATCAATCCCCCCCCCCACAGGCAAAGATAAAAAGTAAGAAGAAATTTTTATGTGTGTGAAAAAAATAGTAACAAATTATAACTCCATATAGCTAAATAGAGACTTACCTCAATGTGACAGCAAGCCCCACATCTGTTATATCACATACTTCACAGCACATACCCACACACATGCATACATACATGCATCCACATCTCACATATGCTGAAGTCCTATAATATGTCAGTTTGAAGAAGAAAAGGTCTGTGAATGTTAGTTTCTGTAGTGTCCCATAAAGCCAATATCCAAGTTCAATGGGGATTTTTTTCTGTTTTTCTCTGCATTATCTAGCTGTTATAAGTATTGTATTTTCCAAACAACTGCCATGAGCTTCTGAAGAAGGACTGGTTGGTCCGAAAGCTAGAGCACTTTGTTCTTGTTACATCTATGTTGGTCCATTAAAAGGTATCAAATCATTTGCTTCTGGATCTATTCTTGCAAGGACCAATACGGCAACTACTAAATCTAGAGTTTAAGAAACATGAGGCAGTCCAGCACGTTAGGAACTGGACATCTACAAGGGGGTCCAGGGCAAGTGCAATACACGACACTGTAAAATGTTTCCATTTTAGTGAGTAAGTGTACCATGTAGATGACTTTCTAGGCACCAGTAGAACGTTAGCAACCTCTGGGGAGACTCTGAAGCAGAAGAACTCTATGTCATTAGAAGCCATGAGTGGAGGTTCGGGGACTGCAGATCTGGGTGCACCAGAGCACTCTGCTCCTGTGTCAGAAATCTCGCCTGTAGGAAGAGTGGGACAGGGAGTTCCATGGCCAACAGCTGAAGCACAGGGAACAAGATTTGTCTGGGCCAGTAAGGAGCCACTAGAATAAGAAAGTCCGGCTCAGCCTGCAGCTTGACCAGAACCCTCTGTATGAGAAGAAATGGGGGGAAAAGCATTCAGAATTCTCCATTCCCAGGGGAAAGGACAATGCATCTTGTCTGAAAACTCCAGACCCTGGAGTGAGCGAGCAGAAAAGTGCCAGTTCTGGGTTGTCTGGAGATGCCAACAGGTATCCCATTTCTCAAAGAGGTCTTCCACGATAGAGGCTAAGAGTTCCCACTAGTGGCACAGTGCACAGGATCAACTAAGGCAATCTGCCTGGGCAATCAATCAATTCTTTATTTAACCAGGCGAACACCATTGAGTATACTCATTTCTAAGGTGGACCTGGGAACAATTCATAGAAACAGTTTTACATAGAAACAAGTCATAAGTATGTGAATTACAGAATGAAAAGTGTACAACCAACATTACAGTTATGTATAGTTAGACATATGCCTAATACAGGAAAGCTAAAATCAGTATGTATATATACACAGAATGTATAGAATAAATAGAGCACATAGAGCATTTCGGGATTGAGGTTCAGGTCCAAGTGGGGGTGGGGTTATTGTATTAGCACTGTCAGGTAAGTAACGGTTTGATATACATGGGACAGGGTAGTCACATGGAAGAGACAATGTCAAGGGGGGGCACCTACCAGAAGTAAGCTGAGCCAGGAGACAGATTTCAAGGGTATCAGCGGACACAATTACACTTTTCCATGAATGAACTCAAGTAGATACTTTTGAAAAGAGACAGCTTCACCAGCAGGGCCAGCCTCAGGGTTTTTTGTACCTTATTCCAAAGGACTGGGAGGGCATGGCTGATTGCGGCATGGCCAAGGCATGTTCTAACCTTTGGGATTATAAGTGTAATGTAGGTATGACTTCTTAACAGATAGTTACCGGGAGAACAAACACGCAGGCAAACATAGATATACTGTGGAAGCTTGTGGGTAATGGCTCTATAAGTCCACAGGACTGCATTTTTTCTTGCCTATGGGCGAGTGAATTCCAACCTAAGGAGGCGTAAAGTGCACAATGGTGGGTAGAGCAAACGGACCCTGTAGTGAATATAAGTGCTCAATGGTAAAGAACATCCAGTTTAGCGAGTGCCACACTTGTACTTTGTCCATACAAAAAAATCAGCATAGTCCAGGAGAGGCATAAAGGTTGTCTGGACTAACCTTTTTTAGCTTCTTGTATAAGGAAATGACTGATACGATAAAGGAGCCAGAGTCTCTGTCTTAATTTTTTGGATAGCATTTCAAGGTGGTCTAAAAAAGAGAATTTGGAGTCGATCCACACACCCAGATATTTGAATTTCTCCACATATTCAAGTGGCTTACCCAACAGGGTAAGTACATGTGGGACAGTTCCTGAGATTAGAAAGATGGAAACATTAGCTGAGGAGGCAAGAAGCATAGCCTTTGTCTTTTTGGTGTTCAGCAGAAGTTTTAAATGTAACAAGTTGCTCTGAAGAAGGTTAAATTCAGTTTGCAGGTTAGAGCATGCAAGCTCTGGAGATGGCCTAGCAAAGTAAAGGACTGTATCGTCAGCTAGTAGATGAATATTTGCTGATTTGATTCCAGTATTTAGATTGTTTATGTAGGTGGCAAACAGTAAGTGGCCAAGAATAGACCCTTGTGGTACACCTCTCAGGAAAGGTTTCAATGGGGAGAGGTCCTCATCAGCCTTGATCTGATGACAGCAGACAGTAAGATAATTTGTAAACCATTTTAAGGTCAAGCTGTCAGCCTCAATATTTTGTACAGTGACCAGGAGCAGATTATGGTCCACCATATCAAAGGCCTTGCTAAGGTCAAGAAACAAAGTGCATACATAGTTTTTGGCTTCTAATGCTAACAGCCAGTCATTCGTGACCTTAGCAAGTGCCGAGGTTGTACTATGGTGAGGCCTGAACCCCAGATTGGACCGGACTGAGCAGGTTGGAATTTTCCAGGAATTGCCTGAGTTGGGTACTGACCACCTTTTTGAGCAACTTGGACACTACAGGAAGCAAAGAAATAGGATGATAGTTATTTAGGTTGCTCGAATCACCCTATTTATATAACGGAATGACATGAGCTGTTTTCCAAATGGGAGGGAGAGAACTCATAGCAAGGGATAAGTTAAAGAGACAGGTGATGGGGGTTGATAATACATAGTGTCCTAATTTTAGGAAGTAAGGTTTGAAGAGGTCTGCTCCCGCGCTTTTCTTGGTATTCAACTACAGTAGAAAACCCTCAATGTGCTTTACCATGACTGGGAAGAAGGTGAAGGCAGGGGTATTATGTGGAATGATAGAGATCAGACCATTGGGGTTTTTGATAACACAGTTGGGCTTGGAGGTTACTGGCAGGTGAAGTATCAAACGCCAACCCTGCTGTGGTGAAATGGTTATTGAGCAGGTCAAGTATTACATGTTTGTCCGTAAAAGTGGAGCCTCCTGCAGAGTTTTTTGGTGAGACTGCAGTACCAGAGCTGTGGCCTGTGACATCCCTTAGAATTTTTCAAAATTTTGAAGGGCAAGTTGAAGATGAATCAAGCCCTGAACGAAAGAAGTTTGCTTTCTCAGCCCTAATTAGTTTAGTGCGCCAGTTTCTGGCTGGTCTGAATGACGCCCAACCTGGAGGAAGTTTAGTTTTTCTCGCCCTTTTCCATAGGGTGTCCTGTGCCACAATGCTTCTTTTAGGCTAGCCGTAAACCATGAACACAACCTCTTCCTAGTACCAATTTTTACAATGGTGCATGCTTATCTATGGTCCTGAGGACAATGCACGGAAAGGCCTCATAGGCTTTCTCAACAGAAGATGCCAACTAAACTCTTGCCAAATGGAGTTGTTGGAGATTCGTGAGAAAGGTGATGGTGTCAAAGTTCTGTCGACATCTCTTAAAGGTATACTTGGAGAAGGAAGCTGCCTAAGCAATAGACCTCACGCAGGCTATAACGCAGTGATCACTAAGATTGTTAAAGAACACTCCAGAACACTAGAATTAAGTCCAGCACGGTACCACGGTCAGGATTTTTAATATTGGGCTTGGTTACTTCATTTATTAGTTGTGTAAGCCCAAACTTTTCACAAAGTTCTTTCGGTGACAAAGGAGATGTGGAGAGCCGATCCATATTAAGATCGCCCATTATAATAACGTCAGATGTCAACGAGTCCAGCGAATCGGATATGTGCTGCGGCACTTTTAGCCCTGCAGAGGGGGGTCTGTAGCATCCAGTTATACAGATGGGGAGTGACTGAGAGAGAGCTGCACTTTCAGAGTAATGCACTTAAATTCCTTAGGTATGTTAACAGACTCAGAGATGGAGGTAGCAAACTTGTCCCTAACGTATATAGCTACCCCTCCTCCTCACAATTTTCTGTCAGCTCTGAAGACATTAAACGAGGGGATGTTTATTTCAAAATCTTGGGTTGATGATCTTAACCAGGTTTCTGTCACTACTAAGATGTCAGGCGCAGTATGGTTAACCCAGGTTTGTACTGCATCAAATTTCCGCAATAAGCTGCATGCATTGATATGGATTAGATTTAAACCCTTTAAGTGGACTATTTCAGTAGGGGAAGAAGCTGGCATAGGAGGGCCAGGGTTCAGCTCAATATTACCTGTGCAGATGAGCAGTAGCAAGAGAATTATTTTGATGCATTCAATAGTAGTTTGAAGATCCAGATGTTAACCTTTTTGTGAGTATAATAATCAATTGTTTTGGTTGGGGGGGGGGAGTACACTGCCAAAAGGACCCAAGGAAGCAAACAAGAGTGTCCTGACTAAGAAGATAGCTGGGACTCCCACTAGGGAGACAGGCTTAGTATACCTTATGCAACTGGGGAAAAAGAGGGATTTGGTGAAACTAGGCACATTGGGAAGAGTAACATTTGCCAGCCTAGGCAGGTATGAGGCTATATGGAATAATGGACAGGTATTGTCTATCCCTATGCAATTAGGAAGGCCTGCCGTGGCAGGTTCGGGGCAATACTCAGAGGCGCAGTGTATTATGCACGCTAAGCATCCCAGAAAAAGAAATACATCATTCATTATGCTCCCAGATGAGAATCACTCAGAATACCGTAATAATCACAGGGAGAGAAGACTGCTAGAGTTTTTGCTATGAGCAGACAGGGAGAAAATTACAAGCAAAGGGACCAAATCTCTGTCGCAGCAGTAGACTGCCGTAGCAGTCACAGAGAGGATTGTTACAATTTTTGCCAAGAGCAGGACCGAGAATGGGAATTACAAACAAGGAGGCCAATTATCTGTCAGTTTATTAGAGTTCTGTAACAAACACAGGAAAAGAGATTGCTACAACTTTTTACTAAAAGCAGAACAGAGGCAGAAATACAAGCAAGAGGGGCCAATTTTGCCACAGCAGTAGCAAGAGTAACATGGCAGAAACTGTTCCTTTAAAGTACAGGGAAAACACAATTAAGCCCAGACAGTACAGGATGATTTATTATGTACTGGGTAGGGCAGGAAAGGGCGAGTTGCTCCTTTAACAGTGTGCGAACAGAGAAGGGGCCAAAAGGGAAACAGCACCGCAATTGCTGATGGGAAGTAAGTCTATTTAAAGAGCGTGGGGTTGGGTGGAGATTGCAGAGACAAAGCCTAGGCAGTTAAACAGCGGGTCTCCGAGAACTTGAGTTCACGAACAAGGCAACCAATGGGCAGAGAAGCCATAACCTCAGCAGCCAATCTCTGGCTAGGTGACATGGTTTCCTCCAATCAGAGCTGAGTTTTTTCCCTGCTCGAGGGTCAGCAAGGGCTCACCTAGATAGCAGCTTCTTCGGCGGGTCTGGGAAGGAAGGCAGGACAGATGGATAGATTTCTACTGTGGCAGCTGGTTCACCGATAAGCCCAGAGTGGGCTGCCTAGAAGAGAGGAAAGGGGTAAAGGTTAAGTTTGGGAAGGAGAATAGTGGAAACGCTGCTAAATCGGTGGGAGGGAAGTTACGGGGGGAAGGAAAAAAAGTTAAGTGATGGGAGTAGGACAGGACAAAAGAAAAAGTTAAACAGTGGGAGAGGGCAGCCTAAGCTAGACAGAGGGGCTAGTTTCGGCAGGTATCAAGAGACCGCACCCAGCTAGCATGATTGGGGCAAGCAAGACAAAAGTAAGATCAATTACTCTGTAAATGAAATGAAAAATAAAATGGCAAAAATACAGCTAACGGAGTGACGGCGGCAGATACAATTGAAGAAAAACGAAATCGTAGGTAGAGTCGGGCAGGGCAGAAATGCAGGACAGCAACACAATTAAATTACTTAACCCAACAGCATTCAAACAGCTAATGTCTGGCTAGGTAGCACGGCTTCCTCCAATCAGAGCTCCTGAGTTCCACCCCCCCCCCCCGAGGGTCAGCAAGGGCTCACCTAGATAGTAGCTCCTTCGTCGGGTCTGGGAAGGGAGGCAGGATGGCTGGATAGGCTTCTGCTGCAGCCGCTGGTAAGCCCGGAGCAGGCTGCCTAGATATTAGCTCCTTCAGTGGGTCTGGGAGGGAAGGCAGGATGGCCGGATAGGCTTCTGCTGCAACTGCTGGTTCACCAGTAAGCCCACAGTGGGCTGCCTAGATAATAGCTCCATCAGCAGGTCTGGGAGAGAAGGCATTCCAGGTACCGGGCAGGAACAGTGCCAACAGAAATATGTCATGGTCCACTGGGCAGTTCCAACTCTCATTGCCTCTCTGCAGAGAGGACAGGAATGTACTCTACCTTGTTGGCTGATGTAGCACATAGCCGAAATATTGTCTCTATGGATCAGTGGATGGTTCTCTGGAAGGAGGATGGCAAAGGTCTATAGACCATACAGAGATGCCCTCATCTCCAGAGTGTTGTGCTTAACTGTATCCAGTAGGGTTCACAGGCCCAGAGTTTTGAAGGGGCCCAGATGGGCACCCCAACCTGAACCCAAGGCATTTGTGGTTATTATGAGGAAGAGGATGGTGGGAGGAACAAGGACCCTGTCTCTAGGTTGAAGCAGTCCAACTACCAGGGCAGAGGGCAATGGAGAGGAGGAGTTACTTGCACAAGACACTTGAGCTTGTCTGAAACTGTGCCCATTGTGCTCTGAGGAACCACTGTGGGAGCCACATGTAAGTAAATAATATTTACTGAGCACCTTTCAAGTTATCAAAGCGCTTCACACAATCACAAACGCTTCATTGAAACATTATTAACAAGCATTTGTCAATGCCGAATGTTGCTTGCTTCTATGTGCTGTTTAGGTATTTGGAAGTCACTGGAGTGCAAATATTGAAAATTTGCGAACTTATGAGCGTGCGTAGGAACTGCGCAACGCACGCTCGTAAAACAGTCATTTTTAGGAATTATTTCACCAAATTTTCAACATAACCATTTTAAGACCTCTGCTCATGAACAGTGTCACTGTGATTTTGTTAATGTGTCCCATACATTGGTTTGCACACCGACTACCATTGTCATGCGCTACATGGCGGAAACATGTTTTGGGCAGGATGTGAAGATGACAGCTGTACTGCTCATGAGGAGGTGTGAGTAAAATGGCAATGTTGAAAACTGGGTGGAAATATTGAAAATTAAACCCTCTGACGTCGTAGGAACTACATACACTGCGCTAGATAAACAGTCACTTTTAGGAATTTATTCACCAAATTCTCAACATAGCCATTTTAAGACCTCTGCTAATGAACAGTGTCATGGTGATTTTCTTAATGAGTCCCATACATTGATTTCGCACACCGACTGCGCCATTGTGTGCTACGTGGGTGGAAACACATTTTGGGCAGGATGTGAAAAATGACAGTTGTACTGCTCATAAGGAGGTGTGGTAAAATAGCAATATTGAAAATCTGGAATGAAAATATTGAAAATTTGCGAACTTACGAGCCTGCGTAGGAACTGCGCAATGCACGCTTGTAAAACAGTCATTTTTAGGAATTTTTTCACCAAATTTTGAACATAGCCATTTTAAGACCTCTGCTCATGAACAGTGTCACTTTGATTTTCTTAATTTGTCCTGTACATTGATTTCGCACACCGACTGCGCCATTGTGCACTACATGGGCGGAAACACATTTTGGGTGAGATGTGAAAAATGACAGCTGTACTGTTCATAAGAAGGTGTGGTAAAATGGCAATGTTGAAAATCTGGAGTGAAAATATTGAAATTTCGCGAACTTACGAGCCTGTGTAGGAACTGCATAGCAACGCGACTGCCAAAACAGTCATTTTTGAATTTTGGCACAATTTTCAACATGGGCTTTTGGGATCCTTCCTCGAATGATGTCACTGTCATGGCAGTATTCTGGCCCGGCGGCTTTCTCGCAGTCACTGCACGAAATCACCCTTCAGGCCCTAATAACACCATGACAGTGACATCATTCATGAGAAGGGTTCCAAAACCCCATGTTGAAAATTTAGTGCAAAACTCCCAAAATGCCTGAGATATGCAACAAGTTGAAACCCCTACCTAGCCCATTATACAGCACTGGGCATTTCCTCAGTTCGTGGTCGGCTTTGAAGAGTGCAGACGTGTTCCCGGTCCACTGAAGATGGATCACGCCGGGGTAAGTATGGAGGTGAGGGGTATGTGGGAGAGCTGGGTGCGCAGTGGGTAGGTGCAGGTTGTGGGGGGGGTTGGGAGGCGCACATGGGCAGTTTCGCTACAGGTTTACACACACACACAAAAAAAAGACGCTGACGTTGCCACGCTGGGGTGGGCTCTCATGTGGTACAAGGATTGGGGGGTTCAGCCGACGGGACTGGGCATCCCCTGCCGCCATGATATTTGTTGCCACACTGGGGTGGGCCTCAGCATGGCACAAGGACGGAAACTTAGCCGACGGGGATTGGGCACCCCGCCGCGAAAGGACTGCTTACCATGCTGGAGTGGGCCCCAGAGTGGCACCTTCTACTTGAGGGGGCGCGCTCAGCCAGCAGGGATTGGGCACCGTCGTGCCCACAGTGTGTGCGGGGGCCATGCGCCCTCGAGGTGAGGGGCGGCGCATGAACAGCCGACATCTTATCGGTGCTCACTGAAGCGTGAGTCTCTTTCAATCTAGTTACTGCATTTGGAGCGGTCACAGACCGCTCCAAAATGCATTGGCTTAGGCTGGCTCTGCCAGCACACTGAGTGAACTGGAGGAGGAGGGTGACACCTCGAAATCTCCGATGATGGCACTATGTTTCTTGCACATGCGTGCAAGCAACATAAAAATCACAGCAAATCATGAAATGCCTTAATCCATAAAAACATTTTCAGTGCCTGCTTAAAGCTCCCCACAGTCCTGCACTCCTGAAGCTGATGGGGCAGAGAATTCCAGAGGGTTGGGGCAGCAAACATAAAAGCAAGAGCCCCAGATGAATTCAAAACAACCCTCGGAATCTCCAGCAACCCCTCGTCAGCTGAGTGGAGTTGTCGCATAGGGGTGTAAGGAGTCAGAAGCTCTTTCAAGTAGTCAGGACCAAGTCCGTGTAGGGCTTTGTAGGTTAACAAACCTACTTTAAAGGTGATCCGCCACTGAATCGGCAGCCAGTATCGATCACGCAGCACTGAGGTAATATGAGATCTCCTAGATATGTGTAGGCATGCCAGTGGGACAGTCAGAATGGCAGCAGCAATTAGTCTGATTACCCTTAAAGGGCATCTGGCTGAGACATAGTTGCTGGAGGAGACCGGCTGTGCCTGGGCTACCAGTCCCGATGCATGATCAGAGGGCAGAAATACCCAACCCAGTCCCTTGTTCAGGACAGCCATATATATTGGAACCATGAGCAAGGAATTAGAACGGACTTCGGTTCACTGACCAGATTCCCAACTTGTCGAACAACTGTTAGATCTGAAACAATGTGTATACCATGGCCTCCTGAAATAGGGCTTTCAGCAGCCAACTGTCTATGTAAGGGAAGACACAGAAGCCCTCTCTGCAGAGGGCAGCTGCCACCATGTAAAATCTTTGGTAGCTGCCACCATGTCAAATCTTTGGTAGGTGAAAGCCCCAGAGCATAAAACACAGGTATTTTCTGTGTTATTTGCAGATCCTGACATGAAGGTATGCATCCTTCATATCCAAAGCAACCATTCAGCCCCCTATTAGTAACAGGGGCAGGAGTGACTGCAGAGTGACCATTCTAAACTTTTTACATTCAATGAATAGATTAATTCCTCAAAGGTCTAATATGGTTCTTAGATCCCTAGTTTAGTTTGGTGCAAGGAAGTACTGGGAATAATAGCCCTGGTTCTGTTGTGAAACTGGGATGGGTTCCACAGCCCTCTTGCAGAGAAGGCTGTTTTTGAACCTCCACCAGCAGGAGGGTAAGATGTCCTGGAGGATATCTGTTTGGCAGTTGGAGGTCACTAGAGGATCAGAAAGGAGCTCTAGGAAGTGTCTGTCCTTAACTACCTCCAGGAACGGGTATCAGTTATCTCCCTCCACTTTTGTAGTAAGAGGGAGATGTGGCCTCCCACCAAAATTTCCTGAAGCAGTGAAGCCAGAGGAAGGGGAGTCAGAAAGCGCCGGGGGGTGCCGGTAATGGTCTGACCTTTCGTAAGTCTGGCATGGGTACTGGGAGGTAGGTTTGCTACAGTGGAAGGGAAGGCTGGAGTCTCAGAACCACAGCTCTGACCCCTAAAATATCCACGGACTGGACGGGCATAGGGCCTTTAAAAAGCACCTCTACCCCTTCCGCTGGGTTTTGGGTTCAAAGTATGTAGGGACCTTAAAGTCATTTTTGAGAACTGTAGATCCCTCAAGGCATTTTCCACATCTATGCCAAATAATTGCTTCCCTCTAACAGGAGTACTCAGTACAGATGTTTGCACATCAGAGGCAAAGCCTGCCATCTGTTTTGTTGAACACTGATTGGACTTACTTAGACAAATTTACCACAGTGGATGATGCCTTGCTGGCTTTTTGTACACAATTTACCTCGATCTGTGACATATTTGCCCCACTTAGAAAACGGAGGATTGGGGGCAATAGACAAGACTGGGTTAACTGTGACCGCCTTGAATTACTCAGGGACAGAGATAAAAAATGGAAAATGTACAAAATGAATGGTGACTCAGCCTGTCTATTGTCTTGTAAGCAGGCGAGGAATAAATGTGAGTCCACGATAAGACACTTATAAAATAATTTTTCTACAGAAACAAAAACAGTATAGGGCTAGGAATGTTCCAGATACATGGAACTTCATCAATGAACTTCTTGGGAAGAAGATTACAACATCCCCCAGATTTTAAATACAAAAGATGGGTTAATAACTAAGCCACTTAGATTAGCTGAAAAATTTAATAATTATTTTTCTGACTTTGTGCCTAAAACTAGCTGTGATTCTTTTCTTGAAAGACATCAGTCCAGCAGTCTTGTACAGTTGTAGTCCAATCCCAAACTTTATTTCAGGATACTTTCTCCCATTGAGGTTTTATCTTATTTGACAAAATATTGTCCTCTGGTTGGCAGTTTCTTTATGCTGATGATGCAGTGATCCCCATGAGTGGGTCCAATCTGGAAGCTATTAGTAATAGATTGGCTAATGATTTTGTTGCAATATAAAATTGGTTTATTGATCATAAGTTGGTCCTAAATGGGGGAAAAAAAACCCGAAAACAATGTTTACAATCAGAGAAAAATATTATGTGATACTCCTACATTACTGCTGCATACCCCGAGTGGAGACTGTATTGAATAAGTTACATGAGAACCTAACATATGAACAACATATCAATGCAGTTATAAAACAGTTTCATCTGAGACTTGGTTCTTTACATAGAACTAATGCTCTTCTTGTTCAATCAACCCATTTAATATTGTCTCAAAGTTTTCTATTACAGCTGGTGGATTATGGTTTGTTATTTTATTACTCCGCCTATACCTCTCAACCTCCTGCCTCATAAATCAGGGACAAGGCTTAAAAAAATCAGGGACAAAGGACCAAAATCAAGGACACTTCTTCAAAATTGGAGATATCCATTTAGGAAGCTGGTAGAATAAAGGGCTTAGTGTAAAATGGATTTTCTAAAGAAAAACAAGCCTGTAATTTTAATGTTTGACATTAGTTTGTGCTTATAACCCTCGCTGTTTGGTCATGGAAACACAATTTTTAGGAGGGACAGAATAAAATTTTGAGGCAAAATCAGGGACATCCCTGAAAATCAGGGACAGTTGAGAGGTAGACTCTGCCAACCAGGGATTGTTGAATAAAGTCAAGCTCAAAACTCAGGAAATCTTATTGTATTCTGACTACTACAGTATGGTCTCACCATAAGACTGCACTGGAGCTGAAACAGTTAATAGAACCTATGCTAATTATGGAATGTTAGGCTTGAGCTCGGTTTTCAACCCACTGTCCCTGGTAAACATTCTGCAACTGTCAGATTCTTTACTCCGCTTGCCTAGTACAGACGCCTTGGAGAACCCACCTTCATCTTTTTTGAAGATTTTAGTGTCTCAGTTTTTCTGAAGTAAATTTTATTTCTGTTCGTTTCTGTGAGTTTACATGTAGATTAGTCTAGATTTAGTTTAATTCCAGTAAGTTTTTTTATTTTCTTCTTGGTCCGTTTAACTGGGAGGAAACTGAACATTTACTTACATTTTTAAAGTTGAATTTATATATTTGAACCTTACTTGGGCCAGTTATTACAATTTTGGGAGAAACCAAGGTAACTCTCGGTTCTCTCGTCGGTTGCTAAACCGACCATGTTTTATAAAAAAAAAAAAAGATATTCTTTATTGTGGGTACTTTGGCCTCACAGAAAACCCACTTTAAGGGGGGGGTTCACTGGTTATGTCACTACCCAAAAAAAGAAGCATCCCAATGGGTTTTCAGCATTGTACTGAGTGTGGGGAACCATTTGCTAAAGCAGATCCTCACTTAGTTTGTGTTCTCTGTCTGGAGTTTGACCACCTTAAGGCAGATTGTGAAACTTGTAAGAATTTTCCTCAGTCGACGCTTGATAGGCGTTTGAACTGACTGAAGGAAAAAAATGTCTGAAAAGGCTGCTGACCCAGCTTCAGATAAAACTTCCTCCTATTAGAAGGAGAAACCCAAGGAACCAGTTGAACAACCCACTGACCAGGGTGATGGTTCCTCGGCTAAAAAGAGAACCTCAGACACTGCACACTGAACTGACAAGTTCTGCAAAGAAAAAGAGGAAGGAAAAACACTAAGTTAAGGAACTGCAACCGATGAACCTCACCGGTTCCAACCGCAGAAGCAATAGCTAGCACTATAGGCATTCTTCAGGCACTGTAAACCGCTACTGCGGTTCCAGTTCAGCGGCCTGGTTCACAGACCTCGGTTCAGGACCTGGGGTCGTCCTCAGTTCCCAGTTCACTTGAACAATTTGCTGAGGTTTATGTGGAAGGGGAGGATGACGATGATGAGGATGAAGATTATGGGGAACCTCTGGAACCAGAGGTCTCCCCTGATCCTCACCGTCCTGACTCCCATGAGAAGGGAGCTGAGGATATTTCATCCCACTTTGCCTTTATGAAGCAAGTGGCACAAACTCTGGACCTTTCCACCCAAGAATCCACAGAAGAGGAAGAGGAACCAGACTATATGGAAATGATGGATGTGCCAGCAACAAAAGGACTGTTATTGCCCATCCATAAGTCCTTGAAGAGACAGGCCTCCAAGATCTTGCAGAGCTTCACTTCCATTCCCCGAGTGGACGAGAGGATGGATAGGAAGTACTGGGTGGCCAAGTCTGGAGCAGAATTCCTTTTTGGTCACCCCAGCCACGAAGGGGTGGTACAGGCTGCTGCATGTGATAAAGCAGGGATTCCTTTGGCATCACATCCACCAGAAAAGGATTCCAGGAAAAAGGATTCTATGGCCAAGAAATCCTATTTGAATGCTTCTTTGGCTATTAGACAACCAACCTAAACGGCTTATGTGTCCAGATACCAGAAAAGCCTCTGAAACATTGTTTTGGAGACAGCCAAGGCATGCCCTGGACCCATGGTATCAGACTTGTCCAAAGCTGCAAAAAGGGGCACAGAACCTTCTAAATGCCAGTTTTGGATGGTAGTGGATGCAAATGACATTGCTGCCAGGAACATGGCAACCTCAGGGTCTCTGAGGAGATTTGCTTGGCTAAGGGCCACTAATTTGTCACAAGACATACAGATAAAGGCACTGGACTTTCCTTGTGAGCCTACATTTCTCTTTGGTGAACAAACAGAGGCTTGCATGAAGAAGACGGATGAGTATAAAGTGGCCTATAAATGTTGCTGCAAAACAGAAAGCAGTAACATCACAGAAGTACCAAGGAAAAGGGGGTAGGGGTAAATCCCATTTACAGGCTCTTCTTTCAGGCTCAGGCATCACCAACTTACCAGCCTCAGAGGGGGTACTTCAGAGGCAGGGGCAGAAGGGGCAGCAGTTGGGCTGGCCCCAGCACTCAGCAAAGCACACAGATCAAGCAGACCCCTTGAAGGGTCTGCCAGGGTCACCTCCCCACTTCCAGTAGGAGGCAGGCTGGCCCACTATCTCCAGGCTTGGGGTCAGGTGGGTCCTGGAGGTAGTGGACCAGGGGCTTGCCCTTAGTTCCAAGGTTCTTCCCGAACTGAGGGCAAGACTTTTCAGACCTGCCAGCCTAGCAGAGGCAACTCAATTGGAGGAGGAAGTAGCAAAGCTGATTAAGGAAAAAGCAGTAGAGCCAGTTCCCTTGGCTCAACAGGGAAAGGGTCTCTATTCAAGGTACTTCCTCACTCTAAAGAAAAACGGGGGAGTGGTGACCCATACTGGATCTCAGACACTTAAACAAGCATTTGACAAAGCCAAAGTTCAAAATAGTCACTTTGGCTACCATTCTCCCTACACTCAGTAACTTCCATATTCCCACCAGGCAAACACACAGAAAGTACCTCAGGTTCAGATTGCTATCTGGCCACTACCAGTTCAATGCCATGCCTTTCGTCCTGACTTCTGCTCCAAGAGTGTTCACCAAGTGCCTAGCAGTAGTGGTGGCACACCTAAGGAGACAAGGGGTTACAGTCTTTCAATACCTGGATGACTGGCTGGTGGTAGGCAAGTCTCCTCAGCAGGTAAGAAAGGCACTGTGTACACTGGGCTTCCTGGTAAACCACAGAAAGTCAGTGCTGACACCAGTTTAACTCCTGGAGTTTACAGGGGCAGAACTAAATACTCTGAGAAGAAGGGCCTTCCTCCCTCAGGGAAGGGCAGACAGCTTGGTACAGCTTGCAAACTCCTTCCAGCTTCATACTTACAGACCAGCAAGACATTTCCTCCAGCTGTCAGGTCACATGGCTGCATCAACAGCAATTATGTAAGGGTCAAGATTACAGATAAGGGACAAGGAATGCCAACTTTTATAAACCTCTGTGGGTGCTCACTGCCAGTAGACAGTATTTTTCCTATGGGCAGGTTCCCTAGTAATGCTTTTTTGCAGTCTTCCCTCAAAATATTGAGGGTGCTTAAGTCAACTTTGTGGGAGCCTAAGCAACTCAGCACCCCTGGAGTCAGCACCTATGTAAGGAACATTCCATTCCACCTCAGGGCTCACTGGTCTCAGAGAAGAGACTCCCTGTCAAAAACGGTACCAGTCACAGGAACCCTTCTTCAAGCTCTGCAGTGGTGGCAGGAAAAGGACAACCTCAGGGAAGGAGTGCCTTTCCTCCAGCTGCCACCAGCAGCAGTCCTGACAACAGATGCCTCCCTCCTAGAATGGGGTGCCCACTTAGGGGAGCATATTGCCCACAGTACCTGGCCCCAGCAAGAGTCTCTGCTTCACATAAATTTTCTGGAATTCAGGGCACTCTATCTGGGCATTCAGTCCTTTGCTTCAATGCTGCAGGACAAAGTGGTTCAAGTCGAAACAGATAATACAACCACAATGTACTGCACCAACAAGCAAGGGGCACAAGGGCTTCTGTGCACAGAGGGGAAGACATGAAGGTATGGAACCTGGCTTACTCCCTGGGGATCTACCTCTCAGCAGTTCATTTCCCAGGGGAGGACACCGTCCTAGCAGATGCCCTCAGCAGGATCAACCAGAATCACCATGAGTGGTCACTAAACAGGCAGATCCTGCAAGTGGTGTTCAGAAGGTGGAGCACCCCAGAGGTGGACCTCTTCGTAGCTCCAGACAATCACCAACTGCCACTGTTCTGTTGCAGGCCTCCTGCACTGGGCACAGTACTTCTAGATGCATTTCTAATGGACTGGACAAGAAAGTGTCAAACTTTTTGTATGCCCTTCCCTCATTTCCCCTGCTGCTCAGAGTACTGAACAAGCTAGAAACATAGAAGCTGACAGCAGATAAGGACCTCAAGGCCCATCCAGTCTGTCCATTTGTTCTACCTTATGAATGTGCCAAAGGCCCGTACTCTCTCAATAGTCTATCTATTCATACTCATCTGTATTGCTCCCTTATGCCTATCCCATGCCTGTTTGAAGCCCTGCTCTGAATTAATATCCATCACTTCCTGAGGTAGGCTGTTCCATGCATCCACCACCCTTTCTGTGAAAAAGAACTTCCTCACATTACCCCTTAATTGGCCTCCCTCTAATCTCATGCTGTGTCCTGTTGTCTTGCTATTTTTCTTAGACTGAAACATCTTACACTCTTTCACCTTGTTAATGCCCTTAAGATGTTTGAATATTTCAGTTATATCACCTCTCTCCCTCCTTTGCTCTAGGGTATACATATTGAGCTCTGTTAATCTGTCCTCATACATTTTCTGATGTAGTCTATGCACCATTTTGGTTGCCTTTCTCTGGACTGCCTCCATTTTGTTAATGTTCTTCTGTAGGTGTGGCCTCCAGTACTGCATGCAGTACTCCAGATGGGGCCTAACCAATGTCATGTAAAGAGGGATTATTACCTCCCTCTTATGACTTGTGATACCCCTACTAATACACCCCAACATCCCTCTAGCATTACCTACTGCTTTAGTGGTCTGCTTGGATGATTTCAGGTCATCTGCGATGATGATGCCCAAGTCTCTTTCTTCCCTTGTGGTTGCCAACAACTCCCCTGCTAACCTATTGGTGGTTTCAGGGTTTCTCTTCCCTATGTGCATGACCTTACATTTCTTTGTGTTAAAACCCAGTTGCTACTCTTCCAACCATTTTGCCAGTTTATCCAGATCTCTTCTCATTCTGCCCACCCTATCTGAATCATCCACTCTGTTGCAGATCTTGGTGTCATCTGCAAACTGACAAACCTCACCCTCCAGTCCATCTGCAATGTCACTGATGAAGATACTGAAGAGGACTGGCCCCAGAACTGATCACTGAGGTACGCCACTTGTGACTTGCATCTCTTCTGACTGTATACCATTTACCACCACTCTCTGTTTTCTGCCCTCCAACCAGTTTGCCACCCAGTTGACCATCTTCAGACCCACCCCATGCTTACCCAGCATATTAATCAATCTTTTATGTGGAACAGTATAGAAAGTTTTGCTGAAGTCAATGTAGGTGACATCAACTGCACCCCCTTGGTCCACCACTCTGGTTACTGAGTCAAAGAAATCAATGAGATTAGTTTGACATGACCTTCCTGTTGTAAACCCATGCTGTCTTGGATCCTGTGCTCCTATGGATTCCAGGTGTTGCATTATCCTTTCCTTAAGAAGTGCCTCCATAATCTTGCCCACTACTGAGGTAAGACTAACTAGTCTGTAGTTCCCTGCCTCCTCCCTGCTACCACTCTTGTGGAGCAGGATCACATGAGCCCTTCTCCAGTCTTCTGGGACCTCTCCTGTGCTCAGAGACTCACTAAACAGTTCTGCTAATGGCTCTGCTAGTTCCACCCTTAGCTCCTTTAGTACCCTGGGATGTGTGCCATCAGGTCCCATTTACTTGTCTACCCTGAGCTTAGCGAGCTCTTGTAGGACCCTTTTTTTTGTGTGAAGGGACTACTGAACACCTCCTTCCCCACTGTGTCCATGGTGCTGAGCTATGGGCCCTGCCCTACCTTCTCCTTAGTAAATGCTGAGCAGAAGTATCTATTTAGGATACATGCTTTTCCTTGGTTCTCCTCCACACACTCCCCTTATCCCCTTTGATCTTAGCAATACCCCCTCTAGACTTTCTTCTTTCACTAATGTATCTACAGATAGTCTTGTCCCCTTCTTTTACTGTTCGTGCTAGTGTTTCCTTGGTTTGGGCCTTTGCCTGCCTTACTGCCTTCCCTGCTTCCCTTAGGGCAGTTTGGTATGCCTCCCTATCTTCATCCCGCTGCATTCCCTTATATTTCCTGAAGGCCAGCCTTTTGGCGCTGACCTTTTCTGCTATTGTTTTTGAGAACCAAAGTGGTTTCCTCCTTTTCCTCTTGCTTTTCTCTCTAACACAATGGGATGTTGGTTCAAGTATTGCATCCTTAATGCTTGCCCACTTTGCCTGTATCCCCTCACCTGTATTTCTTCTTGCTAGGGCTAGCTTAACGCTGTTGTCCATCTTATCAAAGTCAGCTCCTCTGAAGTCCCATATTTTTGCCTTGGAATGGGATGATTTAGTTCTGGTGGCCAAATTGAACCAAACCATGTGATGGTCACTGGCCCCCAGGTGACTTTCTACGTGGAGATCTGTGATCCTTTCCCCGTTAGTCAGTACTAGATCTAGGATAGCCATGTCTCTTGTGGGTTGTTGTACCAGTTGTTTGAGGCCTTCCCCCTGCAGGGAATCCACCATGTGTCTAGTACTAGCAGATGTTCCTCCTGGTATCGACCAATCTGTATCTGGCATTTTGAAGCCTCCCATTATCAGAACCTTCCCTTTAGCTGTCATGTTTTGTATATCTTCTAACAGTAATGTGTCTATGTCCTCCCCCAGGTCTGGAGGCCTGTAAACAACCCCAGTTTGTATGGCTGTCCCATTTCCTGTTTCCAGGGTGACCTGCAGTTCTTCTGACTCTGTATGTGCATTCTGAATTTCTGTAGCTTTGATATTTTCATTGACATAAAGAGTCACTCCACCCCCCCCCCCTTTCTGCACCTCGATCTCTACTGAACAGTACATGGCCGGGTACTGGTGTCTCCCAAGTGTGGTTACTGGTGAACCATGTCTTGCTAATTGCTACTATGTCAGTTTAGCCTCTGTCATTGTTGCCCTGCGGGTCTGGGATCTTGTTTCAGACTGTAGACGAACTATTGTGCATGTTTCCATTGGTCAGATTTCGGTGTGTTAGTTATTGGGCGAGGTCCAGCGTTTCCTCTATACGTCATATGGGGAGATGGACCTTTTTCCTTACCTGGTGATGCAAATGAACTATAAACATGCTGAACACCTGTTTGATCACTAGCTGAGGGGGGAGGGGCGTTCTTCCTATTCGATGTATCAGGTGCTGCACCCCTCTCCCCATTTGCTAGTTTAAATATTCTGCAACAATGTCAAACTTCTGCCCCAATGCACGGACTCGCTCCTTAGTCAGATGCAGTCTATCGAATTTAAAGAACTTTCGCTCCCAAAACTGTTGCCAGTTACCTACAAATTTGTGTCCTTTTTCCTAGCACCAGCCCTTAAGCCACATGTTTAGCTCCCCTATCTCCCCTTCTCTGACCTTCTGTTTATCTGTCCCTCTCTTCCAGACCGGCAGGATCTCAGAGAAGGAGATGCCGGATGAAATGCATGACATTTGGCCTCCCAGCCTGGTCAGGTGTTACTTGGTTTCCACAACTAACCAGCTGGCGAGATCATTAGCCCTAAGTGTACCAGGACGTCAATGTTTTCTCCTGCTTCCTGCACAATTTTAGAAATGCAGTCAGTTTCTCTCCATGCTGGTGTATCTGGAAGACATCTGACCATTACCCCCGGCTGGAGGTAGGTATCAACTCCCCAAATCATGGAGTCTCTTATGATCATAAGTGTTTTGGATTTCCTTTTTGCTTTTTTGTTTTAGTCCCTGTTTTGGGCACGTTATTTTTGTGCTAGCTCCTGTGCTGCAGTGTCCTGTGCCCCTCTGTTTGATTTTGAAGACAGAGGCAGATACCTGTTTGCAGTTTTTATATGGTTTGTGGAGGTGATACGTTGGACAGCACTGAGTGATCAGGCACCTGATTTGCCCCTCCTAACCACCTGCCAACCTCCTGGACCAATTACTCTCTGCGCTCGAAGTGCCTCAGTTGGATGTTGGGGAAATGGCAGTCGGTTCTTATAATACATTTCCTCCTGAATATGCGATTTGAGGCACACAATCTCTGCCCATACTGCCTGGAGCCGAGCCCTTAGATCTCCAATGGTCCAGCATGTAGGACAGCATCCTAAATCCTGTATAACTGCCCTTTTGAAAAGTGTCCCGCAGTACCTGCAGTTAATATCCATTCCAGATGAGTTGCCGGGTTTATAACCTGGTCTGAGTAATTAGGAGGAAAATGAAAGCAAAAGTTAGATTTTTTATATAACTTGTTATAACAAGTTAAATTACTTATGCTCCTGTACATGAGGTCACTGTGTGGATACCCCTCTGATCCTCCCTTTCATGCTTTGCTACAGGAAATGTCACCACTGTGTGACCCTATAAAAGGAGTGTAGCATGGGGTTGTTGGGGATGGGGTGAGTAGCTGAGCCCTTCCCCTGCTGAAAAAGAAGGACCACGGATGAAAGGAACAAGGAGGTAAGAGCAGAAAATCAAACAACAAATGTAGTAACCCTGAAAGCTTAGCCTAATGATAGATAACACTGTAACACCTGTAATAATTTCACAGAAGATATACCCTGCAAAAAACAATTTGAATCAGAGATTACAGCAGTAATCCGTAAGCACAAAACAGTAACAATTACAAACCTGTAGGCACACCCTGTAATAATGCAGCAGAAAGCATATCCTTCAACAGCAGTTTGAATCAGAGAACAATAAAGCAGTAAAATGTTTAGCAAAAGACAGTAACAAACCCTGGGAGTACAAAAGAAAATAATACCACACAGTAAATCTGCCTAGCCAAAAGAAGCCCTACTCTTTTTCCTTGCTCTGTCCTTACAAGCAACCCTAGAAAAAAAAGAAGCCAGGTGAAGCTAGGTGCCTTTGCCAGCAAACCTAGTCTTCCACCTCTATAGGCTCAGGGTTCAACCAGAAACAACGATCCTCACTGCTCTAGACTGGGCCAGGCAGCCTTGGTACTCACTGCTACTGACCCTGTCAATCTCCAAACCAATCTCGCTGCCAAGGAGGCACAACCTACTGAGCTCCTCCCAGGGCAGAGTCCTGTTCCTCAATCTCCAGTTCCTCAGACTCAGAGTTGGGCTCTTGAGGAATATGCTGACCTACACCTCTCGGAAGGGGTGCTAGAGGGCCTCAGGGTATCTAGAAAATCTTCCACTAGAAAGACCTACTTGTCTAAATGGAAGAGGTTTTCTATTTGGTGCGAACAAAAACAGACAGACCACTGCCAGGCTGGCTTACCAGTAGTCCAGGACTATCTGGCACACTTGCATTCCCTGGGCCTTTGGCCTTCCACCCTTAAGGTACACTTAGCAGCAGTCTCTACATGCCTATCTGCTGGAAAAGGGGCATCCCTGGTTTCCAATCAGATATTCAGGAAGTTTTTCAAGGGCCTACTGCACTTACACCCCCCCCCTTCACAGGGAACCCACTCCTGCATGGGATTTTACCATATGCACTGGCCAGCTAATGCAACCACCATTCGAACCCACATCCTTAGCACAGCTCAAGTATGTGACATGGAAAACAGTGTTCCTGGTAGCCATCACCTTAGCCAAGAGTATCAGTGAGCTCCAGGCCTTGTCCACAGAGCCAGACTACATAGCAGTCCACAGGGACAAGGTGGTCCTTAGGACTAATAGGAAATTCCTCCCCAAGGTGGTCTCAGACTTCCACCTTAATCAGTCCATGACTTTGCCAGTCTTCTTCACTGATCATTCTAGTTCAGGGGAACGAAGACTGCATAATCTTGATGTCAAGAGAGCTATAAGCTACTACCTGGATCACACAAAGGGACACAGGCAGGATAGAACCCAGTGGGGAAGGGCAAAGCCACCTCAAAGAGGACCATTGCCTGCTGGATTGTTGCCTGTATCCAACTTTGCTACAGCAAAGTCAGTAAAGAGCATCCTGTAAGCCTCAGGGCCCACTCTGTGAGAGATATCCCTTTGTTAGAAAGCTGCAAAGCAGCTACCTGGAAAACAGTTCACACCTTTACCAAGCACTACAGCCTGGACACCCAGGCCAGAAGTGATGCCAGGTTTGGCATATGAGTGCTGCAGAGTTTGTTTCCTAAATAGGTTCTCTACCCTTCTCCAAAGGTACTGCTTGGGTAGTCTGCAGAAGTAAGAATATAGTAAGATATCCTGGGGTTTAAAGAAAAAATTACTTACCATAGTAATCTTGTTTCTTCCAAGGGAATCTTACTGTATTCTGAGCTCCCACCCTACCTCCCCTGCTAGAACCTATGGGCACTGCAACATAGCTGTTCATGCTGTTCGAAACCTGTGGGTGTTTCCTTATTGGGCTTAGTGACTCGAGTCTTAGTGTTGCCCACATTTTTAAATAAAGGGGAATAGTTGGTGTTGGGTGTTATTAATTTACTTAATTATTAGTATAGTTTAGATAGCTTGTTATGAGGTTTGCTCCATAAGAATCTGACGGTTGCAGAATGTTTACCAGGGACATTGGTTTGAAAACCAAGCTCGAGCCTAACATTCCATGATTAGCATAGGTTCTATTAACCATTTCGGCTCCAGGGCAGTCTTATAGTGAGACCATACTGCAGAAGTCAGAATACAGTAAGATTCCCTTGAAAGATACAAGATTACTGTGGTAAGTAATTTTTTCATATTGACCACTCAAACTGCAAGATCTGCCTCTCAACTGCCGACTTTAACTCGTCAATGTAGCCTCTATGAATGCCTTGGCTGGCTACAACTTGAACAGAGGCATCAGCCACAAATTGGAGAATTGGCTAAAAAGATTATACTCAATAGGGTTCCTATTGTTTTTCATGCTGTTTTCAAAAAACATACTACAAAAGCACAAGCACAAACACAATTGTCACATTGTATATGGGTTACAGTTCCTACAGTGAAAACATCATTTGGTCAAAAATCTTTGTTATATACTCTACCACTTGCCTATAATGCTCTACCACTGGATATAGCTGGGGCAAGTACCACATTACCTGTCTTTAAATCTGTACGAAGGAAACACCTTGCTGTTACAAATGCTTGTGATTGCATGTCTGTATATCATCTTTATTTATTGTTTTTGTTGTTAAGTGTTCTGGCCACACTCGTAAATGGGTCTTTGGCCCATGGACTTTTCCAGATTTTAAATAAACAAATCAAATCAAGAATGGCGGTGGAGACAAATCCCAGCGGCAGCAGCCCTGACTGTAGCATCAGAAGCAACCTGAGCAGGTGCTTTCCAGAGTCCTCTCCCATAGCAATAGCAACAGTCTGCCAGGTCAATATTTTGTCCTGTGTTCGATGTGATATGGGTGAACGCATAACAGCGAGCCCATAAGAGCAACTACATTACAGTGAGGAGCGAAATGGTGAACATGTTTTGCCCCCTTCACCCCTCTTACTTAATTATCCAACTCTGAGGTCGTAGCACCTCGGTAGGGAAAAAGCCTTTAAGTAATTTCTGTCTTCACTGTAATACAGTAGCCATACTTTGGGCTCACTGTTATGTGTTCGTTCACATCACGGGATATCTTTGTCCTGGTCTTCCAGCAGTTTATCAGTCAGGGAAGCCACAGTCTTCCAGAGGAACCTTCATTTGCATACTATGCGACTCTGAGCAAGTCACTTAACCTCCCCAGTGCTCCCAGGTTGCCCCTGAAGACAGGCACTTGTGCCTAGTGAGCCTTACCCGGTTACCAAAGACTAACATAAAATACAATAAAAAAATAAAAAGTTCTGATATTTTATCATATATACATGATAATTTGGAATCCTTAGGCATAGGAAAGCAGAAGTAAAAGTCCTCTTCCCCATCACATCCAGATTCCTTGATTCCTTATCTGGCAGAAGAGAACTTGTGTGCTTGGGTGTCTTTGATCTATCACTAACAGCCATAATTACCACTGAATCTGTTTCAGGCTGGGATGAATAACAGCCTTTGCTGTGGAGGAAGGATATTGTTTGTCCGCCTTTCTTGGGACTGCTGGCAATTAAGGTGGCCTATGCCAAGCAGCCAAAGTAGCATCCTTCAATGCTGAATGCACAACAGGGATGAGGACAGGAGGGGAGGCAGACACTTCCAAGACCTCAAAGATTTTTCTTGGAGGAACCTTCCTCCTCTGTTTGAACCCCCACTTTAGCCTGTGTCTGTTTAAGGAAGGCTGATAGCAGGTATCCTCAGGTGAAGACCTTGGACTGTTCTTCACATTTTCCTCTGAAAAGGAAGAATGAGTAGAGCTTGAGTCTACTACATCAGTCACTTCCTCTTCTTCCTCCATGGCCTCCCCTCTTCTGCCTCTTCCACATATTCCGGATTATATTCCAGGTCTTCCTCGGTGTCGACCATCATTGGTAGAGGGTTGATGGGACAAGGAGATAATGGAGAAGGAACTGTCGCCAGGTGTCTCAATGACAGAGGTTGTTCAGGGCCTGACAGTATGGTGAGGACTAAGAACTGAAGCGTCAATGGTATGGCTGACACAGGCACAACTGAGGATGCTAACAGAGGTTATGACAATGGCGGCAGCAACAGGAGATGCTGAGAGAGTTCCGATATCATCTGATAAAGGAACTGCGCATTGACCAGCCCCGAGGGCATCATCAATTAAACTGTTCCCGACAGTGGTACAAGGCTGTGAATCCCCCAGTGGGGGAGGCAAGCCAGCGTCAGACTCCCGACCTTGGTGCCCAAGAGGCTGTTGGGGGGGGGTGGGGGGCAGCAAAACCTACAACCATAACTTGAGATGATTCTTTCTCAGGTGACTCGCCTCTTTTCAGAGGTGAACTGAAATAATCTGAGGAAGCGGCCTTTTCTTTATGCCATGTCTCCTTGTCAGAGTGGCAGTGTGTATCTGCTGACTTAACAGAACTTTTCTTTGATGAATCAGTGACCTATGCCATCAGACTAGGAGAATGGCAGGTCCACAGCAAACTGGGAACAGATGCAGCTGATGATGGTGAAGTCACCTTCGATGTAACCTGTTTCTCTATTTCTTTCGGCTTTAGATGAACCTCTGAAGCAGTTTTGCAATCTCTTCTGATTGCCTAATTAAAGCCCTGGCACACTGAGCAGGCCTTAATGTGTGGTCTTTGCCAAGGCAACAAACACACATGGCGTGGTTGTCATCTTTATAAGTTTTAATACCATCGCAGTGGCAACAGCAGATGAACAATGGTTCCTGGTCTGTCAGCAGCAGCATAAAAGAAAGGTTTAAAATAGCAAACTTGAGATAATGGCATCAGTAAAACTATCCAAATACAACAGCATTCTTCAGTAGTGGTGGACTGACAAGCGGTTGACAGCAGCAGAAAGAAATGAGACATGCTAGGGGAACCTAGGTGCAGATGGGGCACATCAATGTGGGGCCCCAGTCAGAAAAGATTATTGCGTGATTCTGACGCCTACGGCTTACAGTTCCATGATGTGGCTCAATGGAAGGAGAGATCCTCAAAGGAGATCTATAGTTCTTCTTATTGATGTTTCCATCTGATTACCACTTTAAGAAGAATTTGCATTTATATGGCACTTTTCATAAACGGTGTATCCCAAAGTACTTTAGAAGCAGTGAAAAACTGGTAGTGAAGGAGCCACCCTAAAGAGTGAAGGCTTACTCTACCAGATATACTGCTGCCTCCTGTGTTAAAGGAAAGGTTATGAGAGTATCTTGAATCCAGTGGGCTACAAGACCAAAGGCAACATGGATTCATGGGAGGGAGGTCATGACACATGAATCTGATTGATTACTTCGACTGGGTGACCACGGAAATATAACGGGGTGGGCTGTGATGGACATAGCCTATCTGGACATTAGCAAGGCCTTTAACACTGTGCCATACAGGAGATGGATAAAGAAACTGAATAGCCCAGGGGTGGGATCCAAAGTGGTGAAATGGGTAAGAAACTAGTTAATGGACAGGCGACAAAGGATGGTGGTTAATGGCACTCAATCTGAGTGTACAGTGACCAGTGGAGTGTCGCAGGGCTCAGTACTGGGACCAGTCCTCTTCAATGTCTTTGTAAGTGATACTGCAGAAGAATTGGAAGGAAAGGTAGGCCTTTTTTGCAGATGACACCAAAATCTGTAATACTGTAGGGTGGAGAGAATGCAGAGGACCCTTAGGAAACTGGAGGAGTGGGCAACAGCATGGCAGTTGGGGTACAGTTCCAAAAAGTACAAAATCATGAATCTAGGGCATCGAAACCCAGAAGTATAGGATAGGAGGAGGTACTGACGGTCACTAAGCAGGAAAGAGACCTTGAGATTGTCGTATCTGATGATCTCAAAGTGGCAGGACAGTGTAACAAGGCAGGAGGTAGGGACAGTGGGATGCACAGGAAGAGGTATCTCCCGCAGGAGGAGGGAGGTGGTGTTGTCACTGTACTGCTCGCTTGTGAGACTCCACCCGGAGTGTCCAATTCTGAAAACTGCACCTCAGAAAGGACACAGACAGGGTAGAGGCAGCCCTCAGGAGGGCAACTAAAATGGTTCAGGAGTTGCACCAAACGTCCTATGAAGAGAGACTGGGGAATCTCAACATGTACACCTTGGAAGAGAGGAGAGTGAGAGGGGACATGATAGAGATCTGCAAGTACCTCACGGGGGTTGACAAGGTGCAGCAGGGGAGTCTCTTTCAAATGAAAAAGAGCACCAGGAACAGAGAGTATGAGATGAAACTGGAGGGGGAGGGGGGAGTTTAAGATGGATGTGAGGAAGTACTACTTTAGTGAAAGAAAGATGGACACCTGGAACAGACTACCAGCGGAAGTGATGGAGGCGAAAACAGCAGGAGGCTTCAAGCATGCATGGCACAGGTATAGAGGAATCTCAGTAAATAAGCAGGCAGGGTAGGGAGGGTAACCAGAGATCAATTAGGGCCTGCGGAGACAGAATAGGCTGGGAACATCTGTGCAGACAGGGAGGGCCAAGTGGTCCTTTTCTTCTGACGAATTCTCTGTTTTTCTGTTGCTGCCACCAGTTACATCCCGATCCAAGAATTCAGCAGGGCTGCTACACAAGTACGCACATCTCACTACAGCTCCAAAGTGCTCAGTCATTGTGATGCTTTGTTGAGGACCTCAGTCCTTTGGTCTCTGTTCATCTAATTTAAAGGTGTGTGCCTTGCCCTCTCCTCCTGAAGGAATGTCAGGAGTCTGCCTATGTATGGCTAATTGACTCTAGGTAATCAGAAACAGGTTACATACCTGGTACCATAGTTCTGCTAGTGGTATTCCATTCATGTCTGTAAGACCCACCCAACCACCCTGGCAAGACCTGAATGGATCTGTGTTTTCAGCATGCAGATCTGACATCACCTGGGGCTGAGCTGGAGGACCACATCACAGGTGGTGGGGAGGAATAAAGCTTGAGGACCGGTCCAGTGACTGAGCATGCTCAGTCGAAAATGCCTATGTTGATGTTATTTATATATTGATACTAGGAATTAACACCTCTGAGCAGAAAGCTAATTTACAAAGGTTCCACGTCAGATACATATGACAGATAGGTTAATAACAACAACAAGGCGAATACATATTAAGCAAACTTAACAAAACAGGATCACTTTTAAATACAGAAACCTATTTAAAGTCATCCAGCTTATTACAGTTGAGAATCAGTTGGCAATAATGTGCCCATAATGGTACATGGATTTCAGGTATAGCTAGAGACAAACGATTGTTACAGTTATGTGTTGCCAGATTAATGGCAATTGTCCTGGGAGGAGAGGAAGGAGGAGGGGGTGGGGGGAGGAAACAGGGAATGTGGAAAGAGGAGAAAGGGGCCCAGTTTGCTTGGGTCTAATAGAAAACATGATTAAGGTAAGGTCAGTTAAGGTTAAGGCCACAGTCACAGCTGGTATTGTTGGAGGCTAGATGAGCCTTCAGGTTTGTCTTAAATTGGCCAAATTTGTCGCAAGACAGGAGACCTGGGCTAAGGGAGTTTAGTCATTTCGGGGCTCAGTATCTGAAGGATCGCTGTCCTTGGACGGACCTACAGAAGGGAATTTTTAACACATGAGAGTTCTCACTTCTGGGATTCTGGCCAAGTTGTGGGGGTGGAGGAGATCAAGTACCCCAGGTGTGGTGAGACCCATGATGGACTTTTTGGCGAGCAGGCAGGTTTGGTAGCGGACTCTGCAGTCCAGGTTGAGCAGAACTGCATGGTTATAGAGCTCACGTGTGTGTTAGTCAGTGGGCCCCCAATAGAAGCCTGCAGGCTTTGTTAAGGGCCGGTTTAATTCTCTGTAAGGTGGAGGCTGTAGCTGCACCATAGACTACTAGACCGTAGTCTATGACTGCTAGTACAGAGCTGGTCACAGCGAATCTGAGGGCTTTGTTGGTAAGACTGTTTTTATGTTTAAATACAACACCAGTTCTGGAGTTTACAGTTTCAGCAACCAGACTGATGTGCTGCACATAGGAAAGGGAGCTGTCTAGGGAGACACCCAAATATTTAAAAATGTGTACCATTTCAAGAGATTCTTGTTTTTTGTTGTGGATTTGAAGCTGGCAGGACTTGTACTTATTTTTTGGGGAGGCAAATAAAGTCTTAGTTTTCTTATCATTGAGAAGAAGTTTACGGTTTAGGAACCAGGACTCCATGACAGTGAAGCAGGATTGCATGTGCGGAGATGAACTGAACACTAGCAGAAGAACTATAGTTACAGGTAAATAGCCTCTATTTTTCTTGTACTTTCCCAGGCTGTACCTGAAAATAATTTGTCTAGTGTACAGGTGTGACCAAGTATTGATAATATTACCTCTGTGTCTGTTGACGTAATCGCTTCATCTTGACATTGTTGTACAGAGTATAACAGTTCTGTAGGTGGAGGTGGTGGATTAGGAAGCTGGCCTGGACCTCCTGAAACAGACAAAGTTACTATAAAAATATTACAGATATTAGCCATAGCACGCTGTATGTGCCGTCTAAATATTTCTGATACAATAGCAATTAGTTTCTTACTTCGGAAGCATTAGTGGGTATACAATATCACATCCACCACAGAGACAGCATAAACAGCGTAAGAAAGTGAAAACGTTCTTTCTTTTAATACTGCTTGAGAAATATTCTCCCACAACAAAGGGTAGAGGAGTACAGCCTTTGGTGGGGGTGCGGTGGGGTCAGAAGTAATTGATTTATATAAGAGGAAAAGACTGAAGCAGTTACTTAAAATTTTGTTGTCCAGGAAAGGCACACTGAACCAGAACCACTTCCAGGTACAACGGGGCCTAGGGAGATAAGTAGTCAGGGTATTACAAAACTGGCAACAACAGAAATGGCAGAGAGGGGGAATGGGAACCCTACTGTAGGACCAGAGCTGGATTTAGGACCTATAAGGACAAAAAGACAATTCTGGGAATGTTACAGACTAACGAAATAGGCTGCCTACAAAACTTTTGTCAGAACTGGGAGCCTAATTAAAGTTGCAGATTAACCACATCCATTGACCACAATTCAATGATAAATCAAACAATAATTCTGATCAGAACAGAGAGAGCTGAACTACCATAAAAAACAAGGACTGAGGACAATGTAAACAGCAAAAAGGTGAATATGTATTAAGCATGGGAATAATTTCCTTTCTTTTTTTAAACTCACGGTATGTTTTATTAACTTCATATCAACCAAATTCAAGTAGTTCCTCTGAGGTACTCTGCAGACAAACAGACTTCATGCAATGATAGAATATACTTCATTCTTTCTTGAGTTACTCCATACCATAATCAGGTATGCCTTTTTTTTTTTTTATACTATGCATTATGCCCCACCGGGACCCGCTCCACTTCAGCCTGACCTCTGCCCAGAGCCCCATCACTCATCCCCTGGGACTTACCACCCTAGTGTTTCTCCCCTGGCTTACCCCCCAGGGCGAGGCCATGGTGGGGGGGGGACCCTTCTCTCATGGGTCCTCTAACGTGGTGTCTGGGGAGCACTGCAGGGTGATGGTGCGAGACCCGCAGAGCAAGGTGGGCTGCACACTGCTTGGTTGGCATTTTCCCATTTTTTTTTTTAATCCCAAGGGAGGTGTGGCATGCAATGATGTTAGTGGCATACACCAACGTCTGTTCCACCTCCGCAGTTTAATGAGCTCCGGCTGTCGGATCCCCATCTTCCAGGAAGGGCATATTAGCACGAAGTTAGTGGGAGAAGCGCATGGCTGCTTGTGAGATGGTGGTTTTCAGCAATGGAAATCAGAAGTTGCGGCTCGCTGTTTCGCTGATTTAAAAAAATGTACAGGGCCGGCCCGGTAGCACTGAGGGTTGAGGCACTGGATGCCACACCGGTGACCCGAGTTCAGGAGTGAACTCTGGCCACCAGGGGTCAGCAGGGGAGGAAGAGGACTGAGCACCCAATGACAGCTCTCCTGTCGCAGGAATGGGTTGGCATGTCATCCTGCTCCTTGGCTGCTTCCTGGTGGAGAATGGGGGCAACACCAGAGTCTAGGGAGACAAGAAGCATGGCACTATGATGTGCGTGTGCCTGCACATGCATGTGATCACGTCCACAATGGGAGGGAACAGGAAAAACGTGAAAATATGGCTGCAGGCTATATGAAGCCCCTCCAGCACACTGGCGCCACTGCCTCAGGTACTGCCTGTATTGCCTGCTCTAGATATTTGTACGGAAAGGGGGAGGCTGGCCCCCTCTCCTTCTGCCCCACCACGGGGGACTATCCGTGGGGACACAGGGCTCAGAGGTGCCTGGGGAGCGGCAGCCAGGAGACGGGAGGAGGAGGACAGAGGGCTGCCTGCAGGCCAAGAAGGAAAAACAGAAGATAGAAGAGGGAAAAAAACATGTATGGTTCTTTAAAAAATTCCCTTACTGTCTAAAAGTGCTAATTGGGCATTTTGGCACCAGCTGGTGAAAGCTGGTAGTTTTCCTTTGTTTTCCTTTAAGGAACATACAGGACGATTCTAGCTATGCGACAGTGCACCCATCAACAGGGGCATGGAAAAATGAAAAAGCAGCCAAGTGCACCTTAATGGAGATGTACTGGAGACCAGAGTCAGATAAGGACAGAAGATAGGCTAGTACTGTATTGACTGGACATGCAAATGGGTCCTCAGAATGGGAAGCACACCATATGGAGAAATGTTTCCATTTTAGTGAACAGGTATGTCTTGTGGATGGCTTTCTAGCTGCCAGCAAGACAACAGCCACCCAGGAAGAAACCCCAAAACAGGCAATGACTATGTCCTAAGAAGCCATGCGTGTAGAGGAAGGGTTGTTACCGGGACCAGGACCAAGATCAAGTTCAAGTTTATTAAATATTTTTTCCCTCCCTCGCAGCCCCCTTATTTTGTATCTCAGCCCCCATCATACCTTTTTTACAGCTTTGCTTCCCCTGACCAAGACCTCCACATCAACCCCTGGCACTTACTTCTACCCCAACCACTCCTCCATACCTCCTACTACTAGTAGCCTTAGCCCCTATCTGAATCTCCCACCAGCCCCTCCATGTCATTCGTCAGAGGCTGTTTCTCATCATTTTTTTTGCAGTCATCAATCATTATATCTGTTTGTCTGCTTTAGTTTGCCCTTGAGCCTGTAATACCGGTTACCCTGTGTTGCGTGCTTGCTTTGGCACCCCTATTGGGACTTGGACATTCTGGATTCTTCTAGTGTACTTTTACTGCATCCTACCTTGTCTTGTTAGGTTTTATCAACCTCTATCCTTCATTTGTATATATGTTTATATTACTGTATCTGTTTAAATACAAGTGTTCTGTATATACCTGCTACTGTACCTTCAATTTGATCCTTGACCTATCAGGTCCATCTTGTAAATGAGCTTTGCTCAATGATGTCCGCCTGAATAAATAAAGATTTTGATAGATTGATTGATTGAAATAGGAAAATGCAATTGAGCAATCTCATTTACAAGGAAGTCCTGAGAGGAACACTTAAGGTACTGCTGTTTTTGACAGAGAACTTTGGTTTCAGAACAAGAGACAGCAGTCTAGAACTACAGATTTTTTACTGATAAATCACTTCTATCTCAGCAGGAGTCAGTACCTGTTTGAATTAAGCAAACAGATACTTTATTAGAAGAAGGGGTCTCATTTAAGTAAAAAAAAAAAAAGAAGAAAGTCACTGTGTGTTTCTCTGAGGAAGGGGCTGTATCAGCTTAATTTGCTGAGTCAGAGCAGAGAGTGAATCTAATTGGGGGTGTGGCTTAGCAGCTTAGCAGCACAAAAGCAGGTATCTCCAGTTACAGCTTCCTGCTGTTTTTAACAGAGAACTTTGATTTTAGAACAAGAGACAGCAGTCTAGAACTACAGATTTTTTACTGATTGCCTTCCTTCCCACCCCTCCACCCAAAGCCAGTTCTAGTTTTATAGCCACTGGATTTGACTGACAACAGGAACGTCCTGTTTGGCAGTAGGAAGGGAAGGATCACTGAGACACATTAGTTTCATCAACCTTGAAGGAACCTAAAAAAATCATTCTTTCTCTGCCCCTGGCTGCTGGAGATCTGAATCCAAGCACAGAAGAAGGAGACTACTGAAGACTACAGGAAGTTCCTGCCCCACAACAGGAAGGGCGAGAGTTGTAAGGGCACATAGGCAGTAGGAAAGTAAGTGTAAAAATACATAAAGGGAGGAGACAGTAAGCATACAAAGCAATAGGAGAGGGGACACAAAGTAAGTCAAGATGAGAGTGGTGCAGTAGAATGGCTGTGGGGCAGCAGTGTTCCAGGAGACATTCTGGAGGTTGTGATGCTGCTCTGTTTGCAGGCACCTCTCTGGTCTGAGGAAGAAGGTTGCCCGTCTCCAAGCTGACCTGGCTAGGATTCGTGAAACCTCTTCCCCCACCCAGGGGCCACCACCGTTACCTCAGAGGTTGCCAAGAAAGAGGAGCGGTTGGACCAAGGTGGGCTCAGGGAGGGAGAGGGTGGTGGAACAGAGGTGCATTCCTCCAGCTGTACCTCTCCACAATTCATATGCTGTTCTGGCAAAGAGTGGTTCCTCTATGGAGGCACCTGCAGTGGAGACCAAAGAGGATGCTGGGAACCTCCACAAAGGAGACCTACAGGAGGGTGGCATGAGATCCCACAGGGGAAGGAAACAACTCCTGGTGGGGGACTCTATCATTAGGGGGTAGAAGTGGAGGAGGAAGGGGACAGGGAGGTAAGGTGCCTGCCTGGCACCACGGCTCGGAGGGACAGGAAGCGAATCCTCAGGACTGCGGGAGCAGCTGCATGAGGGAGGGAGCTGGATGTCATTGTCCACCTAGGGACAGATGACCTGGTTGTGAATGGGATCAGAGTGGTGCAAGAGGAGTTTGTGGAGTTGGGGAGGGGTCTTAGTAAAGTAGTATGTACGGTAACCTTCTCGGAGGTGCTGCCTGTCTATGACAAGAATGATGCTAGGGTATTCCACACCATGGGATTTAAAGAATGGTTGAAAACCTGGTGTGGAGCTCAGGGTTTTGGCTTCATTGGGGACTGGGGAGCCACCTGGAGGGATGCAGGCTTATACTGGCGTGATGGTCTGCATCTGTCCGGGGGACCAGGATCCTAGATGACAGGTTTAAATGCTTCATTGTCAAGCATTTAAACTAGCCAAGGGGAGAGGCACTGAAAAGGAGCAGGGAAATCCCAGCCTCCCCCCACAAAACACAGTAGTTAGAGTGGTAAACACCTAGGTAGAGAAGTCAGTAGAGAGCAGGACAGGGATAAATGCAGAAAAAGGCAGTAAGGACAGAGATGGGGCTAAAAGGAGTAAGGCTATAAAAAAATAAATGGAAGGTGATGAGTACCAATGCCTGCAGTCTGTGCAACATGCTCCCTGAACTAGTGGCCTTGATGGAAGAGGGATGTCTGGATATTGTGTCAATCACTGAAACATGGTACACAGAGAACCATGACTGGGATGTCAACATACCAAGATACACAGTATACATGCAGGACAGAGTGGGTAAAAGAGGAGGAGGAGTAGCTCTCTATATAAGGGAAGGGATTAAAGCAACAGAACTAAAGAGTAAACAGGAAGTTGGTGAGTCACTATGGGTCACCGTGGAGACAGGAAATGGCACCACAATCCGCATGGGAGTTGTGTACAGACCTCCATCTCAGGGGGAGGAAATGGACAAGGAAATGATAGAAGGCATCCTTAAAATGGCAGAAAAAGGGAGATATTGTTGATGAGGGACCTGAATATGCCAGATGTTAACTGGAGTACCTTTGCTGCAGGCACATCCAAGAGCAGGGTCATTCTTGATGCCCTACAAGGGGCATGCCTCAGACAGCTAGTGTTGGAACCCACTCGAGAGGGAGCAATCTTAGACCTGGTACTCTCAAATGGGGAAGGAGAAAGAATCTCAGATTTAAAAGTGGGTAGCCATCCGGGAACAAATGACCACCAAACAGTGTGGTTCACAATAAACACAGCCATAGAGTCAAGCCATATAAAAACAAGAGTACTGGACTTTAGGGAGGCTGACTTTGGGAAAATGAGAGAGTGCCTCAGAAAAGCACTAGCAAATGGGCAAGGAGGGGTGGAGGAACAATGGGGAATAATCAAAACAGCCATTGCAGAGGCAACAAGCCTTTGTGTGAAGCAAATCAGCAACAAAACTAAGGAAAAAACCACTATGGTTCTCAAAAGAAGTGGCAGGGACGGTTAAGGAGAAAAGGATAGCATTCAGCAAATATAAGGAAACACAGAAGGAGCAGGACAGAGAACTTTATCAGTTAAAGCAGAAGCAGGCAGGGAAGGCAGTCAGAATAGCAAAGGCACAAACTGAGAAAAAGATAGCCAACTCTGTTAAGAAGGGGGAGAAAACCTTTTATAGGTACATTAGGGAGCGAAGAAAGACTAAGGGAGGGATACAGAGACTTAATAAAGGGGAGGGAATGTAGGCAGAGGGAGACAGTGAAAAAGCAGTGATACTGAATGAATATTTCTGCTCAGTATTCACAACAGAAGAGGAGGGGGAGGTACCTAAACCAAACAAGACAGAAACTCTGAATAGGGGAGTCGATACCAGTCCATTCACAGAAGAAAGGGTTCTGAAAAAACTCTTGAAACTGAGGGTGGACAAAGCAATGGGGCCTGATGGGATTCACCCAAGAATTCTAAAAGAACTAAGGGTAGAACTAGTAACACCACTGACTACTCTCTTTAACAAATCACGGGAGGATGGGATGGTACCTGAGGACTGGAGGAGGGCAACTATGATTCCACTTCACAAATGTGGGAGCAGGGCAGAGGCAGGAAACTACAGACCAGTTAGTTTGACTTCAGTGGTAGGGAAAATGATGGAATCACTTCTGAAGGAAAGAACTGTTGAGTACCTAGAGGCCAGTGGGGCACAGGACCCAAGGCAGCATGGTTTCACAGCAGGAAGGTCATGTCAAATGAACCCAATAGATTTCTTAGGCTGGGTGACCAAAGTAGCAACCAGGGAGGGACTCTGGATATGGCCTACCTAGATTTTAGCAAGGCATTTTACACAGTTTCACACAAAAGATTAATATACAAGTTAGCCAGCCTTGGAGTGGGTCCCAAGGTGGTAGCCTGGATAAAAAACTGGCTGGACAACAGGATGCAAAGGGTAATAGTAAACAGAGTCCTCAGTGGCAAAGGAGGGTAACTAGCGATGTACCGCAGGGTTCGGTACTGGGACCGGTCCTCTTTAATGTCTTGATAAGTGATATTGGAGAGCACCTGGAAGGAAAGGTATGTCTCTTTGCAGATGACACAAAGATCTGCAACAGGGCTGATACACAAGGTGGGGTGGAAAGAATGAAAAGGGACTTAGCAAGGTTGGAGGAATGGTCAAATATGTGGCAGCTCAGATTCAATGCAAAGAAGTGCAAGGTAATGCATCTGGGAAACAAAAACCCAGGAGAAGAGTATACAATTGGGGGGATGAGTTAATAACAATCGAAACAGACCTAGGAATAATTATATCAGATGACCTAAAGGTGGGCAAGCAATGTGAGAAGGCAGTAAGGAGGGTTGGGGTGATACTGGGATGCACAGGGACAGGCATCAACAGTAGAAAACAGGAAGTTGTTATCCCTCTGTACAGACAGTTAGTGAGACCCCAACTGGAGTACTGCGTGCAATTCTGGAGACCCCATCTCTGCAAAGACATAGACAGAGTGGAGGCTGTTCAGAGGAGGGCAACCAAAATGGTGCAGGGTCTGCACCAGAAGACATACGAGGAGAGACTAATGCAGCTTAATATGTATACCCTTGAGGAAAGGAGGGAGAGGGGGACATGATAGAAACTTTCAAGTATCTCAAGGGAATTAAACTACAAGAGGGTAGTATCTTTCAGAAGAAGAGATGTGCAAGAACAAGGGGGCACAATTTGAAGATAGAGGGGGGACAGCTCAGAGGTAGTGTTAGAAATATTTTTTTCACAGAGAGGGTTGTGGACGCATGGAACAGCCTTCCTGAGGAGGTTGTGGAGTCAGGAACAGTGGAAGAATTCAAGAATGCATGGGACAGGCATAAGATAATTTTAGTGGGGGGTATAAGGAAGTAAGCTGTTGATTAACTAGAATCTGCAGCTTATCCATCAGGTAGGGAAATGGGCAGACTAGGTGGGGCAAGCGGTCCTTATCTGCCATCAAATTCTATGTTTCTATGCTCTATGTACATACGGCATACAGCATACATTGGGTACATCAATAAACAGGATGAACAATACAGTGCAAAGATGGTTAACAACTGTAAGCAATCAAAGAGACATAGTCTCAGTGCAAATATACAGTGGATGAGGGGCATCAGGGAAAGTGATACAATAAGGAAAAAGAAGAAACCTTACAACATTTGTACAATATATACAACCCCATTAAATTCAGGTACAAGTGCAGTGATCATAAGTACAGGCAGAGCTATTTACCATTAAATTGCCTATTCTAAAAAATTGGCAGCATTTCAGCAATAGAAAATCACACAGGGGTGGAGTGTGGGACAGACAGGATAAGCGCATGAGTCAGGCGGGAGATAAAGGGGTAACAAGGGTGAAGCACAGAAGGAATGGGATGGATGGAAAGCAGAGGTAAGAGCACAGAAAGAGTGAGGTGGTGCATGAGGAACACCACCCTGATAGACAGTTTACTACAACAGGTAAATCAGAGGAGGGAGGGAGGAACTAGCAGGATGTAAGGGCTGGGTTATCAGTGGGGGTGGCATGTGCAGGAGTCATGTAATTTGCTGGTAACCAAATTTTTGAAAATATTTAGAGATACCAAATTTTGCAATTTGAGGGTAGGTTGTGCTTTGTTCCAAGCACCCGGGAGTGCATGGCTGACAGCCATTTTGCGGAAGCGGGAACGAGAGGTAGAGACATCCAACATGATGTAGGAGCTACTCCGAAGCAGGTAGGTGCAAACAGAGCAATGGAAAAGGCCCGATATGTATGACAGAAGCTTTAGCAGAAGGGCTTTGTAATGCCATATGAGAGAGTGGGAAAGCTGTCTAGTGGACAAAGAAGCCCAGCTCAACAGAGTGAATAAATTGCAATGATGAGTGCAAGGATGGGCATTTGTGATGCAGTGTATTGCCCTATGGTTGAGTACGTTAAGCAAACGCAGCAGGGCGTCTGGACATCTGCCATATATCACATCTGTGCAGCCCAGTAGTGGGATGAATGTGGTCTCTACCAACCTCAACCTGGCTTCAGCTGAGAATAGGGATTGGTTCCTAAAGAAGAAGCTGAGCCTTTGCTTCAGCTTTTTTGTGAGATGTTCACTATAAGTGGAGAAAGACAGGTGGTGGCCCAACAAACACCCCAGGTACTTAAATTTGTCGACAACTTCCAGGTTGTCACCAAGGAGGGTTTTGATGGGGGCCAAAAAGGAGAGATTTTTGGGGAAAAGAGGTAGATAGAGTGGAAATACATGACCTTTGTTTTTTTAGCATTTAGAATTAGTTTAGCCTGTAATAGAGTATGCTGAAGGAGATCAAATTCGGCCTGAAGTTCCACACAGACTTCATTCAACGAGGAATTGGATGTATACGGGACAGTGTCATTTGCGTGTAACCCCCCTGCGAATGGGGGTTCCCAAAAGACTTCCAGGAGCTTGCTTGAATGCTCCAAGCCTGAATGGTGTTTGGCATTTAAGCCATTTATCAGTGAGTGTTTTTAGAACCTCTGGTACTGTCTCTTTAAGAGCTGTCTGCTTGCAGACATAATTAGTTTGTATGGGGGGACTGTGTGCTTCTCTGAGTACCACTCGAGCTGCTGCCAATTCACTTCATTTTTGCAGTCACTAGAGTGCAAAGGAACCTATCTGAAAGATGTAACTGTTTGCCAGAAATTCTTTAGAGTAATAATGAAATTACAGTTTGTCTAACCTGCTTTTTGCAGTCAGAACTGTGTCTGCTAGTTCCCATTCTAGTTTTGAACTGCTGAACTGGACCAATCAGTGTGGGGTAGCTAGCTCTAAAATGGTGCCTTGGCTAATCAGAACTTGGACTCATAATCTGAGCCAGCCACAAGAGGATTGTATGGGCAGTGACTCTGGGAGATGTAGTTTAGACTTCAGTGCCTTTTGGACCAACAGCAGCAGTCTATTGTGAGTGACAGCCAATCCAGTCAAGAACTGGGAGGAACTCAAAGGAAGTGCCCGGTTTTGTCGGTTGGAGTTTCAGTTGAGCTTTGGCAGTGAAGAAGGAAGGAGCCCTGTGCTATTTCAGTGTGCAGTTTTAGTCAAAAACGTGTAAGGCCCAGAGTTCCGGTCTGCAGCTTGTGTAACAGCTTGTTAGGACTGAATCTGTCCTGTGAAAAGAATCAAAGGATCTCTGAAGAGTAGAAACCAGGCTCACCCTGTAGAAGACTGGAGGAATTGCTGAAAATTACACTCGGTCTGTCAGGAACTGAATCTGCTGTGTGTTCTCCCGGTATTGTGCAGTAATTACGATCGGATACAGATGCAGCCTGCCTGGTATAGTGCTTTTATATAAATATGTGAAGAGGTTTGTGTACCTCAAGTGAGCCCTGCTGACATTGAAGGACCCTATCTTATTTGGAGGTCGTGAGTACTAATTCAGGGTCACTCCTGTTGAATTGCCACATTAAATCCAAATGGAATTACTGTACTGCTGACTGTTTAATTCTCCTTTCTCTGTGAAAGGGCCCCACCAGCTGCCACGGTTTGACTCAGCCACTAGGGCTTGGGTACCCAGGGACAGTAACTGATAGGGATAGGCCTGCACAGAGCCATAGGTAGATTATTAGAGTGATAAGCTAATTAACCTGATTTCCCCTGTCCTTGTTATATCCCCTAAATAAATCAGAGCTGCTTGTTTCAGCAAAGTTATACTGCCTGAGGTATTTGTCTATGTTAAAGTACTGTACTGTGATTGTTGCACTGTATCTCATTTCACAGGAGGTCCAGTGCCGGAACCAGACCTGGGGTAAGTGTATACTGTGAAGGTAATTCTGATATATTGTGTGGGCCACTAGTGGGAAGACAGGGGGGTTGCAGTGTCCCAGAGGGCTGTGACCAAGTTAGTTTAACTATTGCAAACCCTGACCTCTGGGTGGAGGCACCCGCCATTGGCTCCAGGACCCTCAACCTGTTAGTGGCAAATCAGGCAGGGGTAGTAGCCCCTGGGATAGCGCCATCTAGGGGTTACATGCGAATAGATGGATTTTTGCTTTGTTCACATTAACACTGATGGAATTTATATAGATCATGAATAGGAGAGGTCCGAGAATCGAGCCTTGCGGTACCCTCTTATAAGAGGGAGGAGCGGGGAGAGAAAGAGAGCCTTCCGCCTTTACCTGCTGCATCCTTCCTGACAGGTAGCTAATGACCCAGATAAGCACCAGGCCGGTAATGTCATGACAATTTAGCTTGTCTAGGAGTAAATCAAAGTTGACTATGTTGAATGCTTTACTAAAGTCCAGAAATACAGCTCTTGAGGTCTGTTTTTTGTCCACAGCAAGGAGCCAATCGTTTGAGACCATGGCAAGTGCAGTAGTTATGCTGTGAGCCAGCCTGAAGCCAGACTGGGATGGATTCACTAAATTTGACCTATCAAGGTTATCTCTTAAATGAGCATTTACCAGTTTGTCTAAACATCTTGAGAGTAAGGGTAGTAGGGAAATTGGACGGTAGTAGTTCAAATCCATAAGGTCTCATGATTTGAATAACAGCAGTATATGTGCTATTTTCCAGGCCTCAGGTACAACTCAGGAGGTAACCGACAAATTGAGCAGGGGCAGGATGGGAGTAGTTAAGTAATGAAGTCCACGATTTGAGGAAAAAGGGTCCTATTCTTTCAGCACCAGCGCCTTTCTTTGTGTCTAGGTGAAGTAGCAGATCTTCTACTTGTTTTTACTGGAACGGGGAAAATGTGAAAATATTGTCTGTTGGGGGGGTTGGTTGAGATAGATTAGATTTTAGGGTAGCGACTTTAGAGGTGTCAAAGGCTAGGCCTTCAGTGGAGACGTGAACATTGAAGCTACCTAAGATTTCTGACTTACCGGGTTAATGTCATACCCTGATGGGTACTCTTGTCAGGTAGCATAGAGGATGGTTTATTTCCCTCTGCTGACTTCATAACCCCCCCCCAAAACTTAGCGTAATTACCCTTAGCTGATTTGAAGGCTGATAAGTAGTAGTTTGCTAACCAATTTGGTGCATTTGTTCTGACTAGCTCTAAAAGCCGCCCAATCCAAAGGATGTTTGGTCCGCCTTGCTGAGGCCCATAATTGGTCCCTTTTGTTTAGAGCAGTTTTCAGGTCAGCATTAAACCATGGGCAAGAGTGCATCCTGGTTCTACATTTTTTCATAGGAGCATGTTTATTAATGATACTACTTAGGGTGTCAGTGAACACAGAAGCCACTTCGTTGGCATTTGTGGCCAGACAGAAGTCTACCCAGTTTATATGTCTCAGATCAGCTAGGTAATGGGCACGGCTAAATTTGCGGAAGCTCCTTTCCAAATAAATCTGCTGGTGGACCTGGCTGCTGACAAACCTCTAACACAGACTACTATGCAGTGGTCACTAACATCATAATGAAAAACTACCAAGTGGGAGAACTTGTGAGGTCTGCTGGTAAGGATCAGGTCGATTAATGAGCTATCTGAGTTGTTTCTAGGATTGGGGTGAGTAATTTCCCTATTATTTGGGTGATGCCTGATTCATCGCAAAGGTCTCTCTGTTGTTTACTTTTAGTGTTAGTACTATGCCAGTCAAGATTTAGGTGGGCAAGTATGATGGTTTCATTTTGCTTAGAAGTTGCAAAGTTATGCAAGTGACTTAAGAGGTCCATACCCCCTGTCAGCGGTCTACAGCAACCTATCACATTTATGGGCTCTACTGGAAGATTACTAAATTTAACGCCACGTACTCAAATTCCTTTGGAATAGAGAAAGCAGTGATGACAGAAGCTGCAAACTTGTCTTTGACATATATGGCAATCCCCCCCCCCCCACCGACTGCCTATCTGTACAGAAAATATTAGAGAATGGAAGTGATATCAGGTTATCCAGGATTGAGCTTCAGTCAGGTCTCTGTCAATACAAGGATATCAGGGTTTGTGTGCGATAACCAGGCTTGGACATACAGTCTATCTTTTTTAGTAGGCTACACACATTTAGGTGCATACACTTCATACCTTCAGTGGCCGCACGCTCAGGGGGCGTGGCTACAGCTATTGGAGGGCCAGGGTTTAATTCAATGTGTCCAGTACAGAAAAAGAACAGAAAGATCAGATTCTTGATCCATCTACTTAGTAATCTGAATTTTGAAAAGTGAGGAATTCTGTGCGTGGGGCGTGAGCAAGGCGCCCAATTAGTGAAGCTGGGGAGACAGGATGGATACATTGCGTAGAACAGCAGCACTGTCCGAAACCGTAGAGGACACGGAGAAGTCAGGTATACTGCAAGGTTTGCTGCAAATGAGTCCCAAACGGGGCACCTTGGGAGGACAGTAGAGGGATGTGACGAATGAACATGTGGATGAGTTAGCAGAGGTGACTTGGAAGTAGCTGGTAAAGGAGCACAAAGTAGGGAAGGGGGGTCGGAAGGGGAATGAGAGATAGCTGAAGGACAGCAAGACAAGGAGGAAAGGGAACATTGTAAGGGTTAGAGAATTATGGGGACTAAATTAGTGCCGGGGGGGGCTGCAAAAGCCCTACAGAGCGAGAAGAAATGGAACTGAAGCCTGGTCTCCCTCTACCATGCAAAAGCACTAAATGGAGAGAATAAATGGGTCTGTAACCTAAGACTCCCTCTGCAGGTTGATCAGCATAACTTGCAGCAGTAGAAGGTGGGTAAAGGCTGAATAGAAAACTGGATGAAACAATAAGACTGTGTGGCCTAGTGGAAGGTATCACAGACTTTTACGAGGAGTGTACACCACAGGTGGGTGTTCAAAACTCAAAAGGGGTGAAGGAGTATTTTATGGGGGGCAGGTGGGAGGTATCTAGAGCTAGAACATTCAAGCAAGATACTGATAAAGGTTATATTTCAGGAAGCGAGAAGAAGAAGGTAAAGGCTGAACACAGTATTGGGGCAAGCAGGAGGACTGTATGGCCTAGTGGAAAGTGTCACAGCCCCCAGAGGGGAATGTGCACTACAGGCGGGTGTTTGAATCCCACTGGGGAGAGGAAAAATAAGGGGTGAAGGAGTATTTTATGTGGTGCAGGGAGGTATCTAGAGCTAGTCTATTAAAGCAAGATAAAGGCTATATTTCAGAATCCGAGTAGAAGAAGGTAAAGGTTGAATAGAGTATTGGGAAAGCAGGAAGACTGTATGGCCTAGTGGAAGGTGTCATGGCCTCTGAAGGGGAGTGTGCACTACAGGTGGGAGTTCAAATCCTACAGGGAGAGATGATTCAAAAAAGGAAAATTAGGGGTGGAGGAGATGGAAAATGTCTATGGCTAGTCTGTGCAAACAGGGTAATGATATAGATTACATGTAAGAATATAGAAGCAGTCTGCACAAGGGGAATGGCTAAGAGGCGTGTTAGTGGGAGGTTGAAGAGCCAACTGGACACAGATGCCATCTTCGGAGTAGGAGGTGCACTTCTGGTTGGGGGTTCGAAACCCGGCGAGGAAGTGAATCAAGAGAAGGGTCAGGGAAGCAAAGAGTCAGTGATAACAGAGGGGGAGATCCTACCAAAATTCTATTAGGGTTGGGAACACAGCACCAACTAGTGGCTGAGCGTAACAACTTTCTTAACCCCCCTCCTAAGATCATCACTGTGTGGGACATGTCCAGGTTTGACATGAACAACTTTGTCTATACCATCGTCGAAACTGATTGGGATCCAATTAATACCCTGCCGGACGTTAACTTGGCACTAGACTATTTTGTGGCAAAATTCACTAACATTGTTGATCAACATGCCCCTTTAAAGAGTTGCGGGTAACAGGTATTAAGGCAGCTCATGTCCACTTGCGATAAGGCATGGATGACTTATAAGGATAGTGGGATACCTACCAAGTGGCAGACATATAGGCAACTAAGGAACAATTGCAAGAACTCAATCCAAAAAGCTAAACAACTCCACTTCAAGAGACTTCAGATTGAGCATTTTAGTAATCCAAAAGAATTCTGGCAACAGGTTAACTCCCTTTTGAAGGGTAATGTCTCTGAGACCCCCAGCTTCCTTGATGCCCAGGGGGGTCTCTCTTACTGACCCCCATCCATCGCGCTGGCTTCAATGAGTTCTTCACCAATCTGGATAGGTACACAACTGTATTTTTCTAATTCATCCACTCCCTCCCAACCTGACCCCCTGCCATCAGTCGACTCTATGGACTGCCCTGCCTTTCATCTAAAGCTTGCAATTCTTGCAGAGGTTCACCATCTCCTCATGAACCTAAAGACTGACAGCTCACCTGGCCATGACACTCAAGAGCCTAAATTCCTTAAGTTGGGAGCTGATGCCCTAGCCTGCCCTATGCGAGATTTATTTAACCGATCCTTCCTTACTTGCACCGTTCCTGAAAAATGGAAAGTAGCAGTGGTTGTCCCCATCTACAAGGGAGGTCCCAACTCAACAGTGGACAATTTCTGACCTATTTCAACACTTTGCCCTCTAGCAAAAATACAAGAGCGGATGATCTATGACCACCTACAGGATTACCTTGACCTCCACCTTCTGCTCTCAACCTCTCAGCATGGGTTTAGGAAAAACCACAGTACACTTACAACTCTGATTAAAGTCACCTCTGACATATTCCAGGAGATGGACCATGGCCGAGCCACTGAAGCAGTTTTCACAGACTTGACCAAGGCTTTTGACTTAGTTAATGATGGCGTTCTATGACAACAACTACATGTCCTTGGCCTTGATGCCACTGCCCTGGACCCAAAGCTACCTTTACAGCTGGACCCAAAAAGCTATATGGGTGGGTTCCCTATCTGACCTGAGGCCCATTACCCACGGTGTCCCCCAGGGCTCCATATTGGGCCCATTACTTTTTTCTCTGTATATTAATAACCTCCCTAATAATTGTGGTGTAGCCTCTGTTCACCTACAGTATATGCACACAATGCTATCATATATTATTCTTCTCCAGATATCCGGTGGCTCAATTCAGTGCTAGCCTCCGATTGCCACATGCTTTAGGACTGGTTCCTTCTATGTTTCAAAAGCAATAAGTAAAACGTAATCTTCTCATGTGCCTGGCTGTTACAGAGTTATGTTCTGGGTTACAGAACACACTGGCCTAACCCAAAGTATATGAATGTTCACAGTACATACACGTACAGTTCTCATATATGGAGCTGCGCAGCCACACTGCGTTATGGCCTAATAGACACCATGCAAATCGTGATCTAATATTTCTATCAGAAAGCATTTTAGTTAAGCCTAAGTAAAGCAAATATTCCCCACAAAAAGTAGTCTCTAATGACTTTGTCCTGACTACTGTAAGTTTACATCTGAAGTTACCATATGCAAGAAGCAGAGAGAAGATTCACTCCTACCCCAACCTCTGATTTGTTACAGGCCTCACCAAAGCACCTGCTAGGACTAGCAGTCAAGATCTCCCTTGGGCTTTTCTCAGTGTCTTCCTGCTTGCAGGGAGACTAGGATACTTATAGTAGTACTACTACTTATAACCCAGGTGCTGTGTAACCACAGGCTACCACACCGGCCTTGCGGACTCAGCAAGGTGGCAGGGCCTGGGCTCTGCTTCTGATGGTAATGTTTTTTTTTTCCCCCAGTGGTAAAGTAAATAGCATGGTGCCTCCACCCTGAGTATAAATATAGTGGGCCAGATGTTTCAGCAGTACAATCCCCTGAGATGCTGTACTTATCCATCCCCCTTCCAGTCACCCCACACACGGAATATCACTTTAAACTGTAATACTTCAAAACACATGCAATTAAAGACAGTAGCTAATAATATGATCACGGACAGTGTTAAACATCAACAATAAAAGATTTGCCTGGTTAGGGGATCTGGACCTGGCCTTCTCCCGATGCTTGTCCCGGTGTTTGTGGGACTTAGAGGTAGATTCACCTCTGGAGGCAGGGTCTTTGTCCATACTTCTTAACTTTTCTTCCAAAAGGAAGCCCTGAAGTGCCTTCTGGCAGCGGATCCTGGTGCAACTATTGAACCCCTGACAGAAGGAGCAGGCCTTGGTGTCGTGTTCCGGGCCTAAGCACTACAGGCAGGATGAATGAGGATCCTTGAAAGGGATCTGTTTGCCGCAGGCACACTTGGAAGGATGTCCTTCTGAAGAAACATAGAAACATAGAATTTGACGGCAGATAAGGACCGCTTGGCCCACCCTGTCTGCCCATTTCCCTGCCTACTGGATAAGCTGCAGATCCTAGTTAACCAGCAGCCTACTTCTTTCTACCCCAACCCCCTAGAATTGCCTTATGACTGTCCCCTGCATGCTTGAATTCCACCACTGTTTTTGACTCCACGACTCTCTCTGGAAGGCCGCCCATGCAGCCACAACCTCTGTGAAAAAAATACTCCTTAAATTACCTCTGAGCCCGCCCCATCTACAAATTCAGCCCCTTGTTCTTGCACACCTCTTTTGAAAGATGCTACCCTCTTGGACTTTGTTGATTCCCCTGAGGTACTTGAAAGTTTCTATCATGTCCCCCCCTCTCCCTCCTTTCCTCGAGGCTATACATATTAAGCTCCTTAAGTCTCTCTTCATATGTCTTCCAGTGCAGACCCTGCACCATTTTAGTTGCCCTCCTCTGAACAGCTTCCATCCTGTCTATGTCTTTGCGAAGACTGGGTTTCCAGAACTGCATACTGTACTTCAGATGGGGTCTGACCAGCTGTCTGTACAGAGGGATAATAACTTCCTGTTTTCTACTGGTGATGCCTCTCCCTATGCATCCCAGTATCCCCCCAGCCATCCTTGCTGCCCTCTCACATTGCTTGCCCACCTTTAGGTCATCTGATATGACTACCCCCAGGTCCCTTTCCATTTTTGTTGTTGTTAGTATCTCACTCCCACACTGTGTACTCTTCCCCTGGGTTTTTGTTTCCCAGGTGCATTACCTTGCACTTCTTAGCATTGAATCTAAGCTGCCATACATTTGACCATTCTTCTAACCTTGCCAAGTCCCTTTTCATCCTTTCCACCCCACCTTGTGCATCAACTCTGTTGCAGATCTTTGTGTCATCTGCAAAGAGACATACTTTTCCTTCCAGTCCCTCTGCAATGTTGCTTATAAAGACATTGAAGAGGACCGGTCCTAATACTGAACCCTGTGGTACCCCACTAGTAACCCCCCTTTCTTCAGAGTGGACTCCATTTACTATTACTCTCTGTGTCCTATTCTCCAGCCAATTTTTTACCCAGGCTGTCATCTTGGGACCCACTCCCAGGCTGGCTAACTTGTATATTAATCTTTTGTGTGGGACTGTGTCAAATGCCTTGCTAAAGTCTAGGTAGGCCATGTCCACAGCCCCTCCCTGATCTACTACTTTGGTCACCCAGTCAAAGAAATCTATCAGATTTGTCTGGCATGACCTTCCGCTGTGAATCCATGCTGCCTTGGGTCCTGAGCCCCTCTGGCCTCTAGATACTCGACAATTCTTTCCTTCAGAAGTGATTCCATCATTTTCCTACCACTGAGGTTAAACTAACAGGTCTGTAGTTTCCTGCTTCTGCCTTGCTCCCACTTTTGTGAAGGGAATCACATCTGCCCTTCTCCAGTCCTTGGGTACCACCCCATCCTCCCATGATTTGTTAAACAGGGTAGTCAGTGGTGTCACTAATTCCACCCTTAGTTCTTTAGAATTCTGGGATGAATCCATCAGGCCCCATTACTTTGTCCACCTTCAATTTTAAGAGTTCTTTCAGAACCCTTTCTTCTGTAAATGGGCTGGTATCAACTTCTGTATCCAGAGTGTTTCTACTGTTTGTTTTAGGTACCTCCCTCTTCCTTTGTAAATACTGAGCAAAAATATTTGTTTAGTATCTCTGCCTTTTCACAGTCACCCTCTGCCCACCCTCCCCAATTAAGCCTCACTATCCCCCCTTGGTCTTCCTTCGCCCCTGATGTACCTATAAAAGGTTTTATCCCCTTCTTAACTGAGTTGGCTATCTTTCCTCAGTTTGGGCCTTTGCTGTTCTGACTGCCTTCCCAGCTTCCTTTGCTTTAACTGATACAGTTCTCTGTCCTGCTCCTTCTGTGATTCCTTGTACTTCCTGAAAGCTTTTTCTCTTGAACCTTCACTGCCACTTCCTTTGAGAACCATAGTGGTTTCTTACATCGTTTAGTTTTGTTTATTTGCTTGACACAAAGGCTTGTTACCTCTGTGATGGCAGTTTTTATTATTCCCCATTGTTCTTCCACCCCTCCTTCCTGCCCATTTGCTAGTGCATTCCTTAGGCACTCACCCATTTTGGCAAAGTCACCCTCCTAAAGTCCAGTACCTTTGCCTTTGTATGGCTTGACTCTACTGCTGTGTTTATTGTGAACCATACTGTTCGATGGTTGCTAGTTCCCAGATGGCTACCCACTTCTACATCTGTGATCCTCTCTTCATCTCCATTTGAGAGAACCAGGTCTAAGATTGCTCCCTCTCGAGTGGGCTCCAATACTAGTTGTCTAAGGCATGCCCCCCTGTAGGGCATCTAGAATAACCCCACTCTTCGAAGTGGCTGCTGCAACTACACTCCAGTTAACTTCTGGCATATTCAGATCACCCATCAGCAATATCTCCCCTTTTTGTTGGAGTTGGAGATGCCGACATTTAGTGGTAAACTGGAAAGTTCTAGTCGTCGTACGCTACAGTGGGACCATGAGGCCGATGCTGGTGAGTCGACAGCGGGAAAAGAACTGGGGATTCTGGGGGACCACCCCCTTTTATACAATGCCTGACGGGGGTGGGACTGACGTCAGGGGTGGTCCCTGCTGGATACCTCTAGTTAGAAAATTTCCGTGGGGTCCTGGCACCTGCCGGCTTCAGTCCAAATGGTGTAACCTGCTGCAAGAGCTGTTTCTCGAAGTAAGATCTTAAATGTAACTCCCCAGGTCAGGGCTGGTCCTCTTTTACTCGTGGTTCTGGCATTCAATCCACAGGGTCGGAGAAGGATGGCAGGGGCAATTAGTCAAGCTGGAGCCTTAAGCTGTACAAACAGGATGGTAGCAATCCTGGCTGAAGCTGGAGTCCAGCAGCTCATCACCTTCTGTGCAGGGTGGATCAGAAACTGGATCAGGGCCACATATTCACCCCTCACACTTCCAGGGCAAACAATGGGCAATGCCCAATGGTAGCACCACTTAGCTGACTCCCCAGACTGTCCTAGCCTGGCAAAGTTCTCTTTTCCTGGGGCTCCAGAATCACACAGCCTTTTCACTTTCTCTGCAGCTGGCAGCAGACACTGGCACTGCATTGGCAGCTCGGGTTCACCCCCAGTCAAAAGGGCAAACAATCTCTTGGCAGCTCACCAAATCAGAATTTGGCAGCTTTCTGGCTCCCCAAGCAATGGGAACTCCGCAGGCTTCTACCGACTCAACTTGCTAATGCAACAGTCAGTCTTGGGACAGAAACAACTCAGTGTGGGACACAAACTGGAGACTTTCCATAGGTGCCACAGGAGCTCTCTTAAGTGTGTTGCTGACTCTATAGGCCGAGTCCCCCAGTGGGTAGCAAGAGGCAGGCAAGTCCCCTCGGTTGGCTGCGAAACTGTGGGGTGAGTTTCAACTCAGTCTTCTCACTCTTTAGCATTCCCCTCCTCACCTGCAGAGCCTCCAGCCAGAACTACAACCCCTGAGCTGCATATTCTCCCCCAGTCTGTGCAAACAGCAGGCAGCTTCCATTTGCCAGTATTGCTGCCCATCAACAGAAATCAAAATGCAACAGGCTTATTCAATAACACATTGGCCAAAACTAAAGGCACCAAAACATCGTCCAGTCCCCCTACACAGGAACCTTAGCTGCAGTCTATGGAGCTCCTCGAGTCTTGACTGGGTGACACAGGGTCAGGGGGTCACAAAGATAGCCTCCATATAAACAGTGTATAGAGATATCAAGTTTAAAGTCTTAATGCAGGCAAACTGTTCAGTTTTAATAAACAACCATCACACAATGCGATAGCTGCGCCTCTGTATTGTGATCTGGTTGTGGATTGAGCGCTAACACAGTCTTTGTCTGCCTGAAACATAGAAACATAGACCTTGGCAGCAGATAAGGACTGCTTGGCCCACCTAGTCTGCCAATTTGCCTAACTACAGGATAAGCTGCAGATCCTATTTAACCAATAGCCTATTTCTTCCTACCTCCCACAAAAATGTCTGTCCCGTGCATTCTTGAATTCTCCCCCAGTTTTAGACCCCACAACCTCCTCAGGAAGGCTGTTCCATGCGTCCACCACCCTCTCTGTGAAAAAATACTTCCTCACATTGTCCCTGAGCCGTCCCCCCTCTATCTTCAAATTGTATCCCCTTGTTCTTTCACATCTCGTTTTCTGAAAGATGCTACTCTCTTGGACTTTGTTGATTCCACTGAGGTACTTAAAAGTTTCTATTATGTCCCCTCTCTCCCTCCTTTCCTCAAGAGTTTACATATTAAGCTCCTTTAGTCTCTCCTCGTATGACTTCTCTTGCAGACCCTGCATCATTTTAGTTGCCCTCCTCTGGACTGCCTCCATCCTGTCTATGTCCCTGCGGAGATGGGGTTTCCAGAACTGGACGCAGTACTCCAGTTGGGGTCCCACCAACTGTCTGTACAGCGGGATAACAACTTCCTGTTTTCTGCTGGTGATGCCTCTCCCTATGCACCCCAGTATCCCCCCAGCCCTCCCTACTGCCTTCTCACATTGCTTGCTAATCTTAAGGCCATCTGATATGATTACCCCCAAGTCCCTTCCATTTTTGTTGTTGTTACTACCCCCCTCCCCCAATTGTGTAATCTTCCCCTAGGTTTTTGTTTCCCAGGTGCATTATTTTGCACTTCTTTGCATTGAATCCAAGCTCCCATACTTATGACCATTCCTCCAACCTTGCCAAGTCCCTTCTCATCCTTTCCACACCTCCTTGTGTATCAACCCTGTTGCAGATCTTTGTGTCATCTGCAAAGAAGTATACTTTTCCTTCCAGCCCCTCTGCAATGTCACTTATAAAGACTGGACCCAGTACCGAACCCTGTGGTACCCCACTAGTAACCTCTCTTTCTTCAGAATTACCTATTGTGTCCTGTTGTCCAGTCAATGTTTTATCCAGGCTACCACCCTGAGACCCACTCCCAGGCTGGTTAATTTGACTATTAATATTTTGTGTGGGACTATGTCAAATGCCTTGCTAAAGTGTAGGTAGGACATGTCCACAGCCCCTCCCTGGTCTGCTACTTTGGTCACCTAAAGAAATCTATTAGATTTGTCTGGCATGACCTTCCCGCTATGAACCCATGCTGCCTTGGGTCCTGTGCCCCACTGGCTTCTAGGTACGTAACAATTCTTTCCTTCAGAAGTGATTCCATCACTTTCCCTACCACAGAGGTCAAACTGACAGGTCTATAGTTTCCTGCCTCTGTCTTGCTCCCACTTTTGTGAGGGGAATCACATCTGCTTTCCTCCAGTCCTCAGGTACCACACCATCCTCCCATGATTTGCTAAAAAGGGTAGTCAGTAGTGTTACTAGTTCTCTCCTTAATTCTTTTAGAATTCTGGGGTGAATTCCATCAGGCCCCATTGTTTTGTCCACCTTCTGTTTTAGGAGTTCTTTCAGAACCCTTTCTTCTGTGAAAGGACTGGGATCGACCTCCTATCCAGAGTGCTTCTGTTAATTGGATTAGGCACTTCCCCCTCTTCCTCTTTTGTGAATACTGAGCAAAAGTATTCGTTCAGTATCCCTGTTTTTTCACTGTCCCTCTCTGCCCACCCACGGTCCATTCTATTCAGCCTCACTATCCCTCCCTTTGTCGTTCTACGCTCCCTGATATACCTATAAAAGGTTTTATCCCCCTTCTTAACTGAGTTGGCCATCTTTTCCTCAGTTTGGGCCTTTGCTTGTGCTTTTCTAAGGCACTCTCCCATCTTGCCAAAGTCAGCCCTCCTGAAGTCCAGAACCCTCACTTTTGTATGGCTTGACTCTGTAGCTGAGTTTATCGTGAACCACACTGTTTGGTGGTCACTTGTTCCCAGATGGCTACCCACTTCTAGATCCGAGATCCTCTCATTGTCCCTATTTGAGAGTATGAGGTCTAAGATTGCTCCCTCATGAATGGGTTCCAAAACTAGCTGTCTGAGGCATGCCACCTGAAGGGCATCGAGAATGGCCCTGCTTTTGGATGTGGTGGCAAAGGTGTCTCCAGTTAATATCTGGATATTAAGGTCCCCATCAACAGTAGCTCCCTTCGCTGCCATCCTAAGGATGCCTTCTATGATATCCTTGTCCATTCCCTCCCTGACATGGGGTCTGTATACAACCCTGTGCAGACTGTGGTGCCATTTCCAGTCTCTAAGTTGACCCACAGTGCCTCCTCTCTCCCTGTTTACTCTTTTGTTCAGTTGCTTTTATACCTTCCCTTACATGAGGCTACTCCCCTTTCTCCCTCCCTGTCATGTAAGTTGTGTACCCTGGTGTAACACCCCCGTTGTGGTTCTCTATGTACCATGTTTCTCTGACTGCTACAATATCCAGGCATCCCTGTCGCTAGTGCTGTAGCACTAAGTCCCCCTGTAGCAGGCAGCAACACATTTTGCTGAACAGTCTTGACATTTAAAGCAACAGTACATAAATAAACATTTAAACACTCTTGGCCAGTTTAACTTTTCCTTCTACCCCCCCCTCCAATGGTGCTTCTGAACTCCCCACATGCTTTGGGATCCTAGGAGCCACAGCACACAAAGGCTCAAAATTAGCCACTAATACAGAGTTATAATGGCTGCCGCAGCACTTAGCAGAATACTCAAACAGCCTGTCAGCTCACACATTTGAGTAGACACCAACTTGGATGTGTGCACACAAATAGGTGCAACACTTCACTGCTTGAGCAGCGCTCAGTACACTGTATGAATTGGCGGTAGGCTTCAGCTACTTACACCACTCCCCCACAACCCATAGCAAACAGGCACATAGCATGCTGGCACGAGCATCCAAAGGGCACACCGGGACCCATGACTAGCGGGACTGGACACAGAGAGGCAAACTAGTAAGCCCCACCCAAGGGGGTAGGGGTTACATACTACAGTAGCGTTGTTTCAGGGAGTTTTCCAGGCCGGAGTTGCTCAGAGGAGGAACATGAAATTTACAGCTAGTGGCTATGCTGAGAAATGGTCTCATGAGTTCTAGTAAATGGTGGCATAAAAACACTTATTTCCAAATCTCATCTAGCTGGTGATTTCCATGAGACTAAGGTGAGGAAATTAGATAAAAAATTTAAATAAAGAACGTCAAGAAATAGCCTCACTTCTGGTAAAATAGCGTAGAGTTATTAGCACTTTGTAGGCAGACAGGCATCATCTTATCTTGTAGGTAAAACAGGAAACAAACACTGTAGTTAGAATTGATTGTGTTGTTACATGCATGTCTTTTTGAAACTCAAAGTACGCTTACTAAAAAAAAAAATACTGACTGTGTTATGTGATTAGAAAAAAATGCTACATGTTATTATTTAATTTTCCATTGAGATTACCTTTAGCTGATTCCATCTGAAGCTGTAAGCTATCTGCTTTTTATGCCCTGTATCAGAAATACAAAATACTGGGCCTTAACAATTTTTAGTTGGTTCTGCTGAAATGCCTGTCCTGTGATAGCAGACCCTGAGACAGGGGCAGTTGAACAGGAGTCCTGCTGGCAGATTCTGTAGTAGAGAAAACCATATTTTGTCAGGCCAGAAAGAGGTGAGCAGTAGTCAGGTAGTCTGCTCTGCCTGTAGTTTGAGTAGAACCCTCTGAATGAGAGGGATTGGAGGAAATACATAAAACAACCACCTTTTCCAAGAGAGGACAACGTGTCTCGCCAAAAACCTTCAGGCCCTAGAGCAAGTGAGCAAAAATGCGACAGTTTTGAATTGTGCAGTGATGTAAAAAGGTTAAACTCTGGACAACACCACCTTGTGAAGTGTTAATTTACAAGAAGTCAGCAATTCCTACTTGTGAACCCGTGACTGTGATCAGTTCAGCCAGTCTGACAAGATGTTTTGGACTCCTGCGGAGAAATATGGATGTCAACTGAAAGCCATGAGACAGTGCCCAGTGCCATACTCTCACTGGTTCCCTGCAGACTGGGAAAGAGTGAGTGCCCCCTTGCTTGCTGATACAGTGCGTTACACTGAAGATGTCCATCCTTATCAATAGGAGTCCTGCTCTAAGGTATTCTGCAAAGGCTTGGAGACCAAGAAGAACAGCCCTCATCTCCTGAACATTGATGCAGAGATCTGTCTAGGCTGGTCCACAACCCCTAGGTCTGGAATGGGCCCAGGTTAGCACCCCATCCTAATTTAAAAGCATCCGCTGTAAGGATCTGCACCAGTGTAGGGAAGAAAAATGAGAAACCCTGCAACTACTGCAGTGACTGTCAAAGAGGAGACATGAGAACCATCTGTTCCAATTCATCCATCAACTGTTCCCACTGTGCCTTAAGTATCTAATGGGGGGATTCTCATATGGAGGCAGGCCAATGGGACTATCACAACAGCTGCTGCCATAAGCCCAGGACATGGAGTATTGTTCTGGGAGACACATAATGACTCCTGTGTACCAGATGGGCTTGGGCCACCAGGGCCTTGGTCTTGTTTGTACGCAGAAAAGCAATGTCCATTGCCGTGTCCAGTACTCCACCAATGTACTAGAGACGCTAGCAAGAAAAGGGGGCAGATTTCGGTACTCTGACCACAATACCTAGGTCCTCGAACAATTACAGAGTTATGGATACTGTATACTGAACTACCTTTCTGGACTGGCACTGCAGGAGCAAGTTATTCAGATGAGGGAAGACAAAAAACCCTTCCTGCTGGAGGGCTGTTGCCACAACTGTGAAGCATTTGGTAAATACCCGCTGTGCCGAGGATAAGCTAAAGGGCAAGCCTCAGAACTGATAATGACTGTCTTCCAGCATAAAAGGAAGGTATTGCCTGTGGCAATGTTTGGTTTTGATATGAAGAGCAGTGTCCTTCATATCCAGAGCACAAAGCCAGTCCCCTATTTGTAGTAGGGGGATGAAAGCCTGATGAGACAACATTCAAAACGTTTTATTCGATGAACTGGTTCAAGTCTCTGAGGTCCAATACAGGATGCAGGTCTCCTGTGGATTTAGGAACCAGAAGGTATCTGGAATAGAACCCCCTGTTCCTTTCCTTGGGAGTGACATGTTTGATTGCTTTCTTTAGAATAGGACTGTACTTCTTCTCACAGCAGGGACAAGTGATCCGCAGAATAATGAGGAGGTGGCGGGTATACTGGATGTTTAGACAGCAACCCCAGGGCAAAGCCTTTCTCTGCTATTTCCAGGACCCACTCGTCCGTGGTGATCTACCTCTATTTTGGAAGGTGACGGGGGATCCTTCCTCTCACTTGTACCCCCAGAGTCAACAGTGAAGGGGGGGGGGAGCGGGACCACCTGAACTAGAACCTTTGGTCGCCTTGAATGGACACTAGTAACAGAGGGAATTGGTCAGAGACCTCCTCCCCGACCATGGTACTGTGTATAGTAGCCATGACCACTACGATCTGTAGGCCTGTGAAACACACCCCTATCACATCCTACTGTATTTTGTGGGATCAAGGAATTCACAGACCTGACAGTCATTTTGGATGACTGAAGATCTTTGAGTGTATTATCCAAATCTCTTCCAAATTACTTGGAGCCTCTAAAAGAGGTATTCAGTATAGCCTGCTGAATATCAGCAACAAAGCCAGCTACTCTGGGCCACAAATATTTCCTCAGGCAAATGCCAGAAGCAGCAGCCCTGGCAGAAGCATGAGACACATTATATGCGGATTGTAATAGATGTTTACCAGTATAAAAACCAGCCGCAGTGGCTTTGGTAAGTTCTGCCTTTGCAGGGCTATCAGGGAGAGCCTGAATAATAGTCAGGGCAGATTTCCACAGGCTATTCTTATACTCAGTCATGCAAACCTCACAATTCTTAGTTCCAAACGAGCAGAGGAGTAAGTACGTTTGCCCATTGCATCCAATCTCCTGGATCCTTTGTCACGAGGTAGAAGGCACATCACTTTAGGGACCCTAGAGTGATCATGAACAGCCGTGATTATCACAGAACCAGTTTCTGTCTGTGCAGCATAATATGGCTTGACAGACGGAGTAGGGTACTGCTTGTCAGGCTTTCTGAGGACCACAGGCAAAGTACTAGGCCTATGCCAGGCAACAAAGATAGCATCATCCAATGCAGGGTATACAGGAGGCACTACAATGGTAGGTGCAGCTGTAACTTCTAAAAATGCCAGTAAATTCCTTTTACTGGAGTCTTTCTCCTCACTCTCAAATCCCATGACATCCTGAATGTAGCTGAACAAAGCCAGAAATGAGGGATCTTCAGAAGACCTGGGGTTATAAACCAGAGTCTTCACAGTAAGAGGAGAGGGTATACCTGGAAGGAAAATCTCTTTCACAGGGGTCTTCTTCCCCACTTTCATCCTCCCAATCCTCCTGCATGTCCAAGAGGTCAGGATTGCATTCTACCTTGTCGACATCCTGAATGATGTCAGGAGCAATCGACAGAGCAGGTAACAGAGGCAGTGGCTGTACTGGAGGAACTACAGGCATGCTTGTTATGTTTGCTTGCACGAATGTGCAAGAAACATAGTACAACCATATGAGTTTTCGTAGGTGTGCCTCCCCCACTTCCAATGCCCTGCTTCCTTTTGCAGCTGCGGCTGCACCACGCCAATGAATGTCCGAGCTGTCTATGACAGCTGTTCAGATGCAGTGGCATGCAGTTGAAAGGAAAACACTGCTGCAGACAATTTGCATACTGCCGTGCCGTCGGTAGTATGCAAATTGCTTACGTGGCACTGCATCTGAACTGTCTGTCATAGACAGTTCCCCTTCCCACAAACACATAGGTGCACGTTGGAAGCCCACCGGAGCGTGCTCATGCGTTCCTCCCATACAGCATATGGCCAACGGGGGTGCCCAATCCCCCGTTGGCTCCACACACCCCCAACACACTTCCAGGTGCCATGCTGGGAGCCCACCCCAGCGTGGCAAACGATGTCTGCTGGCCCCCAAACACACTTCCAGGTGCCCACGCTTGGAAGCCCACTCAGCATGGCAAACCTTTCTATCTGACGGGGTGCCCACTACCCTGCTGGCTCCACTGCCCCCAAAAAACTTCCAGCTGCCACGCTGGGAGCCCACCCCAGCGTGGCAAAAGTCCCGCATCATCTTCCTAAAAGAAAAAAAGATCTAAAAACAAAAACGGTCCCCGTTGATTGTCTTACAAATATCCAGTAAGGGAATGTCTCTGGCTGCTGCCACTGAGGCAGCAGTGCCCCTATTGGAATGGGCCCTCAGACCTGAAGGGGGATCCTTCCCTATTCTGCCATAGCAGAACTGAATATAGGCCACAGTCCATCTGGCTATGGTCCTTTTTGTGGCAGAACCTTGTCTATGATCCTTGGTCCTGTCTATGTAGTAGCTGATGGACCTCTTTACATCCAGTCTGTGTAGCCTGCATTCACCTGAGCTGCAATGGTCTGTGAAGAACACAGGTAGAGTGAAAGACTGATTAAGATGAAAGTCTGAGACCACCTTGGGGAGGAATTTCCTGTTGGTTCGAAGGACAGTCTTGTCCCTGCGAGGGTAATGTAGTTGGGCTTCACTGACAGAGCTTGGAGCTCACTAATCCTCCTGGCAGAAGTAATGGCCACTAAAAACAGTCTTTCAAGTCAGAAACTTAAGCTCTGATGAAGACATGGGTTCAAAGGGAGGCTGCATAAGCTGACCTATGCAAATACTGAGATCCCAGGCAGCGGTAGGCTCTCTATGGGGAGAATGGAGGTGTAACAACCCTTTAAAGAACTTCTTGAAGATGGGGTGTGCAACAAGGGAGGGGCCCCTCCCTGCTGACAAGTATGCAGAGACAGCTTTCAAATTCACCCTTAGGGTACAGGGCTGCAGGCGAAGGGATTGCAGATGTACCAGACTGTCCAGGAGAACTGGAAGCCCAGCTTGCTGGGGATCCAAGCCCTTCTAAGAACACCAGATGGAGAACCTCTTCCATTTGGAAGAATAGAGTTTCCTAATGGAAGGTTTCCTGGACACTCTTAGGATGTCCAGGACACTCTCTGAGAGATGCAACCCTGCATACTCTAGGTCCTCAAAAGCCAGGCCCTGAGGCGGAGGAACTGGAGATTGGGGTAGAGGATCCTCCCCTGAGCTGATGTCAGCAGATTGTGTTTCCTGGGGAGATGGATGGGACTGGTTACTGACAGGGATAGGAGCACTGGGTACCATTGTTGCCTGGCCAAGTCTGGGGCTATGAGGATCATGGTCACAGGCTGAGACCTGAGCTTGATTAGGACTCTGAGAATCAGGGGAAAGGGATGAAAAGCATACAGAAACGTGCTTGTCCAATCCAGAAGCAGAGCATCCAGGGGTACTGAACCCCGAATAGGCCTGCAACAGAACAGAGGCAACTGGTGATTGTCTGGAGCTGCAAAGATGTCCATCTCTGGAGTCCCCCACCTCCTGAATACTGACAGGAGGGCTTGTCTGTTCAGGACCCACTTGTGATGGCCCGGACTGATCCTGCTCAGAGCATCTGCTAACACATTGTCCTTCTCTGGTACGTGGACTGCTGACAGGGAGATGTCCAAGGAGTAGGCCAGACTCCAAATCCTCATGGATTCTGTGTACAGAGGAGGGAGGACCTTGTTCCCCCTGCTTGTTGATGTAGTACATCGTGGTGGTATTGTCTGTCCTGACTCGAACCATCTTCCCCTGCAACTGGTCGGCGAATGCCTGTATAGCCAGGAATACAGCCCTGAGCTCTAGGAGGCTGATGTGCAACAGCGACTCCTGAAGCAGCCAGTTCCCAAGAGCTGTGTGCGCTCCTTGAGGGTTTGTCTTTTTAGGGACTTGTGGATAGGGATGGACAGACCCTGTGAAACAGGGAGGTCCATCATCTCCCTATAACCTTCCTCCTCATCCCCCTCTGCCTGGCCTCCTGGACAGAGAACTGCAGGGTCTCTGCTAGCTGCCTCATGAAGGAAAAATGGGAGGTAGCCTCAGAAGGAGCCTGAGGAGGAGACTCATATTCAGGATGATCCGGGGAAACCTCTGGATCAATAGGTTCCCCTTCATCCTTCTCCTTAGGATCATACTCATAGTCTGATTTAGAATACTCTTCAAGATCCAAAGGACCAGAGGGAGTTGAACTGGTAGGCACCTGAACCGGTGACTGCCCGACCGGTTGCTGAGTCAGTTCACCAAAACCGGACTGCAGAGACTGGACTATCTGGCTGTTTACGTGGTTCCGAACTGGACTTCTTGGCTTTTTTAGACGGCGCGGTATCTGGGGTTGAATCCGACCATCTCTTAGAGCATGAAGGCTCGCGCTGATCAGAAGGTTCTATAACTGGACTGTCCGGTTTGGTTGAACCGAACTCAACATCCTGGGACGATTTCTCCATCCTTTCCGTCAGCTTGCCCAATCTTCTGTTAGGGTAGATTGAGGGAAACTGTTGCAAATTACACAGTCTGCTTGCAAGTGGTCAAAACTCAAGCAGTACAGACAGATAAGGTGAGGGTTGACCTTAGCAGACTACTCACCATACTCAGTGCAACGCTGATACCCAGTGGGACCAGTTTTTCTCTTGGGTTTCTATGACATAACCCCTCTAATTTAGCACTTAATCCAGTGGCTTAGTTAGGCCGGTTAAGTTATGCCCAAATAGAAATTTTTTATCCAAAGGTGGCTTAGTTAGGCTTAGATAAAGTAAAAAAAAGTTTGCCCCTGGTGGCTTAGTTAGGCCGGGTAAAGAGAAGAACCAGGTCTGACGACCAGCGGTTCAGTGCCGGTTGGAGGAAAAAAAAAAAAAAAAAACTTGGTTAGTCAAGACCTTGCACTGGTGTCCCAAAACTAGAGAAAAATAAAACACTTAACTTTTAGAAGAAGAATTTAAATTTTCAGTCTCCTCGGAGTTGACGGAACCAATCGGAAACTGAACCACTTACCCAACTGGGAAACTGTGATATACCGAGGAAACTGTTCAAAAACACTGAATAATACTATGAAAAAAATTTATGAAACAGACAGAAAAAATGACGATTTTACTCTGGAAGCCGAGAAGAAGAGGAGCAATCTCCGAGGCCTCTTCACTGGCAGGCGGAGTAAAGAATCTGATCAGTTACTAGAATGTACTGAGGATGCTAGTTTGAAAACAGAACTCGAGCTCAACGTTCTATGCACTTGCACAGAATTTAATTCATTGTTCTCCAGGGCAGCTGAACCAGTTGGTCATACTGCATTTGTCAGAATACAGCAAGACTTCACGTTGTTTGAAATAATGTAACTCTGCGGGGTCTGCCACCCACCCGCTAGAGCACTCTGCCAGAGTACTCAGCCGGAGGAATCAGCCAGACACTAAACCACTGTCTCTTGAAAGACTAAACAAAGCAATGAGACCAGATGGGGTACACCCTAGAGTATAGAAAAAACTCAAGGAGGTACTAGTTGCAGCTCTGACAGTCCTTTTCAGCAATTCTCTAGAAACCGGTGAAGTTCGGGAGGACTGAATAAGGGCAGATGTAGTCCCTCCTCATAAAAGAGGTAGCAGGGAGAAGGCTGGAAATTACAGGTCAGTCAGTCTTACCTCGGTGGTGGGAAAGCTAATGGAATTATTGTTGAAGGAGAGGATAGTGGATTATTGAGGTAAATGGGTTACAAGATCAGAGACAGTATGGGTTTACAGGAGGGAGGTAATGTCAAATAAATCTGATAAATGTCTTTGATTGGGTGACAAGGAAGTATAGTAGGGTGGTGCAGTGGACGTGGCATACCTAGATTTTTAGTAAGGCATTTGACACTGTTCAACATAGAAGATTATTAAACGGGGTAGCCTAGGAGTGGGACCAAAGGTGTTAAACTGGGTATGGAATTGGTTAAGGGATAAGAGACAGAGGATGGTGGTAAATGGAGTACACTTAGAGGAGGGGATGGTGAAGAGTGGGATACCAGAGGGATCAGTGCTGGGTCTGGTTCTCTTCAATATATGTGACATTTGCAGGAGCTGTAGGGGAAGGTCTGCATCTTTGCAGATAATACCAAGATCTGTAATAGGGTGGACATTCTGCGGTGGTAGTGGAAAGAATGGGCAGAGGCATGAGAAAACTTGAGGAGTAATCTAGGGTATGGCAACTGGGGTTCAGTGTGAAGAAGTGCAAAATAATGCACTTGGGTAACAGATATCCAGAGGCTGAATACAAAATAGAAACGATGATACTGACAACAACCAAGCAGGAGAGAGATCTCAGAGTAATTATCTCAAATGATCTAAAGGTAGCCAGGCAATGTGACAAGGCAGTTGGGAAGGCTAGTGGGATGCTGGGTTGCATAGGAAGAGGTATCACCAGTCGAAGTGGGGAGGAGTTGTTGTTGCCTCTGCATATGACACTAGGGAGACCTCATCTAGAATACCATGTACAGTTCTGGAGACCACATCTACGAAAAGACAGAGAGGTGGTGGTCCAGAGGAGAGTAACTAAAATGGTGAGGGGTCTTCAACAAAAAACTTATGAGGTGAGACTGAAGAAACTCAGTATGTACACCCTGGAGGAGAGGATGGAGTATAATACATGTAAAAGTTCTTCTTCTTCACAGAAAGGGTGGTGGACTCCTGGAACAGTTTACCAGCAGAAGCAGTTAGGGCAAAAACAGTGTGAGGGTTCAAGAAAGTTTGGGATAGAGAATCTGGCTGGGTGGGGGAGGGGGATGAGGGGTGGGAGAAAGAACATGAAATCAAGTAGGGTCTCTGGGTATACTGTGTGTAGGGATAAATGGGCAGACTGGGTGGACCAAGCGGTCCTTATCTGCTGGCAAATTCTACATTTCTATGTATTGTAAGTTATGAAATTAGCATAAAGTTCTACAGTATCTCCGGGGGGTATCAAACTCTGGTGGGATGATGCTTGTCGTAAATCTCATTGATGGATCCCTAAGAAGAAAGAACATTACTATAGTAAATATTTTTTTGTTGTTGTTGTCACAAATAACTAACAATACATGGCTTGTAAATATCACATTGAGTGTGCAGCTGTTCTGTTTACCTTGGAAACCTCGCCATAATTTTTAGGGACATCCCCACAACTCACAATATTTATGCATTCTGGTGATGTCCAGGAAGACTCGATCAAAAACATATTTTAAGAGTTTGCAAGGGTACCTAAACTGCATGCACTTGTATTTTTAATAATGTAATCCAACAACTTTCAGTGTAGGAGCAACACCACATTCCACAATGTTCGACTGAAATGAGTGCTGTACTTACTTAGGTACAGTGTATTGTGATAATAGTGAATGAAACAAAGAAATTACTTTAAGCAATAATGACTAAAGAGCCGGTTATTTTACAACCCCACCCAGACAGTCATTGATTGACAGGAAATGAACGGCTCTGAGTTGTTCTTGCGATTAATTGCAGTAATGACTTGTTTGAGAAGTTTTTTTTTTTTTTTTTTAACTGTTTTTCTGTCTTTGTGGTGCGTTGACAGTTCCGCTGCATGCATGTGGTGTCTCTTACAGATTTCCATTTTCGGGGAGGTATCTTTTTGATCTATGTAGTACATCTTTTTGTAAGTGTTTGGTGGTTAAAGTGGTGACAAAGTGGTCACTGGTGGGTTTTTTTTTTTGTTTTCTGACACATTTTCATTTTTTGTTTGAAAGATTTTGCCATGGTCACAGTACTGCCGGGTGCTATCTGTTACTGATTTTCTGTGTACGGGGATGTATCATGCTGCTCTGTTTAACAGGTGTTTTTGATTACTGTTTGGTGGCAAAAATATTGACAAACTGGTCACTTGTTTTTTTTCCTTTTTCTTGTACAGATTTTTACAGTTGAATTATAGTGCTCAAACAGTTGTCTGGCTGCTGTGCCAGGCACTTCCAGGAGATTTCAGACCGGCACGGCAGCCAGTTGATGACAGTATCTGGTTCATGAATAATTAATCAGACCAATTAGACTTATGAGGCATTCTGGTGCCAGGTTATAATGCTGTTCACCAGCATACTGCAAATATTATGTTAACAGAGCTAACAAGTGGGCATCCTGCTGGACTCACTTCACAGCCACTAATGCTAGCCTCTAAACTCCCCAGCTTGTCCACACATCACTGGTTCCCCCCACCTCCAGCCATCAAGGGGAGGAAGTGTATAGAGACATTGCAAATGACTGGGGTGGGTAAGCTTGGCTGGTTGGAGAGTATAGTGGCCATAATCTGGACTGTCCAGATGGGTATTTTTCTCTGCCGCTCCCCACCTACCTCCCTGAGTGTACACAGGTGGCTGTGACCCCATGGGGTGGAAGCAGCATGTCATCATCTATTCCAGCAAGGACATCACCACCACAGCTCCACCAGAGGCTGCTAGAAGTGCAGTGTGTCATCCTGCGCCCCCCCCCCCCCCAGAAAAGAGCATCCTAAAGACACTCTGTTGCCCACCCTTTCAGTTTCCGCTCATGATGTCCTGGGCTCGGGGTGTGAACCTAGGGTGCACAGCATGCCAGATCAATCCTGTTTTGCTCAGCACCAGACTACCAGCACTACAGTCTCTTTTCACTACACAACCCCTTTGTTTTGCTGCCCCTTCCATTTCTTAGGGACGCCTGAAAGCAGCAGTTTCACCCAGTCAGCAGGGGAGGAGCAGTGTTTGTTCAACAGATACCAATGCCATTCCATAACCAGCTGGCAGAAGGTGCTTACACAATGGGTGGCCCATGCCTTCTCCACTTCCATGCCTCCTCTCTCCCCAAGTGACCACATGTCATTTTCCACCCGTATAAAAGAGTGGAGTGCTGTTATTCTCCCCAACCCCCAGGCCACACAGTCTTATTTGTATGCTTTTCACGAGTCCACTGTGGCTATTGTTTTGTGTTACTGTTGAAAAACCCTACCAGATGACTTGCGTGTGAAAATCTGTGCACCTAAATGTATTTTCATTCCCACTGTTATAGACACATGTTTTGTCATACCTGAGTTTGACGGGCCAATGTCTGCTGCATGTTGTGTCACTCTTGCATCTTTTTCCTTTTGACTGCCCACTGGAGACTGGTGCCTTGTAGTCTGATCCAGTGCAGCTCCAGAAGGTTGAGTAACATACGAGGCAGCAGAAATCCCTTAAAACAAACAAATCAAACACTGTCAAGGTCTGATTAATGTCCTTTGTCATAATATAATACATACACACATAGTAACATTGTAATTTAAGGTGGGAGTGGACTTGATGGATCTAGAGTCCCTTTCCAAGAAAGAACCAACAAGTGTATGCTTGTTATGAAAGGATTTTCTAAGGACACACTGCGTAACGTTCAGGGGAAAAGAAAAAGATCCTTTCCTTCCTGGCCCAGTGGCACAGGTGGAGTGTTACATGTTCAGATATGGGCGACCTAGTTTAGCACTGCATGCCCGACCTCTACTCTTGGCTGGTCGTGTCTGCGGAGGCAGTGCTCTTAGGTTACAGCAGGAGGGAGGATCACTGGTGCAACAGCACTTTCTGCTGGGACACTGGAGAAACTCTGGATGGCATGGGTGACCTTGCGGAGCACCCCACTGGTTAAGGGTGGTGCTAGAGGTTCCAATGCTGATTGGGTGGAGGGTATGACATAACAGGAAAATGCCTGGCTTATGAATGACATCACTGGCTCACTCCACATCACTACCCCGGAGTGGATGTCTCAGTCCCCTCCACAATGCAACCCAAACCTGCAGATCTGAGCGAGGGCAAACTGGAGTGCTTTTCCATGGGTCAAGAACTGCTGTGTACTGATGCCTGGATTCTTGTGTCGTGGAAAATAAAACTCTTTGTACTTTATATCCGCACATACTCTGCATTCTTCCTGCTGTGTATGCTATTTAACTCCTTTCTCCCCTTCTCCGTGTTGCACTTGGAAACCAGCATTGGCTCAGTGTGCCTTTCCCGATTTACCAATGTTCAAATAAATAAACTTTCCCGAAGTTCCAGCTTTGTGTTTTTGCATGTTGGAGGCTGTGTTATTTTGTTTCTTGTTGGTGTTTTGGAGGTTTACTCCAATTTGGTGGCACCTCTGAAATGACTGCCATTTTTTCAACATGTGTTTTTATGCAAGCCACATCGGGTTGCATGGGTCCACCATGGGGGATCTTTCCCATGGGGTGGGATAATGCCAGGCAACTTTGGATCAGATGGTTAGCAAGATGGAACCAATGAGGTTGACAGGACACACAAGTCCAGACTGTCCGAAGTAGAAAAGAGGTGGGAGGCAGCCTGGAAGATAAAAAAAGATATAAAAAGAAGTACTGTAGGTGCCATCACACAAGGGATGACAGCAATGGGAGGGAGGAAGCCTGAAGAGGCAACAGAAGGGCGAACAGCAGCAGGATTCAAAATGAAGTTAAAGCAGTGCCTGAGTGAGCTGGCCATGTGGCGTAGTGGGCTGAGGCACTGGTGCCTCACCATCTGCCACCTGCCACACTGGCGATCCAGGTTCAGCAACGGCCTTGGGAAACTCAGGGTTTGGCTGGGGGGAGGAGTGAGCATCCACAGACAACTCTCCTCCTCTGGGAAGGGGGGACAGCCTTTGCTGCTAGGTGGTGCAGCACATGGATGCCTCTCAGAGGGATGGGTGCAGGCATCTGAGTGCACATGGCATCTTTAGGACACACGCCCATGATCCTGCATGTGAGCCCACCTCCAGGAAGGGGAGAAAACTCAGTGGAAATGTCCCAGGTGAACTAAATGACTCCGGCTGCCCGCAGGCCCTGCATCCAATGACTCAAGCTCTACCACCATCGCCCGGATCCGTGCCTTGGTGGAGGTAGAGCCCCCTGCTGACAAAGACGTAAGCCCTGAGGGGAACAAGTGTGTAGATAGGTAAATTCAGGTAGAAGGCGGGGTGACGGGGCTGGGGCAGTCGGCATGATGTGGGTCAGCCGGGGTGCAATGAGGACCAACAAATAATGGGAAAAACAAAACAGAAAAGGAGTGCCTGAGCAGAACAGGGAATAGTGGATATTACTGCTATGGCATTAGGAGGCAGATCTGTTGAACCCTTGATCTTATTCTGTCCTATTACTACTGTGTCACTATGTAACAAGAGGGTCAATCTGAAAGACCATTAATTATATTCAGTCCTATTACTACTGTGTCACTATGTAACAAGAGGGAAGATCTGATGGATTCACAGATTCATAAATATGTGTCAGCAGAAAAGGACCTTCTTGGCCCATCGAGTCTGCCTATTCCCTCCCTCTTTACTTGCCCCCACACTGATTCCTCCCTTCTTCACCTTGACAACCCCTTATGTTTGTCCCATGCCCTCTTGAGTCCCTCCACTATACCAGCCTCCACCACCTCCTCTAGCAGACTGTTCCAGGGTGCCACCACTCTCTTGGTGAAGTAATGTTTCCTAATGTCTCCCTTGAACCTACCCCCCCCACCCTCAGTCCATGCTCTCTATTGTTTGCATCTACCTTCCCTGAGAATAATATCTCTTCCCCCACTTTATTGATCGCCTTCACATATTTGAATGTTTCTGTCATGTCCCTCCTCTCCCTTCTGGTCTCCAGCAGGTATAAATCCAACACCCTCAGCCTCTCCTCGTATGTCTTCCCACTCAGCCCACGTACCATTTTAGTGTCCCTTCTCTGCACCCTTCCCATGCCATCTGTTTCCTTGTGCAGATGGGATCTCCAGAACTGAACCCCGTACTCCAGGTGTGGCCTCACCATGGAACTGTAAAGTGGCATCAGCACCTCCCTTTTTCTACTAGTTATCCCCCTGCCTATGCATATTAGCATTCTGTTTGCTTTGCCCACTGCCTTGCTGCATTGGGTCCCTATCTTAAGGTTGTCAGTGATAATGATTCCCAAATCCTTATCCTGCTCAGATGCAACCATTTCCTCACCACCCAGTGTGTATGTGGTTTATGGATACTTCTGCCCAAGTACATCACTGTGCATTTTTTGGCACTGAATTTCAGCTGCCATGTTTCCGACCTCCCTTTCAGCAACCTTAGATCTTTATTCATAGCTTCCACTCCTTCTGGGGTGTCCACCCTGTTGCAGATTTTTGAGTCATCTGCAAAAAGGCAGACCCTCCCCTGCAGCTCCTCTGCTATGCTGCTGATGTAGATGTTAAACAGAATGGGACCCAGCACTGACCCCTGGTGGGACCCTGTTCTTCACCTCTACCTCCTCAGAATGCACCCCATTGACCAACACTCACTGGCTTCTACCTGTCAGCAGACTTTCCACCCACATTGTTATTTTCTGTCCCACCCCCAAATTCTCCAGCTTATTAACCAGTCTTCTGTGTGGCACAGTGTCTAAGGCCTTTCCAAAGTCCAGGCCCACTGCCTCCTTGATCAACCACCCTTGTCACCCCATCGAAGAACTCAATCAGGTTCATCTGACATGATCATCCCCAAGTGAAGCCATGCTGACGAATGTCTTGCAGCCCCCCATCTTCAAAGTAGCTAACCACCCTTTCTTTCAATAATGCCCCCATCACCTTACCCACCACTGATGTGAGGTTGACCAGACGATAATTGCCAGCCTCCTCCCTGCTGCCACTTTAATGAAGTGGCACCACATCCGCATTCTTCCAGTCCTCTGGCAGCCACCCTGTATCTAGGGACAAGTTAAATAATCTCGCTAGTGGTGCAATTCTCTCCTCCGTTTCTATTTTTGCCTTCCTAATCCTCTGCCCTGCCACCCTCGGTTTCTCTCTGTAAGTTTCCCCTTCCTCCTTCCCCCGTGTCCTCTTATATTCTCTGAATGCCCTTTTCTTCTCCCCTATTACCCCCCTCACTTTCCTATTGAACCACAGTGGTCTCCTCATTCTTTTGCTATTTCTCAACTTCCATATACAGCTCTCTGTGTCCTTAAGTAGCCCCCCCCCTTGATCTTATTCCATAGTTCCTCCCCCCCATCTCCTCCATCCCTTTCATTTCATTCCAGAATATCTCCCTCATCCTGGGAAAATCTGCCCGCCTGAAGTCCATGACCTTCATGATGGCTTGACTCACTTCATACCCCGCTCTAACCCTGAAGCCCATTGTGTTATGATCACTTTCTCCTAAGCTGACCCCCACCCCACTCCCTCCGCACTATTTCCATTGGTGAGTAAGGACACTATGCTCCATAGTGGGCACCCTAAACAGCTGCTGCAAGAAGGCTCCCTGGAGGGTCCCTAGGATCTCCCTGCTCCTAGCCGACCTTGCTGCTGGGATATTCCAGTCTATATCTGGGAGGTTAAGGTCACCCACCAGCAGAATCGCCCCCTTCAGTGCCATCCATTGAACCTCCCACAGCATCTGCATGTCCATTTCCTCACTCTGCACACCAGCCTCAGCTTTATCGATGACCCAGACTTTCTCTCTAGTGTAACACACATGCTTTCTACATTCCCCCAGCTCTTCTTGCCCTTCCATGACCTTAATACCCTCCCCGATGTACAGCGCAACCCCCCCCCCACCACCAGTCCTATCCCTCCTGAATAACCTATACCACAGGATCCCTACTTCCCAGGCCTAGTGCTCAGATCACCATGTCTCTGTTATGGCTACAATATCCAGCCCCTCCGCCTCCATTATTGCTTCTACCATCTTATTCCCCCAGCATTGTGCATTTGGATCATTGATCATAATCTGTCTTATTACTTCTGTGTTACTATGTAACAAGGGAGAAGATCTGATGAACCATTGATCGTATTCTGTCTTACTGTTACTGTGTAAGAAGGGGGACAGATTTAATGGCCCACTAATCATATTCTGTTTTACTACTCTGTCACTATGTAACAAGGGAGAAGATCTCATGGACCACTGATCATCATATTCTGTTTTATTACTACTGTGTAACTATGTAATGGGAACAGATTTGAAGTCTTATTCTGTCTCAACAGAACTGTGTAACTATGTAACCGTGGGACAGATCTGATGAACCATTACCCATATTCTGTCTTATTACCGTTATGTTACTGTGTAACAAGGCAGTAGCATCTGATGAACGATCGTCTTATTCTGTCCTAATACTACTTTATATAACAGTTGTAGACATAAATGCAACAGAATAAACCTGATATTTTTGGACCCACTTCGCAAGATATCATGCGCATGTCCTAGCAGATAGCTAGACAATTGGGCAGACTAGGTGGGCCTGTCTGTCCTTTTCTGCCATCACATTTCTATGGATCTAAGAATCTATATTATGATTTCTTGCATGTCAGGGTATGTCACAACTGAAATCTAGCAATGCTGAGTAAATTTCAATGGGACACTGACCCAAACTGCAGCTTTCACAATGCAGATGACATTCCAATAACCATGTGTGGCACTGAATTCAGCAGTTGAAATCAAAGAAATTAAATCTTCATGGAAACAGAATATTTAAAAGCTATAACTAATATACTGATGTTGTATAAAGTGAATATGAAATTGTCTGACTCAAAATATCGAGTTTATTATCACTTGTGAGAGTGCAGGACTTTCAAAACTCACCTGTGGCTCCGTCACTTGTGAGTTATGGTCCTGCCCCCTCACACTCAAAGATAAATTGCATATTTTGAGTCATACCATTGTGTAGTTCCTATTATGTTACTATGTAACAGGGGGCAGATGTGATGACCCATCAGTCTTATTCACTCTCAGTACTATATTACTATTTTACGGGCAAATCTTGATTAGTATTTGCCGTATTGGTCCTTACAAGAACAGATCCAGAAGAAAATCTAAAAAGGTATCAAATCATTTGCTTCTGGATCTAATTTACGGGCAGGCAGATCTTCTAGACCGCTGGTCTTATTCAGAGTCAGTACTATTATGTTACTATTCTACGGGCAGGCAGATCTTCTGGACCGCTGGTCTTATTCAGTCTCAGTACTATTATGTTACTATGTAACAGGGAGCAGATCTGATGGATCGCTGGTCTTATTCAGTCTCAGTACTACTATGTTACTATGTGATGGGGAGCAGAGGACCATTGGACTTACTCAGACTCAGCACTGTTATGTTACTACTGTATATAATTTGGGGGCAGATCTGATGGACCACTGGTCTTATTCAGTCTCGGTATTATTATGTTACTATGTAAGGGGGTTCAGATCCGATGGACCTCTGATCTTATTCAGTCTCAGTACTATTATGTTACTATGTAAGGGGGGAGCAGATCTGAGAGACCTGTGGTCTTATTCATTCTCAGTACTACTGTGTTACTATGAAACAGGACACAGATCTGATGGACCACCAGTCTTATTTAGTCTCAGTACTTTCATGTTACAATGCAACGGGGAGCAGATCTCATGGACCGCTGGCCTTATTCAGTCTCAGCACTATTATGCCATTATGTAAGGGGCAGGCAGATCTGATGTCTCAGTACTATTATGTTATAGCATAACGAGGGCAGTTCTGATGGACCGCTGGTCTTACTAGGTCTCAGAACTATTATTATGTTGCTATGCAACAGGGACAGATCTTATGGACCACTGGTCTTACTCGTCTTAGTATTATTATATTATAATGTAACAGAGGGCAAGCCTGACTAACCATCGACCTTTTTCTGTCCCGATGTGTGACCCCACCTGGAGTACTGAGTACAGTTCTGGGGGCTACACCTCCACAAAGGCATTGACAGGATGGAAGCAGTGCAGAGGAGGGCTACCAAAATGGTGAGAGGGGTTGCACGAGAAACCATATGATAAGAGAATGCAGGAGCTCAACATGTATTCCCTGGAGAAGAGAACAGCGAGCAGGGTCATGTTTGAGACCTATAAGTGCCTCACAGGGGTAAACAAGGTGCAGGAGGGCAGGCAGGTAGGTCAAATCTATTAATGTGGCACCCAACCCCGGAGGCTCTGGGCACCTCACACAATCAAAAACAGGCATGATAGCAATAACAATAAAATAAAGCTCTAAAGAGTTATATAACATTTTTAAATACAAGCATAAATAATTTTATAAATAGTTAATAAATAAAACAATAAAACAGAATTTAAAACATTATTGGTAGTCTGGAAAAGCCATTTTAAATAGATGCGTCTTTAGGCCCCTCTTGAATACCTCCATCAACGGGGCCTCCCTTCCAGATCAAGGAAGAGAGTTCTAGAGGGCCGGGATGGCCACCTTGAAAGCTCGATCACCAGAGGTTTTCAGCCTGGCCCTCAGAATCACAAGGAGGCCCCTGGTGGAGAAGTGAAGGGAACAGGCTGGAGTGGCAGGGGTAAGGATATCTGCCAGGTAACCAGAGCCCAATCCATACAGGGCCTTGTAGGTGAGCAAGCCCACCTTAAAGATGATCCTCCATCTAACAGGCAGCCAGTGCAGATTTCGCAGGAGTGGAGTCACATGATATGACATGACATAGACAGGCCCATCAGTAACCTGGCAGCTACGTTCTGCACCATCTGCAGCCGGCAGAGAGTCCTTCCACAGACCTTGAAGTATAGAGCGTTGCAGTAGTCAAGCCTGGAAGTAACAAAGGCAAGTACTAGAGATGGCAGGTCCATGGGTGAACTAGGGGTTTAATCTGGGTGACATTTCTTAAGTGGTAAAAACCACTTTGGATAACAGAGGGGAATCCCTCTCAGTGGGGGAAGAATACCAGAATATGGAGGCATGCTATGAAGCTTGGGGGGAATTTAAGAGGGATGTTAGATAGATAGATGGATGGATACCTAGATAGATCATTTATTAAGCACCCACTTCCGCAGATTCTGGGTGCTATACAAACAACAATAAAATAAACTAGTTAACAGAACCAACCAATACGCAACTTATGACATAATTAAAATATCACAACAATTCCAAATCCATTCAGCAGTTAGTCATAAAAGGAATAAATATGTTTTGAGGCCCTTCTTAAAAGCTTCTACCAAGGGAGCCCTCCTCAGATTTTCAGACAAAGAGTTCCACAAGGTGGGTGCAGCAACTGAGAATGCCACATCTCCATAACGCTGTAGCCTCACCCTGGGAGCCTCAAGGAGGGCTCCCCCGGCAGAACGGAGTGCCCGGGAGGGATGATAGGGGACAAGGAGATTTTGCAGATAAACAGGCACCCCACTGTGTAGGGTTTTGTAGGTCAGGAGCCCTACCTTGAAGACAATCCTCCACTTGACCGGCAGCCAGTGCAGTTCGCAGAGGACAGGGGTGATATGCTCAGATCTCCTAGCACCCGTCAGTAATCTTGCTGCCGCGTTCTGCACCAGCTGCAGTCTGTGGAGGTTGCCTCCAGATAACCGTAGGTGCAGGGCATTACAGTAGTCGAGTCTGGAGGTGATGAAGGCATGTACTAGTGTGGGCAGGTCATCAGGTGGAATTGGGGATCGGATTCGGGTGATATTTTGGAAATGATAAAAACCACTCCTGATGACAGCAGACACTTGGACATCCATGGTCAGTCTGTCATCCAGGATCACGTCCAAATCCTTCACCTGTCTGGAGGGGACAAGAGGAACACCTCCTAACACTAGGTCAGAGGGCACCCCACACCCCTTCCTCCCCCTTGATGACCTGGATCCACCACCAGCATCTCAGTCTTGTCTGGGTTTAATCTAAGCCAATTTTGAGCCATCCATGACTGGATCTCCTCGAGGCAGTTGTTAAACGCAGCAACCGAAACCTGGTTCTCAGGTGCACAGGACAGATGCAGCCAGGTGTCATCTGCATAACAGTGAAAACTCAGTCCATATCGCCCGATGATGTCCCCCAGTGGCAGCATGTACACCGTGAGCAACAAGGGCAACAGGACCGAACCTTGAGGAACTCCACAGTACAGAGGCTCCGGGGCAGATGAGGCAAGCCCCATCTTTACCCTTTGCACTCTGCCTGTTAGGTATGACCTGAACCAGCAGATGATCTTACCAGACAGGCCACACCAGAACTGCAAGCGGTCAAGCAGCACCTTATGATCCATTGTGCCAAATGCCACGGAGAGGTCAAGGAGGACTAAGATGGTACGGTCTCTCCTATCCCTCTCCATCAGGAGGTCATTCAACACCCTCACCAGGGTGGTCTCTGTGCTATGCCTTGTTCGGAAACCAGACTGAAATGGCTCATAGGAAGATGAAGAGGTGAGGTGCCTCTCAAGCTGAACAACCTCCACTTTTTCAATAACCTTCCTTAAAAATGGGAGGTTCGACACTGGTCTGTCGTTAGTGAGGCAGTCTGGGTCCACAGAAGGCTTTTTTTAAAAGGGTTCTAACCAAGGCCTCTTTCAAAGCCTGTGGAAAGATCCCACTACTCAAGGAACTCCAGACAGTCTCTGCAACCACAGGTCCTAACAGGTCCAAACACCTGACCAGAAGCCAGGTTGGTTCTGGGTCGAGAAACATTGGGTAGGTTGTAGCTCAGAGAGTATCCCAGCCACCTCCTCCACCCAACTAGCTCAAACTCCTCCCAGACAGGAGGAATGACTCTACACCTCTCAGACAGACCACTGACGCCCTTTCGAGAGGCACTCGAGGAGACCTCTGCCCTAATGGAGGACACCTTGTCGGCAAAGAACAGAGCCAGCTCCTCACACCTAACAACTGAACCCACTCCCCCAACACACAGTCAGGGTGTAACAACCTGTCCACTGTGCAGAAGAGCTGAGCTGGTCTATTCCTCGCTGCAGCAATCTCTCTAGACAGAAATTCTGCCTTCTTCCAAGAGACTGCCCCTGATACTCAGCATAATGTGACTTCAGGGCCAATCTGTCTCCCTCCAGTCGAGATCTCCTCCAGCGCCTCTCCAACCTCCACCCCTTTGTCTTTAAGCAACGCAGATCTTCATCAAACCACAAGGGTCTGCAGCATATAGACAAAGGGCGGAAACAAATGGGTGCAATGGAGTCAAAGGCGACAGAGACGGCCCTATAATAAGCCACCACCACCTCCTCCTCCTTAGGAAATACTTCTTCACAAAAAGGGTGGAGGATGCCTGGAATAGTCTGCCAGAAGAGGTAGTGGGGGTGAAGACAGTGGAAAGCTTCAAACATATGTGGGATAGGCTCACAGGCATAACAGGCAGAGGGTAAGGGAGGAGGGAGAGACACCTGTGATCAAATAGGATCCAGGATGTAATAATAGACAAGGTAAACAAGACAGACTAGATGGGTCTACTGGTTCTGCCAACACATTCTATGTTTCTATATGTTACTACCTCACAATAGCATTCATCTGATAATTGTCTTAACCACTGTAAGACCAATGTGACACCATGCTGGAAAACCAAAACCCTCCTCATACCTAAGAATGTCAACTAATATAGAATACATACACTGAAACTTTGCTATTGTGCGTTTGTGACTTTTTCCTTCAATACATAAAAACCCATCTCCAACACAATGGCTGGTGGAGCAAAATAAGGTTGGGGGAGTTGGAAGAGAGGGACAGCTGCCACACTGCTTTTCCACCCAGTTGCGTTTCACACAAAACTTGTTCTTAGTTGCAGTGTAAATGAGTTGCCCAGATGTCAGTAGGTACAAATATATCCTATACAAAAATTAACAATAAAACAATTACAGTACAAGTTCAGCCAGGTGGGGCTGTGGCAGGTATCTACTCTCTACTCTGGTGACACGAGTTCTGAAAAACTTGGGTTGGGGAGACCAGCTGGAGTAAGGAGCGACAAGCATCCTGCTGGACAGCTCTCCTTCTGGGATTAGGGATCCCATCCTCTGCAGTCAGTGATACTATAGCACTCCAAACCCCCGCAAGTAGCGTAGTGCTACAGAATGAAAATATCGAACATTATGCTATATTAACAATTCGCTACTTGCGTTAATTATGTGTTGTTCGACTGCTGTCACAAATAAAACTCAGCAAAGAAAAATTAAGGGGGGTGGATTGCCCCCACTATAAATACAGTATAGCTAGTTATGTCTTTCTGTGAAAATCCCAGAGTTCCAGGGCTGAATTTAAGTGTTTTATTCTTGTTTTTGGAGTGTGCTGTGATGGTGATTTCACTGAAATATATAACTGTAATGTATTTTTAATGCGGGGCTCCATCCCTATACCCCCTTAATTTTTCTTTTTGAGAAAAGAGCTTCTTGTACAGTGGTAGCAGGCAGTGAAGTGATTGCAGTGGCAGGGAGTAAGGAGTAGGAGTGTAAGAGTGTTAGTGTCACGATGCATATGTTGATGTCAACATACTGTATCTTTTAGCGTAAACAAAAATGTAACGTAAGGGAGTCCGGAGTGCTATTTACCCTGCTATCTGACCGACGCCTAGTGGAGACGGGGTGGCAGCACATGTTAAGGCTGCTACATTGTGGGATCTGCTGCAGACACTGATGTGCGCTTGTGAACAACTGCGCATGATCAGGCTGTCATCACACCCCAGCAGCCCCCTCAGAGTGAAAATGGTGGGGAAAAAACTGAAGCGGCAGGATGGTGATTGGACTGTTTGCAGGCCCCACACCAATGACCAGGCACCCGGCTCCCAGACCAGATCCCTGAATTGATGGGGAAGTTGTGCTCCCCAGGGACTCCTCTGTGGGGGTAATGCCACAGACGCAATAAGGAGGCTAGGATAAGTACCTGGGGAAGACTGGAGATGGAACTGGAGGGAGGGAGGCAGCCAGATGGGGACTGTACCTGTAGCCAGATTAGAAACACCGGATTACAAAACAACAAATACAGAGATATTGGTTAGGCAACCATGCACAACCAGCCTGTGCTGCCACAACTGGATGCCGTACTCCAGGCGTGGTCTAGCCAAGGTGTTGCACAGAGGAGAAACATCCAGTACTCCAGGCATAATCTAGCCAAGGTATTGTACAGAGGAGAAACACGCTGTACTCTAGGCATGGTCTAGCCAAGGCTTTGTTCAGGAGGGAAACACCTTGAAAAAGCATGTGACCTGTGCAAAACGAGTCATGTTTGCCACTATTTTTGCAATTTTAAGTATAGTTAACAACTGTGTTTAACCCTTAGGCTGCCAACAGAATTAGAATGCATAGGAATTTTGGAGTGCTATAACAGTCCACGGCCCTGCAAGGATTAAGCATTTTATAGCGTAGGAAGAGTCCCCCCCCCCCCGGTTTTGTGGGCTAGGCTTTTAGCACAGGACATGAACACCCAGTACTCTTGGCATAATCCAGCAAAGCATTGTAAAGGGAGAAACACCCAGCATTCTCAGAGCGGTGTCGCCAAGGCACTGTACAGGGGAGAAACAGCTAGTACTCAGGCGTGGTCTAACCAAGGCACTGTACAGGAGAGAAACAGCCAGTACTCAGGCATGGTCTAACCAAGGCACTGTATAGGAGAGAAACAGCCAGTACTCAGGCATGGTCTAACCAAGGCACTGTATAGGAGAGAAACAGCCAGTACTCAGGCATGGTCTAACCAAGGCACTGTACATGAGAGAAACAGCTAGTACTCAGGCATGGTCTAACCAAGGCACTGTACAGGAGAGAAACAGCCAGTACTCAGGCATGGTCTAACCAAGGCACTGTACAGGAGAGAAACAGCCAGTACTCAGGCATGGTCTAACCAAGGCACTGTATAGGAGAGAAACAGCCAGTACTCAGGCATGGTCTAACCAAGGCACTGTACAGGAGAGAAACAGCCACTCAGGCATGGTCTAACTAAGGCACTGTACAGGAGAGAAACAGCCAGTACTCAGGCATGGTCTAACCAAGGCACTGTACAGGGGAGAAACAGTCAGTACTCAGGTGTGGTCTAGCGAAGGCACTGTACAGGGGAGAAACATCCAGTATTCAGGCGTGGTCTAGCCAAGCACTGTACAGGGGAGAAATACCCAGTACCCGGGCATGGTCTAGCCAAGGTAATGTACAGGGGAGAAACACCCAGTACTCGGGCATGGTCTAGCCAAGGCACTGTACAGGGGAGAAACACCCAGTACTCAGGTGTGGTGGTCTAGTCCAGGCACTGCACAGCAGAGACACACCCAATACTCCAGATATGGTGTAGCCCAGGCATTGCAAAGCAGAGAAACACTCAGTACTCCAGGCATGGTCTAGCCCAGACATTGTACAGGGAAGAAACAGTCAGTATTCCAGGCTTAGTCTAGAAAAGGCATTGTACAGGGGAGAAACACCCAGTACTCCAGGCATGGTCTAGCAGTGGCACTGTACAGGGGAGAAACACCCAGTACTCCAGGTGTGGTCTAAAGGTGCTGTACAGGGGAGAAACACCCAGTACTCCAAGCGTGGTCTAACCAAGGTGTTGTACAGGGAAGAAACACCCAGTACTCCAAGCATGGTCTAACCAAGGTGTTGTACTGGGGAGAAACACCCAGTACTCCAGGTGTGATCTAGCTAAGGCACTGTATGGGGGGAAACACCCAGTACTCTAGGCATGGTCTAGACAAGGTGTTGTACAGAGGAGAAACACCCAGTACTCCAGGCGTGTTCTAGCCAAGTTATTGTACAGGGGAGAAACACTCAGTACTCCAGGCATGGTCTAGCCATGGCACTGCATAGAGAAGAAATGGTTTTACCATGCCGCCGCGACTGCCATCATGGAGACATCCCCGACAGCCGCAGTGCCGACTGTCGGCATTGCAGTGTCAGGGATGCCGCCATGTATCCATCGGGGCTGCGCCCACAGAACCCCCTGTCTTAGGATTCCAACTCCCGAGTCGGAGTTGGATGGGGGGGAAACACCCAGCAAGGCAGTCTCAGTCACTGCACAGACCATCACAGCGACTCATGGTTTTGCCCAATTCCTGTCACTGTGATGGTCTTTGGTGTTGGAGTCGCTGTGGTGACGGTATACCGGAAGAACACCCAGTACTCCAGGTGAGGTGTAACCCAGGCATTGCAGAGAAAAGAAACATCCAATACTCCAGGCATGGTCTAGCCAAGGTGTTGTACAGGGGAGAAAAACACAGTACTCCGGGCCTGGACTACCCAAGGTAACGTACAGGGGAGAAACACTTCCTTTGATTGTGTCTTTACCCCCTCACAAAGTTATGCACACTTCATTTAGGGCTACCACCTGCCCTAATTTTGTCAGGGCAGCCCTGGTTTTGGTACTGTGTCCCACTAAAAACATGCAAAATGCTAAATGTCCTGGGGCTTGATATTCAGTAGGGCTCAAAGCTCAGCGCAAGTGCTTGTACTATGCTTTTAATTGCCCAGAGGTCCCAGGATGGTATATTCAGTTAGGCGCTACCCAACTGAATATAGGGCCATGGTGGTGCAGTGCCAAGTTAGGTAGCACCGCCCCGATATGGGTCCTGAAGTAGGTCTCAAGAGTTGATAGCACCAGAACACTATCAGCAATTTTCAAAGGTACCCAAGCAAATTAGCCCATTGGGCAGGCAACACGCTAAGGGGCTATTTGCATGCCCATTATGGGCCTATCTGCATGGGTAGCAGAGGCAGCACAACACCACTCCTACGTTGTCTATGGCATTTCTGCTGTTCCTGGTGCTAGTGGTCCCCCTCGAATGCTAGCCACCAATGAAAAGAAATAATTCCTGGTGGTAATGGTCCCTTCCCCCTTCTGGTCACCAGCCCCCAATGTAAAATAACAATTCCTGATGGTAGCAGTCCTCCTCCCTCCGATCACTAGCCCCCAAGATTAAATAATAATCCCTGGTGCTAGTGGTCTCCTCTGATCGCCAGATCCCAATATAAAATAATCTCTGGTGGTAGTGGTCCCGTTCTTCCTCTGATTGCCAGCCCCCAACATAAAATTACAATTCCAGGTGGTAGTGGTCCCCCCCTTTCGATCGCCAGCCTCCTGGAATAAAAAAAAAAAAAAAACATGCAAAATGACCATACAAAACCCTTTTGTAACATGGCTATTTAAAATACAATAATTTCATTGGTCAGAACACATCACCTGACCATTGATTAATCCCTGATATACCCAGTTGTCTTGCCAGTCCACAATATCCTGATTGACAGCAATGTAAAATGACTTAGAGAAATCACTCCACCATAGACGCATTGAAAAAGAGAAGGCAGATTCCGCCTTGCAAAGTTTTAGCATTGACTGATTTGCAGACAGCTTTGACATGCAGAGAGAAGTTAAGAGATGGATCCCTAGGTATTTGAAGGACTGAGTTACTTCCACAAGGGAGCCATTAAGACAAGAAACCTGAAGAGACGGAGCTGAAGAAACAGATTTCCTTTATGACCCAAAGAGTACAGCCTGGGTCTTAGCAGCATTTAGCACCAGGCAGTGGGACGTAAGCTAAGTTTGGATACGATGCAGATCAAAGGAGAGGTGGGAGTTAATTTCATGAATAGAGCTGGAGGAGACATAGAGAACCAAGTTATCGGCATAGAGTAAGGAGAGACTGTGGGAGGGCACTGAAGATAGGTTATTGATGAACAAAGAAAAGAGCAGGGGCTCAAGTATGGAACCTTGTGGGGTGCTTGAATGAAGCAGGGCAGGGGCAGAGAGAGCTTTATGACTGAAGACAGACTGGGAGCAGCTCCACAGATAGCTGGCAAACCAAGCAAGTGTGGATTGGGAGGCGCCAATAGAGCCTAGCTGATGCAGGAGCAGGTTGTGGTTAACAGAGTCAAATGCCTTTGACATCTCAATAAAAAACAGCCCCAGTAAGCTGGCCTTGGTCCATAGCAGATTTGATGTCACTGGTGAATTGCACTAGGGCCATTGTGGTACTGTGGTTTGGCCTAAAGCCATGCTGAGCAGCAGATTGCAAGTTAAAGTTGGCAATGAAGTTAGACACCTGGCGATGGATAAGCTTCTCCAGGAGCGCAATAGGACAGTAGTTTGTTAGGTTTTTTGGATCACCCTTTTTGAAGACTGGGATAACACTGGCATTTTTCCAGGAGAGGGGCACAGTACCCGAGCTAATGGAGAGGTTGAAAAAATTGCATGATGGGGGTGGCAAGAAGAGACGCACCTAATTTGAGAATTCTGGGTTCCAGTCCATCAGGGCCTGCGCTGCCGTGGGGAGACATCATGTTAAGAGCTCGTAGGACATCCAGCCTGGAGACCAGGTAGAGAATCAGGGATGGGGGGAGGCCGGGGGGGGGGACCATTAGCATCAAAACTAGGGAGGGCGGTAAAGAGTGGTCTGAAAGCATTAGCTATGGTATTAGGGTTGTTACAGGAAACGTTATTTATCAGAAAGTCATGTGGGGTTTGGGACGTGGAGAGTCCCATTATGTGGTTTATTTGTGCCCAGCACCTTTTTGGGTTACTAGAGGTGGCATGAGGAAGGCCCCTATAGTAATTGCTTTTGGCAGTCCATAGCGTTTTCTTACAAGAGTTAAGAAGGGAGCGATATGCAATGAAGTCAGAGAGCAGGGAGGAGATTTTCCATCTGGTCCAGAGTTTGTCCCGTGCTTTAAGCATACGTAGAAGAGGGCTAGTTAACCATTTGGTAGGCAGGCCCCATACCCTGTGCCTGATGGAAGGAATGTGCTTGGACTGCAAGGAGTGCAGAGAGTTGGTAAAGTATTCTACAGCCAAGTCAATATTATTTGTCACGAATATGGGGGACCAGTCGACATGCTGAAGATCCCTTAGAAAAGCTGAGGTGTCAAGGGCAGAGAAGTCAGACATGGAGATGATTTTGGGTGGGTGGGAAGTGGGGCTGGCATCCCAGACACAGGTGACAGGTGAATGGTCGCTAATGGAGTCCGGTAGCACGGTCACAGAAGAGATTCTGTCCAGCCTGTTGGTAAGTACCCAGTCAAGGAGGGCGTGGCTATTACCATTGCTGTAATGTTGCGTAGGCACAGAGACAAGTTGGGTTAGGTTGGCCTTGCTTATATTAGAGTCAAGGACAGGGAGGTTTGGGTCAAACCAATTCTGACTGAAGTCACCTAAACAAATCACTTCATTGTTTTTGGTGGCTCGGGGGAGAAAAGCCAGGAACTCCTCGAGCCCATGTTTTGAAGGAAATTGTAGGCATGCAGGTGCAAACAATGTGCATTTTTTTTTTTTTTTTTTTTTTTGAGTCAACCAGCAGAAGTAGTGCATGAAGTACCTCACAGGACACAAACGAGGGGCATGGTAGTAAGGTTCGGCTTAGATGAGACTTGTAAAATGGTGCCAGACCACCACCTCTTTTTGATGCGAGCCAATCAACCCAGAACAAGTTGTATCTGGGCAGGGAACACGGAGAGTTGGGGAGAGAAGGCTTAAGCCAAGATTCAGAAATTGCAAGGAGATCAGGCCTTTGAGTGGTGGTCCAAGCTACAAGTTCTGCTTGATTAGCCACCAAGCTTCTTATATTAAGGTGGGCAATCTTTAGTCCTCTGGAACGGGGCCAAGGGGAAGAACCGACCGAATAGTGAGGAAGCCCTGTGGCCACGGGGCCAGGGTTAGTTTCCACATCACCTGCCAAAGATAAGGAGAGGACAATAATCCAGGTAGCAGCAATCAAAAAGGTGAGGATGGTCCTAGCTTTGGAGATGTGTTTAGATGTACTGTAAGACCTTATAACTTTATATATTAAAATTTTCTACAAATGTATACAGACAAGAAAACAGAAGTAGATGTTCAGAGTTCAATTCAGCTTTACACAGAGTGTCAATATAATTCCATCTTGCCATGTGCGCTACTATACAGCCAACATAATGGAAACAAATAAATGGAAATTCACAAGAGAAAACTGCGAGTCTTTTTGTGCTTTAGTATGATATGAAGAAACTGAAGTGCCACAAACCAGTGTACGTACGAGGATAACAGTGCAATGAAATTGAGGAGAAAGGGGATGGAATAGAACAGGAACACTCAGGGTAATAAGGGTAATATAGAAAGCATGGGTCAACCTTAACCTTTTTTTGCACTAGCCAGCAGGGCAAGTTGATTCAAAATTGCACTAGCCCGCAGATGGTTGCACTAGCCCTCAATTATAATCGTCAATTTTGATCACTTATACAGGAAACAATGCAAGCCAAGGAATACTCTGATTATTGCACATTTATCCTGCTCCCACATTGCTTCCAGCTCTCCAGCAGAAGAACAGACTGCAATGTCATCACACACAGTGAGCCCCCCCCCCATTGTTTTGTACCATGATCTCCTCCATGGGTGTAGCCAGGCATACTCCAAGTACTCCATGGTGTGCAATTTTATTTAAGAAGGGTAGCAAATAGGCTCTGAACTGCTTCCTTTTTCCATGAAAACTAACAAAGGAAATGCTGAACCTTTCTGTAATGTTATTCATAGGAGTCGAAACTAGAAGGACTGGTCACTAATACTGTCTTTGCATCCCAAGAACAATACAATTTTACAGATTTTGGGCTAGTATGTGGGTGTCTTAGGGAGCAATGCATGGCATTTTTATTTACCCATGCATGGCAACAACCATTGCCATGAGATACAAAAGTTGTATTTATTGTACCAAATGAGGCAACAAACATGGTCCTGGTGTACATTTGTATATTGTCTGGCTACACCCCTGATCTCCTCTTCCTATTTCTGCCTACCCCCCACACACACACACACACACACACACACACACACACACACACACACACACCACCACCACCACCACCACCAAACCAGAGGACATCACAACAGCAAATGTTCAATCAAGCAGTCCTAGTTCTGCACACACAATAGCCGACATCACATGCACCTCACCACACTGTTACAACCACCCACAGGGCAATGAACAGTCAGGCAGAGAAAGACACTCTCAGACCCTGCCCTATAGTCAACTGGAAACCTGCACTTCTAGAAGTTTTTGTACAGTCTCAAGTGAGCCAGGAGCACACCTAAGATTTCTTTGGGGTGGGGGCTACACAAACCTAAGGGGCCTGGGAAATAGAAAACTATGACATTTTTATTTTTAAACGCATTGATTTTAATATGCTCTGCTCCAACAATAACAGATTTTTCTTTAACATTGTCCTTTCATCAGTCCAGGGGAACAGTACACAGACATGATGCAATATATCACTGTTTCTATATAGGATGATCTATGTACCCCAGGAATGCCTATTTTAAGCTTTCAAATTATGTATTTTATTAAGGTTTAATTTTGTACCATACATGATCCAAAGCTTTATTTTTAGGATGAAAGGACATGCTGGGTGGGATAAGGGTGGGACTGTAACATAGAAACATAGACTTTGATGGCAGATAAGGACCGCTAGGCCCATCTAGTCTGCCCATTTCCCTACCTACAGGATAGGCCGCAGATCCTAGTTAACCAACAGCCTATATCTTCCTGCCCCCCACAAGAATTGTCTTATGTCTGTCCCATGCATTCTTGAATTCTCCCACAGTTTTAGATCCCACAACTTCCTCAGGAAGGCTGTTCCATGCATCCACTACCCTCTGTGAAATAATACTTCCTCACATTGCCCCTGAACCGCCTCCTTCTATCTTTAAATTGTGTCCCCTTGTTCTTGCAAGTCTCTTTTTCGAAAGATGCTACCCTCTTGACTTTGTTGATTCCTTGAGGTACTTGAAAGTTTCTATCATGTCCCCTCTCCTTCTTTCCTCAAGGGTACACATATTAAGCTCCTTTAGTCTCTCCTCATACGGCTTCTCTTGCAGACCCTGCACCATTTTGTTGCCCTCCTCTGGACTGCCTCTATCCTGTCTATGTCCTTGTGGAGATGGGGTCTCCAGAACTGGACACAGTATTCCAGATGGGGTCTCACCAACTGTCTGTACAGAGGGATAACAACTTCCTGTTTTCTGCTGCTGATGCATCTCCCTATACATCCCAGTATACCCCGGGCCCTCCCTACTGCCTTCTCACATTGCTTGCTAACCTTAAGGTCATCTGATATGATTACCCCAGGTCCCTTTCCTGTTTTGTTGTTGTTACTACCTCCCCACCCACTGTGTATTCTTCCCCTGGGTTCTTGTTTCCCAGGTGCATTATTTTGCACTTTTTTGCATTGAATCCTAGCTGCCATACGCTTGCCAAGTCCCTTTTCATCCTTTCCACGCCTCCTTGTGTATCAACCCTGCTGCAGATCTTTGTGTCATCTGCAAAAAGGCTTACTTTTCCTTCCAGTCCCTCTGCAATGTCACTGATGAAGACATTAAAAAGGACTGGACCCAATACTGAACCCTGCGGTACCCCACTAGTAACCGCCCTTTCTTCAGAGTGGACTCCATTTACAATTACCTTCTGTGTCCTATTGTCCAGCCAATGTTTTACTTAGGCTACCACCCTGGGACCCACTCCCAGGCTGGTTAATTTGACTAATAATCTTTGTGTGGGACTGTGTCAAATGCTTTGCTGAAGTCTAGGTAGGCCATGTCCAGCCCTCCCTGGTCTACTACTTTGGTCACCCAGTCAAAGAAATCTATTAGATCTGGCTCTGACATGACCTTCTCGCTGTGAACCCATGCTGCCTTGGATCCTGTGCTCACTGACCTCTAGATACTCAACTATTCTTTCCTTCAGAAGTGACTCCATCACTTTCCCTACCACAGAGGTCAGACTGACAGGTCTGTAGTTTCCTGCCTCTGTCCTGGTCCCACTTTTGTGAAGGGAATCACATCCGCCTTCCTCCAGTCCTCGGTACCACACCATCCTCCCATGATTTATTAAAAAGAGTAGCCAGTGGTTTCACTAGTTCCTTCCTTAATTCTTTTAGAATTCTGGGTGAATTCCATCAGGACCCATTGCTTTGTCCACCTTCAGGTTTAGGAGTTCTTGCAGAACCCTTTCTTCTGTGAAAGGACTGGGATCGAATCTCTATCAAGAGTGCTTCTGTTAATTGGATTAGGCACTTCCCTCCTCTTTGTGAATACTGAGCAGAAATATTCGCTCAGTATTCCTGCTTTTTCACTGTCCCTCTGTCCACCCACCGCTCATTCTATTCAGCCTCACTATCCCTCCTTTGTCTTTCACGCCGCTGATACCTATAAAAGGTTTTATCCCTTCTTAACTGAGTTGGCTATCTTTCCTCAGTTTGGGCCTTTGCTATTCTGACTTCCTTCCCTGCTTCTTTCTGCCTTAACTAATACAGCTCTCTGTCCTGCTCCTTCTGTGTTTCCTTATACTTCCGGAATGCTATATTTTTCTTCCTGACTTTCACAGCCACCTCTCTCGAGAACCACAGTGGCTTTTTCTTTCATTTTGATTTGTTTATTTGCTTCACACAAAGGCTTGTTGCCTCTGTGATGGCAGTTTTGATAATTCCCCATTGTTGCTCCACACCTCCTTCTAGCCTGTTTGCTAGTGCTTTCTGAGGCACCTCCCATCTTGCCAAAGTCAGCCCTCCTAAAGTCCAGTACCCTCACTTTTGTATGGCTTGACTCTGTAGCCGAGTTTAACGTGAACCACACTGTTTGATGGTCACTTGTCCCCAGATGGCAACCCACTTCTAGATCTGAGATCCTCTCACTGCCCCGCTTGAGAGCACGAGGTCTAAGATTGCTCCTCACGAGTGGGTTCCAAACTAGCTGTCTAATGCCTGCCACCTGTAGGCGCCAAGAATGGCCCTGCTTTTGGATGTGGCTGCAGCAAATGTGCTCCAGTTAACATCTGGCATATTCAGGTCTCCCATCAACAGTATCTCCCTTTCTGCCATTCTAAGAATGCCTCCATCATATCCTTGTCCATTCCTTCCCCATGACATGGGGGTCTGTACACAACCCCTGTGCGGATTGTGGTGCAGTTTCCAGTCTCCAAGGTGACCCACAGTGCCTCCTCTCCTCCCTGTTTACTCTTTTGTTCAGTTGCTTTTATCCCTTCCTTTACATAGAGAGCTACTCCTCCCCCTCTTCTCCTCTGCCTGTCTCTCCTGTAGGTTATGTACCCTGGTATGTTAACATCTCAGTCATGGTTCTCTGTGTACCATGTTTCTGTGACTGCTACGATATCCAGGCATCCCTCTTCCATTAAGGCCGCCAGCTCAGGGAGCTTGTTGCCCAGACTACGGGCATTGGTACTCATTACCCTCCATTTCCTGATGGCCTTACCCCTTTTGCCCCATCCCTGTCCTTCTTGCCTTTGTCACTTTCTCCATTTACCCCTGCCCTTCTCCCTATCGACACCTCCATGTTGGTGTTTGCCACACTTACTCACCGTGATTGTTTGGGGAGGGGGCTAGATTTGTTCCTTTCAGTGCCTCCCTTGGCTAGTTTAAAAGCTTGCCAATGAAGCATTTAAACCTATCACCTAGGATCCTGGTTCCCCTCCCGGACAGATGCAGCCCATCATGCCAGTATAGGCTTGTATCACTCCAGGTGGACCCCCAGTCCCCAATGAAGCCAAATCCCTGAGCTCCACACCAGTTTTTCAACCACTGATTGAATCCCATGGTACGGAACACCCTAGCCTCTCATATGCCATAGAAAGGTAGCACTTCCGAGAAGGTTACTGTGCGTGCTACTTGACTAAGGCCCCTCCCCAATTCCACAAACTCTTCCTGCACTTCTCTAATCCCTTTCTTAGCCAGGTCATTTGTCCCTAGGTGGACAATGACATCCAGCTCCCTCCCTTGCAGCTGCTCCGCAATCCTGAGGATTCGCCCTGTCCCTTCAAGCCATGGCGCCAGGCAGGCACCTTACCTCCTCTCCCTTCCTTGCCCAGTTCTACCTTCCTAACAATGGAGTCCCCACCAGGAGTTGTTTCTCCTGCAGGGTCCCCTTCCACCCTCCTGTGGGTCTCCTTGTGACGCTCCCAGCATCCTCCTTGGTCTCCACTGTAGGTGCCTCCATAGAGGAACCACACTTTGCCAGAATGGCATAGGAATTGTGGAGAGGTACAACTGGGGGATGTGCCTCTGTTCCACCACCCTCACCCTTCCTGAGCCCACTGTGGTCCAACCGCCTCTTCTTGGCAACCTCTGAGGCAACGGCAATGGCACTGGTGGTCCCTGGATGGAAGAGGAGGTCCCACAAATCCTGGCCAACTCAGCCTGGAGATGAGCAACCTCCTCCTCAGCCCAGAGAGGTGCCTGCAGATGGGACAACACTGCATCCTCCAGAACATCTCCCGAAGACTGTTGCTCCACAGCCACTGCACTGCACCACTCCAATCATGTCTTATTTCTGGCCCCTTAACTGTTTGCAATCCTTACTCTTTCCTCTGTTTTCTTCTCTCTCTCTCCTTACTTTCTGCCTGTGTGCCCTTTAAGCTCCTGATTGTCCTGTTCTGAGATAAGAATATCCTATATTTCTCAGTAGACCACTAACTTGTTCAGAGGCAGACCTCCAGCAGCAAGAGGGGTCCGGAGAGCTACTCTTGCCCTTCTAGGATGGTGGGTCCTTGGTGGTTCTATGATCACTCACTTCCTGCCCCTAAACAGGAAGTTCCTGTTGTCAGTCAAATCCTGTGCCTATAAAAATAGAACTAGCTTTGGGTGGAGGGGAGGGAAGGAGGGCAATATAGTTCCAGTAGAGTTCAGTCACACAGCAGTCCTTTCTCCTGGTGTCTTCTGCCAAGCTATTTGCAGAATCTTTCTAAGGCAGTCTTTAAATGTAGCTTCCTTCTAGCTAATTCCACTCCCCCTACTTACCAGATCTTTCTACAAGTAATTTAAACCTCACATCAGTTAAGTCCTTTCAGTCACCTGAGATTTACACCTAGATGACTTTTCAGTTACCCATTCAGTTCAGTTAACCCAAACACACACTTTTTTTTTTTGTTTTGTATGTTAGTTTTTTTACCCTAAATTAAAGGTCTAAATACAAAAGTTCTTCTACTTTAGTCCCAGCAGAGAAGTTCAGTCACACAGCAGTCCTTTCTCCTGGTGTCTTCTGCCAAGCTATATGGCTGGTGATGGCTGGCATGGTCCATTTAGAAGAGCTGGGGACTCCCTACACTTTCCAGTAATGGCAGCTATGGATCTGTGGATAGTCATTTGAGTCTGGTCTGCAGTGGTGTCCAGGGAAAGAACTGAGTCAAGAGATTTGGAGGGGAGAGGGAAGTTATGGTGAGGCTGGGATAAAACCCACCACCTACAGGGCTGATATACCTCCTCGCATTTTGTCACTGAAATGTTTGATACAGACACTCAGAATGTACGGAAATGAGGGGGACTGGTCTTAATAATATGGGACAAATTGTTAGAGACACATTCAGAGAACTGGAAGCTAGTGACTTAACAGCACTCTACCTCAATCTCATCCTGGACACTAGCTGAAAGTCCTAACAGTGGAGTGATAATGACACATTGAGTCTTTTGTGGGATCCCCCTCTTGAACTGCCAGATAACTGCAGCTCTTACTGAGCTGTTAATCACGCCAGGCCATCTGGAACATTGAGAGATCAGCATGAGGACTAGAGCCTGCCAAAGTAGAGACTTTTTTAACTTCATTAACAGCCATGAAAACCTGCACTAGTCAAGACGGACTAGTAGAGAGTTAGCTGCACTAGCCCTGGTCAATTTGCACTAGGGTTTGGGCTAGTAAAACAATGTTAAGATCGACTCCTGATAGGAAAGGAGAGGGAGGAGGTGGAGGAGGAAGAACAGAAGGGAGTGGGGGGAGGGGCAGAAAGGGGGGCCCTACATCATGGAACAAAACTGGAATAATGATCAGATTGAACTACGACCCTGTGCCTCCAGCTTATTTTTCAAAGTGTATGTTAGTTCTTCTAAGCCATAAATATTAATGAGTGTTCCGCCAATGAAGAAGTGTGCTATTGTGTATGGTGGAACATTGATCCAACCAGATTTCCATCTCAATTGAAATGTTGTACCACAGTTCGAAGGTCATGGAACGAGACTGTACCCTTGTGGGGTATGACAGCGTTCCAGCTAGACTGGAAAGCACACGAGCCACAGTTTAACTGAGGCAACAGAAACTGCAGGATCAACTGGATAGAAACTCGCGGTGGTGGCACGATCATTTGAACAAATCCCGCACATGCAGGATCAACCAGATAGCAAAAGAAAATGCTAGTTCAACCAGATAGACAGGTTTATTCACCTGTAACAGTAGTTCTAAAAGTGGTATATGATGTACATCCACACTTCTGGCAGTGTTCCTTTCCCTTTAAAGCCAGCCAGAATGTCTTCAAGCTGGCTCCTCCCACCCACCCAGGTGGTAACTCCCTTGGCACTGCCCCATGGCGTCAGATCTTACCCGCTCGAAGCAAGACCAGTGTGCCACTTGCCAGGGAGGTTAGGTGGGTCAATGTGGATGTACACCATATACCACTCCTAGAACTACTGTTACAGGTGAGTAACTTGTCTTTCTAGGGACGTGGATATGATGTACGATCCAGGATATGATGTATGATCCACACTTCTGGCAGACTCCTAGCAGTTCTCTGGGAGTAGGGGGCAAGGTGCATACCCCCTATTTAGGGAACAGACACTGGAGAGCTGAGGCCCCAAAACCACAATCCCGGTGTGACTCAAGATCTATTTGGTAGTGGGTAATGAAGGTGTGTGCCGACTTCCAGGTAGCAGTCCTTCAAATTTCCTGGATAGGGACATCCCTGGAAACAGCCACTGAGGCAGCAGTGTGAGGGGTGGAATGAGCCCTTAGCCCTATGAAAGGCTCCCTACCTGCTAAGTTATAGCAGAGGTCGATGCAGGATACAATCCACCTGCCAGTCATCCGCTTAGCTGCCAGTCTGCCAGGTGCAGCTTCAGTGTAGGTGACAAATCACTGGCAAACCTCTCCTTGAACTCCAGCCGTGCGCTCCTTGTAGTAGGCGAGCGCTCGCCACAGGTCCAAAGTTTGGAGCTTGTGCTCGGCCTCCGAAGTGTGGTTGGTGAAGTACACTGGGAAATTGATCACCTGGTTAAGGTGAAACTCAGACACAACCTTTGGGAGGAACTTCAGGTTTGGGCAAAGGACAACCTTGTCCTTGCAGAAGACTAGGTAAGGAGACTCTACCAAGAATGCCTGGAGCTCACTGATCCTTCTGGTTGATGTGATAGCCACCAGGAAGGCAATCTTCAATGACAGGTGAGAGATGTCACACCTGCTGCACATTGGTTCGAATGGCTTGCCCATGAGCTTTTCCAACACCAGCAACAAGTCCCAAGGTGGTGATGGTTTATGCACCGGAGGAGAATTGTGGTCAGGACCTTTGAAAAAGCACCTTCTCCTGTGCCACTGACGGCATACCAGCCCACGTTTGGTATGCAAAGACAGCTGCCAAGTGCATCTTAAGGGTCGCTGGCTGAAGGCTCGACTGAGAGAGGGACCAGAGATGGTTGAGAATGCTAGCCACCTGACAAGATAAACGGTAAAGCCCCTTACCCTGGCACTAAACGGAGACCCTCTTCCATTTGAAGGCATAGCATTTTTGGGTTGACTCCTTACTAGAAGACTTGACCATAGTGAGGACACCTTCGTAGAGACCCAAAGCCTGGAACTCTAGCCACTCAGGAACCAGGCTGTCAGGTGCAGAGATTGAAGGTCTGGATAGAGTACCTTCCCCCCCGATTGCAAGAGAGCAGGTCTAGGCAGAGAGGACGATGCCACAGGAGCCTGCTGCTGAAGATGAGCTGAGATCAGGGTACCAGAACTGGTGTGGCCAGTCCAGAACCACAAGGATCATCCATGCCTTGCCCTCCTGGCTTTGATCAGCACTTTCGGATCAGAGGAAACTGAGGGAAGGCATTTATTTTTATTTATTTACTGAATTTTGTTGACCCGGTGGGCCCACTGAGACTAGAAGTCCCTTTTTCAGGGGCAACCAGGGGGAGAGGGGAGATACATATGGTAACCAACTGAAACTGAACCAGATTAAGCTGTTGGTGGTATTTTTTGTTTTAGTGAATGAGGGACATTTGGCCAGGACACCAGGGAAAGTCCCCTACTCTCCAGCAGGCGACCCTTTGTCATCCTGGTCCTTGGCCAAGATGGCGGAGCCCATGAATCCTGGTGGTGGTGGTGAACGTGTGATGGCTGCTGGAGCTCTGGAACTTGCCTCATCCTCTGCTCCGCTTTTGTTAGAGGCATCTTCTGTGACTGATCATGTAGCTATGGATGTTTCCAACACTGGTTTTTATTCTGAGTGTTTACAGTCTGGTGTTCCGATGGCGCTACTGAGCGAGGCTTTGCTTCCAACCTACTGCTTAAGTTCTACCTGTATTGCCTGTTATGTCAGTGCTAGCTGCGCTGAGTGAGGATTTTCTGAGCTATCAGCGTTTCAGCTCTCGAAGTGACTATTTGTGGGCACTATTAGCTGAGGAGGAGCGCCACGAGTCACTACAGTTTGCTCCTGGTTCTACCGCAGACTTGCCTGATATGGAGTGTCCACTGCCTGAAGTTCAGCCCTCTGCTATTTCATGTCCTGCATCTGGGGTTACAGAACAGCGCATGTCCGACGGCTGTGGTGTTTCTCCTGGACTTGCTGAACAGCCGCTTGCTGGCGATGTGGTACGAGACTCTCAGCAACATTTACAGGGAAGTACTTTTATTTGTTCAGAAGGCTCTGTTATTCAGCGAGACTCTACACATTTGGGGATGGAAGAAAGAGATGTTGTTGTGAATTTTTGTCCTGTTGATGTGGGCTCCCAACTTCTGCCTAATGAGCCTCCTTGTGTTGTGCAACCTGCTTCAGGTGTATGGGCTACTGATTCTGAGATACATTGTTCTGATTATGATGTTAATGTTTTGGTCACTGGCAGGACTGTGGCTGAGGCTTTGCAAGCTGCCGGGTGGGTAAAATCGGGCCCAAATCAACCGTGGGCATCCCCTCCTCGGCCTGTTGCTGACTTGTCTGACCCTCTAGCTCTTCTCTCCTCCCTGGAGCTGTCTGATTCTCCTGTCTTGTTCCCTGTGGCTCAAGTTGCTCCCCTGTGCTCTTTGCAGGCTGTGCCTCCCTCTGATCATGGAGCTTCTCCAGCTGCTGCTTTACAGGTGCCCACACCTAGTGTTACCGAGTCTGAGACAATCCAGTCCCCCCACGCAACTCCACGCCAGGGCATTTCTGTTCCAGGAGTTTCAGATAGTACTGGTCGGCCTCTTCTCACAGGACTTATGCTGATCATTTTCATGCACCTTCGAACCTGCTAAATGCAGAAATGCTGTCCATATTAAATATAAGGGTGGCTTAGACTCTTACCTTGATCATGTGTGTGTGGGTCGTAGCCTTTTAAAAGACAGTATGGGATTCTCGGCTCAAGAGATTTATGCCCTGATCCATACCTCTGGGAACCTGAATTTCAACGCTGGTTTTAAGACAGCAGCTGGGCTGGAACTGTTTTGGGAGAGATATCAAGCAGCTAAAAGAACTCCTGAGTGGTCTGCATTTTCTGCGTTTCCCCTAACTAAGCCTGCTTACAGGACAATTGCTGTCCTGTTTAAAAATGAAGGGGTGGCAATTTCTGACATTCTGTTCTGGTTGCGTGCACAGTGTTCTGTACTTGGCCTTCCTGACCCCATTATTGACTCTGAGGATATCTGGATGGGGTTGGGGGCAGATTCGAGTGCGGCTTCCAATAGAAAAAGGTGTCATTCATTATCTATCAAGCTGTTTTTATCTGGGGAGAGACAGTGGCTTCACTTTCTATGCTGGCCAGCCACGATCTTGCTTTCGGTGTGGGGTCCACACTGACCTAAGCAGTGCCTGTGATAAAATGAAATGCTCTCTTTGTGGAGGGATTGGTCACGTAGCGTTTACATGCCAGACCCCCGTAGTCTGTAATCTTTGTGATGAGACCAGTCATACCTTTACGGATTGCCCTTGGGCCTCCCACAATACTGGGGGAGATGGTTCTGATATGGAGGAGGAGACTCCTACTCCGCAGCATGATGATGTGTCCTGTCCAGACTTTTCACGGCCTCCCAACACACCCTATATGTCGATGCTATTCCTCCCTTGGTTTCCCTAAAGAGGATACCTTCCTCCTTGGTCCCTGCGTTGCACTCTATGCCTGAGGTTATTCCCTTGGAGGGCGATGCATTGGTGGATGTTGATAATGCACATTTTTCACAGGTTCCTATAGGAGATCAAGTTGTTATTGATTACGTAATGCCTTCAGGACCTTCCACATCACAGATCCCTGTCATGCCGCCTCCTCAAACGGAGGAATGGGTACATCAGAAATCTAGACGGATGACACACAGTGCTTCACAGAAACTGGTAAAGGATATGGCTGAGACAATTGACACCGATACTGGTCTCAAAAATAGATTTCTTCCACTGCAAAGAGGAAGATGATGATTCTGATTCTTCTTCCATGATTTCCTCATGTAACCCCACTACAAATGGGGGTTCCCAAAAGTCTTCCAAGAGCTTGCCTATTGCTCACAGCCTGGGAGGTGTTCGGCATCACAGCCGTTTAACTGGAGTTAACTGGAGTTAACAGCTAATATTTTTCAAGTCAAACTACCTCTTGCTGGGAGCTGCAATCCTGAACATAGGATTTGCAAGAAAGCGAGTTGTGCTCACAACAGAGGGAGGTGAACCTTACAATTGTCTTTGGTTTGTAGCAGATATTCTGCAGGTGGAGGCTACTTCTAACTGAAAGATGAAATAAGGAACTTAGAATTATCAGGAAAAGACAGTCCTGTTACAATTCGTAAGATTTTCAGTGCAGGAAGAGTTTAAACCCTGGGCTAAACATTTGTCACAAATCCTGAAATAAGTGCAGGTACAGGTTGTGTATTTGACCCAGACAAGTAAACTGATTTTTGTGTTTATCTTTGTGTGCCTTAAAAGGAAATTCCAGACTTTCTCAGGAAGTGATTACATCATAGCAACTTATCAGCCAATAGCTTGGTAACAGACCTGAGAACAACAGTATTATAAGCAAGTGTTTTATAGCAAACTCATCAGAACAGCTAATATTTTTCAAGTCAAACTACCTCTTGCTGGGAGCTGCAATCCTGAACATAGGATTTGCAAGAAAGCGAGTGTGCTCACAACAGAGGGGAGGTGAACCTTACAATTGTCTTTGGTTTGTAGCAGATATTCTGCAGGTGGAGGCTACTTCTAACTGAAAGGTGAAATAAGGAACTTAGAATTATCAGGAAAAGACAGTCTTGTTACAATTCGTAAGATTTTCAGTGCAGGAAGAGTTTAAAGCACAACTGCCTTATTTTGGGGCTGACTGCTTTCTGAGCACAAACCACCAGGCTGCTTTGGGGCTGGGGAGGTTTACCTGTGTCTGACTTGGATGTCTGGATTTTTCTCTGTTTGATTAGCAGGGGATCTTCTCTGTCAAATTGTTGTGTAGGGTATCTTGCTGACAGGAAGGCACTTACTTGCGGTGGGTCAGAGCTCTTAGCTGATTGTTTTGTGAGGGCACAGTTTAGGCCAACCCTTCCCACCCCTCACCCCACCCCCGGAAATAGTTCCTTTATACCTGGGGTTCTGACATTTCCTCAGGAGTGCAAGGTGCATATCAATGTCATATCCTCTCTAGCACACTGCACCGACAATATAAGCATACACATTGTATAATATATATATATTTCTATATAACAAACCAATCACACACACAAACACACAAAAAAAGTACATAATCATGTGGGGAGTAGTGCAATGTAATGGCCTGTGGGGCAGCAGTCTTCGGGGAGTCTTTCTGGAGGCTGAGATGCCCCTATTTGCAGACAACTCTCTGCCCTGAGGAGGAATTTGCCGTCTTCAGGCCACACTGGAAGCAGTAAGGAACCTTCCCCCAGGCCAGACTGGATGGTAGGAAGGGAACCTCCCCATCCAGGGAGCACCAGAGCCACCACCACTACCTCAGAGGTTGCAAAGAAAGCACAGCAGTTGGACCACAGTGGGCTCAGGGAGGGTGAGGATGGTGGAACAGAGGCACACCCAGTCAGTTGTTCCACTCCACAATCCATACACCATTCTGGGGGAGCACAGCTCCCCTATGGATGCACCCACAGAGATTAAGGAGGCTGAGGACACCTGCCACAAGGGAGGCCCACAGGAAGGAGGCAGAGGACACCACAAGGAAAGGAAGCAGCTCCTGGTGGGGGACTCAATTATTAGGGGAATAGAACTGGGGGGAGCAGGGAAAACTGAAGTATGGTGCCTGCCTGGTGCCATGGCTTGGAGGGACAGGAAGCGCATCCTCAGGATCACGAGAACAGCTGCACGGGAGTCTGAGCTGGATGTCATTGTCCACCTAGGGACAAATGACTTGGCTCAACATGAGATTAGAGGCAGAAGGACTTTGTAGAACTGGGGAGGGTCTAAGACAAGTAGCACACACTGTATCCTTCTCAGAGGTGCTGCCTGTCAATGGCATGAGTAGAGGCAAGGTACTGCACCATGCAGTTTAATGAATGGTTGAAAAAAATGGTGTGGAGCACAAGGGTTTGGCTTCACTGGGACTGGGGTTCCACCTGGAGGACACCAACCTATACTGGCAGGATGGTCTGCATCTGTCCAGGAAGGGAACAAGTCTTTTGAGCAATCGGTTTAAATGCTTCATTGGCAAGCTTTTAAACTAGTCGGAGGGGGCACTGATAAGCAGCAGGAAAATCCCAGCCTCTCCCTACAAAATAGGGTACTAAATGAGAAAAAGACCGAGGTAGAAAGGTCAGTGGGGGATGCTGCAAGAGAAGGTAAAGCCATCAAGAAATGGAAAGCAATGAGTACCAATGCCCGTAGTCTGAGTAACAAACTTCCTGAATTAGTGGCCTTGATGGAGGAGGAACATCTGGATATCGTAGCAGTCACAGAAACATGGTTCACACAAAACCATGACTGGGACGTAAACATACCAGGATACACTATCTACAGGAGGGACAGAGAGGGTAAAGAGGAAGAGGAGTAGCTTTTACATAAGGGAAGGAATCAAAGCAACAGAACAAAAGGGAAAACAGGGAGGAGAAGAAGCACTGTGGGTAAATTTGGAGACCGCAATGGCACCACAATCCGCACAGGGGTTGTATACAGGCCCCCTTCTCAGGGGGAGGAAATGGACAAGCAAATGATATAAAGTATACTTAGTATGGCAGAAAAAGGGGAGATATTGCTGATGGGCGATCTGAATATGCCAGATGTTAACTGGAGTGCAGTTGCAGCAGCCACTTCAAAGAGTGGGGTTATTCTAGATGCCTTACAGGGGGCATGCCTTAGACAACTAGTACTGGAGCCCACTCGAGAGGGAGCAATCTTAGACCTGGTTCTCTCAAATGGAGATGAAGAGAGGATCACAGATGTAGAAGTGGGTAGCCATCTGGGAACTAGCGACCATCGAACAGTATGGTTCACAACAAACACAGCAATAGAGTCAAACCATACAAAGGAAAAGGTACTGGACTTTAAGAGGGCTGACTTTGCCAAAATGGGTGAGTGCCTAAGGAATGCACTAGCAAATGGGCAGGAAGGAGAGGTGGAAGAACAATGGGGAATAATAAAAACTGCTATCACAGAGGTAACAAGCCTTTGTGTGAAGCAAATAAACAAAACTAAACGATGTAAGAAACCATTATGGTTCTCAAAGGAAGTGGCAGTGAAGGTTCAAGAGAAAAATAACGCTTTCAAGAAGTACAAGGAATCACAGAAGGAGCAGGACAGAGAACTGTATCAGTTAAAGCAAAAGGAAGCTAGGAAGGCAGTCAGAACAGCAAAGGCCCAAACCGAGGAAAAGATAGCCAACTCAGTTAAGAAGGGGATAAAACCTTTTATAGGTACATCAGGCAGCGAGGAAGACCAAGGAGGGATAGTGAGGCTTAATAAGGGGTGGGCAGAGGTGACTGTGAAAAGGCAGAGATACTAAACAAATATTTTTGCTCAGTATTTACAAAGGAAGAGGGGAGGTACCTAAAACAAACAGTAGAAACACTCTGGATACAGAAGTTGATACCAGCCCATTTACAGAAGAAAGGGTGCTGAAAGAACTCTTAAACTGAAGGTGGACAAAGCAATGGGCCTGGTGGGATTCATCCCAGAATTCTAAAAGAACTAAGGGTAGAATTAGTGACACCACTGACTACCCTGTTTAACAAATCATGGGAGGATGGGGTGGTACCCGAGGACTGGAGGAGGCAGATGTGATTCCCTTCACAAAAGTGGGAGCAAGGCAAGCAGGAAACTACAGACCTGTTAGTTTAACCTCAGTGGTAGGGAAATGATGGAATCACTTCTGAAGGAAAGAACTGTTGAGTATCTAGAGGCCAGAGGGCTAGGACCCAAGGCAGCATGGATTCACAGCAGGAAGGTCATGCCAGACAAATCTGATAGATTTCTTTGACTGGGTGACCAAAGTAGTAGATCAGGGAGGGCTGTGGACATGGCCTACCTAGCGTTAGCAAGGCATTTGACACAGTCCCACACAAAAGATTAATATACGTTAGCTAGCCTGGGAGTGGGTCCCAAGATGACAGCCTGGGAAAAATTGGCTGGAGAATAGGACAGAGAGTAATAGTAAATGGAGTCCACTCTGAAGAAAGGGGTTACTAGTGGGGTACCGCAGGGTTCAGTATTAGACTGGTGCTCTTCAATGTCTTTATAAGCTACATTGCAGAGGGACTGGAAGGAAAGTATGTCTCTTTGCAGATGACACAAAGATCTGCAACAGAGTTGATGCACAAGTGGGGTGGAAAGGATGAAAAGGGACTTGGCAAGGTTAGAGGAATGGTCAAATGTATGGCAGCTTAGATTCAATGCTAAGAAGTGCAAGGTAATGCACCTGGGAAACAAAAACCCAGGGGAAGAGTACACAATGGGGGGTGAGATACTAACAACAACAAACATGGAAAGGGACCTGGGGTAGTCATATCAGATGACCTAAAGGTGGGCAAGCAATGTGAGAGGGCAGCAAGGAGGGCTGGGGATACTGGGATGCATAGGGAGAGGCATCACCCGTAGAAAACAGGAAGTTATTATCCCTCTGTACAGACAGCTGGTCAGACCCCATCTGGAGTACTGCATGCAGTTCTGGAGACCCAGTCTTTGCAAAGACAGACAGGATGGAAGCTGTCCAGAGGAGGGCAACTAAAATGGTGCAGGGTCTGCACCAGAAGACATATGAAGAGAGACTTAAGGAGCTTAATATGTATAGCCTCGAGGTAAAGGAGGGAGAGGGGGGACATGATAGAAACTTTCAAATACCTCAAGGAATCAACAGAGTCCAAGAGGGTAGCATCTTTCAAAAAGAGGTGGGAAGAACAAGGGGCACAATTTGAAGATGGGGCGGCTCAGAGGTAATTTAAGGAAGTATTTTTTCACAGAGGGTTGTGGATGCATGGAGCGGCCTTCGGAGGAGGTCGTGGAGTCAAAAACAGTGGTGGAATTCAAGCATGCATGGGACAGTCATAAGGCAATTCTAGGGGGTGGGGGTAGGAAGAAGTAGGCTGCTGGTTAACTAGGATCTGCAGCTTATCCAGTAGGAAGGAAATGGGCAGACTGGGTGGGCCAAGCGGTCCTTATCTGCCGTCAAATTCTATGTTTATATGTTTCTATGAGTTGCTGCGAGTGCTTCTAGAGCCTCAATGTACTGTCTCTTTAAGGGCTGCCAGCTCACAGTCACAATTAGTTTGTATGGGGGGGGACTGTGTGTTCCTATGCTCGCGTCCCACCTGGGCTGCTGTCTACGCTCCGTTTCTGCCTTCGCTAAGTGAACAGAGGGGGCCCTTCTAAAAGATGCAAATGATTATTGGTGAAACATTGGTGTGATAATGAAAATGTGGTTTGTCTAACCTGCCTTTATTGCAGCATGGACTATTTCTGTTTTGCTCCACCATTTTGGTCCCAAACTGCTGAACTGGGCCAATCAGGTTGTGAGGACTCTAAAATGGAGCCTGCCAAAGTGGAGCTTGTGGTGCCAGACTCTGGGAAATGTAGTTTTGGATCCTTGGCGCCTTTTTTGCACCAACAGGGGGAGTGTGTTGTGACTGACAGCCGAACCAGCCAATTGGACTTTGTGGATTCTGGGGAAATGCCTCGAGCTGTCTGCTGGCAAGCCAGATTTGAGTTGGGAGCTGAAGGAGCAGCACCTGTGTGTTCGAGCGGCCGTTATGACGTAGTTCGCGCAGGAGAACCATGGAAGGCCTGACTGTAGGCCTGCTAGCCTGATGACTGCCCTGAAGTGAGAATAGAGGATTCTCATCGGACCAGATCCGAAGTTGTGTGAAGAAAGCAAGCTACTGCTGTGGGACCAGGTTTAACCTGTAGAAGACCGAAGATTGTGCTGAATGCGATCAACCTGTCAGGACTCTGTGGCCTGGTGCAGTAAGAGGTTTCTTACATATGAATGTGCTATGTGTTGGGGGGGAATCGCGAACGGATTTTCCTCACTGCTGTGAACTGAGTGCTAGTGCTGGAAGTTGCTGCCCAGCCAAATTCAATCAGACTAAACCCGTGTGGTCTATGCAGATAGGCACAGCCACGAGGGTTTGACTCACTACCCTGCTGCACAGAACAGAGCTATCGACGAGGGACCAGCCAGGGGACCAGCCCCCTGCTCTTTGCCTGAACAAACACAGTATAAGAGCAAAATCGGGTGAGCCCTGTTCCTGGCAATCCAGAAATTCCACTCATCATCCCTCCTGTATTCAGCCGGGGTCCCATGAGTAATGATCATGGTAGCTCCCTGCAACTGTTGTTAAATCAAAGTGTGTCATCTGATTTAATTGTTTTGCCTCATCTTCACGAACTAAGCCTCCTGGCTCCGGATTACAAATGTTGTGTGTGTGCTTGCATGGTCTTTTTCCACCACAGGGCCCCAACCAGCTGCATCACCGGCCTACCCCGGGCAATGGTCCTGGCTAGCCCTCTTCCCCATCCTGGGTACCCAGAGGGTGTGACTGAGCTGGACTATCTCTGCATGCACCATACTGTAATTATTTGTGTGCCTAATGCTAATTAACCTGATTTTCCCCCTCCTTGTTACAGTTCCCCTAAATAAATCAGATCTGTTGTTTTTGAAATATACACTGCTGGTGGTGTCAGTATATGCTGAAGGTACTGCATTATAGTTGTGTACCTGGCCTAACCTTACTTTACAGGGGTCCCCAGAGCGACGCTGCAGGAATCAGTCCTGGGGGTAAGTGACAGTTCTATGTGTAAGAGGTTTTCATATCCGGGGTATTGGGAAGGTTGTTCCTGTGTGTTGGGAGGGCCACTAGTTGGAACTAAGGGGGGTCACAGTGTCCCAGAGAGCTGTGACCTGGTTAGATTAGCCACAACCAACCCTGACCTTTGGGTGGAGGCATCCGTCACCAGACCTAGGCCCCTCAACCTGTTAGCCATGCAGACAGGGGTAGTAGCCCTTGGGATAGCGCCACCTAGGGGTTACACTCACAACCACAGAATGTAACTGATTCTGAACTTCCTATGCAAGACTCAAAAGGGGGCATTAAGAAAAAAAAGAAATCTAAATGTATTGCTGCAAAAGCCCCTAGGGCACTGGCTCCTGATAATGTGGTCCTACCTACCACCTGATCATGACCTTACACCTGACTTTGGGCTCTCTTAATGCCAACAGTCTCAAAAACCACAAAAGGAGACTTATTACCTTTTCCATTCTGGCAGGTCACCAACTTGACATTTGTATGGTGCAAGATACCCACTTACATGCCATCAGGGACACCCACCAAGCATCTCAGGACTGGTTTCGGGGTCCTTCTTTTTGGTCTCTGGGGAGGAATTATGCTCAGGGGTTGGGTTTTTAATTCTCAATCCTGACCTCCAAGTCTCCCGTCTTATCGATTTAGTCCCTGGCAGGATGCACATCATGGTTGCGAAACTTGGAGCTCATGATATGAGGTTTATTAATGCGTATAATTATCAGACAAAATATCAGAGGGTTGATTTACTGAAAAAGGTGCAACCATATTTATATACGACTAGATCTGTGTTTTTGGGGGGTGATTTTAATTGTATTTTCTCTCTCTGATAAGACTGGTAGAACACAGAAATTGTATGCCGATTCTAATTTTTTGAACACCATGTATAAACAAGCACGGTCGAAGGATTGTGTGGCTGAGGTTAACCGTTTGCCAGACCACACCTTTTCTAGAGGGCATTTATCAACTAGAATTGACTTCTTCTTTGCTTCCCAGTGGATCCCAGGGCGGACTTTTTTAGTTTCTCTTGTGGAGACTTCAGACCATTGGTTGATTAAAACCCTAGTGGGGGCACCTTTGAATAAACCAAGCCCCAATCCAATTTGGAGAATGAATTCGGCTTCCTTGGAAGATACGGAGACCTGGTCTATTATCCAGGAGGAATTGGAGGCCAGGTTTTCTGTCTTTGAGTTGTATGACAAACTCTCTTTTTGGTGGCAGGACACTAAACGTGACCTGAAGACACTCTGTGGCTCTTTAGCGAAAAAAGCTGCAAACACTAAACATCTTACATATTTGCGCCTGTGGGACCGTTTACAGATGCTGTTGTCCCATTCAGTTGAAACTGGAGAAGTTCTCACTGAAGACATACAGGCTGTCGAAGATGAAATGAGTAGATCTCAAGATGATGGAGCAGACTCGTTGTTGTTGGAACAGAAATTTGGTACACAGGGAAAAGCCCAAAATGTCAATCCGTACTACTGTTGTGCCCGAAGGGTGGACTCTAAATTTATCACTTCTCTGAGACATGCTTCAGGTGATATGGTGGATACTGGGGAAGTGATAGGGGTTATTGTTAAGGATTTTGTGGAGGCTTCCTTTTGTGATAATGCTCCACCTCTTCCTGGGATTATTAATTTTCTTTATCAGTTAGACATCCCTGAGTTGTTGGAAGCGGACAAAGCGGCTTCGACTTCTCCTATATCCCAAAAGGAGGTGGAGTAGGTGATCAGTGGTTTACCGACTGGGTCTTCTCCTGGGTCAGATGGTGTTCCAAGGGAATTTTATAAGAAATCTAAGGGGCTGTTAAGTCGGTATCTGGCGTCTGTCTATAATGATATTTTATCTGGTCTGGTCCAGTTTCTGTCAACTTTGGCAGATAGCATTTTGATATTTTTATTCAAAAAAGGAGACCAGGCAGACCTTCAGAATTGGAGGCCCATCAGTCTTATTAATGTTGACTGGAAAATCTTGTGCAAAATTCTGTGCAAAACGTTAGTCCTGGATAGCCCAGGAGGTAATTTCTCCTTGTCAGGCTTGTGCTATTCCCCATCGTAATATGGGAGACATGGAAAAAATTTTGAGAGAAGCTGTCGATGGCCCTGGGGTGTCTGGATATTTGATTTCACTGGACCAAGCTAAGGCTTTTGATGAGGTCCCACACATCTATCTATTTCAGGTGTTGAAACAGTATGGTATTCCTGATATATTTGTTAACTGGCTTAACATTATTTATAAAGAGGCTTCTTCTTGTCCCCTGGTGAATGGCAGGCTTGGGAAGTATGTGAGGATCCAGAGGGGGGTTCAGCAAGGGTGTCCATTAAACCCTCTTTTATATGTCTTTTCTTTGGACCCTTTATTGAGGACCTTGAATGGGGGATCTGGGATTTTGCCCATTCAAGGTTTATGGGATGTCTCTTTTCCAGTTGCCTTGGCTTATGCAGATGATACTACTATTTTGGTGGCAGACAGGGTATCTGGGGAGCGGGCCATGGTGGTGGTGGATACCTTTTCTGGTATTTCTGGTTCTAAAATTAACAAAAATAAATGTAAAGCTGCAGGTATTCATGTTTTGGGTACAGCTGGGCAGGCAGTTGGGGGTATCCCCATCATTGATGCACCCATTAAGCTTTTGGGCTTTTGGTTCAGAGCTCCTGATTTGGCATATAATAACTGGGAACTAGCCTTGCCCCTTGCTGATGAAAAGGTAGGTAGATGGAAGGGTTACCCTATGTCAAAAAAAAAAAAAGAGTTTATATTTATAAGACTTTTATTGTACCTTTATTCCTACATGTTAGTCAGCTTTATCCTTTGCCAGTTAAGTTAGAGCTGAAGATGTATAGTGTGTTTTTCCAATTGCTTTGGGGGAGTCGACTGAACCCTATAAGGAAAAACTGCACTTATTGGCCGATTGCTCAAGGGGGCCTTAATATGTTGAATTCAGTGATTTTCTTTTTTTCTGTTTCTAAATAATAATGTTGTGCCTATTTTGTTGTGGAAACAACTCAGCTGGGTTCCCCTTTTAAAGGACAGGTGCTTCTATTTTTGGCAAAGGTGGGAGACCCTGCAGTGGGGGAAATTTCTGGGTATTCCACAAGGAATGTCCCCTTATTTAATGGAATTTTGCAGGAAGTTGAAAGCTTGGCATGTAACCACTTTAGAACTTTTGCACAATACTAGGAAGCTAGAGTATCAAAAAATCCTCTGTTCAGTGTGTTTTGCTTACCCCTGTCTTGTTTTGCCAGAGACAGTAGTGCTCTCTGAAGTTCTTGGACAACTGACTGAATCTAGGATCCCTCCTAAGGTGTGGGATTCTGTGTGGCTCTGTTGTCATTCTAGATTGAATGTTCGGGGCAATCATTTTCACAAAAGTGTTTTAGAAAGGTCCTGTTTGAGGGAGGGTTTGTTATGGTTACTGAAACAATGTCACATCTTTTTTTCCAGTGTGAGAATATCAGGGATTTATGGAAGTTACTGACCTCTTCCTGAGGTATCCCACAGATGCAAGACATGAATTATGAGACTTTAATTTATGGTCAGTACGGTCAGGATGTGTGGAGGAATTTTTATAAGGGGACAACTCGGGTGGTGTTGGCGCTCATTAAATGGGCCATTTGGCAAACAAGATGTCAATTTGTGTTGCAGCAGAAACAGCTACCTTTATTGGGTTTGAAGCTCAAAATAGAGCAGGAAATTTGTGTTGTTTATGTTAAGGAAAGTCTTGCTTTCTCAAAACCTTTGATGCGCACCTGGTGGAGAGGTTGGGGCGCTGTTCCTTTTTTGCAGGTTTCTGCTTGATTGCTATGCGACTGCCGGGTGTTGTTGCCATGCTGGACAGTGTCATTCTTTCTATACAATGCTTGTTTGGGGGGTATGATATGGGATGAGGATTTTTTTTTTTTTTTGAGTGTATTTTTTATGTGCTGGTAATGGTGGGTTTGGGGTGTTTGGTGAGTATTCGTATTGTTTTGGGTGATTTGGGAATTGTTTATGGGCATTTACTGTTTCTCATATACTGCTCTGCCGAGACTTTCTTTCATTTTTCTTTCGTTCTGTTTTGAAGTTTTGTTCAATAAAAAATTCCCCTACTCTTTTCAAGAAGTGCCATGGGATCTTTAACATCCACCTGAACTACCACCAGAACAGGCAGATGGGACCTCGGTTTAACGTCTAATCTGAAAGACGGCACCTCAGGAGTACAGCATCCCCCTCATGCTGCACTGCAGTGTCAGTACTGGGATATTAACCCAAGTGCCTGGTGTAGGGATAGAACCCACAGCTTTCTGATCTCCCAGCCTCAGAGGCAAGTGCGCTACCTGCTGAGCCACTGACACATAGAGCAGACCCAGGGTTCACGACCTCGAGAAGGCATCCCCCCTGCAGCATTTCCTGCTAAGGGGCTGGGCACAATACAGCCTCAGCCTTGTATTCTCCCTGGAGGCAAACAGATCCACCAGAGGGTGCCCCATGGGGAGAAGAGGCTGTGTACTACCTCTGGATGGAAAGATCATTCATGAAATGCCTCCACCACACTGCTGAGGGTATCCACCAGCTGGTTGGAGGTGCTGGCTACTTGGATGGCCGGGAAAGCGGTGTCCAGGCTAAGCACGAGGGTCCAGATGTGGAGAGCTTCCCTGCACAGAGGAAGGGAGAGTGTGCTGCCCTGTTTGTTGAGGTAGTACATGGTCGTGGTGTTGTCCGTCTGGAACTGAATGACCTGACCCTGAATGTGTGGAGCAAAGGCTATCAGCACCAGCTGAATTGCCTGAAGCTCCAGCAGGTTGGTATGGCAACAGGACTCCTCAGGGTCAGCTGGTTGATATGGCATTGGGACTCCTTAGGAGTCCAGAGTCCGTGGACTCTATGTTCCCCCAGGTGGGCACCCCAGCCCATCAGGGAGGCATTGGTCATGATGGTGATCATCAGCTCTGGGAAAACAAATGGGATTCTGTCCTACAGATGTTCCGGGACTAACCACCACTGGAGGGTGTCCCACATCAGCTGGGTCACAGAGACCGGCTGGCCAAAGTGGCCCTGGCATGGAGACCATTGATGGGCGTGCACCCATTGCAGTGCATTCTCCATCAGGCCCAACAGACCATGCTAGTGCATGCTGCAAAAGAGTCGAGCTTCTCCCCATAAACTGTATCACCTGCAAAGGAATAAGCTCACAGAAACTGGCTGGTAGAAGTGATCCTGGCACTGAGACCATTGATGGGCGAGCTCCCACTGCAGTGCATTCTCCACCAGGCCCAATGGACCACGCTAGTGCATGCTGCCAAAGAGTCGAGCTCCTCCCCATGAACTGTATCACCTGCAAAGGAATAAGCTCACAGAAACTGGCTGGTGGAAGTGACCCTGGCACTGAGACCACTGATGGGCGAGCTCCCACTGCAGTGCATTCTCCACCAGGCCCAACGGACCACGCTAGTGCATGCCGCCAAAGAGTCAAGCTCTTCCCCATTAATTGTATCACCTGTGAAGGAATGAGCTCTGACAGCCTCATTCACCCACAGGCCAAGGGATAAGCAGGTCTGGAGGGCCAGATCCCTGGACCGTTCCACCTCTGCCCTGGAGGGACTCACTATAAGCCAGTCATTCAGGTAGGGGTACGCTCAGACCCACCAGTGCCTCAGGTAGGCTGCCACCACTGCAATACACTTGGTGAAGACCCTGGGAGCCAAGAAGAGGCTGAACAGCATGGCCTGGAACTCATGGAGAATCCCCTCTGCACAGAACCGCAGGAACCAGCGGTGAGACAGATGGATGGGAATGTGGAAGAATGCAGCCTGAAGATCCAGGGAGATGAATCACATGTTCTGCTACAGAGATGGAATGATTTGAGACAGAGTGACCATCCTGAATGTGCATGACCAAAGCAATTTGTTCAGGTTGTGCAGATCTAAGATGGGGCACCAGCCCCTGTCTGCTTTGGGACTAGGAAGTACCTGGAGACAAACCGTGGGCTTACTGGAGGGTCTGGGACTTGAGCCACAACCTCCTTCTGGAGGAGCTGGGCAATGTCTTCCCGCAGGACTGACAGCATGTCGGCAGACACCATGTCCTCCTGTGGAACACGGGCGCAGCAAGGTGGGTAAACCTTGAACTCTACAGACAAACCCTGACCGACTTCCTTGAGGACCCACCTCTCCATGGTGACAGTGAACCAAGCTGAAAGGAAGTGGCGGAGTTGACCCCCCCCCCAAGAGAGGACCCAGAGGAGTCAGAACGGACATGGGGAAGGCACCCCCCATCCCGTCACTGGGCAGGCTTGGAGGTGGAGGAGGGACCGGCTGAGGAAGCAGTGGGACTTCGATCACCTGGTTTCTGGATGACAGAAACAACCGACTACGGTCGAGGATGCCAAGCCTGGGTCTGCTGCCCAGCTGGGGGCTGGGACCGCTTGGCCACAGGGGCAGAGAGGGGCCAATAGAGCTTCTTCCTTTAAAGCTTGGAGCACATGGGATCCCTCTGGGCAGAGGTGACAGAGTCCAGGGTGGCATCGGTTTTCTCAAGGTGAGTGAGGTGTCCTTCCACCCCCAGCTCAAATAAATCTGTGTGCAAGAAGGGGACATCCACCAACTTGTGCTGGATATCTGCAGTAAAGGCAGAGATCCACAGCCAACCCTGTGGCACATGGCCACCATGGCAGCAACAGACCGGGCTCAGGAGTCACCAATGTCCATGGCTGTCTGGAGCTGCTGTTTGGCCACTGTTCGGCCCTGGTCCCGGATTTACTTGACGTGGTCCGTAATTCAGCTGGGAGTTGGGGAAACACCTCATCAAGAGTGCCAAGCAGGGCATGAGTGAAGTGAGCCATCAAAAGGGCCAAACTTGCCTGCCAAAGGCCAAGGGAAGAGGAAGCATAGACCTTCTTGGCCAGCTGATCCAACTTTTTGGATTCCTTTGTCAGGAGGTTTGTCCACATCTCTGATATTGCCGGTACGCCGAAAGACCAAGTCGGCCACCAGATCCTCGGCTGAGGGATGCTCGGTGAAACCCAACAGGGAACCCATAGGGACTACATACTTGTAGGCCATACAGGCTGATGCCGCAGGACAAGAGGAAGGGTGCTGCCAAAGTTCCAGAGTGGGTCCAAGAATGGCTTCATCGACCAGAAAGGCTACCCCCAGGGTGTCCCCTCGGTTGAGGATTTGGGTCAAAGGATACTTGGCCCATTTCTGCCTCCATCCTGTCCATGTCCTTGCAGAAATGGGGTCTCCAGAACTGCACACAGTACTCCAGATGGGGTCTCACCAACTGATTGTACAAAGGGATAACAACTTCCTGTTTTCTACTGGTGATGCCTCTCCTTATGCATCCCAGTATCCTCCCAGCCCTCCTTACTGCTTTCTCACATTGCCAGCTTACCTAGGTCATCTGATAAGACTACCCCCAGGTCCCTTTCCATTTTTTTGTTAGTACCTCCCCCAACTGTGTACTCTTCCCCTGGGATTTTGTTTCCCAGGTGCATTACTTTGCACTTCTTTGCATTGAATCTAAGCTGCCATACTTTTGACCATTCCTCCAACCTTGCCAAGTCACTTCTCATTCTTTCCTCTCCACCTTGTGTATCAACCCTGTTACAGATCTTTGTGTCATCTGCAAACAGGCATACCATTCCTTCCAGTCCCTCTGCAATATCACTTATAAAGACATTAAAAAGGACCAGCCCCAGTACTGAACCCTGTGGTACCCCGCTAGAAACTCCCCTTTCTTCGGAGTGGACTCTGTTTATTATTACCCTCTATGTACTGTGTCCAGCTAATTTTTTACCCATGCTACCAACCTGGGACCCACTCCCAGGCTGGCTAACTTGTTTATTAATCTTTTGTGTGGGACTGTGTCAAATGCCTTGCTAAAGTCTAGGTAGACCACGTCCACAGACCCTCCCTGGTCTACTACGTTGGTCACCCAGTCAAAGAAATCTATTAGATTCATCTGACATGACTTTCCCGCTGTGAATCCATGCTGCCTTGGGTCCTGTGCCCCGCTGGCCTCTAGGTACTCAACAATTTTTTCTTTCAGAAGTGATTCCATCATTTTCCCTACCACTAAGGTCAAACTAACAAGTCTGTAGTTTCCTGCCTCTGCTTTGCTCCCACTTTTGTGAAGGGGAATCACATCGGCCCTCCTCCAGTCCTCAGGTACCACACCATCCTCCCATGCCCTTAGTTCTTTTAGAATTTATTTACTGAAATGTTTCACCAGGAAGGCACACTGAGAGACAAGTTGCTCGTCTCCCAGTGCGACCTGGGGGGGAAGGGGTACAATAGGAATGAGACATTAAACATTCAAGTTACAAGATCAACATTAACATACAGTTGTAAGGCAGGTGTTACAAACCGTGTTACAACAGTGTTGCGCTAATATGTAGAAAGAGTGAACAACAATAAGTACCGGGTTAACAAGTAAACAAGTGCTTATGTGAACAAAAAGGGGGAAAGGGGAGAAAGAGGTAAGGTGGGAGGAGGGGGGAAAGTCGTGTCCTTGGAGACCCCCCCGAGGATGCAAGGAACACTGCAAGGGGACTGGGGGGACCAAAGAGAAGGGGATAAGGCAATGTCCCAGAGAGACCCCTTTAGGATGGTGGGGGAAGAGAGTAGATGTGAGATACAAGCCCCTTGGGGGGGTAGAAGAGGGACCCATGCAGAGCATTCGGGGTTCTTTACATTCTGTGAGAGATCAAGGGAGGCCAGTAAGGGGGAGCAATTTGGGGGAAGGGGAGAAAAGCTAGAAATTTGAGGGTTGGGTGTGCACAGGGTAAAATGAAGGTGACAGTAGAGGGGTAGGGTTATTCCAGGGCTTAGATGAGGGATTTAGGAAGGGACATGGCAGGAGCAGCTAGGTGCAAGGTCATTATTAAGGGCAGAGCTGATGGAAGAGGATGACTGCTGGATTTGAGGGGGGAGGGAATTCCAAATTTTTGGGAGGCGGTGAGAATAACCGGATTGGCTGATTTGGGTGGATCTGCGGTGGACAACCAGGGTACGGGAGTCAGTTGATCTAAGGGAATGGGAGGTTGGGGGGAGTTATGAAGGAGGAGGTGCGGTAGGAAGGGAGCTCACCCAACCAGTGCTTAAAGGTGAATTTAACACAGTGGGAAAGTCGCCTATTTGTAAGAGAGGGGAAGGATAGGGCACGATAAAGATCGCAGTGATGGGTGCGAGGGGGGTGGGGCATCCAGGGCAAAGCGGCAGAAGGCATTGAAGAGGGTGTCCAGTCTGGCCACGGAGGACTTGGGGCAGCACCATAGGCTACGTCACAGTAGTCGAAAATGGGCAGGATCATCTTCTGAACAAGTTTACACCTAGCCGTAGGAGGGATGCAACTATGGTTCCTGAACAGGACACCAAGCTTGGGACGCAGTTTTTTCTGGATGGCGTCAACATGTCCAAAGAAGTTTAGGAGTTGGTCCAACCAAACACCTAAGTACCTGAAGGAGGATGTGTCCTCAAGTAAAGTCCCATCAAGGTGTGGAAAGTAGGTAGGGAGGGAAGCCTAGAGAGTCTCTGCCTTGTACCAAAGGTCATGGAGACATTCTTCTTGGCGTTGAGGAAAAGTTGATGGTTAGCAAACGAGAGCTGAACCTTGTCGAAGTCTTGCTGTAAGCTGGTTGCAACCTCATCAGGACAGGAGCTAGATGCATACAGGACTGTATCATCAGCATACATATGTATAGCGAAGGATGGGGAGCAAACAGAAGGAAGGACATTTAAAAAGATGGGGAATAGGAGGGGCCCTAATACAGAGCCCTGGGGGACTCCAGTGCTAATCAGGAGGGAAGGGGAAGTGGCGTCCAAGATCTTAACTGATTGGAATTTGCCAATAAGGTAGGCCTTGAACCAGTCTGTGATGGAGGGAGATGGGCCAGCTGCCAGGAGTGAGTGGAGGAGAAGGGAGTGTGAGATGGTGTCGAAGGCCTTGGCCAGGGCAACAAAAATGGCAGAGGTAATTTGTCCATTGTCCATCCTGGTTAGGATGGAGTCTGTGAGCTGTAAGAGAGAGGTGGTGGTGGTTGAGCATTTTTTCCTGAAACTAGACTGGAAAGGGGTGAAAAAGGAGGTAAACTGGGAGATGACAATGTGTTCTTGAAGTTTGGCAAGGGTAGGGAGGAGAGAAATGTGGCGATAGTTGTCAGGGGATGAGGGGGTCACCCCCTTTGGGTAGAGGGAGGACCACAGCATGTTTCCATGAAGAGTGGACCAAGGCATTAGAGAATGAGAGATTCAGGATTATTGAGAGGGGGTAGGCAATGGCCAAAGCGGATAGGGAGAGGAAATTTGGGTCCAAGCCATCAGGGGAGGCACCTTTAGAGGGATTGATGGTGAGGAGGGCACTTAGAATTCTGGGATGAACCCCACCAGGCCCCATTGCTTTGTCCACCTTCAGTTTTATGAGTTCTTTCAGGATCCTTTCTTCTGTGAATGGACTGGTAGTGACCCCCCCCCATCCAGAGTGCTTCACCAAGGCACCAGGATAATGCTCAGGTGAGTGGGGGGATATGTCCGATGCAATTGGTGGGGGGCACCACTGAATGCCAGGGAGGTTGTTTTGTACTTTCAGGCTGGTGATCCGGGGGGGGGGGGACACTAGCACCAGGGAACATTGTATTCACGCCGGGATGGTGATCGGGGACCCCAGTACCAGGGATCATATCATTTTACAGTATGGGCTGGCAATCGCGAGGGGGGGCACTACCACGGAGATATATAAAGAATGGGCTGCTGACTGGCAGGGGGTGCCAGTGATTACAGGGGGTAGTTGTGCTCCCCAGCGGCCAACTGGCTAGGCGGCTGCATTACCTCCAGCAGCAGCCAGGGTTGCCCAAAGTTAAGTTGGGTGTTTGTTCAGCAGTATTTGCGCTGTGCAAAAGGACCATGTTAAATCATTTTGCACAGCGCAAAGCCACTGAATATGGTGCCATGCCTTTCCCCTTGTCCACACGCATATATTATGTCTGCACTGGGGCTAACCGTCTGTGCCCACGCAACAGCCCCTCTTTAATATGGAGATCCAGCGCAAACCCAGGTTTGCACAGGCAAAGACCCATTAGTGCCTGTGCAAATGTTTGACTAACGGCTCCAGCTCTCATCTGTCATATACAGCAGCTTTTACCATCTGCGTAATATTGCCTGGATTACAGCCTATTTGGAGCCTACCGATCTGGCAACACTAAACACATCTATCACCTTAAGAATGGATTACTGAAATAATTTATAACTGCCACGCCTTTTTATCGGACTAAGCAGGCACAGAACTCAATCTCTTTCAAGGGTACTAAGTTGTACAACAAACTGCCCCCCCCCCCCAATCCAGGCTTGTAGGTCCATCAACTCTTTCAACTCCTCCCTTAAGGCTCAGATCCTCAGTGTGGCCGACTGCGGTTGCCCCGGTCAGTCCCAATGGAAATCCCGGCTATCAAATCTAGGCTCCCACCCACATAACACCTCTGCCTCCACCCTCCTCCTCCCACGTTCCCCCCAACTTCGCCCTACCCAAACCCCCTTTCCTGCACTCTCTGCTCCTATTTCTCCTTACCCGAGTTCTGCCTCTACAGAAGACTCCCCTAATGCTACCTAATCAGGTAGACTTGCACTATTCCCAAATGATGTACTTTAGGGCTTCTGCCCAACGCATTTTCATTCCTTTCTTCACTTCTATTCTCTCTGTTTACGATGTTAACACTATGTCAGCTTATTACTTTGTCAAGCCTGTAATTAATTTTGAAACTGTTCAGCCATTATATGTTGTATTATTGATATTCTTACCCACGTGCTGTAACCTTTTGACACTATGTCGTTATACTTTATTTTGTTGTTTTTCTCCACTGGACGTTTGTGAAAATGGACAATTTTTGCTCACATACCCTCCAGTATACAAATAAAATTGATTGATTGATATCTGTTAGGTTAGTACACTGCCTGCAGCTCATGCAGAATGCTGCAACCCAGTTGATTGCTGGGACTTACTGGTCCGAGCATATCATGCCAATGCTGTGTGAACTGCACTGACTGCCAGTGCAGTAGCGCATCGACATTTTGTATGTTGACATAACCCTACATAATTTGGGACCTAGTTACTTGAAAGATGTCCTATCCATGTACACTCCCACCGTCCCCCACCCGGTGTTCTTCCGACATGAGTCTCCTCACAGTTCGACGCTCCCATCTGAAGTCTTCTAGTACTGGGCATTTGGGGTTGCTGGCCGACTGATGTGGAATGCTCTCCAGTCTAATATTCGTGAAGCCCTGTCAGTAAATGCTTTCAAGGTTTTATTAAAAAAATCTATCTTTTTAATTTAGTTTATGAGTCTGACTAATACTAATTTCCACATCAGCTAAGTACTGCTTCACTGAATGTTAACCTGAATAAAAAGGCTTTTCTGAAATGGATGGATAGGTGTGGATTCTCTGTCCGCAAACACATTTTTGGTTGACTTTCCAGGAAAGGCATTTGTTTATGATATCACAGTGTTCACCATGACAACATGCTGTGATGTCAGCTGGTGACAGTCAGGTGCTTTTGGAAGACACAGTGAAATAACTGTGTTTAAAGTTATTTTAAATATTTAGTAGACCGTTAACATGAGAAAGTGGAAAGAAAATGGAAAACATTGAGGTCAAACATAATTTCTGTAACCTGAGGTTGATCACGATTGTGACACAACTGTGCTATTTGTATCCAGAATATTAGGTTTGCTGGCAAAGGCACCTAGCTTCGCCTGAGCTCTTTTCTTTTAGGTTGCTTGTAATGACAGAGCAAAGAACCCTACCAGAGCAAGGAAAAGGATTAAGGTTTCTTTTTGCTAGGCAGATTTACTGTGTGTTATTGTTTTCTTTTGTATTCACAGGGATTGTTACTGTTTGTTGCTAACATTTTATTGCTTTATTTTTCTCTGATTCATATTGTTGTTGCTGGGTATACCTTCTGCTGCATTATTACAGGGTGTGCATACAGGTGTGTATTTACAGATTACTGCCGTAATCTTCTGATTCAAATTGTCTTTTGTGAGGTATTTCTTCTGTTTCTGCTTTATTTTTCTCCGTAGCAAAGTGTTTCTTACAGGGTATATCTTCTGTGAAATTGTTACAGGTGGCTCTTTACAGGCTTTACAGTTTTATCTATCATTAGGTTAAGCTTTCAGGGCTACTGCATTTGTTGCTGACTAATTGTTTCTGCTCTTACCTCCTCGTTTCTTTCATCCGAGGTTCTTCCTTTTCGGCAGGGGAGGGGCCCCAGCAATCCACCCCCATCCCCAACCACCCCACGCTACACTCCTTTTATAGCGTAGCACGATTGTGACAGTTCCTGTAGCAAAGCAGGAAGGGGCGGATCAGAAGGGTATCCACACAGTAACCTCATTTACAGGGGCACAAATAATTTAACTTGTTATAACAAGTTATACAAAAACAAAACACAAAATCAAACTTTTGCTTTCATTTTCCTCCTTCTAATTACTCTGACCAGGTTATAAACCCAGCAACTTATGTGGAATGGATATTCTAGGAGCATGAATATGTTGTTCATCCACACTCTCTGGCATGTCTCTTTCCCCCTTTAAATTCACTGGAAAGTCTTCAAGCTGGCTCCTCCCACCCGGGTGATAAATACCTCGGCTCCAACCCATGATGCCAGATCTTCCTTTCCGCTGGAAGATTCAGGTTCCCTCGTGCTACTTCTGCAGTTCGTAGGCCCTGGATTCTCAATGACAGTTTTCAACGCAATCGCTTTCTTTAAAACTAATCAGAGTTTTCGATTCCGATCCAAGCGCATTGGACATGGAGGACAAGTCGTCCCCCGGATTTCGCCGGTGTCCCTGCGGACAGAAATGTCGCGCACTGATCCCTACCTCTCATGTGTCTATTGCTTGGGTGTCGTGCATGACACCACTTCTTGCACCATTTGTTTGGCCTTCCATCCCAACGTCCTGGCCTAATCGCGCACATGGCCTAAACAAGGGAGACTGGAGCTTCGCAACCCACCGGTGAAATCGAAGGAGGCCAGGTGGGCAGTTTCTGCAGCCACGGGATCCACCGATCAGCTTGACCAGATGGCGGCTTTCGAAGAGGAAGCTGCTCAAGCTTTGGCCAGCCGAAGTTTTTTCGTGCCGCTTAACCTGGGTTCCACTTTTACTGGGTCCTTGGGAGTTGTGCCAGTCTCTCACCAGGGTGAGAGCGCCTGGCTCGCACTGCACCCTAAGAAAAGGGACAAGGACCTTAAATCTTCTCCTGCCCAAAAAAGATGTTCCTGGGACCGAGAGCGGTCGATTCCTAGGATCTTGCAGTCCCGACCTCGGTCGAGATCGCTTCCTCGGCCGCCGGCTTCTCGGACCTTCTGTCAGGCCAAGGCACTGAGGTCGAGGATACGGCTGAACCGGCCGAGATTTCTCTCTACCCGATCAAGCCACTGTCGCAGACTCCTGTTGATGACTCCTTGGAAAGGACACCAATCCTTTAATTCCCCGACGAGGAGACCCAGCCCTTGGGTATCCCGATCGAGGGAAAGATGCCGGAACCTCGGTTCTCACCGACTCCGGCTTCTCCCGATCTAACCAGCCGACCCCGTCGGTCTTGATCGAGGACTAGGACCCCTTCGGTCGAAAATCCGAAAAAAGGTCACAAGCACTCTAGAAAGAGGCGGCGCCACTAATCCTCATCTTCCTCGGATGAGGAGAGACTTTGACGGAAACTCCGTCGATGTTATGAGGATCTCATGTGGCAACAGCTGATTCTGACCGGTCAGAAGCCGGCTCCACCGGCACCACTAGAACCAACCCCTTCGGAACCGAAGATTCCGATTCCTCCTCCAGTAGGGCCGGTAAGCATTCCAGCTCGGCCTGTTTCGGACTCCCCACCAATTTTGGTGGACCCACCGCCTAAACAGCCTCAGGGAGGGGCTCCCTCAAAAGAGGATAGGACAGACACCAGCCTTCCTCGTCGTCTGTCCATTACAGTGGTCCCGATCGCCCTTGGCGAATCGAGGGAGACATAGGTGGGAGACCCTTATATCCCGATTCTTCGGACTCGGATGCTACTGGTCTGCACTTGCATCCGGGGATGACGAGTCATCAGTGGCAGGCTTGGAGGAAGGTCCTTCCTCCTTTCAGGGCATCCTCTGCCTCATTTCGGAATTGACCTGAATGCCCTTGGAGCCCATCCAAAAGAAGGCGGAGTACCCCCTCACGGATATCCTCAAGAGGGGGGATACCCCAACGGAGGCCTTTCCAGTGGCCGAAGCCACTGTTGGCCTGATCCTTGAGCTATGGCAACGCCCTGCCTCTTGCCCAGCTCTGTCTGCCCGCATGGCCCGCAAGTATACGGTACCCATGGGGTCCCTAGTGGGTTTCACAGAGCATCCCTCGGCTGAGAGTCTTGTGACTGCCTCTGTGTTTAGACGCACGGGTAGCTCAGCTAGCACCGACCACCCTCGGACAAGGAGTCCAAGTATATGGACCATTCTGCCAGGAAGGTTTATGCGGCCTCATCCTAGGGCCTTTGTCACGTCGGCTCGGCTGTGATCATGGCACACTTCTCTCATGCCCTTCTGGGGTCACTAGATGAAGTCCTCCCTCATCTCCCAGCGGACATGCAGACCACGGTTAAGCAGGTCCGTGACCAGGGCCATACTGTCGCCAAACAGCAACTCCAGACGGCCCTGGATAATGGAGATTCCTGTGCCCACACCTTAGCAGCCGTGGTGGTGGCCACTCGCTGCAGGGCCTGGCTGAGGTTATCCTCCTTCCCAGCGGATACTCAGCACAAGTTAGCTGAAGTGCCCTTCCTCGGCACCGACCTCTTCGGTCTGGGAGTGGCAGGTCACCTCCAGCATATAGAGCAGTCCAATGCCACCTTGGATGCTACCTCTGCAAAGGGTTCTTCAGGCAAGAACCAGCAGAAGCGCAAGAAGACGCCCTTTTGGCACTCTTTTTCTGTGGCTAGACAGCTCTCCTATCAAGGAGGTCAGCAGCAGGCTCAAGCTTGGCGCTCCCAGGCCCAAGCAGGGTCCTCAACAGGCCCATAAAGGAGGCCGAGGTGCCGGTCCAGGAGCCTCCTCCTCCTCCTCTAAGCCTGCTCAGTGATGGGTCAGGGGTTGCCACCCCTATACCCGTCACGCCAGCTCTGGGTCCTCCCGTGGGGGTCCGGCTCCGCCACTTTCTTTCCACCTAGTCTGGTATCTTTTCGGACAGGTGGGTTCTGGAAGTGGTCGGCCAGGAACTGCCTCTGGAATTCGAGCAGTACCCCCCCAGCCGAGTCTGCACCCCTCGGGAGGAAAGGATCTCAGCTCGCACCCAGTCGGCCCTTTGGGATGACACTGCTCAGCTCCTCCTCAAGGAGGTGACAGCTCCAGTGCTGGATCCTCCTACAGAACCAGGCTTCATGTCCAGGTACTTCCTGGTGCCCAAGCGGATGGGTGGTTGGCACCCCATCTCAGATCTCCACAACCTGAATCAATATCTCAGGTCTCGCACCTTCCAGATAGTAACTCTGAACCAGATCATACCATCTCTGGAGCGAAACATGTGGTTCTGTTCACTAGATCTACAGGACGCGTTCTTTCACGTCCCAATCCGTCCGTCCGTCCCACCAGCGGTTCCTCCGTTTCAGGGTCGAAGGGACCCTGTATGAGTTCCGAGCCATGCCGTTCAGCCCGTCATTGCCCCCTTGGGTCTTCAAGTGCATTGCAGTGGTGGCAGCCCATCTTCGGCGTCGTGGAGTTCAGATATACCTCTATCTCAACGACTGGCTCCTGGCGGGTTCCTCCCTTCAGGAGGTGGAGAGGTCCAGGGATATGGCCTTCCGAACCTGCTCCCAACTAGGCCTCCTGATCAACGAGGCCAAGTCGGAACTCATGCCCTCTCAGGTGATGGGCTTTATCGGGGCAGAGCTCGACTCTCGCCAAGCCACAGCTCGGCTCCTGGCGGACAGGGCGGAGGTTCTCTCCTCCTTTGCCCAATCATTTCTGGTTGGGCACTTGCGCTCTGCCCGGGACTTTCTGCGCCTTCCGGGCTAGATGGCGGTGTGCACCTCAGTGGTCCATTGGGCCAGGTGGCACATGCGCCCCCTTCAATGGCAGCTGGCCGCCCAGTGGACTCAGCGATTTAGTCACTTCGACCAGCTGATCACTGTAACCCAGAAGATGTGAGACACTCTCCAATGGTGGACCATCCCAGACCAATTGCAGGAAGGGATCCCATTTCTCCAACCGAGCCGACGGTCGCCCTGACGACCGATGCCTCTCTCATAGGCTGGGGAGCCCACATTGGGGACAACAGGGCCCATGGGTTCTGGACCCCCGAGGAGTCCCGATGCCACATCAACCTGTTGGAGCTCAGAGCAGTCAGACTGGCCCTGTCAGCTTGCGCTCCTCAGCTCCGGGGTCAAGTGGTTCAAGTCCAGATGGACAATACCATGACCATGTACTACCTCAACAAACAGGGCGGCATGCACTCTCGTCCGCTATGTAAGGAGGCGCTCCGAATCTGGACCCTCGTCAGCCGGCTGGAGGCGGATCTCCTTGCCATCCAAGTGGCGGGAATCTCAAACCAACTGGCAGATGCACTCAGCAGCATAGGCCAGACATCCCACGAGTGGTCTCTCTCTCCAGAGATAGCTTACAATCTGTTCTCCCTTTGGGGAAAACCGTTGGTGGACCTGTTTGCCTCCAGGGAGAACACCAAGCTGAGACTGTACCATGCCCACCCCCCTCAGCAGGGCTCGCTGCAGGGGGATGCCTTCTCGAGGCCGTGGACCCCAGGACTCCTCTACGCCTTCCCTCCGTTTCCCTTGATCCACAAGGTGCTTCTCAAGGTGAGGAGGGACAAGGTGAAGGTGATTCTGGTAGCCCCAGACTGGCCCCGCCAGTTCTGGTATCCAGTTCTCCTCAGCCTCAGCTGCAGGGCCCGGGCGGCTTTGTACACGCCCAGACCTGATATCATTGAACCATACCTGAGCAACTAGAGTTCCAGGCTCTGGGTCTTTCTGAGGATGTCTACACTGTGGTGGAGGCATCTCGTAAGGAATTGACCAGGAAATGTTATGCCTTCAAATGGAAAAGGTTTTCCATTTGGTGTCAGGGTAAGAGTCTGGACCCCTTATCCTGTTCTGTGGCTAACATTTTAGACTACCATTGGTCCCTCTCAAGGATCTACAGTCATCGACCTTAGGGTGCACCTGGCAGCCATTTCTGTCATCGGGCGAGGCTGGTCAGCCGATATTGGCACAGGAGATAGTGGTCTGGTGTTTTTTCAAAGGCCTGGATCACATATCCCCTCCGGTGCGTGAACCTCCACCTCCGTGGGATCTGTTGCTGGTTTTGGCAAAGCTCATGGGCAAGCCATTCGAACCCATGCACAAGTGTTAGCTTTCACACTTGTTGTGGAAGACGGCCTTCCTGGTGGCAATCACATCAGCCAGAAGGACAGAGGAACTCCAGACGCTGTCGGTGGACTTCCCTTATCTGGTCTTTCACAGGGACAAAGTTGTCCTGCGTCCCCACCCGAAATTCCTTCCAAAGGTGGAGTCAGAGTTTCACCTTAACCAAGTGTTGACTCTGCTGGTACACCACCCTAACTACACCTCAGATGCCGAGTACAGGCTCCATACTTGGACCTGAGATGTGCTCTTTCCTATTATAAGGAAAGGACAGCGGAAATTCGGGGAGAGGTTCACCAGCTGTTTGTCACCTATGCTGAAGCCGCTTCTGGCAGGCCTGCAGCTAAACGGACCATTGCAAGATGGATTACATCATGCATAGGTCTGTGCTATGAGTTGGCAGGAGCAAGAAGCCTCCTAGAGGGATAAGAGCTCATTCTACCCGCCATACTGCTGCATCGGTGGCTGCTTCCAGGGACATCCCTATCCAGGAAATCTGCTGGGCTGCCACCTGGAAGTCAGCAAACACCTTCATTACCCACTACCACATCGACCTTGAGTAACGCCAGGATGCTGGTTTTGGGGCCTTGGTTCTCCAATCTCTGTTTCCTAAATAGGGGGTGTGCGCCTTGCCTCCCTCCTCCCAGAGAACTGCTTGGAGTCTGCCAGAGAGTGTGGATGAACAACATATCCATGCTCCTAGAAGAACAGGTTACTCAGCTGTAACAGCAGTTTTAGGAGTGTTATATGTTGTTCATCCACACACACCCACCTGACCTCCCCGGCTTTAGGCGCACCACCTTGCTTCCAGCGGGCTAAGATCTGGCGTCATGGGGCGGAGACGAGGTATTTATCACCAGGGTGGGTGGGAGGAGCCAGCTTGAAGACTTTCCGGTGAGTTTAAAGGGGAAAGGGACAGGCCAGAGAGTGTGGATGAACAACATATACCACTCCTAGAACTACTGTTACAGGTGAGTAACCTGTTCTTATTAACTGCAGGTACTGCGGCACACTTTCCAAAAGGGCAGTTATAGAGGATTTAGGACACTGTCCTACATGCTGGGCCATTGGAGAACTAAAAGCTCAGCTCCAGGCAGCATGGGCAGAGACTGCACACCTCAAATTGCATATTCAGGAGGAAATATATTATAAGAACCGCCCGCCATTTCCCCAACATCCAACAGTAGCCCTTCGACCGCAGAGGGTAGTTGGTCCGGGAGGTTGGCAGGTGGTTAGAAGGGGCAAATCGGGTGCCCGATCACTCTGTGCTCTCCAACATATCACCTCCACAAACCATTTAAAAACTACAAACAGCTATCTGCCTCCATCGCTGAAATCAAACAAAGGGGCAGAGAACACTGCAGAGCAGGACACTGCAACACAGGAGCTAGCACAAAACTCACCCAAAACAGGAACCAAAACAAAAAACAAACAAAAAGGAAATCCAAAATGCTTCTGATCATAGGAGACTCAGTGATTCGGGGAGCTGATACCCATCTCCAGCCAGGGGTAATGGTCAGATGTCTCCCAGGTACATCAGCGTGGAAAGACACTGACTGCATTGCTAAAAATGTACAGGAAGCAGGAGAAAACATTGACGTCCTGGTACACATAGGGACTAATGATCTCGCCAGCTGGTCAGTTGTGGAGACCAAGGAACACCTGACCAGGCTGGGTGACAAACCATCATCCATTTCATCCAGCATCTCCTTCTCTGAGATCCTGCCAGTCTGGGAGAGGGGGGCAGATGGACGGAAGGTCAGAGAAGGGGACATAGGAGAGCTAAACATGTGGCTTAAGGGCTCGTGCCAGGAAAAATGATACACATTTGTAGGTAACTGGCAACAGTTTTGGGAGCGAAAGTTCTTTAAATTTGATGGACTGCATCTGACTAAGGAGGGAGTCAGTGCACTGGGGCAGAAGTTTGATGTCTTTGCAGAATATTTAAACTGGCAAATGGGGAGAGGGGTGCAGCACCCGATATGTCAAATGGGAAGAACACTCCTCTCCCCTCAGCTAGTGATCAAAACAGGAGTTCAGCATGTTTGTAGTTCATTTGCATCACCAGGTAAGGAAAAAGGTCCAGCTCCCCATACGACGCACAGGGGAAATGCCAGACCTCTCCCAACAACCAACACACCAAAATCTGGTCAGTGGAAAATCATGTAAACAAATGCTCCCAGTCTGGGAAACAAGATCCTAGACCTGCAGGCAATAATGACAGAGGCTAAACTGGACATAGTAGCCATTGGTGAGACATGGTTCACCAGTAACCACACTTGGGAGACTTCAGTACGCAGCTATGTACTGTTCAGAAGAGACCGAGGTGCAAAGGGGGTGGAGTGGCCCTTTATGGCAATGAAAACATCAAAGCTACAGAAATTCAGAATACACTTAAGGAGCCAGAAGAACTGTGGGTCACCATGGAAACAGGAAATGGGACAGCCATACGAACTGGGGATGTCTACAGGCCTCCAGACCAGGGGGAGGACACAGACACATTACTGTTAGAAGATTTACTAAACATGACAGCTAAGGGGGAGGTTCTGATAATGGGAGACTTCAACATGCCAGATACAGATTGGTCAATACCAGCAGGAACATCTGCCAGAACTAGACACATAGTGGATTCCCTGCAGGAGAGGGCCTCAAACAACTGGTACAACAACCCACAAGAGACAGGGCTATCCTAGATCTAGTACTGACTAACAGGGAAAGGATCACAGATCTCCAGGTAGAAGGTCACTTGGGGCCCAGTGACCATCACATGGTATGGTTCAATTTGGCCACTAGAACTAAATCATCCCATTCCATGGCAAAAATACGGGACTTCAGAGGAGCCAACTCTGATAAGATGGCCAACAGAGTTAAGCTAGCCCTGGCAAGAAGAAATACAGGTGAGGGGTACAGGCAAAGTGGGCAAGTATTGAGGATGCAATACTTGAAGCAACATCCCATTGTGTTAGAGAGAAAAGGAAGTGCAAAAGAAGAAGGAAACCACTTTGGTTCTAAAAAACAGTAGCAGAAAAGGTCAGAGCCAAAAGGCTGACCTCCAGGAAATATATGGTAATGCAGCAGGATGAAGATAGGGAGGCATACCAAACTTCCCTAAGGGAAGCAGAGAAGGCAGTAAGGCAGGCAAAGGCCCAAACTGAGGAAACACTAGCATGAACAGTAAAAGAAGGTGACAAGAATTTCTATAGATACGTTAAGTGAAAGAAGAAAGTCCAAAGGGGGTATTGCTAAGACCAAAGGAGATAAGGGGGCATGTGAGGAGGAGGACCATGTAAATGCATCTGTCCTAAATAGATACTTCTGCTCAGTATTTACTGAGGAGAAGGTAGGGTAGGGTCCACAGCTCAGCACCATGGACACAGGGGGGAGGGAGGTGTGCACTAGTCCCTTCACAAAAGAAAGGGTCCTACAAGAGCTCAATAAGCTCAGGGTGGACAAGGCAATGGACCTGATGGCATACATCCCAGGGTCCAAGGGAGCTAAGGGTGGAACTAGCAGAGCCATTATCAGAACCGCTTAGTGAGTCTCTGAGCACAGGAGAGGTCCCAGAAGACTGGAGAAGGGCTCATGTGATCCCGCTCCACAAGAGTGGTGGCAGGGAACTACAGACCAGTCAGTCTTACCTCAGTAGTGGGCAAGATTATGGAGGCACTCCTTAAGGAAAGGATAGTGCAATACCTGGAATCCATAGAAGCACAGGATCCAAGACAGCATGAGTTTACAACAGGAAGGTCCTATCAAACTAATATCATAGATTTCTGTGACTGGGTAACCAGAGTGGTAAACCAAGGGGAGCAGCTGATGTTGCCTACCATGACTTCAGCAAAGCTTTCGATATTGTTCTGCATAAAAGATTGATTAATAAGCTGGATAGGCTCAGGGTGGGTCAGAAGTTGGTCAACTGAGTGGCAAACTGGTTGATGGGCAGAAAACAGAGAGTGGTGGTGGTAAACAGTATACAGCCAGAAGAGATGCAAGTCACAAGTGGGGTACCTCGGGGATCAGTCCTGGGGCCAGTCCTCTTCAAAATCTTTATCAATGACATTGCAGATGGACTGGAGGGTAAGGTTTGTCTGTTTACAGATGACACAAAGATCTGCAACAGAGTAGATGATCCAGATGGGGTGGGCAGAATGAGAAGAGATCTGGATAAACTGGCAAAATGGTCGGAAGAGTGGCAACTGGGGTTTAACGCAAAGAAGTGCAAGATCATGCACACAGGGAAGAGAAACCTGAAGCCACCTACAGGTTAGGAGGGAGTTGCTGGCAGTCACAAGGGAAGAAAGAGACTTGAGCATCATCATCACAGATGACCTGAAATCATCCGCCAGACCACTAAAGCAGTAGGTAAGGCTAAGGGATGTTAGGGTGTATTAGTAGGGTATCACAAGTCGTAAGAGGGAGGTAATAATCCTCTTTACAAGACACTGGTTACCCATCTGGGAGTACTGCGTGCAGTACTGGAGACCACACATTCACAAGGACATTAACCAAATTGAGGCAGTCCAGAGAAGGGCAACCAAAATGGTGCAGGGACTGCATCAGAAAACATATAAGGACAGATTAACGGAACTCAATATGTATACCCTGCAGCAAAGGTGGAAGAGAGGTGATATGATTGAAACATTCGAACACCTTAAGGGCATTAACAAGGTGAAAGAGTCGAACATGTTTCGATATAAGAAAAATAGCAGGACAAGAGGATACAGCATGAGATTAGAGGGAGGCTGATTAAGGGGTAATGTGAAGAATTAATTTTTCACAGAAAGGGTGGTGGGTGCATGGAATGGCCCACCTCAGGAAGTGGTAGATATGAATACAGCGCAGGGCTTCAAACAGGTATGGGCTAGGCATAAGGGAGCAATACAGATGAGTATGAATAGATAGGTCATTGACAGAGCAAATGCCGATGGCACATTCATAAGGTAGAAAATGAAATGGGCAGACTGGATGGGCCTTGTGGTCCTTATCTGCCATCAACTTCTATGTTTCTATGATGCAACTGCCACATGATATGCAACAAAAATAACGCAAGCCAGCTCCGTGGCGCCGAATGATAGGGGACTGCTCAGCATGATGGTAACCCGGTTCATGCCCGCACCCAAGACAGGCAGGAGCAGGACTGGCAGGAGGGCTGTGAACATCCGCTGATGGTCTCCTCCCTGGTGGGGAGAGTAAGCCTGCACCACTTAACGAGCAGCTCCTGTCACTTGTAGTGGCAGCGCACTTTGTGGTGTGGGAGACTGCAGCCTGCCTCTTGCCAGGTTGCTGCCTGCGTGCAGCTGCAATATGGGGGATGGGAGGATTGAGGGAGAAAATAGGAAAATCGCCTGCTCTGCCAACTGGATGACAGTTGCTGGGTTCCCTCGCGCCACACAGCCAGGTGAGCACCTTCTACAGCCAATCCCCTGCCATGTGCCCGGTGTAGCGTACTCCTAGTCTCCAGTCCCGTAGACCCTGGGAGGGGAGCCCCCCCCCAGCGAAGGGATACGTCGGGCTGCCAGGGCACGGCACATGGGGGACGGTGAGGATAGATAAGATACTTTATTTGTACAGCGCCCCATTCCAGGGATGCTTCACATTTAAAAATCAATATACAAACACATAACAAAACAATTAAAAACATTAACCAAATCAGTTCAGGTGGAGGTAATCAACAATATATTAAAACCATCTATCTACATGATGGAACGGAGAGCCCAGGATGGCCGATGGGGCACAAGGAGATCTTGCAGACAGACTGGTCCCCCTTCGAGCAGGGCCTTATAGGTCAGAAGTCTGACCTTGAAGACAATCCTCCACCTGACTGGCAGCCAGTGCAGTTCACAGAGGACACAGGCATAATATGGTCTCATCTTCGCACACCTGTCAATAATCTTGTTGCCATGTTCTGCACCAGCTGCAGCCGGCGGAGGCTGCCCCAGACAGCCCTACGTACAAGGCATTGCAGTAGTCTAACCTGGATGTGACAAAAGCATGTACCAGTGTGGTCAGATCCTCAGGTGGTACCAGAGCCCAGATCGGGGCAATATTCCTCAGATGGTAAAATCCACTTTTGATGATGTCTGACACCTTAGCCTCAAATGTCAGGCCATCATCGAGAATCATGCCCATATCCTTCACCTACGTGGATGGGGTAAGTGGGACCCTCCCCAGTACTAAGCCAGAGCGGTCTCCCAACCTCCCCTCAACACACCGATGACCTGGATCCACCATTAGCACTTCAGTCTTGTCGTGGTTGAGTCGTAGCCAGTTTTAGATCATCCAAGTCTTAATCTCTTCTAGGCAGTTGTTAAATACAGAGGCCGCCATCTGGTTTCCAGGTGCACAAGACAGTTATAGCTGGGTATCATCAGCATAGCAATGAAATCCCAGCCCATACCGCCTGATAATGTTTCTCAATGGCAGCAGGTACACCGAGAACAACAAAGGCGATAAGACCGAACCCTGCGGAAATCCACAGAGCAGAAGCTATGGGTTACATGACGCTAACTCCATCATCACCCTCTGCACTCTGCCTGTCAAGCATGACCTGAACCAGTTGATGACATTACCAGACTGGCCACACCAGTACCACAGTCGGTCAAGCAGCACCTCGTGGTCCATGGTGTCAAATGCCACTGAGAGGTCCAGGAGGACTAAGATGGTACACTCTCTCCTATCCCTCGTCATCAGGAGATCATTAAGCACCTTCACCAGGGCGGTCTCCATACTATACCCAGCTCAAAACCCAGCTTGGAAAGACTCATATGTGGAGGAGGAGGTAAGATGCTCCTCGAGCTGGATGGCCACCACCTTTTCTATAACCTTCCCTAAAAATGGCAGGTTAGAGACCGGTCTGTAGTTGCTGAGACACTCCAGGTCCAGTGAGGGTTTCTTCAGCAGTGGTCTAACCAGGGCCTCATTCAAGACCGATGGAAAGACCCCACTCCTCAAGAACTCCGGAGAATCTCAGCCACCACAGATCCAATCAGGTCCAAACATCCAACTAAAAGTTGGGTTGTACCTGGGTCCAGATCACACTGCATTGGTCACAGCCTCAAGACAATCTCCACCACCTCCCTCACTCCAGCTGGAGCAAATTTAGCCCATACAGGAGGAGTGTTCCGGCACATCTCAGGATAGACCCTGTACTCCCTTTGAGTGATGCAGGAGAAGATCTCAGCTCTGATGGAGGACACTTTGTCGGTACAGAACAGAGCAAACTCTTCACACCTTGTGCTCAATACTGCTCCTCCAACACAGAGACAGGCAGGATGTAATAGCCCATCTACCATGCAGAACAACTGAGCCAGTCTATTCCTTGCTGCAGCAATCTTCTCAGACAAAAAAATCTGCCTTCTTTTGTGAGATTGCCCCCTGATAGTTACTATAATGCAACCTCAGGGCCAATTTGTCCTCCATCAGGCCAGATCTCCTCCATCTCTCCAACCTCCAGCCCTTAATCTTTAACTCCCTGAGTTCCCCATCAAACCAGGGAGGTCTCTGGTAAGTAAAGCGGCGCCAGACACGAACGAGTGCAAATGAATCAAAGGCTGCAGTGACAGCCCAGTTATAGGCCGCCACTGCCTCCTCTGTTCCAATCACACATGCAGTCTCCAACCTCGATAGGTCTAGTGCCGCCTGTGGTCCTACTGGGGACAATCTCCGTAAAGGGTGGTCCGGATCATCTCCACAGAGGATGGACCATCGGGGGCCCAAATGTGAACCCCATGGTGCTATGATCCAACCAAATTACCAGATCTATACAAAGGTCATTGATCTTCAGACCCAAAGTAAACACAGGGTCCAGTGTGTGGCTGGGTGAGTGGGTCGCTGATGTGACATTCTGTAACAGGCCCAGAGCCTCCATATTGCTCAGGAGATCACACCCAGATGACGAGACTCCGTCATCGACCCAAGCATTGAATTCCCCAGAATTAACCATCTGGGGGACTCCAACACCAGGGTGGCGCTGAAGTCTCCAATCTCCCGCAATAATTCTCCCTCCCCACCAGGAGGACCCTGAAGCCTGTGCCAGGATCCCCCGCAGCAGCAACACACTCAAAGGACCTAGTATGACCTGTACATATCCACTTAAAACACACACACATCCAACCAACCATACACACTCACATCCAACCACTGTACAGCCACTCAAACTTCAAACCAAAATTAATCCCCACAACCCTCCCTGTCCCAAATAAACTTTAAAAAAAAAATCCCCGCTAACCCTAACCCACCCAATACTTCACACCACCCACCCACAAACCCTCCCAACAATTAAAAATACTATGATATTAAAAGGGGGAATAATCCACAGAATGATGCTGAACCAGATCAATCAATTCAGTTCTGCAGAATTAAATGTCCACAGATTAGTCTCCAAATAGCAGCAGTTCTGCAGCAAGCAAAAAAGTGTCTTCGTGCGGCAAAAACACCTCTTCCTTCCGATTTTACACACTGAGTGACCTTCCCAGCATGCTGTAGTGGCTCAAACCCTCTTACAGCTGCAGCGATAACCCAGCCACTTAAACAGAAGCGGCAAGCAGTGCAAATCCCACTTCAGGTATACAAACCTACAGCCAGGAGCCAAGTGTCAAAGTGACTCACCATCTTGCTGTTCAAAACATCCTCAGACCTTGTCCATGTCTTGGAGGTCCTATAGCTCTAGGACAGTTCTCAGTCAAAAACGCTCTCCCCTACCTTCTCACAGAGGGAGAATGAATTAACAGACACAGCCTGCAGTGACTTCTCGGGGAAAGTTCAAGAGACATAGCATTCTCCCTACACTCTCACTATGGGAGAATGCAGCGATAGACCCACAGCGCAAAGCTAATCCAGGGCAAAGTTCAAACAACTGTCTGACACCCGCACTGCGCAGCTCCTCTGCAGTCTCAGCTGATTGGTCAGTCCTGGGAGTGGTGTGAACCTAACTAATCCTGGTCGGTCACTAATCAAAGTGTTACTCCACTCACTCCACTCTTCTTCAATATTAGAACCGCCACCTCCTAATCAGCAGTCCTCAATTGTCCTCGACCACCGACACACTCGGAAGGACCACAGAGAATCAGTAAATGGTCTTCACTCCAGCCTCTGCAGAGCAGCTCCCGGATACACTCAGGTAACACTGTGGAACCCTCAATAAAAACAAACAAATCAAACTTTCGTCACTATCTCACTAAATTTCCCTGGCTATCCTCCCACCCTGAACCTATTTTTTAACTAAAAACAAACTAAAATCAAATTCATGTTACCCCCCAAACTAGCAGCAGCCCAGCGTGGCCACCATCTTAGCTGTACCTCTGTCTCTGCTGGCCTTCAGGGATGGCTTGGTGGGTGACGGGGGTCTCTAGGCAGGCCTGAAGGAGTGGCCAGTCAGGGTGCATGGAGGAGTATAAAGAAATAAAGTGCAAACCCCAACCCCCCAAAAAAAGATGCATGCGTCACGATTCTGACATGTAAATAAATGTTTTTTTCCACAGAAGTTTTTCTTCCCCCGTGGTCTACTCGGGCAGGCTCATCAGTCCTGTCCCTGCTTCCTCTGCCTGGTGGTCTGCCTCAACTGCGTCCAGAACCTCCAAGACCACCACAGACTGCCTACCCACAGTGTGGCTAAGTGGTGATAGGAACCCCCCCTCCCCACACCCAGAGATACATATCCAGCATTGGAGGCTCCTGGTTGGGCGGCAGTGTGAGGCTGAGACCAGTGGGCAGGACTTCATGTAGCCCAAGCTGACCTTTTTCATTTTCTCCCCTTCACTGCGGTGACATGGGTTATGCATGCGTGTGGAGGTGTGTCATCAAGGCACAGGTCAGGAAGCATAGGAAAAACCAGGAGCAGTTGTAGAATTCGCAAAACATGTTTATTAGTACTAGCAGTAATATAAAAAAATAAAATTGTTCATAACAACTATTTACAAAGACAGAATAAACAGAGAAGATCTATCTGAGTTTTCCTTCAATCTATGTGTCTCCCAAAACATTACAGCTCTCTCTTGTAAGTCTTTGACCCCCCAACAAGCATCCTGTTTTTTTCTAAAATGTTCCTGTCAATTTCAGGCAGGTGCAGCAAGAACACAATGTCCCAGAACTGAGGCCCCTTCTCTACAGCTTCTGAAAAAGGGCTTAAAAACTGATCTCAGGTTAATCCCTTCAGTTCCCAACAGCTTTTTGCAATCATCTCAAACTATAATTATATACATTTCAAAAGTAACACTATATAATCTCTGAACAAAGGAATCCCAATATCTGTTACATTACCACATAATGATGTGCATATATTTTTATACCAGCAGATATGCAAGGGAGGAAAAGACAGAATCAGCAAGGGAAGACTGAGAGACAGTGAGACGCAAAGAACTGCGAGACTGCCGGGGTGATCAAATCCTAGATCTCACGAGAACATTTGGTTGCGCAACCAGACAGACAAGAGACAGGAAAGGAAAGAACAGAACAGATCCTGCATTCAAACTCTCCATAACAACTGGGACAGGGTCCTATTCAACTCTGTCACAAGGTGCACATGCA